>JANUYF010000001.1:116143529-117393529 GCA_026167975.1 Phrynosoma blainvillii | reverse complement strand
AACCTTTTCTTTTTAAAGAAAGCTTTGCTCACTTGACTCATGCACCACATTTGATTTTACTACCCATAATCAAGAGCATCAGAGATGCATTTTTCAGTAGTACAGCAGCCTCAATAATAGGCCACATCTGCTGGGAGACAACCAGCATGGTGTAGCGGTTTGAGTGTTGGACTAGGACTCAGGGAGGCCAGGGTTCAAATCCTCACTCAACTATAGAAACCAAGGGTGAGTTTGGAAGAGCCAGACCCTATCAGCTTCAGAGGAAGGCAATGGCAACCTCCTCTGAATAATTCTTGCCAAGAAAATGACAGGATGGTCTGCAATAGCACTGCCAAATTACTTGAATACACACAACAACAATAACACCTGCTGGGAGGTGATCACCTTTAATTTTGACTTCTATCATGCAGCATCTGCTGGTGCCTTGTGATCCAAACAGATGGGTATTTGTGTATCACCTCACCTTCCACTGAGTCTCCTTCTCTCAGATTCAGATGCAGTTGACAGCATCCAAAATTTTACTTTCCATAACGGGGAGCTTCATATAAATGAGGGCTCATAATATTCATATTGCCTACTTTTTTGTTAATATTAAACAATAAAGCATAATTGCACCAATGTCCCTCGCCCTGTCATGTGCACCGTATCATAACATATGAATAACTGGTGAGCTAGAAAGGTGAACTATATGATGGTCCTACTGGGATTTTAGGCAAATGCCACAACAAGGCTACAATCTCTGTGAAAGGGAGACCCATTAAAGTTACCCATCACATTCTTCTCTCCCCCCCCCCAATAAATCTTCTCAAAATAAAAATTGACAGGTATGCCTATGCATAATATCGCTACTGTCCAAAGTGAATTGTATCTTGTGATTCTGTATCATGAGAACAATTTCAAAGGAGCAAATTCTCCTTCATGTCAGTGTGCTTCACTCAGAAAAACAGCAGAATATGAGGGTCAAAGATTTTTACAGCCTTTATATAATCCAATTGTTCCCCTTGCCCAGAGGAATAAAATAAAGCTAAATTCTGCAGCAGCTGTAAACATTGATCCTAAGCTGAATGTGTATGCATTTTTAAAAAATCTGTGATGTGACTTTAAAGTAGAACTATTTAAAAAAAAAAGCCAAAAAATCTTAACAACTGATCTTGAACTTCTTTGGTTGAACATTTCTTTGGCTGAAATGTGTTTTTAATCAGAAATTCCAAGTACATGGAACATGCTACATGTCAATATGAAAGGATAGCAAACAATGGTCACATTCTCAAATGTCTAAAATAGCTGTGCCCTGGAGTCCAAATCAAGAGCCCTGGTGGTGCAGTGATTAAATGCCCATACCACAGCTATTCACTCACAAACCACATGGTTATGAGTTCAATACCAGTCAGGGGCTCAGGGTTGACTCAGCCTTGCATCCTTCAAAGATTGCTAAGTACCCAGCTTGTTGGGGGAAATTGGCTTACACATTGTAAACTGCTTAGAGAGTGCTTAAGTGCACTGATAAATGGTATAGAAATGTACTTGCTATTGCTGTGCTATGTATGGGGGGATATAAAGGGAGAGTATTGTTCTTCACTATATGCCCAGTGTCATTGATGAGTAGGAAGGGGATACACTGGTAGCCTCCCTTCACTCCAAATGAAATTCTCCACCTGACTTTCTTTAACAATTGCTCACTATCAGCAGGGGCTCTCTTTGTTGTTGTTAACTGCCTTTGTATTGGCCCCATGCATGGTGACCCTATGGATAAGATGTCTCCAAGCCCTCCTATCATCCACTACTCTGCTCAATTTCTGTAGATTCATGTCCATGACCTTCTTGATTGAGTCTATCTATCTGGTGTGTGGTCTTCCTCTCTTTCTACTGCCCTCCACTTTTCCAAGCATTAATGTATTTTCAAGTGAATCATGCCTTTTCATGTGCCCAAAATATGACAGCCTCAGTTTCATCATCTTAGCTTCCAGGGGGATCTCTGGTTTGATTTGTTCAGGGACCCATTTGTTTCTGTTTTGGGGTGTCCATGGTATCTGTAGCATTCTTCTCCAGCACATCTCAAATGAGTTGATCCTTTTCTGATCCATTTTCTACACTGTCCAGCTCTCACATCCATACACAGTGAGGGGGAATACTATGGCTTGGACCTTCTCTTATTTTTTTAGTGGCACACTGGCTGCTCTATGCTCATGACCAAAAAGAGACTGATGAGAGTATTACAAGTCAGGAGACCTGTGACCTATCCTCTTTAAGGAGGGCCAGTGGGTAGGGAGAAAGAGAATGCAGAAGCTATCAACCAAACAGCTGTGGCAAGTGAAGAACCCAAGAGGCAAATAGCACAATGACTGGCTAGCTGCATTGGGCTATTTTCTAGATGCTGGAGGGGAAACTGGATGTGAAATACAGAGCACAACGATGGAGATTCTACAGAATCTGCACCAAAGGGAGCACTTGTTACAAAGAAAAGTTCTCTCCCAATCCAGGCACCAAGTGAATCTGTCAGAATTTGCCTGTCAGGTAACTTGATGGAGGAGGGGAAGGGAGGCTGAAAAGCCCTTCAGCTAAGTCTGGTACATAGCAGTGCCTGATTTAATGCAGGAAGAGGAGAGGACCCTCATAACCTAGGGAAAGCACACACCCCAAAGTAGCCTCAGAAATAATATTTGGACCTAAAGTGGCTCCCACTTTGGGGGAGGGGAATACTAAAGATTAACGGATTAAGAGAATAACCAACATTGTGATAATAAATAAAAGATACATCACACACAATTCTTTTGAAGACAAATGGACTCTCTTTATTGGTTACATTGACAATGCATCACATTATCATCAAAATTTCCAACACCTTATCCAAGATTCTGGTTAAGCACCTGAACATGTAGTCAAGATACTAATTGATACAAAACATAACTGGATGGGTCTGTTGTATTTTGATTGTGTTGGGTATTTTAAAAAAAATTAAGAGAGAAAGTGAATAAGTGGTATGGCACTCCATCAAGGAATGGTTTGCATGTGGAAGATTTCTCATATGGATCCCTCACAAAAAGTATAACAGACTGCTACCTCTTTTTATAAGCACTGATTAAGTCCTGGAGTTGCCTAAATACCCTGAAGGCACCAGATTCCACCTGATCTTGAAAGCTAAGCAAGGTCAGGCCTGGTTAGTACTCAGATGGGGGATCATCAAAGAATACCAGGTGCTGTAGACTATATTTCAGAGAAAGATAATGGCAAACTACCTCTGAGTATCCCTTGCCAAATAAATGTGTAAGGTCACTATAAGAAAACTCAAAGGCACATACACCTACCTAAATCCCTTGAAGGCATCAGAGCCTGTCTGTTCTTGGAAGTTAACAGGGCTAGGATTGGGCAAAACTAGTTACTTGGAAAGGAGACCACCAAGAAATACGAGGTTCTCTAGGCTATTTTCAGAGGAAGACAAGAAGTGGTGATATACACAGATAAAAAATATCACTCAAAAAAATGATTCAGAGATAAAGAAGGACACCTTTTAAGAATTCAAATCCAATGGCAAGAAATAAACATTGTAATGATGGGGTATATGCACCATTAGAAAACCAGCAAAAATTCTTTTAAAATTTAATGGAGCAGCTAATTGAGATTGAATTTGAATATTTGGTACTAGCAGGAGACTGGAATGGGGTTATGGAGCCAAAATTGGATAGGAACACCCAGAGGTGTAACAAAAAACAGGGTATACTACCAAAAAGATTTTTTGGGGATGCTAGACAACTTGACTCTAGTCAGAGAATGCAGAGAATGAAACATCCTAAGGAGAAAGACTTCACATTTTATACTGACAGACACCACTTGTGGTCTAGACTAGACATGTTTTTTTTTTTGTTTGTTTGTTTCCAAATCACTATGTCAGAAAAACAGAAATTTTACCCAAGATTACATTGGATCATAATCTGATAATATTAAATCTAAATGGAAGAAGATGGGAATATAATTGGAAGTTAAATGACAACTTAATTTGGATGAAAAGATTCTATCAAAAGCAAGAGAGGAATTGGGAAATTATTTTAAGGAAAATTTAAATAAAGGAACACCAATTTGAAACAGTGTGGGAGGAATCTAAAGTAGTAATGAGGGGTTTCTTTATCCAAAAAGAGATTGAAATAAGAGCAAAAAAAGAGAGGGAAACAAATTTTTTAGAGAAAACCCATAAAAAAGAACAGGAGTTTAAAGAAAACCCATCAAGGACAAAAATAAAAAAGGAATTAGAAATATTGAGGGAACAATTCGATATAGAAATTAGAAAAAAATTAAAAGCAGTCAAATAGAAATATTGGTTCCCCCATAGATAACTAACATAAAGGTTCAAGATTGACCAAAACTTGGAGGGTTTTGAAGAAGGAAATTCAGAATTAGAGGAGCTAATACTACCAGGCTGTAAGAAAATCATAACCAAAATTTATGAAATATTACTAAATTTAGACCAAGAACAAGAAGTAATAAAGGCAACATGAATAAATGGGCTCAAAACATTGGACATATTATCAAATTAGAAGACTGGGAAAGAGTGTAGAATAAGTATCTAAAATTTACAAATAGCTGTACACTAAAAGAAAATTTCTATAAACTTTATTTTAGATGGTACCTAACACCAGAATGAATTGCCAAAATATAAAAAAGTGCAAAGGATACCTTTTGGAAGTATGAGCAAAATAAAGGTACATTATACCATGTGTGGTGGCACTGCCCTGTAATTAATTATTTTTTTGAAAGAGATACATAGAAATATAGAACAAATTCTAAACATTAGTTTCTCTATGAGCCTAGGGTTATATTTATTGAATATGCTGCAAGTGGTAGACAATTAATCAGAAAATAAGTATTGGAGAATTGTACTTTACATGGTAATGGCAGCAAGGTTGATAATAGCAAAAAATTAGAAACACAAAGATGTCCCCAAAATAAAGGATTGGTTGTTCAAATTATTCAAGATTTTGAGATGGATACTCTAAGCCAGATAACCAAAGGTAAGTCTATTAATCATTGTAAAGAAGAATGGAAGGAAATAAATAAATAAATTTTGGAAAGAAAACTGGAATGAGGAAATAATTATGTAATTAGAACGAGGTTTTGGGAAGATAAGGATAGATAAAGTAATGAGGGAAGGGAAGAGGAAGAAAAAAAAGAAGAGAGAAAATATTATAATAATTAAAAAGCAAGAATTGATAAAAAGTTAAAGAATAGAAGGAATTAAATGGAAAAAAGTCAGAAGGTAAAA
Source organism: Phrynosoma blainvillii (assembly GCA_026167975.1). Taxonomy (NCBI): domain Eukaryota; kingdom Metazoa; phylum Chordata; class Lepidosauria; order Squamata; family Phrynosomatidae; genus Phrynosoma; species Phrynosoma blainvillii. The sequence continues at coordinate 117,388,275 of JANUYF010000001.1, read as the reverse complement.
GGAAGAAAAGAAGTCAGATTATTAAATAACTTTACAAGATCAAAATAATTTAAACAGGATGGAAAATAACAGATAAGAAGATAATATAGTATTCAATTAATTAGAAAAAAGGGGGGAGGAATAGCTAAAATCTTACAACAAATTGTCCATCACCCAAGGTGGGAAGTCAAGGGTAGACAGGAAAGAGGGGTGAGAAGAAAATGAAGACGGGTGAAATAGGGGAAAAACGCAAGATAGGGAAAAGTATGGAAAGGAAAAATAAGAAAATGGTAAAGGTATAGTGAAATGGGGGGGGGGGGAAGAACGATGAAAGGAAGAAAGAAGATGGAAGTCAGGAAGAAGCTAAACCAAATAGAACAATAGAAGGAAAAAGAGTTGAAAGGAAGCAAAGAGAAGGACAAAGTAAGTGAGGAGGGTAGAGAGAATGTGAGAAGCTATGAGGAGGTAGAAAAGATATAGAAGATACTAAAAGAAAGAGGAAAGAGTAAAAGGGGTGAAAGATAAGGAGAGAGGATGGTAAAGAGTCACAAGGGACTTGAATGATATGGAAAAGAGTGTGGGAAACACAAGTAGGAAGGAAAAGGAAAGGATTGGAGAAAGGGGAAAAGACAAGGATAGTAAATATATTCAATAAGGCAACGGGGAACAGCAAAGAAGGAAGAATTAAGGAAAGAAAGATAAGAATTCCTCATTCTTTTCTTAAAAAAGCAAGAAAGAGAATAAGAGTAAAGTAATTGAATTAGTAATGACAAATCATAGAATCATAGAATCATAGAGTTGGAAGAGACCACAAGGGCCATCCAGTCCAACCTCCTGCTATGCAGGAACTCCCAATCAAAGCATCCCTGACAGCTGGCCATCCAGCCTCTGCTTAAAGACCTCCAAGGAAGGAGACTCCACTACTCTCCGAGGGAGTGTGTCCACTGTCGAACCGCCCTTACTGTCAGGAAGTTCCTCCTAATGTTGAGGTGGAATCTCTTTTCTTGCAGCTTGCATCCATTGTTTCGGGTCCTAGTCTCTGGAGCAGCAGCAAACAAGCTTGTTCCTTCCTCGATATGACATCCCTTCAAATATTTAAACACGGCTATCATATAACCTCTCAGCCTTCTCTTCTCCAGGCTAAACATCACCAGCTCCCTAAGTCATTCCTCATAGGGCTTGGTTTCCAGACCCTTCACCATTTTAGTTGCCCTCCTTTGGACACGCTCCAGTTTCTCCACATCTTTTTTGAATTGTGGTGCCCAGAACTGGACACAGTATTCCAGGTGAGGCCTGACCAAAGCAGAATAGAGTGGCACCATTACTTCTCTTGATCTAGACGCTATACTTCTACTGATGCAGCCTAAAATTGCATTGGCCTTTTTAGCTGCTGCATCGCACTGTTGACTCATGTTCAACCTGTGGTCCACCTGGATTCCTAGATCTCTTTCACACATAGTCTCATTCAGCCAGGTGTCCCCCATTGTATATCTGTACTTTTTGTTTTTCCGCCCTAAGTGCAGTACCTTACATTTCTCCGTGTTGAATTTCATTTTGTTAGCTTTGGCCCAACTTTCTAGTCTGTTCAAGTCATTTTGAATTTTGATCCTGTCCTCCGTGGTATTAGCTACTCCTCCTAGTTTGGTGTTGCCTGCAAATTTGATAACTATGCCCCCAATACCGTCATCCAAGTCATTAATAAAGATATTGAATAGCACTGGGCCCAGGACAGAGCCCTGTGGCACCCCACTGGTCACTTCTTTCCAGGTTGAAAAGGAGCCATTTTTGAGCAACCTTTGGGTTCGACCAGTCAACCAATTACAAATCCATGTAACAGTTACTTTGTCTAGCCCACATTTTACCAATTTGCTTGCAAGAATGTCATGGGGAACCTTGTCAAAGGCCTTACTGAAATCAAGATATACTATATCCACAGCATTCCCTTCATCTACCAAGTTGGCATTCCCTTCATCTACCAAGCTGGTAATTTTTTCAAAAAAAGAGATCAGATTTGTCTGGCATGACCTGTTTCTCTGAAACCCATGTTGAATTAGCAGCCAGTAATAATAGATATACGAATAAAAATACTATAAGAAAGGAAGAAAGAGGATATGTAGCGGTGTACTAGTTGGTTCTTTTTTTTTCCTGTGGGGTTCTCTTTACCTGTGGTTGTTCATTTTTTCTAGTTCTTTGATTCCTTCCTTGCTCCTTTTGCTATCAGGTTTTGTTTCTTTTTACTTTTATATATGTATAAATACATGGTAAAACATAATGACTGATTTGTTAAAGAGATAATAAAAGAAGAAGCAGAAAGAAGAGGAGATAGTAGTGAAACAGAAAAAATTGGAAATACAAATAAGATAATAAAGACATGTCTAGCTTAAAACATTATACATATAAGAATAATTAAAGAATTAAAATGAACTCTACAATGAAAGGAAGATACAAGTTACAAGAAGGTTATGTATTAGAAGTATAATGACTATATTTTGCTAATTGGAATTGTAAATATATATATAAGAAAAATGGTATAAGATAATCAAATAAAGATAAACAGAGGAAGACAATGATAAACCACTTCTGTGAATTCCTTGCCTAGGAAAAACCGATGAAATTCATTAGGTTATCACAAGCCAATGGGAAAACTGAAGATACATACTAGATCCTGGAGATTGGATGTATGTGCATTCAGCTCTGATGTTTGATGTGGTGTTTCCAAGGTTTCCAAGGCATAGAATGAAGTTGCTGCTTTCGTCAAGAAATCAGTGTCTATCTAGGGAGCTATTTCCCTTTCATCCCAATAATATAGACTATCTGTTCAAATGGGGGCAGCCTTGCACTTGAACATCCTAATATTTTATTCCTCAGTCAGAAATGTCTCTGTTGATTTACAGGGTAGTTCTCATCCCATGGGAGGAATCTTTTCTAATTAAGCTTCAAAATAGAGGAAATTATTTTTTATCCCTTGTGGACACATGCTTTCAGAAATTAAAGGGTTGACTTGATCTGTAAGGTTGCTTTCAGACATTTATTTGCTCAGAATACCTGATAGTTGGCAACTCCTATATACCAACCTGGTCATGTACAGATTAAATCTCCCTTATCTGAAATACCTGGGACCAGAAGTGTTTTGAATTTCAGATTTTTTTGGGAGGAGGGGATTTTGGAACATTTGCATATAAATCTTGGTGATGTGAGCCCAGTCTAAACATTTACATTTTGTACACACCTTATACACATTGTGTACACTAAACAATCAGAAAGCAAAGGTATCACAATCTCAGCCACCTATGTGGACAATTTTGGATCCTGGAATATTTTGGAATTCTAGATTTCGGAATTCTAGATAAGGGATACTCATCCTGTATTCTAATAATCCACCAGGATTGTAGCTTTATTTGGGAAATCAAACCACAATGACTTCAATGTGTAACAGTGACTTGAGGAGGGACCCTTATCATCTAGCCGAAAGCTCTGTCTCTCTCCATTTCAGCCAACCTCAGCCTTTGAGTGACTGACCTACAGTGATGATCCAAAGAACAGTTGCACTGCTGTAAATCCCATTAAAATCAATCTGGCTGATTTTGACATAATGTGTTGATGGTTGGAGTGGGAAGCTGACAGTGTAAGCAGTCTTACTAAGAATTATCATATAGAGACTTCACTGAGGCAAGTTCAAGTAGCTGAACATCAGGGATGCAACCCAGCTGAAGTACTATAATTAAAGCCAATTTAGTCCTACCAAAGTCACTGGGACTTTACTGGATTTTTAACTGTTGGTGCCAACTTGTGGAATGATCCATTTTCATACCAAAGCATTTTAACCTCTTAAATTATCCCCCTCTGCCTTTCTTTTTTACACCTTTAGTCTCATGAGGCAATTTAAAGGGCTGCATGCAGCTCTTTTGAGGATCCCCAAACAATATACAGCTACCTTTCTCCTACTGTGTTATGCTGGGGAGGAGAGTGCATGGAGAGAATCATCCCTGTCTGGTGCCTGTAGACTTTAAATGGCACCTCCAGCTACTTACCAACATCTGTTCTGTAGCTTGGAGTGTATATGTGTGCATGATTTCAAAGGAGCAGATGGTAAGCAGTGCTATCCACTGCAGCACACCTGCTATTCTAAGTATGTAACACCTCTCTTTCCTGAAACTGGCCACATACTGAAATTTGGGGTAGGGTCTCATGAATGTGTGTACCAGGATGCATGCCAGACTGTGCCTCAGTCACAATGCATGGGGGGGGGGGGAGAGAGAGAAATGCGGCACAATTATGTTATAAAAAAAAGGGGGCTGTGTATTTGGATGTGAAAGGAGGGGAGCAGTATTGCTAGCTCTTGGCCCAGCAGGGGCCAGTGGAACAAATGTCAGTGGGACAATCAATCTGCTCTGGGTTTTGGTTTGAAATTTAAAGGGGCTATTCAGGTTTCAGAGCCTGTTTTGGGGATACAGTTCAGGATAGTTTGGGTAGTTCTTTGAAAGTTCAAACTAAAACCTGGAGAAGAATCAGCATCCCACTGAAACAGAAGCCACCAGCTACCACTGCTCTGGCCATGCCCACCACTGGCATGTGGAATCCATCTCAATACATTCTTGGGGCCAAAGTGTTTCCACTCCTATCTTGAGCCAAGACTGAGAAACCCTGAACAACCCTGCCATTCTTGTCTTTCACTTAGGTTTAATGAAAATGCATGGGTTATTTTGCTCATGAGATTTGAATGCAGATATGTGTAAAATGGGATGCAGATCTTGATATATTAAATAGCATATAGAATTTGAAAAGGACAGATATAGCTCACCAATCCAGCCCCATGAAATATATGTGGTCCCATTCATGTCTAGACCAGATTGACAAATAAAAATGCTTACAATTACAAGTGAAATGGAAAGGAAAGGAACACAGCCCCATTTATTGTATATCAGGCTGGTAAACACAAACATATCTTTCCATTCACTGAGCTCTGAAAAATTTTCAGTCACATCCCAGAGGTGAGAATGTTTTGAACAATAATGCCCATAGAAGAGATGAAAAGCTCACCAATGTCTTTTTTATTTTCTCAAACTGACATGACAAATATCACACAAGCTGCTGAAAGCATGTGACAACAGGTAATGAAGGGGACACATTAATTCAGCCTGCATTTAACTAAGTAAATGTGAGCACACACATTGCTCTGCATAGGTAACCCATAAATATAAGTTAATATCAAGTAATGCAACCCCTTCTTGAAATACAAAAATAATTCATCTAGCTTTATTTTAAAATACCCTGAATGGCACATGGTTGGTGTTTTCACAGTTCCCCCTTACAATCTTTCTTTTTTTCAGCACATACAATCTTAGGCACATATAATCCCTGAAATAAGCCTGTCCAACCTCTATTTAAATATCTCCAACAATGGAGAGTCCACCACTCTCTGGGGCACAATCACATGGTAAAAACAATAAATTCATGTTTTCCAAATTATTGATATTAACATGCATCTCTGGGCTGGGCAAAATGCAGCTCTGCAGTTGATGGACTAAGCCTCTCAACAGACCAGTGTAACTGAGTGTGATGAATTCTGGGAGCTGCAGTCCAAGACTAAGGGGAGATTTTGCCCAGTCCAGCTGTACAGCATGGTAAAGGTATTCCCTGTTGACAAGGTTATTGTGTCCGACCATAGAGGGTGGTGCTCATCTCTGTTACTAATCAGAGACTACTGTGATCATGTGGCCAGCATGATTGCATAGAACGCTGTTTACCTTCCCATTGAGAAGTGGTACCCATTTATCTACTTGCATTTGCATGCTTTCGAACTGCTAGGTTGGCAGAAGCTGGGACTAGTGAGTGACAGGAGCTCACCCCGTCATGCAGCACCTGGGCCTCAAACTGCCAATCTGCTAATCTCGCTTCAACAGAGTCAGCATCTTAACCACTTGAGCCACCACATCCCAAAAATAAGTTCATACAAATAAGTGAGACTAGGGAATTACGTGCACTGGAAACTATTGCTGCTTTAGCTATAAAAATATTTATTTGAATACAAAAATACTAAACCACCTTTACTGTGTTCTTGATTATGACTGATGGATACATATTTGGACATGAAATGTTAATGTCATTAAATACATGTAAAATATAGAATTTGTGCAGAACTCCAGGAAGTCATTATAAAAATATACTTAAAATAATTATTTGTTGCAGGAAGACTAAATTAAAAAGTATCTAACATTAAGTCATGGCTACAGTTAGTATTGCATTAATTGTACAAAGTTGTATGTGGCCAAACTTCAGTGCCTTATCTTCATGATGGGGTAACAAGTGCAAATGATATATACATACTAGGTCTCCCTTATCCAAAATGCTTGGGACAAAATGTGTTTTGGATTTCAAAGTTTTTATGAAAGATTTGCATATACTGTACATATATCTTGGAGATAGGACCCAAGTCTAAAGACTTGGTGGGTCCTTGTTATCCACTGGGGTTTGGTTCCAGGACCCCCTGTAGATAACAAAATCTGTAGATGCTCAAGTTCCATTAAATACAATGGCACAGTAAAATGGTGTCCCTTATATAATGGATATAAAATAAAAAACCAAGGTTTGCTATTTGGAATTTATGCTTTTTTAAAATATATTTTCAAGCTGTGGATGCCTGAATCCGTGGATAAAAAAATCCATGGATAAGGAGGGCCGACTGTACCATATATATATATATATATTATACAGCACTTTTAATAATTTTGTATTGGAAATAAGTTTGTGTACATTGAACCATCAGAAAGCAAAGGTGTCATTATATCAGCTACCCATATGGACAATTTTGGATTCTGGAATTCCGGATATTCTACTGTATGTGTGGAATACAAAGTAAACTGTTAAATCACAATCCTCCCAAACACTTATGAGTCAAACAGTAATTAAGGCTGAAACCATTTTAGTGTACAGCAATGCAGAATTCTACAAAATGAACACATTACAACCATCTTTTGGGGGACACAAGACAGTCTGGGATGTTTCATTAAACTTCACTAGAGGCCTCTAAGGAGACTTGCATTACGATGGGCATCTAGTGCCATCTGGTCAAATGAATTGTGGTTTATCAGATCTCTCACTTTTTGTCTAAGGTCATAAGATGCTTTGGCTAATTTCCTAGACTCTTCAATAGCAGCGTCTTTCTGCCGTAGGATCTGACTGCTTTTCTGATCTTTCCGTCGCAGCGCTTCTTGCAACTCCTGCAGGTTACATTTTTCATCATAATCAAGCTTCTGTTTGCGGCAGTGGTGGTTCCTTTCCTTCATGCAGTTAATTTCTTTCATCCGTTGTGCTCTGTCTTCGATATTTTTGGACATGATTTCTCTGGCCTGCTGGATCTTCATCTCAGCTATCTGCAGCAGCATCTCCTTACGCCTTCTCTTCTCTTCCTCTGTCTCCTTTGCTCTAACTTTGGCAATCATGCCTTGCTCTTCCTCTTTGAAGGTCTTTTCCTTCAGTTCTCGGTTCCTTTCTTCCAGCAGCTGTTCGAGGATTTCCTGAGACCTCTGAAGCTTTTGTTCAATGCAAAGCCTCTTGTACAACTCGTCGGCTTTCAGCCTGTCGTCCACTTGTTCCTTTGCCTGGATGTGCCTGGCTCTCCTGTATTCGTTCATATCGGTTTTCCTCTTTTTCCTTTCCATTTCCTTCATCAGCCTCTTCTCCAGAGCCTGCAGCATCTTCTCTTTGTACGCATAAGAATTGTGCTCCTGGGCGTTCCTCTCGCTTAACCTTTTCTCCCAGAGCTGCTTTTCCTGACAGTGTTTCCGATACTCAGCTTGAAGCCTTGCGTTTTCGCTTTTCTCCCGGCGCCTACACTCTTGCTCTTTGGCCAGTTTCTTCCACTTCTTGTCCCGGAGCATCATCTCCCTTTCCCGGGAGGCCATGAGCTGCTGTTCCTCTAACTTGAGCCTGGATTTCCTTCGATCCCGGTCCCGCTGCCACTGGTCCAGACTGTCGGCCAGCTGGTACTGCCTCTCCTTCTCCAGCCTGGCCTTCAGCTTCTTCTCCTTCTGCCTCATCTTCTCCCAGGCCTCCGAAACCTCCAGCTGCCGGTCTTTCATCTCCTCCTCTTCCTGGTGCCTGGCCAGCATCAGGGCGGCAATCTTCTTGTCCCTTTCGGGGAGCAGCTCCTCGTACCTCTTGTCCGCCAGGTCCTGGAGGCCTATGTGAGGCTCCCCTTTCCTGGGCTTGTGAGGAGGATGATGGGGATGATGGTGGTGGTGGTGGTGATGGGTCCCGGAGTCAGGCCCCACGTAGGGGGTCTCTTCCTCCTCATATTGCCTCAAGGAGTGCATCAGGTCGGCCAGGCTGGGGCTGCTCTCGCAGAGCTCCTGCCAGTCCCTCCTGGAGGAGAGCTGCTCCATCTTCTTCTTCTTCTTCCTCTCCTCAGGGGCCGCCGCCATCTTGGCTCTGTGGTCCAGTTGGGAGAAGGAGAAGGAGGACGGGCACAGGGAGGGAGGCTTGCTGGCGTCGGTGGGGAAGTCGGCGCCGTAGTCCAGGGGGGGCCTGGGGCCCACAGGGGTGGCCCAGGGCTCCTCCCGGAGAAGGAGCAGCTCCTCCAGGCGGCTCCCGCTGCGGCCCGACGGGGAACGGCTGGGCGGCTGCCCCTGGAAGTCCCCCCCGTAGAGGGTGGTGCAGGAGGTGGTGCAGGGGGTCGGGCAGCCCTCGCCGGCCGGGGCCAGGTGGGGCTGCCAGGCCGCCAGGCGCCGCGGCGGGGGCGAGGCTTTGGCGTGGGGCCGGCGGCGGGGCGGGAGCGAGGCCCGGCTCTTGCCGCCGCCCTTTCGCCCCGGGAGGGTCCCCCCGCGTCCCCCTTCCTCCTCGTCCAGCTCCTCCTCCTCCAAGTCGCGGGCCCTGCTGGGGCCCAGGCCGCCCTCGCCCCCCGCCGCCTCGGGCTCGGAGCTGTAGGCCTCGCCCAAGGCCCGCGTCGGGGAGAAGAAGCGCCCGGGGCTGCGGCGGCGGCGGGCCATCGGCGGCGGCGGCGGCGGCGGCGGTGGTGGTGGCGGGCTCTCCGGGCTGGAGAAGCTGCAGCAGCTCGACGGGGCCGGCGGCTCCTTCCTGGCCTTGCGGGAGACGGCGCGCCACCCGCCGCCCTCCGCCCCGAGGCACTGGGCCGACCCCCGACGCGGCCCACGGCGACGCCGCCACCGCCTCATGGCCGAAGTGGCCGGGCCCCGGGGAGGCCCAGGCCCCGGCGCCCGGCCAACAGCGGAGGCCTCGCGTCACAATGGTCGCCTGGTTGCAAGCAGGCAGGGAGGAGGCCCCAGGGCCTCACAAGCGCCAGGAGTAAAATGGCGGGCGAGGGCACGGCCACATACAGAAAAACTCCAAACCCTCGTAGAAATATGAGCCCGTGCTTCTTGGTCGGGCTCCAGATGGAGGGCCTTCGAGAAACATGGAGGACATGATTAAAGAAAGCTCCAAACCCTCATAGAAAAATGAACCTGTGCTTCTCGGTCAGGGTCCAAATGGAGGGCCTTCGAGAAACATGGAGGACGTGACCAAATCAAAGCTGAAAACACTCTGAACTATGAACCTGTGCTTCTTAGTCAGGCTCCAAATGGAGGGCCTTTGAGAAACATGGAGGACATGATTAAAGAAAGCTCCTAATCCTCACAGAAAAATGAACCTGTGCTTCTTGGTCAGGGTCCAAATGGAGGGCCTTCGAGAAACATGGAGGACGTGACCAAATCAAAGCTGAAAACACTCTGAAATATGAACCTGTGCTGCTTCGTCAGGCTCCAAATGGAGGGCCATTAAGAAACATGGGACATAAAACTCCAAACCCTCATAGAAATATGAATCTATGCTTCTTGGTCAGGGTTAAAATGGAGAGCCTTTGAGAAACGGAGGAATTGACCAAATCAAAGCTTGACACACAGAAATATGAATTGGTGCTTCTAAGGTTCAAAATGGAGGGCCTTCAAGAAACATGGAAGACATGACCAAAGAAAAGCTCAAAACACTCATGTAAATGTATGCTTCTTAGGCTCAAAATGGAGGACAAGTTGGAATTCCTCCTCAAGAGAAGGTTTAAATCTAGGACATGGCTTGGAAAAGGAGGACCTCTGGTCACCCTGGGTTTCAACCTCCCCCCCCCCCGTGCAATACTACCCATCTGCCTTGGGGAATGAGAGGAAGAGTGTGTGGATGATAGTGGTGGTGGTGGTGATGGGGCCAATAGGAAGAAGGGCTGACCAGGATGCCTTGGGGGGCAACTTGGTTAGTGTGACCAGAGGTCTGCCTTTTTCTAGGACATGTCGTCCATTTCAGCCTTCTGTCCAGGAGGAATTCCAAAAGGTTCTCCATTTTGAGTGACTGAGAGGCATGGATTTATATTTATACAAGTGCTTTTTAGCTTTTATTTGGTTCTTTCCTCCATATTTCTTAAAGGTCCTACCTTTTTCAGTGTCATGTCCTACTTTTCAGTTGCGATATCTGGTCGCCCTGGACTCCCACTTCTCCCCCTCCAACCAAGGTGACCAGATTTCCTTCTTTTCCAGGACATGTTCTCCATTTCAACCTTCTGTCCAAGAGGAATCCCAAAAGGTCCTCCATTTGGAGCATGACTAAGAAGCATGGATTTATATTTCAAGGAGAGGAACTAGATAGTTGCATGTAATTCCCACTACGATTCATTAAATGCAGTGGGCCCAGGACCCTTTCACACTGAACAGTTATAGTGCAATAATTCCACTTTGGGCCCAGGACCCTTTCACACTGAACAATTGTAGTGCAATAATTCCACTTTAACTGCTACAAACCTCAGAATCTCGTCCTATGGAACCCTGAGGTTTGTAGTTTGGGAAAGCACTGGAACTCTTTGGTTGTGAATTCTAGACCTCCCTAAGCTGCAAATCCTAAAAGTCTATAGGATGGAACTATAGCAGTAAAAGTGGAATCACAGTGCTATACTTGTGCTATGTGAAAAAGGTGCCTTAATCTCTAGGTCTGACACAGTGTGACCCTCTTTGGAACAGGTATTTATGGGTATGATATTATTGAGTCAGTTTCTGAGAATGCACTGGCTGTTTCAGAGTGTTGATTTGTGTCCTCTAGGACTGGGGAAGGGTGTGGCTGACTCATGTATTGGCCTAATCAGATTTTACCTTAAAGTTGTTTCAGGTAAATGATTTCCTATGGCCTTCTATGACTTCCCACCAGCCCTAGATGAGGCATGGTTGGAATTACACAATATAGGCCTTCCTCCTACACTCTGCATATAGCATGAACTTCTGCCGAAAAGGAAACCCTGTGTGCATAGCTGCATGTACAGAAGCTGCCATGTGACCCGGAAATCTGTGTGTACAGGTGCAAATGCATATAAATCCTTCACACTGCATGCTTGAAAGGCAAGAGAGAGGCTTCATACTGGGTCAATGATTCTTAGTACAACCCTAAGCTCCTCAGCCCATAAGGTCAATTAAACTTTAGTGTAGGCTAAGGGCACTGAATTGGTTGGCACACTTGGATGTCCTTTGTCAGAATCTAATCTGACATGAGTTGTGTGTATGGTTGGGTTAATTAGTTATTAATTTAATAATATAAGGGGCATTATTTTAGAATTGTGTAAATGTGTGTGTTGTGGATATGGGGGATGATGAGAGGTATAGTGTTGAGAAAGAACCTCGGTGGTGGTTTACAGGGAAGATAATTGCTTCCCCGTGAGTGTTGCTGGAGCATTCCTGGATTTTCATGGGATAAGTCCTGGATGAGCGTGATGTGTCTGAAAATCTTCAGTGCGATCGCATGATTATGTGGCAAGTATGCCTTTTGCTCCTGTAATAAGAACTTGACCTTGGAGAATTTTTAATTAGCTTAAAATTAGTAGAGCCCTGGTGGTGCAGAGGTTAAATGCCTGTACTCACTCATAGACCACAAGGTTGCAAGTTCAATACTAGCCAGGGCTCAGGCTAGACTCAGGCCTGCATCCTTCCGAGGTCGCTAAAATGAGTACCCAACTGTTGGGGGGCAATGAGCTTACAGTTGTAAACCGCTTAGACATCCCATAGCACGATATGAAGTGGTATATAGATGAAGCTGCTTTGCTTGCTTTGCTTTGCTGGGAGAAGTCCCAGCGGACTGGAGGAGGGCAAATGTCCTCATCTACAAAAAGGGGAAAAAAGAGGATCCCAACAATTACCGTATTTTTCGCCCTATAACATGCACTTTTTCTTCCCCTAAATGTGCGTGGGGAAGTGAGTGCGCCCTATAGGGCGAGGCCGGGGGGAGAAGGAGCCCTCCTTCCCCCCCGGCCTCAGTCTTGGAATGGGCTGGTGCCAGGATCGAAGCGATCCCGGCACCAGCCCATTGAAAGACTGAGGCCGGGGGGGAGAAGGAGCCCTCCTTCCCCCACGGCCTCAGTCTTGGAATGGGCTGGTGCCGGGATCGAAGCGATCCCGGCACCAGCCCATTGAAAGACTGAGGCCGGGGGGGAGAAGGAGCCCTCCTTCCCCCCCGGCCTCAGTCTTGGAATGGGCTGGTGCCGGGATCGAAGCGATCCCGGCACCAGCCCATTGAAAGACTGAGGCCGGGGGGGAGAAGGAGCCCTCCTTCCCCCCCCGGCCTCAGTCTTGGAATGGGCTGGTGCCGGGATCGAAGCGATCCCGGCACCAGCCCATTGAAAGACTGAGGCCGGGGGGAGAAGGAGCCCTCCTTCCCCCCCCCCCGGCCTCAGTCTTGGAATGGGCTGGTGCCGGGATCGAAGCGATCCCGGTACCAGCCCATTGAAAGACTGAGGCCGGGGGGAGAAGGAGCCCTCCTTCCCCCCCGGCCTCAGTCTTGGAATGGGCTGGTGCCGGGATCGAAGCAATCCCGGCACCAGCCCATTGAAAGACTGAGGCCGGGGGGAGAAGGAGCCCTCCTTCCCCCCCTCGATCCCGGCACCAGCCCATTCCAAGACTGAGGCCGGGGGGGGAAGGAGGGCTCCTTCTCCCCCCGGCCTCAGTCTTTCAATGGGCTGGTGCCGGGATCGCTTCGATCCCGGCACCAGCCCATTCCAAGACTGAGGCCGGGGGGGGAAGGAGGGCTCCTTCTCCCCCCGGCCTCAGTCTTTCAATGGGCTGGTGCCGGGATCGCTTCGATCCCGGCACCAGCCCATTCCAAGACTGAGGCCGGGGGGGAAGGAGGGCTCCTTCTCCCCCCGGCCTCAGTCTTTCAATGGGCTGGTGCCGGGATCGCTTCGATCCCAGCACCAGCCCATTCAAAGACAGGTCGCGGGGGGAAGGAGCCCTCCTTCCCCCTGCGACCTCAGTTCAATGGGCTGGTGCTGGGATCGGAGAAGTTCTCCAATCCCAGCACCAGCCCATTGAACAACCGGCCTCCGGCTAAAGGGAGGAATCCTTTTTTCTTGGATTTTCCTGCTTTAAAATTGGGTGCGCCTAATATGCCGGAGCGCCTTATATGGCGAAAAATACGGTAGTGTCCAGTTAGTCTGACATCAATACCAGGAAAGATTCTGGAGCAGATCATTAAACAGAGAGTCTATGAACATCTGGAAGGTAATTTGATAATCACAAAAAGTCAACATGGGTTTCAGAGAAACGGGTCATGCCTGACAAATCTGATCTCTTTTTTTGATAAAATTACCAGCTTGGTAGATGAAGGGAATGCTGTGGATATAGTATATCTTGATTTCAGTAAGGCCTTTGACAAGGTTCCCCATGACATTCTTGCAAACAAGCTGGTCAAATGTGGGCTAGACAAAGTAACTGTTACATGGATTTGTAATTGGTTGACTGGTTGAACGCAAAGGGTGCTCAACAATGGCTCCTTTTCAACCTGGAAAGAAGTGACCAGTGGGGTGCCACAGGGCTCTGTCCTGGGCCCAGTGCTATTCAATATCTTTATTAATGACTTGGATGACGGTATTGGGGGCATAGTTATCAAATTTGCAGACGACACCAAATTAGGAGGAGTAGCTAATACCCCAGAGGACAGGATCAAAATTCAAAATGACTTGAACAGACTAGAAAGCTGGGCCAAAGCTAACAAAATGAAATTCAACACAGAGAAATGTAAGGTACTGCACTTAGGGCGGAAAAATGAAAAGCACAGATATATGATGGGGGACACCTGTCTGAGACTACGTGTGAAAGGGATCTAGGAGTCCAGGTGGACCACAAGTTGAACATGAGTCAACAGTGCGATGCAGCAGCTAAAAAGGCCAATGCAATTTTAGGCTGCATCAGTAGAAGTATAGTGTCTAGATCAGGGGTAGGCAACCTTTTTGAGCCGGGGGCCGGGTTGCTGTCCCTCAGACAATTGGGGGGCCGAAGCACCAAAAATAAATAATTAAATAAATAAAAATATATTTTTTTAAAAAGTTTAAAAAAAATAAAATTAAAAATATATATGCATGCACACTCTTTCAGCCCCAGAAAAGCCATGGCAAAACCCCTGTGGAGATTTTGCCAAGAAAATCCCAACAAGTAATAACAACAATAATCAATATCATCATGGTTGGCGGCGGCAGCGGCGGCGGCAGGACTTGCCTGGGGCCGGTCCAAAGGCCTCGGCGGGCCGCATCCGGCCCCCGGGCCTTAGGTTGCCTACCCCTGGTCTAGATCAAGAGAAGTAATAGTGCCACTCTATTCTGCTTTGGTCAGGCCTCACCTGGAATACTGTGTCCGGTTCTGGGCACCACAATTCAAAAAGGATGTGGAGAAACTGGAGGGTGTCCAAAGGAGGGCAACTAAAATGGTGAAGGGTCTGGAAACCAATCCCTATGAGGAATGACTGAGGGAACTGGGTATGTTTAGCCTGGAGAAGAGGAGGTTGAGAGGTGATATGATAGCCGTGTTTAAATATTTGAAGGGATGTCATATTGAGGAGGGAACAAGCTTGTTTTCTGCTGCTCCAGAGAACAGGACCCAGAACAATGGATGTAAGCTCAAGGAAAAGAGATTCCACCTCAACATTAGGAGGAACTTCCTGACAGTAAGGGCGGTTCGACAGTGGAACACACTTCCTCGGAGAGTGGTGGAGTCTCCTTCCTGTCGGGGATGCTTTGATTGGGAGTTCCTGCATGGCAGGGGGTTGGACTGGATGGCCCTTGTGGTCTCTTCCAACTCTATAATTCTATGACCTGCTTCCATAGTGGGAATGATGCATCAACCTGGAGCAAAAGAGAATCGCAAACCGGTTTAAATGTAAGTGGGAATGAACCCTCTGTGACACCCTGCCTCCAGGCAGAATGAGGCAGCTATCTCTGGTAGCAAGTTTTGTGTGTCATAAAACTGCAGGGAAGTAATATCTGTTTAAATTCTAGTTATTGTTTTATTGCGAAGGAAATGAAAAGAGGTGGTTGCGAGAATTTCTGCCTCAGGCATCAGTGGTTGGTTAGGGCATTATACACCTTGATTAGGCAGTAGGAGTGTCGAGTGCTTCTCTGCGTCAGGCAGCAAAACTGTCTTGGGTTAAACCTAGTCACTGAGCTATTTCAAAAGTATTTAATTCCTTAGCGTTTACAGCATATGAGGATCAAGAGATTTTGACTTTAAAAAAATCCTTTAAAAGCATTTGGAGTCCAGCTTGGTTAATGGTGTCAGTGCTCCATTTCTCAGAGGAAGAACTCAGCTGGCTAAGAACACTAATCACATTAGTGAAACCTTTGCCTCTTCCCCAGACATATCTATGCAGTGCTTTGGCATCAGAACAGAGAATCTAGGGCTGAATGCTGGCAAATCTGTATGGATAATCGTATATAATCTGATTTTTTTTTTAATGCCACACACGCAAGATATAATTACTATCCCCTGTGATGTAAATCAAACACTTAGCACATTTGCTACCATATGGATTATTTCACACAGGGATATGTATGGAATGAGTATTGTAGTATATATTCTTTAAGCTGAATTGTCTGTACAACAAGCAAGTTAAAAAAGGTTTTAAAAAATTTTGGACTATGATCTTGAGTTTCCTCCTTTGCTCCTGCCAGCAGTGCCGACTGCTACAAAATGCAACAACGCCTCAGGATAAATGGAAGTACAGTGGGTCCTTGGTATCCACTGGGGTTTGGTTCCAGGCACACAACCATCACTCCCATGTATAACAAAATCCATGGATGCTCAAGTCCCATTGGCAAAATAAAATACTGTCCCTTACAAAAATGGCAAAATCAAGGTTTGCATTTTGGATCCCCCACCTCCCCAAATGTTTTCAAGCCATGGATGGTTGAATCCATGGATGTGGAGGGACAACTGTATTTAATTCTAGATTCTAGAATTTCTGTTCTAGATTCCAGAAAGTCAATCTGTCTGAGCAAAAATTAGGAAGATGTAAGCCTGTCCACACTTACTGAATAAGCAAGCCCTACTGAAATTAGAGGCGCTTCATTCTGAGTAATGGATCAATCAGTTAATCAGTTGTATGTGTCATTATAAAATTCCACTCAAGCAGTTTTAAACTAACAGCAATAAGAAACAACAATACATAGAAAGGGGCTTCATAGTGGCAATCCTATGCATGTTTACCTGGGAGGAAATCATGTTGAAATTACATAGGGTTTGCTTCTTAATAAACATGTATTGGATTGAACTTTATGGGCATTTGAGACTTAATAAGTCAATGAGTAAAGCAGACACAAGGTTTGCAAGGCTATTTTGCCATCAGCATGTACGGTACTATACATTGAAAACACAGAGTGAGTAAGACTTATGTATGTTTTTGCATGCCAGATTTGAAAAAAGTCCAAGGACATCATCTAGTAAGCACCATAGCTCAGTGGCAGAACAAATACTTCACAGGCAGATAGCTCCCCAGTTCATTCCCTGGTCTCACCAATTAGAGTGGACTGGGAAAGGTCCTTTTCTGAAGCCCTGAAAAGCTGCTGCCAGTTAATGAAGGCTCTACATTATCATTTATTGATTTATTTGTTTTGATTTATACCCTACCTTTCTCCCAGGGCTATGATACAAAGTGGCTTCCACCATGGTTGAAAGGGTTCCAATCAAAACAATAAATCATACATACTAATAAAATATAGAGACGTGGCCATGTTAGTCTGGAATATCAGTATGCAAAGGCATCATCTTGCAGCACCTTTGAGACTAATGGGGGTTGCAGACTGCCAGAAATAGTGCAAATTGAGTCCACTTTTAGGGTTAGGGTTAGTGCTAGGGAATCATGGGAATTGTTTTTGTTCTGAGACATTGAGCCTTCTCTGTCAGAGAGCTCTGGTGCCACAATAGAATACAGTTCCCATGATTCCCAAACCCTAACCCTAACCCTAAAAGGACTCAATTTGCACTATTTCTGGCAGTCTGCAACCCCTCTAACTGTGAAAGAAGTTGTAGCACAAGTTTTTGTAGACTTGGTCTACTTCCTCAGATAATAAAATACATATAAAATTAATGTTTTTAAACAATTAAAAAAAACTAAAAAAAAACCACAGTAAAATATTTATAAATACTAGAATATCCATTGTAAAACCTCTGAGCATAGCAGTCAGTCAGTGGATGAAGGCCCGCTTGAGTAATAAAGTCTCTGCCTGTTGGTGGAAAGGCAACAGGGAGGGGACCAGCATAACCTCCTTTGGAAGAGAGTTCCATAAAGCTGGAGTAACCACCAAGAAGGCCTTCTTATAACAGCTTTACTTATGCTTACAGGGATAATATTCAAATTGCTGATATAATCTGGCCATGTCTACTTTGCTTTGGCTTCACTCACTACTGGAATGCCCCCCATTGGAATTCAGCACTTGGGCAGAAAAATTCCAGTCACAGTATAGACACTCCCAATGCTATAATGGAACTCCCAATGTTTCTCATCATTGCTGATGGGAGTTGCAGTCCAGCAACACCTAGAGGGCTACACTTTGCCCTAAACAAAGACAGTCAGCGATATGAACCAGCAGTCTGATTAACTTCTGAACATGAACTATTGTGGTCAAGAATGACTACAAAAGCTGGCACTGCAATAAGATATCTGGGAGGCACTCCTGAATAGACTACAGAGTCCTATCAATTTCAGTCATTTTGACAAGGTAGAATTTGTTATAGGATTGTGCCGTTGTCATTGTCCTCCATTACTCTTCTAACAGACTACCCGATGACCCAAAGAAGCAATCAGTATAAAATGTAAAATTAAATTGAGGGTTACAGACTCTAGGAAAGAGACAAGAAATGGGTGATATATCTTACTTTATTCTGGGATAGACTCTATAGTTTTGTTATATATGCTGTTTGTATCTATGTGTGCATGCATGCACCTATCTTTTTTCCCTACCAGTAGTAAAAGCCTTTAATACTAAACCATTGTTCTTTCCTATTTCCAAATAGCTGTGTCATTGTGAGACAGCAGTTTTCTCTTTTGGTTATTATTTAAGCTTTAAAAGTAATTTATTATAATAGTGCAGGTTGCATAGAGAATAATCAAAATTAAAAGAGGCAGCCTTCAAAATTATTTGTCTTAATTCATAAAAAGAATTATGAATTAAAGCTATAGGAAGTTTACTACTGCAAGGAAATTGCCGGTATAGATAATGCAACCAAAGGTACATATAAAGAGAGAAGGGAGACAACAAGAGATAAACACATGCGATAAAATGATATTAGAGACCTTAATTTTCTACCATGGTATAACCTTACAGAATGCATTCTAATTTTTAAAAATAAAATAAAAAGTTGTGCTCTTTAAATTTTTCAATTGCTCAGGGTGAAATTAAGCCAATGAGCTTAATAGCACATTCTTATGCACATTTACCTAGAAATGACTCCCATAAAGTTCAAGAAGTCTTATATTGGACTGTAGCCGTCACTGTCAAATGCATAGGAATATTCAAATGTACAGTATTAGGTTGTAGTTCTCAGTGGAGCAAATCTTGTTGAAAACAGTGGCCTTAACATCTCAGTACCTTGGATTGCACTGTCCAGTATTTCAGGTTGGTTGGCTTGTCTATCAAGTGCCATTGTCACCCATTCCATTTACAGAAACCAACCAAAGTGGCAGTCAGGACTGCTGACTGGACAACAGCCTTCTCCTTATCTGAATGCAGCAGGCTAGCTTAGATCCTGTAGGGCAAGTTCCCTGGAAGACACTATTTTATCTTCCAAGATAGCTGAATAGCTGAGGGACTTGGGCTCCCTCCAAATCACCTAGCATCTGCTCCTTAAATTGTGTAGGTAAGTATAAGTAGTCAAACTTGCAGGTAAAATGATCTCTCTCATCTGATATGGAAGGCATGATTTATTGTATCATGGGACTCCAGGGAGAGAAGACTTATTGTTGATTGAAGTCTGAGCCACACTACATAGTTATAATACTTTGATACCACTTTAACTGCCCCGGTGACCTCCTATGGGATTTTGGGACTCATAGTTTGATGAGGCATTGAGAATTCTCTGCCAGAAAGCTTCAGTACATTAAGACCGAGTAAAACTACCAACCGTGAAGCCTGTGTTTTTTGAAGTCAAGCCATGGTGGGACCCATGTTTCATGCCTTACAACTGCTTCTAAATACAGGGGCCATGAACCTGTTGAGTCAAACCATTTGTGCAAGAGACTATAGCATGACCGGTATGACAGTTCTGGTGCTTAATCTAGGAAATCGTTTCATGAAAGGAAGAGCAGCAGTAGCAACTAATAATGGTAGGTGACTCCAGACATTCCATGGACATGCTATCAGTGCCAGAGAAGAAGGCAGCCATTTTGTGCATACCTCCCACCAGACACCAACTCTGTAATGACCTGGATTTCCATTCTCACAGTGTCTAAGGCATTCTGGAAGCCAGGCATTGAGGAAATGGGCAGCTCTACACAGGGCTGCAGAAGGCTGGTGGAACTTTCTCCTCTGGAGGGAACTGACAAGGATTTAGGCCCCAATATGTTAGACCAAAAAAGAAAGTGAGTTTGATAGCTCTGCTTCACAGGAAATCCTCTTTAATTGCTATTCAGTCATTAAACATGTTCAAACAACATGTAAAGAGAGGATTGTGCAAGCCCTGCTCTTTCCATCTCTAGTTTCATTGCCCTCTTTATGAGTGAGTCTGAAAAGGAGAGCTACCCTTACATGTGCATACTCTCCATGCAACTGGTAACCAAAACAACCAGGGCCCCCAATTCTTTGGAAAGCATACTCCCATCGTGTAATTATTCAGACGCATCACTCTCTGACGTGAGCAGGAGAACTAGAAATGGAGGAGGGTGGATAGCCTCCCCCTTTGTGAGTTAATAAAACACACTTGGATCATGACTGCGTGGGACTATAGCAACACTGCTCCTGGAAGCATTGGCTGAATGCAGGAAAAGAAGTTCCTACTATCTCTAATCACTTCCTGAAGATACAGCAGGACTCTTCTGTCCCAGAGAGGATGGGCTTTTGGGAAGTGTGAGGTGGGGTGAGGTTCCTTAATTTTCTGCAGATGGGAATGGGTCTGTAGATTATAGATTTCTTGTGCTGACATAGACTGTACACTGATGTGCAGCCAGCCTATTTAACATTTGCATTGTAGTTTGGTTGCATGTTGTCATGCCTTATAGTAAGGAGTCAAGAGGATGGGACCCAGCAGGGAAAACCAGATGGGAAGCTGGGGGTCTGGCTGCCTCAGTGGGAGCTGAGGCAACAGGGATCCATCTCTTTAGGATTGGGGAAGGTCATGCTGAACATCCTATAGAAAGATGCTGGCATAAGCAACAACTTGAGAGGAATCAGTTGCAGAGGAGTGCTAGACTTCAAGAGAGCCTGAGTAAGCAGAAATGGCATTAATTAGCATCAACTATATTCCCTATGACAAGGAATAAAGCATCCATTCCAGAGCTGTGGGATTGTTGGATTCAGTGGTTGCCTGAAGTAGCGATAAATTGTTTCCAAATTCCTTGCATTGCAGGCTCATGGAATCCCTTGCCTTCTTTACACTTTGGCCTGCTCTTTGACTGCTTCAGAAACTGCTCTCTTCAGCCTGCTGACGTCTCATGATTTCTCATGTGCAGCCCAGACTGAATTCCACTCATCCCCTTTCTTGGATTGTGCCTTTTTTCTGTACAAGACATTTGTTGCCCTAGAAGAGCATACATGCCAATAGATTTCTGTCTTGTGACTGAACTTATGTCAGTTCTAGGTTTTCCCATGCTATACTGTCTGATTTTTGAGATACATACTTCCATATCCCTCCATATCCACAAACCCCTTTATCCAGAGATTCAACCATCCACAGCTTGAAAATATTCTAAAAATATATAAATTTCAAAAAGCAAACCTTGATTTCATTGTTTTATATAAGGGGCACCATTTCAGGACACTGTTGTATTTAATGGGACTTCCACAGATTTTGATATCCACATGAGGTCCTGGAACCAAACTCTTGTGGACACCAAGGGTCAACTGTTCTACCTTATGATTTGACCATTTTCTCTTGTTGTAGAGTAGAGAGCAGCAAAAGGCATTGATATAAGCTATATGAGCCTGCTCATACCTTGAGATCTTCTGGGGAGCCCTTCACTCTGTTCCACCACTGTCATAGATACACCATTGTGGGAACATGGGAATGGGCCTTCTCAGTGGCTGCCCCAAGGCTCTGCAACTCCTTTCCAAGAGAGGTTAGACTGACACTCTCCTTGGTACCCCTTTGGAGACAGGTGAGGACCTTTTTATTTTGGTGGGCCCTTGAGGGCTGACTGCTTCAAAGGGAAAGGCTCTTTCATATTCTGCATTGTTTATATTTTTGTTCTTCTTTTTAATGGTTAGGTTTTTAACTGGTTTTAATTTCATTGATTGTTTAATTATATTTTTAGCATGTATATGTGTGTATCTTTTTAACTTTTGTAAGCCACTTTGAGTCCCGGACTGGGACATATACATACTTATATATAAACGATTTCTATATAAATTATTTCATGGCTGGAACTATGAAAATCCTCTAATCTCCACTTACTGAACAGCAGCAGCTTCAGTTGATGGTCTGTTCCTGTGTTGGTTGGGAAGCAACTGGCTGATGGTCAGTCCCCCGTGAGTGATCTCTAGCACAAGGGGGAATTGCAGTAGGGTCCTGCTTCAGCCTGTTGCACCAGAGATTGCTCACAGGAAGGGGGTGGAAACAGCAGTCAGACGCTTCTCAATTTGCAGGAGAATGGACTCCTCTTGACCACTGCGGCTGCTGCTTGGTAAGTGGGGAATTAGGGGATTAGGACAGGAAAAAAGAAAGAAAGAAAGAAAGAAAGAAAGAAAGGATTCCAAACAATATAAATGTGAATATAAGGAGGGGGAGGATGACAATGACAATAATATTCAGACTTCAGTCAAAAAATTCTCACTTGTTTGGCTTGCTTGATTTTGTTCTGGCATACCAGTTCCTCTTAAACTTGCCTCTCCCTTTTTTTTTATTAAAAATATTTTTAAAGAAGATTTTATCTGTTTGCTCACTTTAATTCTGAAGTCTACTTTATGCCCAACAATGACTTTTCTCCCCACCTCTCTTCCTGTCTCTCTCTCTCCCCCTCATACCTTGCTTGTTAAATCTTGTATTAAAAAATTAAATAAAAATGGGCAAAGGTTTCTCTCTCTGTGTGGGGAGTATTTCATTGGGAGTCCAGTAGAGAGCACTAAGGGGCCACCAGAAGAACACTTATGTCCATATTATATTGAGATCAGACAAATGGGGAAATTATTACGCTCTCTAATTATTGCAATTCTTTAACATGCTATATAACATGTATATAGAAAAATAGTACCAGCATTATTCAGGAAGTGGGAAATTTTTGTGTAAATCTCACACTATATACCAGTGACATAGAATAATAGAATCACAGAAGCATAAATTTGGAAGAGACTGTAAGGGCCATCCAGTCCAACCCCCTGCCATGCAGAAACTCACAATAGTTTTTCATGAACCTGGATTATTTCTGCAGTGTGGATGCAGCCATAGACTTGCATAAGACTTCAGCTGACAGCAGACCTCCATCACCTAAATCAGGGGTAGGCAACCTTTCCCCTTTAAGAGCCGAGGGACTTCAGCTCCCAGAATCCCAGGAGCTATTGGCCAACATGGGACTATTGGCCAACGTGGCTGAGGCTTCTGGGAGCGGAAGTCCCTCGGCCCTTAAAGGGGAAAGATTGCCTACCCCTGATTTAGGTGATGGAGGTCTGCTGTCAGCTGAAGTCTTATGCAAGTCTATGGCTGCATCCACACTGCAGAAATAATCCAGGTTCACATCACTCTAAGTGTCATGACTTGATGCTATGGAATTGTGGTGATTGTAGTTTTGTGAGACATTTAGCCTTCTCTGTCAGAGAGCTCTGGTGCCACAACAAACTACAGTTCTCCCTCTGAACAAATTCTGCCAAGAACCCCCTGTGATAGGTTTTGCCTTAAGATTGGCATAAATCAGAAATGATCTGAAGGCACACAGCAACAACTACTACTACTATTGCTATCATATTGTATTCTGCCATGGCCAGTGCTGGTGTCAGCATCTGTGTGAAAGAAAACATAATTAAATCTATCCTGCTGAAACTTAAATTTGAGACCATTTTGTATCTCAAGAAAGTCCAGCTAGACATTGAAGGATCTAATTACATTATTGCAATAAGGGTGACTGGACAGCGCACACATGGAAGCCACTCCCTTCAGTTCAGTTCAGCATATCTCATTCTAAATCTGGCTTGGCAGCCAGTAGATTTAATGATTGGTACATGATTGACAAGGCAGCATGTTAACATGAGCTAGGACTAATTCTCTGGTCTGTCACCTCCTCCTCCTTCATTGAATGCTAATGTTTGTCCCAATGGAATGAATGAAAAGTACATCAATCCCCCATGGCTTAGTACAGATGCTCAAAAGTGACAGCTGAATTTACCCAGGAGAAATCTCACAGCTATAAGGCCATCTGGTTATATAGCATAAACTTTAATCTGTCCAGCCAAATGCTTGGCAAAGCTGCAGCTGTTATGGAGGATTTATTGTTTTGGTGTCAGATATGGCTGCACTTCTCATGGAGATGAAAAAGCTGTAGATAGAGTATAGAATTGTATGGGCCAATATTTTGACTGGAATTAAGAGTTCTTTTTGATTTGGTAAAAATTATGAAATCATATCTAACAGGTAACACTGAGAAGTAAATAGTACATAACGACAAGAGAGTGAGAGTGATATATATTTCTATATTGAGTGTTTTAATTGTTCCAGATAAACAAAGGGTTTCAGCCTCCTTCTCTTGTTGTTGTTACTGTGTTATTTCAAGTAATTTCCAGTTTATGTCAACTCTAGGGTGAACCTATCTCGGGGTTTTCTGGGCAAGGGGGTTTGCCTTTGCCTTCCTCTGAGGCTGAGAGCATGTGACCTGCCCAAAGTCACTCAATGGGTTTCCAGAGCAGGGATTTGAACCCTGGTCTCCAGACTAGTAGCCCAATGCTCAAACCACTACATCATACTGGCTTTTTTGTTCTGTTGTGTCCAGATTCTTTTATTAGAAGATTGTGATATCCCATATTGTATCCATAAACCATAACTCTTCTTTAATTTTAGATAGCATCTTCAGTGAATATTATTTCTGGGATGTACACATATTTGCTCACAGACTTTCAATAGGAGAGATGGACCCATGCTCGTACATGCCTATGAAATATACGTGTGTCTGCATAGTGTGGGAAAAGCTGTGTTTTGCCCAGAATTGAGGGATCTGGTGGGCTAGCTGGGAATATTCAGGAAAAGCCTGGAGGCACTTACTTATCCTGACTACAATGCCTTCTGCTACTTGGGCAGCAATAAACACATTCAAGTAAGGAGAAACATGCTTTGCTCTTCCTTCTCTCACATCCTTCATAATATACAGAGACACTCTGGATCCTGAGGAATTATTTTACTGCTGTTATTGGAGTTTAAATTTTACTGTCCTTTATCTTGGTCTTCACATGGACAAGACGGGAGTGCCCTCTGCCTGCATTGAGATCCCTCCAAATCAACTGAACTACAACAGAAGCAACATCTGATACAAAATGTAGGCATATGACTTTATGATAATTTAACATCTTTTGCCCAATGAAGCCAGTAGAGCTTCGAAAGTTTGCATGATGTGTTTTGTGCATTTTGATTGGACAATAAAAGTTTCACTCTTTAATAGATTTTGCTTTAGCCTTCATAATATCTTTTTTCATAATGATAATGGGCAGAGAATAGAAGTTGCCCCCAGAGTTTTGGTACCAGGTTCAGGTTTGGAAAGACCCTTAGGCAAGATGTTCTAAGTGGGCCACTCTCTGTCCTTTTCCTCTTCAGTGTTGCCCTTTTGTTTGCCTCTGTCTTTGACATGAACTACAGTGGGACCACAGTATCCATGGGGGATCCATTCCAGATCCCTGCCCCGCAGATACCAAAAACTGTGGGACAAGTCCTGTTGTCCCCAATGATAGCACATCCATACAGCTGCACTGCCACTAGGGACAATGGGACTTCAGGTATGTCTCCATTGTCGTGAAGTCCTATTGTCCCTAGTGCAGCTGCATGTATGCACCACCATTGGAGATAATGGGGGCCTGCCGTCCACGGATGCTTAAATCCACCAATGGCAAGCTTATGGATAATGAGACCCCCTTTATACTGCTTGCCAGAAAGAGAAGGCACAGAATATGGATCTGTGGTCATTCATGAACTGAGCAGGGATGGTAGCTCACTCTGAAATGGTGCGATGAAGTACCATACCCTCCATCAATTCACAGATGAAAAACAGGTGAAGCATGTCCAGGCAACATCACAGTGCAGTCAAGATGACAAAAGTTATAAGGGGAAGGACAAAGTATGAGGGACTGCAGCAGTTTGCTTTTGCCAAGTCTAAGAGAAGGGAAAGATTCTGCCACCTTTCCTCTCCCTTCTGCTGAGTTAATGGAGTGCAAACTACTTTTTTTTACATTATATTTTATTAACATGTATTATTCAAATATACATATCAAATTGAAATATTAATGTCTTTTACAATAATTATAAACAAAATATTTACATTTGACTTCCAAAGTATCTCCAGTTTGTGCTCAACCATACTTCAAAGTTCGCTCATTATCTTCATACACAAGCAATTTCTCATATTAACTCCACTGTGTGTTATAACGTCCGCTTTAACCATTTTTGATCTTTAATAATAGCTCTTACAAATGTTTTCTATTAATATTCACATACTATTTTTGAATCAGTGAATGTTTTACATTTTCCAATCAATTTACCTCTACTCAATTAAATTTTCTTTTCTACAGTATTGCAATATCGGGGTCCAGTCTTGTTCAACATTTTCTACATTTTGTTTATTCAATCTAGCTGTGAGTATATCCATACTCATCATTCCAATAAGCCTTGTAAACCAATCACTGGTTGATGGCACTTCTTTTTGTTTCCATTTTTTTTGCTAATGTCATCCGAGCTGGGGTTATCATATATAATAATATTCTCCCATATTTCCTTTCAATTTTTTCTGGGATCTTATTTGTCATGTTCAATAAGTAAATTTCTGGTATCATGTCATATCTTATTTTAAATATTTCACAAATTACCTTATGAATAGTCATCCAATATTTCCTTACTTTATCACAGTTCCACCATACATGTAACCAACTTCCTGTAGTTTGATTACAATTCCAACATCTATTATTGCCATTTTTATGAACTTTTGCTAGTTTCACTGGAGTAAGATACCAACGCTGCTCCATTTTTAAATAATTTTCTTTCAAATCTTGGCATTGAGTAAATCTTTGTGTCTTGAGTGCAAACTACTTTTGTACTTTGAATTCAGTTTGCAGCAACTGAAGTAAACTGGCTACAACTTAGGGATAGTGGGAGAAGAAGAGAGAAACTGGGAAGTTTAAAAGCTGCTGAAAAAGTGGGATGACAGGATTAATCAAGAGTGTTTCTGCCATGTTGGGACTGTTGAAGAGTATGAAGTATCCCTGCATTTGACCCACTAATTGCCTGTGGTGTACAGATGCCTCGTCCTTCTCAATTCTCAAATAGTTCCTCAACTTCTGAGTTCCCAAATGGAGAGGACAAGTGACTAGGTTGTCACCCTGCTCTCCTTGGGATGGTAGCCTCGACACCCAACAAACAGGCAAGGAGTTGAGCATTTCTTGATCAATAAGCAGATTATTTTGCAAAGCCAGATATGTATGCATAGGGGTGCCTCAGAAAGAGAGGGACTCTTTCTTCTTGCCAAGCTGATATTTTTATACACTCATTTTGTGGTTACAATTATCTATGCATATTCAAGAGCACTTGACACGTGCAAAGTTATTTGGCACCCCCAATCCACACCTAGATAAACTGTCTGGGTCAACTCGACATCTTGGCCCTGTTATTTCCAACTTATCTCAAACCCCATCCTTGCTTTCAGCTTGTTCCAGGAGGCCATCTGCACCCACCAATCCTTCCCTTCTTATCTCTTTGGATTAAACTATCTTGTGGTCTTCCTCCAAGTCAGACTGGCTCTCTGTCCTATGTCAAAGCCCAGTTTCCCAGTTTTCTAATTATTATAACATGCCCTCTGTCTTCCTTGATTTAGCCTTGCCCTGTTGACCTTTTGTAGTGTCACTAGTTCCAAGGAGCAAACTTGCTGTGTCAGCTATCTTAAACAAGGCTATCTTGAGAAAGAGTCACAAAGATTCATTTTATACTCATCTCTGAATAGTGGTTAATCCAGACTCCATTTTATATGTAACCTTAATTTTATGTCTTCCTTTATTATTATTATAGTTTATTTCTAAAGTGCTGTCAATGTACACAGTGCTGTACAAAGAGATAATCAAAGCATTAAAATAAATAAAAACCTGCCAAAGGCGTACAATCTAAAAATATAAAAACAATAGGTAAAATAAAAATTAATTAAAAGCAGGGAACAATTAAAAACAATTAAACAAGAACATCCACTGTCTGCCCAAATAACAGAAGGAATATATGTATATTAGACAGTGCCTTAAATTTAAAAGTGGACAAAGAAGTAATGACCCATGTTTGAGGGGGAAGAAGGTTCCAGGAGTGAGGAGCGGCAAGCCAAAAGGGATGAATCCAGGATGGAGAAGTGGAGATCCTAGGTTGGGACAGCAGGCCTTGAGTACTAGCATGGAGGGTACGGATGGGAATGTAAGGAGAAAGAAGTTCAGATAGGTAAAGAGGGGCTAGCCCATGCAGGGCTTTGAAAGTTAGCAACCGAAGCTTATATTGGATACGGAAGGGAAAGGGGAGC
Source organism: Phrynosoma blainvillii (assembly GCA_026167975.1). NCBI lineage: Eukaryota > Metazoa > Chordata > Lepidosauria > Squamata > Phrynosomatidae > Phrynosoma > Phrynosoma blainvillii. Next base: position 117,360,126 of record JANUYF010000001.1, on the reverse strand, counting down.
CAGTGAAGAGAAGATAGCAAAGGGGAAACATGGTCAAAGTGGTGAGCGGAAGTAATAATGCGTGCCGCTGAATGTTGAACAGAAATTAAAGGGCAAAGATGAGAGAGGGGAAGTCCTGCTAGAAGGAGGTTACAGTAGTCATTCCTCTCACTAGGTAGCAATACAAAAGAGGAGGAGGAGGGGCAGGGACAGAAGAGTCTGAGAATTGGCAGCAGGTCCTTTACGGAGGCATGGATGGGTGCCCAATGCTGTGACCCAACAATCCCAAATAGGAAATATGCAAATTTCAATTGCTTAGCATTTTCGCAAACAACGTTATATTAGCAGGAGAAGAAGCTCATGTGATAAAGCCATAATTGTTTTATATTTTAGCATGAGCATTTGTGGATATCAATCCACTTCCCCAGGTGCAATGATTGGGGGCATCGATTGATATCCACAAAAGCTCATGATAAAATATAAATCAAACTTTAATTTAAAAGAAACATTTCTAACTCATCTGGAAACAGAGAGAGACTGCAGAAAATTAGCTCCCTCATCTTGGGGAAAAGAGCTTCCCTTCTTTATCCAAAGTTGCCCATGTGAAAATTGCAATTTTGTGTTCTGTGCAAAGAGCAGAACTGTTTTCTTTTCTTTTCTTTTCTTTTCTTTACAAAGTGGTACACACAGTGCAAAGATATAGCAATCATTACAGAGGTTTCTGGAAAAATGGAAGCTTTTTCCTCAGGCTTCTTAAGAAATGAACTGTATGTTTCCAGATGGAAAGGAGATGAGAGGAAGTGAGAAGAGGATAGACAGATAAATGCTCATTGAGGAAGAGTGGATGTTCATTGTGGGTTTTAGAATTCTTGTTAAGTAATTTGAAATAATAAATGAAGGATTTTGGTAAGTGCTAATTCCACATTTCATTGTCTTTGGTGTATAATATGGTGGTTTAGGGTTTGTTTGTGTGTGTATGTGCGTATGTGGGTTTTTTGAACCCTTTACTCAGACACATCAACCCTTAGTTACTGAATTGGTTTCTTGAATTTTGTTTCATTAAGTAATATTGTTCTTCCAACAATAGGTGGTGCTGTGTCTAGAATTAAATGGAAAACTAGGACTATTTCAGAGGAGGCTTTCATCATGCCGTTGCTGCATCTCATTCACTTAATTTTGTGGGTTTTCAGTAATTTCCTTTCCCATTCTTATCCCTTTCTATTTTTCCATGGCGGCATCATTTTTCTTATAGTGGAAAATCCACTAAGGCTCTAGGCAGTGCCTTCTAAAGGCTAGGGTAAAGATCCTTGTCTCTGGAACTGCTCTGTGTAATATTTCTACATTGACCCAGGGGCATCACTAGGGAACGTGGGCCACAATAGGTGACAACCTAAGGGGTGTGTGTGTGTTAGGATATGGGATCCTAGGGAAAATGTCCAGATATGGGACAAGGGTTACCAAAGGTCAATAAGCAGCCATGATGAGTCAGTATTTGGACCTAGCTGAGTCATATGGTTTGATGCAATCATGGCAGGATATGAAGCCATCATGCGACTGAAAGTGTATAGTCGTGCCACATGAGAGACATGTATAGATGGTACACACCAGGAAGAGGCTGGACTAAATGCCCAGGGATGGTACATGTATATAAGGGGAGGAGCCGCAGTGTACAGTGTGGGTAGTTGGTGATGTGTATGTGGCTAGAGACTCTGTCGGTGAGGATGAGCTCTGTAAATAGTGGAATGAATAATAAAGGCCACCTTGTGAAGAACTCGGTGTGCTGTCGTGTTTGCAGCTTCTGTGAGTGGGAGGAGGAGTTCTCCAGCCTGCACCAAGCTCTGTGTGATTTCTTGGGTGTTAGTCCAGATGCACAGCTTCAGCGCAGTGCACTCCAGGTTGCATAAGCGCTCCAACAGTGTGTGACACCACTGCTCCCCAAACATCTACCTTTGGGTAAAAATAGGCTGTGGGGTTTGCCTGCATCCCTTTAAAATTCTGAAGAATGATGTGAGTTGGGTATGACTCAATGGGAGGAGAAATGAGAGGCTCTAGGGTTTTTAAATTTTTTTTTTAATTTTAAAAATTATTTTAACATTTTCTTTAAAGACATCGCATCTTATCAAATTTCCACTTTAACTATATAAAACTATGTACATGTAAATACATTTAGGCTATACATAGGATATATGCATATGATATAATGTTTATGATAAAGGTATAATTTTAATTTTTCTAGTTGTTTATGTCACAATTGTTACTGTTACATTCAGTAACATATGAAAATTATGATTTATGAGTAAAATTAGCACAAAAACATTACAAAAACCCAGTATAAGGATTCTGTATGCTGTGGTATGGGAAGAGGTCAATGCCGGGGGGGGGGGGGGGGGGGATGACACAGTGAGTTACCACACTAGGTGATGCCACTGCTAGTGATGCCCTGCATAGGCCTTAACAAGAAAGTTATTATTCTTTTCAGTATCATTTTTGGCCTGGTTTTCTTGTATCATCTATCTCATTTTGATTTTGAGAATCTATTGCTTCCTGCAAGAAAAATACATAAGGTATCAACATTTGTTGAACTGTAGTTGCATCATCAGTTTCAGTTTTTTCTTTCATGATTCAATGATATCTACATTTTATTTCCTTTTGTTTGATAAATGAAAGCACTGTTTTATTGACCTCCTTTTATCACTCCCGCTTTATAATCCTAGAACTAGAGTGTCTTCTAAATCAGTTTGATATTGTAACTGTCACCAAAAGTGTATTTTCCCAGTCTTTTCATCTTGAAGTAATATCAAGAGAAAAATCATACATACATCAGTACAATATTATTTGCCCAGTGGCAAAAACCAAATTTTGCATAACAGAGTGCAGAAAAATCAAAGAATTTAGCAGCGTCATATGCAGACTAATAGGGCCATTTAATTTTTATAATATCTGTTTGTTATTATGGTGATTATTGTCTTCCATATTGGCTCTTGTTGGGCATTTATTTTTTTATTTCACCCCTCAGGCATGATATATGAGAGAAATTCCTTTCTTAATGCAGTTTGTGGTCATTACAGAGGAATAAAATTTTCAGTTTTATTATTCAGTGTGGGAGCATTTCAGTATTATCAAGCTCTTCCAATAAACTGCTCTCTAATATTTTCTCAAAAATTCTAATTATAATAACAAGATAGGACAGCCTTCATCTTGCAGAGTAATATGTCACATAAAGTTTATATTAAATATGAGGTATAAGCAAATGCTGTAGTATCTAAGTTCATAGCTGCTACCATTAGCCACTTATTCATAAACCTACTATCTACATTAAATGAAGATCAGTAATACCAGTAAGAGCTTGATCTCCATATCTGTAGCTCCAATGATCAAGCTGAATAAAAGAGAAGTGGAGGATAAGTGAACTCATTTGTTTTTAAATCAGATATAGGAATCATAGCCTTCTCAATGCTGTTGGATTACAGATACAGTCAACACCAAGGAATGTTGGGAGTTGCAGTCCAACAACATCTAGATGTCTGCATGTTGACACTACTTTTTCAAATGGACAAGCAACCTGATTACCTTCATTAGTTCCAACTAGAGTAAGCCATTTCAATCCATTGAACTTCTATAAGTTTTGACTTACCAATGATTCACTGGGTCATCTCTAATTGGAATTAACAATGAGATTCAGGCCTAGGTGTTTAAAAATACTTCTAAGTTTTCAAACACAAGATATTTGTTTTCTGACATATAATCATGCTAAACTATATGTGGTCATCTTGGACTGCACATCACCTCAAGGGCTACTGAGTCTCAATAACCTCTGGACTGTTGGTTGAGGGACAGGTGATTTTTGGATTTTTTTAAAAAGCCATAATAGTAGAAGTAAAGGCAAGTGAGTTTGGGTTAGGCTTGTGTCTAATTTGGATTTCAGTTAGGCCAAGACCCTGTTGCATTTCTTCACCTGTGTACATATGACAGTGAAGGCAAAGGTGGTGGCAGTGGGATGAAAACCCATAGCTGCAGCACTGATGAAGAAAGACAACCAAGTCAGTAGTAACCATAGAAAGAAGAGGCAACTGCTGGCTTTAAGTGGTCTATTTCCAAATGTCATGCTTCAGAGTGGGGTGGGTGAGGTGGGGAGTCCTCAGCACTGAAGGTACTCTAGTGTCTTAGACAATCATCTATCCCATGGACAATTGCCAGTTATTTGGAAATAGCTAGGACCAGTCTTACTATTAGTGGAACTCTCTCAGATAACACCTGTTGAGAAGCAGAGAGAAGACCTAGGTGTCTACACCACATCTCTTGCCTGACCCTTCAAGGTAACCTGCCCTCTGGAGCCTTGGAGGCTACTATGCTGATATTGCTGTTGAAGTAAGGTTCAACTGTCAATCCAGCTGGTCTCTGTATGTAGATTGGGGTCAGGTGCTATCATGTCCTTCATCTCAGGAAGCCAATTATCTTGGGCTAATCTTGACCTCTGCACTGTTTGCTTTATTAGGGCACCAATTATTCTTTACCAGATAGGAGATAAGTTCTTTTTACATAATGAACTGTTCCACTTGGCTACAAAAGGCACAGGTGGAGATTGAGAGGTACTTTGAATTCCTCAGGAACTTAACCAACTTAAAATTGAATTTAACTGGGGATGACCTCACTTAACATCTCTTTGAAATGATTAGTTTTGCCCTCTTTCCAAAAAGGTGGGAGGAGAGATGAAAAGCAAACCTGGCTCATTTCAAGCCAAATTTCTATTAGAAATCAGTTAAGGAATGATAAGGCTCACCATAGTGCTTCCTAGATCACAGCTGGGAAAGCTCAGACAGCAAAGAAAAGTTACTTTGTTTGAAACTGAGCTGTACTCAATATGGAACCAGCATAAAGCTAGATGTTTGTGTTATTTATTACATAATGAATATTTAATTTTTAAAATTATTTTCCACATCTTTGTCTTGGTATTTTAAAAACTTGATAATTGACAAGGATAACTGGTAATGCTTTACCCCACTAAACCCAATGATCAACACAGTCACTTGTACAGTACAGTAGTCACCTTGTGTTGTGAGTACCAGATTCAGGGAAAGATGTTGAGCGTGGGGGAGCATAGGAGGTGAAGTGAGTTATAGGAGTCCTAGGGTTGGAACTGCAGGGTCAAGCTGATAGGGGATCTATCACATATATATCATATGTTTCCAAATACCTGCCAAAATCCTAGCTGATATCACCAGTGATGTGGGACTCTGAGAGTTGTAGGCCAAAATATCTGAGGGCCAAATGTTCTCCACATATGTGGGGTTTGATAATTCCTTGATTGTTAAATATACAAAAGCCTTTTCAGCACCTCCTGGACTTAACAGCAAGAGAAAACAACCATTCAAGGTTTGTGGAGCACACATGCCCCACACTGGTCCTTGGAGGCTACAACACCCCTGTGCTTTCCCACTCCCAAATTATTCTTAGTTTTTTACTTAAGTAACTTAGAATGCCCCTCATACATCAGCTGCACTTACTGCTGAGCCTTATTTTAACACTGGTGTCAGTGCATCAGAGGACAGGTTAGCCTGAAGTCTTACGTGGACCATATGGTACAGACATCTGGGTCCTCTCTCAGCTCATCAGCATCTGTTGTCTAAGGCAGTTGCATCATTGTACCCAACATTGTTTAAACTTTTGTGTATAGTTCAGTTTGAGCTTGTCCATATTATTATTTAGTATTTCACTAATAATATATCCTACATATAGAACAAGACGTTTCTTCTAGTATAGAGCATCAAATTTTATGAGACAAATTTTGGGCTTTTACAGACTGCCAGAAATAATGCAGCTTGAGTCCAATTTAACTGCCCTGGCTCAGTGCTAGGGAATCATGGGAACTGTAGTTTTTTCTGAGACACTGAGCCTTCTCTGTCAGAGAGCTCTAGTGCCACAATAAACTACAGTTCCCATGATTCCCTAACACTGAGCCAGGGCAGTTAAAGTGGACTCAAGCTGCATTATTTCTGGCAGTCTGTAAAGGCCCAAAGTACTCTAAAGGGGTAAATGAACAATAACAAGTAGAAAGTGTACATTGATGGTTTGGTAAGCATTTTGCATGTAAAACCTTTTCTGAAAAATATTTGTAATAGATAGTATAATATTTGTCAATAAATGCATAAACTTTGTATTTTTCTTTTTTGTAATTTTATAGCTTGTGAAGAAAGTTTGCCCGAAATGTGTCAGCAGGACAAATAAAAGTCCTTTTAAACAACAGCATGACTTAACTGTGTTTTGTTCCACAAAAGCACCATAGTACCTCTCTCATTTTCCAGCATTCCATGGTGTTTTCTCCCCTTCAAGTCTCTCATATGGCAAAAGAGCAGTTTCACTATATTTTTGTTAGGATCCAAGCTCAATTTACTTTTTGATTTATCAAATTATCTCCAGGAGTAAAGAGCCCAGAGAGACAAAAATGGGCTGGGGTACTTGGAAGCCTCAAAATGGGATTCAAGGGCCACATGCAGCCCATGGCTTGCACTTACCCCATTTCTGACACTTAGGAACTGTGCCTGAATGTCCAAATAGTGGACAGAGAAATCAGCAAGACCATTGCATTGTTAGGAAGGATCTAATTAGGGGAATTTATAATTAGCTCAAATATGCAAGAGTCCCCACAAAGCTCTGCGGGATCGGGTACCAATATGTACACCAGAGGACTAAGGAATCCCACAATAGATGACTCTGAGGCAAGCTTCATCAATTAGTCTAAATATTTATCAAAAAGGGGAAAAACTGCACACACACAAATGTGACACACACACACGTGCACACACTGCACACTTAGGAATAAATGAATGGAAGTGGGAATAGCTTGAGATGGGCCAGACGGAGGCAGTTACTCACTTCCAAAGGCTTCTCCAGGATCCGCTGTGGATGTTGATGATAATGATGATGATGATGCACGGCCGCCGAAATAAGGGAAGGGATGGCTGAGGGAGCTATGATCAGAGCACAGACTGATGTAAAGCCAAGCTGCACTCCAAAAATAGTATGTAGAGCCTAAAAATCTCAGGGTTTAAATAGGAATTTTTTATCTTCTGGCTACTGACTAAACGGCTTGGCTGAAGCCTGGACAAAGGCGTTGATTATCTTAGCTTTGTTAAACCTAGGCATGAGACCAGTCTAAATAATGAATTTGGTTTAGATTGAATCAAGGAAGGAAGGCTGGAGAAACAGGGTGCAGTTAAATATGATCACTGCCCCATCAAGAGTGAAACTTTGGACAATGGACGTTTTCACACGGGGATCCCTAAAGCCGGCTGGAGCCATTCCGGAACGGCTCGTGCCGCTGATTCCGGAATGGCTCCGGCGGCGGCAGGCTAATTCCTTTTGCCACCCGGAATTAGCTTTCCACCGCTGAAGCCGGAATTAGAGGCCTTTCTGCCAGAGTGAGGCTGGACTTAGGGCTCCGTGCGTTTGAACACACGGAGTGACGAGCCGGACGGATGCAGGGATGGCACCGGAAGGGGCGGGGTTTGCCGCGTGCGTGTGTGAACAAGCTGGAAATGGAGCCAGAGTGGAGCCGGATGGAGGTAGGATTGAGTCCTCCTAAAGCCCTGTGTGAAAACGTCCAATGTGTCCCTTTTTGGTATAATGATTTTCTTCCCTTTAGCAACTCCCAAACCTATCTGGTATGGAATTTTCCAGTTGTTTGGACAGGCCCTCCTGATGCCTACCTGACTTACCATCTAGAGGATTATGGCTGACATCCCACAGAGGTCAGTTTGGGGTCATAGAGGGAACTCCACATGTGTCCCAAAATTTTATTAATTTCATATCTGCTAACAGCATGAGTAAGGAGTTATGGCTGGGTTGTTGCAGAGCTTGGAAAGGTGCTTTAAAGAAAAAGAATGAACATAATGCCAGACTGATACCACCCTTAACTGAGCTGTGCCAGAATGATATAGTGGGACCCCACATTTAAAGATGGCTTTAGCATTATGTTCATTTTTCTCAAAAGCAGCTTTCCAAGATTTGAACTGTTATACAAAATTGGGGGAGAATATCACAAAGCTACAACACTTATACTGGACAAGCTATCAACTAGTTTCTGAACACAATTCACAATGTATGTTAGATTTAACTTTTAAAGCTCTATATAGATTGGGCCAGCATATCTCTTTCCCTTGCAAATCTTTATGCCTAACAAGTAATAGAGAGTGTGTGCATGCAATGGCTAGCTATTATGATTCAGGAGCAATGAAACTGATGGCTATAGAAAAGAAACTAAAGTTTTTATTACAGGAACTCCATTATAAATTGGAAAGCTCTAGGCTGGGCTAGCAGGGACAGGAAAAACAAGACTTCAGTTGATTTCAGTTTTGTATATGTGAGATTATAAAGATGAGATGGGAGAGAAGAGGTGAAAGGATCCCTAAGAATATCAGTCTCTATCTCAGAGAGGTTAGGCTAGGTGGATAAGACATGGGATCTGCCCAAGAGGTAGGGCAGACTGAAATAAGTCACTGAAATACTATTTAGTGCTATCACTGCTGCTCTCCCTAAGACACATTTTATTTTTTAAATGCTAAGTGATTTGCATTTCCACCAGGTTCCAGGCCTATATCCATAGGAGTGGTGGAACCAGTATGGAGACTCCAATGGCCCAAATATCCCTGTGGCCTCTCCTCCCAATGCAGAGACTAAATATCATTGATCTCCCTAGACTGCACTTGCCCAGACTATAGATATTTATTTAGCAGTGGAGGGTATGGAGCCTATTTAATAATGTACTAACCTCACCTGTTTCTAATTTAACTAGGCTGACCATCTTCATTGTATTTAGGCTGTCTCAGCTGAAAATGTATGGCCACAGGCCTAATATGAACACTAAGGGAGGCCCTACTCCAGCTGCTGATTGTTCATTTTCAGGGTCAAGGAAAACCTTAGAGGAGAGAGGGCTTAACCTTTCACATCCAAGGCTCCAGTTCTACATAAACCCTGTCCTCAGACACTTCATCCATTTAGGGCCTTTGCAGACTGCTAGAAATAGTGCATATTGAGTCCACTTTAACTGCCCTGGGTCAGTGCTCGGGAATCATGGGAATTGTATTTTTTTCTGAGACATTGAGCCTTCTCTGTCAGAGACCTCTGGTGTCACCATAAACTACAATTTCAAACCCATTTCAAACCGGCTTCAGGGCGGGATACGGAGTTGAGACTGCCATGGTCGCTTTAGTTGATGACCTTTGTCTGGGCATAGACAGGGGAAGAGTGACCCTGTTGGTGCTCTTGGACATCTCAGCGGTATTCGATACCATAGGCCATGGTATCCTTCTAGGACGCCTGAGGGAGTTAGGTATTGGGGACACTGCGCTTCAGTGGCTCTGGTCCTACCTCTTGGGCAGATCCCAGATGGTGAGGCTGGGGGACAGTTGCTCCACTGAAAGAGAGCTGACATCTGGCGTCCCACAGGGCGCCATACTGTCCCCCATGCTGTTTAACATTTACATGAAGCTGCTGGGAGAGATCATCCAGAGATATGGGGAGCGGGTTTATCAATATGCTGATGATACCCAACTCCCCCATGTCTCCGACTGCTCTCTATGTCTCCGACTGCTGCGGTGACTAAGGATGGCGTTGCTCCTCTGGATGCCTGCCTTGAGTTGGTAATAGGCTGGATGAGGGAAAACAAACTCAAGCTGAATCCAGAGAAAACAGAGGTACTTGCGATAGGAACTTCTGGCCTGGGAAGGGAATTGTGTCATCCAGTCTTGGATGAGGTCACACTTCCCCTAAAGGACAAAGTATGCAGTTTGAGAGTATTCCTGGACTCATCGCTACAGTTGACATCTCAAGTAGATGCAATGGCCAGGAGTGCTTGGAATCAGCTTCGGCTGATTTGCCAACTGCACCCCTACCTGGACCAGGAAGACTTTGAAGCAGTAGTACTTGCCCTGGTAATTTCTCGTTTGGACTACTGTAACACGCTCTACATGGGGCTACCTTTGTACCAAGTTCGGAAGCTTCAATTAGTTCAAAATGTGGCAGCAAGGCTGGTCGCTGGAACATCTAGGGCAGACCACATTACACCCGTGTTGAAAGCCCTTCATTGGCTGCCAATTAGCTTCCGGGCGCAATACAAAGTGTTGGTTATTACCTATAAAGCCCTATATAGCTCGGGTCCGTGTTACTTAAAGGAACGCCTCTCCCCACACAATCTGCCCCACACTCTCAGAACTTCTAGGAAAAACCTATTGGAATATCATAATGTTAGGTTAGTTTCCACCTCCCAGAAATCATTTACGGCTGGGGTCCTTAAACTATGGAATAACCTGCTGGAAGAGGTTCGCACCATCTCTACGTTGGAGGCCTTTCAAAAGGCACTTAAAATAGAACTCTTCCGGTGGGCTTACCCACCCGACCTAAAATAATACTAGACAATGATCCCCCGGGAAGGAAGACCTCCATTATCGCCTGGATTTGCTTTAGTAAATGTAATTGTTAATTTTATTGTTAATGTTAATGTTAATGTTAATTTTATTGTCTTATTGTATTGGTAATTTTGATGTTTGTTTTTAAGAATTTTTATTGTAATTTTGTCATGTTTTTATTGCCATGTTTTAAACCTTGTTGTTTTATCTCTATTGCTGTACTCCCGCCTCGATCCATTGGGAGAGGCGGGATATACAAATAATAATAATAATAATAATAATAATAATAATAATAATAATAATAATAACAACAACAACAACAATAACAACAATTCCCATGATTCTCTAGCACTGAGTCAGGGCAGTTAAAGTGGACTCAGTTTGCACTATTTCTGGCAGTCTGCAAAGGCCCTTATAGTCAGATTTAAGGCCTAAGCAGACTGCCAGAAATAGTGCACATTAAATTGAGGCACTGCCCTGGCTCAGTGCTAGGGAGTCATGGGAATTGTATTTTTTTCTGGGACATTGAGCCTTCTCTGTCAGAGAGCTCTGGTGCCACAATAAATTACAGTTCCCATGATTCCCTAGCACTGAGCCAGGGCAGTGCCTCAATTTAATGTGCACTATTTCTGGCAATCTGCTTAGGCCCTTACTTGTCCTTTGGAAGTCCTTTGGAAGAGGAAGGCAGTAGCAAACCCTATGGGAAGGTAACCATAAGTTAAGAGTCTACCTGAGGTCACATAAAAAAGCAATAACAAGTAATACTTTCTACTCATAGTGTTATTAACAGTATAACATGGAAAGACTACCCCAATTAACTGGCATGATGCTGTAGCTTTTGTCAGTAGAACCCTTCTTGCCTATCACCACACCTCAATCAAGGCATAAGTCATTTTAGATGGAATACTTGAATTCTGATGGATTAAACACACTGACTGATGTCTTCATGTTCTGAAATATAAGGCTTATCTCTGCTGCCACCTTGCAGCACACATTAATCTTCTTTTCATGTGGTGTTAATGTATGTCTCACTTGTATGATCTGCATGAGGCACAGCTGGAAGCAGATGTAGCCTGTGAGTAATTTTACTCAGTGGAGACCTGGGCTGAATCTGATAAAAACTTTCTGCAGTTTTTAAAATTTTCTTAAATAAAGGATAACCCTTTGAGAACAAGAGATGAAAAACAGTGTGACAAATATCAAATCTACACCAAGCTTGGTTCACCAGCAATAGGGAAAGGAGCCATAGCTCAGCAGCAGAGTGCATGATTTGAATACTGAAGACCTCATGTTCAGCCCCTGGATTCCTCAGTTAAAGGGAGCAGGTACCATGTGATGGTAGCAAGTCTCTGTCTGAAACCTTTGAACTGACTTCCAGTAAAGGCAGATTACCATGGCTTGGACAAACAAACAGAGAGTTTGCTCACTTTTTAATTTTATTTAAAAAAATTATATATCCATATCTATATATAGATATATTTATAAAATTAAAATTAAAAAGTGAAAAAACTGTCTATTTGTTGGTCCAAACCATGGTAATCTGCCTTTATTGGTAGTCCAAAGTTGGTCCAAAGGGCAACAACCTAAAGTATGCAGATGACACAATAATATTGACAGAAAACATCACAGACTTGGAACAGTTACTGAGGAAGGTCAAAGATGAAAGTGCAAAGGCAAGTTTAATGCTGAACATAAAGAAAACAAAAATAACGATCACAGAAAAAATGCATAAATTCAATCTGGACAATGAGAAAATTGAAATAGTCAAAGAAATCCCATATCTAGGATCAAACATTGACCACAGTAAAGACCACAGTCAAGAAATATGAAGACTAGGAATGGATAGGGCAGCTATGAAAAATTTAGAAAAGATGCTAAAAAGCAAAGATATACAACAGATCACTAAAGTTAAAATTGTGCAGGGAATTCTCCCTTGCCATGTATGGATGTGAGAGCTGGACAGTGAAGGAATCAGAGTTGGGACTGACTCAAGGGCAGTTAACAACAACAAATAAAGGCACAAAAACCTAAACTAATACAACCATATTAAATTGTTGCCATACTACAACAATTTAATTAAATTGTTTTAAACCCAGCAATTTTTTTTAAAAAAAAATTAAAAATACAACACGGATTGCAAGCAGCCATCCTTCAAACGATCACTCAGAGATTCATTAGTCTCTCTTTTTTATGCTCCCCATGGTGGACTTCATAAAGTATGCTTTTGCAATGTGTCCTAAGAACCTTTGAAATTTCAGATCTCTACTATCTATGGCCTTTTCACATTATATTTCTGTATTTATTCCACTTAGAACATGCCCTTCTCCCAAGGCAAGACCCATGATGGCTACACACTTACAATAATATGATTCCACTTTAACTGCCATGGCAATATCCTGTGAAATCCTGGGATTTACAGTTCAGAAAGGGGCATTTTGAATCCTCAGCCATAGAGCTCTAGTAATTCACCAAACCACAAACCCCAAGGATTCCATGGGATGCAGCCATAGCTGCTGATGTGGAATCATAGGGTTATAATTGTGTAGGGCAAAAGGACCTATGTAAAGATATTCTTCCTACCCCCAATATTTGGAAATACTGAGGAAATGATTAAATGACTGCTTGAAGAAATACAGAAGCTCGTGCCCAGTTTGCTAAGCTTAGGCTTTCTATCAAGCTACAGCAGAGAGCGAAGGAAGAGGGCCATTTCCTCAGCTGAACTGAAAGGACGGTCTCCTCCCCCAGCTATTGCCCAGTCCAGCTGGTGGGATTTATTCTTTTGCTGTAAGCATTAGTGTGTGAATTTGCTTCTCCCCTTTTCCCCTCTCCTTTTGTGTTGTGCCTTTTACAAGTAACCTTGGAGGCAGGGAATTTCTTGTTTAATTGATTGGGTGTAAACCACTCTGAAACCTTTTCAGGTAACAAAACAAACAAACAAACCGTTAAACAAACAAGCAGATAAATAATATGGCAGCTTTCTACCTTGTTGCAGCTCAAGGTACCGTAATTGTTTGGATTGGGCTGTCCAAAATCTTAAATTGAAGCACTCTAATCCTAGTGAATTATAGCCTTGTGTGACCTTGCTGGAAGCATTCTGTCTCAGCAAATCTAATCCCCTAACTATAAAAATATGCATTGTAATATTAATTAATGTCCTTTCATTGATAATCTCAAACAATTAGTTATGATCTAAGTGCTGTTTTAAAGTTGCAATGTCTTCTATAGGTATAGGGCATTTGTTATCTCAATGTTTTTAAATTAAGCAATTAAAAATATTCATTATCTTCTCACATGTTCAGAGGATTAAAATGGGAGGGATGGGGAAATATACCATGAAACATGTAAGGTAGGACTAAAATAAAATAATTTCATGTGAGAATAAAATTCAGCCACTATTTTTGCTGTGATATTCTTGACACCTTTGTTCTCATAAGCTCTTTAAGCAGTTATCTTATTGACTACTTCTTGAAGTACAGAGCTGTAATTATTGGTCATGAGCAGATCCATAAAATGCATCATTATGAATCAGAGCAGAACCTATTTTTTCTTACTCTCCCTGACACCCATTCATCTTTATTTTCTTTATAAAATATAATCATCCAAGAAATGGTAAGCAGCACACAATATCATATTAATTGCAGTAAGGTGATAACACTCACACAACATAATGATTAAATTGACAATAGGGTGGAACAAATGGGCACAAAAGAGTGGCCTGAATCCGTTCTGGTTGGAAGCAGATCAGAACCCCACTGTCCACATAGCCCACTTCGAAGGTGGGCCGTGGCAACAGGCTGACTGATGCCAGCAGGAGCTGGACTATCCTGGCTCCTTTTTACTTCAGTCCTAAGGACCAAAGTGCAGCTTTGACATGACTTCTGGCTGCTTTGGAGGCATGCATCGTTTTACACAGCATGCCTCCAAAGCGGCCAGAAGCCACTTCATTTGGCCTGTCTGTTCAGTCATGTAGTTTTATTAGGATTATATTTTTGCTACCAGAAAATGGGAGGGAGGTGATGAGCAGAGGATTTTCTACAGTAGGTGGCTGAACAATTTGGTTGGCCTCAGGAACTGTGCATAGGAGTAGGAGAGCAGTGTCATTTGCTGTTCTCCCTCAGGTAGCAAAATGTTCTGAAACAGCCTAGCAGATGGATAAGCCAGGCAGATAAAGGTCAGTCAGAAGTGAACCAGGAAGGAGAAGATCTTTCATCTAGGTAAGAAGAGGACTAACCTTGTACCCTTCTGAGCAATAATTTGCTTAGGAATTCAGCAGGCCCTGGAGCTTTCTGTCAGACAATAACATTCTAGTGTGATCTTCTGGTGAGCCAGGAGGATTCTGTGGTGCTGAGCGAGTCTTCTAGTTTCAAGTGCCTGAAGTTTCCTCCAATGGAGAACATACCTCCCAATTGTCCCTATTTGGGAGGAACAGTCATGATTACGTTCTGGCATCCCACATTTTTGGATGCTTTTAAAATGCCCTGGTTACTCTCTCTTCTTTCAACTTTTGCCCTTCCTCCTCAGCTTACTGCAGTTGCTGCAAGCTAACTCAGCACAGAGTAGAGGAGTGAAGGGACAGAGTCATACCCATCGCAGTAGATGCTTCTTATAGCTTGTATGTTCATCCTTATTAAAGGAGTCCCTATATTGGGAGAAAGGCGGGACATAAGAAAATAATAATAATAATAATAATAATAATAATAATAATAATGGGGATGTGGTGGCTCACGTGGTTAAGACATTGACTCTGTTGATTGCAAGATCGGCAGGTTGGCAGTTCGAGGCCCAGGTGTCACATGATGGGAAGAGGTCCCATCACTAGTCCCAGCTTCTGCCAACCTAGCAGTTTGAAAGCATGCAAATACAAATAGATAAATAGGTACCACTTCAGTGGGAAGGTAAACAGCATTCTGTGCAATCATGCTGGCTTCATGATCACAGAGTAGTCTCTGACAACGCTGGCTCTTCGGCTTAGTAACAGAGATGAGCAACAGCCCTATGGTCGAACATGACTCGACAGCCTTGTCAATGGGGAATACCTTTACCTTTAATAATAATAATAACTTTAATCATCTTGACCATACTCAGCTGTTGCTTGGAAACATGTGTTTTTGTTTTTATCTGTGAAATGTGATAGTCCAAGCTTTCACATGGAAACCACTTCACCACTATCTGATTTACCCTTAGATGCTTTTCCTTCCACAGAAAGAAAATGGTTGGAAAATGACCCGTCTGAGATCAAAACATAAGGTCCCACAAGAATATAAATTCTTGAATATGCAAGAATATGCAAGTACAGAGATTCCTTTCAGTGAAGAAAGATATACTTAACCCCATATGAAAACACATTGACAATGTTCAAATTTCCTGTCTTGTACTGCAAAAACATGGATTTACTGAAACTGAACTGAAGAATGTCACATGTGTATGGTGTTATCCCTTATACTTCCAGAAATTGTTTTTAAAATGGAATGTCAAATATCTAATATTACAGAGGACTGGAACTGGATCAAAGGCATCCTAGAAGAAGAAAAAAAAAAAAAAAAAGGAGAGGGGAGTTTAGGCTAATGGCACTTTCTACTTGCAACAACAATTGAAAAAAATAAAGATTATTGTCCTAGCTTCAATAATAGTTTGAGGCAGTGGATTGTCCTAGGAATAAAAAAGACCCAAAATTGCTGTTCTGGCATAAAAATGCCAAGAATTATTTACATATAATAAATTTGTAGGACTGTATATTTCATTCTCAAGTAGCATTTCATACATGAAAGAGCAAGAACACAACTCCGTTCAGTAAGTTGTAAGAGTGCTTTGCTTTTAGAGGTGATTATTCATCTGCTGACAGTGATTAAAATAGTTAAATATTGGAGGAAATATATTGATGTTCCATTGTTGGTTGGTTGATTTGTTTTTACTATTTGGGATGTTTCTATTATAATAAAATTACCTTATTTTCCTGTGTATAAGACTACTTTTTTACCTGCAAAATCTGTGGCTAAAGTGGGGGGGGGGTCGTCTGATACGCCGGATATAAGGATAATGAGGATAGAGGTGCTAAAACTCTATATTTTGACTGGAAAAATGGGGGGTCGTCTTATACGTGGGTCATCTTATACGCCGGAAAATACGGGTAACTTATTTTATAAAAGCAAGAGAGAATCAAATGTCTGAAAACATTTGTTTTTAACAAATGCATTCTTTCTCTTGCACTTTGCATTTGGGAGTGATACATTTAAGGACAGTTTTTGACCATGGACTGCCAGTGTAATGTAGTATTTTAAGGTTTGTACTAGGATTCTGGGAAACCAGGGTTTGAATCTCTGCTGAGCCATAGAAACTCAATGGGTAACCTTGGGCAAGTTATACTGTCTCAGCCTGAGAGGAAGGCAATGGCAAATCCCCTCTGAACAAACCCTGCCAAGAAAACCCTGTGATAGGCTCTCATTAGGGTCTCCATTTGTCAGAAACAACTGGGCGCACATAACAAATTTGACCACATTCATTGTTTTCATTAGTTTGAATTTAGAACTTATTCATCAGGAAAATAATCTATTTTATCTATTTTATATCATCACCCCCACCACCATAATCCATTTAGATATGATTATTGTCATTATTTTAAAAAATATTGTCATAATTTAATAAAGGTTTAGACCAGGGGTCGGCAACCTACGGCCTGCGGGCCAGTTCCGGCTCAGGTCGCTGGACTTACCGGCCCAGGCGGACCCCTGCCGCCGCCGCTGCCACCGCCCAGTTTGGCCGCTGCATGGCCGCGCACACCGTGACCGCCATTTTGGTCTACATAATGGCGGCCGCAACGTGTTTGCGCATGCGCAGGATTACTGCGCATGTGCAAATGCATCGCGACCGCCATTTGGAGACCAAAATGGTGGCTGCGGCGCCTGGGAGGAGGCCCGTCCCCGCCGAGGGAATCCTCCCCGGGGGGAACCTCGGTGGCGATGGGCTTCCAGGAGGCCCGTCGCCACTGAGGGAAGCCTCCCGGGGGGACTGCCATTCCCCCCCACCTTGGCCCAGCCGAGACCTGGGCTACGGGAGACCGGCCCAGGTCTCAAAAAGGTTGCCTGTCCCTGGTTTAGACCAACATCATCAGCTTCCAGAACTGCAGATATCATGTGAATCCAATGTCCTCATTGTCACTTTCATATTCTTTTTGAGTACCTTCTATATCGTACCACAGTCATACCAGACTACCCATGGGGAAACCTTTCAAGCCTATTGATAAAGTTCTGCCATTATACTTTAGTCAGTTGCTATAATGGTCATGGGGGAGGCAGAGGCATGCTGAAGTGTTCTTGTACCACTGAGGATTGCTTGCTTCAAGAAGGCAAAGAAAGTACAGTGGCCAGGGTAGCTAGAGTTCGACTAGCATGGTATCACAACTATACCCTGGACCAGGGGTAGGCAACCTTTCTGAGACCTGGGCCGGTCTCCCGTAGCCCAGGTCGCGGCTGGGCCAAGGGGGGGGATTGGCAGCGCGCACGCTCACGCGCGCACCCTCCGCCACCGTACACAACCCCCCCATGCACAAGGCCACTGCCACAGCGCCTGCAGCCGCAGCCGCAGCAGCACATGTCACGGCCGCCATTTTGGAAATCAAAATGGCGGCTGCAACATGTTTGCGCATGCGCAAGAGTACTGCGCATGTGCAAACGCGTCGCAACCACCATTTTGATTTCCAAAATGGCAGTCGCGTGAGCGCAGCCGCAGAGTGGCAAAAACATGCCACAATGGTGGCGCGTGGCTGCGGCGGCGGCGGCAACCTTTGGCCTGGGCCGGTAAGTCAAGGGACTGGGGTCTAAACCGGCCCCCGGGCCGTAGGTTGCCGGTCCCTGCCCTGGACTAAGATGCGATTGTGGTACAAAATGGGCAATTAATTGCAGAAGTAAAGCTACAATTTTATACTTGAAATATGGAGTGACTGTTTGCCAAAAACACTCTGCCTCTGCTGGTAAAAATACTCAAGTGTAATCTTACCCTCCAAGAAAAGTCAGTTTGTCATAATTCATTCATTCTCTTTCTCTCTCTCATTGAACAAGATGAAGATAGAGTCTTGCTTCACAAGCTTATTCCCATTAAGACAGGGGCCTTTTGGAAAAGCTAATCTTTTCTTTGTATCATTTCATGACCTTCTAGGACCTGTAGAATCATCCATGCCATCTACTTTCCAAAACAATATTTGAGAACAGCTCTTTCCCCCTTTTTTGTATGTGCTAGCAGTGTTGTGTTGCATTACACATTTTGTCAATATTAATTATGCAATGGTAGGCAGGGAGATGGGCATCTTTCTTGAACTTTTCTTACTAGTGAAGTCATGAGATTTGGAAAGATTAAACATTTAAGAGTGATTCTTCAAATCTCAAAACTGTTATAGTCTTAAAACATATAGAACCTGTAGATGTCTTTTGTCTAACATGCAGAGACAGGTGGTGACCTGACCTTTCTTCAGTAAAAGAACAATTATATTCTATGGCATAGTCAATTTACAGGAAACAGATGGTAGTATACTGATCTAACTATACTTTTTTTTAGTTAATTATATTTAAAAGGCAGCTGGATACCATGTACCCCTTTTCTTTAAACTATTTAAGGACAGCTGGAAAGCGTATGACCTTTAAGACAATTTAATCTGCTATGAATGTTCCATTTTCACTATATACATGTAATGGATATGTTAGAGTGTTCATCTGTCATTTGTAACTATATATGTTAATGAAAATAATTAGTTTTAAATGGCAGATGTTAGTAGCATGGATGATGTAATGATGAGTTTGCCAAACAAAAAAGTATATAAGTAGAGAACTGCTTTTTGTTCTCCATCAGACTGATTTGAGCTTGCTTCTGGTTTGGTCAGTTTGCTTTGGTTTTGCAAAACCAAATAAAGTTTTTGTTCCTGCTGAATTCTCTGCTTCTTGCCCAGTCTTTTTGGCTAACATACTGGGCAGGGAGAAATATCTGCAATTTTGCAGTAGCGATTTCATTAGCTACTCAAGCATAAATCATGTATTGACAAAGCTTTAGTTTTTAGTTTCACTTCCCACAACTGCATGTTCAATACTTCGCCTTTGTGCCTTTCAGCAATTTATCTAAACTGTCTATCTTACTAAAGGAGAAAAAAAAATCAAACTCGTCCTCTCTTAAAGTCTCTTCTATCCTAAAGGATTCACTTCCCAGTTAATTGCAACGAATACTTCACTTAGAATATTTAAGCACAAAATCAGTGTTCTAGTTAGCTTCTTGTGTAATGCATGGGTTGTAACATTTGTGGTTATTCAGTGACCACCTCAAATTTGTTAGTACAGAGTTAACCAAACTGATGTTTTTATTTATTTTAAAGAAATGGAAGGAGAGGAGAGCCAGAAGATTATAGAAAACCTAACACTACCTGGGCAAATTGGCTATCAGCATTCTTAATAATAAAACTGTCATATTTGTTAAAGAATAAGCATTGCTGAGGAAGAATAAGCATGGCTTCTGTAAAGAAAGCTTTGTCTCACTTTAAAGAGTTATTTGAGGGTATTAACAATGATGTAAATCAGAGGGGGGCAACTGCAGCAGGTCCTGATGTCAGTTTTTCAGCACCTGTGATCCTCAGGGAGCTGCATTGCCTGTCAAAAATGCAACTCCTCTGGAATACCACTTCTAGTTTTGGGGGAAAATATGATAGTGTTAGATTGTATGGGTGTGTGTGAAATCTACTGAAAAGGTGACTTGCCACTAGAGGCTTCATCAAAGCCTTTACCTCCTCCCCTTTTGGGCCCAAAATGAGTGGTCTGGGGAGTTGGGAGGAGTTGGGAACCACAGCGCAGGATGCACCTCTTGTATAGATACAGGTGATCCAGTATTGACATAACTGAGATTCCAGAAAGCATCCAACACCAAAGGCTTGTTAATTAATTTTGTATGTGTACAATTGACAGGTCAGGTACTCTAGAAAGAAGTCTGGTAAACAACAGGATGTAGAGGATAGAAACAGGCAGAACACTCCAGTAAGGACCTACAATTGAAGTGATATCATATAACTGTGGAGATGTTATTTCCAGTTTCTGTATATGTTTGTAAAGCTGGACAGTGAAGAAAGATGACAAGAAGAAGGCCAACTCATTTAAAATATAGTGCTGGAAGAAAGTTTTCCAGATACCATTCAGAACAAATGTCTGAGTCCAAGAGCAAATCAAGCCTGAACTCTCCCTAGAAATCAAAATATCTAAACTGAAGCTATTGTACTTTGAACCTATAATGAGATGACATAACTTACTGGAAAAAGACAATGAGCAAAGTAGAAGGCAACAGGAAAAGAAGAAGACTACATTATGGATGGATTGATTCAATGAAGGAAGCTGCAGCCCTGAGTTTGTGAGTTCATGACCGGAGCTCACAGCGGTCTCTCATTCATAGGGTCACCATAAATCGAAGCCATCTTTACAGCAAACAAGAACAGCAGCAACAAATATTGTCTGAAGTCTGGAGTAAGCAGTGAGGAAGCTATGGCTGCAGATGGTACCAAATTATTCAAGATGCGAAAACCAAAACAAAACCCAAGGGCTTTTTGGTGACTGGACAATAAAATAGGTCATTATAAAATAAGCATGCACATTTGGTTTTACTATTGGGAATCTTAATCATATATATAGGATAGGATCTGAATTGTGGGTGACTAATGAGGAATGAGATTTTGAGCTTGATGAAAATGTCAGCACATTTCACAGCAAAAATGAAGAAGGCAAATGTCATGCTAGAGAACAATAAGAAAAGGTCTGGAAGTAAAAGGGCAACTACCAGAAATCAATGGTGTAATACTTGAGATACTGTGCAGTGGTCTAATTAAGTCATCTCAAAAATATTATCAAGATGATTCAGAAAAGGACACCCAGAATTACCAAGGAACTGAAGTCTATGTTCTAGGAGAGAAGGCACTAAATCCATTTAAGACCTTAGAAAAACAAGAAAAAGGCTAACGTGATTAACTGATCCCTGATATGTACAAAGTAAATACAGATGCTCCTCCTTTTTCACGGGGGATCAGTTCTGGACACCCCCCCCCCCAAAAAAAACAAAAAATCGCAAATATTCAAGCCTCTTCTAGTACTGTACTTAAATGGCTGACTCCTCTTTTGACATCTTAAAGACTATTACATCAATAGTACAACTCTATACAAATGGGTCCTTGAACAGATCAAGCCAGAAATACTCCTGGAGGCCAAGATGATAAAATTGAGGCTGTCATACTTTGGCCATATCCTGAGAAGGCATGACTCATTAGAAAAGACAATAATGCTGGGAAAGGTTGAGGGGAGAAGAAACAGAGGAAGACCGGATACTAGATGGCTAGACTGAATTAGGGAGGACACATGTATGAGTCCATAGGAAATGAGCAGAGCAGTGGAGAATGGGGAGTCATGGAGATGTCTTATTCATAGGGTTTCCATGAGTCAACGTCAACTTGAGGGCAGCTAACAACAATAACTCTATAATGTCTTCTTGTTGTTGTGTACCGTTAAGTCATCTCTGACTTGTAGCAATCCTATAACTCAAAAGTAATCCTCATTAAATTAAATAGGATTTACTCCCCTACATTTGTTTTTTCTGTAATATGATACAGTTGTTCTTATCTTCTCAGTATAAACTTGCTGCATGAAATTTTTATAACCACCAGTGACAAAGCTTGCAATTCTTAAATACCTAAATCTGAGCAAATGATTTTAATACTGCTACAGCAGTAGGCTATATTTCAGAGGAAGGAACTGGCAAAAACCCTTCTGAGCATTCTTTGCCTAAGACAACCCTATGAAACTTGTGGAGTAGCTGTAAGCTGACAGGTAACTTGGAGGCATGTACACATGCACCTAGGTAGTCAGAGGACTGTAAGAGATTATCCTGAGTCCTAAATAAGAGTAGTCCATGAAAAATATCTGTGAAAGGGGGGGAGGGGGACTCACATGCCACAAAACTTATAGTATATGGGTGAAGAACAGTACTGGTGAGTGAAAATATAGCCAGAGTAATGGCACAAATCAGAGCCAGAGAGACTGAGTCATCAGTTGCAACTAACTCACTCGTCTGGCTCAGAATAACATATAAATAAGTGTGACTGTATAAAAGAATCATCCTGGGAGAATCAAGACCTGAATTCTTCTCCTTCTAGCAGAAGTCTACTTGCAAATACCAAATTCAAATCAAATAGAATCAAATGCTGTGTAATTTTGTTCCAAAAGTGATAAGGGGGTTTAATACAGTCTGCCATCCCCCAAGCCTTTTTGATCCTCAGCCTCTCCAGACTCCCTGGACTGTGGTTTTTCTGGTCAGAATTACAGTAGTATGAATTGCTACTTCTTAAAAAGGCAATTCACATTTTAAATAGGTTTCAGAGGCCCAATATGGTATTTAACATTCAAAGTTAGACGTGGATGTCAATTACTTTTTGGGTTTGGTGTGGGGTTCCCCCCCTCATTTTTGAGGGTGATTTTTAGCTATTTATGTGGCCCACAGTGGATGCCATGAGCAGAAAATTGTCACTCAACCCACTCCAGTCATCCATCCCTATGCCAATCAGGGGATTGGCTGTAGGACTCATCAATACAATTAATCAATGTTATATGGCTAGACTTGATATTCATATTTTCACAGTTCAAGGCACAGTGCTAAATATCACAAACTAGTCCTTGGCCAGCAGCTGGAAAAATGACAGCGACTTGCATCTGACTTATATTGTAAATGTCTACAAGTAAAGGTCAGAGAAATTGGGTGACATTTGAAAGTATATATTTACTGGAGACTATTTCCTTTAACACAAACTAACATATGTCCAGTTTCAAATATATTAATCTGATCCAACTACACATGCTTTCAAAACAGAGATAGGTTAAAAAAAATCCTTGTTTCCCTATCATACTAATGCAGGATTGTAAATCCTTTATCATGTAAGGCTTGTCCTCACATGATAAAGAAAACAATGTAAACAACAACAACAGTGACAGCAACAATAACAAACAAAAGCTCCAAACAAAAAGTAAACAAATCACTGTGAGATTATTTATCAATCTCAGAGAGATTTTGCTCATTTTATTTTTAAATTGAATTTTACTTATATATAGTAGTACAGTACATACAACAAGTCACATTAACAAACATAAACAAGAAGAAATGTTTAAGAACAGAAACAAGAAACCTTTCAAACACAAATAGGGAAAGAATGTAGTATCTTATACCACACATCAATTAGTCAATGTATCACATTGAATCAAAAAGAAAGTGTGTATATATATATATATATATATATATATACATATCTCCTTATAAAATGGTTTATATCTCCTTATAAAATGGTTACTTTACAGCTCATATTTTGATTATTTCTAGATTATTTCTACAATTTAGATTATCCACTGTCAAAAAACTGTAAATTATCTCTCCAAAATTTAGCCAGAGAGTTTGGATATCCCATAGGAAACTGAGAATAACTCATATTTCTTTTTCGTTTTTTAAGGCAAAGAAATAGAAAAGAGGAAAGGACAAAGAGTGATAAATTCTTTCGAGATTTTTCTCATTATCAAGGCTATTGTTTGCACAATTTCCACTAAACATGCATAGTGGAAAAATGCAATCAACTCTTTGTCACTTTGTTACAGGACTAGCAAAAGTTGCAGCTCTGGATTGGTTGTTTGTTTCTTTGTGATCAATCCTGCTTTTCTTTTGTACTGTCATATGCACACTCTTTCTCCCCTCCTTTTCTCTCTCTGTGTGTATGGGAGAGAGAGAGAGACAGAGAGAGAATGAGAGAAAGCATGCTTATGTTAAAAAAAAAAGAAAGGGGGGGGGGAGCACTAGTTTCCATAGAGACATTTTTGTACGAATGGTAGAAAAGACACCACAAAAGTGCTTGATATCTCAGTCTCACACTGGAGACAAGCTCTCTTGCCAGAGTTGGAAAATTCTCAAGAGTCTGGCTACCAGCATGATCAAATCTGAGACAACAATGAGACACTCCTCCACCCATCCCTCCTTTTATGTGGCAAACTCATTCTATTCTTTGTGGGCACTTCAGAGGGCAATTTCACAACAATATAATTTTGTGTTCAGCTTTAAAGTGAATTGTTCAAAATCTGAGATGCTGCCATAAATATGCCATGGGAGGTTTGGGAAGCCTAGATGGCACAGTATAAATACAAACAGTTGGGAATATAGTTGGAAATTTGCAGTGGGGGAAACATCAAAACATCACTACTTAATTAAAATAATTATACTAAATTGTTCCATGATTAATAAAGCTTAGATTCAGGATAGCATGTTGGACTATGACTCTGGAGACCAGGGTGCAATTCTCATATGGCCATGAAACCCACTGAGTAACCTTGGGCAAGTAACATGCTCTCAGCCTCAGGGGAAGGCAATGGAAACCTCTCTTGGAACAAATCTTGCTAACAAAACCCTATCACAGGTTTGCCTTAGGGTCATCATAAGTCAGAAACTACTTGAAGGCACACAATAACAAAGCCATTTCACATTACATAGTCATAATGCTATGATTCCACTTTAACTGCCATGGTCCCACCTCGGATTTACAGTTTAGGGAGAGGTATTATATTCCAATCAAACTGCTACCATCCACACAGATAGAATCAACTCTAATGTTAATCAATGTATGTCTACAAATATGGAAAACAAGATGGTGGCCAACAGACTGGAAACGATCAATATACATCTGCATCCACAGAAAAGGAGACACCAAAGGCTGCAGCAACTATTGGACCATAGGATTAATTTCCCATGCAAGCAAAATTCTGCTCAAAATTCTGCAATATAGACTCCAATCATATACAGCAGGGGTAGGCAACCTTTCCCCTTTAAGGGCCGAGGGACTTCAACTCCCAGAATCCTAGGAGCTATTGGCCAACATGGGACTATTGGCCAACATGGCTGAGGCTTCTGGGAGCTGAAGTCCCTCGGCCCTTAAAGGGGAAAGGTTGCCTACCCCTGATATACAGAGTGAGAAATCCCAGAGGTGTGAATGGGGTTCAGGAAAGGAAGAGGCACTAGGGACCACATTGCAAACATATGATGGCTAATGGAGTGTATCAAGGAATTCCAGAAGAAAATTACATGGCTGTGTTAGCGCATGTGCATGCAACCACCACCATTAATTTCAATAGGATTTGATACTGTGTGGATTTCAGTATCTGCGGGTAAATACGGATGTCTAGCTGTAATGACCACAGAGGACCTACACACATTGAACCTAGACAATTAGGAAATCAAAATAGCAAAAGAATTCCCATACTTTGGATCAAACATCAATCAAGAAGGAGACTGCAGTCAACAAATCATAAGAAGGCTAGGAATTGGAAGAACAGTTATGAAAGAACTAGACAGGATCCTAAAGGGTAAAGATATACAAATGAGCATTAAAGTCAGAATTGTACAAGCCATTGTATTCCCCATTACCATGTACGGATATGAGAGCTGGACAGTAAAGAAAGCAGATAGAATAAAATCAGTTCATTTGAGATGTGGTGCTGGAGAAGAATGCTGATGGCCAAAAAGACAAACAAATGGGTCCTTGAACAGATCAAGCCAAGAATCTCCCTGGAAGCCAAGATGATTAAGTTGAAGCTGTCATACTTTGGCCACATTATGAAAAGGCACAACTCACTGGAAAAAACAAGAATGCTAGGAAAGCTGGAGGGAAATAGAAAGTGAGGAGGACTGTACACTAGATGGATAGATTCAATTAGGGAGGTCACAGGTTTGAATTTACAGGAGCTAAGCAAAGCGGGAGAGGACAGGGAGTCTTGGAGATGTCTCATCCACAGGGTCACCATGAGTTGGGATTGACTTGAAGGCGGTTAACAACAACAATTTTGAATTCTCAGCAAGAGAGTGCCATTAGTAGCTCCAACCAAACTACAAACCTCTGGATTCCACAGGATGATTCCATTACAGTGGAATCAGAGTGCTATAATTGTGTGGCAGTTAAAGTGGAATCAGAGTGCTATAATTGCATGAAAGTCTAGTTTCACTTCCCACCAAACACTCTCACATGTACACTTGTTCTCTCACACACTCAGTCATACTGTTGCTCTCACTCTTTTTCTTTGACATGCTCACTCTCGCTAAGCCATTTCTTTGAGAGGAATTTCTTTCAGTCTCATAAGGTGCTACACAGGATTCCTTTATCTCTTTGTGACACATACAAGCCTCTTTCTGTTACACACATACACACAGAGAAAGACACACACATGCTCAGCTGCACACTTTTTCTTGCTTACTTCCCCCTTCACTCCCTCTTAGCCAGTTAATTCTCTCTCTCACACACACTCTCAAGTCATGGTCTCTCTCCCTCCCTCACACACATTCTCAACCTTTCTCACATGCTAATTCTCTCTCACACATGCACACTGTGGCATTCTTTTGCTCTCACAGTCATGCATGCCTCAATTCTCTCATACACCATTGGAGCCCTGGTGGTGCATGGTTAACTGCTTGTACTGCAGCCACTCACTCACAAACCACAAGGTTGTGAGTTCAATACCAGCCAGGGCTGAGTCTCGACTCAGGTTTGCATCCTTCCAAGGTCACTAAAATGAGTACCCAGTTTGTTGGGGGCAATTAGCTTACGGTTGTAAACTACTTAGAGACTGCACAGCATGGTATAAAGCAGTATATAAAGCTGCTATTGCTATTGCTACCTCCCTTGGTGGGTGAGTGACTTTCTCTCACTAACCTGGACTCAGCAAATGTATTTACTTTGTTTAAATAAAATTATTCTGTAGGTTTTTGTGGGATTTTCAGGCTGTGAGGCCGTGTTCTAGAAGAATGTATTCCTGACGTTTTGCCTGCATCTGTAGCTGGCATCTTCAGAGAATGGTGGCATGAAGGTGTGTGGAACACACACACACACACACACACACACACACACACACACAGTGTGACCCTTGGGTGAGAGGATTTAGCATGTAAATCTGTGCCAACAGCTATCGGGTCAGAATGCATAGGGAAGCCATTGAAATCCACAAACTCCTGGACAATTTCAACAGGAAAGAAGAAACCCTGAAAGTAAGGGGTGACAAGGGTAAAAACTTTGAGAACCACTAGACTAGGAGAAGCAGTTTTATTTTGCCTCATGCTAATGGGAAGAGCAAAGTTCTACCTGCTTCCTCTCCTCTTTCTCCTGCTGAGTTAGGGCCTTTGCAGACTGCTAGAAATAGTGCAAATTGAGTCCACTTTTAGGGTTAGGGTTAGGGTTAGGGAATCATGGGAACTGTATTTTATTGTGGCACCAGAGCTCTCTGACAGAGAAGGCTCAATGTCTCAGAAAAAAAATATTCCCATGATTCCCTAGCACTAACCCTAACCCTTAAAGTGGACTCAATTTGCACTATTTCTGGCAGTCTGCAAAGGCCCTTAGTTGAGAACAAACTAGTTTTGTGTTTTGAATTCAGTTTGTAGCAATTGAACTTAGCTGAGAACAGGGAGAGAAAGTGGGAGGTGGAAAGATAAACAGGGGCTGAATTCGCACTTCAGAAATAATTCAGTTTGACACCATGTTAACTGCTTTGGCCCAATGGCAAAGCATCCTGGGAACTGTAGTTTTGTGAGACACTTAGCCTTCTCTCTCAGATGAATCTGGTGCCACAATGAACTACAGTTCCCAAGATTCCATATTATTGAACTATGACAGTTAAAGTAGTGTCAAATTGGATTATTTCTGCAGTGTGGATACAGCTTGGGGCATTTTAAAAACAGCTAGAAGAGTGGTATGACAAGTTTAATCAGGACTGTCTGCCAAATTGAGACAGCTGGAGGGTATGCAATGGCTGAACTTCAGACCTTGGTGCCTGTTAAGGAATCATTTGAACAACTAAAGTCATACAAACTACACTAGCATACCTAACATCTGAACTGAGATCAGAAACAGAAAATGCAAGCCCAAGACTAACATCTTCAATTTTTTTCTCCTGTTTGCCTGATGTAGAAGCCACTGTGACTTCGAATGCTTGCAACATGTAGTTGTGCATTTTGGTTGGTCCGATAAAGGTATCATTGTTTGGATATTATTGGATTTGCTATATGGCCATCACGGCTACCCCTAGATGTTTTTTGGATTTCAAGATACCACATTTTTGATGTCACAGGGGAATCCTAAAGAGAGAGCCAGTGCACTGGGACCTTGCTATCTGCGGCTTTTGCCTCCAACAAAGGTAAAGCATTTTTTTTTCTAATATTGGGACTGATTGGCATGCTATACCCCTACATCAGCTAAAGTTTTCCTGATGAAAAACATGAAGAC
The DNA here is from genome assembly GCA_026167975.1 of Phrynosoma blainvillii. Taxonomy (NCBI): domain Eukaryota; kingdom Metazoa; phylum Chordata; class Lepidosauria; order Squamata; family Phrynosomatidae; genus Phrynosoma; species Phrynosoma blainvillii. The sequence continues at coordinate 117,331,443 of JANUYF010000001.1, read as the reverse complement.
TTCTTGAGAAATTCAGCATCCTCTATCTGCATAGGAGCTTGAGGCTTCACAAAGGAAAGAGACATGTTAGATTCCAAGAAAACATATTCTTTGGATTGCAAATGGACATTAAATTTCCTTGGCTTGCAAAATTTCCCAGCCACCACATGGCCAAAAGGGGAGGTGCCAGCCTGCAGATAGCGCCCCCCTAACATCTGAACTGAGATCATAAACTGAAAATGCAGTCCCAAGACTAACATCTTCATTTTTTTTCTCCTGTTTGCCTGATGAAGACGCCAGTGTGACTTTGAAAGCTTGCAACATGTAATTGTGCATAAGAGAGAATAAAGAGAGAATAAAGGTATCATTGTTTGGATGTTATTGGATACACTAACATATAATTATACTAATCCATACGTGTGTAGGATTTGTTCACTATCTTCTTTTAATTTTGGGTAATTTCAAGGGCAATTACTTGTTTTTGGCCACACTCTCAGTGCCTGAAGAGAGGGCTGTTGTGTCCTGGCCCAGCCAGTACCTGGCTCTAATCCCTTTCACCAAATGTACATTTGAACAGATGTACATCCACAGCTATGATAGAATTGTCTTACTTACTTATATTCTGCCTTTCTTTGGAGAGCTCAAGCCATCTAACCACAGGGATAAAATCCTAAATTAACAATCTAAAACCACAATTACAATATAATGATAAAACATCAAAAATTAAGGCATTAAAAACAGTGAAAATTTTCAATCAGTTGTTATTTGCCATCTAGTCAATTTTAACTTACCGTAACTTTTAACTTACATATAGTGAATGAGAGATCTTCAAGACCTCTGGTTATCAACTGCCCTGCTCAGGTTTTGCCAACTCAGGGCTGTGGCTTCCTTGACTGTAGTGAGATATTCATATTTTCCTACTGCCTTCCAGTTTTTCCTACTGCCTTCCTACTGCTTTTCAGCATCCTCATCTTTTCCAGTGAATCACAGCATCACATAATATGTCCAAAGTATGACAGCCTCAGTTTTAGTCATCTTTGCTTCTACTGAGAGTTCTGGCTTGACTTGCTCTAAGACCACCTCTGAGTATTCCTTGCCTAAGAAAACCCCAGAAAATTAATAGGGTTACCATGAAGTCAACAGCCAATTTGAAGGCACACATGCACATTTTCAGCTAGTAGCTACACATAAATGATTATTCTACATTTATGAAAAGACAAACAACATATGTGTCAGAGAGGGATAGTGCAGTAGACTAAGAAGGCCTGAACACCAACAAGAACATATGAAGTGAGGTATGTCTACTATGCACATAGAGCAGGGGTAGGCAACCTTTCCCCTTTAAGGGCCAAGGGACTTCAGCTCCCAGAAGCCTCAGCCATGTTGGCCAATAGTCCCAATGTTGGCCAATAGCTCCTGGGATTCTGGGAGCTGAAGTCCCTCGGCCCTTAAAGGAGAAAGGTTGCCTACCCCTGACACAGAGCATGCAAACAGTACCATATGATGTTATTTTGTCATGTCTCTCACTGGAGGCTGGAATACCTGTTGCCAGAGATGAGGAGGTTTTCCTCACCTAGCTCTATTATCTTGAAGTACAATGTTGAACTGATAGCAGATTTTTGAGAGGGGGAAAAAGAGTGAAACAGGGAACCTTGTTGGGGTATGGGCTGAACTTGCCTTTTCTCTTTGGTTATCCCAGTTGTTATGAATGAATGAATGAATGAATGAACATGGCTAATAAATTGTTACATTCTTAAATATTCTGAGCAAATTTCTCTAGACACAGTCTAGATTAAAATACAATAAAATTTACAAGCTGTTTAAACACACACAACACAGATGGAACATTATTGCCCCTTCTGTTGAAGTTTTGCCTATGGTCTTTGTTCCCTATAACTTGGCTGGTGTCAATGAGAACCAAACTATCTCCTAACTGAATGACACTTAGGTTGCAAGCTAACATCCTTGCAGCACAGTGTAAATATCCACATGAAGAGATAGGCTACACAAACTCCCATGCAGAAGAGCAATATTATGCCACACATGGCAATGATTGGCTGCTGTGCTGCCTTGCACAATGTGAAACTACAGTGTGCAGTGCACAACTGCAATGGGCAATGTTGCTGTAAGTGCAAAGATATAAATGACATTGACATTGCATATTAGTTTCATTTATTACTTTGGAAGTCATTGGGAGATAGACTTTTTTTAAAAGTCATTTTAATATATTTTGACATGTAAAAGTAATGCATCCCTAATGTATTATTAACAATGTACACATTTAGTTTCATAATATTCACTAAAACCATTAACACAAAGAAATAAATCTGCTGCTGTCAGCAAAACAGTCTGTTGTGCCATGGTGAATAATTCACGCCACACGTGTAGCACGAGTTATGCATGCATATGTCACTAACACAATGCCAGCGTTAGACTTGCTGCATTGATTACAACACACTCTACTGCTGCATGCCCTGGATTTCAGAAACTCTCTCTTGCCACCAGCAACCAGTTAGAGCCAGAGGTGGCTGGGGATCCCATGTCAGTGAGTGGTGACTTTAAAGAAGCTATCCAAGGTGCTGAACTTTCCTCCCAAATAGTTGGAGCCTCTGATAGCTCCATTAAAGTTCAGAACAAAACATGGGGTAGATCCAACCTCAGTAGCATGGCAGCTAACAGCTGCCACTGAATGGAGTAATAGTTATGTTTAGAGCAGTTTAAAAATGTATGTAATATCACTTCTGTAGAGCATGTGATCCCATGTTGTGCTTGATGTGCCACAAATAATGTGCTAATATTACTCCTGGGCTTTGCCTCATTCTTCACTTGCTGCATATAGCTGTGAGCCATTTTTGTAATGAAGGGAGCAATTTTTTTCCTGTCCGGAGCTTGCCATAGCAAGATTGATGTAAGGAATAGAGATGATAACCACGTCATCTGCTCTGAGCCACTGCTCATCCTTTTATGATCTATTTATTCTCATAACAGCTAGCCTGATCCCTCCCTTCCCATTTTTCACATACTTCTGGAAGTTACTGAAATGAATCCTTATTAAGGAAGATTTAAGCTCCATTAAAAACATTTTCTTAGATTATGGGGAGGAAAAAATCCACAGGCGAATAGAGGTGACTTTAGGACTATTAGCAATGATTGGATTTGGCCACAGTAGTCACAGTTATAGGCTGTAAATTCCAGAATAAGAAGATTTATGAAAGTCCCGTCACAGCTCTTGTGGTACATAATAGGCAGCAACCAGTTTGGAATTAATTAGTTAAAATTAAATCAGCACCCATCTTTTGTCACAATTTTAATAAAAATTTTAGAATATTAGTTATATACTTATTATTTTAAAAACATAAATGCTGCATGATGGGGTGAGCGCCTGTCACTAGTCCCAGCTTCTGCCAACCTAGCAGTTCGAAAGCATGCAAATGCAAATAGATAAATAGGTACCACTTTGGCAGGAAGGTAAACATCATTATGTGCAATCATGCTGGCCACATGATCACAGAGTAGTCTCTGACAACGCTGGCTCTTTGGCTTAGTAGCGGAGATGAACACCGCCCCTTATGGTTGGACATGACTTGACAACCATGTCAACGGGGAATACCTGTACCTTTACCTTTTTAAATGACATTTACATTGCATGTTTTTTTCATTTGTTACTTTGGGAGTAACTGTGAGTACGGAATTTTTTTAAAGTTATTTTAATAGATTTTGAAATGGAAAAATAATGCATCCCTAATGTGTTACTAAACAACATATCCATTCAGTTTCATAATAATCATTAAAACCATTAACATTAACAAATTAATGTTCAAATGAGCATTAAGACTGATAATTTATATGAATATGAGTGTTTTGAGCTTTGATGAGGTCCTGTCCTCTCTTTCTCTGGAAGGCAAATAAATTTATATTAATAGGAGCTTGGATGTGTTCCTGTCCCCCATTTCTCTGGAAGGTCTGCCATTCAGAGGATGAATTTATATTAATAGGAGTGTTTTGAGCTTGGATGTGGCCCTGTCCTCCCTCGCTTTTTCAGGTCCTACCTTTGTAGCCTGGGTCAGAAGCATGGCTTTCCATTTCTAGGAGTGTTCTGAGCTTTGATTAGGGCCTGTCCTTCATTTCTTTCCAGGGTTCTCCATTTGGAGCCTGGCTCAGAAGTAAGAATTTATATTAATAGGACTGTTTTGAGCTTTGATTTGGTCCTGTCCTCTGTCTCTCTCAAAGGTCCTCTGTTTGGAGCCTGACTCAGAAGCAGGGGTTTCCATTTCTGGGAGTGTTCTGAGCTTTGATGAGGTCCTGTCCTCCATTTCTATGGAAGGCAATAAATTTATATTAATAGGAGTGTTCTGAGCATGGATGTGGTCCTGTCCTCCATCTCTCTGGAAGGCCCTCCATTCGGAAGATGAATTTATATTAACAGGAGCGTTCTGAGCTTGGATGAGGTCCTGCCCTCCATTTCCCTGGAAGGCAATAAATGCACATTAACAGGAGTGTCGAGCTTGGATGTGGCCCTGTCCTCCATCTCTATCCAGGGTCCTCCATTCAGAGCCTGACTCAGAAGCATGAATTTATATTAATAGAAGCGTTCTGAGCTTGGATGAGGTCCTGCCCTCCATTTCCCTGGAAGGCAATAAGTGTACATTAACAGGAGTGTCTTGGGCTTGGACGGGCCCTGTCCTCCATCTCTATCCAGGGTCCTCCATTTGGAGCCTGGCTGAGAAGCACGGCTTTCCATTTCTAGGAGTGCAATGCGCTTGGATGAGGGCTTGTCCTCCATTTCCTTCCAAGGTCCTCCACTTGGAGCCTGGCTGGGAAGGAAGCATGGCTTTCCATTTCTAGGAGTGGTATGCGCTTGGATGAGGGCTTGTCCTCCATTTCCTTCCAAGGTCCTGCACTTGGAGCCCGGCTGGGAAGGAAGCATAGCTTTCCATTTCTAGGAGTGCTATGCGCTTGGATGAGGGCTTGTCCTCCATTTCCTTCCAAGGTCCTCCACTTGGAGCCCGGCTGGGAAGGAAGCATGGCTTTCCATTTCTAGGAGTGCTATGCGCTTGGATGAGGGCTTGTCCTCCATTTCCTTCCAAGGTCCTCCACTTGGAGCCCGGCTGGGAAGGAAGCATGGCTTTCCATTTCTAGGAGTGCTATGCGCTTGGATGAGGGCTTGTCCTCCATTTCCTTCCAAGGTCCTCCACTTGGAGCCCGGCAGGGAAGGAAGCATGGCTTTCCATTTCTAGGAGTGCTATGCGCTTGGATGAGGGCTTGTCCTCCATTTCCTTCCAAGGTCCTCCACTTGGAGCCCGGCTGGGAAGGAAGCCTGGCTTTCCATTTCTAGGAGTGCTATGCGCTTGGATGAGGGCATGTCCTCCATTTCCTTCCAAGGTCCTCCACTTGGAGCCCGGCTGGGAAGGAAGCATGGCTTTCCATTTCTAGGAGTGCTATGCGCTTGGATGAGGGCTTGTCCTCCATTTCCTTCCAAGGTCCTCCACTTGGAGCCCGGCTGGGAAGGAAGCATGGCTTTCCATTTCTAGGAGTGCTATGCGCTTGGATGAGGGCTTGTCCTCCATTTCCTTCCAAGGTCCTCCACTTGGAGCCCGGCTGGGAAGGAAGCATGGCTTTCCATTTCTAGGAGTGCTATGCGCTTGGATGAGGGCTTGTCCTCCATTTCCTTCCAAGGTCCTCCACTTGGAGCCCGGCTGGGAAGGAAGCATGGCTTTCCATTTCTAGGAGTGCTATGCGCTTGGATGAGGGCTTGTCCTCCATTTCCTTCCAAGGTCCTGCACTTGGAGCCCGGCTGGGAAGGAAGCATGGCTTTCCATTTCTAGGAGTGCTATGCGCTTGGATGAGGGCTTGTCCTCCATTTCCTTCCAAGGTCCTCCACTTGGAGCCCGGCTGGGAAGGAAGCATGGCTTTCCATTTCTAGGAGTGCTATGCGCTTGGATGAGGGCTTGTCCTCCATTTCCTTCCAAGGTCCTCCACTTGGAGCCCGGCTGGGAAGGAAGCATGGCTTTCCATTTCTAGGAGTGCTATGCGCTTGGATGAGGGCTTGTCCTCCATTTCCTTCCAAGGTCCTCCACTTGGAGCCCGGCTGGGAAGGAAGCATGGCTTTCCATTTCTAGGAGTGCTATGCGCTTGGATGAGGGCTTGTCCTCCATTTCCTTCCAAGGTCCTCCACTTGGAGCCCGGCTGGGAAGGAAGCATGGCTTTCCATTTCTAGGAGTGCTATGCGCTTGGATGAGGGCTTGTCCTCCATTTCCTTCCAAGGTCCTCCACTTGGAGCCCGGCTGGGAAGGAAGCATGGCTTTCCATTTCTAGGAGTGCTATGCGCTTGGATGAGGGCTTGTCCTCCATTTCCTTCCAAGGTCCTGCACTTGGAGCCCGGCTGGGAAGGAAGCATGGCTTTCCATTTCTAGGAGTGCTATGCGCTTGGATGAGGGCTTGTCCTCCATTTCCTTCCAAGGTCCTCCACTTGGAGCCCGGCTGGGAAGGAAGCATGGCTTTCCATTTCTAGGAGTGCTATGCGCTTGGATGAGGGCTTGTCCTCCATTTCCTTCCAAGGTCCTCCACTTGGAGCCCGGCTGGGAAGGAAGCATGGCTTTCCATTTCTAGGAGTGCTATGCGCTTGGATGAGGGCTTGTCCTCCATTTCCTTCCAAGGTCCTCCACTTGGAGCCCGGCTGGGAAGGAAGCATGGCTTTCCATTTCTAGGCGTGTCCTGCGCTTGGATGAGGGCTTGTCCTCCATTTCCTTCCAAGGTCCTCCACTTGGAGCCCGGCTGGGAAGGAAGCATGGCTTTCCATTTCTAGGAGTGCTATGCGCTTGGATGAGGGCTTGTCCTCCATTTCCTTCCAAGGTCCTGCACTTGGAGCCCGGCTGGGAAGGAAGCATGGCTTTCCATTTCTAGGAGTGCTATGCGCTTGGATGAGGGCTTGTCCTCCATTTCCTTCCAAGGTCCTCCACTTGGAGCCCGGCTGGGAAGGAAGCATGGCTTTCCATTTCTAGGCGTGTCCTGCGCTTGGATGAGGGCTTGTCCTCCATTTCCTTCCAAGGTCCTCCACTTGGAGCCCGGCTGGGAAGGAAGCATGGCTTTCCATTTCTAGGCGTGTCCTGCGCTTGGATGAGGGCTTGTCCTCCATTTCCTTCCAAGGTCCTCCACTTGGAGCCCGGCTGGGAAGGAAGCATGGCTTTCCATTTCTAGGCGTGTCCTGCGCTTGGATGAGGGCCTGCCCTCCATCTCTTTGCTGGTGCTGCTGGAAGCGGGGCGCCGAGCGCAAGGCACAGCAAAGGAGGAGCAGGAGGAGGAAGACACAAAGGCTGCCAGCCTCCCGGCTCCATCCCTCTCCCCGGACCCAGAAGCCACAAGAGCAGCATCAGCATCAGCCTCAGCATCTTCCTCCCTTGGGCGCCTTCTCCTCTTCCTCCTCCTCCGCCCCGGAGAGCATCCCCAGCCCAGCCGCCGAGGAAGAAGGGGATCCGCCCCGCTTGCCTTGCCTTGCCTTGGCTTCCCCGAGGTGCCGCATTCCTTGCCTGGCTTCGCCTTGCTTGGCTGGGAGGAACTGCTGCAGCCTCTTTCAAGGCGGGAGGATCGGGACTCTTGGCGGTGCTTCCCCCTCTCCCTCCCTCCCTCCCTCTTCCCAATCTCTCTCTCTCTCTCTTCCTTTCTGTGCATTTTTGATTTTCCTCTCTGTTTTGTCTGGGCGACGACGGAGTCCCCTCCGGCCCCGTAAGTGAGGAAGGAGCCAGAAGAGCCGGAGGAAGAAGGGCTGCTGGCCAGGCAAGGAAGGCTTGCTTCTTGGTGGGACTGGAGGAGATCCATTGGCTTGGAGGGAAGGCAGAGGGATGGGGGGGGGGTCAGGGGGAGAATCCCAGCCCCAGGCTCTTTAAGGTCCGGGGGGGAAAAAAGGTGGAGGGCTGGGAAATGCATGGGCTTGCCATAGGTCAACTTGAAGGCTCTCTCTCTCTCTCTGTGACACATCACAGAGGAGCCCCCCAAAGCCTCCCAAAGGAGCACTTGCATGCCTCTCCAACCCTTTCTTTCCATGTGTAATTCTTTTTTATTATTATTATTATTAACACCCCCCCCCCCACAGAGGATGGAGGGAGGGGGGTAGGATTTGCTTCTGGGTAGGTATAAATAAATGACTCTTTTTATTTATCAGGGCCCCACTTTTTCTTTAGGAGAACCCAGAGGGAGGGATCATGGCCTTGCAGAGAGGGTTGGAGTGGGATCAATAGAAAAGGGGAACCCAATACCTATCAACACCTTCTCAGTCTAGGAGAAAATATTCAGGGTCCATCAGGGTCCCCAGGCCCTCATCTTCTGCAATCGGAGAATATTCGGTGCTGATCATGGGTGGTGATGGTGGCGGTTGATTTTTCCTTGGCCCAATTCTATTCAATCTGAAATGTGGGTGAGAACCACTCTCCCCCATTGTTTGCGTGGGGTTATCAAAACTATTAACTGCAGCTTACTTGGGCCCTGCCAGAACCATTATTTATGTCAGTTGGCAGCAGAAGGAATAAAGCAAATTTCCATAAGATGTAGGGTTTTTTTACTGCTGCTTCAAGCAGTTAATAAATGCAGGGAGGTTGGGAGCAGATGCTTAGTGGAGTCACTACTGAATTGGCCAGAACAAGATGCAAAGGGCCTGAGCCACACTTAGCTATTGAACACTGACAGATATTGTATGGGAGAGAGTCATGCTATAAGGCAAAGAATCACTGCTCTCCTTGGATTCTGAAAAAGGTGGAGTCTGTGTTTTTTGCTCCCTGGAAAAACAAAGGATCTATTTTCCCTGTGTTTTTTTTCCCCTTTAAGGAGCACAGCCCCAGGATTTTCTGGCAAATTTGGGTTCGGATCCCTTCTTACTGACCAGAAGAGTGGAGGGAGTGGTATAGGATCGAGTGGCACAATGACTCATTTGCAGGCAGGTCTGTCTCCAGAGACACTAGAGAAAGCCAGATTGGAATTGAATGAAAACCCAGACACCTTGCACCAGGACATCCAGGAGGTACGGGACATGGTGATCACCCGGCCTGACATTGGCTTCCTCCGCACTGATGATGCCTTCATCCTTCGTTTCCTTCGGGCTAGAAAGTTCCAGCACTTTGAGGCATTTCGCTTGCTGGCCCAGTACTTTGAGTATCGTCAGCAGAACCTGGATATGTTCAAGAGCTTTAAAGCAACTGACCCAGGCATCAAGCAGGCACTCAAGGATGGCTTCCCAGGTGGACTGGCCAACCTTGATCACTATGGCAGGAAGATTCTGGTCCTTTTTGCTGCCAACTGGGACCAAAGCAGGTAAAGTTAGAGTTTAGGTTCTGACACATTGTGGGAGGTTTGGGAAGGCTGGGATGCTCGCCTGAAGCTGTATTTGATAGAGCCAGTGACAAAATGATGATGACAATGTTTCAGTCCTGGACCAGCAAAATCTCTGACATACAAGCTGCCTTATTTGGGAATGAGTTCTGCATGTGGCAAATTGTAATGCTGATACATTGATCTAAATGTTCTTGTCATTTTTAGAAGGATGCCAGACAGATGCCCTTAAGCTTATTGTCAGACTTAGGGCTCTGTGAGGATGGAAATTGTCATATACAGATTCATATTTGCATCTGCCCAAATTGGTCCATAAAAGGATGGAGACGGGAAGAGACTAAAAGGAGCCAAGGTCTGTTGAAACCAAAAGTGGGAAAAGTTGCTTTATTGGGTTAACAGCTCCCATAATTCCCCATGCTGAATGGGGAATTCTGAGAGTTGTAACTATGAACAAACTGATACGACAGAACCCTTTAAATTACCATCACGGGCAGTAAAGTTTCCATGTGTCACCAGAAGTGTTATGTGAGCTTTACCCCCTTTGGGGAGGCCATTCCTGAGGGGATCAACAGAGACAGTGGCATGTTTGATAGTGTTCATTTGCATGCCACTCTTGCCCATGTTCCCCAGTAGGTTGCTGTTTCCCAGCTCTTAGCAGCAATGTAAAAAATTCAAGACTAGACTGCATGCTTTACTTGCACTTAGAGGATTTGAGATGGGTTTCCTTCCCATAGGCAGTATTAGTCACATAGAAGAGATTGTCTATATGATAAGGAAGCTGTATATTCAGTGCAGCTGTGATGAGATCTTCTACGCCAATGAAATTTTAATATTCCCAAAGCTCATCATAGTTTTGGATGCAATTTGACAATGTCTCTAGTGGGCTGAAATAAGAGAAATTTTTCATCTTGTCAAAGAAGGAGAAATAGCTTCTTTCTCTCAGATATTTTAACCCTAGAGGCAGTGAACTAGGAAAGGATCTAAATTGTCTAGGTTCATACAGTGAAAGCCATTTGTGCTAAAAACATTATATGTCAACCTATCCTCATTTTCAGGGGTGTTTTAAATATGTGTTTATAGGGGTGTTTTATGCCTTTTCTGCAGGAGGCCCAAGGTTCTGTGGTTCTCTGTTTCATTTATCTTCACAACAACCTTGTGAGGTAGAGAAGAAAAAAAGATAGTGACTAGCCCAAAGATGACCCAATGAGCTTCCTGGCTGCAGTGGAATTTTATACTTGGTCTCTGCAGTCCTCATTGGAACTGGTGTGCCAATTACTCACAGTGATGCATACATTCAGATGCTTAAAAACCCCAGAACCTACATAGATGCCAAATTGGAATTGAAAACATGCTGCAGAAATTTCAGTTCTGCCAGTTTGGTTCAGTGGATGATGATGGATTGGGAACAAAGTGATAAAACTCAGAATGGGTCAGAATGCTACTGGATCCACAAGTGGCATCCTAGCATTTGGTTCAGCAGATTTCCAGGTAACTCTTAAATGCAAATTCTTTATCTCTGAGGCAGAAACTATAACTCCTGACCAGTGAATCCATATAATTTAAAATATGTGAAATGCTTTTCCAGGCTGGAATGTGAAATAATTCAATATACTGGAAAGTGACAGGTAGACCAAAAGCATCAAGAACACAAAAGATATATGGGAAAAATCTCATAATGGGAAGTTAAAGTTAGCTGTTGAGTCCCTATAACGTAGACTTTCCGGCCCAGGCTGGTGTCATAGATGCCCTTGTCTGATGGATTTGGGAGGTTGGGCAAAAGACCAACCTGATTAGTATCAAAGGAACATCTGTGCTAAGTGGTATGTACAAATTACAGGAATCTATTTAATTCTTTTCCAAATGACCAAACAGTTAGACCCTCAGAGGTGATAAAACTTGTTTATCCCCTTAAATTTTAAAAGAAAAATCAGCCTGTGTGCATATATGATGAGGCTTGGGGGACCCCATGCATACCCAGGACTGCACCTTACCCAACTCCTGCCTTCAAGTTTGGTTTACATACTTTCAAGACTAACTACTGCATAAAAAAGTGTCCCTCTTTTTTGCACAAGTAGTCCTATTCTTTTACCAGGGAGTTTTAAAAAATGCTTCTGTAATGTACACTAGAGCTGTACCTTCCAACTTTCCAGATGTTCTTGAACACCAGTTCCCATCAGTACTAACCTGCCTGGCCTGTGGTTCAGCACTATGGAATTACGGTAGTAGTTCATCACTATCTGGAAGGCCAAAGGTTTCACATCTATGATTTGGGTGATAGGAAGCTGCACATCCATGCATTTGTTATACATGTATACTTGTCAGTGAGTTTTAGACTGAGAAGGACACTCAATTCTAAATTGAGTAAGAACCATGATGTGCAGTTTTTTCTGCTAGCACAATTAGCTTGTCATTTACATAGCTTCAGCTAGCATCTATCCAGTTAAGGAAATAGGAAATTGGAAGTCTGGAACAACTCCCCACCCCCTAAAAACTCCTTATACCAAATTAAACCATTGGTCTTTCTGCAATGTCTGCAATCCTGGTGCTGCTACCAGTCAGTGTCAACAACACTGATTTGTAGCAGCACAAGGATTGAAGACATGGTTTTGTGCTGTCCTACCTGAAAACAGAAAAACATTGTCCTTGTTTTCACCATCAATCTCGCAATGACATTGCAGTGTGATGCATGTTTAGGATGGAAATAAATACCAAATATTTCAGTGACTTAAATAGTTGTGTATGAGGGAGAAATTCAACATGCTTCTCTGTGCTTGGGAAAGACCCAGGGGTGAGTCCTGTTTGGAGGGGAAACTATGCCTTGAAAAACCTGAATCCAAGTCAAGTCTCTCTCTCTCTCTCTCTCTCTCTCAAGGTATAGGAATGCTCTGTGTACAAGAATCAAGTGTCACAAAGAAACTATACGATGATATAGCACATGGTTTGCCACAGTAGTGCAGGAGATAATAAGTACAGTAATGAGCATGGACACAAGTGAGGCAAAATGCATTTGGAGCTTTAACCCAGATGCTTGATTATTTGGTGAATACCTGAGGAGGTGGAGACAATATTGTCCCCCTCTGGTGCTGTCTTTGAGAATGCCCGAGATTAACTCTCCACCTCTACAGTTAAAAGGATTTTAAGAAGCAGGCCCAGAGGGCAAGATTAATAGCAGCTGAGAGCACTGGGTTAGACTGCTTTGGCTTAAAAGCCTTGCTCACTTTCTTCCAGGCCTACACTGACTTCATGGAGAAGGGGATGAGATCAACCCTTTGGCTTCATTTCCAACTCAGGGCCATTCAACACAGAACTTGGAAAAGGTATTCTTTCAGACTACAGCTTCCAGAATGTCCCAACAAGATTAGCCAACCACTTTCCTGACTGGGGGATTCTGGGAGTTGTAATCCAAAATAGTAATATTTCCAATGTCAGATTCAGTAGAATTATGAAAACAGGTTCTCTGTGTGTTCAATTGTACAAGTCCAAAAACCATCCACAAAAGCCATAGAAATTTATTTTATTCCTCTATGGAATGCACAAAGATTAGGTCTATTGGATTTCAACTTGCTCTCCATACCATGTGTCCAGTATAGGTGCAGAGTGTGGCCCTCTAGTTTTTGTTGGGCTGCAGTTCCCATCATCTTTCACCATTGACTGGGATGTCTAGGACAGATGGGAGTAGCAGTCCAAAAACATCTGGAGGGCCACAGATTAGTCATCCTTAGTGTTGAAGAAAGAAGTAGCCATGGCTAGGGTAAGTCAGATTTAGAAGTAAGAAGTGATGGTAAACAGCCATCAACCAGGAACAGAAGGATGTACTGATTTCTCTCCCAATTGCTACTGAATTGCTTCATTTTGGGGGAAATGGAAGAAGAAAACTCTGGTCTATGGCAACTAGAAGGAAAAAAAAACTGCTCTGGGTTGTTCTTGTTTTCATTGATTGTCCCCTATTTAAGAAAGCGTGAAGGTGGAAGGTGAGCTCACATTGACCTGTTGAAAATCTTCAGTGAAGACCTTCCATGTATCAAATTAATGCAACTGCAAGAAGTCACATGACAGATCAAATATGTCAAAATAGCCACAGAGCAGTTAGTGTTAGATTAGAGGTGGGGAAAGTGCAGTTTGTAGATTGCATGCTGTCATCAACCCCTTATTTTTGAGCTCCCATTTTGAGAAGTATGAAAAAAACACCCCCAAAGTCAGAAACACCCCAAAAGAATATCTCCAGGAGAGCAGATTAGATTGAAACACATATCCTGTCTCCTCCAAAATGTTTGCAACTAAAAAGCTCTACCTGTTGTGATTTTGGGCTAAATTTGGAGCCAATCAGAGCTGAGTTTGAAAGCAAAAATTGGTCCCCACATGGCTGCCAGCTCCTGCTCTACATAATAGAAGAAGCTACATATAGTGTATATAGACAACTCTTCTATTTCAAATGATATTGGATCTGAGGCACCATAAAGTCAAGAAAATTGATTGACTTTTTAAAATATTAGCATAAGATTTTTAGGATGCTGGGTTCTGTGCTTTATAAATGTTCTGTACTTTATCTGCAGTTGTACAGGATCATACAATTCACACAGCTCTGGCTTACCCTGAGGTACGGCAAAGTCCATCCATTAAATCTATCCCAATGGAAATTCTGCACAGGCAGGAATGCACTGTGTGTACTGATCTCTCACAGTATCCGTGTTAGTCATTTGCAACGTACTCCTCTACATGCTTGCACTAAGCATGTTCAGCAGGACTTACCCTTAGGCAACTGTATGTCAGTAGCTATATGTATTTATTTATGATTGATATTTATATCCCAGATTCATACCTTCTATGAACTCAAGGGTTCATGAGTAGCTCATTTCCTTCACCTTTATCCTCATTACAGTGCTGTGAGATAGATTAGGCTGAGAGAGAATCACTGGCCAGTTCAGCGGAGATTTTAACCTGGACTTCCAAAGTCCCAATACTTTGAGACCAGGGATCTTTCAAACAATACATTAATAACACCAACTTTTGTTGCCATGTTTCCCTCCTGTAGGATCCTGGGATTTGCAGTTTAGGGATGAATTGTGAGGATTTTCAGCCTGAGAGTACTAGTCCCTACCAAACTATCAAACCCCATGATTCTATGACTGTGTAGTGTGAAACGGAGGGGGACAAAATGGGGTGCATGCCACCATTCAAGCCAATGGGGATTGGATATTGGTGATTTTCCATTTTCACCGGTGGGGGTGTCCCCAAAACATAAAAAAAACTGCTATCTTACTCCAACCCCAAAGCTAGATACATTTAAGGGCACTGATACATACCAAGAAAAGTTGCATTACTCCATCCCAAGAACAGACAGTAAAGATCTAGGAGGAGGCCCTCCTCTGTGAAAATGAAGGTAGCAGACCTGACATCTCTTTCTCACCTTCTAGGTCTCCTGGTCTTCTGAATTCATCTTGCCACATGGGCAAAATTCCACTCTCACTCCCTTCAGTGGTTCCTATGTCCCTTTCAGTCTTACAGAACAAAGAAACTTCCCACCAGGATACATCTCACCAGGGAAGTCAGGGAAATTTGTCTCTGGTGGACAAACCCTCTTGATTTCTTAAAGGGGATTTCATTGCAGGACATTCACAGAGAAGTCCACACCACAGACACTAGCTCCTGGGTTGGGCATTTCAAGGACTGCTCAACTCAGTAGGGTCTAGAACAGATCATAACTGTCCCACAGCATAAATTGGCTAGAGTTATGGGCCATCAAACTAGCTAGCACTCTTCCATTTTCAACAGGCTCTCAAGGGGACACACACCCTTGTTTAGATGGAAAATGAAACAGCCAAATCTTATTTGACCAGACAAAGTGGTCTTTACTCATTATTCCTATTCAAGATGCTTGCCATTTGCTCTCCTGGACAGAAGAGAACCTCTTTTCCATATCAGCTCACCATAATCAGAGCTCTCTGAACTCAGCAGCCCACTTCCCCACCAGGCACACACTTGACTTTAGATACAACCATCTTCCACAAAATACAGTCTCATTTTGGTCATCTGCAAGTTCATTTATTCAGAAGCTCCTGAGGTATTTTACCAGGTTTCATTCCGCCAGGGCAGAAGACCAGATATCCTCTAAATGACCTGGCCTCCAGGTCTCCTATATCTGTCCTGTTTTGCCCTTGGAACACAAACCAGAAGGCTCAGCATCCCAAAGATTTTAAGGAGTGTGTGTGTGTCTAATCTCACCAAAACATTAGCTGAGAAACAGAGGTAGTCCAGTCTGGTCAAAGTAGTTTACAAGTCAGTCTTCAGTTCACGCAGGTAGTCCAAATGCATGTCCAGAAGAGTAGTCAGACGTCTAGGCAGAGTTCAAGGCAAACAGGTAATCAGTCACAGAGCATGGCACCAGCGTAGCTTTCTCTCAAGGTAACTTAGTTGTCAGCCATGCTTGTCTAGGGGAGGTGTTGGGTTATTTCTAGCCCACACTGGTCTCGCAGGTGCTCCCAAATTGAAGTGTGTTTCCTATTTAAATGCTGTGTCTTTCTCTGTTGTGACACCTCTCAATTGGAGTAGGTATTGGTAAGTCTGACTTTTCCTCTGAGCATGGTAGCTGCTGGAAACTCTGGTCCTGTGACTTCTGAGTATTGGCTGCTGAAGGCTATGCTCCTATGGCTGTTGATGCCTCTCCTCTTGTGACTGCAGACCTACATGTCATCTGAGCTTTTAGGCTCTATATTAGAGCCTCTATTCTCAGACTCAAGAGTCCATCCCAGGATCCTGGAGGCAGGGCATTACACTTTCTCCCAGATACCTATAATCTCCAGGGTATAAAAAAAAAATCCATCAGTTGAGAGCTTCAGTGGTTCTCATAGCACCTCATTGGCCCCACAGACCTTGGTTCTTCCATCTGCTAGTCCTGGTGACCTTCTTCACCTCCCAGTCAGCTTGATCTCAGTCATGGATCCATTCTACAGCCAGAACCAGCCAGCCACCTGGCAATTGAAAGCAGATTTTATATGGGTTGGTTATTCATATAACATGGTAAACACATTTTTAGCCTCCAGGAGGAGTTCTACCCCCTGGAAGGCTTTTCTCATATGGTTTCACAGGTCATTTCTCCCCTTACCGGTGGTGTACAGGAAATCTTAGAATTTCTGCAAGTGGGCCTGAATGCTGAAACCCAACAAATTTAGGCATCAGACTGCAGCCTTGGCACCCATTTTGTCACTCAATCATAAGTGTCCCTTCTCACTGTCATGTGAAGAGAATTTTGAAAGAGGCCTCCCTCCAAAACCCTCCAGTAGTTCATCACTTCCCATCTTGGGATCTCCATGAGTTCTCACAGCCTTTACGAAGCCACCTTTTGAGCTATTAAAATCTATTCCCTTTTGTATGCTCTCCGTTAAGGTGCTCTTTCTGATGAGCTATTACTTCAGCAAGGAGAAATCCAGAACTGGTAGTGGTGTCTGTAATCCTTCTTGTTGCATGTTTAAAGTTTAGTCAGTTTACTTTCTTATATCCACCACTCACAGCCATTCAATTTACTCTCCTTTTGCCCACATCTGGTTCAGTGAAGAACAGTGGCATAAATTGGATGTCAGGTGGGCTCTCAAAATCTTATTAGATACACCAAACCTTTTAGGAGATTGGAAGCACTTTTTATGTGTTTTTTACATTCCTTTTTGGGATGGAAGATTTCTCTGTTTACTCTAACATGCTAGATCAAGGCTTATATTTTCTTAGCCTATGAGTCCCTCAAACTTCCTAAACCACAACATGAGAATTACATTTTGTATTATAAATACCCATAGTAAGTTCTGTGGATCTTAAGCCATTTTGAGTTCTGTGGAAAAAGAAGAGTGAAAAATAAATAAATAAGAATCCCTTTGGTAAATTACATGTAACATTAGTTGAGACAAAATTCATACTGCTTACCTGAAAAGCCATCAAGAATGTCAGAGAAAAGCATCTATTACCTAACTGGAGTGACACCCTAAGCACTTTCTGCAAGAAGCACAGCTTCCCTTCTAGTTGTATCCTTTTTTGATGTAATCCTACATTAATTGGTTAGGCATAGAGCGTGATGTTATTACAGATGGTTAGGCTTGTCAACAGTAAATGTTCAGTAGTTATTAACATCAGTCATAGTGAAAGGAACTGGATAGGTGGAAGTAATCAGTTTGTGAGATGATGGTAACTGCTTGGGGGAAAGATGGAGAACAGGACAAAATTGATTAGAATTTACAAATACATTATAATAAATGTCCAATTTGGGAAATAGATAAGAGTGAATATTTTAGAGTAAGTTTAAGCCCTTCTCAGCCCTTCTCTTAATTCTTCCTAATTTTCATTCAAACACCAAGCACATATTCTCACCAATTTCCTCTTTCTAACAGTTTCCATCATGGATGCTGTTTGATGCAATGTGTATAAAGCCACTGCATTTAGTATATTGATGAAAAACATTTCCTTCAAAGAAAACAAGGATTTTGGAGGTATGCATCATTGGAAGTATCTATAATAATCGTCATTAATCACTGAAAACAACAACAATTGCTGTCTGCACATGAGTCCATGCTGTATTGCAAGTTGTTCCCTATGAGGTCAGAAGTGAGGCACCCAGCATCAATTACATGGCTGGGCGCCTTATTGCAACCTCAGAGGGCATAACTTGTGCCAGCATCAGCAATGCCAGGCAACCCAGCAGGGATACACGTGTAGACAGCCTCTCAGTGTTGCTCAGGATCTTCCTGTAAAGATAAAGTGAGTTTTAAAAAAACAGTTTAAGGGAGGGATAAAAAGATCTGGTGCAGAACTAGCCTGTAGACAGTCCTCATTTGAATCAGAGATTTGGTCCTGCTTCACGAAGACACGTCACCATAACAAAATGGTCTGTTTTATTTGGCTCATATAGATGAGCTGCCCAACTAATTTTAAAATTTATGACTATAAGAGAAAGTAACTATTTTCTTATGCTTTGAAATGACAGCAGTAACTAATTGGTTATTGAAAAAGCTTTAAATTGATAATTTGCTGATAATTCATTACATTCAAAATGCAGCCCTGAGGCAGTTGTCTTCCTCTACCTAACACTAGTAAAACTAATCTCTTGATAGAACAATAGAGACAACCATCTTGTGTAGTGGTTACATGTGTGCATGTGTATTGACTCAAGGGTTGCATCATTATTGAAGCATTAGGATCCCTGGTGGTGCAGTGGTTAAATGCCAGTACTGCAGCCACTCACTCACAAGACACAAAGTTGTGAGTTCAATCCCAGCTAGGGGCTCCAGGGGTAACTCAGCCTGGCATCCTTCCAAGGTCACTAAAATGAGTACCCAGCTTGTTGGGGGCAATTAGCTTACATGTTGAAACTGCTTAGAGCAGGGGTAGGCAACCTTTCCCCTTTAATTGCCGAGGGACTTCAGCTCCCAGAAGCCTCAGCAATGTTGGCCAATAGTCCCATGTTGGCCAATAGCTCTTGGGATTCTGGGAGCTGAAGTCTCTCGGCCCTTAAAGGGGAAAGGTTGCCTACCCCTGGCTTAGAGACTACTGAGTTCTGTATTAAGTAGTATAGAAATGTAGCTGCTATTGCTATTGATATCATAGCAGGACTGTATTCTGCCATTCTACCCACCAGTGGATTTAGTGGCAGATATTTGTTTAGCTGGCAGCACTGTGCTGTCACAGCTTGAAAAAAGAAAACAATATCAGGTGGTCAGGGCATTCCTAACTATCTTGGGCTACCCCTTCATGGCAGCGAGGCCCTATTACTGTGATTTTAATAGTTGACTCACTAATTGGGAGGAAGAGGTTAAAATGCAATTTGATTCCAGAAAACCATTTTGCATGAATGAATTGACAATTTATAGCATCTGTAACTGCTGTTTTATCAGTATTTTCAAATGTACCTTTTTGTGTGTGGCTAAAAATGAAATTGGAAGTGGATTAGATATGAAAAAAGACAGGTGGTAAGAAGCAAAGATATATAATGTCTTATTATGGAATCAGAGATACATCCAGTGTCACAGAAAGTTATATCTGCTATTACCACAAGTTGATTAATGCAATTCATGGACCCACCTCCTCTCTGTCTGGCAATAGATGCTATACTGTAGTGTTACCTTAATCTTAAACATGACCTGCAACTAACAATGTAGAGTGAAATGTATGCTATACATTTTATCAAATGCACACTTGATATTTCAACAACTGCTATCAAAGGCATACCCTTTCTTCCAATTTATTATCACTATTGTATAGTTTAACTAATTTTTTTATTTTATATGTTGACAGGTACACACTGGTGGATATTTTGCGGGCCATACTTCTTTCCTTAGAAGCCATGATAGAGGATCCAGAACTTCAAGTAAATGGATTTGTTTTGATTATAGACTGGAGTAACTTCACTTTCAAACAGGCCTCTAAACTGACGCCAAGTATGCTTCGATTAGCCATTGAGGGCCTTCAGGTAAAAACTCTTTTATAGTGTTAACATCTCCTGTTTACTTCCCTGCCTCCACTCTTCCACTGATTTTCCCTGGTTTGATTCCAAAAACAAATCCAGAAGAGAGGAATGTAGGTGCAAACTCTGTAACTAAGGGTTGTTTTTTTAAAAAATGTAAATGTATTTCTCCAAGTTTGTAAATAAACTGAAGGAAAATTAATCTGAAACAAAGTCGCTGCTCGTATTAGCACTATGAAGTCCTTGAGTTTTATACTTGGTTGTCTGTTATTAACAGCTATAGGTAATAAAAACTGCCAAAGGAGGCAGGGTTAATACTGTATTATATACATCACTCTCTGTACTTTTTTCCTATCATTTAACTAAAGTGAGGCCTTCTTTAGTGGAACTGGCATGTGATTCCTTGATGTGGAGTTTGTGTACATTTCCCTTATAGTAGAAATAGGCAGGGTAGAGCCTTCCAGATATTGTTGTAATCCTCATCAGCCCTAGCCAGTAGCTGAGGAAAGCTAGGAGTTACAGTCCAATAATATCTGGAGACATGTAGCTTGCCCACCTCTGTCTTAGGGAACATGATTTAATTGTTGACTTCCTTCTGTTTTTTTCTTAGCATTACCTGTGTCCTGTAGGGATCACTGAATATATCACTCTTTTGGCAGAAAAACATTTTTTTTTCACTGCTCTAATTCTCAGACGATCATGCTGGTTGGGGGATTCTGGAAATTGCTTGTGTGAAAACTAACCTCTTTGAGCCTTACTAAGGGGGGAAGCAGACGGGAGCTTCCCGTGCGCCGCGGGACGGAGCGCCGCTGGACCGCGGCAGCCGCACCGTGGCGCACCGCCGGCGACTCTAAAAGGAGCACCAAATTGGCACTCCTTTTAGATTTCAGGGAAAGTGCGCCCTAAAAGTGGCGGGCGCACTTTCCCTGACTCAAACGCCGCGGCGCGTGCGGTCGCCGTGGTGTGAGGTCATCCTCGGAGCGCCGGCCGTGCGGAGGGCCGGCGACTCCGAGGACGACCTCAGGAAGAGGAAGGGGCACCGCTCGTGCAGCTGCCCCTCCTCTTCCCTGCCTGGAAGACGACTCTATTAGTCGTCTGCCGAGGCCCTAAGTGGTGTGCTAACAACATGGAAAATGTGTGATTACCAAACATTTACTTCTTTCCCTGGAAGTGTGATAATACTTGGTCAGAAGTTACAAATGACCATATAGAGCAGGGTTGAACAAAATGTTCCTGTGGCCTACATGCTACCCTTAGAGCTGTTCTTGCAGCCATTCAATATCCCTTCAAACCCTTCTTCCAAATAAAAAATATTTCCCCAAATGGCCAAGATTGTCCCCAAAACCTCTAGGGATGCTATTTCACATTTCCCTCTGCATCACCATTTTTAAGGTTCAGATGAGCCTTCTTCCTCGCCCCAAAGGAAACCACCATCTGGCTTTTCCCCCATACAGGAAGTGATAATCTGTTTGGTTAATTTCCATTAGGAAAGGGGGCTCAATGGCGATTGAAAAAGTTGAATAGGGGAGGTGTAAAATAAAGGCAGCAAAATGTTCAATAGCATTCTCACATTTGGAGGCAAAACCAATGAATCCCCAGTCTGGAGGGAGGGAGCATAGGGTGTGAAAATATTGTGGCCTTCCAGAATCCGACAGCAGAATGATGTAGTCCCAAACCTTGGCAAGTGCTCTCCCTGCCTTGTCCTGTCTGTATGGGCCAGAATACTCTGAGGGCAGCCCAAAGTATTCTGTCCCTAAAGCTGCCCTGAGATCCTCTTGTTACTGGTACTCCCATTGCAATGCTGAGTGGCTGTTTGCATGTGCTTCCTGCTGTTGTGCCTGGTGTGACTATTGCCATGGGCGAGTTGCTAGTTCTGAGGTCAGAACAAGACACCCAGTATCAATTACATGTCTGGGTACCTCATTCTGACCTCAGAGCAAAAGATGTGCAACAGCCATGCCAGGAGGCACAGTCGGACATACTGTAAACAGCTGTCTGGTGTTGCCACAAAGGGCTCTGGATTTTTCAGAGCAAAAGGTGAATTTTTAAAATTTATTTTAATATAGGTATAGTCAGGGTATGATACTGAATGGTCCAGACTGTTCACACAAGCACCGATCCATTTCAAACTGGCTTTAGGACAGGATATGGAGTTGAGACGGCCATGGTCGCCTTAGCCAATGACCTTTGTCTGGGCATTGACAGGGGTAGTGTGACTCTGCTGGTTCTACTGGACCTCTCAGCGGCCTTTGATATCATCCTCTTGGATCGCCTGAGAAGCTTAGGAATTGGAGGCACGGCATTGCAGTGGTTCCGTTCCTTCATCTCAGGTAGTTCTCAGAGGGTGATGCTTGGGGACAGTTGCTCTGCAAAGAAAGATCTTAACTGCAGCATCCTGTCCCTGATGCTATTTAATATCTATATGAAGCCAGTGGGAGAGATCATCCAGAGACATGGGGCGCAGTGTTATCAGTATGCTGATGACACCAGATATATTTCTCCATGTCTCGGTCCTTGGCTTTGACTTCAGATGGCGTCTCGCCTCTCAATGATTGTCTTAAGGTGGTAATGGACTGGATGAGGAAAAACAGATTGAGACTGAATCCAGATAAAACAGAGGTACTTACAGTAGTGGCTCTGAAACCAGGTATTAGTATACATCCTCCAGTCCTGGATGGAGTCACACTCTCCTCTAAGGACTGTGTTTGCAGTCTGGGGGTGCTCCTGGATCCATCGCTTCAGATGACAAATCAGGTAAACGCGGCAGTCAGGAGTGCCTGTTATCAGCTTCGGCTGATTTGCCAGCTGCGCCCTTTCCTGGAAGCTAGGGACCTTGAAACTGTGGTGCTCTGGTAACCTCCCGTCTTGATTTCTGTAATGCGCTCTTCATGGGGCTACCCTTGTGCTTGTTCCGGAAATTTCAATTAGTACAGAACATGGAAGCCAGGCTGTTCTCGGGAACATCAAAAAGAGACCACATAATGCCAGATTTAAAATTTATTCACTGGCTACCCATTAGTTTCTGGGCACAGTACAAGGTGTTGGTTATTACCTTTAAAGCCCTAAATGGCTTGGGTCCAACCTACCTTTGGGACCGTCTCCTCCCGTATAGTCCACCCCGCACACTCAGGTCCTCTGGGAGGAATTTGCTGCAGTCTATGAAAACTAGGCTCTCTGCAACTGCCCAGGGGGCCTTCTCTGCAGCTGCTCCCAGATTATGGAATGGCCTGCTGGATGAGATCTGTCATATCACCAACTTAGGCAGCTTTAAAAAGGTTATCAAGATGGATCTCTTCCGGCAGGCTTTTCCTGAATAATTATCCTGGCCTCAAGAGTTAGTCCATTTCTCCCCCGCTATCAGGGCTGTTATTGTTGCTGCAACTATTCCTATTGTTCCTTCTGTGTTACTGTGATGCATTTTAAGTATACTTTAATAGCTCGATTGTTTAATATTATTTTAAGGGTGGGTGGGTTTATGGGTCTTATATTGTATTTCTATTGTATTTTTAATGCTGTAAGCTGCCCCAGTTGTGTTCACAGAGGGGTGGGATAGAAATAATAATAATAATAATAATAATAATAATAATAATAATAGGCTGTGCATTGTGTGGACGCTCCACTGAGAAGATAAGGGGAAAGATATTGTATTTGGCCCTTACAGATAGGGCTGTAGAGTCACTACTGGATGAGATTGTGAAAGACCACTGTGCAGTAAACATTTGTGTCTTCCCTCTGCATATTTGGCTCTGTGAAAAAGCTGATAATTTAATGTTTAATGGTGGTTTCTGTGAGGCATTTCTTAGCCATTAACTGCACACATAATTAAAGTCATCTATAGGCTGAAATGCTTCCCTTAAAACATTGTTAAATCTCTGAGTCGCTGTGCATAAGTGCTTTATTGCAGTCTTGAAAATGATCTAAATTGAAATAAGTGTTTATCTAAGAAGTAGGAGCTTTTATAACCAGATATAGAAGTTTTTGTGTCACTTCAGTATGGTCCCCTGGCTGTATTTGAAATGGATTAATTTCCCTACATTTTAAGAAATAAAATAGTATGATTTCTAAAAAACAAATGAACAACCATCTCCATGAGCTTTTATGAATTCTAATACCACAGGCAATGTTAGCAGAATTTTCATAGCAGTTCTGCAGGGTTTTGGTCTAAAGCTGTTTTCTCATGTGAATTCTATGGTGAATATCCATCAAGTTAATCTGGTGGATTCACATGTCAGTGGCCTTTGGCACAAAAGTGTAGATAAAACCCAGCTACACTGAAGAGTTATTTATTTGTTTTTGTGCTGTTGCTTCCTTTCAGGGCTTGTGTGTGTGAGAGTACTGAAAAATACAGTTTTCCCCATCCAATTTTAGACACTTGTCTATGTGAGTGCTTTCTGTATTTCATAATTATAAAATAGAAACTTTGCATAGTACTTTGCACAGTATTCTGATAATTTCTATAGAGTTCTGACTCTGTCCTGTCCAGATCTCTTTATACTGGTTCTTATAATGTTTTTAAAACCTATTTGTGAAACCATGAGGGTGAATTTTAGACATTTATGTCATAAATACAAACATGAAATGAAGACATAAAAATAAAAAATGAAATCCAAGATCCTTCAAATTTAAATGTTTTAGATGTTCTTTTCATATAACACAAAGCAAAATATAAATAAAAAGATAACTATTTTAACAATAAAAAGATAATTACAAATCACACCGCTGTGGAAATGGTCCCAGACAATACAACATTAATTCAGCAACAGCCACCAAGTGTTTTAGGTGTATAGTGGTTCCCAATCACATGATGACCATCTGTTCTACAAGGCATTGTCAAACTTCAGCCTTATGTCTGGAAGTCACTGAATCTGAGTGAAATGCTGATGGCAGGCAGGAAATGAAGTGAACATTTACAAACGGAATGGTTTCTTTACATGCTGTGCAATCTGCATATCCAAAGCATGTCTCTGCCACTGAGCAGGCTAGAAGCATATTGAGAGAAAATACTGCAAAAGGAACATGACTAGTAGAACTATAGTACATATTTTATGCCTTCAGAAAAACACACATTTTGTTTAATCAGTGAAATTGTATTTGTTTTGATTTTACAAATAGTAGAGCTCAAAGTGGAGGCTGACTAAATACTACATCCCTGGAAAATTAATTGCTTTTACAGGAAATGGGCTAGGAAATAGAGATTTCTGCTTGCTTTAGGCTTAACAAAGAGAGCTATGTGGATCCTTGCTCGGCAGAACAGTGAAAGTCTGCAGAAGAGGGCAGGCTGTGTAGGACCTGATCTCCACCCCCCAGTTGTTGGGAGCACTGAAGAAAGGAATAGTAAGCTAGGCTCCTTAAGTGTATGCACTGAGCAGCTGGTAAGCAGATAGAGAACATCTTTTTGTAGCTTCTTAGTAAATGATTGGAGCACACACAGCATGGTTGTTAGGCAATATTTTTTATACCCTCCACCTGTCTTGATTTAACATTGACAGTCCTGATGCTCTGCTGTCCCAAACCTTCAGCTGCTTTAAAATGTCCTAGATACTATCTCTTTCATCCATTTTCCTCTTTTGTCCTCAGTTTACTTCAGTTGCCGCAAACTGAGTTCGAAGTTGAAAATCAATTTGCACTCAGTTAACTTAGCAGGCAGGAGAGGAGAGGAGGGGGCAGAATCTTGCACTCTCTGGTAGACTCAGGCAAAAGGGAACTGCTATGGCTTATGTGTGTTCTTCCTAATTAGTAACTTTTGCCATTTTGATGATGTGACCTGGACACATGTGCCCCAGTTTTCATCTGTGAAACATTGGCGGACGTGTTTCTTTTTTTGTACAACTGAACACAACAGTCTGATCACAGGCCCCCGGCTGTATGCAAGAGATAAGGAATGAGTGTGTGGATATAGATCCCTTAGCTTACCCTTTAGTTTCATCTCCCTTTTGGATCTTATGTTTGATTTCCCTCTCAGTACTAAGTCAGTTGCTATATTTCAGAGGAAGAAACTGGAAAAACCACTTCTGAGTATTTCTTGCCTAAGAAAACCCTATGAAATTAATGGGGTTGCCATAAGCCAACAGGTGACTTGAAGGCATGCATGCACACACCAAGTCATACAATTTAGCGTGACTGCTATCACATATGGGTGAGATTTGAATTCCAAAAATATTCCATGAATCTTACAATAATTGTACACAGAAGACAATGTAGGATTAGGTCTCCTTTAATCACACCATCAAGTGCCATTTCTTGCTTCCTGGTTTCTCCTTATTGGGAGTCCAGAAAAATCTTATTTTGGATCTAAATTGACAGCATTCTCTCTCTCTCTCTCTCTCTCTCTCACACACACACACACACACACACACACACGGTTTGGACTACAATTGCTAGAATCCCTTAGCCAGAACAGAACAGATGTAGTCCAAAAAGTAACTTTTACAAGCTGCAGTTGGGTGGACACATTCTCCCTCTCTCTCTTTCTCTCTCTCTATCACAAACAAAAATAAATAAGAAAACCAACTACATATAATGATAAAATCATTTTTAAGCTAGTTTACGATAAGAGTGGTCTAAAAACACTTTAAGACAGCAGGCATGAAGGTGGCAAAATAATTTCTATAAGACTCTTATCTTCAGTACTTCTTTTCTTTCTGGAATATAAATAGAAGTTGCTTGCCTCAGAATTTTGCTCTACATGTTGCCCATACAGACTGTAACCCAAAATGTAGCACCTGTAGCTCTGTAGCAATAAATAGTTGTGTCAAAAGTCCTTTGCTGACACTGTAGTCCTAATTAAGAGACACCAGCACAAAGGAAGACTCTGTGATTCTTTTTCTAACTTCAGTCAAGAGCAGACACATCAGAGAGAACAAGGAAGGAAAACAGCTGAGGACCAACTTGCTTATTTTTCTCTTCAGGAAAAAGTGAGACACTCAAAACTCAGGAGATAATGCCAGCTCCTTCTTTGGCAGATTTAGGCCCTGTCTGCATGGGCCAAATAAATAAACCATCTGCTTGAAGGGGGGAGGGCAAATGATACAGAGCCCAATCCCTGAGTCTGGTGTGAATAGTCTGGAAGATGTTTGACCCATTCAGTGACAAACCTGGGATATACCTTTCTTAAAATGGAGATTTAAAAACCAACAACACCTTACTGTTTGCTCCAGATCTTCTGGGAAGATTTGTGACCATCCATAGCCCTTTATTCTGACACCAGGCAGCTGTTCAGACACATGTCCCATTGTGCTGCTTGGTGCAGCCACTGCAGTGGCATGTTGCTCGTTCTGAGGTCAGAACAAGGTGCCCAGCCATGTAATAGTTGCTGGGCATCTCATTCTGACTTCACAGCAAAGGCCACAGTGGTTATGCTGGGTGGCACAGTGGGATGCATGTGTGAAGAACCACCCAACATCAGACTGGAGGGCCCCAGGTGACAGGGAAATAGGGGCAGCTCCAGGGATATCTTGTGTAGTTTTGTGACCCTGGTACTGATCCAGACACGCACCCCCTTGTCCAAGAGCAGGAAGTGTAAGCAATTTATTTTGTGGGAGAGGCACTTAAAAATGGATACAAGTAGGTGAGGCAGTTCATTCAGTCCCTCAAACTGGATTGGTGATCCTTTTGTCACATTCATCATTTTCTTTGCATACCTCTCTTATCTCTGAGTTGGCCCCTGGAGTATATTTTTCAGTGGATTTGATCCATGCGCCTCTGGTTGTTAGCTCCTATTTCAGCTTGGAAGGAACATTCATTATAGCCAGTACCAATATACTTGAAGCACAGGCATACTTTGGAACCTTACCTCATTTTTAGCCTTCCTTGAGCCACACCAATGTCTTTTCAGCTGTCATACTGGGTGATGAGAAGTGACAGCTCATTAATTCTTGTGATGTTTTGGACCATCTTTGGAGAGGAGTTGGTTGATCCCTCTAAAATAACATCATCGAGCCCTGCAGAAGGAGATTCAATATTTTGAGGTCTTCTTTGGACAAACATTTTAACAGTGGTGTCAAAGGCCTCGGGCAGGTCAGGTCACTGAATCTCTCAGAAGCTGCACTGGATTCCTGAAAGGGTCACATGTAATCTGTATGCCTCATGATTCTCACTCCTAACTGAGAGATGACCACAGATCCACTGGAAACCATTTTTATGTGTATGAAATGTGTCCTGGAGCAAGCTGATTGGAGTCAGTGTGGGAATAGATGCATTTCTGGTACAATAGGGAAAATAACAATAATAGTGATTTTTTATATAATAATCTACAGAAAGTACCTGAACCAGTGCTGTGAGTAAGATGGCAGGCCCATTTACACTTACCTAGAAGTAAGTCCCATTGAACTTAGTGGGACTTTGCATTGAGTAGGTGCACATAGGATTTCACTGTAAAAGTGCATGTTACTGAAATGAGCCATTTCATGCAACCTGGGTTGAAATATCAGTGGCTGTAGTGTTAGATGAAATATAGTGGGCCCTGCCCATTAGCAAGGTTTTGGTTCCATGGGGCCCTTCAGATAGGAAAAATGAGGGAGCTCAAGCCCATACTACTCCATGGGCAGTGCCAGGGATTGCATCTGTGTCAGTGTGCCCATTGGCTAATATGGAGTGGCATGATCTGTGGGAGCTCCAGTCCTTGGATGGCTCACTGTATCATGCTGAAGCTTATGCACTGATCAGAATTACTCTCTACTTTTCAAATAGTGTAAACATATACAATGCTTAGGGCACAATATGTTGAAACTGAGCCAGGTAATGAACCATGTATCTGAGCAGGGGCAGTTCCATAGCTTTTCCAAGGTCATTACATATGAGCATTCTTCATGGATTGTGACCTGGCAGCTTTGCTTTTTAGCAGGGCTGGTGAAGGAACTGCCTCACTCTGAATTATTCATCTACTTGCACACTGACAAACCTGGCATTTTAAATCTTTCCTGTTTCCTGTTTCCTGTTCTTGTTATTATGTCTAATGTCTTCACACATCACTGAGTATTTTCAAGTGAGCCAGTTAATTAGCTGAATTAAAAATGACTAAATAGAGAGCCATTAAGAACATACAGCTCTTCTTGGTACAAAATATTTATGATGATAATACTTCCATAATTTTTCACACATATGAATAGATCTACATAATATGGCACTTTCTGTTCTCAGTGTTACTGTGTCCAGAACAGGAGCCTAGCTGACACCTCAACTGTCCCATCACTCATACTCACACACTTCTGCTCCTGCAAAACTTACCCAGATGCCTCAGCCAGCATGGCCAAAGATTAGGGATTGTGGGAGTTGTAATCAGAAACACCTATGGATGACCACTACTATTTTAGAAGCTTCTCCCAGATCTTAGTATCTATGTGGCGTAAAGAAGGACTTGAACTTGGGGAATTACTAAAGTTCAAGTCTTCAATGGGATCTTTTATCCTATGTTTACGGAGGTGGCTAGGGAATAGACTGAAAGAGACAAAGCTTTCTAATGAACTGTAATTTATTTGGGAATTCAAACATACAAAGACACGCTACCATACATTCATACACAGAAGAACTCAAGAATAAAGTAGTTAGCTTGGAGAGGAAACATAAGGCTTTCTACTGATGATAATTACCTGAAGGAGGCTGCTCCAACAATGAATGAAGATGAATAGACTCAACCATTATGAAAAGGGAAAGGACAACGGAAAGATCTTGAACCCAAGTCAGAGTTCACAGTGGCGCAGTGTCACCATGAAATCTAACCAGACCCAATGTGCCTGATATTTTGGTGATCTTTTATACCCTTAAACCTAGCCTGAGGCAAAGAGTTGATATTGTATATCAGGGACTGGCAACCTACGGCCCGGGGGCCGGTTAAGGCCCCGGGCCCCGGACTTACCGGCCCCGTCCGAAGGCTGCTGCCGTCGCTGCCGTCGCGCGCCACCCCCACCGCCACGCGCCGCTGCCGGGGAGCGTTTTCGGGCGCGCTTGTCGCGGCCACCATTTTGGAAGCCAACATGGCGGTCGCGACACGTTTGCGCATGTGCGATACTTTTGCGCATGTGCAAACGCGTTGCGGCCGCCTTTTTGACTTCCAAAATGGTGGCCGCGCATGCGCCATGGCAGCTGCGGCAGTGTGCGCTATGGCGGCGGCCTCGGTAGTGGCCGCGCCGGCAGCGTGCGCGGGGGGTCGCGCGCACAGGAGGAGGGTGCGCGCACTCCGCCATTTCCTTCCCCCCCCTTGGCCCAGCCGAGCGGCAACCTTTTTGAGACCGGCCCAGGTCTCAAAAAGGTTGCCTGTCCCTGTTGTATATCAAAGGATTCTGGATTCCTTCTCTTTGAAGTAAACAGTTTCCAAGGAGAGGAAATGGGATGTTAATGTTATCTCATCTTCAGCTGGACACATCATGGCTGGTATTCATAAATCTCCTAGGTGTGAATGTCTTGCATTGCAGCTCCTAGGCTTGGCCCTTTTGATATGCAAATTGTTGTAAGTGCAGATGTGACCTACGTGATGCGCTCACCTTGGGTCTATGGCGATTGGGGCTTTTTCCAGTTTAGGGCCATGGCAGGGACCCAAAAGGGGTCTTTATATGATCAGCCATTGTAACAGTTGTCTTCATCCGCTTCTTCCCTCACTCCTCCTTTCCTTCAAATACCTATAAAAATACACTCTTGGTTCTTGTCTCTGATTACTTGATGCTGGACCTTTATGTTCGAGAGCCAGACACAGACAGATAATTTACTGTCCATCCTGTATAAGAAATTCAGTATGAGAAAGCTATACTGAGTCGGTTGGGAGGGTTGTAGTGCTTGTGGTAGTGAACAGTCAGGACTGTTTCCTGCACTCTTCTTTGACAACCTTTAGTGAGCTGCTTGTATGGGAGTGGAAATACGTCATTGTGTCAAAGACAATAATGAACCAAAATATCATAACACAAAGTGATTAATTCTTCTGAAGATAGTTTTGTGCAGGAGGAAATCCATCTGTGGAGTAGAAGGTAAATGCAGAGTAGCATTCATTAAATTGTTTCAGTTGTTATGTCAAGATGGTTATTCAAAAATGAGAGGAATAGTTGTTAAGTATGTGTAGAGATTTAAGCCTGTAAGGATATAAATATCACTGATAGATTATTTTTTAAAATTCTAACCTCCCCTCTTATGCACTGCTTGTCCTGAATCATTCTTGAAAACAAAATGGCTCAGGCAATTATTTGTAATGTCTGATGATGTGATGAGAACTTTTTTTTTTTTTTGCTACATAACTACATGTTAACTAAAAATTGGAAAGTACCATTTAAAAAGTAATTTATTCCCATTACTAATTATAGCATTTTTTTAAAAAAGTATTCATTGCTATTATCTGTTGCATCATGTAGACTCATTCCATATCTCATTATTGTTTCATTACTTTTGTTATACAATCCCCCCAGGATTGATAAGAAAATGGCATAAAGCTTGAAATATTCATGTTCAAATGCTTCTAAAATTGTTTTAAAATGTCTTCTAAAGTCAGTTTAAAAATAATGTTTAAATACTACTCGTTAAACCATTACACTCCCCCCTTTTACACTATTTTTGAAAAACTTTGTTATCCCCTCCTAACTAAGAAAGTAATACATTAAATTTGTCACTCATTACTTTCAAGGTTGGGTCTGAGTAGGACAGTGAAGAGGTGTGGAGTCATGGTCTCCTCAGCTTGGTGGATGTGATGTGTCTATCCACCATAGTGAGCTTGGTAAATGTAACCAGTATTGACCTAGAAGGCTTTGCAAAGTATTGAGACTACTGCAGAGGTGCAAGTTGTAACAATTTAGGCCAGATGACAAGAGATCTGACCTCCATCTTGGAAAACCTCTTATCTCTTTCTTTCTCAATCTCCCTCTTTGCCACTGGGGGTAACAGATAGGCATATATCATAGGTAGAATGGAAAATAAGTTTGACTGTTATCCCTGTTCATCCCCTTGCAGGCTTCATTATCTGAAGGCAGGATCAAAGATCAAAGGCTTTGGTCAATATCACACTACACTGATATAGTGCTGTTATTCCAATTTAACTGCTTTGACTGCCTCCTGTTGAATTCTGGGGTTTGCAGTTTAGTGAGGCCGAAGAGCTTTCTGGCTGAGAATTCTAAATGCCCCTCCCTAAACTGCAAATCCCAGGATTCCACAGGAAACAGCAATAGCAGTTAAAGTGGAATAATAGTGTTATAACAGTGTAGTATGATATAGGATAATTTATGCCCCATCCAGAAAGAAGAATCCTCTCAGATTCAATCAGTCTTTCCCAAATATGTGTGGCTAAAAATACTGAAATATATTAAAAACTTTGTACAAACAAAGCATCTGAATTACACAGCATTTAAAAGCCTGTCCTTAGTCAATTTGAAAAAAGTTGATAGCACAAAAATGTTTTTACCCTACCACCTAAAGAAGGCCATCCTTGCCTCTCTAGGGAGGTAAGATCCATCATATACTTTCTTTCCACTGCCCCTTTTATGGCTACTCATCCTCTGGAACAATTTTTCCCTCATTCTGCCATCCTAGAAAATCAGGGATCACATAGCATATATGATATCATGCCACAGTGTTCCCAATCAAACTTCCAGTACAGTAGTGAGAAAATGCCCCTGGAGTGCTCCTCTATTTCCTAGGCAATATGGAGATGCTGCTTGCATTGTGCTGGTAAATGAGGGAGTGAAACCACCAGAGCAAAGTGTGTGAAGAAAGGGACTTCATTTCTAGCTGGCCAGTGCTGTAATCTCTGCTACCACAGGACTTTTAACAATTTTGCTGACAGTCATCACTGCACATCTCTGGAAAGGTGAGGGATTATCCTAGTTGCTTGGACAACGGGAGATGCCCATCTTCCCTTGGACCCATTGTAGGTGAGTTTTGATAACCCCTCTCATAATAATAATAATAATAATAATAATAATAATAATAATAATAAATTTCTATCACGCTCCTCTGCAGAAGCAATCGGGGCAGCTTACAACAATAAAATACCACAATGTACACCCCCAAATCCACCCACCTCTTAAAATAGTATTAAATATCAAAAGATTAAAAACAGTAAATAATAAATAAACAGTTTACAATAAAAAAAACTATAACAAGCAGGCCATCAGCAATAGATTTGGCAGTGGGTGGGGGAAAAGATAAACTCACTCCTTGGCCAGGAACTAATCAGGAAAGGCCTGCCAGAAGAGATCGTCTTCACAGCTTTTTAAAAGCTGTTTAAGTTGGTAATCTGACAGATCTCGTCTGGCAGGCCATTCCATAATCTGGGAGCGGTTGCCGAAAAAGTCCTCTGGGAGGTTGTAGATAGTTTAGTTTTCACAGGCTGGAGTAGGTTCCTCCCAGAGGACCAGAGTGTGTGGGTTGGGTTATATGGAAGGAGACGGTCCCGAAGATAGGATGGACCCAAGCCATTTAGGGCTTTAAAGGTGATAACCAGCACCTTGTACTGAGCCTGGAAACTAATCAGTAGCCAGTGCAGCCTTTTTAGGACAGGTGAAATATGGTCTCTTCTAGATGTACCAGAGACCAGCCTGGCTGCCATATTCTGAACTAACTGGAGTTTCCGGACCAAGTACGAGGGTAGCCCCATGTAGAGTGCATTGCAGAAATCCAAGCGAGAGGTCACCAGTGCATGTACCAGTGTTTTGAGATCCCTTACTTCTAGGAAAGGGCGCAGCTGGTGAATCAGCCAAAGCTGATAACAGGCACTCCTGACCGTCGCATTTACCTGATTGATCGTCTGGAGCGACGGGTCCAGAAGTACCCCCAGACTGTGAACACAGTCCTTTGCGGAGAGTGTGACCCCATCCAGGACTGGTGGTTGTATCCCAATTCCTAGTTTCGGGGCCGCTACCATTAGTACCTCCATTTTATCTGGATTCAGTCTCAATCTGTTTTTCCTCATTCAGCCCATTACTGCCTTAAGACATTCATTAAGAGGAGAAATGCCATCTGAGGTCATATCCGACGACCGAGGCATGGAGAAATATATCTGGGTGTCATCAGCGTACTGATAACACCCTGCCCCATGCCTCCGGATGATCTTTCCCAGTGGCTTCTTTGAAGTATCATTGCAAGACAGGCCATTGACATCCTATAAACAGAGCTATGGATCCAGAAGGTGATCCAGCCTATCAATGCAGTAATTCCAAGTGACACAAAGGAATGCTAACTGTACTTTGGAAAATAAATTTAATAATTTATTTTGCTCACTGTGAACTCTAAGTTTCCACAAACAGAATAAGGGACTGTCTATATTATTCACTGGGCCTCAGTTCAGCAAAACAGGCAATATTCCAGTCACCAGCTGTGCTAGGATAAAAATATGTACCTTTCCTCCCCCTTCTTCATAGTATTTTCTGCATTTTCGAATAGTTGCTCTGGAGAGAAAAAAAATCCCTGGAGAAAATGGTGTCTGCTTTTCATTTGTTTGAAAAAATTAGATCCCTGGATTAGCTCATCTGTATACAAACATGCCAGAATGTGGGTATTGGTGGCATCTGTTGTGTAGAAACTGAAGCTTCTGAATAGACTAGCTTGAAATACCCAATGTAGAAGGAAGCCATTCAGAGTTTTCATTGACAGGTTTTGGGACACAGCTGAAGAAGTCAGAAACTGTCTCATTTCAGAGATTAGAAAAGTTACTTTTTCAGACTACAGTCCCCAGAATTAAATTGGCAGTAGAGTTGATGGTCCAAATAGACATTTTCCAGCTCTGTCTCCTCCTCCTCTTCCTCTTCCAGCACAGGAGGAATTCATAGCCTGCAAGGACTAAAGTGGAGTGGAATGGGATGCACCAGAAAGAAAAGTAGGATGCAATAATTTTATTTTGTATTGTGATAGGGGAGAGGCCAGTAATAATAATCAGTAGAGACTTAAGTAAGGTACTGGGAATCAGAAAATAAACCCTTTAATAGCTTGAGCCTTGGTTTCCATAGAACAATGTTCTTTCCTATGAACGGCTGCAGTTGCTACCATCAGCTAAGAGAGGCCTCTGTGTCATACTATCCATCTAGCAAATTTGAACTTTTAGGGTCATGGTCTTGGTAACTTGTTATTGTCCAGCTGAGAAACTCCATTCCTTTAGATAGCCCCCATCCAAAATTCAGTTTCTTCTGGAATCAGTGAATAGCCTATTTAATCTAACCAATCATTAAATGTATAGGGCAGGGGTGGAAATCATGTAGCCTAGTGTTGTTGAACGGCAGTTCCTAGCATTCCCCATCATTGGTTTCTGGGAGTTGCAGTTCAATAACATATGGAGGGCTCTACAGTTCCCATTCCTGGTATAGAAGAAAGTAAGATGATGTTTCAGAGATAGATCCATGTTTAGTATGTCCTTTCTTTTCATGCCTTTTATTATATTTAAAAAGACTTGCCTATTACAAATGTGCATGCAATAAATTGGAAGGGAGCAGTTTTCTTCCTCACAGTCTATAAGCATTTGCCTCTCACTTAAGCATTTAAGATCTGTGTTTATTCTCCTGTACCACAACTGAATGCATGTTTGCATACTTACTGATCAAGGCTCACCATGGCAACTGTCAAATTAAGTGGGGAACTGCTTAGCATCCAACTGGATGTAAACCTACAGAGCTAACTGACAATATTTTCAGCATTACTCTGACATAATTTTCATTGCAACTCAACATTACCTAAAACCAGAATTGGTCATCATGTTGGCTTGGATAATAGCCTTTAATGTCATCATGTCTTGGTTCTTCATGCCTTTACAGACAGGAGGTGTATTTGTGAGTGGGGAGGCAATAGGTGTTAATAAAAAAGAATAATGATGATCACTTGACTTTTCATTTAGCAGTCTTGGAAAGAACAGGGAGTTCACAAATATCCATGTGCTTGATGATAGGTAGTCATTTGGGCAAAGGTGCAACAATACTCTTCATAATTATGTATATCAATATTGAGAAAGTAAAAGCAACTGAGGGTTATCTTAATCATACAAAGAATAGAATACATTTTCCTAATGGGTAACAGGTCTGTTCTTCTCAACATAGTGGCTGGACAGGTACATTGTTGCTGTCTGACTTCATGCTGTGTCTAAACCCATACCCATGAGGCACATGGAATGAGCAAACCATAAAGTGCTAGCCAGCCACGAGCCACAATTAAAAGTCAGAGTTAATTGTTGACTAAAGAACTCTGGCTTTATTGCTCTACATTCTGAGAATTCTCCAGCTAGCTTTGCAAGTGCTGTTTAGAAGAGTCTAATAATTCTAAAAAGGTATCTTTTTTCAGGCTCTGCTCAAGTTTAAACCATGTCTTTGTATTACATTTGAATCTGGAACCATGATTGACTCTTGAATTGCTTTGCATACCAAAATAGGGACTGAAAAAAAATGGAGTGGGAGAGTAGCAGAATAGAAATGGGGGTTGCAAACTGGATTGTTATCACATGTAGGACGAATTCAAGGTTTAAGCAACAAAACATGACTACTATGAATGGTGGATTACTGTGACATGCAAATGTGGGTAGAGATGAAAGTGCTAGATGCAAGGAAGGCCTGTTTTTACTTTGCACTCTGAGTAGCTTTTATACCTTTGCTTCCTATTAGGCGGGATGTGGTGGCTTAGGGCCTTTGCAGACTGCCAGAAATAGTGCAAATTGAGTCCACTTTAACTGCCCTGACTTAGTGCTAGGGAATCATGGGAACTGTAGTTTATTGTGGCACCAGAGCTCTCTGACAGAGAAGTCTCAATGTCTCAGAAAAAATACAATTCCCATGATTCCCTAGCACTGAACCAGGGCAGTTAAAGTGGACTCAATTTGTACTATTTCTAGTAGTCTGCAAAGGCCCTTAGTGGTTAAGACACCAATTCTGATGATCAGAATATCAGAAGGTTGGCAGTTTGAGGCCCAAGGGCTGCATGATGGGGTGAGCTCCTGTCACTAGTCCCAGCTTCTGCCAACCTAGCAGTTTGAAAGCATGCAAATGCAAGTAGATAAATAGGTACCACTTTGGTGGGAAGGTAACAGTGTTCAGTGCAGTTATGCTGCCCACACGACCAGATTCGTCTCCAGACAATGCTGGCTTTTCAGTTTAGAAACGGAGATGAGCACTGCCCCCTACAGTCGGTTACAACAATGTCAAGGGACTATCTTTACCTTTTTTTTAAATCAGCACAGGCACTATCTGCTGTGCTTCTGTCTGTTGGCATATAAGATATTTCAACAAGATCAATGTCTTCCTAAAATTATGAAGTGTTATGGCCACAAATTATATAAACAATAACCTCCCTATATTTCTGTATATGAGGTCTTTCTGTACATGAAATTAAATTGAAAGTATTGATACCTACCCTGTTAGACAGTTGGATATATTATGCTGGCTTTCATTAGGTTTTTTGAATTCATATTTTTTAAAATGCTGCCAAATAAGGTAATTATGATGATTTCCCCCTGATAGTATATATAGTTGTTCTTATTCTTTAAATACATTATTCTGAAATGTGTATGCATTAAGTAGCTTGCTATGGAATGAATCTGATGCACACATTGTGGTAAGGTAATGTGATTGTTGCTTCTATCAGAAAGGAATGGATGATGTTTTATCTTCCTAACTACTAATTGTATCCTAAATAAACTATATTCTAGGTGTGCCTCACCTTAGGTCATCCACTGGCTGTCCATTCATATAGTAGAACAAATGTGGCTGAGTGAGGATTTGAACCCTGGTCTCCAGAGTCGTAGTCCAGCGCTCAAACCACTACACCACTTTGGCTGTCCATACATATAGTACAACATACACTACTCTAATTTGTACATATTGTCTCAAAACTTTCAATACACACATATGATGCATACAAACATGCCTTGATCTCTCTCATTCTCACCCTATAATCTAACTAGGATACAGGCACATACAATATATAGCCTGCGTTGGCAAGATCCTTCTTCCACTAGGAGGGCTGGCCTTTCCATCATGCTGAGTGAAGCAACTGCCTCAAACAGCAAATAGTGTAGATGTGTCTCCTTGATCCATAGCCTGCCTTCATCCTTACACTGGCCTTCTGCCATCAATTGTGGTGCAGAATACTCATTTTTTTCCCTATTGTCAATGTGATATTAGGATTCAGTTGGCAATCCAATCAGGATGACTCCACACTTTGTTTTACTCTGGTATCCATTCACTTAGAAACGTGGCTGTGAAAGGCACAATACATTATTTTCCCTTCATAGAAATGATGGATTTTCTTTTGCTTCCAGTCCTATTGTGACAATAAAATGTTTCAGTATTTCTTTTATTGCTTCATATAGGAATGCAGCAGTGAGGAAAATCTTTATGTAGGTACAGCAGAACTGTTTTATGTGGACCATAATATTTATTTATTAATATCTTGTGGCTGCAGTCTAATTGTTCAGGTCTTAAAAGCTTTAGATTTAAATGCTATGAAGCTTGCTACAATCTCCTTTTTTTGTTGCATATATCTATTATATAGTTTATGTAAGAGTATATTAACCTGTCAGCATCCTTTGCTCAGTGACTGCTCTTTTGAAAAACTGCATTGTTTTTGTATGGCTATATATCTCTATTTATTTCTGTGATCATAACCCAAACTGAAAGAGCTTTGTATCCCAAGACAACCCCCACCCTTCTTGACAGAAGCTCCCAAGGTCTTAAATGTTCATTTTTTCAGCCACTATCAACCAACTTAATGCTCTCTCAGGGGACTTCTTGTGCAAATTATGGATAACGATGGAGGATAAATTATATTTTATGACAATTTTTTGCTATGCCTGCGGAGTCTTTTTACAACTGCACTTTCTCTCACATAGACATTTTCTGATAGCTGTGGATTTCCCACACAACTTACAGCAATAGCTATATTAAATCTGCATAAGCTTTATGAAAGGAAATGCATTTCATAATTCTGCTTGTGTGTTAGATAAATCTTATGTCCCCACCTTTGCAGGAGCTTGTAATATCCATGATGAAACCTAAAGAAGTAAGACCAGATTGTGAAGTGGTTAAATGAAATCCAGATCTATCAGGGGATGGATACTCTTCATACTTTTGCCTCAGTATCAGTGTCAAAGCACTAGATTTTGTTCAAAACTATAAGTTCTACATCACAGGATTCAACATGGAAAGTCCATTTAAAACTCCTCATTTAGCAATAATATTTCTGCAATGGACATGCTATGAAAAGTGGCTAATGCTGATTCTTTAGATTCATCCCTATCTGGCCTTTTCCTTGATATGGGACGCAGGCAGCCATGATGATCTGGAAGGATGTTTAATGATAGGAAATGGGTACAAGGAATATGGTGATTTAGGTTCTTCTGAATCTCTTGGCAGCCTCAGCAGTCAATAGTGGGGCTAGGAGACATGTTGTTATGACAAATCTGTTGTTTTTGTTGTTGTCTGTGACAGATTCAGTTGGTATTGCTCATGTGCTATCTCACAGCTTTTGATTTTTGGTTTATTTTTATTTTTTTAAACTCTTATTTACACATTTTCATTTACATTTCTACTTAACAAAATACTGTTTGTATGGATTCTAATACATAAACATTATTCTATACACACCTTCTTCCTTTATAAAATATATTCTTTTCACCTGTCTGTTTGTTCTTTATCTTCTTTTTTGCATTTTTTCTTTTTTCCTTCCACTTCTCCTTTCTTCTTCTTCCCCTTCCTTCTTCCCTCTTCTTCCTCTTTTAATTTCTTCTTCTTTCCAAATTAATCTTTCTGATGTTTACCATATTTTTATACGTATAAAAAAATCCATTCCCCTGAAAGAAAAGGAAAAAAAATTAAGAAAAGAAAAAACCCAAAGGCCCCCATCCTCCCCTTAAAAAAAAAAAACCCCTAAGAGAAAGGGCAAGGAAAAAAAGAGAAAGGCAAAAAGAAAGAAAGAAAGAAAGAAAGAAAGAAAGAAAGAAAGAAAGAAAGAAGAGTCTGTGGCAGTTTCAGTCAGTTTTGCTCATGTGCTATCTCACAGCCTTTGGTTTTTGGCGTACCATAAAAACATAGGGCTGCTTTAAAATAAAAGTTTACTGGCACCCTATGGATAGATAGCTGTGGCCTTCCAGATGTAGCTGGCAGTTACTTTTGAAAGGCTCCAATCCTCCAGCCAGCAGGCTGCAGCAAGTTGCAGCAAATTGCACCTCGGATAGAATTTCTGTGCATGGGTTCAAAGATATTAAGCTTAATTAAATGCATGTTCAGCATCTAGAACAGTTCAGCATGACTTCATATTTACAGTTTTAAAGGACTCCATTTCTGGACTATCCATACTGCCAATAGGAGGTTGTTGTTGTGTGCCTTCAAGTCATTTCTGATATGGTCAGAAAGTGAGACTCCTAGCCTTACTACTGACTGCCAAGATGAACCTGTCATAAGGTTTTCTTGGCAAGTTTCTTCAGAAGGAGTTTGCCTCAGAGGCTGAGAGAGTGTGACTTGCCCAAAATCACCCACTAGTTTTCCATGGTCAAGCTGGGATTTGAACCCTGGTCTCCCAGTGTCCTAGTCCAATGCTCAAATCACTACACTGTGCTGGACCAATATGAAGTTCTTTACTCTTACTATTATTTCTGGAACAAAACCTTGCTGTTTGATTGCTATGCATCCTTTACGTGGCAAACACACCCTTTGATTGTTATCTACCTCTTTTCTCAATTTAAGTTTCAGTACATATTTTAATGATAGGGAAGATTTCTTTTGAATGGCCAATGAACTGTAAGGTGTGTATTTTATAAATTATTTATCAGGCATTTAGTTAGTAGATGGGAACAGCTACTTAACTCTATGATTATATATTTAAATAGTAGTCTATAAGCTGCTTTACAACAGCCATTAAAGCCTATCCAATCAATAGCATGGAAGATTTAGCATGTTTACTGGTGTAAAGCTGATAAACTTGTACATTTATGATCACTGGAATGGTATTGTGTGCATTTTTAATTAAGACATACATCTGCAGATAACTTATAATTGCTGTTGAAATTTGTGTTGTGCTGCCAGCAACTGGAATTTTTATTTATCAGAGACTCAGTGTGTAGCTGCAATACACAGGTATATAAGATGCATACCACTTTCACTTCCTCTGGAATCATTCTGTGGCTTCATCCTCTGGAATATAGTCATCCCTCCACTTTTGTGGCTTTGGCTTTTGCAGATTTGATTATTTGTGGATTTGATTAATGTGTTCTCTCCAGGAATCTCTAAGTCCTCCAGCGTGATATTGTGGCCAACTTTTGCCAGAAATTGCACTGGAGGACCTAGAGATTCCTAATGAAAACATTTATCTAGGCATTTGTAGGTACTCTAGCACAGGGGTAGGCAACCTTTTTGAGCTGGGGGCCGTGTTGCTGTCCCTCAGACAATTGGGGGGCCGAAGCACCAAAAATAAATAAATAAATAAATAAATAAATAAAAATATATTAAAAAATATATGCATGCACACTCTCTCAGCTCCAGAAAAGCCATGGTAAAATCCCTGTGGAGATTTTGCCAAGAAAACCCCAAGAACAAGTAATAACAACAATAATCAATATCATCATGGCGGGCGGTGTGGGGGGGAGGCGGCGGCAAAGGCCTCGGGGGGGGGGCGTATCTGGCCCCTGGGCCTTAGGTTGCCTACCCCTGCTCTAGCACAATTCTGTGGTTAACTTCCATAGAGTTGTGTTGGAGGACCTAGAAATTCCTAGAGAAGTGATCTCTCAGGTTTAAAAAGGTGTTTCCCCCCCTTTATATTTCCAAACTTTCACAGGAGTCCTGTATCCCTAACTCCAGCAAATGTGGAGGGTCCACTGTAATGAGTTTTAGCATTTTTTAAATTATTTTTTTGGTGTGGTGGCTGCTGACTTCCTTGTCAGTGGGGAAGTGAACCCACTCCAGGTTTTAATCCAGGCTTAAAAAGCACACTCCAAAATGGTAAACCCTATTTCTAAATGCATTCAGCACCTTGTATAGGTACTTTAGCCCAATCTGGAATGGATTCACTGACATTGGAGAGACCAGAAGCCACTGATTTTGTTTGCTAAAAGGCTCTACAGCTGTGCTTCAGGGTAGTGGGCTAGCATTGCCTAGTAGAGGATTTTAAGTAGCTCAGCAAATTACAGATCCCAGGATACTATGCAATAGAACCATGGGAGGTAAAGTGAAATCAAACCGGTGTAGCGATATAGTGTAGATACAATTTCAGAGTTCCAGGAGAGTTTTTGCAGGATCACTAGGCTAGTACAGCACACTGCCACTAAAGTGAGTAGTTGCAGCACAAGATATAGAAGGCGGAGCTAGCAAGAGAGAGAGAAGAGTGCCATAGATGTTGCATGAATGTGGGAGATGCCATGATTGCAACAACTGGTGCCACCATATCAGTGCCACCATAGACATAAAGGACACTGGTCAAGTGATAAAACAACACTTCTTTATACACCAAGAATTCATGTGACCAAATCAGGCAAGTTTAGATATTGATAAAGCGCTTCTTTGTCAGGTGTAAACTAGATGTCACTTGCACACTCTTTTTATACTGGTAATTTTAAGACCAGACTCATCTGCCTACAAGAACACAAATGTCAATGAATTTATGATCTAAATTCAAATAGGATCCTAACAAATGCAAGCAATGCTTGCTCTCTCCAGAGATCTCCAGATGCTTAAGTAATTTCATTCATGTAAGGTGCTGTGAGTTCCTTAAAATTCAAACAAGACTCCCTATGCTAACTTATTACCGTCAACTGCATTGCATTAGAAGTGGCAAATAATTTTTTAGATAAGGTCTAATTTCTCTTTAGCCTCTGAACAGGCACTTAGGAGTTCATGTAGAAGATACTCTGATAACCTTCTCCCAACCTAATGTGGGGGCAGGGAAGCATTTTTTTAAGGGAGGAATTAATACATCTGACCATAAAAGCTGCAGAGCCAGATCTGTCTGTCTAACACAGAAATATCTAGCGTACTTGATAGTGCACCTCGGCTTGTGGTCTCTTCCAAATTCCAAAGATTCTGTCCTCTCCACATACCTCAAAACATCTTAACTTCTCAGTGCTACGAACTGATATTGAGATGTTTTGCTTGGAAAACATGTGCTCTGTCAGGAGCTTGGGAAAGTTACATTTTTGGGCCACTACTCTCAGAATTTCTTAGAAACTTTTAAGCTCTAAGCTAAAACAAACTCAGTGCTGAGGAAAAGAGTATACAATGAAACAAGCGAGTAAATTGTGAATTAAAATGGGGAACAAAGTAGGTACTGTATAAAGACAGTCTTTCTGCCACAGGCTCCCTCTGGAACCTCTCTGTAAGTACCTGCTTTATAAGATTATGAATAGAGTAAAGAAAGAAATATAACAATCTGAGCTTAGATAGTTCAGTTCTTTTTGGGCTATAGTTCCCCAAAATCCCCAAATCAATGTTGACTGGGCAGTTCTGGGAGCTGTTGTCCAACAGATAACTTTACTCAGCTCTAGCTGTAATGTTGTCTAATGAGCCACCCAGGGACGTAGTCAATACTTTAAAGGAGGTATCCAAGAACCTATTGGGGGGACAGGCTTCAGAATTTTGAACCTCCCCTTCGAAGACCATTTGCTCCACCGAAACATGGAGCAGATTCACTGCTCCATTGACATGGAAGCTATCACTTGCCATTGGAGTCAGTATTATTGGCCCCTGACAATGCTGAGTTACATGTTGGTTAAAGAAAAA
This sequence comes from Phrynosoma blainvillii, assembly GCA_026167975.1. Classification (NCBI taxonomy): domain Eukaryota; kingdom Metazoa; phylum Chordata; class Lepidosauria; order Squamata; family Phrynosomatidae; genus Phrynosoma; species Phrynosoma blainvillii. The sequence goes on along the minus strand of JANUYF010000001.1, from coordinate 117,288,057 downwards.
AAAAAGTTTAAAAATCCAAGCTTCCTGAATGGATACAAAATGTACTCTTCTTGTTGGACAGCCACATTCCATGGTGGGATATAGAAAGTTGTCTTATATCAAATCAGAACTTTGGTCCATTTAGACTGGTACTTGTCTGCATTGATGGTCAGCCTCTCCCCTCTGAATGTTCAGGCAGGATTCTTTCACAGCCCTTGCCAGAGATGCCTGGGTTTGAACCTGGGAACCTCTGCATGCAGTGGTATAGACATAGCATCCTTTGCATATCCTTGACATTTGACCTCGACCACAGTCCAATACTGGCTTTCTTGCAACAGATGGGACTGAATGACAAATAAATATGCTTTCAATTTCACTTATTCTGGGTGTTTTGAAATTGTTCTGGGTGTTATGGAGTTTGGGGGTGTACATTTAGTGTTTAGCTTAAATTAGAAATATTTGTTGGAATTGGCAGGGTTTCTGATAACCCCATGCTATTCACAAGATATGTTACCACTGTCCAGAGATGTTTTTTAAGTATCAATGTGCAGTTGCTACATGAACATGAGCACATGTTTTCCATGTAGTTCAGCACCCAGGGCTCTCTGGAGAGAGCTAGCATAGCTTCTGTTTATCAAGATCCTGAAATGCAGCAGAACATTTGGGGATTCTGTTATTGGCCGTACCTTTACCTGTGATCCTAGAAATAATTCTGGTCTTTATATCAATTTCATCTGGAATCAGACTGGAGAGTAGAAATTCCATGGAAATTTGCTTTCTTCTGCACAATCTAGAGACAATCTAGATTGATTTGAGTTTTATCCCTGCAATCATTAAGGTTAAGGGTATTGGTATCATTAACATTATGCATCCATACCTCAGTTAACAAGGCCTATGGTAGGAAAGTTTTCTTTACAAAGTCTTTTTTGCATCCCAGCCCTCCTTTTTCTTTCTCTTCACCTGTGTACCTGGAAGTTTTTTTTTTTAGCAGCCTTGGCACTGGAGAATGGTGATGGAGAACTGGAGAAATAAAGACTTTTGATATCAGGTTGCATATAAAACTTGAGGTGGAATAGGATGGGATTCTGCTCCTACTCTACCCATGTGCCCCTGCCTGCAATAGGCAAGGTAAACAGCAGCTGCCTCCATAATCTCTTATTGAACATGTAATCTCATCCATGTTCATGAACAGCAGAACAGAAAAGAAAGAAGACAGCAGAAACACCTGCCTCACCAGCTACCATTAGCATGTTAAAACAACAACAACACAGACACATAGATCTAGGAGTTAGCCAACGAAATGTAAAACATATGAAAGTGGAGGCTGGTGAAAAAAAAAGGTAATCCCTGGATACGTTTTGGAAGAAACCTTTAGGTGGATTCTGGAAAGATAAAAATGTGTTTGTTTACTTATGCAAGGCTTTCCTGAGCTGATTGTTTCATTTCACATGTGCATATTTTAACTTTTGAATAAAAACTTGCTGAAAAATGTCCCCCCTAGTAGTACACAGGAACATTTCTTGGCAGTGTAGAATATGAAAGAAGGATTGCTTTGTGAAGGTGAAGAAGAAATTTAGGTAAACAGCAGAAAATTGTTCAAGTTAGAATCTGAGCAGAGTTTTGTATTACTTTTCCAAAGTGTGCAATCCAAAGCTATTAAGAGCATTTGAGCTTTCACTATTGATTTTTATAAGATGTGGATTGTTCTCTGAAAATGCTATGTGATCTAATTCTATTGAAACTGTCACTGTTGTAGTTTTACATGCTTTATGAAACTGTAGTGTTATGGACTCCTGTAAGCCAGCCTCCTCTGGTGTGGTGCCCCCAGAAATGGGCCTATTAGCACAATGCCTGCCAGCATGGCCAGTGGCTAGGGAAGATGAAACATATAACCCAACACATCTGAAGATCACAGATTGGTGAAAAATTATACTAAATTGAAACACTGTACCCTACAGAATTACATTAAATATAAAGAATAAGAACACTGCACTTATAATGGCACTGGACAATGTATTTATTCTTTAATCTACTGCTTGAGGTGCCCCTGTAGCTTGTAGAATTTGCATTTCACTGATAGTATAGTAGGAAAGTATAGTAAAAAAGTAGTATAGTCATGAAAGGCTATGGAATGTCCTTAAAGACATGGGAGTGTCAACATATCTGATAGTCCTAATGAGGAATCTGTACTCAGGACAAGAGGCTACTGTCAGGACAGAACATGGAGAAACAGAATGGTTCCCAGTTGGCAAAGGAGTCAGACAAGGCTGCATCCTCTCACCCTATCTGTTCAACTTGTATGCAGAACATATTATAAGAAAAGAAGGCTTGGACACAGAAGAAGGAGGAGTGAAAATAGGAGGAAGGAATATCAATAATCCAAGATATGCAGATGACACCATAGTACTAGCAGAAAGCTTCACAGACCTGGAACACCTAATAAGGAAGATAAAAGAAGAACATGCAAAGGCAGGCTTAATGTTGAACATAAAGAAAACAAAAATAGTGACAACAGAGAACTTACACACATTCAAATGAGGAAAAAGACAATGAGGAAATAGAAATAGTGAAAGAGTTCTCATATCTGGGATCAAACATCGGAATGGGAACTACAGCCAGAAAACCAGAAGAAAATTAAGAATGGAGAGGGTGGCTATGAAAGAACTAGAAAAGATCCTAAAATGCAAAGGCATACAACTCAGCACAAAAGTCAGAATCATACAAGCCATTGTATTCCATATTGCCATGTATGGATGTGAGAGCTGGGCAGTTAAGAAAGATGATAGGAAGAAAATCAATTCATTTGAGATGTGGTGCTAGAGAAGAGTGCTGAGGATCCCATGGACAGTCAGAAGACAAACAAATGGGTCCTAGAGCAGATCAAGCTGGAAACCTCCCTGGAAGCGACTGTCGTACTTTGGACACATCATGAGGACTCATTGGAAAAGTCAATAATGTTGGGAAAGGTGGAGGGAAGTAGGAAGAGAGGACAGCCACATGCCAGATGGATGGACTCTATTAAGGAGGTTACTGGTATGGGGTTGCAGGAATTAAGTGGAGCAATGGACAACAGAGGGTAGTGGACATGTCTCATCCATAGGGTCGCATTAAGTCGATATCAACTTGAATGCAGTTAACAACAAATGACCAAATAGTAGGAACTTACTTAGATTAGTACTATGTATGCTTGCTAGTAGAACTTTCACTTACTAGGTTTATACAGTCGGACCTTGATAGCCATGGGAGGATCTGTTCCAGACCACCGCGCAGATACCAAAAACTGCAGGAGTTCAGGTCTCATTGTCACTAATGATGGTGCAATGTGTGCACTCCCATTTGTGTGGCTGCATGCATGTGCTGCCATTGAGGACAATAGGGCTTACTGTCCATGGATGCTTAAATGTGTGAATGGCAAGCCTGTGGATAACAAGGCCCTGCTATATTTCATTATGTAAGTTGTATTATAATTTGAGCTTTTATATAGCAGTGTATAGCTTGGCTTCCAAGGTTGCTAAAATGAGTACCCAGATGTTGGGGGGCAATGAGCTTACAGTTGTAAACCACTTAGACATTGCATAGCACGGTATGAAGCGGTATATAAATGAAGCTGCTTTGCTTTGCTTTGCTTTGCTTTGGCTTAGCCATTAATCAAAATTGAGATTGGTCAAGAAATCATAAGACTAAGGGCCTTTGCAGACTGCCAGAAATAGTGCAAATTGAGTCCACTTTAATTGCCCTGGCTCAGTGCTAGGGAATCATGGGAATTGTATTTTTTTCTGAGACACTGAGCCTTCTCTGTCAGAGAGTTCTGGTGCCACAATAAACTATAGTTCCCATGATTCCCTAGCACTGAGCCAGGGCAGTTAAAGTGGACTCAGTTTGCACTATTTCTGGCAGTCTGCAAAGACCCTGAGACTTGGAAGGAAAGAATTAGGTAATGTCCTCAAGTGTAAAGATGTATCTGTAAATAATGAAGTCAGAATCATCCATGCCAAAGTTGGACAATGAAGAAAGCTAACAGGAAGAAAATCAATACATTTGAAATGTGGTGTTGGAGGAGAGTTTCTACAGATACCATGGACTGCTAAAAGGACAAATGAATAGGTCCTGGAGCAGATCAGGCCTGAACTCTCACTAGAAGATGAATAAACTGAGGCTTTTGTGCTTTGGATATATCATGAGATGATGTGACACTAGAAAATTCAATAATGCTTGGTGCAGTAGGAAAGGCAGTAGGAAAAGATGAACACCACATTGTAGGTCGATTCAGTCAGTCAAGAAAACCAGAGCCTTCTTGACTTGAGGTGTGCACTTGATGACCAGGGCTCATAAAGACCTCTTTATAACTTGCTGTTAGTTGAAGTTGACTTGATGGCAACTAACAACAGCAGATAGTAAAGTAACATGATAAAGGAAAGGAAGGGAAGTGATGAAGATTGGAAGGAGAGGTGGGGGATGTTTTGGAGGAAAGCATATGTTCATATTGATGGTAATTAGTTGTGGGAATGAGAGGAAGGAGATGTTTGTTTGGAAAGATGAGAATCAAATGCAGAGATACAGCAAAAGTTGAAAATCATGTGGCCCTCCAGATGGTATTGAATTTCCAGTCCCAATACCATTGGCTGTGATGGCTAGAACTGTTGAGATATAGGACGTTTTCACACGGGGCTTTAGGCGGAGGCAATCCTACCTCCCGCCGGCCCCACTCTGGCTCCTCTTCCAGCTTGTTCAAACGCATGCCGCAGAAAACCCCGTCCCTTCCGGTGTCATCCCTGCGTACGTCCGGCTTCTAGCTCCGTATGTTCAAACGCACGGAGCCTTAAGTCCGGCGTCCTTCCGGCGTCCCTCCGGCCTCAGCACGTCCAACTCCGGCTTCAGCGGCAGAAAGGTAATTCCGACTTTTTAAAGGAATTAGCCTGCCGCCGCCGGAGCCATTCCGGAGTGGGGCCGGCGGGAGGTAGGATTGCCTCCACCAAAGCCCCGTGTGAAAACGTCCATATAAGCCAACAACATCTGAAAATATCTGTGATTCTCACCACTGAGGTATAGTTTTGTGGAGAGTAGAGGGGACTGAGGAAGGAGAGAGGGAGAGTGATAGTGATAGTGAGAGAAGATTGTGTTGATGTGATTAAGATTTAAACTGATTAGTATTATATTGATGAGAAGGGATGACTGACTTATATAAATGTTAATGTGCTGGAAAATGTCAAGGAGTGCCATATAGTATATGTTAATATATAACATAAAGTGTATTCATTAAAATTATATTTGTTATTGAACATATTCATGCCCACCATTTGGTCAACATTACTTGTGAATACAACCTGAAAGCCTAGAAGAACAGTTCTCACACAGAGATAACAGTGGAAATGGGTCTTGTAAAGATCCTAGTGAGATAGTCTGAATACCCTGAAGGTACTAGATCCCATCTGATCTTGGAAGCTGAGCAGGTCAGGCTTGGCTAGCACTTGAAAGGGAAACTACCAGGGAGTATCAGATGCTGTAGGCTATATTCAGAAGAAGGCTGTGGCAAACTACCTCTGGTTATTCCTTGTCTATGAAAATGCTATGAAATTCTTGGGGTCATCATAATTTGACAGACAACTTGAAGGCAGATACTGCTACTGTACTGCTAAAGATCCTGGTGGCAGCTGTACCCTGGGAAGGGGTTTATTTTGTCACTGCATGGGGTCAAGGGGATGCCTAAGGCTGTGGAATCACTTGAGATGACTTACAAAGTGGACTGTGCAGAATTGCAACTGTTAGACAAGAAATACTATTTGTACTCCTTATTCTGTCTCCTTAAATTTAAGTTAGTGGATGACTGATAATAAATAGAAAATAGAACATGTTTACTTGCTCAAGTCTTAATAATTTGAGGCAGGAAAAAGAAATCCCTTGCTTTTAATTCTGCCCACACCCTTCATAAAGCAGACAGCTCCAGCCACTGTTGCCCTAGGTTCAACACTTTCCAGTCTGGCCTGGGATCTTCCTCCCTCCCAAATCCCCATCCCACCCCAGTTTGACCTTGCACCTGTTATCGACTGACTTGAATGTTTGATTGCTGGTTCTTTTCTGTCAATGCGGAGGTGCAAAAATGACTTTTGGTGACATATTCCCCAGACTGTCTCAGCACCTGCATCAATGGCAGATCGGCATGAGCAATGTCAATTTGCATCAAGGCAGAGCGATTGTGATTGTGTTTTTGCTTGTCATACAGCTTGCTGATGGAGGCAGCCTGCAGCTGGTGAAAATAGGCCTCTTTTCTTAAAGGGGATGGCTCTTGACTGTTCAGTGAAAAAGCATGGCAATTCTCATTCTGGGGATTAAAGCTGCATCTTCTGAAAATGCTGATAGTGCATTTAAATGGAATGTGTGCTGGCAGATTGCTTTAAGGAGCACTTTTCACACATTCGGGGCCTGATCCTGTTCTAGGAATGCTATTTATTTTAAAGTATTATGTTTCCTTTCTGTCATATAGCGTCCCTGGTAGTTTAGAGTTTCATTTAAAACAGATCAATATTATGCCACACATTTTTTTTTAAATAAACATACAGCAAATAAAACAACTAAAATGATAGATATCCAGAAGATCATAGGTGCACCAGAAGAGAATCTAGAAGTAGCAATTTTAAAGCAGTACCATTAATGAAAAGGAGGGGGAGGAAAACTGCAAAAATCATTAAAAATTAGTCATAAATTGCTGTGAGCTTTGGAGGTGGGAGTGTACATCTATTTCTATGCCCATCAGAGGAGGCATTTCAGTCAAGTTCAGTGGGACTGATAAGCATTACAATGTAGTTACATAATAATATGTAATAATAATAATAATAATAATAATAATAATAATAATAAATTTTTTTTATATACCGCCCTGTGGCAGATATGTATTTATTTGTACCTTGACCAAATAGGTAGAAGTCTACTCCTGTGTGCAAATCTAGGCAAGAAGTAGAAAAGTATTGTTCATCAGATTTTGGTCAAAGTACACATTGTATTTGTGTGCCAGATTTGGAGCAAAAGTACAAATAGATGTCTGGTGCCTTGCAGCTGCAATTATCAATGAGCAAAGATTGTTAAAGGGAATAGTTAGCCCTCATGCCCAGGCATGAGCCTCCTGATTTGGGCTGCAGTGGCTGGAGGTTCATCTGCATATGTTGGGTATATATAACGGACATGAATTATGCATAAGGCAGTTGATGGCAATTGCAGTTGATGGGTTATCAGTATTTTACATTTAGTCCTGTGCATTTTTATTGCAAAGTGGTCTGATTTTAGTGGCACTTGCTTCCAGGTAAGTATCCATAAGAATGCAGCCTTATTTTACAGTCTCCAGCATGTGGACCAGATCCAGCTGCAGAGACTATTTGTTCTTGAAGCATTCATTCCTCATTCCTGAAATACTTAAGGAAAGAACAAATCAAGATTCATTCTGGGCCCATTCCCACAAGATGCTTGGAGCCTCATGAAGTGTCCACAAAGGTTCTGCTTGCCTTGAAGGGCAAGGAGCAAGTGAAACCAATTGACTCAGGAACTTTAAGATGCAAAGACTGACCTAAACCTCTGGCTTTTGAAGGAGAAGCTCCTTCTTTATTGCTGTACAACTTTTGTGAAAGGTTCATTTTATTTTATTTGTATGCCACCTTTCTCCCAGAGCAGGACCAAAGGTGGCTCCCAAAGATAGTAAATTTTAAAACCTTAATAATTAAAAAACACAAACAAATAAAAACCCACACATTAAAAATAAAAATCATTTAAAAACACACAGAAGTTGTTATAAATAATACACATGTTTCTGTGAGAACCTCTGCTGCTCACACATTAAAAACGTACTTAAACAAAAAAGCATTTGCCTTTTGGTGAAAGAAAGCAAGGAGGGGCCATGTGGTGGTGATGATGTGTGTGTCAGACAGGGGTGTGTATACAAATGAGGTGTGTGAGAGAGTGGAAGTGGCACCACTCATTTGGGATGCAAACCCCACCCTCTGTGTCCTGCCATATATTCCCCAAGGTGCTTCCCTTGGTGAGGGAATTCAGCACTTCCCTCAGGACAAAAAGGTTCCTTATTCTGAATTTTCAGGGCATTTATTGATCCAAAATTGTTACATAAGACCAAAGGCTTATCCAAGAATTTTTACCAGTTTTGACTGGTTCACCAGCTATGGCCTTTCTTATGTAGGGAGACAGCCTGGCATGGTGATTCACACTCTCATAATCTGAAAGCTGAATTACTGTAATGCCTCATTCTGACCTTGAAGCAGAAGCTTCATCACATGTGGGGCTAAGCACCTGGATTATGCCTACATGCAAAATGATCTTGCAGTATCTTTGAGACTAACTGAAAGATGGAGGTTGGTAGGTAGTATGAGCTTTTGTAGAGTTGAGCCTACTTCCTTTGATGGATGTGGTGGAATGAAGAGTTGGGTAATTCCAGTGCGGTGTAGTGGTTTGAGTGTTGGGCTACAACTCTGAGACCAGGGTTTGAAACCTAGGTTTTCCATGTAAACCCACTGGGTGACCTTGGGCAAGTCACAATCTTCCAGCCTTGGAGGAGGCAAACCCCCTCTGAAGAAAAATCCATCAGTGATACCTTTATCACTGATGGATTTTTGTTTGAATTTGCTAAACACAGCTACCCCTGAATGTTTTCTGTATTGTGAAATCCCCTCTGAAGAAACTTGCCAAGAAAAGCCCAAGATAGATTTGCCTTAGAGCCACCATAAGTTGGAAAGAACTTGAAGGCACACAGTAACAACAACAATTCCTTCTCTGTTCATAGTCACAGGGATAATGTTTTAATTTCCTAGACACACAACAAAGAGCTTTGGGTGGCCTATCTATACTCAGTCCAGGCATTCTAACAAACCTAGACCAGATCAAGGAATGGATCTGCTGTAATCATTACAGCCTGAAGTTCAACTTCCTGTGCAGCAGAATGTTCTACTCTTCTCCCCATTGCACCCTCAAACTGGCTGTTCAAACTAAATATTACTGATAGCTCGGAGAGCTGTTACAGATACAGATTATGAGGCTAGAGGAGATGGAGGAGAGGTGTGTACAAAGGAGGCTGCATATGTAGGAGTGAATAAAATCTGAAGGATAGATCAACCCTGTTAACATGATGAGTCAAGGAGAGAGAAAAACTCAAACAGGTAACATTTCCATAATTTATTTTCTTTACAGAGGTGAGGACTTGAAACTTGAATATTAGTGTGAAAGCTGACATTCCAGGGACTTATTAGAACTTAGACCTTCCTCACCCCCCCCAGGCTCTGTGAGCTGCTTGCTAGCCCAGCAGAGTCAATTACTATTTGCAAAATTGGTTTGCCAAGCTGAATTTTTCCATTCTTTCATGTTTCTTTAATAGCTGCCTATGGAGAAACAACCAAAGCCAATTTAGAAAGCAACTCAGTAGAGAAACATTCTCCTTAAACGTCTCATGCAAAATCTCTCAGTATGCAGGTTGGGCAGTGTTTCATAAATATTCTACAATCACATTTAAGAGTCGGGAATGCAATTTCAAATTTATGACGTATGGTGAATAAGGGCTGCACATTCCCTCTTTGGGGTTGTCTAAAACAGAACAAAAAAGCAAATGTTGAAGCAAATGCAGAAACATTTGAGAGGAGAATGGGGCAAATACTAATGAGAACAACAACATTATACCCCCAGATTGGGACCCAAAGCAGCTTACAAATGGAAATGATTACAATACAGGTAAAAACATACACAAAATCAACACTGAAATGCAATTAAGCTATTAACAATATTAAAACAAATTTAAAATAATAGAAAGTAGTCAAAACAGTAGAGTTTAAAACAATATCACATCCTCTTAAAAGTCCTTCCCTTAAAAATCACTGTATTGATTTATTAATGCCATTAACAAAGTTTCCTAGCAATTATTTTTGTATATTAAACTCACATGAATGTAAATTTGGATACATAAAAGGGGAAAATATTTTGTGAAGGTAAATTCCAATACGTCAAGCATTGCCCAACAGACAAAAATGCCATCTTTTTTTTTATTAGAGTTCCTAAAGTAGAGCTTACTGCCAGGAAATAGGGCATTTCAGTATTGCCATCTGGGCATTCCATTCTTTAGACATTATCTCATAAAATATATTTTGCTTTGAAGTCTGAAATATCAAATGACTGAATTTTTGCATTGAGAATTCAGCTGATACACACAAAATGCTTTTAGTGTGATATTGTTGGTAGTGTGTTTGATATGGAGAGAAGAGATCTCTGCATCTAAATTCCTTCTCAGCTACCTTTCTGCAAGTCTCACAGCCAAGCTGTGGAAAGTGGCTACTTAGGCTGTATCTGCACTGAAGAAATAATCCACTTTGATACCACTTTAACTGGCATGGCTCAGTGCTATGGAATTCTGGGAACTGTAATTTTATGAGACATTTAGCCTCTTTCAGAGAGCTCTGGTGTCACAACAAACTATAATTCCCAGGATTCCATAGCATTTAGCCATAGTAGGTAAAGTGGTTCAGACTGGATTATTTCTACATTGAAGATGCAGCCATAGTTACAGCAGGTATGGGGAACCTCAAGCCAGGGTGTGTGCCTAAATTTGACCATCCTGGTTCTCAATTTGACTCCTTGAGATGTCTGTTCTTTCCCCCCCCCCTACATGATCCCACAATTTGGTGGTTTTTCAGCATTTGTATGAGTTTCCCACATTAGTAAAGGTTGAAATGCCTCCATGAAGATTTTACCAAGAGCTGTAAGTTAAGATCACCCTATATGAACCCATCCACATTTTGAGATCTTCTAGGGAGGTCCTTCTCTCTGTCCCACTACCTTCAAAGGTACATCTGGTGGGAAACAGCTTTCTTGGTGCCTTTTCTCAGGTTCTGGAACTCTCTTCCTAGATAGGTTAGCCTGGCACCTTCCTTGCTTGCCTTCCATTGGACAGGAAAGAGCATTTTATTTCAGTGGGACTTTGAAGACTAACTGCTCAGGAGAAAAAAAAAAACTCTTTATGTGCTGTGTTGTTTATATTTGTTGACCTTCATTTTAATGGTTAGGCTTTGAACTGCTTTTTAGTTTAGTTATACTTTGAAGTTTTGTATGAGCTACATTAGCTACATCTGTTTTAAATTTTATATAATTATACTATTACTACTACAACTACTGTGGTATTTTTTGCCTTTGGCTCTACCCATCACCAAAATGTGTGAAACTGAGAACTTGTCTGAAATTGAATTAGGCCTTTGGTCTGAAGGAGGTTCCCCACCCTTGAGATTCTGTTATACCTTTGAGCCCCTCAAATTTAGTTATTTGGTGACCTTGGGCAAGTCACACACTCTCAGCCTCAGAGGATGCCAAAGGCAACCCCCCGATGTAACTTGTCAGGAAAACCCCATGATAGCTTCTCCTTAGGGTTGCTGTAAGTTGGAATTGATTGAAGGCACACAACAACAGCAAAACAACTGTTATAGTTACAAGTGTCAAACTTGACTTTCTTGTTATTTAAGTTATCAAATAGCTGTTTTCCTAGTTTAAAGAACAACTCCCAGAATTCTACAAACTGCTAGTGAATGGTACAAAATGGATCCAAGAAGTGATCCACACCACTGTATCTGAAAGTAACTAGAAGAGAATTATATTGTTAAAGAGTGACATTGAGCCTGTACAGATGGGTGGCCATGGGCCGCCCCAAGAAGCCACGGATTGGGACCGCCTCAGCCCCGATCCACCCTTATGGCGCCTCTGAAAAAGGAGCGCTATTTTAGCTGTTGCACACGGCGGGCGCTCCGATGACGTCCTTCTGGCTCAGCGTCCGGATATGATGAGCCAGAAGGAGCACGGAAGAGGCGCCCGACACCTCTTCCAGTGCCCCTTTTGGCTCCTCTGAAAGGAGCGCTATTTTAGCGCTCCTTTCAGAGGAGCCAAAAGGGGAACTGGAAGAGGTGTCGGGCGCCTCTTCCGTGCTCCTTCTGGCTCATCATGTCCGGACGCTGAGCCAGAAGGACGTCATCGGAGCGCCCGCCGTGTGCAACAGCAGGCGCTCCGATGATGTCCTCAGGAAGGGGTTGGGGCACCTGGCGTCCAGCTGCCCTTCCCCTTCCTGGACTTGAAGATGGCGCTTTTCACCATCTGCATCCCCCCATTGTCCCTCTTTCTTGTACAAAGTAATGCAATGTAGTTCTTGTTGTGTGCCTTCAAGTCATTTCTGACTTAGGGCTATCCTAAAGTTACCCTATCATGGGATTTGTCTTGCCCTGCCTGGAGGAGGACTCAGAGGACTCGGAGGATGAGCCAGAATCTCCTCTGGGACCCAAGCCTGCAGCTGTGGAGCCTCAGCCTGGCCCTAGCTCTGCTGTGCCCACTCCAGCAGAGCCTGTAGCCTCTCAGGAGGCTCAGCAGCCAAGTCTCCTGGTGGTAGAGTCTCTGGACATGGAGGAGGATCAAGGGACTGTGCCTGCCTTCAGTCAGCATTGAGCCAAAAAGGCTTGCCTCTGAAGGTCGCTGAGGCTTTATCAGAAACGTGCTGGTAATCAGAAGCACCTGAGTATCTGCAGCATGCTCATTTAAGGAGTTGCTGAATGCCTGCTTTGGTGCCAGTGAATATCTGTCTTTCATGAGGAAAGTGCTCTGGCTCTGGCTCTCGTTGCTCCTTGGACTGAAACCTTGCTTTTTGGACTGCTGACCTGTCTTGATCTTCTGGAACCCTTGACCTTTGGACTGCCTGATTGACCTGCTTATCTGATACCCTGGACCTCAGCTTGCTTGACAGCTCTTCTGGTAAAACCTTTGTGTTTGGAACTCTGCACTTTGAAGTAGAGACTTCAGCTGCTGCTTCATACTAGGTCATACTAGCTGCTATTGTTTTTAATATTGTATTTTAACTAGCTATTTGTTTAATTCTGTTTTAAGGGGATGGGAGGGTGGGACTATGGGATAATGGAATGTTTTAAACTCTGTTCTATTTTAAAATTGCTGTACCCTGCCCCGATTGCCGCACAGAGGGGCGGGTTATAAATAAAAATTTATTATTATTATTATTATTATTATTATTATTACAAGCCATTTGTTTGGTTGGTCTTATCAGCCGTTTGGCTGCTTTCCCGGACAGGATTTTCTTGGTGGGATTTGTTCAGAGTTTGCTTTGCATTCCTCTGAGGCTGAGAGAATGGGACTTGCCCAAGGTCACTTGGTGAGTTTCCATGGCTGAGCAGGGATTCAACCCTGGTCTCTCGTGACATAACTCCACACTAAAACCACTATACCATCATGGCTCGCCATGTTATATCTTAATTATTTTAAAAAAGGGGAAGATTAAGTACAAGTAAATAATTGTTTCTAAATATTTACTTCCAAGCTCCAAGCTTGGAAATTTATATAATGTTGTCATAATGTTAAAGTGGGTTGGAAATTCTAAATATCTTGCACTCAGTGTCTCAGAGGGCCAAGCAATTGACAAACGGCCTTCATAAAATAAGTCCACTAATGTATTTGTTTTGACATTCTCTTCTAGGACAGTTTTCCAGCTCGCTTTGGAGGAATTCATTTTGTCAATCAACCATGGTACATCCATGCCCTCTACACAGTTATACGGCCCTTTTTAAAGGAAAAGACAAGGAAAAGGGTATTTTTTTCCTTTCCTCTTCACCCTTCCATGATTTTGCAAATGTGTCATTGGGGTTTGATCACTTGCATGGAAAAATGAGAAGCATCATATGTTCATCAAGCTTTGTATAATAATATTTTACTTTGAAAGATATAGTTGTCCTCAAAGTGCAAACTTGCTTTGTCAAGCAAGATTGTATACCTTTGGGGAAAGCTTCTGATATTCCATTCAGATGGGTCATGGCTTTCAAGCTCTTAAGATGCTTCACAGATTTCTAATAATCTTATTTTAAAATATGTGCTCCATATAAAACATAAAACATTGACAACAGTTTTTAGAATACAGATGATAAAATCAATGGAGGTTAAACAAAAGCATCTTTCAGCAGTTGTTCCACAATGAGCAGACGCCAGTCCTAGTTTTAAAAACTGTGCTGTGATTTAAAGAGATTTCTGAACCCAGTTCAGATATAAAAACTGGGTCAGCTTGAATGAGACTGAGCAGAAATGAGAGAAGAAGAAAGCTATTGGTTGTGCTGGATACAGGCTGTTAACCTGTTCTTGGAAATAAGCTGCAGAATAACTCCAGTGCTGCAGGTGAAGCAATGGCATAATATGCTCCTAGCATGAACATTGTTAATAGTTAGATTCTCATGTTCTGTACCAGTTGATAACATCCAAAAGTCACCAAATGCATACTTATGTGGGGCTTAGCACAGTGTACTAGTAGAAATTGCTAAATTATGAATTTCTCTATGGACTTTACATTAGACAGAAATCCAATTACAATCTCTGTGATTCAGTGAGAGCCCCTTAAAGAGACATAAGTAGATATCATTATCAGTTGGCTTAGAAAAGGAATGGTGGTTGGATAAACACACAACTTTTATGTTTGCATTCATTGTTCCTGTTCTTCATCCAGCATGCCAAAGTGTTGGGCACTGACACTGATCACAGTGTGAAAAGGTGTGCTGGTAGGCAAATCTTCACATCCATGCTCATATGTACACACAAACACAAACACACACACACACACACACAAATGTGTGCACAAACAGACACATGTTTTTCCATTTACAAATACTGCCATCAGCATCACGTTTATAGGCTCTGGAAATACATCAGAATTTGAAGAGCAGCTTGAAATGAAGCACAAAGTGAGTTTAGTGTTTGGGAGGAAATAAAAGGAACCTCCTCTATAAATCCTAAAGCCTTGAGGATACTAAAAAGACTCACCCAATCACTACCATCAACAGCTTGTAGAAGCAAACTGAGAGATGCAGCAGAATTACCATACACTCTTGTAGTCGTAACACTGGAATTTGATGAAGGAAGATCACATAATTTCCATAACAGATAATACAGATCCCACTTGCAATATATTTTTAAAAGGTCTTGTTGGAGTAGAATGATTTGTTATCATTTTTTGAAAACTAGAGATGTTGTACTCTCTAAAGCATTCTGTTTTTATTCTCTTTCTTTTCAGAAACAATGTAGCGTTTCTCATTTGTATGCTTTATTTTATTTTATTTTCGTCTAGGACGTATGCTTGGGGAGACTTCAATGAAATTAAGGAACCTTTTTTTTAATTCTTTTTGAATTAAGGACACACACTTAAAAGTCTCTCTTGGTGGATTTATTTGTGTCCTGTTTTCAGCTACTACCTCAAAGATGCATGATCCATATTCCAGTATGAGATGTGTTAGAAATAATCTGAATTTCAGAATTCTTTGCAATGAGTTGGAGTCAGTGCTATGTGAACAAAGTGAACTTATGTAAGACAGTTTCTTGTTAATACCAGCCACCTTGTCCTAATTTGAATGAGTCACTCCTTTTGTTTCAGCCTGCCCCATCCCATATTAAATCCGAGGCCTTATATCTAAGCAATGGGTCACTGGAAGAAGATTTTCAGGAGAACAGGGGTTGGCAGTGAGGAAGAGGGGTAGATAAGCCCATTTTAGTGAATTGATGTCTACTTATTCAGCAGTAAATATGACCCAGTGTGAATAATTTCTAACAAGTTAAAAATGGACCATTGCTAGTGGTTTAATGGCATTTATATTAAAGTTCAAAATGCTACTTTTTTGAAGCCTAGTCCAAGATAGTAATGTTTCCAGGTTCTGGTGTATTTATATGTACAGACACATAAACCTCTGACATATATTGACAGTGTCCAAAATATTCTTCTAGAGTAGAGATGTTTTTCACCATTTCTACTTGAAGGAAGCAATAAATAATTTTTACAATTTTCTTCTGAGTGTGAGAAAGTATTCAAAGAAACATGCAGTTTTCAAGCTTAATTGGATTCTGGGGATTATTCTGTTTTGTGCAAAATCCTCCAGCATTTTCTGTACAGAAAATAGTATTTCTATAGAGAAATATTATTTCCAGTGTAGAAAAAGCTGCTTCCCATGGGTAAAATGTTGTTTTCTATGCAAACCAAGCACATGCAATTTCTGTGCTGAATAAATCCCCAATTGCAGAATTTTCTGCACAGGAAAATTCTTGTTTTCTGTGAAAAATAACCATGTGTGAATTTTGTGTCAAATAAGTTCCGATCTGTGAAGATTCTTATCAGTTCAGGATTCTTCTTGTCAGGGTTTCTCAACACTTGAGAATAAGTTTTGCAACCATTTTTGAATATTTTCAAATATTCTTTCCATCACTGTTCTAATCCTGCATGCTTGGGATGTCTGACTTCTCTTATCTGAACAGGCGACACCTCCAATTGCTGCATCTCACACTGACTTTGAAAGTCCTCCATAGCTTTAAACACAGGTTCATGACTTGTAGAAGTGATGTGACATGTCATGGTTGCCTCTTGAGACACAGTAACTTAGAACATCTACATGGATCTTTGGCTCCCAAATATTGTCTAGTATATATGTGTATAGATAATACTATGGAAGAATCATTTCTTTTATTGATTGATATTTTGTTTTGAGTGTTTCCCCCCAACACTCAGACTTGACTCCAACATGTTTAACAGATATGACTAACAGATACAATTTAGGAATTTCTGATAGTAAAACACACCAAAACAGATTGTCATACTAAAACAAGAACCAAATTGCAAGTAATTTTAAAGGACATCAGGAAAAAAAGTATTCCATCAATTTATTTGTCTTCTGATATAGCATCTGATTTAAATAATATTCTGTGTGAGTTTAAATTTCCTTACAGTTTAAATGAATTTTTTTTCATCCTAACGACTTTGTCATTATGTCTAAGGGTCATCTAGCTCTAGTTTTAAAGGTATTCCCCACTACAAATACTGTGACTTAAAGGACAAATTGTACTTTTTTAAAACCATCTTTTAACAGATATTTCTCCATGGAAATAATCTCAACAGTCTGCACCAGTTGATTCATCCTGAGATTCTGCCTTCTGAATTTGGAGGAATGCTGCCACCTTATGATATGGGAACATGGGCACGAACACTGCTAGATCATGAATATGATGATGACAGCGAATACAATGTGGACTCCTATAACACTTCTGCAAAACAAGTAGAAAAGGACCTATCTCCCAAATCCATGAAGAGGTAAGTTATTTATGCTTCTAAACAAAAGGGGAAACTAAGCTAATCACTAGACTTGAGTGTCACCTGTGGAAAATCAGGGCAATATGCTGTATTGGTTAGCATGTTAGACAGGGACTTGAGAAGTAACAGGTTGTAGTCCCCATTGAGCCATGAAAGTCACTGGGTGTCCTCAGGTCAGACATTCTCTCTCAGTCTGACCTACCTTACAGTTGGTTGTGCTGATAAAGTGAGCCATGTATGCCATCTTAAGGTCACTGGAGGTAAAGTGACATATGCATGTAATTAATAAAAGAAATATTAAATACATGGTGCGTCATTCAATCTTCTTCATAAACCATAGGCCATGTCAGTGAGGTAAGATGATGCGTTATGATAGTATGGCCACATTTTACTCATGGAATGTTCATGTCTATCCTACGAAGAGGTAGGTGGATTCCAAATGTGGTGGAAAAAAGCATGATATTTATATGCTCATGTGGTGAACACAAGTGAGTCCTCCTTTCATACATTATATTAGAAACACCAAAAGTGTGGAATTGTTAGATACAGGCAGACATCAAACAAGACAGCTAATGCCTCATTTGTCAAATTTTGTCCAATTGCTTTGTTTGCACAAACCACACACATTGCCTTCTCACTGGGAACATAGAAACTTCAGAATGTCTGTCATTATAAATTTAGAATGAAATTATTAAACACTCATCAACAGGTGTCACAGTATTGGTGGGAATATTATAAAATAATTATAGGGAGGCATTTCTCTGTGTAGATCAGAAGCATTGCAATTCAGTAACGTCGGTAATGAGAATCAAACTGTTTTCAAAGACAAGGCTTTACATAGAAACAATCTTATGATTCCATAGTGATTGCACTGTTTTCTGAGTGCAATCTTTCTTTCTGAGAAAAGATGGAAAAATATCAATAACAATAGCAGATATATTTCTATTCTGTTTCATACTGGACTAAGCAGTCTCTTAAGTGGTTTACAATGTGTAAGCTAATTGCCCCTAACAAGCTGAGTACTCATTTTAGTGACCTCGAAAGGATGCCTGGCTGGAATTGAACTCACAGCTTTGTGGCTGTGAGTGAGTCACTGCTGCAGTACTGGCATTTAACCACTGTGCCACCAGGGCTCCCTAAAATAGTTCAGTTGCATTTGCTATGAAGGAATGTTCAATTATTACGGATGTGAGCTTATGCAGTGCTGGCCTACAGCCTCAGAGAGGTCATGAGGCCCTCATCATAAAAAAGGTTGTCTACCTCTCTCTAAGAGTTTTGGGAATAGCCTCTATTAACTGCCTCCATCCAGCACCCATTTCCTTTAGACTGTCTTCACACACATGTAAAGGACATGTCTCTCTATACATGTTTGCAAACTACTTGCCCATGTTCAGGGAATTAATATTTCCAGAAGTCAATAGATTTTTGTGGTTGCAGCTGCTATTAATTTGGACCTTTCATACATTTAAACTATGTTTCATTTCAAAGATATATCCGTGCTCATCTGTAGAACCAGTTTGCGGAGAGATCTTGTAGCATCTTTAAGACTCACTGGAAGAAAGATGTTGGCAGTATGAGCTTTTGTAGATTTAAGTCTATTTCCTCAGATGTATTTGTTGTAGTGGAAAGCCAGGGACAGACCTATATATGACATAGTAATGATATATGTAGGTATGTCCCTGGCTTTCCACTCCACCAAATGCATCTGAGGAGGTAGATTTAAGTCTATGAAAGCTCATGCTGCCAACGTCTTTCTTTGAGTTAGCCTCAAAGGGGCTACAAGATTTCTTTGCATATGTCTCATTTGTAAGCTTCCTTGAGTCCCAGTTAATGATAATGATGTTCGTAATACAATTGAGAGTCTGATTATTAGAACCTACTTCACATCTTGCTGTGTTGTGAAGTAAGCTCACAATTTACATTATTACTATTAACTTGATATGTTAACTTAAGTGAGGCCTGTGTTCATAGGTTTGGACGTTATTTCACTGTTTATTTCTGCATTCAAAGCAGGTAAATCAGAGACTGAGATGAATTGAAAAAGGATTATTGATTCTAGAGAAGCTTAGAGGTGCTTACCACCTATCAGTTTCATTTTGGAGTAAGTGACTATGTAAACAATTGAAGATTATTCTGTCTGGGGAGAGAGGAGGAGAGAGTGAGAGGGGGGTGGGGTGGGGGTGAGGGTGGGGAGAGAAGCAGAGAGAAAGAGAGAGCACAAATAATCTGTGAATATCTCATAACCCTGGGGTAATGTACCAGAGAAAATATTTATTGAAAAGACTAGAAATATTTACCCAGTTTTAAAGATTGGCACTCTGGTTCCCTCTGGATGTTTTGTTCCTATAGTCCCGTAGTCCATTACCATATTGTCTGGGGTTAGTGGGAGTTGTCCACAAGATCTCCAGTGGCACGATTGGTTGCTCACCATATATTGCCCAAGTACATTTTATAGAAACAGGCTCCCTCTTTTTAAAAACTCTGTACCTTACTTCCTTGTATCTTTTAATCATCCCAATCAGGCATTTGTTTTTACTGCTTTTTCAGGTCCCAGTCAGTTGTGGACCCTGGTGTGTTAAAACGCGTGGATAAAAATGAAGAGGAAAACATGCAGCCATTGCTTTCACTTGACTAACGATGCCTGAGCATTGAACATGAATTGGGGTAGAAGGTATTGCCTTTCAGCAACAAGCAAAGCATTTGGAGAGAAACAGTACCAGCTGGAATCCTATTTTCATGTTAATGTAGCATAATGTAATGAGGCAGCAGGTTTTGCCAGTCATCCTGGAACATGGGTGCCCTGGGCTGGAATACAGGGTGGAGGAAATGAAAAGGAGATGATATCAATAATATATTCTGTAAGTGCCAACCTGTTTGTAAATATAGTCTATTCCTTTTCTCTGCATTTGTACGTAATGGTAGGGATGTAGTGGAGAAAAAAATAATAGAGTGACTATTAAAATATCACAGTTGAATGCACTGTGAAAGAACAGATAGTATTCAGACAAAAGCAAACAAGAAGATGTAAGTAACTTTCATCCTTTTTATACAAAACTATATGACAGTTTTCATATGAATGGCTTTATTTTCTTCCCATAGTTTTCGTTTGACAGGAGAAAGCAGGAGCCTGTCGACATTGTAACTGGTGCGATATTTTCTGGCTTATAAAATGGTATTTCTAAGACATTGCTATGATTTGCAAATGAAATTAGGATATGATTTGCATTATATATATTTTTAAAAGGAAGTTATAGTAACAGGAAGGTAAACACCATTCATAGGTATATTGGTTAATGAGGTGTATCTGATTTTTAATTTTTTCTCACCAACTGTGGGTTTGTGTGCTGTCTGGGACCTGACCATCAGCAGGGCTTCAAAATGTCTGCCTCACTTTTTGTCCACATTTCAGAACTTTCCTCCCTGTGTGGAACATACTCAGTGATGCTCAGCTTTCCATTTGTAATATTTAGCAGCAACAGACTGATGCATCATTTCTAAAACTTCTGAAATTGAAGTCTGAATACATATCTATATATTTTTACCAGTCTCTATGTATAAAGTGTTGTTGGTAGATAAGTATATTTAATCAACGGTTTATAAAAACAAAAAAAAAATCATACCTACTTGGTGTGCCTAGAGTTTATTATAGATTGTATATTAAGGCAATGTCATTGTTAATGTCATAGTAAATAATTTAAGTACAGCACCCTACTTCAGGCAAAATTTAATTATTATAAGTACATAGTACAATACCATGTTGCGGTCACTTTTTGTTTCGTGGTGTAAATGTGTAGATGAAATATGTGCCATATTAGACATAAAATACATTTTACCTCAAAAGACCAAATGGTCTCCAAAGTGGACTGTTCATGGTCAGCTGTAGTTTGGGGGATATGTTTTCATCTTTGATGTGTGCTGATAAGCATGTGTATTTCTGCTGATCATCAAGACAGGAATGTGCCCTACATCTATCCAAACCTCTTTCATCAACATTTAACATTCCACTGAAACAGGAATAACAAGTTATCCTGCTTGTAATAACCAAAATTGTATGACTGAATTCTTAAGGACTCTGAAGAAATATGTCATAATCAGTTAGAGATACTTGATATTTAGTACCAGGCTTAGTACTGGGATGGATTGTCGTCCTACTGAAAATCTTCAGAGGCCTTCAGTTGCAAGAAAGCAGAATGAATTGTTTGTTTTAATCACTTCCCTACTATCCAGATATTAATGGCTCTTGAAAGAGGTGTTTCCATCGTGTTGTTTCTACACTGTCTCTGTGTAATTCAGGTGCTCATTCCTTCCGGGCACCATATGCTTGTCTTTATCACCATTCCACCCTGAAAAATGAATCATTTTGGATACTAAACAAAGTTGGCCCTGGTTAGTACTTGGGTAAGACATCACCAAGGGCCCAAATACCCTAAAGGCACCAGATTACATCTGATCTTGGAAGCTAAGCAGGGTTAGTCTTGGTTGGTACTTGGATGGGAGACAGCCAATGAATACCAGGTGCTGTAAGCTATATTCAGAGAAAGGAACTTATAGCAGACTCACCACTGAATATTCCTTGCCAAAGAAAATCCTATGATATTCATGGGGTTGCTGTTAAGTTGACAGGTGACTTGAAGGCACCTACACGTACAAGTCACCACCAGGCAATATCTGGGTAGGGCTAGGAAAGAGTCCTGCCTGAAATCCTGGAGAGCCATTGCTGCCAGTATCATATTGAGCTAGATCATATTGAGTTAGATGGCCCAATGCTTGGACTCTAGTAAAAGGCAGCTTGTGTATGCTATCGTTAATTTTTTACCACAGTGATATGGGGCTGTAGTGTATTCTAGAACATTTTATGTGTGTCTGAATGCCCATTTAAGAGTTTCTTACTTGCCTTCATTCCCTTGATCTAGTTTACATTTTGTCAATTGTGTCCCTTGCAGGCTAGAACATTAACTTGGTTTCATGGTTCAGCTATTCACTCTTGCAGTAGCAATGGGATGCTGCATCCAGCATCACTCAAATAGACTTCTGCTTGCAAAGTGTGGCTTCCTCCTCCTCCTTATAATCCCACACCCCACTAGCTCTACTCTGGAAGGTCTCCCAAACTGGGAGGTATGTATGGAGGTGCAGAGCAGAAGGAAAATCTATTACACCAGCTACATTCCTTCTGCTTACAGATAGACACCACAAGCTACAACCTATTGTGAATAAGAGGCTATATACCAAGAACATTGTGAGTATGGGGAGATTGTTGACAGGGATGGCTTGTAGTTAGAGACACCTTGAGTTTGACTAGTGACTTCAAAACAATGATTGCATCTTCTACTACAAAGTATGTTCCTATGGCTTCCTTAGGGCTGTTTCATAGAGTGCCCAGCAACAGGCAATGGTAGTCATTGTAAGCTTTCTAAGGGTGCACGTGTATGACACATGCTTTCACACACCCTATCTTTACATTTATTCTCCACATTACTAGGTATGTACTGGAAACAAAATCCACCCAGTTATATATCAAAGCAATATATACAATCTATATCAACATTTCAACTTCTTGGCCCTTGATGACAATATGCAGGACAGCAAACTTTATGTGTTGCTAGATGTGTAGCCCCTTCAGCCACATTAGCAGAAATAATACTGCATATGTCTAATTTAGTATGTATGACTTCACATGACTGGCCTGGAAGTGGTCTCAATAAATATTTGCTATTCTGCACTGAATCTCCCTACATCTTAGAAGTTTCACATACAGTGCTAATATCCTTCTGCATAGCTTCCATAAGATGTGGGACAGTTGGGATCCTTATGGTATGAACTGATAGAATGACAAAATTTGAATGTGTTACCTATTTTGATGAAGTAGTAGCATATTTTCAGTTATACAGCAGATCAACATAGGTAGAGATGCAACTGTTTTCACCACTAGCTGCAACAGTAGCAAGCTGCTCAGCTGTACATGGGCATTAAATGTTCCCTCTTTCCTATCTGCCTGATGGAAGAATTTGGTAAAATACAAAAGCTGAAAACATTCATTTGCAATCAAGTTCCATAAAGAAGTCAGTTTACCTGTTTGTTGTCTCTTTAGAGCAGATTGCCAACATGTATAATGCATGACTGGGAAGTTAGAATTGTCCAACAAATGATGAGATTGTGCCATGTTATGTCACATTTGAACTGGATTGTGTAGATTGGTTTCGGATGGTGGTGGATGAATGATCCTTCTGTTGGTCCTTAGAGGGTGGAGGTGAGGGGATTTGACTAGATGGCTTTAAAATCCTTTATCATATGGGATCTATCATAACCACATGGACAGGGAGCTCTAGGAACCCTCTACTGTCTCCACGACACAGACAAGTCTTGTACTGTCAGATACTCTCTGTCTGCATGCTGTTAGACTGGCTCAGCTAGAGTAAGAGGAGCTGAACAAAGACTAAGTAGGAGAGTGGCTGGGGGACCTATCCTTTCAGCAGGACAGTATGTATATTAATACCCCATCTGTTTTCCTTTCAGTCTTTGTTTATCTGCATAGTGGAAACAAGTTTTCATTTTCTGAGTACTGAACTCAAGTATCAGATGGCATATGGATTATGTTATTAAGGCTTGCCCCACACATTATTCCAAGTGTGTGCAATCCTGGTAAAATGGATCAGAGACTAGGCTTGGAACTGTTACTTTTAGGGACTACAACTCCCAGAACCCCCCAGCCAGCATAGTTATTGGGCCTTCTGGTCATGGAAAGCAGAGGCCAAGTTCTGAGCCAAGGTTTTATTGGTTGGATAGCTCTTATTTATAACAATAAAATATTGGGGAATCCTCCCCAATCCAAATAGAGTGTCAGAACTAATTTTTCTGGTGTTAACATGTTCCATATTTAAGCTTCAGTAAAGCCAGTAGTGCTTACACCATGGTTGACAGTTTCCAAATATCTGGAGACAGAGCTCTGGCTGATAAGGTTTTATATCAATTTCACTTTACAAAAGCATGAAAGCTTGCCTTCCCTGTATTTCATTTAAATCCCCTTGTAAAAGTCATTATTCCTGGAACCTGTATGAAACTTTGTGGAAGAAAAATCAATATATCATGTCACGACACCTCTGTTAAATGAAGAACTTGCTTTGGTTTTATTTTTGCATTTGAATTCTTGACTATGTGTGTATGCTTAACTACAATTTATAAAATGCATTCTGACGTCTTAATTCATGTATGGCTATAATTAAGCTTTCAGGTAGTCTTCTCAGGAGGTAGTGATTTTACATAATTCATCCTCTGTATTTTAGCAAGAACAAACTGAGATGTTCCAAAGGAAGAACACGCAGCAGAAAGTCTGGTCTTCCGAGAATATCAGAAAATTCTAGTTAATTTCAGCTGCTGGGTAAAGAATGTAGTGGTAGGGCATTATTTAATTGGATCAGTTTTTTGAACGTGTATATTGCTTTTCAGAATTTAAGAATTCATAAATTTCTAACACTATCAGAAAAAAAAGTGCTGTAGCAAAAGGTTAGCCAGTCTCTTTGGTGACTGTGGCATTAGTTGATCCTGTTGAGTTCAGCTTCCAAAGGAGATGGAACCCTTCCATATTTTCTCCACTAGCAGAAATATCCAGCTTTCCAGTTCTTAGAGCAGTGATGGTGAACCTTTTAGAGACCAAATGCCCAAACTGTAATCCAAAACCCACTTATTTATCACAAAGTGCCGCAGCCTTCTGGCTTTCTTGTAACGAAATCTGGTGAACTCTGTGCAGGGGCAACAGTGCATGTGCCCACAGAGAGGGCTCTGAGTATCCCCTCTGGCATATGTGGCATAGGTTCACCACCACTGTCTTAGAGAAACCTCAATCTCCACCATGTGTGCTTTCTCTTTCTCTCAGTGCCATGGTGGCTAGTGGGTCTAATATCAGTGGAGGCTGAAAATCTGTTCCAGGTATTTGAAGTCTTAAAGGAAATGTGTGTGTATGTATCTTGAAGACACCTGTCAATTTATGGCAATATCATTAATTTAACAGGGTTTTCTTTGGCAAAGAATACTCAGGAAGTGGTTTTGCCAATTCCTTCTTCTGAAATATAGGCTACAGCATCTGGTATTCATTGGTGGTCTTCTCTCCAATTACTAACCAGCACTGATCCTGTTTAGCTTCCAGGATCAGATGGTTATCTTGTGCCTTTAAAGTATTTAGGCCTGCCTGAACCTATTTTGTGGATAGAATCTACAAAATAGTTCAGGTAAGACCTGGATATGTTCTTTAAAGTTTGGACAAAACTCGGTGTTCATTCACTACATACTGACATCAGAGCCATTAGGTTCTCCTTTTTCCATCCCTGACTCTTTTTCTTTATATTTGGTCTTCCTTCCCCCCCACTTTGTTGCTTATCAAGCCTTTCCTTCTTTTCACCTTTCTATTGTTCCTTCTATTCCCTCTTCATTGTCCTCACTAGCATGACCTTCTCTCCTCTTCACACTCTGACACATATACTTTCTCTCACACACTGTTTGAATAGCTTGAGGACCCTGCATAGGGGAAGATCACATGCCAAGAGGCCCTCTGGAGAAATGAATACACTACATCTGCCTACAGCTTTTTATTTACTGGTGAGGATAAGGTAGGGAACTTTATTACTTAGCATCTGATGCTGGTACTGCATGCTGCAAAAAAAAATTATTAACTAACATAAATCCATTTCAAATTCAAAGTAAATCTAAAGTGCACACTCCTAGAATTCCCTTAGTGTCCATATCAAGTCTCAGGTCTCTAGATGTCACATTTTTGGTACTATGGCTGAAACACGTAAGCCTTGTAGTAGTTTATTGAATAAGGTTCTGCTAATTTGTGTTAAGAAGATTACAGTAAATGGCTTGTATATCATACTCATGTATTGATTTCTCCACAAAAGAGGTACAGGCAAGCAGACTGGAGCTGTTTCTCCCCTTGCCTCATAACTCTATAATTCACCTTACTGATACACCATGATACTGCTGCTCGATTGAGGGCCCCATCCTTACCAGGGCAAAGGGTTATAAGGCAAAGGGTTTTGCATGTTATCATCTCTAGTTTGTTTTTACTGCCATGTATGAGATGTTGAGACTCCGGTACCAAATAATTTGGCTGGCTTTAACTAAATAAGTGGTGGTAGGGGGCATTAATTATTAGTCTGCTTTAGCCAGCAGAATATCTTCAGCCATCCCAGGAGACAACCCAGCAGTATTTACAGGAGATTTGTTGGGCAGCATAATGTCTTCATTTATATCCCTTCTTCGCTCTAAAGATCTTGGGACAGTGTACAATAAAGCCAACATGAGTAATTTAAACAGTATACAAATAAAATGATTTTTAAAGGCTAAGAACATCTTAAACAACTTAATAAGTTCCAAAGGTAGATAGACACTGGCTAAGACAGTTAAAAATGATCTGGAGCTATCTGAAGTGAGGGGACTGCCAGGTTTTCCCCTCTCCTAAATCTGACAGAGACCAGCACCATATTTGTGTCCATTGGCTCTTTATTTCTGTCCTGGAAAGTCACTTTCTACTGACAGCCAATGGCTTGTACCTGTCCATGGACCACCACTTTGAGTAGCTCTGCTGTAGGGCATCCCTCAAACCCACTGAAACCTTTATTCCTGCCTCATACAGGAATCTCTCCAATACCAGTGCAGCAGCTCCAGTGCTTCTGGGTCAAGTACAGAAGTGTGGGGAGCTGTAGTCGAAGAGAGCACAATGGTCCTGGGTAACATGTGCAGGAGAATATAAAATGTCATTTGTGGAAGCTTTTTTAAAACCATATTAAGGCAAAACAAACTAAACTTTTTCTTATATCTCCTAGTTTCTGAGCCTCTCTTTTAATGTGGGTCTGCAAGTAGAATTGCCACCCCTTTCCCACCAGTCCTTATTTTTATCCATCATTCATGCTCCCAAGATAATTATATTCAACAGCATTCTAATTTTATATTTATATCCCACCATGCCACACAACAGTGACCCAATAATATTTATAGATAATAGACAAAACAATCATGTAAAGTATACAACTTCATATAAAGCAGGAGCAGGGAAAACAGCTTAATATGACAGAGACCAGTTCAAACCAGTCCAGACCAATAGCCTTAAGACTGATATCCTACAATTCTTCCCTCAAGTATGCTTATCAGAATCCCTCCCTCTAAAATGGGCATAAGTAGCACCTAACCTGCTATTGTATTGTAACCATGAAATCTCAGTGTGAACTAAGGCGAAAAACTATCCCAGGTGTTTGACTGCTAGGCTCATCACTCTTAGTGAGCATAGGCAGTTGTGTGGAGTTATAGGACTTTTGGTCCCATGGGTTACAGTGCAACCTATGACTCTACTGGTGATATATTTCCTTCATTATGTAGCCTTCTTTATATATCATAGGTTGCACTGTAACCCATGAGACCAAAAATCCCATAACTCTACACAACTGCCTATGCTCACTAAGAGTTCTTTTTCTTTTCTTGAACCTCCGGGGGGTGGGGGGGGGGAGGATCACAGTTCAGACAAAGTGAAGTACGTACTTAAGTTATAACTGGAATAATTAGGTTTTAAACATCTATAATTCTGGCTCATGCCTGATGAGTGTGAATCATGCCACCCACATGCTAGCCTTTGAGATGAATCCATTGTCACCCTTGAGACCTCCACCAAACCTCCACAAGGCACCAGTACCTGAAAAGAAAGAAAAAGGTTTTTTTTCCCCCCAGCCAAATATGTGTTTAAATATTTTTAAAGGCTTTGTAATGCTGTTGGGGTATCCCCCACTTCAAAACAGAAAGAACTCTTCCAAAGGTAACTAGGGGTGGCTGAGTTTCACTTCTGGTCACCCAAAATGGTGAACATAGTGGTGCAGTGCAGAGCTCCTGGGGAGACTAATGTGTCAATGTGCAGCCTGCTAGGCTATAGATCACTCATTCTCAGGCAATCTGATATGCAATTCTCAGGCAATTCTGTGCCTGGTGGGTACATTATATGAACTGAAAATGTAGTTTTTAGAACAGTGCTTAAGCTGACTAACATGTGGGACCAGCTGGGTTGTTTTTTTTGTTCTTCAGTGTGTTAGGGACTTGTGCCACATTTGTGTTTATTGGCTACAACATTTTCTTTCCTGGAAATTCCCAGTAGACTGGCAACGGATAGTTTATGGACCAGAAGTGATCAGGGAATCACCATTTGTAGCTTTCTGATGTGATGGGCTGCCAAGTTTTTTTCTCCAATGTGACACAAACAGATGCTATATTCATGCCTATTGGCTATAATTGTTTCATGTTGTCCTGGAAATTTGCCAGTGGGTGACAGACTGGCACTAGTGCACAGAACACCACTTTGAGTAGCACTGCTCTAGAGCATGAAGCACTCCTGCACCAAGATTTTTCAGAAAGACCACAGGGATAGTGTGAGAAAAGAGCAATCAAGCATTCTTTCAAAAGAGGCGTTGCTTTATACACATTTCAGTTTCTTTCTTTATGGTTAATTAGAGTCACAGAGCCATGATTCTATGAAAGAATGCTTTTCACCAATAGTTGCTGCAAATGCTTTCCACCAAGACACATGGCATCACTTTGGGGGACAATATGGACCATAAGTGTTTACAGCAATGAAAAGCAATTACAAGTCACTCTTTTTTCAAATTCTGAAGCATATTTTTTAGGCATCATATTAATATGTATAATGACATCTGCTTGAAATGTAAAAATGTGCAATACATTGCTTATCATAATGTGCTGGCAGTGTATTGGGTATTTTGTAGTTTGTATTGCCATTTATCAGGTGGGAAATAGAAATAAGAAACCTAAAGATGTACAGATTACTGAATTGTGTCCTTGCTAATATCACTCCAACACACACAATTATTTTTGATGATGGTAGAGAAGTCAAATGTGTGGTTTTCCTGACCACCTCCTGAAAGCACTCCTAAGTAGTGAGACTGAATGTTAACAGAATTCATGCTAATGACTTAAAAATTTAAGGTCATAATAAACACTGATAATTGACCCATCATGTAAGGATGGTGAAGATTTCAGCACATGAAAACTATAGGGAGAAGCCATCTCATGGTAGTATTTTTTTCACCCTTAAGAAATCAAAAACAAAAGGAGATGAAGATTTTTTAAAATAGAAATAACATTGTTGGAGGGACTGTTTATATCACTGGCAAGTCTGTAGAGGGCGAAGGCATACAAAGAGCACTTGATTTGTATAATTATGGATTTTTTTGTCTCCATGTGTTTGTTTGTTATTTTTGATGATACTTCTGTACCACCTGTTCGTCAGTTTCATTTCTTATCTATGGTTAGGGTGGGGTTAAAATGCAAAATAAATTATGCTGAAAGTGTTTTTTTACACTGTCTTGATATAGATGATTCTGGAATCATGTTACCTATGGCTACAAATGCTGGGTTTGAATGGGAAGTAATAATTGCTCTTTTAAGAAAACTGAAATCAAATTCTTTTTTAATTGTAAGCCGCCCAGATTGGTTCGCCACAGGGCGGGGTAAAAATAAAATTTATTATTATTATTATTATTCTGGGTGATAAATCCAAAGGAGGAAATAGAATATGGGATTATTATAGAATATGTATATGGCTATATAGTGTTCTTAAAATTTTGTTTTTAAATGAAGCAGATGCCAAATCTCTAATGTTCATTTTTATACCAGACAGAGGTAACACATAATAACATTTCCTTTTTCCAATTTCATGTGGCAAATATTTTTATGAAATGTGCCCCCTGTGTGGTACTAGGTGGTACTTATTGCATCAGAGGAAGTGCTTAAGACTGGTCCAAATCTGAGATGACGACAGTACCAAGATCACCACATGGGGGCACATGATGAGACTCATGTACACATGGAACTGAGAAGGATCAGAACTTGGAAATGAAATGTTTTGGACTACAAATCCCAGATGAAGGAATTCATAGAATTGTAGTCTGAAAATATCATTCCCTAGCTCTCTTAATGACAGTCATCTTGTTAAGAATTTATATAAGAACTGGTGCTAAACCATGTGGCTGATAAGGGAGATGGTATGTGTGTGTGGTTCCTTTTTTTCTTCTTCACTGTCTTGACTGGGAAGAGCTATATTTATTGTACTACATTTGTGCCAAAACTTATCAGTATATGTACATGGAACATGTTTCACATTCATTTCCTTACACATGACTCTTTGAAAAGTTGTAACAAATCTTTTCACTGTTTATATGAACAATATATATATTTGAACAAAAATAAACAATTGAAGCTGATTAGTAAGGAATGCTTCGATTTTGTCAAAATAAAACCTTTAATGAAAAAACAAGTGACTCAGAACATCCTCATTCTGACAGCTTCAGTCTCATAAATTCTTCTATGCATAGGTTTTCAATTCAGAAAAAACAATATTTACTTTTTTTGTTTTCTTTAGGAATTTTCTAATATTTTGTTTACATAAAATCAAAAGATCTAATTTTTATTTGGTTTTGATCAGAAGAATGCTTCATTCAGAAAAGTGCCACTGCAAGACTGCAACAAGCCCCACAAGAATGACCTTTTGGCAAACTTGGAAGATGACAAGAAGGCAAATGTGTTTTGTTGGTGTTGGTGGTGCTAATCAAGTCCTTGCAAAAAAATGGATTGCAGGGACAGCCATTTCCACTTGTTTGTCTCCTGTATCTATTAATCAGAAACATATTGCCTCTGAACACAGAAGCCTAGCTATGATTTATTATGGCTAATAGCCATTGATAGATAGAATTTGTTTCACTGAATGCCCCTGAGCTCCACATGTTTTGGCAGAGAAAGAATAATATCACTCTATTCGCACAATTTTTATAACTACTCTCAGTTGTAATTCTTCTTCTTCTTCTTATAATTTCCTCACAGGGATGAGGTAAACTATGGTATTTTATTATCTGTTCCTTTCCTAAGTATTTTTCATTACCATGGCATATTCAGTGATATATCTCCCACAAGGGTGGGGAATGTGGTCTTCCAGATATCACAGGACTGTGAGCTATAACAGATAATGGGAGTTATAATTTAATAGCATCTGCAAGGGTGGGGAAAATAAGGCCATACATGGCCCCTGAGTCATACTTCTTTTTTAAAAATTTCATTAAGATTAAAAACAGACCACAAAACATGCATACTTTTTCCAGCTTTTTCACTCAAATAATTCAAATGAATAATTTTACATTGTTTTTCTTTGTTCGGTCAAACTAGCATTTCTTATACTTCTTCTTTTACTCTTATTCTGTACTATTACGTAAAATTCTGACACTCTTTTAATAAGGCGACCTTCTTTGTTTTATCTCATTTAAACTTATATAAAGTTGTATTTTCATTATACCCGTATTAGTAAGAAGAAGGGTGTTGTTTATATCATAACTTATCCCAGATCTATTTTGATTCGTTCCCATTTCTTTTCATATTGTTGTAATGATTTACCTGCAGTGTACATGGATAATTTATCCATTGTTGCTAATTCATTTAATTTACTATACCATTCATATATACTCGGCGTTGTCTCTATTTTCCAAAACCGTGCATATGTAATCCCTGAGTCATACTTCTGAGCCTCCAAATACATGGACAATCCAAAATCTTTTGAATCCCCAATTCTTCTTCTTCTTCTTCTTCTTCTTCTTCTTCTTCTTCTTCTTCTTCTTCTTCTTCTTTTATAAAAGATCATTTTCAAACAGTCTCAAATGCACCAAAACCATCTGCAAAATGCAGCAGTTTAACTAGTCCTGCATAGGATTGTGGCTGTTGGGGAGGGCATTGCTTCTGAATTAAAAAATTGCCTCTTACCCAGTTTTCCAAATTTGGCCCCCAAATTTATACTTAAAACTTGAGTGTTTAGAAATAAAGTTTAGGCATCCAAAATAAAAGAGCAGGCTAAGTGATCAAATGAATGTGAATACAGCAAATATGAAATTTCTAGCTGGAAATGATTTTCAGTGTCCCACACTCTGCAGTGCTCAAAATTCGAGGTTCTCTGGGTCTGAGAGTGTGTGACTTGCCCAAGGTCACTAAGGGGGGTTGCAGACTGCCAGAAATAGTGTGAATTCAGTCCACTTTTAGGGTTAGGGTTAGTTCTAGGGAATCATGGGAACTGTTATTTTTCTGAGACATTGAGCCTTCTCTGTCAGACAACTCTGATGCCACAATAAAATACAGTTCCCATGGTTCCCTAACTCTAACCCTAACCCTAAAAGTGGACTGAATTCACACTATTTCTGGCAGTCTGCACCCCCCCTAAGTGGATTTCCATGGTCGAGCTGGGATTCCAACCCTGGTTTCTGTAGTCAGATGTTTAAACCACTACACCATGCTGGCTACATTAAAAATGAAAAAGTTAAAAAAATGAATAGAATACATGACCCATATAAAAGCCTCCATGACAACGATTATATACTTACTAAAAGCCTGCTTGAACAAAAATGTCTTTGCCTGCTGGCAAAAGGAGAACTGGTAGGGGGCCAGCCTAGCCTCCCATGGAAAGGAGTCCCAGAAGGTGGGAGCTCCACTGAGAAGGCTCTCTCTCATGTCCTCACCAAGGGCCTAAGCAGACTGCCAGAAATAGTGCACATTAAATTGAGGCCCTGCCCTGGCTCAGTGCTAGGGAGTCATGGGAACTGTATTTTTTTCTGGGACATTGAGCCTTCTCTGTGAGAGAGCTCTGGTGCCACAATAAATTACAGTTCCCATGATTCCCTAGCACTGAGCCAGGGCAGTGCCTCAATTTAATGTGCACTATTTCTGGCAGTCTGCTTAGGCCCCAAGTGAGACTGTGATGGTGGTGGGACTGAGAAAAAGGCTTCCCCTGATGATCTTACAATTTGTGCAGGTATGTACTTAGATGTTTCTGCTTAGATTGCTCTAGTCCACTCCCCTGAACATTAGACTGAACTAGCATCTCACCAAACTACAAATCCTATGGTTCCAAAGGATGAAGCCAAGACAGCCAAAGTGGCATTAAACTGAATAGTGTGCACTCAGTTTAAAGGGAGTGGGGTCTTCTTGCTATGCAGTGTGATCCATAGTTGGCTTATTCACCTCTTTTCAAGATGAGGTAGGCAACAGTAAGAGGGAAGTGTTAGGAAGACTTCTTTGACAGACGTATGCTGGTAATATAGAACTATCTATGCTTGCACTGAATGCTATGGCAGGGAATTATGTAGCACTCCAAATATTGTTGAACAGTACTTCCAGTGATCCTCATGATGAGCTATACTTGCTAACATTGCTGGGAATTGCAGTTCAACAACATGGGACGTTATCACATGTGGCCCAGAAAGCGAAAATAAAGTGGAAATGAGGCATTACGAAAATAAACGGGAAATAAACAATAATTCCTCAAACATCATTACCTTAATTGTTAATTTACAGTAATTGCATTAAACGTCCACACGCAAGTGAAAAAAGCCCGTAAATGTACTAGAAATGAGCCTCTTGCACATGCGCAGATAGAGGAATGCTCGCTGGAACCATGGCAACAGCAGGGAAATGCTCCCAAATGCGCATTTGGTTATCACATTACGGGAAATTCAAAATTACCTTAATTGCACATTTGCATTTCCTCCAAAGAACCGAATTTCAAAAGATCTCGTTTCTGTCCACTTTCTGTCCAGTTTCTGTGCGACGTCGTGTGAAAACACGGGCCACTAATCCAGTTTCGGTTGGGATTTTGTGTGGATTTTGTGTGGATTTGGCCCCGTGTGATAATGTCCATGGAGAGGGTTGCACAAAGGGCACCAGTACTGTCTTTTTGTCCACAGTTCACTACAGAAATAATGCATGTTGACACTGCTCTGTCATGGTTTCTTCCTATAGAATCTTGGGATTTGTAGTTTGTTGTGGCACTAGAGCTCTCTGACAGAGAAGGCTAAATAGCTCACAAAACTACAAATCCCAGAATTCCATAGCATTGAGCCATAGCAGTTAAAGTCGGGTCAAACAGGATTATTTCTCCAGTGCAGATGCAGCCAGTCTCCAGACTAATCCACACAATTTTGCCCAGTGTTTAATAGATTCATGTGTTTAGTAACTTTATGTCAAGGATACTACTGATGCTATATATGGAATCTTCTTTCCTCTAGGCATGCAAGCATTTAATTACATTCTCTTTACAATGTTCATATTTTCATCTTTAGCATAGATCAAATAGATCAAGGTTGCTTTATGCAGTTTTACATCATGGATGCAGCAATATCCAAAATTAATTAGTTTCAAAAGCATTCATCTGCTTTGGCATTCATCTGATGTTTTCTCTAAGGATGACCCCCCTATTACTAACTGCCTAACTACAGTTTTTTTTTTTTTAAATAACACTTCATAATGATTTTTTTCATCAAGATCTTGCTATACTCTTCTGAGAGACAGGGCGACTCTACATCACAAATGTAAAACTTTTTTTAAGTGTCTAATTACTCTGAAGGCACCAGATCACATATAATCTGAGAAGCTAAGCAGGGTCAGGCCCAGTTAGTACTTGGAAGGGAGAGCATCAAGAAATGCTGGATACTATGGTTTATATTCAGAGGAAGGCAATGGCAACCCACCTGTGAGTGTTCCTTGCTTAAGAAAAACCTACAAAATTCAAGGGGTTACCATAAGTTGACAGGTGACTTGAAGGGACATATTTCCCTTTTTAAAATACTAATTGGCATTCTTTATAGCAGTTACAAATGCATAACCTAGCATTTCAGATCTGTTAGTGTTCTGCGTTTACTAATCATATGTAGTTGCAGCCCAAATTAACAGCCAGCAACTCCAGCCCATCTCAACAGCTAGCAGCCATACTGGGCAAAGGAAGACTGTTCTGCTGGTGGTTAGGTCAGAAGAAGGATTATATTTCTCTCTCCCCGCTCCAGTGAGTGGGGCTGCAACCATCAGAAACAGGAGTCTTGTTGCAAATCCTTGTCTCAACCACATGTGCTAGTGGGAAGCAATGGAAATATCATAAAATCATAGAATCATAGAGTTGGAAGAGACCACAACGGCCATCCAGTCCAACCCCCTGCCATGCAGGAACTCAAAATCAAACCATCCCCGACAGATGGCCATCCAGCCTCTGTTTAAAGACCTCCAAAGAAGGAGACGCCACCACTCTCTGAGGGAGTGTGTTTCACTGTGGAACAACTCTCACTGTCAGGAAGTGCCTCCAAATGTTGAGGTGGAATTTCTTTTCCTGTAGATTGCATCCATTATTCTGGGTCCTGTTCTCTGGAGCACCAGAAAACAAGCTAGCTCCCTCCTCAATATGACATCCCTTCAAATATTTAAACAGGACTATCATATCACATCTCAACCATCTCTTCTCCAGGCTAAACATACCCAGTTCCCTAAGTCATTCCTCATAGGGCATGGTTTCCAGACCCTTCACCATTTTAGTCACCCTCCTCTGGACATACTAGTTTTTCAACATCATTTTTGAATTGTGGTGCCCAGAACTGGATACAGTATTCCAAGTGGGGTCTGACCAAAGCAGAATACAGTGGCACTATTACTTCCCTTGATCCTGGCTCTTTTTCTTTACCTAGCAACTTGAATAATTTTCTCTTAAATAACAGATCATCAAGTATATCAACTTGGATTATGACTTCCTGGCTGCCAGTGCATATTTTTTATGCATCACAATGGTCAAGGAGCTATAGCCTGGAATGTCTGAAGGACACTGGGTTGATTAACCCTCATGGATCATAAAATCCTGTTTCTATACTCAGAGGTGGTCCAAGATTCTTTGCAGCCTCAGATGGCATTGCCAATGACGGTCCAATCTGCCACCAAGTCAAGGTATGGAGCATTTAGAACTAACTAAGTTACTATGGCACATGAAGCAGCAAATCCTACAATTCCTTCTCCCCACCCCTGGTAGGAAAAATATATAACAATAACAAACTGATTTGTTTCCCTTTCATGACACACTAAGGGGGGTTGCAGACTGCCAGAAATAGTGCAAATTGAGCCCACTTTTAGGGTTAGGGTTAGTGCTAGGGAATCATGGGAATTGTTTTTTTTCTGAGACATTGAGCCTTCTCTGTCAGGGAGCGCTGGTGCCACAATAAAATACAGTTCCCATGATTCCCTAACCCTAACCTTAACCCTTAAAGTGGACTCAATTTGCACTATTTCTGGCAGTCTGCAACCCCCCTAAATCTACTGCCTGAGGTTACTACCTCACCCCATCTCATTGGGAAGTATTCAGTTTGAAAGATGCATTACCTGTACAATTACAGCACATGGATAAGCAGTTTCTTTAAGATGTACAGTGAGGTTTCTCAATAGGGCCATCAAAGGTTAATAAGAAAAATAAATTGTTCAGCTAGCAGTTAAAAAGGCAATTTGAGAAACATGTCAGATATGTTGAAGGGGAGGGAGACAAAAACAAGACAACCCCCTCCCAGCAAAATCCAAGTTTATAGAATATAAACTCTGATAATGATTTTTTTTTAAAAAAATCCCCTTTTAATGAAAAGCGGCAGTCAAGGAAATATGAGATTCTAATCTGGCTTCTTCATGCTGATTCCCTTCCCTCTCCTTTTTTTTGGCCACAGCATGTATGCACCATCCTTGTATCTCACACTGGGAATAATTGTGCTGGGTAGCCCATCTACAGAAGTTACATTAATAGGCTTGAAAAGCTGAGCACAAAATGGGAGGCCCATGGTGCTGTGCAATAATCAGGCTTTCTCACTGGGAGAGGACTTATTGCTTCAGGGAAGTCTGGCAAGAATCCAAGGTTTCCTCTAACAAGGATGGCCAGAAAGGATTTTACAAAAGAGGAGAAATGGAAGAGTCCCGAGATATGACAGCTGTGTCGTGTGGATCCAGCCATGACCTATCTGTGAATGTGCTAATGAATATAATAAATCCCCAGCTATAAAATCACCTGGATAAAAGCAGGTGCCTTTCTTTTACAGCCTGAAATACCTCCCCTGTCTAATAGGCTGCCTACAAAGTTGGGAAGTAAAAGAGTAGAAAACACTGTCTTCAACTTTGCTGCTCCTGCTCTCAGCTCAAAGATTATAGATATTTCTGAGAATGCTTGGCACAAAAGCCAGTAAGACACTGGGGTCCTTTAAAGATTAATTAACTACATTGGTACCCCTTCTCTATGACCAGATTATATGGGACTAGAATAAGGTTTAAATGACTCAGTAGTATGGACCCTCATGATTAGCCCTGATTCCTTGCTTGGGTCATTTTGAAATTATCACAGATGTTAGGCAGTTACCCACTTGGAGAGTCCATTGGATAAACTAAGATAAAGCTTGAGGGTCCCCAGTATCAATTAATATCCACAAACACTGTGTCTCCCGTGATCAGAAATATTTTTATACAGTTATGAATGCAGCCTATTTACTGTGTCCACACTATCTGAAGTAATGTATTTTCTCATATGAACCTACCTGGGCTTTGAAATCTTCAGAGGAAGCCTTTCCTCCCCCCATCCTCCTTAGAAGCATGTTCGGCAAAGATTTGCAACAGAGCCTTTTTGGTGGTTGCTTTCACACTCTGGATCTTTCTTCCAATGGTGACTGTTTATTTCTTTTATTAAAATACAGTATTTCCTGTCTTTTATCTGAAGATCTCAGGGTGGCTTACAATAAAAGCAGCTTTAAAAAAATAAAAATATATTTAATAGTTTCTTAATTTTAAAAAAGACAAATTGGTTAAAACGATATTGAAAAATAAAACTGTAAAACTGTAAAACATGTGCAGCCTGGATAAAATTAGTTTGGCCCAAGGGCTTTAATGAAAAGCCAGATTTAACTTGGCACCAAAATGATTCCAATGCTGGTGCTGATCAGGCCTCCAGTGGTAAGGAATTCCACAATTGGGGTACTACCATAGTAAAGACCCTCCCCATGTCCATTCCACAATGTCTTCCCTCTGTGTTTCATTTCCTGAGGACAGATATGTTAAGGAAAAAGCAACATGGGATATACAGTAATAGAAATAAAAATATGTATGTGAATGTCAAAGTGACTAGGCAGGAGCAATCAGGAAGATACACAGGTGAAAAAGATAATATAATTAAGAAGCCTTGAGAGCCAAGGACAAAGTTATAGAAGGTATATTGAGAACACCTGTGATAGATTGCAAACACCTGAGACTCATTAAGTGGTCAAGGTAAAGTGATGAAACACTTGGGTTGGTCTTAGGTATGGGATGATCTATGTGGACCAATCAAGATGTAGGTACACACCCACTGGGTGGAAACTGACTGGTGGGTGGTGTCTAACAATGGCTATAAATGGCAATGTTTGCTAATGTACATTGTGGAGTAGTGTTGGAGATATTGTGGAGTAGTGTTGGAGATATTGTGAAGTGTAGAGATTGTGATTTGTAGGGCATATAGTATTTATGTATATAGTAGAATAAAGTAGATCTTTTATATAAGACTACTGAGTTGTCTGGTGTCTTGAGGGAAGATACAAGAACCAGAAGAATCCTGGAGAAGTTTGAAGACATCTCAGGAAGAAGAGTGAGAAGGCTTGGAGAGTTTGTCAGGGTCTTCAGCCTATTCTCTGAAACTCTGCTGCTTGGGAAAGAAGCATCAACCACTGATCAAAGCTGGTCAGCTCTGCTGCATAACAAGGTGGTGAGTTAGAGCCAGAGGTGAAGAGCTACAACTCCCATCATCCCTGACAAGGGTTATGGGCCCAGATACTAGAGCAACCAGCATCCACAGAAGCTGAAAGTTCCAGAGAGTGGAAGGTTTTGTGGAGCCTTGTGAGTAAATCATTTTGTGTTTTGTCTGCTGTGCATACTCAGAGGGACTGTGTCAAATTGAGTCACTGCACAAATTAAGATGGAGATCCTAAAGTTTAGTAAATTAAATAGAAACAACTACTCTACCTGGATGATATATGCCCAATCTCTACTCATAAAGGAGTCTCTGTGGTCGACAGTTGAAACAGGGCTGGCAGCTGATGCTAATGCAGCCACTCGAGAAAGAGACGCTAAAGCAAAAGCATGTCTTTATCTCATGCTAGAAGAAGACTTGATTAACGACGTAAGAGATAAAGTGTCCGCCAAGGATGTGTGGGAGACCTTGCAGAGAATACACACTCCTTCAACTGCGTTTGCAAAAATGCTTTGGTCTAAAAGAATTTACAGGCAGAAGATGACTAAAGGACAGTGTGTAATAGAACATTTAAAAACAATGCAGGATTTATTTGTGCAAGCTGAACTGAGAGGAGTGGAAATTAGCAAGGAGCAGCAGTGTTATATTTTAATAGAATCGCTGGACTCTTCTTGGGACAACATAACAAATAGCTTGCAAAATTTGCCAGAAGCTGAGCTGAACAGAGACTTAATTGTTGCAAAAATATTGGAGGAAAATTTGAGAAGAAAGTCTGAGCAGAATGACTCAGCAAGTTTGAGGACTGTGCCAAAACAACAAACGACACCTGAACTACGAAAGCAGGAAGAAGCAGCTTCTACAAGGGAGCAACGGAGGTGTTTTTATTGTAAAAAGATTGGTCATCTGCAGAGACATTGTAAACAATTTGCTGCTGAGAGAAGCAAGCAAGGAGAGAGCAGATGGCAGCCGCGGCAGTATCAAAAACAGTCCAAACCTCCATATTTGAAGGACAGTGGTAACAAAAAGGGGTTTGCAACCATGATTAAGGAAAAACAAAATGCTAATTGTAAATGGTTAATTGACTCAGGAGCATCATCTTCAATGTGTAAAAATATTAATTTGATAAGTAATAGAAAATCAGCTAATGTAAATGCTGTAGTTTTAGCTGATGGGAAAGAGCTCAGTACTGTAAATCAAATGGGTACAGTTTTCATTCCTGGGCTAAAGGAAAACTTTAATGATGTGTTACATGTAAAGGAGTTAGAAAATAATTTGTTATCAGTGAGCAGATTAACAGACAGAGACTACACAGTCATTTTTGAAAAGAACATGTGTAAGATAAAACTGAATGGGGAATTGCGAGGCATAGGCTTGAAAAAGGATAAACTTTACTATTTGGAAGACATTATTGATAGCTACAGTGTTAAAAATGCTAATAACATAGACAATAGTCCAATTCACAAAGACTGCATACATGAACTCCACAGAAAATTTGGCCATGCTAGTTTCAAATGTTTAAAGAAGCTAATCAGTATGTGTCCAGATTTAAAAGTTGCTGAATGCAAAAATCACTTAGATTATACTGTATGCAATCAGGTAAAGGTCAGAGCTTTTCCAGTAGCCAAGAAAACCAAAAGAATTGCCCAAAGACCATTTCAGTTTGTACATGCAGATGTTGCCCAAGCTAATTGTTTATCTTTAGGGGGAAGCAAATATTTCCTAGTAATTGTTGATAGGTTTACAAGGTTTGCATTTGTAAGAATATTGAAAAACAAATCTGACGCTGGGCAAAGTTTAAAAGCATGGGTGAGAATGGTGGAAAGACAATTTGATATTAGAGTAGGAACCATTGTTACTGACCGAGGAGGAGAATTTCTAAGTAATCAATTGTTTAATTGGTTTCAAAAGGTGGGAATAAGGCATGAAACTACTAATCCCGCTTGTCCTAACGAAGCTGGTTTAGCGGAGAAAAAAAATACAAGATATAAAAAGAATAACTGCTTGTTTGATGGCAGATGCAGAGGTAAAAGATAGTTTCTGGGCAGAAGCAACTTTGACAGCAGTACATATTAGTAACAGACTGTATCATCCATGACAAGATATAATTTATTATTTCAATATGAGGAGGTTTTTGGAGGGGGAGTGCCATGTGAAAAACAAACAAAACCCAAACAAATAACAACCAAAAATTCAAGTAGTTTTATGTAGGAGCCACATGTCTCAGTGGAGTGAGCCACTACAGTACACCCTTCTTTTGATATCTTGTAGTATTGGAATGAATTAATTCATGCAGACAGAGGAGGGAAGGAAAGAAAGAGGGAAAGAAGGTAGGTTATCTTTTAAAAGGGTTATAATGTATGCTATAAAAAGGATAATCAAAGTGTGGATATGGGGTAATTTTAAGGCGTTATATCTTTGTAAGTGAATTTACATCTATGAAAAATAAAACTGGGAAGGTCTGTCATTTCAGACAGCTATAACACTACTTCATACAGCTGGCAAGTGACCTGTGCACAATGAGACCAATGCCCAATGGGACTTATGCCCAATGGGATGGACATTGAGCACCAGTGTGTATTGGGCGCTCTTGCTGGTGTCTTGTTATGCATATTTGCAATTCACTAATAGGTTTTCTTAGTATCTCTGCTACATAGCTCAGTATATGTAAAGTTACACAATATATATTGTGAGATAGGATTCTGATGGTAGTTTTGCATAAAAAATGAAATACAATTATGTTAGTAATTATCTTTTGTTGTCTTTTTAAAAACTTGGCTAGACGTTAGTAGGTAATAAACACAAACTTTTGCTGTCTTTAAAAAAAACCTTGGCTATAATTAGTTGCACCAGCGTGGTGTAGTGGTTTGGGCATTGGATTATGACTCTGGAAATCAGAGTTCCCCACTCAGCCATGGAAACCTAGGGGTGTTGCAGATTGGCCTAAAGGGCTTGTCTGGGGGTGGAGTTGGGGAGGGGCAGCTGCATGCCAGCCACCCCAACCCCACCCTGATGCCGTCCTGATGCCGCATGCCTGTTTGCATGGCGAGCAGCATCAGGACACCCTCCCAGTGCAGCGTGTAGGCACACTGTGCCAAAAGGGCATGGAAGAGCCATGGCACTGCTCTTAGGGCAGCCTTTTGCTGCCCCTAAAAGGAGTGGCCTTTTGCTGCTCTTTTAGGGGCAGCAAAAGGAAGGATTGGGACCACAGCTTGGGGTTGCTGTGGCTCCGATCTGCCACTAACAGGGATGGCCCAGAACTGCCCATCTGTATAGCCCCCTACTCAGTGAATTACACACTCTCAGCCCCAGAAAATCCTGTGATTATTCACCTTTGGGTTGCCATAAGATGGAAACGATTTGAAGGCACACAACAATGGGAATAAATAAGTTGTTAACTAAGTTGTAAAGGGCATTACCCATATTGATTCCAGACATTCTTTCATACTTGAAAAATAAATTTTCTCCAGTAAATAATTTTAGAATCATAGAGCTGGAAGAGACCACAAGGGCCATCCAGTCCAACTCCCTGACATGCAGGAACACACAATCAAGGCACTTCTGACAGATAGTTATTGAGCATCTACTTAAAAACCTCTGGAGGAGACTCCACCATACTCTGAGGCAGCATATTCCACTGTATTATGAGTACTGGATGTTTTTCAATTTAGTGGTGACCCTCTATGACCCTAAATGTACCCTATATAGCAGTCATAAGCCTTGAAGCATCAGGTCATTTAACTCTGAGCCTCAGAGTTCAGATTACGTAGGCAGTTTGGAAGTTGCAATAAGGGGGAATTAACACGTCCAGATCAGGAAGGCTAGGCAATTGATCAACAGGATATTTGAGACCCAAGCTGGAGAGTGCCCATTTGCAGTCACAATTCCCACTTCAAAGACCTTTATTCAAGTGACCATTCCCATGCAGATTTGGAGCCTTTTGATGTGGACACCTGGTCTTTGCCCCAGGCTTGGTTTTCCCTTATAAAAGATCCCCAAATTCCTTTGTTCCCTGGGCTAATTTGGATTTCAGGCTGACTTCACACCACTCTGAATTCTGCTAGTTCTGGCTCGTTGCCATTTCTCTGAGACCTTCCAATGGCCAAGTCCCAAGCCCAACCATCCAACTGGACCATCAGGAGCAACCACATATTTGGTAATTATCACCATTAGTGGAGCCTTTGAATCTATTCCAGTGCTCACCTCTTTATTTCCTAGCTCTTGTGCAACTGTGTTTGTGTATGTGCATTTGTGTGTATTTTTCCTCTTAATAAAACACAGTTCATAAAGAGAATTCTGCCTCTGTAATCCTTGTCTCTATACTTTGGTATACAGGTGGGAAGATCCCAGTACTGCTTGTAACTAGTCCACTTATTGAGCTAATATTAAAAAATCCCCTAGATGTTCTTAGTTACATTTTGGTGGAGAATTGGCAGGGAATTTCCCTGAGGTTTGGGCAGGCCGACCATGCAATCGGACTGTTCAGACCCCGGGCATAGAGGTGAAGAGGCAAGGGATTTGCACATGCAGATCTAAAATTCACAGAAAGCATGTGTGTATTGTTCTTGTATGAGTGAGCTGCAAGGGCTGGATCCATCGAGGATTTGCTTCTCCCATTTCATCTCTTTGGTTGATGTCTTGTGCACTAGCTCTGGGCCTGTAATCTAGTGGTGAGCTCCAGTCACCCCTGGGAGTGGTATACAAGCAGATTCTGGACTCCCTATTTTTAGTTTCTCTGTCATGGGTTGGGGAAAATTTGCAGGTTTCTCCTCATCCTCCATTACCCATATACATTGAGAAGTAGGGCCTGTGATCCCTTTCTGGATTGAGATTTGTAGGGCAATAAATCTGAGGGTGAGGAAAGGCCCCCTCTCCTGATAATAGGTCCCTCACAATAAGCTAGGCAACAGGCTGTCCAACCTCCCGGATTGAAACTAAGCAATCAAGATTACTCTGGCAAAGTGATGATGAGGTGGTAGGAGGATCCCCTAGAAGTTAATCTCAGAGACCTTTTGTGAGGGGTCACTGAGAACACTAGTAGAAGTCTAGCTAGGGAAAGCAGTCTGGCATTGTCTAGTGGCTGCCACAGAGCTCTGGAGAGACTAGGATGTGTCAGGACTCCCTGGTGAAAAGTTTGGCAGTGTCCCAACCCAACTAGAAATTTGGAGTGTAGGTTTAGTTGAGGAAGAAAGTCTGGTATTGTCTAATGGCCACTGGGGGATGCTCCAGTGAGACTAGGGTGTGACAGGACTCCTTGGAAAAAAGGTTGGCAGTGCCCCAGCCTGACCTGAATTAGGATAACTGGGGAAAACACCCCATAAAGTTGTGAAGGTTTATGGTTTAAAAGGAAAGGAAAAACCATGGAGAATGTGTGTCCTGCCGCAGTGAGGCTGTTCAAGGAGGAACAATCCCAAGACTGTAATGGATTCTCAAGAAGGGACCTAATCCTTGGAAG
Organism: Phrynosoma blainvillii; assembly: GCA_026167975.1. Taxonomy (NCBI): domain Eukaryota; kingdom Metazoa; phylum Chordata; class Lepidosauria; order Squamata; family Phrynosomatidae; genus Phrynosoma; species Phrynosoma blainvillii. Next base: position 117,243,915 of record JANUYF010000001.1, on the reverse strand, counting down.
GAGATGGGCTTTCTAACAGAAGATCTATTTGTGACCCTGCTCGAGGTCTATAATGCCAAGACCACCAAGAGAGGGTTGAAAGGGGTGTTCCAAGCTGAAAAGGATAGGTGGGCTTTATGGTGAATCTGGATGCTTGCCCAAGAGGTGACCCATGAATACCTAAGGTTGGGACAGGATACAGAAACACTGCAACAACAGATAGGTGATCTGATCAACACAGGTTAGAGAAAAAGCAACAGAGAATGCATTGCTGTCCTAATGCCTATGAAGCCATCCAGAGAGCAGAGAAGGCAGAAAAGGAAAACATCTCTCTACATAGCCACATAGAAGAATGAGAAGAAAAATTGCAACAGGCCAAACACACTGCCAACTTCCTATTTTCTAAAAATGCTGAGGAAGTGGTGCAAGTCAATCACACAGCATGTGAACATCACATTAAAGAATTGGAAAGCATGTTCAACATTCAGAGTGCCATTGTGGCAACAGTACACCCAAAGATTCTGTCCTCTGCATCTCAAGCCTTGGTTCTTCACAAGCCCATCCCAGAAGATGCAAAAGCACTCAATTTGTTCAATCCTCACTGGGAAGGATCAGAGGAAGCTGCTACCATTACATGTGTTCCAACAATAAAATGGACCCCTGTAAATGTCCAGGCTGACCTGGTGCATCCTATAAGGACCTGTGACATAATAAAGACCAAAGAGACCAATGAAGAAATGGGTGCCACAGTCAAAATCATCACAGGAACCTCTAATTGGACCCTGGCTGAGATCAAGATGGTGGCAGATCAGCTAGGTCCCCTTAACCTAGAGACCGGAGCCCAATGGATGACCTCTGTGATCCATGCTTACTCCAATACCAGAGGAAGCGATTTGACCCAAGTGGCCAGATTGTGCATAGACCCAGAATACACAGGAGTGTTTGAAGCTACAGTATCAAACCATAGCTTACAAAATCTTGACCTGTATGCATGGATGAAAAAGATAGTAGAAATCCTATGGCCAGGTACATGGATGGGAAGCATGTATCAAAACAAACAACAAAAACCATATAAAGCCCCAGATACATATGTAGCCTGGCAAAAGGTGTTAGGCATTTTGTCTGGGCAAGTCCCCGGAGATCATAAGGGAAAGCTGTTCTTGAATGACTCCAGCTTCATCGCTGAAGTCTACCAGGGGGTCCATCAATTTGCCAAGATCTATCTAGGCACGATATGTCTCTTCCTCAACAGCCTTAACTAGAGGGAGTTTATGAAATACATCCACGCTGCATCTCAAGTGTTTTGGTCCAGGGAGGCAAAAAAGGGAATGACAGCTGCTGCTTCAGGCAAAGCCCCCCAATCCCAAGAATAGAAAAGGAGAGACAAATGGTGACCTGATAAACACAGTTACTTATAGAAACCACGGCCCTCATTCAAAGCCCCTTCCAGAAGGGCAAGAGAAAACAGAAAACAAAGAGGGAGGTTTCTTCAGCTTCTCCAAAAGGGGTTTTAAGTCCAACCATCCCCCAAGGAATGCTCTGGGAGAAGCCTTGGGAACATTTGACCCAAAAGCTGCTCTGTATTCTGATACTAGAAGAGCTATCTGGGCCAAATCAAAAGAGTTGGGAGCAAACTTGAATCAGTTAGACAGGAAACCTACATCAGAACTGCTAGAGGCCCAAGTCATGGAAAATAAGATCAGGCAGTGAACAGCCCCACCCCAGGGCACTGGGACAAGATTAGGGCTGCCTGGGATACCCTTGGTTGCCGGAGGCAGATCACCCTGAGCAATTGCCCCAAAACCAGCCGAGGATATGGGCAGGATCTCAGATCCTCCAGGCTGAAATTCCTCCTGTATCCTTAAACCCTATCCACACAGAAATTGACTCAGATAGCCTCAGTGAGATCCCTCTAGCGCTAATTGCAAAAGAGGAAGAGATGTGTCGATCTGATCCTGAGACAAGAGAGACTCTGGACATGGCCCATAGGAAAATGCCTCAGTGCTAGCAGGTGATAGTACACCTGATACTGGACTTCTGGGGAAAACCCATGGTGGATGCCCAAAATGGACATGTGCCCAGGCAAAAACCAGACAGATTATTAGTAGATTCAGGAGCCACAGTTAACACCCTATATCAAGACCTAGCCAGCATAGCTCTTAAAACACCAGCAAGCATGACACTGGTGGGATATGGAAAGGGACAGCAGTGAGTCCCAATTTGGAAAGTGATCCCACTGCAAGTCAGTCCCTGTTAGGATATGAATGGGATATATAGTCAAAGGTGAAATGTAAAGATGTGTGTGTGTCTGTAATTTTCCACTTGAGAACAGTTTTTGAGCAAGGCACAAACAATATTTAGAGAAACAGGGTGAATCAATGCCAGGTGGTAACAGAGACATCAACAATGTACTTTCCCAGAGGTAAAACTAATGGAACCAGACTTTGTTATGGATAACAAAGAGATATCAAATATTAAACATCGTTAGGCTTGGGAAAGTTACTCACGTGGTGGATGATGGACAACAAGAGGCTGGGTTAACATACATCATACTGTCATTATCCAATTAACATAAAGTTAACACCTAGAAGGTGGAATATGGGATGGGCTTAGAGAGTCCTTTGTCTAAGAATTGTTTTATTGTTTAAGATGTGAGGGTGTGTGGCTGGATGCTGCAACAAGTTGGATCCTAATGCTTTTGGGATTGTAAAAGATGTAATCTTGTATGGCTGAACTGGGCAAGTTCATCACAATGGATTTTACTTAGTTATCTTATTTTTACTTTTTTATGTGCATTAATAAAGCTATGCTTTTGGACTTTACAATGTGTCTTCTTGACTGAGGAAGACAGAATTGCCTGGAGAAGAGAAGCTGAGCCAGTTGATGGCAAATCTACACAGTGGCTGTGGATCACAGCAGCCAGCTTGTCCTGCAGACTCTGCTGGGTGCCAAAAGGCATCACTACAACACTCATCATCCACACACCAACAAGGGTTATGGGGCCCAGTTATGGCTTTTCTGCCAGTTATGGCCTGTTTGCCAGTCTGTGGCTTGCTTTGCCAGTTATGGCTGTTTTGCCAATTTAAGCCTGTTTTTGCCAGAAGAGTGGCTTGTCTGCCAGATGTGGCTGGTCTGCCAGAGGACAAAGAGGCCAAATGTCCAGGAGGACAAAAGCCCAGGAGTCCAGATGACATATATGCAATGTGGCCAAGAGGCAAGTATTGCCTATCCATGACTTCAGCTGTGCCAGGACAAGTGAAACCATGCTTCAGCGGTTGCTGGGAAAAGCAGAGGTGGCTTCAAATCTTCAGATGTAAGTAAAAGTTAAAGTTTACTGCTTTTGACAGAATACAGAACTCTTTAAAGACAGTTGTCTGAGGACTCCACTCTTTAAACAGTAAGATACAGAAAAAAAATCAAAGGCTAAAAATGCTGAGAATACTGTGGGTTCAATACAGTGAAAATTTTGTTTTTGTTCAAGCTGCAAAAGACTCTGTTAAAGGCCATTTTGTTTGATATGGAAGCAGCTGGGGCTTGAGTCACAGAATACATGTTGCAATGTATGCAGTTTAAAATGCAGCATGATTGCTGGACACAGGCGGTTGCCTAAGCCAAGAAAACTCATTCTGTTACCCCTCTCTGAGTTACAGTTATGTTTTGGGAGAGGATGTTTCTTCAGCCAAAGGTTTTGGGAACTGAAGAAAAGAATGAATGATTTCTACACAACTTTGTCATAAATGCTGTAGTCAAAGGACTTTACAGTTCTTGGAGGAAAATACAAAAATCCCTGGTGGGGGTGAAATTTTACACAGTGTCCAATGCTGTGTGGGGCTATAGCAGGTTTGCTAAGATGCCTGAAGTTCAAAGGCTGCAACGGTGTTGCTAAATGCCAAAAGTTTTGCTGGAGGCCTGAGGTTCCAAAAGATGGGAATCTGTTAAGCCAAGCGGTTTGCTTGAAGAGGCCAGAAAATGCCAAAAGAAGCAGTTTGCTTGAAAAAGCCAAAATGTAGGCTTGGGAGAAAGCCTGGGACAGCATCTTGAGGTCAAGATATGCGTCCTGAAAAAGGCAGCTGATGCACGGAGTGCGAATCGATGCTTTTACTACAGCAGAACAGGAGTTTTAAAAATGACAATACAAGGATGTTTGCTACAATCAACAATCTATCTACAACCCAGAGACATTGGGAGAAACAGAGAAGCTACAAGCTGTTTTACAGAGCTGTGACTGCGACTCAAACAGGTGAAACCTGAGGACAAGAGTCTATATATTCTGGGACATATGTTACAGTTTTGCTGAAAAATAAAGAAATCCTCCAATCTTAAAGATGTTTATCTAGCTGATGGAGGGGTAAGAGATGTTAAAAAAAATTGAAAAATGTCTACATGCCAAGTTTTGGTGAGAAAACTTTAAAAATGTTTTATGTATACCTGTTTTACAAAAGGTGTTTAGCTGCTGTGTCAGGGGATATACACTGAGTTTTGTGAGAGATAAATATAAAAATTACCCCGGCTGGGGAGGTATGGACAAAAGCTATAAGAGGGAAAATATGTGTTTTATACAAAGTGAGACAAATGCTAAATGTACAGGTGTGAAAAATGAATCATTACATTCTGGTTATACACATCAAATATAGAATCCTAGAGAACATAAGATTTAAAAGCTTGATTAAGCTGGTGGGATATAGGTCCTGAATTTTGAAAAATGTTTTATTATACAAATGATTTGGGAGATGTTTGGTTTGCCACAGAGTAAAAAGTCAAGGTTTTTCCTGTGACAACACCAGAACAAGTGAATTACAAAAATGACCTGTTGAGGTTGCTGTTAAACAAAAGGGACAAATGTGTGTTACTGAGTGACAACAAATATTTTTTTAATGATTATGGATAGATTTTCCAGAGTTTTTATATGTCAGAGTTTTAAGACAGAGATGTGATATAATTGAAAGTTTTTAACAATGAAAAAAAAAATTAATTATAAAGGGTCTTTGCTCACAGACCGGAAAAAAAAGAAAATTTTTGGCTCACAGTTTGAGAAACTGGCTGAGAGAAAAAAATCCAACATTGTTACACATGTTATGTGGGGATCCACTGAATTTAAAATATTTAACAGGTTTTAGACAATATACAAAGATATATGTGCTAGCATGTTTTAAAAGGAAAATTAAACCAAAGTGTCAAGATGGTGTTATAAAATATTCAAAAATAACAGTTAGAGATTTCACCTTGATGGTGGGAAAAAGTTTTAATGTTTAAAAAAAAAAATAACAATTGTGAAAAACATTCAAGTTTTGATTGGGAGTTCCTGCATGGCAGGGGGTTAGACTAGATGCCCTTATGGTCTTTTCCAACTTTATGATTCTAAGTTGAAAAAAGATACATTCAAACAAGAGGTTTTACTAAAAATGAGACAATTTAAAAGATCCAAGTGTCAAGAAATGGAGGGACACACAACACACAAAAGATAGACAAACATTAATCTTTTTAAAGTGAGAGAAACACTTTAGATCAGACAATACAGACAAGATCATTAAAAGGTAAAATGACAAAAATCAAAGGACACACAAGTCCAGAAATGATACATGTTATGTTAAAAAAAAAATTAATAGAGAATGAAAACAACACACAAGTTTATTATACAAAGGACAAGAGTTTATACATAAGTGGCTGGTGAGCCAGAGAGTTTCAAAGACAGTGTTAAGGAGTTTCAGAGAGTTTCAGAGGTTTTAAAAGTTGTAAAAGGTTTTTTCCTGTTGAGAGAGGGAGAATGATACACTGCAGTGCAGCAAAAAGTTTAAGTGTTTAAAATTGACAAAGAGATGTTTAAAATGTGGTTGATAGACCTAAAAAAAACAAAAATCACAAGGTGAATGGATATATAAAATAAAAGATGCCTGATGACAAATGAAAATACAAAGCTAGGTAAATAACAAAAGGATTTGTTCAACAAAGGTTTAAAAACATTGATAAAACAGTCTGAGGCTGAGAGCTTGTGACTAAAATAAGCTTTTAACAGTAAGGAGGGGCTAATAAGTTCAACATTTTGCTTTTGAGATTGCTTGTTTAAATGCTGATGTGTTAACACAAAGAGATGACAGCTTTGGTTGTTTAGATTTGAGAGATTTAAAAAAAATAAGTTGTCTAGAGAGATTTGGTATCAAAAGTTTTGATTTTTGAGATTTTATTTTTAAAGTTACTAGACTGCTGATAAAATGTGTTTAGTGAGTCAACATAGAAAAAGATTAAGAAAGTGTGATTTACAAAGTGCAGAGGTGGTGACAAGTTTAAAGTCAATAGGTTTTGTTTAGAATAAAGTTATAAGAGGTTTTAAATATTCAAATACATAAAAAAGGCTTTGCAAAAGGTTTGATGTTTATAGTTGACAATAATAGATTATAATTGTGTTGTTATAGGTGTTTTAAGAAAAATTGTTTTGTTTTAAATAATAGATTAGACAACAATAGAACATTTGATAAGTTTTTAAGAGATAGAGGCTTGTGATTTAAAATAGCCACATTAAAATAAGAGTGTTTTATAGATAGTTCATTTGCTTTAAAGTTATGTGATATGATAGTCAGTTTAAAGATTGTTGTTTAAATATAGACAAGCTTAATAGTTTGATAGATTAAAAATAAGGATATATAGTTATAAGTGTTGATAGAGTTTTAAGTGCTGATAAAACAAAATATATAACATTAAATGAGATAAAATAGATTAAACAATTGTTATAAGACTTAAATTATAAACTGTCAGTTGTGACATATAGAGATTCACAGACATACATTTTTATGACAAAAACAAAGGTGTTAAAAATGTTAAAATATAGGTCAAGATACGTTAGAGTTTTATAACAAAATGCTAGGGAGAGCTGGTTTAAAATAAAATTGTGTGCCTAGAGTTTAAAAGCCAAAACAAAACACTATAGATATATTAACAAAGGTTTTAGAGATAAAACAATATTTAACAATTGTTATAACAGGTTGAGGTGTTACTTTAGATATATAGAGTCAAACATTGTGCTTAGATGGTTTTAATAACAACAACAATAATAGTGATCTCACACATCTATACATTTCAGGAGGGGATTGTTAGGATATGAATGGGATATATAGTCAAAGGTGAAATGTAAAGATGTGTGTGTGTCTGTAATTTTCCACTTGAGAACAGTTTTTGAGCAAGGCACAAACAATATTTAGAGAAACAGGGTGAATCAATGCCAGGTGGTAACAGAGACATCAACAATGTACTTTCCCAGAGGTAAAACTAATGGAACCAGACTTTGTTATGGATAACAAAGAGATATCAAATATTAAACATCGTTAGGCTTGGGAAAGTTACTCACGTGGTGGATGATGGACAACAAGAGGCTGGGTTAACATACATCATACTGTCATTATCCAATTAACATAAAGTTAACACCTAGAAGGTGGAATATGGGATGGGCTTAGAGAGTCCTTTGTCTAAGAATTGTTTTATTGTTTAAGATGTGAGGGTGTGTGGCTGGATGCTGCAACAAGTTGGATCCTAATGCTTTTGGGATTGTAAAAGATGTAATCTTGTATGGCTGAACTGGGCAAGTTCATCACAATGGATTTTACTTAGTTATCTTATTTTTACTTTTTTATGTGCATTAATAAAGCTATGCTTTTGGACTTTACAATGTGTCTTCTTGACTGAGGAAGACAGAATTGCCTGGAGAAGAGAAGCTGAGCCAGTTGATGGCAAATCTACACAGTGGCTGTGGATCACAGCAGCCAGCTTGTCCTGCAGACTCTGCTGGGTGCCAAAAGGCATCACTACAACACTCATCATCCACACACCAACAGTCCCATCCTAGATCTCATTCAGGCATGCGAAAATCAAAGAGAGGGTGATGGCAGCATGGGTGTAAAATTCTTGAGGCGGCACAGGCTGACAATAGACCTAGCAAACAGCTTCCTCTGGCAGCTGGAGGATGGCCCTTTGCATATTTCAGCCATTCATAGGTGTGCTGCACTGAAAGCCCCAATGCCTCTATTTCTTTTGACCACTGATCTGTGGATGTCTGACTTCCCAGAAGTGTGGATCAAAGACATAATTGAACGTGGCACAATTAAAGATGCATGTATCTTGATAGAAGGGAAAGATCCACCTCCCCCAAAACAATATAGATACCCCAAGGAAGCAGAGGAAGGAATTGCCAAGACCATTGAGGGGTTGCTAAAATGGGATGTACTCATCCCGATGCAGTCCATCTGCAATGGGCCCCTGTGGCCCATCCTGAAGGTGGATAGCATCGTATGGAGAATGACCGTACACTTCAGAGTCCTCAACACAGTTACCCTCGCAGTAGTTCCTGTGGTGAGGAAATGCAATGAAATTTTGGCCGCAATTGCAGCTGGGGCCAGATACTATAGCATTGTGTATCTGGCTAATGTTTTTCATTCTATCCAACTGCATGAGAGCTGCTTTTACAAATTCACATTTGAATTCAGGGGTAATCAGCTCTGTTTCACTTGTACTCCTCAGGGTTTGAATTCAGGGGTAATCAGCTCTGTTTCACTTGTACTCCTCAGGGTTTTCACTCCAGCCCCAGTAAATGCCATTCACATGTGGTAAAAATGTGGACTAGGTTGTGCCCCACATCATGTCCACATGTGTTGTCATCCATTCTGATTCAGAAGAGAAAACCGCAGACATCATCAGAGAGGTCCTTGGCTTGAGTTCAGAGAACACAGAGTTCAAAGCAAACAGAGAAAAGGCCCAATTAGTCCAGACACAGGTCAAATACTTAGGTTTGTGCCTTCACACAGATTGCGGAACACCAGATTCTCAGAGAGTAGAGACCATTTGCAAACTTCCAGCTCCTACAGACATAGCTTCATTGAGAGCCCTGCTGGGGATATTTAATTTCTCCTGAGAGTTGATTGAGTCATTTGATATTAAAGCCAAGCCTTTATATGTGTCGCTAAAGAAGGGGGAGCCCTTTGGGAGTCGGGATTAGAACAACAGCAAGCATTTGCCACCCTGAAGTGAGATTTAGTCCAGGCCCCCACCCTTGTTCACCCTGACACCAGCAAGCCTTTCTACATTCAATTGTCAACATTGGACAGTAGTATGGGAGCAGTCCTCTTTCACCTCTGGAATGGAGCGCAGAGAGTGATAGCTTACACATCTTGAAACATCTCACCAAGTGAAATCAAATTCAGTCTGTGCGAGAACAACTGCCTTGCTTTGGTGTGGACTCTGACCCAATGGGAGTTCATCATAGGGGATGCTAAAGTCATAGTTCAGACCCTCCACACAACCCTAATGTTTATACTGTCAGGAAAAGGGCAAGATGGACAGGTTCACAATTCCCAAATAGCCAAATGGACTCTTGAGCTGACCAAGAGAGGGGTAGACTACCATAGACAGCCCAGTGAACCCCCTGCTCCATACTGTTTAGTAGTCATAGGAGCTGTCCATGAGTGCCCCCTTTCCCCAATCCTAGATAATAGATGGCTAGTAAAGGCAGGAGAATCTCTCTGAGGGGAATTTTGTGAGGATTTGCTTGTTGGTTCTGCGATGCCTCTTCATTGTGCCCAGAGGGGACCTGCTTAATGGGATATGGTGCAATTCATGTAAAAGATGCCTATAGTCTTCAAGGGTTGGTCCACTCCCACTCCAGCCAAGCTGCTGAGGTAGAAACCCTCCACACAGAACTGGAATTTGAGCATCCAGAAGTCCCTTTGGCTATTTACCCAGACTCCCAATGGACTATAAATGCAGCAACTAACGGGCTTCCTGTATGGATAGAAGGAGAGTGGAAAACCAATGATGGAAAGCCAGTGGTCTATGTGGACAAGTGGCAAATAGGGCACAGCTGCTACAGGAAAGAACAGCCCCCACTTGGGTCACTTTCATCGAGGGCCATCAAAAGGGGAAAAGCAAAGAGGCTCTATTGAACAACCAAGCATATACTATGGCAAAGGAAGCCACTTTGGTCCCCGAGACAGAATCCCCTGTGGATCCTATCAATGTTAAACCTAAGGAGCCTTTGATGCCCCCAACCATGGACTTGGCACAGCTCTACAAGGGAGACTTAGAAATCAGGAAATTGATAGAAGTGGGAAAAGACCCCACTGGGAGATATTAAATAGCACAGAAGGTAGGACTTTGGTAGGCAGTCGATGAGAAAGGGAACTTCAGTTGGATTGTACCCCAAGAAATTTGGGGTGACATGATCCAGTTTGTCCATGAATTGGGACATCGGGGAAGGCAGACCACTTTTGAGAGAGCTAAAGAGATTGGATGGTGGCCCCAAATGCATCAGTAGATTGATCAATGGGTAGATAATTGCTTGTCTTGTACCATGGTTAATGCAGATCAAAGTGTCCCTAAGGCTCCGATCTGTCATCAGCGCATTGAAGGTCCATGGGCTCATCTCCAGATAGACTTCATAGACTCCTACCTCCTACCAACCATTGCTAGGCAAATCAAGTACTGTCTTACCATCATTGATCCTTTCAGTAAATGGATAGAAGCATTCTCCTCTAAGGACAATACAGCCATTACCACAGCCAGAATTTGGTTTAATCACATGATCTGTCTCTGCGATATACCATGCACATTAAACCATGACTCCCAAAGTCATTTCTCCAGAGAGGTGATGCAAGAATTGTGCAAAACATTAGGGATAAGACAAAGGTTTCACATAGCCCATTATCCACAGAGTTTGGTCCAAACTGAGAGGACTAACCAGACACTCAAGGAAGCCCTGCAAAAGGTGGTGTGCTCCTCAGGGAAGGACTGGGATGCCAAGCTGCCTGTCATCCTCATGGCCATCATAGGGACCATTGCCTCTCATGGAGTCACACCCCACCAAGTCATGACAGGCAGAAAAATGCTCATGCCAGAGGCGTTTTGGTTAGACACCACACTTCCCTCAGATTTAGAATCTGTGGCCTTAAACCAAGAGTTGGTTTGGTCCCTAGTCCAGAGCATTAGACAAATTCACCATCAAGTAGCTGAAAAATTGGGAAAGAACATGTAGACAATGGACTGCAGGCTGTCTTGGTTCCGGAACCCCCAGCAGTGGGACAAGGGTCAATTGCTCTACAGGAATTTTCCACAAACCAGTTATACTTTGTCCACAAGATGGATGGGTCCCATTAAAATCACCAAGTGTCTCCAGCTGTTTACCAGGTGTGCATCCCTCACAAACATGTAAACAAGTTTAAATATTTCCATGCCTCCCAGCTTAAAGAATGGAAGATAGGTCATGTCCCTGTGAAGTCCATGATGCATGACAGGCCCAAGATACCCATAATAGATCTTTTGGAGACTTTTGTGTCCCTGGATGGATGGTAGCCAAAGCCAAACTGACCTCAGATTTGCCTCTCTATTTCCCTACAAGGATGAAAGATGGCACTGTATCTCTGCAGATGGATGATATGGGTTCTGTTGTGTGGGACCCTGAGTGTAATTTTACCAATTTACCCAACACAGTTTAATACCAGTTGGGAATATAACATCAAAGCAGACTGCCACTGGGTATCTCCTTACCCAGGTATTTATAAGGTGTTCAATGCTATGGAAGAAGCCTGTGAATGGTATGACAAAAGGCTTCCCCTTAGAGTGATTTCTAGACTTCTCATGACTGCAGAAAATACCATTACATTCAGAGTAATCATGTTTGGTTCCCAAGGACATAAGTGGGTGGAAGCAGATGCAGGAAACCTTCCCTTAAACCCTGTATTTTGGAGCTGTAATCGGTTTGACCCCCACCCTAGTGAGGTCCCTCCATCCTTCTACACCACACTCACTTTAGATCAATGCCATCCTACATGGATATGGAAAACTAGGCTGTTCATCTGTGCTAATATCACCAGAATGCCTACAAACTGCAACATTACATGCCACCACATGGGGTACCCCTATATTCCCATGTATCCCCTAGGGGTGCTTAGTGAAACTGCTTTGTACTTATGAAACATAGTTATCTGGCAAGATATTTCCTCTTCTCCTACTCCAAAGCACAGCCAATTTTAACCACCTTGATTCTTAATCCGACCACAGTAAATGTGGACAGAACGATCCCTGCTAATAGCCCATATTTAAAAGCCGCTTGGGCTCAATGAAAACAGCTGGCAAAAAAGATGGCAATCAATAGCACACCCACTGCTTAGAAATAAACGAAATCTGGTGGAGGGATTGGAACAGGCAGAACTATTTTAAATGCAATAGACTCTGAAGTCGTAGCAAACAAATTAGGGTTAATTGGGTCCAAAACAAAAGACTTAGGGGTCTCCATAGCAGCGGGACTCACTAACATGGCACAAGGAGTAGATTGGCCACATCATGCCACAATGAGTGGGTGTAGAGAGAGATCATCTTAGACTTGGGACATTCTTTGGAAAACAGCATTTATGATTTGTCCATAGCATACAGTGCACCCAAATTCAGGGCAGCCTCATTATGTTTGCCTCCCAGCTAATTCAAGCCACCCTGATGAAATTGATATACCCTGAAGTTCTGGATTTATTTAGAGATAAATACCCAGATCGCTAGAATATCCTACAGATTTAATGAAAATACCTGGAGTCCACTGGGCTGACATGACCCTCTAGATAGGAATATATCATGGGTGGGTGTGGAATCCCCATGTGGTCCACTCTGTTTCCCATCTAGGACTGCCACTGGCTGGGACAAATGCTACTATTTTATCTGGTAAACTGTTTCATTAGATCAGTGGGTCACATTGATTTGATTTATCTGGGTACATTAAAGCACACCAATACGTACATTGTTGCAGTGCTCTAGAAGGTGTTCCTGTCCAGGACGTGCATGAACACATGGTAATCCCAGTTTATGCAACTGTCTTTGTACAAATGACTCATGATTCTTTCTGTCTCAGAACACCTTGCTAGTCCCTGACAATTTTGCCTTTGGAATACACTTTAGCCATAGATCAAAGTATAGTATACCCCTGCTTCTGTAGACTACATTTAATTGATTGCTTTGGCAAATAATTTTATGTACATGATATGGTTAAAGACTATGCTATGGATTCTGCCTATCAAATAGATTCCAGTGCCATACAGGGGTTTTATACTGAAGATGAATGGGATGTGATGAAATGGTTACGTCTACTCAGTAATCTGAGTGAGATGGTAAAGAAAATAGAGAAAACAGAGGCACAGATTCTCACTGTTGACCTCAGAGCCAAATGGATTATAAAAATAGCCCAAAATATAAAGAAAGGTGCTTCTCATTCTTGCTTAGGAGATCTCGATTGATCTGCTATGGGCCAAGTGCTACTGCATTTGGTTTCCAATCCAATAACTATAATTTTGTGTGTTCAAATTGCCATAGTCATGGGGTCTATAAGTCTTGCATGCTCAGTCAGAGAACAGGTGGCTGAGCCCCATGTGATTAGCCTTGGGATACATACCGCCCTCATAAATTTTGTCCCTCCTTTTCAAGCCACTCCTGTGACCAAGGGAAGAAGGAGAGACCCACTCCCTCCAGAGATAATTCTTTCCTTTAAACTGCTAAGGGGAATGTGGGGGAGTTTTGGCTTTTCCTTCCCCCACTCAATGGAGAAAATTATCAGCCTTGGAGATAGTGCTCTGTGCAGAAGCCAAAAAAGTTTTTTCAGATTTTACAAGATTGGCTTGCGCCCATTGGTGGCATGAAGCCCAGTCTGGAAACATTGAAAGATTGCAGCCGACGAGTGGTGCACTGCCCATTGAGTGCCAATGACATAGCCATCTGACAAGGATTGGCACTAGGGTAATACCTCCAAGGCTGAGCATTTTAACCAAAAGATGGGCCTCTTCACAGAGGCAACCGCAGGGCAAGTTTCCTGAGATTTTTCTCAGCTACCCCATATTTTTCAATGACTCTTCAGATTACAGTGACATGACCCAGCTGAGATAACCCCTGGAATGGGATCCCCACCAGTAACATTTCATGAATATTGGGATTCCTGTGTCAACCCCCCCCCCCCATTCAGCTGTTTTAGAGTGTTTTTATTCAAAATATGGCTAATTTGCATAATCTCCCAGCATTCACAGCCAAACCAGGAAGCAATTGAACAATTCAAAATGGACACTGATTGCCTCTTAAAGCGCAGAGTCCCTCTTCTCTTTTAAACCTTCACTAACCAATTTTTTTTCAGGATACACCAACACATGCAGGTTGGAACTCCTTCCAACCCACACCTCCTACAGCACATTGGCCCTTCCAGTTCATACCTCAATGGTCTGTCTGTTGCAACTATCACCAGCCACACTTGCTAAAGCTTTCGGCCTTTCTCGTCAGGATTTCTATCTATATTTCTGCTTAGATATGATATGTCAGGCACCTTATGATGGTCCCTGATCTGTAGAAAACTTTCATGTATTATGTTCATGCTGACCTAGCACTGCGGGATGCTGCGGGGGGGGGGGGGGGGGGAGGATACATTTCATTCTTTTTCCTTCTAAAATCCCCAGGCTTGTATATATAGAGTTAAAAGTCCTATCTTTTCTCTTTTGCTCTCTTCATCTCACATATGCATGTATAGTTTATCTGTATTTCATTTATGTGAATCCTGATGTCCCGGAGTGCCTTAGATCTTGAAGGAATGAGTGAGACATCCTCCTGATGTCCAACACACCTGTGACACAGCCCAGTCCTGCAGTGATGACAGGTGTCTCCCTAAAAGCTGTGCCTGTGCAGCACCATCAGTCTACATCGCACAGCCACACCAAAATGTGCCTGTTCTTTGTTCTGGTGGTCCTCCTGTGTCCTCCAAGTTCCTGATTTGATTCATTTGTGTTTAGACTGTGCCCTTAAAAAGCTGCCACCCCCACCATGGCGTACCAAGTCGCCACTCCTACGATTGTGCTCTGTCTGTTCCAGCAATTAGTCTGAAGTTTTTCCAAAACTTTTGCCATTTGTGCTCAAAATCGCAAGACCGCTTGATATAGACTTTGCCAACCAATACGCAAGCTACACATCAATCCAAGAAAATGCTTCAATTCTATTTTGGCTCAAACTTCCCACTGGACTATTGTGGCTGGGTAAATAAGACTTTATAGACTCTGGTTTATACACCCTAAAGACTTACTTTGACTACCTCACATTTGGATTTTGAAAATGTATTGGTTTTCTGCTTTTGCTTTGCATTTATTCATTGATTCCTTGCTTTTGACTTCAATTGATTAAACTTATGATATGAATGCAGATGAATGGGGTTTCACTGACTGATAGTTTCCAGAGTGCTAGTTTAGACTCCCCAATTCATACCCAAAATTTTCTTTGGCAAAATTGATTCAGAAACCATCTTAGTCTCAAGATCACTCAGCATAGAGATTTCTTGGGGGGGGGGGATGTTATGAGTACCAGAAGTTTTCCAATTTTGTGGTGTGTGTGTACCCCTCTATGACCCTAAATGTACCCTATACAGAAGCCATAAGCCTTGAGGCATCAGGTCATGTAGCCCTAAGCCTCAGAGAACAGGAATTGATTAACAATTGATCAACAGGATGTTTGGCACACAAGATAGAGAGTGCCCATTTCCAGTCACAATTCCCATTACAAAACCTCTATCTTGAGTGACCATTCCCATGCAGATTTAGACCCTTTTGAGGTGGACACCTGGTCTTTGCCCCAGGCTTGGTTTTCCCTTTTAAAAGATCCCCAAATTCCTTTGTTCCCTGGGCTAGTTTAGATTTCAGGCTGACTCCATGCCACTCTGAATTCCGCTAGTTCTGGATCACTGCTGTTTCTCCAAGTGCTTCCAATGGTTGAGTCCCATGCCCAACCATCCAATTGAACCATCAGGAGCAAGCACATCTTTAGTAATCATCATTAGTGGGGCCTTTGAATCTATTCCAATGCTCATCTCTGTATTTCCTAGCTCTTGTGCGAGTATGTGTATGTATGTGTATCTGTGTGTGCTTTCCCTCTTAATAAAATACAGTTCATAAAGAGAATTCTGCCTCTGTAATCCTTGTCTCTATACCTTCGTATACATGTAGGAAGATCCCAGAACTGCCTGTAACTCAGTTCACTAATTGAGCTAACATTAAAATCCTAGAGGTTCTTAGTTACAGTATCAGCAATGGAGAAATTATCCAGTTTGACCACTTTAAATGCCAAGGGCTATGGAATTCTGAGTATTGTACTTTGCTGTGGCATGAGAGGTCTCTGAAGAAGGCTAAATGTCTCACTAAACTATGTTTCCAAGAATTCCATAGCATTGAGTGGTAGTTGAAGTGGTGTCAAACTGGATTACTTCTGCAGTGTGGATAGAACTGTCAAATAGCTAAGTTCTTCCTAATGTTTTTTTTTTTTTTTTTGGGGTGGTGGTGGTGGTGGTCTCTTTTCCTTTAGCCTGAATCCATTGCTCCATGTCCTATTCATTGGAGCACTAAAAAAACAAGCTTGTTCCCTCTTCAGTATGACATCCCTTAAAATATTTAAACATGGCTATCATGTCACTCCTTAACCTTCTCTTCTCCAGGCTAAACATAACCAGCTCCCTAAGTCTCTCCTCATATAGGGCATGGTTTCAAGACTTTTCACCATTTTGATCACCCCCATATGGACATATTCCAGCTTGTCAACATCCTTTTGGAATTGTGGTACCCAAAACTGGGCACAGTATTCCAGGTGAGGTTTGACCAAAGCAGAATAGAATGGTACTATTACTTCCCTCAGTTTAGACACTATACTACTATATTCTGGCCACTAGAATCAAAGATGAAATTAGTTAGATATGTTTATCATGATAACATGTTGATAAATAATAAGGGATATAACTGAACTAACTAGCCACACTTTTTTCAACTATACTTTTTCAGTTTCTCCAAAGCTATTTTTCTTACAAGGCAAGATGGCAAATGTGAAGAAAATCATGTTGCTTTTTTGATACTTCCAGCATGCTGCCCTATACATATTATCACCGTGATATCATTTTAAAACAATTTTCTCTAACAAGCCCATTATTATTATTATTATTATTATTATTATTATTATTATTACCCTGCCCCTCTGTATAGCAATCGGGGCAGCTTTCAACATAAAATACAACAAAATAAAATCAGTCCCAAACCCCAGCCCCTCCCACCTCTTAAAAAGTCATTAAACAATCATCAGTTAAAAACAATATTTAAAATTAGGACAAAGTGCTGACAGAATGCAATAACAAGCAACAATAATGGCTGTATTAGCTGCTAGAATGGAAGGAAAAGGAGGTACAATTGGGCAGGCTCTTATGACTGGGAAGACTAGCTGGGAAAGGCCTGCCAGAAGAAATCCATCTTGACAGCCTTTTTAAAGCTGTCTAAGGTCGTGATATGATGGATCTCATCTGGCAGGCCATTCCATAGTATGGGAGTGGTCATTGAGAAGGCCCTCTGGAAAGTAGCTGACAGTCTAGATTTTTTCACCTGAAGCAAATTCATACCAGAGGACTGAAGTGCGCAGGGCAGATTATATGGGAGGAGGCGGTCTCGAAGGTAGTTTGGACCCAAGCCATTTAGGGCTTTATAGGTAATAACCAACACCTTGTACTGGGCACGGAAACTAATAGGCAGCCAGTGAAGAGGCTTCAATACAGGTGTTATATGGTCTCTTTTAGATGTACCGGAGACCAACCTGGCTGCCATATTTTGTACTAGTTGAAGTTTCCAGACCAAGCACAAGGACATGTAGAGTGTGTTGCAGAAATCAAGATGAGAGGTTACTAGAGTATGTACCACAGTTTCAAGGTTCTTTACTTCCAGGAAAGCGCGCAGCTGGCATATCAGCCAAAGCTGATAGCAGGCGCTCCTGGCCATCGCATTTACCTGATTAATCATCTGAAGTGATGAATCCAGGAGCACCCCCAGACTGTGAACACAGTCCTTCACGTTGAGTGTGACCCAGTCTAGGACTGGAGGTTGTATCCTGATACCTGGTTTTGGGGCTGCTACTGTAAGTACTTCCATTTTGTCTGGATTCAGTCTCAATCTGTTTTTCCTCATCCAGTCCATTACTGCCTTAAGACAGTCATTGAGAGGAGAGACACCATCTGAAGTTGAGAATGAGGGCCGAGACATAGAGAAATATATCTGGGTGTCATCAGTGTACTGATAACACCCCACCCCATGTCTCCAGATAATCTCTCCCAGTGGCTTCATATAGATGTTGAATAACATTGGGGACAGAATGGCACCTTGGGGGACCCTCACTTAAGCTCCTTCCTAATGGAGCTACTGTCCCCTAGCAACACCCTTTGGAATCTTTCCGAGAGGAAGGAATGGAACCACTGCAATGCAGTGCCTCTGATTCCCAGTCCCCTCAGGCGATCCAAGAGGATGTTGTGATCTATTGTGTCAAAGGCCAATGAAAGGTCTAACAGCACCAGGAGGGGCACACTACCCTGTCGGTGCTCAAACGAATGTCATCAGTCAAGACAACCATGGCAGTCTCAACCCCAAATCCTGTCCTAAAGCCCATTTGAAATAGATCTAAATAATCAGTTTCATCCAAGACAGCTTAGAGTTGAAGAGCCACCACACTCTCGATCACTTTGCTCAAGAATGGTAATAACGAGACCGTCCTATAGTTATTCATATCCAGGGAGTCTAGGAAGGGTTTTTTCAGGAGTGCCTAATCTTCACTTCCTTTAAACAAGATGGAACAGAACCCTCCCTGAGGGATGTGTTGATGATGTCCTTGAGGAATACCCTCAAGGCAACCCCCTCCTGGACGGCCAACCATGATGGGCAAGGATCGAGAGGACAGGTGGTTTTCCTCACTCTACCAAGGAGTTTGTCCATGTCATCAGTACTCACAGATTGGAACTGATCCAGTAAAATTTCAGTAATGGAGTTGCTGGACACCTCGTCTATAGATTCTATATCAATGCTGGCATCTAAGTCAGCTCTTATCTGAGAGATTTTATCTGCGAAGAAGTTGTTAAACGTGATGCAGCAGGCTGTTGTTGGGTTACATAGTGAGTTCTGCACAGGTAGAACCCGCGTCAGCTCCCCTACCACCGCAAACAGCTCCTCTGGATGGGACTCTGCAGATGCAATATGAGCAGAGCAGAAAGATCTCTATGCTGCACGTATTGCTTTTTGATAGGAATCAAGAAAATTCTATGACGAGTCTTGTCAAATTAGAGTCGAGTTTTCCGCCAGGTGCACTCTAGTTGTTGTCCAATCCGCTTCATCCTCCTAAGCTCTTCTGTGTATCAAGGCTTACGGTTGGGAGTGGGTTGGAAAGTACACTTGGGAGTGATTATGTCGATAGCCTTGGCGAGATCGGTGTTCCAGGTATCGACCAATGCTTTGACAGAATCACCGGTGTTAGAAGTCATTAAACCCTCCAAGGCTTTCTGGAATCCAATTGGTTCCATTAGCCTTCGAGGGCGGACCATTCTAATGGATCCACCACCCCAGAGGGGCAGATAGTGGCTCTTAGTTCAGCCGTAACCAGGAAATGATCTGTCCATGACAATGCAGAGGTTTTAATAACCTCCACACATGGATATTCCTGTTCCGTACTAAAGACCGCATTCAGAGTATGACCTGTACAATGAGTAGGCCCGACAACCAATTGGGATAGGCCCATGTTTGTCATGGATTCCATGAACTCCCGAACTGCGCCTGTAAGAGTTAACAGGCTGGTCTCCAGAGGGATGTTGAAGTCACCCAAGACTAAAAGTCTGGGCGACTCCAGCTGCAACTCCGAGACCAGCTGTGTCAGCTCAGTTAGGAAGTCTGCTAGACAATGGAGGGGTCAGTATACTAGCAGAATCCCCAAACTATCCCTGGTTTGCAGGCTTAGGTACATGCACTCGAAGTGGACTGTGTTCTGGACAGGTATCCTGGTCAAGCTCAAGTTGTTTTTATGAACCAGAGCCACTGCACTCCCCTGCCCACTTCCCCTTACCTGCTCACTGATGGAGTATCCAGCCAGGAGGGCCTGCGTCCACGTTATGGCGCTATCCTCTCCCAGCCAAGTCTCCATAAAGCATGCTAGGTCGGCATCCTCATCTAGGAGGAGATCATGGATAATGTGAGTCTTATTCTTGACCAATCTGGCATTGCACAGGAGCAAGGTAAGATTCTGTGGAATGGCTGGTAGGCTCTCCAAACCATTTCGAGAAACAGAGTGAGCTGAAGGTGGAATAACTTTCAAACATTGATCCCACCTTCGTTTGTAACATCACCTCACTTTGTTCCTGCCATACCTCCCTTTCCCCCACACAACTTCAATTCCCTTTCCCAGATCATTCCCGGCCAAAATCGAAGACAAAAGTGTTATTACAGCCCTATGACCTCCCTCCCCTTATTTCACAGCAGTACAGGGAGAAAGAGCCAGATGACAATGCTAATGGAGATCTAGTTCACTCCAAGGCTAGATGAAACAATTAAACTGGAGTGGGCTAGATTTTTCCGCCCAATCTCTGCACTCTCCAAACAGCTCTCAGTGTTCCAGGTGTTAAGGGGGGGCTGGGCGGGCTAGATGGAGAGTCCCTGCTCAGACCCAACTGTCAGGCTTGCTGCAATCGCCACTTTTAAGAGCTCCGCCTGAGCCTTTCCGGCCCCACTGCTGCCATAGCCACTCTTCTGCTGAGGTGGTGGTGGAAACAGGCTGGTTTTTAAAGGTCTGCCTGGACCTCCCTGGCCCCGTAGCTGCTGAAGTTGCCTCACTGCCAGGTGGTGGTGGTGTCTGGTGGACCCTAAAGACTCTGGCTGAGCCTCCCCGGCCCCGTGGCCCTGCAGCTGCTCCACTGCTGAGGTGGTGGTGGAAACAGGCAGGTTTTTAAAGGGTTTGCCTGGGCCTCCCCGGCCCCATAGCTGCCACAGCTGCCTCACTATTGGGTGGTGGTGGTATCTGGCAGGCGAGGCATTAAGAGAGGAAGCATGTTTTCTAGTCTAGAAATCACCCTGTTCATATTGGGAACACTGAAATATTGAACATTTCTAACTTTCCATATCATTTAATCATTTTATCATAAGACCAACTTTATCTAGCATTTTGCAAATACTGCTCTTAAAGAAGCATATTAACATCTGTTCCTATGCCTCACTTTTTCTAAAACAAAATTATTAGGATAAGGCTATCATACATTCCTGGGACACATCTCTACACAAACACAGTACTTCTCTAAATGCAAGGATGAAACCCTTCTGGAGTATAAATCCTTTGGTAGAGTTTAGCATAAATGGTAAGCTGGGATAAACCACTATTCAGTTCAACCAGAGATGGTTAATAAAAGCATTTTTGTGTGTGTGTGGGGGGGGGGGGGAGAGGAGAAGAACTTACCAAAATCAACTCAAAAATAGGATAGAGAAAATGTTAATCTATCTTTCTATCTATCTGTCTGTCTGTCTATCTATCTATCATCAGTTTATACACACACAGACACACTGCTAATGTATATTTTTATTAGAAGAAATGAGTGAAATCTACAGGAATAGGTGTTCCTTGGAAAACAGGAAGGAGGAAAGTGTGGTTTGTAAACTGCATTTGGCCCCTGGTCTTTACATTGCCTGAAACTCCTTCCCAGTTCCTCAAAGTAATATAATTCCCCACATTTTTAAAGAAAATAATTCAGGTTCAGTTTTCACCCAACAATCACACCAAAAGCCCCTCCATGTGTGCAATTCCACAACCCCAGTTTCCCATTCCCCTAGATCTCCTCAGCACTCCTACTGCCTCAAACACATCCATCATTCTGCTGTTAGACCCCCCAAATTATGAAATGTCTGGCTGCCATTTTGGAGGAGACAAGGAGGTAAAAGGAAATATATTGTCATGGAGTATGTATGTTTAATCTATGGGGGCTGCAGATGGGCAATTGTCCATTATCCTCCATACATTGTCCACTGTGGTCAACTTTTAGAAAATGTGTTGTATATCATACAGTTATCTCTCTTTAATAAATAAAAAATACTAGAAGCATAGGTGCAGTGCTTTCTGTAGAAGGTGAGTTTTTACTTTTTTGTGGCTAGTATTTGGATGATTTATTTCCCCTTGGCATTGTCTTCTTGTTGTTGTTATTGTTTTGCATCTCTAGGGAAAATGGCATTTTCATTTAGGTAAGAAACTTGAACATAGGTACAAGGTTAGGATGTTATGATGAAAGAAAAACATTCTGAATCCTTTTTTGTCCATTAATTTCTGCTCAGTTGGCAGCAGTGTAACATGGAAGGATTAATGTTGAGCTTGCAGTGGCAGGTTAATAAGCACTTGAACAGCTAGCATTTTCCAAGCAAGCACTCAGTGCTACACCCTCCCTGGTTTCACAGAGTCCACACCAGGGGTAGGCAACCTTTCCCCTTTAAGGGCCAAGGGACTTCAATTCCCAGAATCCCAGGAGCTATTGGCCAACATGGAACTATTGGCCAACATGGCTGAGGCTTCTGGGAGCTGAAGTCCCTTGGCCCTTAAAGGGGAAAGGTTGCCTACCCCTGGTCCACACATTAAAAAAACAAAGCTGCCCTTGGTAGAAAATTAAGAAAGAGCACTGAATACTGAAACATTCCTGTAACATATTATTTCATTATATCACCCCGCTTCAAAGCATTGGGGCTGAAGAACCCTGCAGTAACATCACTGGGGTATGTGTGGAGTGTGTGGACTGCACCAGGTGACACCTGAGAAGGGGTTGACACCCAGTCAGGCCCCCCGCACCATCCACCATAGTCTGTTCTCTGTCGTGCCACTCCATCACCTCATGTGCTGCTCTTTGCCCCCATGTGCACGCTGCTCCATGTCCCACATGTGCTCTGTCCCCCACATGCAGTCCTATCCCTTTCCTGATGAGGAAAAATGTGTGGGACATGGAGAAGTGTGGGAGGGCACAGAGCAGCATGCAGGGTGATGGAGTGTCTGGGAAAGCAGAAAAGTAGCTGATAACAAGTCCAAATAAATCAGCTTGTGAAGTTCTAGCAAGCCTCAGAGAGCAGATTTACAAACAAAGCAGAATCCAGTAACAAGGTCCATGGTCAGTCAGGGTGCAAGCTAAGGAGTCAAGTCAAAAATGAAGTCAGGCAGTCCAGGAAGGTCAAGGGTTCCAGAAGAGCAGAGTGGTCAGGTCAGTCTGTAGTCCAAAGTTTCAAGCTGAGAAATCAATACTGAGAGTCAGGAAGCAAGGGGCTTTTTTCAGAGAACTCTCAAATAGCTTCTGACAAAAGCTCCAGAATCCTTTTGAGGCTTTTATAATCAGTCTTTGTGAGTGCAGGTGGTCTTTGATGAGCTGGCATTTTGCATAAAGCCTCCTCGAGCACCAAAGGCATGCCCTTTCTGATCTTCTCTGGATGAAGGTAGGTATGTGATTCTTCTCATCATCGTCTTCTTCCTCCCTGCCTACAGTACTAGAAGACTCTGCTGCCTGAGGTTTGGCTGATGAGTTTCTTCTGAGGCCACAGGCTCTGCTGGGGCTTTAAGGGCAGAGCTAGGGCCAGGCTGAGGCTCAGGTTCCAACTCAGAGTCCTCTTCTGAATCCTCAACCATGCTGGGCATGACATGGAGTGACACATACAGGGGATGGACACCCCATGCAGGAATTCTGCTGTCTCCAGGTCCCATCCTTTTCTGGACTTGGAGGACTTGGAGGATGAGCCAGAACCTTCTCTGGGACCTGAACCCGTGGTCTCCCAGGAGGCTCCACAGCCAAGCCTCCCAGCGGCAGAACCTTCAAACATGGAAGAGGATCAAGGGACTGTGCCTACCTTCAGCTAGCATCAATCAGAAAGGGCAGGCCTTTGGCATTCAAGAAGACCTTATGAAAAATGCCAGAGCAATCAGCCTCAGCTGAGCTCCTGCAGCTTGGTAAAGTAAGCAGGTGAAGAAGGTTTCCTTGATGCCAGAGATTATCTGAGCTTCCTAGCGAAAGCCTCTGTCTCTGGCTGTCCTTATTTCTTGGCCTGAAACTTTGACTCTTGGACTGCATACTTATCTTGAACTTCTGGAACCCTTGACCTTCAGACTGCCTTGCCACTCAGCCACTCTGGAATCCTAGACCTTTGGACTGCTTGACCATTCTCTGGCTGGACCTCTGGACTGGTAATACGGGCCTTTGCTTTCTGGCTTTGCATTAGCAAAAGACTTGTTTGCCTTCCACCCTCACAAGAAGCCTCTATCAGCCCTCTTGGTGGCTTTCCTGGACACATAGATAGAGGGAGTGCACATCATTCAAGGGAAGCCCTGCCCTCAGAAGCCCCACCAGCAGAAGCCCCTGGAAGTCCCACCCCGATAGCCCCACCCTCCTCGCACTGGGTGACACCTGGTGTGGGAACACCACTGGAACCTTGAGAAAATAATTGACTTTGATTAAGAAGCTGGAGCTGTTCTTCACAGAACTACATTCCGTTCTTCTTCAAGTGGTGTAGTGATCACAAAGTGCTGGACTGAGATTTGGAAGATCCAGCTTCAAGTGCGTAATGAGTCATGAACCTCACTGGATGACTTTGGGCTAGTCACTCTTTCAGGACTGTTGTGAGGATAAAGTGGAGAGATGGAGATTGATGTCCATTGTTTTGAGATCACCGGAGGAATGGTGCAATACTCATGATATCAGCTATGTACCACAGCTCCTATAGCACTGTACCATTACCTTTATAGTGGCAGTTGACCCAGGTGTATCACTGCATTGTTACATGGTGCTGTTATGTGGTGGAGAAATGGCCACAAAAGGATGGGTCAGCATGTGATGAAGGGATTATCTGGCAGCTTATGCAACACTAGAGAGTAGTATAGCTCGTCCAATGAGTTGCAGACAGACTACAGACTGGGGGTTTGTCTATATGGATTATTTACTTTAAATTGCCTCCGGGCTCGCTTTGTACATGATGCAGGGCCAAAGCCCCAAATTGGTCCTGATTATCCTCATGACATCTGCATCCAATTTGGCATTTACTACACTTAAACCAAATCTAAAAACCTTGTCTTTTACTCTGGATTATGGCTCTTTCCTTACCTGGGACAGGGGTCTGTCTTCCCATGCAGTCCCTGCAAGCCACCCAGCACTGGTGCTGTGGGTACCAGTGGCTCTGAGGTCAGAACAAGGTACCCAGCAACAATAACATGTCTGGGTGCCTCATTGTGACCTCAGTGGTGACCAGGTAATAAATGGGGATAGCATGAGAAGGCAGCTGCTAATGTTACTGCAGAGAGAGTACTGATAATGAGGGAAATTCAGAGGAAAGAGGGCCAGAATACCACTACTGAATGTGACTACAAAACTCCTTTGTTACAACATATTCACAGATTACCAGTCTGTTTTGGGGTACAATTCAAAGTGCTGGTTATCACTTATAAAATCCTATACAGATCAGGTTCAAGTTAGATGAAGGGCTGTATTCTTTCACATGAGTTTGTTCTGATTTTGAGATTTTCATGGGACACCTTTCTCATGGTCTCACCACCCTCCCAGATACATTTGGTGGAAAGGTTTTGGTGGCTGTATATCTTCCAGCATTTCACAGATGAAAATATACCCCTGTGGCCAAGCAACATCAGAAAGTGATCATAACAATGTTGCCAGGAAAAAAGTTATGAAAAGGAAGAACACACAAAACTATTAGTTTGAGCAGAGAAACCTTGGAATTATGTATTGGATTTAGGAACATCTTGGGGGGGGGGGAGGCCAATAAATGAAATGTTGTGTGTGTAAACATGCACACAGAATATGATTAATAATAAATATGTTATATAACACATTATTGTAAAATCACAATACCTTTATCAGACTCGGCTCAAAATGACAACTTTTTCTTAGATCCATGTACACTCCCTCTGTCTGATGTATGTTCATATCAAGTCAAGTCGCAGTTCACCAATAAAATCTTTGTAGTCATTTTGAGCCATTCAAAGCCTCTCAGCCTAAACTACTTCCACAGCATTGTTGTTAAAATAAAAATGGAAGAGGGTTGTGGATGGGTAGGGGAAAGGAAACAGGTACAATACTTTTAGCTCCAGGAGATCAATGGAATGAAACAAGTCAAGAAAGATATATCTGGGAACACCATGATTGCCATAAATAAATCCATGCATTCCAGTGGTCTTTCTGAATGTTTCAGTTAAGCTACAACCCTGCACACATTTAGTTAGATGTAAGTCCAAAGAACTCATGTGAACATAAATGAGAACATATAAATGGAACATTGCTCAGCAGAAGATTGTGTGAAGCTAAATAGCCATCAAATTTCTCTGAACCTTTACAAGTTTTATTTTCTTTCCTATAGTACTGTTTAGTCTTGGTGCATTCATGTGCACAGGATTGGTAAATAAAAAAAGAATGGGGTGGAGAGAAGAAAACTAATAAAACTAGCCATAAAATATAAAGCCTATGCTAACTTCAAAACCAAATATGTCTACAGATACAACTGAAGCATGGATAGAAAACTAATCAGGAATGCTTCACTGCAATATTTATCCTGTTTCAGGAAAATGGTGGAAAAATCAGAAAAATCCATCAAAAGAAGGAAATCTCTTAGATCTCTGTGAGATGAATTCTGAGAGGGAGACTTGTAGAAGTTCTGAAGGTGCTTATTTCAAATGGAAAGTCCTCCTTGCTTACCAAAAAAAGCAACTCAAATCAACAGGCCATGGAAACAAACTTCCAAGTGACTTCTAAACTTCTTCCTTCTAATGTTACTGGAAAAGGTATGATCCCATCCTCTCCTGTACACTCCCTCTTTCTGATGTATGTTTCATATCAAGTCAAGTTGCAGTTCACTCAGAAGGTGAGGGAAAGTTCCTTCCTGTTGAATTAATTAGATACAAAGTAATTGTAGCAGCAGGAGGACAGGAAATGTGAGACTCTTTAAGACAAACTGGGAATGCAGAGGACAAATTGTGGCTGATCTGTGGCTATTGGTTGGCATGTATCTGTCCCCAGGCTTTGGAATTGCCTTCCTGGAGAAATGGGATTGCCCCCTCCATGTTGTCCTTCTGGCAGAAGGTAAAGTTGTTTTATTTCAACACTCCTTTGGGAAATGACTGCTTGTGGAGAAAGGGGTTTTAATAATGTGATGTATTGTTTGCATTTGTTTCTTTTTTTTAATGAATATGCATTTAATTTGCTTTTAATTATATTAATTACATTTTAACTTTTGTGTGTTTTTAGGCATGTGGACTTTTACCTCCATTTATTTTTATTTTTGTAAGGTGCCTTGAGCCCCAAGGCTAGGAAAAAGAGGGGATAAGTAGTAGCAGAAGCAGCAGTTGTGGTAATAATAATAATAATAATAATAATAATAATAATAATGATGTAATGATTTTTAAGGAAATGATTGCAATTGATTAAAACATAATAATAATAATAATAATAATAATAATAATAATTTATACCCCGTCTTTTGCTATAGCAATCAAGCTCTCCTATTTTTCCCACATAAGATTCCACTGTAGCCACATGGGCACATAAAGCTCTGTTTGGATCTAGATCAAGAATTGTGTGGAGAGTTCCATGCATGTAAAACAGTTTCTGAAACCTCATGTCCAACTGCAATCACACAATCTGCCTAACCATTTGCCTTCAGAAGTTATCAGAGCTTTCTGGATGGAGCAGCATGAGAAACTGTGTTTGAAAGAAAAAAAGACCCCCCTGCCATTTTTTTTAGTATATTTAAAAACCGAAAAGAAATTGGAAAACATAGGTACTGTATTTAATCTTGTGTTCAGAGATTTGATGTTACCCAAAAATGGGTCATTCTTTCCTGTTTCTGTAGCAAAAGGATTTTCTACCACAATTAGTATTAGAGTTTATTAGAGTAATTAGTATTTGGGAATAGGGGAAGCAGTGCAGCCATGTATGTTTATATTATGTTGTTAAAGCCCTATGTATCTTACCACAAAGCACTACATCACATTATTACAATTGTTCTGCTACATGAAGTGCCTCTAAACCAAAAGCAATAGCCTCACCAATCCCATAAATATTAATACTCCAGAAATAACTTTTAGACTTGTCCCAGATGAATTGCTATATTATACAAAAGAACAGCATGCAAGCAAAGTCACACAGACTTGTGGGAGGCTATTAGAATGTACTAGCAGATCTATCCAGACATCTAAATCACATTTTCTAAATACCATTATTCCTTTCAATTTCAGAACTAGGATTTTTATGAGATTTATGGCAATTTGACTCCCCAGGTGTTAAAAAATTTAAAATAGCTGCCAGAAGGTGTATCTTCAGGGAATTTAAAAAAGTCTCTAAATAATACTGAAGGGAAACATGTTGCAGACTAATAGAAATTCATCAAAAATTCCTTTGATTCTTGCAGACCAACATTCATTAGCTTAAGTCCAACATTCATTAGTATTGTATTTTTTATGATGACGCCAGACTCAAAAAGATTCTAAAACATGTTGGACCAGAAAATAGGCCCTTAGTGCAGTCTTTGCCTGTGTTACCTTAAAGAAGGCCTTTGATAGAAATCTTTAGGATAGTGTTGGAAACCTTGGATCAAATGATATTTACTAATTCACTTCCCATAGGTTCCCAATGAAAAAAATCACACTTGCCTCAAATGGTAGTAATCTGATTGAAGAGCAAGATCTGTGTATCAAAAGTGAAAAGTATATAGCTATATATCAAAGATAAGATGAGTCCAGTTGCCTTCTTTATCCATGGATTCTTTTTCCATGGATTTAAGCATCCACTGCTTGAAAGCGTGCACACACACACACACTCCAAAAAGCAAACCATGATTTTACCATTTTATATAATGGATACCATTTTACTATGCTATTGTATTTAATGGGACTTGAGCATCCACAGATTTTGGTATCCATAGGCAGTGCCTTGGTATCTGCTGGGGTTTGGTTCAGTGATGGGGAATTCAGGGAAGACAGAGAATTCCCCACCTCCCCGAGTACAAAAACTATGAAATTTGCTACCAGGAGATGTACTGACGGCCAGTACTTAAACAAATGTATTGGCCATCACAGTACTTAAACACATTTGCCGAGGATAAAGCTATCAATTGCTTCTACTCATGATGATTCTGTTTTACTTGCAGTATCAGAGGCAGTATGTCTTTCATTGCCAATTGCTGTGGTGCATGAGTGGGAGATGGTTATTTCTTTCATGTCCTGCTCATGGGCTTCTCGTAGACATCTGGTTGACTATTATAGAACAAAATGCTACACTAGATGGGTCTTTGGTCTGATCCAACTAGAGCTAGAGAAATTACTTTGATGGAGTATAACTCCCAGAACCTTCCAGCCAGCCTGGTCAAAGGCCATGTTAACTAAGGGGTCTGTTAATGGCAAACCCACAAAACAACCTTTCTGATCTCTGGATCCAGCATACCTGTTCTTTTCTTATGTGCAAGATGGTAACAATGGCAGCTTTATTGTTCTTGGGATGCCATGTTTTGGATTCCTTGGGCAAAGAAGAAGCTTATGAAGCAAGAAGAGGATTAACTGACCAGATCAGGGGTAGGCAACCTAAGGCCCGGGGGCCGGATGCGCCCCCCTGAGGTCTTTGGACTGGCCCCAGTCCAGTCCTGCCGCCGCCGCTGTCCCCCGCCATGATGATATTGATTATTGTTGTTATTACTTGTTCTTGGGGTTTTCTTGGCAAAATCTCCACAGGGGTTTTGTCATGGCTTTTCTGGGGCTGAGAGAGTGTGCATGCATATTTTTAATTTTTTTTAATTGTTAATTTTTATTTATTTATTTATTTATTTATTTATTTATTTATGGTGCTTCGGCCCCCCAATTGTCTGAAGGACAGCAACCCGGCCCCCGGTTCAAAAAGGTTGCCTACCTCTGGACCAGATGTTTACCTGGAAGTATGCCTTTCTTCTTTTCGCAATGAAAAGTGCTGTGAGTCCTTACTATGCTACTTGGCACAAATTGGGTGCCATAGCAAGCTGTCATAAAACCTTGTTAATCATATTTAGCATTTGCACAGCACTTCTGAGCACTTAGAGAGGAAATAAAATGCACAGCAGCAGGTTAGCGGCAAAAAGCCATCTATTCTGTGCAGCTTCATATATGTCAGTATACTAATTGGCTGCTCTTTTTCCATTCAGAGGCCAGTCAGTTGTCTATTTGAATGCTAGGGGATACAAGGGTACAAAGCAGGTATTGGAAAAGTTGTTTTTTAAATCACAATTCCCATCCTACCCCAGAATACAGGGCCAATGGCCTTAATGTCTTTGGGGTTTCTGGGAGTCATGATTTAAAAAGTAACTTTTCCAAGCTCTGGCATAAAGTAACATCTAAGATAAATGTTGTTTTTTGAGAAAATATCCTTTTACTTGGATTCTGTCTGTGCTAAAACCCCCAAGAATCTCTTCCTCTTCCTGCATATGTTAGTCACCTCTGTTCCAAAGTAATCACTTCCTTTATTTTTATTTTTTAATACTCACAATGGAACAATATTTTTTAATATTCATAATGGAACAAGCCATGGTTGTCCCAAATCTTAATTCTGGTATTCTGGTATTTGGAGCATTTGATGAAGTAGTAGCAGCAGTGTCTCCTGTTATTTAACTGGCAACAGTTTCAGGGATGTAAAATTTTATTGCACATGTGGAAATATTAACAGTCCAATAATTTTGTTAATTGGTATGATAAACACATGTAAAATCAAATCTCTCCCCCTCTTCCTTTCTCTTTGCTACAAATTAGTTTCCTGTCACCTACACACACCCCTGACAGCTAAAATTGCTGGTTTATTGCATGATGCTCAAAAATAATCTTGTCAAAAATTCTGTGATGCTCTTTTAGAAACCACAAAATCTAATTGTTGTGCAAGAACTATTGTTGACAATCCATCCAAGTTCCTTCTTATGTTATAGTGGTGTTCTAGAAGTTATTAAATATATCACAAGATGGAAGAGAATGTTCTTCTTTGACATAACAGGGAATTTCTGTATGTTCAGCTTTCCCTCCATTCCAGCATGTCAACGTGAACTGTTTCTCTTACTCATGTCTCTTAAAGGCAGAGGAATTGGGTTCACTTTTGCTTGTGTTCATACCAAGTGGGAATATAAAGTATACAGGCAATCATTTGTGTGGCTCCCATTGGGCCTAGGCTGAGATTAACCATCTCAAAGGCCTCAACACATTTGGGGAGGGGATCATGGGAAACTTCTGTAGGGTCTAAGGCATGGGTGGACAACTTTCAGACTTTAAGTCTCCCTTGAGGTGCATGCTCCCACAAAATATACATATATATTGCCCTCAAATGCCCTCTAGGAAGTATGAGGTCATTCCTGTCATATTTTGGGCTCCCCAGGCTATTTTAGGCCCATAAGAGTCCCCCCCTTTTTTTGGCAAGAAGTGACCCAGAGTTTTTGTTGCAATGTTTCTGTACAACAGGAATTACATTTTTTCTGTTTTTAAAGGATTTTTTGGGGGCCTAAAATGACCTAGGGCATCCACCCCCAAATGTGGATAAAATATCCTTAAAACTCTTTATTTTTGACCCTGGAGGGCCCACAGCCCTGGGGGAGCAGCCCATAGTTTGGCCACCCCTATTTTAGGGCAGGAGGCACTTTATGCTCTAGTCTGAAAGCAGTAGATGAAGTGGTGCTGAGGGTAGAAGAAGGAGCAAACTTGTGGTGTATCTGCACTATATAGTTATAGCATTTTGATTCCACTTTAGCTGCCATGGTTCCACTGTGAGGAATCCTGCAGCTTATAGTTCAAAGAACTCTGGTATCATGGAGTTGTAAGGTACCTGTAGGTGTCTTGGCTCATGCCTTGAATATTGGCATGGTACCCAGAATTTACTGCTATGAAAATCTAATGTGCACCCCTGAGCTATAGCAGACAATTCTAAGTACCTCATGGAACTACAGACCCCAAGATTCGATAGCATGCAGTCATGGCACTTAAAGTGGGATCAACCTGGTAAAACTATATAGTGTAGATACACGTCAAATTCCACACATTGAATAAGAGTGCATTTATTTGCATAGTTAATTTACAATTGTGTTCAATGAGATGTACTCCCAGGTGTATGGTAGGGATGGGGAAGCATTTTGGAATGGGGAGGAGGATGGAGTCCCTCTCTCACAATCCTCTGTGGGACTAAGGATAGAAAAGAGTGCAGACTCTTTTCTGGAAAGATAAAAACTGATTTAATTAAGACTCAGCCTCCTTTAGCGAAGTTTGCAAATGAAAGCACGGAATCTCTCCGGTCTCTATGAGACTACGATAGCTTCAGCCGAATAAAGCAAACAGGCAGTATATTAATTACTTAACAACAACCACAACCAACAACCACAACCATAACCACAACCTTTACAAATTTCACTGAAAAGTACATGCAAAACATAGATACATACATTATCTAAACCTTTGTTATCTAATGGAATGTTTCAAGTAAAGGAGCAACTCAGCAGAATTGGCATTCACTATCATGAAGGGAAAGGAAAGGAGAATGAAAGGGAGGGAGAGGAAAAAGGAAAGCGAGAGAAGGGAAGAATGTTTTATGTGTTTTCAGATACAGCTATAAAGCTCTCTGGTCACATGATGTGGTTGCTTAAATTTGCTGTTAGTTGCCTTCAAGTCGACTTCAAGTTACTTCAATGAGAAACCTCCACATTAAACTATCCTCAGCAGCTGCTCAGATATTGCAGACTCAAGGCTGTAGCTTCATTTAATGAATCTATCTATCTGGAACAGTCTCCCTCTTTTCCTACTGCTTTCTACCTTCCCAGGCATTTTTGTTTCTGCTAGTGATCCATGTCTTCTCATGTTATGGCCAAAATACAATAGCCTCAGTTTAGGGCTGCCCCAAGAAGCAGAGTATTGGGGCCACTGCTAACACCCCCCCATACACCCTTCTGCCAGCCCTAGAAGGACTGCTAAAATGTCACTCCTTCCAGAGCAGACAGAAGGGGTGCCGGAAGAGGCACCACACGCTTCTTCTGTGCTCCTTCCTGCTCAGCCTGTGCAGATGCAGTGCCGGAAGGACGTCATCAGAGTGCTCGCTGTGTGCAACAGTACATGCTCTGATGACGTCCTTGGGAAGGGGTTGGGGCTTCCAACATCTGGCTGCCCCTCCCCTTCCCTGGCTCCAAGATGGTGCTTTGTGCCATCTGCAGAACCCCTTAGTCATCTTGGTTTCTAGGGAGCGTCCAGGTCTGATTTGCTCTAGGACCCATTTGTTTGTCTTTTTAGTCACAGTATCCTCAGAATTTTTCTCCAGCACCACAACTCAAATGAGTTGATCTTTTTCCCTGTCAGCTTTCTTCACTGTATATCTTTCACAACCACACATAGAAATGGGAAATATGATGGCAAAGACCATGCTAACTTTAGTATTCGGTGATGTATCTTTATACTTCAGGATCTTGTCTAGTTCCTTCATAGCTGCCCTTCCAAGTCCTAGTCTTCTGATTTCTTGCCTGTAGTCTCCATTCTGATTAATGATTGAGCCCAAGTATGGAAAATCTTGAACTATTTCAATTTCATCATCTTCTTTAAAGTTGTGTAAATTATCTGTGATCAATGTTTTCTTAATGCCCAGCTGTAAATATGCCTTTGTACTTTCTTCCTTGAATTTCTTTAATAATTGTCCAAATCTCTGCTATTTTCTACTAGTAATGTGGTGTCATCTGCATATTTTAGATTTTTAGATTGTTGATGTTGCTTAGATAAATGGGCACTTTGAGGACACTACAGCACTGGATGACTGAGCAAATAAGGAAAATTCTAAGGACTCTACATATAGGGTAAAGGCATGCAGGAAACCTCTATTGTCTAAATCCCTGTTCTTATAGCAGATGGTTGAAGGTAGTGTAGAAATAATGCTTAGTTAAGAAGTATTTTCCAACACGTATGGCCCTCAAATGCCATATTTTTTATCTGATGTACCAGGTAGAGCATTTCCTTTCTGTGTTCAGGAAAAAGGTGGTGAACAGAAAGTCATTTGTTTTGGCCTTACACACATTGTAACTGATTCGTATCCAACACTGAGGCTTGTGGGCCCATCTGAGAGCTTTTGCCTGTAATGTCCTCTATTCTTACCTAGACAAGAGAAAACAAAGGAAGCAAAACCATTTTTTAATTTTTTTATTAAGTTCTTAAAAACACATTTACAATTTGAAAACAAACATAAACACTTACAAACATAAACCATACATTAATGTTATATTATCCATAAGAGCACTTCATTAACTTCCTAAAATATAAATATACACCTTCTCTAAATAGAATTAACTGAAATCCTTTGTTTACACCATATTCTCAATAGATATTGGGGGGAAGCAGACCAAGGTGTCGGGGACGCCCTGGGACAGTGCAGCGCGGGATTGCGGCAGCCGCACTGCGGCGCACCGTCGGCGCCTCTGAAAGGAGCGCAAAATCAGCGCTCCTTTCAGAGGTCAGGGAAAGTGCACCCTAAACGCGTCGGGCGCACTTTCCCTGACTTTTCCGCCGCAGCGTGTGAGGACGCTGCGGTGGGAGGCTGCCCCCGGAGCGCTGGCCGTGCAGAGGGCCGGCAGCTCCGAGGGCAACCTCGGGAGGAGGAAGGGGCGCCGCTCGTGCGGCTGCCCCTCCTCTTCCTTGCCTCGGAGACAACCCAATTAGTCGTCTGCCGAGGCCCATTGTCTCATTAAACTCTGTAGATTCAAAAATATACTATATAAGTTTATCTAATTACAATTTAACAAATCTCTTTAGTTATCTTTTCTGTTCAATTCTACATTAATTGAAATAAAAAGAGAGTCAAATAAACACCATCTCACATTTCTTCACTCTTCCAGTGATTTTTTAGGCAGTTCCATTCCTTCTCCACAACCTCCTCTGCCTTTTCATTCATCAAAGCCATTAGTATATCCAACTCCATAGCTTCTCTCATCTTATCAATCCACTCTTCTTCTGACTGTATTCTTGCTAGTTTCCAGATTTTAGCATACGTAATTCTTATGACCATAACCATATATAATATGATTCAACTGTATTTTCTTTCAATTCCTTTATCCATTATGCTGGTCATATTTAACAAAAAGAGTGTTGGATCAATGGAACTTTTGTTTATAATATTTCTGACATTAACCTTTGTATTTTCCTCCAATATCTTTCTGCTTCCTTACATTCCCACCAAAGGTGATGGGATGTTCTTTCTGGCTTCCAGCATCTCCAGCATTCATTTTCCTCTGTTTTATAGATTTTATTAATTTTTGCAGGTGATAAATACCAGCGATACATCATTTTAACATGATTTTCTTTATAATCTTGGCAAAGTATAAATTGGTTAGTGTTGCACCATGCCTTCTTCCATTTTTCCAGCTCAATAGATTTTCCAATGTCTTGTGCCCGTCTAATCATAGAATGTTTTACTTTCTCGCTCTCAAGATCTCTTTCTTTCAAGATTTTGTAGTATTTAGCAATGTGTCCTTTCTCTTTATCAAAAATAAAATAAAATAAAATAAAATAAAATAAAAAATCACACCCATCTCTATTTTTTATTGGTAAATTCTATATTTTTCTTGTCTATCTTATATCGTTCTTTTAATTGGTTATATAAAAACCAATTCTTCTTTATTTCCTTCTCCAGTTGTTCCATAGATTTCATAGCTTCCTCATTATTTCCCTTCTGTATTATTAAATCTTTATGTTAACCAAGATGTTCCTTTATTTTTGGTTCTCCTAAAAAAGTCTCTTCAGTTGACACCCATCCTGGGATTTGGCTATAAAATTGTTTCCTTACTTTCGTCCACACTTTAAGAAGAGTATTTTTTATGAGTGATGAGAAAGATCCTTATTATCCTTAAGCTTATCATACCATAAGAATGAATTCAATATCTCAATTTGGTGCTTTCAAGGTCTAATAATCTTTCATTGTTTAACTTAACCCATTCCTCAATCCAATTGAGACAGGATGCGTAATAATAAAGCTTAAGATTAGATAACCCACAGCCACCTCTTAGCTTCTCATCCATTAATACTCTACATCTAATTCTGGCTCTCTTACCTCCCCATACAAATTTAGACAACTCCCATTGTCACTTCTCAGAATATTTCCCTTCAGTGATTATAGGTAGGGTCTGAAACAAATATATAAACTTCAGTAAAATGTTCATCTTAATTATCGCTACTCTTCCCAGAAAAGAAAATTGTTGCTTCATCCACCTCTCCAAATCTCTTTTTATTTCTTCCCAAATGTTTTGATAGTTGTTTCGATAAAAATCTATATTCTTTTTAGTTAAATATATCCCCAAATATTTTACTTTCTTAATTCCTCTTCCTCTATCAAATCCACATTTTTTGGTTAATATCAAAGTGTTCTCTCTATGTATTTGAAATCCAGCTACATTTCCATAGTCTTGTATAACATTTATTAATGGTTTTATACTTTTTTGGGGGATCTTCTAAAAAACAAATAATATAATCTGCAAACATTTGAATCTTAAAATTATGTCCCTTCACTTTAACCCCTCCTATTTCCAAATCTTCTCTAATCTTGTTTAGAACCTCTAATACAATTATGAACAGCAGAGACGAGAGAGGGCAGCCCTGTCTGGTGCCTCTCTCAATTTTAATACTTTCTGTTCTTTCTTCATTTATTATTATTTTGGCCTTTGTCCCTTATATATAGCCTTTACTCTCTCATTTAATCAGTTCCAGCATGAAATACCAGTTAACCCTGTCAAAAGCCTTCTCCACATCTATCAGAATCATAGCCAATTTTCTTTCGTTATGGTGTTCAAAGTGTTCAATAATGTTCAATACCATTCTTAAGTTATTTTAAATCTGTCTGTTTGGTATAAACCCATTCTGATCTTTGTGAATTATTGATTTAAGTATCTTTTTCATCCTTGTTACTATGATTGTAGTAAAGATCTTATAATCCGTATTTGTTAATGATATTGGTTTATAGTTTTTCAAATCATATCTGCCTTTACTTTGTTTTGTAATTAAAGATATGATGACTTCCTTCCAAGTTTCCAGTATTCCTTATTTGTGACTATCATTCATCATATCTTCCAATGGCTTAACTAACACCTCTTCCATCTTTTTGTAATAGATTGCTAGTAAACCATCAGGGCCTGGTGCTTTCCTCAGCTTCATCCTTCCAAATACTTCTGATATCTCTTTAACAGTAATAGGTTGTTTTAAACTTTTTTCTTGTTCCTCATTTAAGGTAACAATATTCTGTTCCTTCAGATATCTTATTATTTTCTCTCTATCACTTTCCAGATTTGATACATTTCTATAAATATATTCATAGTATTGCTTAAACAAACGCTTGATGTTTCTTTGATCTGTGAAGGATTTTCCATTATATTGTATCTCTGTAATTATTTTTTATCTCTTTCTCTTCTCAATTTGTTTGCCAATATTCTACCAGCTTTGTTTTCTGATTCAAAATGCTTTTGCTTAATAATTTCTAAATTCCTTTCTATCTCTTTAATCGCCAGTATTCTTAACTGTTGTTGTAAATTATCAATTTCACATTTTAGTTTCTTATCTCCTTTCCTTTTCCATTCTTCCTCTTTACTTTTTAATTCTGCCGTGATTTTCTTTTCTTTTCTTTTCCATTCTCCCTTCTTCTTTGCTCTGATTGTAACTTAATAAATGTACCCCTAATTACCACCTTACTTGCATCCCATATAGTTTTGTTCTGTATTCCCCTTGGTCCTGATTTCCTTAAAGTAACACCTTAGAGTTTATTTTATTTATATTATCTTTATCATTAAATACATCATAATGTAGTTTCCATGAGTATTCTCTCTCTTTTTTTCTAACATATCCATTGTAATTGGATTATGGTCAGATGTGTATTTTGTTAATATATCCATTGAATGTATCATTGGAAGTAAAGTTTTAGTAATTACAAATAAGTCAATTCTAGAAAAAGAATTGTGTAATTCTGAAAAAAAAAACACGTAAAACCCTTTGTCCCTTTATATTTATGTCTCCATACATCCACCATTTAAAAATAATCTACAATATTAAAAAGGATCTGGGTAGCTTCCCTTGATTTATCTGTAGAAAAACCATATTGGTCACACCAGCAGGTTATTAGGACTGAGCCATGGACCTTGTAAGCCAAGTTGTAGGCCTGTGACTGAGGGCCGAAAAAGATGGCCAGAAGGGGCAGCTTGAAGTGCCTTTTCCAAAGCCAGATTGGGGATGCAGAAACTGCATGCCATGGCCACAATCCAGCCTTAAGCTGTCAAAAAAGGAGCGGCAAACAGTGCCTTTTGGGGCATTTAAAAAAAGGCTTTTCTGTCCGCACCACAGCCAGAAGCAGCTTTATGACACTCTGGTGGCATGAGCCATATAAGCAATATGCTACCAGAGCATCATGAAGCCGCCCCTGTGTTAATGGCTGGGTGGCTTCCTGCCGGCTTCTAAACACCACAACCCCAAGCCACCAGGAAGCTGGCGCAAAAGGGTGGTCTGTCTCGCCCCTGAGTGCCTTCCTTTCCACCCCACTTTTCTTGTTAATGGGTAGGATGCAGAATCTATGAGGGTTAGGTTTCAACAGCCTGGATAGCTCCTTTAAAACATTCAGACAAAAAGCTGGAGCAGGTTCATCATCTCACTGACAGGGATGACATAAGTCACCACTTGCAAAAATTATACCCAAGGTTGCACCATATCAAAATTGCATTTCACTGCCCACTGGATTTTTGCAGTTTCATAATTAAAACCAACATGTTAACAGAAAGTGCATTTGTGCAAGAATCCTCCTCAAAGTATGTATCAAACCCCTCAGTATGAATCATTAATTTCCTCACAGAAGGACATTCTATTTTTATCCCATGGCAAAATGCTGGTTTTGATTTGATTAAAATATAAGAACCAGGATCTCCCTTTTTCTCTCCCTGAGTTTGTATCTGACCTGGATTAAGGCAATTAAATGATAACGATGGTTTTGCTCTCACAAGGCTACAGCTGACACAGATAAAATCTAGCAAACCAGATCTCCTATCATGCAACAGTGTCACAAAGGAAGCAGTTCTGTTCCACTGACATCTGCCAGGAGAAAGGAGGCATGATTGTTACAAGAAGGCAGCATCTACTGAAACACCCAATTATATCCCTTACTTGAGGCCAGCTTTTCATTGGATTGTTGTACTTATGCATTTCATTTGGACTTGGAATCTCTGCAGCAGACCATGTACCTACATTTTGAAGTACACACAGATAAGTCATTCTGGAATTTGTAGTCCCAAAAGTAACTCTTCTAAAGTCTATTTCATATATTTTTATTAATGAAATATTATAAATAATGCAGACAAATATGGCAGCCAGAATGCTGTATGATTTTTCTGTATGCATAACGACCATAATTATGGTTTGTTATTATTGTTAACTGCCTTTGCGTCGATCTTGACTCGTGGCAACCCTATGGATGAGACATCTCCAAGTCCTCCTGTATTCTACTGCTCTGCCCATCCCCTGCAAATTGATATTCATGGTCTCCTTAATAAAGTCCATCCATCTAGCATGTGGCCTTCCTTCCTTTCTACTTCCCTCTACCTTTCCTAACATTATTGTCTTTTCCAACAATTCATGCCTTCTCATGATGTGTCCAAAGTACGACAGTCTAAGTCTTGTCATCTTGGCTTCTAGGGATATCTCTGGCTTGATCTGCTCTAGCACCCATTTGTTTGTCCTTTTGGCTGTCCATGGCATCCTCAGCACTCTTCTCCAGCACCACATCTCAAATGAGTTGATTTTCCTCCTATCTTCTTTCTTGACTGTCCAGCTCTCACATCCATACATGGTAATAGGGAATACAATGGTTTGTATGATTCTGACTTTTGCACTGAGTTGTATATCTTTGCATTTTAGAATCTTTTCTAGTTCTTTCATAGCTGCCCTCTCCTGATTTCCTGGTTGCAGTACCCATTCCAATCAATGTTTTATCCTAGACATGAGAACTCTTTTACGATTTCTATTTTCTCATTGTCTAGTCTGAATGTGTGTAAGTTCTCTGTGGCCATTATTTTTGTTTTCTTTATGTTCAACAGTAAGCCTGCCTTTGCACTTTCTTCTTTGATCTTCCTTAGTAATTGTTTTAGGTCTGTGATATTCTCTGTTAGTATTATGGTGTTGTTAGCATATCTCAGTTGTTGATATTTCTTCCTCCTATTTTTATTCCTCCCTCTTCCATGTCCAAGCCTGCTTTCTTTACAATATGTTCTTCATATAAGTTGAATAGGTAGGGTGTAGAATAGGATGCAGCCTTGTATGACTCCTTTACCAATTGGGAACCATTCTGTTTCTCTGTGTTCTGTCCTGATAGTAGTCTCTTGTCCTGAGTACAAAATTACTCATTGGGACTATCAGATGTTTGGCACTCCCATGTCCTTAAGGGTGTTCCATAGCCTTTCATGATCTATGCAGTCAAAGGTTTTGGTATAGTGTATAAAGCACATGCTGACTTTCTTTTGGAACTCCCTGCTATGCTCTATTAGCCATTGTATATTTGCAATGTGATCCCTGGTGCCTCTTCCTTTCTTGAACCCTGCTTGGACCTCTGGGATATCTTTCTCCATGTATGGTTGGAGCCTATGTTGCAGAATTTTAAGCATGATTTTGTTTGCATGGGAGATTAATGCTATGGTTCTATAGTTGCTGCAGTTTCTTGTGTCTCCCTTTATATAGATGGGGATGTATATTGATTGCTTCTAATCTGTTTGCCACCATTTTGTTTTCCATATCTGTTGACATATGTTGGGTAGCACTAGAGTTGACTCTGTCAATGTGGATTGCAACCAGTTTATTGGAATAGCATCTGTTCCTGGAGTCTTGTTTTTTGCCATTTCCACTATTATAGCTTCCACTTCAGGTTTTAGAACAGGGGTAGGCAACCTTTCTCCTTTAAGGGATGAGGGACTTCAGCTCCCAGAATCCTAGGAGCTATTGGCCAACATGGCTGAGACTTCTGGGAGCTTAAGTCCCTTGGCCCTTAAAGGGGAAAGGTTGCCTACCCCTGTTTTAGAATTTGTGGTTCATCTTCATATGGCTCTTGGTTCCATGTGTCCTTTATGTTGTCATTGCTTCTATATAACTCTTCTGTGTATTGCATCATCATCTTTTTATTCTTTCCTGGTCTTGAATTATGTTACTTTTATTGTCATAGAGCATACCGGTCCTTGGTCTGAACCAGGGGTAGGCAACCTTTCCCCTTTAAGGGCCGAGGGACTTCAACTCCCAGAATCCCAGGAGTTATTGGCCAACATGGGACTATTGGCCAACATGGCTGAGGCTTCTGGGAGCTGAAGTCCCTCAGCCCTTAAAGGGGAAAGGTTGCCTACCCCTGATCCCTTGATTTCTTGATTCTTGTGGACTATATCTCTGTTCTTCCCTTTTTGTTGTTGTCTTCTATTTCTCTGCATTGGTCGTTGTAGTAATTTTCTTTATCTTTCTGCACGAGCCATTGTACTGTTGCATTCATAATTCTTAGTTTGCTCCTATCTCCCTTTTGTTTTTCTTCTCTTCTTTTCTTTATTGCTTGTAGTGTTTTTTCTGTCATCCATGGTTTTTTTCTCTTTCTTTTTGTTTAATGGGACTGTCTCTCTGCATTCTTCTTTTATTATGTCCCTGGCTTCAGGCCATAGTTCCTTTGGTTCTCAGTCTATTATGCTCAGTAGTGTGAATCTATTTCTTATGTTGTCAGTACATTTTGTTGAGATATTATTTAGATTATATTTTGGTATAATCATTGGTTTTGTTTTCTTCTTGAGTTTTACTTTTATTTTTCAAATGAGTAGTTTGTGATCTGTGCCACAATCAGCACCTGATCTAGTCTTGGCCACCAGTATGGAGCTTTGCCATCTTTTACTTCCAATTATGTAATCTATTTGGGTTTTGTGTTGGCCATCTGGTGATGCCCATGTGTATAACCCTTTCTCTGGTTGTATAAAAAATGTGTTTGCAATTA
Source organism: Phrynosoma blainvillii (assembly GCA_026167975.1). NCBI lineage: Eukaryota > Metazoa > Chordata > Lepidosauria > Squamata > Phrynosomatidae > Phrynosoma > Phrynosoma blainvillii. The sequence goes on along the minus strand of JANUYF010000001.1, from coordinate 117,202,109 downwards.
ATAAGTTGTTGGCTTCACAAAAACCTATCAGATGCTCACCTGCTTTATTCCTTTTGCCTAGTCCAAATCTGCTTACTATTTTTTATTCTTCTTTTCTTCCAACCTTTGCATTCCAATCTCCGATGATCAGCTTCACATCTTATACTGGTGTGTTGTCAATTTCTTCCTGTACTCCTTCATAAAATCTATCAATTTCTTCTTGTTCTGTCTCAGTGGTTGGTGCATATACTTGAATTATGGTGATATTCATAGGTTTTCCGTGGAGCCTTATTGAGATGATTCGGTCTGATTTCACATTGTATCTTCTGACTTCTTTTACTACATCTTTTCTTAGTATGAAAGCCACTCCATTTCTTCTTGTCTTTTCATTCCCTGAGTAGAATACTGTGTGGTTGTCTGATTCAAAGTGGCCCATTCCTGTCTATTTTAACTCACTCACCCCCAATACTGCTATGTTTATGCATTACATTTCCATTTTCACTATGTATAGCTTCCCTTGGCTCATGCTTCTCACATTCTATGTCCTTATTTTATATATGGTGCTGCTGCTGATGGGGTTTGTCTTTCTGAGAATGTTTACTGCTTGCTTTGTCATTTTTGACTGCCCTCAGCTGCATTGCAAGTTCGTTTTCCTTTAGTTTCTATCTCTCTCTCTTTTAGTGTTCTTGTCCTGCCTGTGTGACACTTTCAGTGTGTCCTCTTCTAGGTGGGTGGTTACACAAGGAGGGCCACCTACACCTCCCTGTGCGCAATGCTATGATGCTATAAGTGTTAGCTATGATGGCACTGCTGCTCTTCACTTTAGTGACACCCACCATTACTGCTACTGCCCAGTAGTTGTTTTCCTATGTAGTTCCCCCCATTATTGTTGAATTGATTGTTTCCCTACCCTTCTCCTCCCTCCTCCCTCCTTTTCCCTTCCCCTCTCATGTCCTTCTTTGTCTTAGTCTCTCACCTGCCTTCTGGCCCTTGTTTGATTTTCCTTGTCTGTCCTCTCTGTTTTCTTCTCTCCTCCCTCTGGAAGGCAGGGGGAAGGCAGATTCTGGAAGTCTGTGCCAGGGCTGAGATGGACTTCCCTTCCTATTCTTCCCAACTTCTCCTCTTTCTGGAAGGCAGGGGGACAGGGCTGAGATGGACTCACATAGCTGGGAGGGAATTAGATGGAGTCTTTTCCCCACCATCTTTGCTGCTTCCTGAGGCTCCTTCGAGATGAGATAAAGGATTAGATGGAGTCTTTTCCCACCTCTCCTTGCTGCTTTCCTTGTTGCTTCCTGAATCACCTTCAGGATGAGGAAGGAGATTAGATGGACTCTTTCCCTATGGTGCCATGTATGAAACCTGATGCAACTCTATCCCTATTCCCACTTACCAGGCAGAAGACTCTGCAATCAATGGGGGTCTCTGTTGCAATGGAAGCAGTTTCCTACTAATTCCACCCCTCCTGTGAGTGACCCCCATTGTGACAACTAGAAGCAGGGTCCCTATCACAATTTCCCTTCATGCTGGAGATCGCTCATGGAATGGAGTGGGTAGGAATGGCAGCCAGCTGCTTCCAGAGCAACAGGAAATGGACTTTCATTGATTAAAGGAACTCCTTCCCAGTAAGTGGGGATTAGGGGGCCTTCACAGTCCATACATAACCCCTATATTAAGGACTATGTAGGGACCATGAATATGTGACATATCCATGAGTATATAACTCCAGATTATGCATTCATAACTGTGAAACAGGAGTCCTGTCAGAAATTTTAACATTTTTCATGCCACATTAATTAAGCACCATGTTTCTTACCCTGAATTCTCTTAAGCAATTTTGATATCCCAATAATATAACCAGCTGCATTACACCAGAAAACAATGTGCATTTGTTCTAATAATGTGGAAAAGAAAATGTGTGCATATTCCCAATTTATATGGAATTTATATTTTTAAAACTCTTTCAATGTTAGGTTCAGTGCATCCTTTTAGCAAATGTAATGAATTCAAATGTGTAGCTACTATTTTAATCTATATAAATTTGATTGTGGTAGTGGCTCTGATTTTGCTTAGATGGGGTAACAATATTATGTACATGCAAGTCTTCTCGTGGGCTATATGGTTCAGTCAGCCAGGACCAGGCTGGCAACTGTTGACTAGAGGACTTTTTCATCACCACCCCCAAATGTGGAATGACCTGCCAGAAGAGATTTGACAGCTGGATATGCTCTCTGTTTTTAAAACAGTATTAAAGACCAATGTCTCCTGTCAGGCCCATCCAGATGGTTTTTAAATTACAAATTGATTGTTTTAATATATATGATTTTTAATTGATGTTATGCTCTTTTAATTGGTTGTGTACTTTTAATAAGTGTTCATGTTTTTAACTGTCTTGTGTCTATTACTGTATTTTAATCTGTTGTTTTCTATCTGGACCCATCATCATCATCGTCATCATCACCATTATTATTATTATTATTATTATTATTATTATTATTAAAACAATTAAGTGAATGAATCAGTCGCAACCTGATCTGCTCCTTGAATAAATCCTACACTGCAGATTATTCCTACAACCATATTTTCTTTTTAAAATTAATTGAATAAAACTTTTCAACCCATCTAACACAGGAACAGTTCCATTAAGTTTCTTTCCTTAGATGTGGCTATGATGTTTTAATTTGATTTTATTTCTGATTTCCTGGTTTTTTTTTGGTTGTTATTTTGGTATTGTTATTTTTTTTCTGACCTTTTGTACATTGCCTGGGTATAAAAATGTTGTTGTTGTTGAGTGCCTTGGCAAGATTTGTTCAGGGATGCCACTGCTATCCTCTGAGGCTAAGAGAGTGTAACATGCCCAAGGTCACCTAGTGGGTTTACATGGCTGAACTGGAATTCAAATCCTGGTCTCCATAGTCCAATGCTCTCATAAAAAATGTTATAAATTTTATGAAATCACAGGTGTGTAACTATGGTTTTTCAGTTGTTGTTGTTGTTGTTGTCTGCATCAGTCCTAGACAACATAGGCTATGATGAGGAATGCTGTGAGCTTAAGTTAAGCAACATCAGGAGAGCTGCACTTTGCACATTGCTGGACTAAATCCCATTGTTAGTTCCACTAGAACAGATTCACTGAATCAAAAGAACTTACATAAAAACCAATTTACCAAGTTCCCAGTAATTCAATGAGCTATTCTGGTTAGAAGTAGCAATTAGATTTAGCTGAATATATGGTACAATATTAAGTAAGGAAATCAATAACCATCAATACATGATGTGTATATTTGTTAAGGCATGCAATACGTTATTGTAATACACACATACCATGATAGCTTTATATCTGTTTTTACACTGTGGTCTTCAGGTTTAAACAAGCAGTGTGCTTACTACTATTAAACAAAATGCACAGTTAATTTTTCAAGGAAAAAGGAAAGAAGACAGTACTGCTCCTCTCTCTATTTTTGTTTTTGGGCCCTTCCATTATGATCAAATGCTTTGTGTGCAGCCAAAGCTATTTTGGTTTTGCTGTACATCAGAAAATAACACAGATCTCCTCAAGGGTCTTTGATTCTGCTAACGTTATTCTGATGACCTTCAGGAAAAAAAAACCCTCCCTCATATTCAAGGGCAGAAAGTAAAGGCTGGAATGTTAACACCAGCATCTAGGATGCACTTGTTGTACTTAATGTGATGCACATTATCATATTAATATGATACACAATGCAATTAAATACTTCCAAGTATATTAATTTGGGCTGGAGGGCATGAATTTTACAAGATAGTTTGCAGAACAAGGAGGTGGAGCAGGGGAAGGAAAACATAATCTAAGAAGGGAAGGCTCCAGAGACAGAAGCAAAGGAGGGTAAAGATGAAATTCAAATGGTGTGGCAGCTGGGTGGATATGGGTGGGTGAACCCTATAGAGGCAACAGATTTCAAATTGAAATTCTTCTTTGGAGGATTTATCCCTTCTTTTTAAAAGTAAAAAACATGACTGTGTGCTCTGTAACCATATGGGTCTGGTGTGTGGCAGGGAAGAGAAAGAAGGCATTTTTATCTGTCTGATTGCACAGTGAGCCCTTGGTATCTGCTAGGGTTTGATTCCAGGACCTTGCATGGATACCAAACTCCATGGATGCTCCATTATATACAGTGGGATAGTAAAATAGTGCCCCTTATATAAAATGACAAATCAAAGCTTTCTTTTTGGAATTTATATATTTTAAAAATATTTTCAACCTGTAGATGCTTGAATCCATGGATATGCAGATATGACTTCAACACAAAATGTCTTTGATGAGAACCGTATGTTCTAAAGTGAAAAACAAAAACAAAAACCCATGACCCAAAGTGAGTAGCTATTAAGCAAAGCACAGAAATCAATCAGTTTAATAGAGTGAACCTTGTAGATTTATTTCATGGAGGAACAACCATTACATCAAAAGCCCTGCCAGCTTACTCTGGGACAAACTTTTCCCATTCCATTGGCACCAAGGAAAAATAATTAGGTGCAGGTTATTTATGCTGGCATCATACATTTTGAGTGCAATCCAATTAAAACACTAGACTTCCAACTTAAAACAGTTGAAATCATATGAAATACATATCGCATATTAAAAGCAGCACACCAAACTGCATGTCTCTCTATGCTGATCAGTTAAGGCTGATGTCCTATTGAAAGAAGAAAGAGGAAGGAGTTCCATAGGTTATGAGCAGCCACCAAGAAGGCTCTCCCTCATTTTCTCACCAAATGATCATGGAAACTTAGCTTTCCTTCTCCCTCACAACCCTAGCAGACCATCCATGGAAAGCCTTTCTCATGTCATGGAGAGGCTTTTCAAATCAATCATCTGAATAAGCCTGTAATTATTCCCCAGAAGAGACAGAAGACAAAAGTGTTACAGCAGTATTTCTGAAGAACTCACACAGGAAATTAGTGTAACTATAAGATATGCCTGCAGTGTGCCCAAGGTAAACAGCTAAGAACCCAAGTGAAAAATAAGAGTGTTACAATAGACTGTAGGAAAGTAAGAGAGAGCATAAAGCATTTCTATATTTTATGGGAAAATTAATAGAACATCATTGGTCTTTCATGTAATGGAACCAGTGAGTCAGAAAATATTAGTCTACATATCAGGTAAATGAAGCAGTATTTGCAACCTGCATAAATATTAATAGCCTTAGCAATCCCATTCTGTTGTTTCCTCTCCACAGCATGTTACTCCTTCCCTAAGGTATGCTACAGCAGGAAAAGGCATATTGGGCTGTCATTACAGACAGTTGCACTATAATGTGCAGTTTGACCTTGACCTGGTTAATCCAAACTCAAACATATTTACTCAATGGAGCTTACTTCAGAATAAATAGCACTGCAGCCTTAAAAGCCTAGGGAGCAATTATACCAAAGGGTATCTTAAGAGAAAATTTAGGGTGAAAAACTACCAAGAAATAGTTTCTTGAAGTCATACTGAAGAATAAAAAACTTTTCTGGGATTATTATTTTTAATATTACTACTACTATAAATGGAGCTGGCCCTGCACATTTGCAACTTTGACTTTTGCAGATTTGATTATTAATGGGTTTGATTAATGTGCTTTCTCTAAGAATATCTACATCCTCCAGTACACTTCTATGTCTAATTTTCACCAGAAGTTGTACTGGAGATTCCTAAAGAGAATACCTCTCTAGGAATTTGTAGGTCCTCCAGCACAATTCTATCATCATTTTTCAGTGGATGTGGACCATGAAGTTGCACTGGAGGACCTAGGGATTCCTAGGGAGGTGTTCTTTCAGGTAAAACTTTTTTTATTTTCAGTTTTTCCATTTTCATGGGGGCCCTGAGTCCCTAACCCCAGTGACTGTGGAGGGCCTATTATATGAGGGGCTATCGTAAAGTAATAATTATTATTCGGACGTTATTATGGTATAATGATAAAATTTTGTCAGTGTCATCATTGGTCCCTAAGTACATGATGTTGACAAAAACAAGTCATTGTGTCCTTTATTTTTGTTACAGGCTGTGCCAGAAGTGAATAAAGTGTAAGATGGAGAAGTACAAGGGGGTATCGTAAAGTAATAATTATCACCTGGAAGTTATTATTATGACATTTTGCCAGTGTCATAATCACAAAGTGATTTTTCCCCCCCAAAATTAAAAAATCTGTTGTGGGGTCGCCAATTTGACAACACAGATGATGTCATTCATGAAGTGCAAGAGTGGTTTAAAGCTCAATCTGCAGACTTCTACAATAACAGTATTTGGAGGGGCAAGAAATGCTGGGAAAATGTGTAAATCTGGATGGTGACTGTGTAGAGATAAGTTAAGAACAACAAATCAAAACAAACTTTCTGTCAAATTCTTTTAAAGGTGATAATTAAAATGTTACAATACCTCCCTCGTAATTGTACATATATAAGCCATATAGTTCCATTTCCATTTTTACTATGTCTAGCATCCATTGGCCCATGCTTCTTACATTCCACATCCCTATTTTATGTGTAATGCTGCTTTGGATGCAATTTCTCTTCCTAAGGGTGTCTGCTATTTGTCTTGGCATCTTTCTTATGCCCTTGGCTAATCCTGCCAATATGATATCCCTTTATTTTTCCATCCTTCCCTTTCTGAAATGCATTGATCCAGTCTGTGTCTCACTTGAGGTGTTTCATCATAGGGTTTACTACGTGATAGGGTTACACAAGGAGTGCCATCTACACCTACCTGTGCACAGTGGACAGGAAGGGGCCACTTTGAACCAGACAACCATAAAGTGTTCTACTCAGGGAATGAAAACGCAAGAAGAAACGGGGTGGCTTTCATACTAAGAAAAGTTGTAGTAAAAGCAGTCAGAGGTTACAATGCAAAATCAGACCAAATCATTTCAGTAAGGCTCCAAGGTAAACCTATGAATATCACCATAATTCAAGTATATGCACCAACCACTGAGGCAGAAGGGGAAGAACTCGATAGATTCTATGAAGGAGTACAGGAAGAAATTGACAGCACACCATCACAGGATGTCAAGCTGATCATTGGAAATTGGAACACAAAAGTTGGAAGCAAAGAAGAATCAAAAACTGTAGGCAGATTTGGATTAGACAAAAGAAATGAAGCAGGTGAGCCTCTGATAGATTTTTGTGAAGCCAACAACCTATTCATTGCAAACACATTTTTCATACAACCAGAAAGAAGGCTACACACATGAACCTCACCAGCTGGTCAATGCAAAAATCAAATAGATTATATAATTGGAAGTAAAAGATGACAGAACTCTATACTGGTGGCCAAGATTAGACCAGGTGCTGACTGTGGCACAGATCATGAATTACTCATGTCAACAATAGGAGTAAGACTCAAGAAGAAAACAAAACCAGTGATTATACCAAAATATGATCTAAATAATATCTCAACAGAATGTACTGACAACATAAGAAACAGATTCACACTACTGAGCATAATAGACCGAGAACCAGAGGAACTATGGTCTGAAGCCAGGGACATAATAAAAGAAGAATGCAGAGAGACAGTCCCATTAAACAAAAAGAAAGAGAGAAAAAAAACATGGATGACAGAAAAAACACTACAAGCAATAAAGAAAAGAAGAAAACAAAAACAAAAGGGAGATAGGAACAAACTAAGAATTATGAATGCAACATTAGAACAGCTTGTGCAGAAAGATCAAGAAAATTACTACAATGACCAATGCAGAGAAATAGAAGACAACAACAAAAAGGGAAGAACAGAGATATATTTCACAAGATCCCGGAAATCAAAGGAAAATTCAAACCAAGGACTGGGACACTCTATGGCAATAAAAATAACATAATTCAAGACCAGGAAGGAATAAAAAGATGTTGGATGCAATACACAGAAGAATTATACAAAAGAGATGACAAAATGAACACATGGAACCAAGAGCCATATGAAGATGAACCCCAAATTCTAAAAAGTTGAGTGGAAACTGCAATAAGAGAAATAGTGAAAAACAAATCACCAGAAACAGATGATATTCCAATTGAACTGCTGCAATCCACATTGACAGAGTCAACTCTAGTGCTAACCAACGTGTATCAACAGATATGGAAAACAAAATGATGGCCAACAGATTGGAAGTGATCAATATATATCCCCATCCACAAAAAGGGAGACATAAGAGACTGCAGCAACTATAGGGCCATAGCACTGATCTCCTATGCAAGCAAAATCATGCTCAAAAATCTGCAACATAGGCTCCAACCATACATGGAGAGAGAAATCCCAGAGGTCCAAGCAGGGTTCAAAAAAGGAAGAGGCATGAGGGACCCTATTGCAAACATACAATGGCTAATGGAGTGCACCAGGGAATTCCAAAAGAAAATCAGCATGTGCTTTAGACTATAGCAAAACCTTTGACTGCATAGATCATGAAAGGCTATGGAACACCCTTAAGGACATGGGAGTGCCAACACATCTGATAGTCCCAATGAGTAATCTTGTACTCAGGACAAAAGGCTACTGTCAGGACAGAACACAGAGAAACAGAATGGCTCCAAATTGGTAAAGAAGTCAGACAAAGCTGCATTCTATTCTACGCCCTACCTATTCAACTTATATGCAGAACATATTGTAAAGAAAGCAGGCTTGGACATGGAAGAGGGGGGGATAAAAATAGGAGGAAAAAATATCAACAATCTGAGATATGCAGATGACACTACAGTACTAGCAGAAAATCTCCCAGACCTGGAACACCTACTAAGGTAGATCAAAGAAGTGCAAAGGCAGGCTTAATGCTGAACATAAAGAAAACAAAAATAATGGCCACTGATGACCTTCATAAGTTCAACCTAGACAATGAAGAAATAGAAATGGTAAAAAAATTCCCATACCTGGGATCAAACATTGATGGAAATGGGGACTGCAGTCAGGAAATAAGAAGAAGATTAAGAATGGGGAGGGTGGCTATGAAAGGACTAGAAAAGATTCTAAAATGCAAAGACATACAACTTAATACAAAACTCAGAATCATACAAGCCATTGTATTCCCTATTACCATGTATGGATGTGAGAGCTGGACATTTAAGAAAGATGAAAGGAGGAAAATCAATTCATTTGAGATGTGGTGCTGGAGAAGAGTGTTGAGGATCCCATGGACAGTCAAAAGGGAGCTCAAATTGGGTGTCCTTCAAGGTGCAATTCTGTCCCCAATGCTATTCAACATTTACATGAAGCCACTGGGTGAGATCATCCGGAGGCATGGGGCAGGGTGTTATCAGTACGCTGATGACACCCAAATATATTTCTCTATGTCTCGGACATAGTGACTAAGGATGGCATCTCTCCTCTGAATGCCTGTCTTGGGGTGGTAATGGACTGGATGAGGGAAAACCGACTCAAGCTGAATCCAGGTAAGATGGAGGTAATTGTCATAGGAAACCCGAACCCAGGAATGGAGTTATATCAGCCAGTTCTGGATGGGGTCACACTTCCCCTGAAGGACTCTGTCCGCAGCTTGGGGTGGCGAGAAAAAAAGAATCTAAATAGTTTCCCATTTGCCAACACAAACAATCCTTTCCCTTGTTCCTTTCATATATTAACTTCCTGTATTCAGTTCCATCTTAATTTTAACTCTTATAACTAAAACAAGATGAAAGTTTGTGTTTCTTTTTTTAAAAAAAAAAAAATCCAGCACCCTTCCCTTATAGTATCATCTGTTTTTAAAACTAAATAAATTCAAGTCTTCAAATCCCATATTTTGGGATTATTCTAAGAGTACAAATTACATTTGTTAATTTAGCCCTAAAATCTATTGTAACTCTTCCAAAGCTCTAAACAATGGATTTATGGTCTCAGCATTGAAATAATGTGAAAACATGCATAATTTCAGCAATGGAATATTACAACTGGTATTAGCACTGTTACTGTCCCAGTGTAACTTTCAATATATATTTTTTAAAAGTTGGTAGTCTACACACTTCATGGACCTAACAAATTACACAGTACAACCGCCCAGATTGGTTCGCCATGGGGCGGGGTAAAAATAAATTTTATTATTATTATTATTATTAAGATGAAAAAGTTATACAATATGGATCTACAACCCAGCCAAAGACATCTTATGTGAAGAGAAGGCCAAGACAACACCAGTGTTTCATGTACAACCACTGACGCGACTGGAAATGAATCTTTATTCAATATTGGCACTGTTTCCCACTCTATCTGAGGACTGACTGTCATAGGGCATGTACACCTTTGTCCTCCCACATTTTGCTGCTGCTCGCCACATCATCTACTGTCTGAGACAGCCATCTTTCTCTGCCTATTGGCAGAGTCAGGCCTGTGGATATAGTTATCTTGATCATTCTTACCCAAGTCAGAGTACAGAATCCCTTTGGGATGTTACACTTGCAAAACCATTCAGTTATGGAAGTGGTTAGATTTTTTACTGTCTTGTGTAAGAAGGTCTTCTATACCTCCTTGTGCAAATTTTCCCTCTATGTTATATGTGGTGTTTTCAGAAACACTTGCAGGGACAACTGTGTCACCACAATTCAAGAAGGATGTTGAAAAACTGGAGTGGGACCAAAATAGTAAAAGGTCTGGAAATCATGCCATTTGAGGAATGGGTTAGGGAACTGGGTATATTTAGCCTGGAGAAAAGAAAGTTAAGAGAAGGTCATACATCCTACACTGGAAGCGTGTGTCCCTAAATCCTAGACATTCATTGTCTGGGATGAAAGGTGGGGAAGCAGACAAATTACCAGTGTTCAGTATTGACGCATTCCTGGTGGCTTCTCCCAGACTTTGAAACTCTCTGCCTAGGAGGGCTAGGAATGGCTTTCTGCTGGCACTCCATCTGCTGACAAATAAAAACCTGCGTATTCTGTCAGGCTTTCTGTAATTGACTGTGACAGACTTTTAATGGCATGCTGTGCTGTTTTGTTTATTTTTCATATTGTCATTTAATGAATTTTGAATTGTTTTAATTCCATAGATAATTCAATAGTTTTTTTAAATAACGCACATATACATATATGTGAGTACACATACACACATTTTACTGATGTTTTTGAACACTTTTTAATCTGCACTGGTTTTAATAATCTATAATCTGACCTTGACTCCCCCTATTTAGGCAGGGTGAATAGAATCAAATAGAATCTTCAAGAGGAAACTACCCCAAATTCAAGAGCTCATGAACCTGGGGAGACTGGGAGACCATAAGAATATCACAAAAGTATCCCCCCCAGTCCTGAGGGGGGCAGAAAACCAGGAGGTTAACCCCAAAAGTTTCACTTCACAAACAAGGGGGGGGGGAGTGCCACAAGTTAAGAGAAGGTCATACATCCTACACTGGAAGCATGTGTCCCTAAATCTTTTTTAAATAGCAAATACAGTAGCCCTTTCCCATCTGCAGGGGTTTGGTTTCACCCTTCCACCCCATAGATAGAAAAAAAACATGGAAGCTCAAGTCAAATATTATCCAATTGATGGCAATGTGTGTGCACCTACGTGCACGTGCCACCATTGTATAATATGGGGCATGACAATCCATGGATGCTCAAATCTGTGGATGGGAAGCCCACCAATACCAAGGGCTCACTGTAATGCATCATTTTCCATTTATCACATGAAGTCTTGTAATGGATTTTCTTGTGGGACATGCAATGTGTGGGTTTTAGTGTGCTTTTAATTCTTTTATTTTTTTTAACTTTAAAATAATTTTTATTTTTGAATTTTAGAATGTTTTTAGCTGTATTGTCTTAATGTAGAGTGTGAGCTGCTTTGGGCCCCTTATGGGACAAAAACAGGATATTGATTAAATTAAGCAAGCAAGGAAAAAAACCCCCAATAAAATTGTGTTGACACCAGTGTTCAGCTAAAATAATGATGTTGTTATCTTGATGAGATTCAGGTATTGCTTTGGAATAAAAGAGGGGATCTCCTTCATGATCCAAGGTGATGGTGTTGCTGTGAAAATTTCTTCCAGCTGGAGAAATTGAAACAGTTGAAATAAAGCAACTCTAATTGTATGCTGAGATTATTATTAAAAACTAATAGCCATCGGAGTATTGGCTCATAACTGGAGTTATATTGCCCTGCTCTACAACAGGCAGTACTTTATCCCCCCTCCTCTTTATGAAGTTATTTTAGTCAGGATACTTTTCACCAACACAGAGATGCAAACTTCAGCTTCCCTTACAGCAGCTGAGAAGCTCTGAATATTGTGTAGAAACCTGGAAGAAAACAAACAACAAACCATCAAAGTAAATCGCAGTCAGTTGAAAAGGCTGAATAGAGGTTAATTCAATTATTTAATGGATGTCTACTTCTGTTCTTTCCTCCAGGCAGCTGTGCTTTATGCATGCAATGCTTTCCACTCCAGACATATTTCTTCAGAGTTCTTTCCTCTAAGAGCAAGAATATTTAAGCTTACTTTTTTCTCTACCTTACTCTTTATCATTATGACTATCCGCTCATAAAGTTAGAGGACTCTGTCATGCTGGGCTTGTTGGTAATGTAAATGACACATTGAATTTCAGTCTCCCTCTCTCTCTCTCTCTCACCCACATACACCCACACACACATTGGAATATTTGATCTGTGGCCTTTGCTCCTCCCCCAAACATTTTATGACTTTAGAACCACAATGGATAAACCATAATGGATAAATATGTTTGGCCTATGTGACCTATGTTAGGAAAATTCTAAAGGTCAAAGGTAAAGGCAGTCCCTTGACACGAATGTCTACTCATAACCAACTATAGGGGGTGGTGCTCATCTTCATTACTAAGCCAAAGAGCCAGTGTTGTCCGAGGACTGCTCTAGTGGTCATGCGGCCAGTATGACTGCACCGAATGCTGTTACCTTCCCACTGAAAAGTGGTACCTATCTATCTACTTGCATTTGCATGCTTTCAAACTGCTACATTGACAAAAGCTGGGCTTAGCGCCAGGAGCTCACCCCATCATGCAGCACTCAGGCCTCAAACTTCTAATATTCTGATCTTCCAATCATCAGAATTGGTGTCTTAACCACTAAGCCATTATATAGGGTTGCAATTCCTCCTATTTCTATTTAATTCCTTCATACTGTTCTTCCCTTTCAGTTGTGGAAAAAATGCATGCATGCATGCAAGCAATCTAGGACCCTGTCTTCATTTGCCAAAATACTCTAGGGTGCTCTCTAAATATTCTGCTCCCCAATTCCCCCCAATTCCCCCCAAACTTTTGCTTTGGGTTTTCAGGCCTCGCAGTGAGCGATAGGTGTCTGCCTTCCAACACAGTCCCTATTTATCACCTGGCACTGCTGCTGAGGTTCGAACGAAGTACCCAGCCATATTATTGATGCTGGGCACCTCATTCTACCCTTAGAGAAACTTACGCCTACATCAGTAGTGCCACTTGGTTCATAGGGAGTGTGGGTGAAGGCAACAGGCTATAAAGAGAGACTAACAGCCTTATTGCATTATTAAACAAACCCAGCAAGCAAACAAAAAGACAAGTAGTTTTTTCTCTCCCTCCACATGACTCTCGTTCTCTTCAAGTTGTAAAAGCATGGGAGAGCATTGTAAAAGCATCATTTTTGCCAAACAGCTTGGCAAATGAGATACTTTTATGACACTTTTATGATCCTCTCTCATGGTTTTACAACTGGAAGAGAATGAAAGAAAATGACATCACGCAGAGGGGAAAAACACTTGTCTTCTCCTGGAATGCATGAATCCGTGGGTGTCATGGGGGGATTTTCCCCTGGGCTGCATGGATCCATGGGTGTCATAGGGGATTCTCCCCTGGGATGCATGGGTCTGTGGGTGCCATAGGGGATTCTCCCCTGGGATGCATGAATCCGTGGGTTCCATAAGGGATTCTCCCCCGGGATGCATGGATCCATAGGTGCTATAGGGGATTCTCCACTGGGATGCATGGCTGGTATTGGGGTTGAATGGGGTTAAAGAGTCGGGGGGGGGGGGAGCCAAACATAAAAGGAGCTAAGGCAGGGAGGGAGAGAAAGTATGTGTGCATGTGTGTGTGTGTGCATGCATGCATGCTGGACTAGTGAAAGTGGAGAGGAAGGTGTGTGTGTTTCTGACTGGATCAGCTGTTGCTCCCACAGAAATAAAAATCGTCTGAATCTAGCAGCCCATTCCCAGTTGTTTAAACAGTTGTTATAGAATTTACATTGTGAATTGTCAGTTGTGATATATAGAGATTCACAGACATGCATTTTCATGACAGTAGCAGAAATGTTAAAGTGCAGATCAAAGTACATTGGAGTTAGATAACAAAATGCCAGAGCTAGTTTAAAATGAAACCGTGTGCCTACAATATAAAAATCAAAACACAACACTACAGATATATTAAAAAAGGTTCTGGAGATAGAACAACATTAATAATTGTTACAACAACAACAACAACAACAAAATAGTGGTCTCACACATCTATACATTTCAGGAGGGGATTGTTAGGATATGGATGGGTTATGCAGTCAAAGGTGAAATGTAGAGATGTGTGTGTGGAATTTTCCTCATGAGAACAACATCTAGAAAAACAAAGTGAATCAACACCAGATGGCCAACATAGACATAAACATGTGATTTCCCAAAGATACAACTCATGGACACAGACTTTGTTATGAGAAAGGCTTGATAATAATTATACATAAACATCGTTAAGCTGGGAAAGATAGTCACGTGGTTGATGATGGACAGCAAGAGGCTGGGTTAGCATACATCATACAGGCATTATCCAGTTAACATAAGGTTAACACCTAGAAGGTGGAGTATGGGAAGGGCCCAGAGAATCCTTTGTTCAGAATATTATTGTTCAAGATGTGTGGCTGGTAGCAGTGGTTTTAACTGCAACAAGTTGGAGATCCTAAGTTTTGGGATTGTTAAAGATGTAATCTTTCATGGCTGAACTGGACAAGTTCATCACAATGGATTTTACTTAGCTATCTTATTTTACTTTTATATGCATTAATAAACTATGCTTTTGGACTTTACAATGTGTCTTCTTGACTGAGGAAGACAGGATCCTGAAGAAGAGAAGCTGAACCAGGTGATGGTAAGAGATACAAAGTGGCTGTGGATCACAGCAGCCAGCTTGTCCTGCAGATTCTGCTGGGTGCCAAAGAGCATCACTACAACACCCATCATCCACACACTGACAAATACATCCACATAGAATTAAAGATTTGGAAGGAACCTTGAAGGTCAACATATGGAAGTGTGTATGTGTGTGTGTGTGTGTGTGTGGGGAGGGGAAGCTCTCTTTCTTGTTTTCTCTCTCTGTCTCTGCAAAAGACATAGGAAACTGTTTTATAGCATAGTCTGACCATGAATCTATCTAGCCCCATACTGTCTACAATGACTGTCAGATGCTCTCTAGAGTTTCACACAGGGATCTTTCTTGGCTGTACCTGCAGATTCCATAGAGAAAAACTAGGACCTTCTGCATAGGAAGCATATGCTATAGCGCTTCCCCATTATTTGATATTTCGCAGCTATATGACTCTACACTCAATTGTATCTTGTTTAAGTCAATATGGACAACAGCAGCTGGTGCAGTTAAAGTAGAAGCAGACATTTCCAAGTTAATTTCTTTCATAGGTATGTAGAGAGATCTTGTAGCACCTTTGAAACTAACTGAAAGAAAGAAGCTGGCAACATGAGCTTTCGTAGACTTAAGGGCCTTTACAGCCTGCCAGAAATAATGCAACTTGAGGCCACTTTAACTGCCCTGGCTCAGTCCTGGGTATCATGGGAACTGTAGTTTTTTCTGAGACATTGAGCCTTCTCTCTCAGAGAACTCTGGTGCCACAATAAACTACAGTTCCCATGATTCCCTAGCACTGAGCCAGGGCAGTTAAAGTGGACTCAAGTTGTATTATTTCTGGCAGTCTGTAAAGGCCCTTAAGTCTATGAAAGCTCAAGCTGCCAAGTACTTTATTTCAGTTAGTCTCAAAGGTGCTACAAGATCCCTCTACATACTGATTCTACAGATTAACATGGCTATATCTTTGAATTCTTTTATAGGTCTTAGCCTAAGACATTTTGGACATTAAGGCTTAAATCCAAAGAGTGGATTTAAGGGGAGAGGCATATTTAAAATGGGATAACCAATCAATTGTTAACCTTTAAAAACAGACTTAGGATGATGTTTCATTTTACCCAATTGTAGATCCAGCATTGATTTCTCCTATCCAAATGGTTTAGGTGATCTAGCTGAAGTCTTTTGATTCAGATTACTTTTTCTCAGCTCAGGATGGCAGCTGTAGCAGTAAGGCTAATAGTTGGTTGACACTATGTATTGCCTATTTGCCACGTAGTTTACAGTTGAATAAGATGCTGCAAGGAGAAGGGTGTGTGTTATTTTTTGTTTTGTTTCTTTAATATATAATTCAAGTGTCAAGACATTGCCTCCAGAAAATATAACAGGTTTCACTATGTGAAACACAATTCAACTATCGCTTTTCTCTCAGACTCATGTTATCCAGCAAAACGTGAACAAATAGTCATTTGAAAACAAGGGAATAGAGTCAAAGGTATGCCATGGCTCATGTCTGATTATTCCAAAGGGAGTTCCCCTGAATTCAGTGGATCCTACTCCCAACTAAGAGTGCATAGGACATTTACATACATACATGATCACTTCCAGGATTCACAGCCATCATGGCCACTGGGTGTGGTAGATGAGAACATCAAACACCACCACTGGCTAATATGAGACACTGTATATAGAACATAAATACATAGAAAGACAGAGGAAAAAACTAAAATCTTTGCATCTTTAGAATATTTTTAACTGGCAACCACCTTCTCAAAATGCTTTGCATTTTGCTATAGATTTTTTGTGTGTGCAGAGTATGCTGCTCTTGTTTCAAATAGTGGACTAAATCCAATTGTAAATCCTAAGTAGAGGAGACTCATGGGATTTTGGGGGGATTTTCACATGTGTTGTTTCCCATTCTGGAATTTGTTCAATAGTACAGTTTGGCTTGGGGCTAGCAATTGAATTAAGGCATGTTTGCATGGAATGTTATGTCTACATAGGGTTGTTGAGGTTTGGTGTGTGCATGCACGTGTGCATGTGCATGTGTGACTGGGTTTTTCCTTAGCCATAAAGAGGCCCTTGAATGGGAAGGGGGAGGGGGATCAACCATTTATATCTCTTTCATCAATCATACTATCAGCAGTATGATGACCTGTACAATTCATTGCAGAAAAACAAGATGACCATAGTTTGACTGAAGAATTTTGCAAAGGAATATGCTGCTTTTGAGAAATAAGCAGACTGAGACTAACTCTGATAGATGAATTTGCCTATCTCATCTAAGTAATAATGCTTTCTCATTAGCACTGATGCCAATATCCACCTCTGATGCCAGTATTACATTTCAGGGAAGGAACTTTCTTTTGTTGATATTATCATTAAATGTTTATCATTGGCTGCATCTGCACTATTGAAATAATCCAGGATGACACTATTTCAGTGCTATGGAATCCTGGGAATTGTAGTTTTGTTAAACATTTAGCCTTCTCTGTCAGAGAGCTCTGGTGGCACAACAAACTACAGTTCCCAGAATTCCATAGCATTGAACCATGGCAGTCAAAGTGATGTCAAACTGGATTATTTCTGCAGTGCAGATGCAGCCATTAAGAATAATTACAAATAAGAAAAGAAACAAAAGAAGAAAATACATGTTTGGACTTCATAATCACTGTGGTCTAACTGAAAGAATGCAAAGGATAACAGAAAATACTTGTTGTTGTTAACTGTCCTTGAGTTGTTCTCAACCCATGGTGACCCTATGGATGAGACATCTCCAAGACCCTCTGTCCTCCACTGCTCTACTTCAGTCCTGCAATCCCATACCTGTGACCTCCTTAACAGAGTCCATGTGGCCTTCTCACATGTGGCCTTCCTGTCTTCCTACTTCCCTCCACCTTTCCCAGCATTATTGTCTTTTCTAATGACTCTTACCTTCTCATGATGTGTCCAAAGTACGACAGCCTCAGTTTGGTCATCTTGGCTTCCAGGGAGGCTTCCGGCTTAATCTGCTCTAGGACCCATTTGCTTGTCCTTTCGCCTTTCCATGGGATCCTCAGCACTCTTCTCCAGCACCACATCTCAAATCATCTTTCTTAATTGTCCAGCTCTCATATCCATACATGGTAATAGGGAATACAATGGCTTTTGTGATTCTAACTTTTGTGCTGAGTTGTATATCTTTGCATTTTAGAATCTTTTCTTGTTCTTTCATAGCCACCCTCCCCATTCTTAATCTTCTTCTGATTTCCTGACTGCAGTTCCCGTTTCTATCAGTGTTTGATCTCAGGTATGAGAATTCTTTTATTATTTCTATTTCTTCATTGTCTAGGTTGAACTTGTGAAGGTCCTCGGTGGTCATTATTTTTGTTTTCTTTATGTTCAACATTAAGTCTGCTTTAGCACTTTCTTCTTTGATCTTCCTTAGTAGGTGTTCCAGGTCTGTGAGGTTTTTGGCTAGTATTATGGTGTTCTCTGCATATCTCAGATTGTTGATATTCCTTCCTTCTCTTTTCATTCTTCCTTCTTCTGAGTCCAACCCTGCTTTTCTTATAATATGCTCTGAATACAAGTTGCATAGATAGGGTGAAAGGATACAGCCTCATCTTACTCTTTTGGCAATTGGGAACCATTTTGTTTCTCTGTATTCTATTCTGACAGTAGCCTCTTGTCCTGAATACAGATTCCTGATCAGGACTATCAGATGTGTTGGCACTCCCATGTCCTTAAGGGTGTTCCATAGCCTTTCATGATCTATGCAGTCAAAGGCTTTGCTATAGTTTATAAAGCACATGCTGGTTTTCTTTTGGAACTCCCTGCTACACTCTATTAGCCATCGTATGTTTGCAATGTGGTCCCTGGTAAATAAAGAAAACTTGGAACAATTACTAGGGCCTCATTCACATTCACAAACAACTTGGTTTTTGTGTCAAATAGATCCAGGATTGCAGAATCAATTTGAACTGAAATGAAGTTCACACTACATTTTCCATTATCAAATGCCTCCATGTCTATTTAACATGGTTCATGTTCACACTTACTTTTGCACCAAAACAAAATGGATTCTCAATCCCAGGTGTGTTTGATTGATCCCGGGGCTTTTAAAAAAAAAGTCAATAGTGTGATACATATATGCATGTTTACGGTTACACAAGCACTTGGAGGTGTGGCTGCGTGCATCAGCTGTCACTATTTCCATGGACCTCTGTCTGTGTATGTGTTTATGTATGTGTGTGTGTAAGATGCACACACTCCCCTCCTCCACTTTCCTTCTATGCAGGGAAATGGGCTGCTAGAAGCAGAGAGTGCTGAAACATTTCTGTTTCTATGGGCACAACAGCTGATCACACACATACCTTCCTTCTCAAAGGATTCCCCCCCCCCCCCATCTTGCCCTACCTCTGGAATTTTTTTCTGACAGAATGGAAAAACAGCTACCCAGTTTGATTGGGACCACACTGTAATTTAAAGTGACCAAATGGCTGAGCTAGAAATCGAAATCCACAGCCATAGATCCATGCATCCCAGGGGAGAATTCCCCATGACAGCCACAGATCCATGCATCCCAGGGGAGAATCCCCGATGACATCCACGGACCCATGCATCCCAGGGCAAAGTCCCCCAAGGCACCCACAGATCCATGCATGCCAGGGGAGAATTCCTGCCACGGATCCTGTGAATCCATGCAAATGCAACAGTTTGCAGAAACCGTCATTTTTTTTTTTAAAAAAACCCAACACAAATAGCATCATGGCCCCCCAAGGAACCCCAGCAGAAGTGGAAAATACTGCACAGAGTGATTTAAAAGGACCACTTGGCTGCGCTGAAAATTGAAATCCACAGCCCCACAGAAGCCCCATGACAGCCTCATGACAGCACTGAAAGGAGAAAAAATGATGGTTTGCCAAGACTGTGGTGGTGGGATGGGTACCACCCTTCTGCTCACCCTCTGCCCATTGCCCTTCCTTCCCTGGGTGACCTGAATGTGATCAGAAACATGTTCACATTAGTTCAGCATGGTTGCAAACTGGTTCTTTTCAAAAGTACCTCTAAAAGATCCATCTTCAAAAGAACTGTTTTAGGTGGATTTGTGCCAATTCAGTCAGATTCAGCCCTATCAGAATCGGGTTTGAAATTGACTCCAGTGTGAATGAGGCACATATAACCTACTTTAATCCAATTTGCAAACTGGTTTAAATCATAGTGTGAATTAGGCCTAGGAAAGTCAAAGAAAAAATTGCTAAAGCAGGCTTACTGTTGAATATGAAGAAAACAAAAATAATGACCATGGAGGAGGTGTATAAATTCAATGTAGAAGATGAGGAAATTGAAATAATTAAAAACTTCCCATTCCTTGGATCAAGCATTGATCAGAATGGAGGTTGCAGTCAAGAAATCAGTAGAAGACTAGGACTAGAAAGGACAGCTATGAGAGAACTAGACAAGACCCTGATGGGTAAGGATAAACAACTGAGCCCTAAAGTTAGGATTGTTCATACCATCATATTTCCCATAACTATGAATGGTTGTGAAAGCTGGATGGTAAAGAAAAGAGGAGAGAAAGAAAATAAATTCATTTGAGATGTGGTGCTGGAGAAGAGTTCTGCGGCTACCGTAGATGGCTAAATAGACAAGTCAGTGGGTCCTACAGCAAATCAAGTCTGAACTCTCCCTAGAAGCCAAAATGACTAAATTGGGGCTGTCACACTTTGATCATATTATGAGAAGGCATTACTTGCTAGAAAAGACAATAATGCTTGGGGAGGTAGAAGGCAACAGGAAAAGAGGAAGACCGCATTACTGAGAGATATACTCAAACAAGGAAGTCACAGCCTTGGGCCTGCAAGACCTGAGCTAGGCTGTTAATGGTGAATTGAGGCCAAGGCAGTTAACAACAACAAAGGAGAGTAGAAATTACTTCATTCATTTTAATTTATTATCCACTTTTCCTTCTGCCACTATCTGTTTTGGCACTCATGATAACAGTGATTTCAGTATTCTCCTTCTAGTGGTCACTATGTTACTTTCAAACTGGATCTTGCATTCATCTGGAATTTTCTGGGGAAGTGACAGGCACCACCGCCATAAAAAAAATGGTGACTTCCACTTGCTTATACCAGTTTCTCTCTGCCTCAGGATGCCATACAGTGATGCAATGTATATGAATAGGGAACATGATGAATGTTTATAGATAGGGAACAGTCCTCTCCATTTCTATTTCTATTGCTTTCATAACCAATTAAATTTGAATGAGACACTTAATTAAAGCATTATGTTCAAACATTTGCAGAGCAAAACTATTGGACAGCCGCACACTTGTTGAAGCCAGTGCTCACATCTTCTCAGCAAGTGTGGGACCAAAGCTCTATAAAATAAGTCAGTATGGAGCATATGGTAACAGAGTAAAGCTGTCTGTGGCATTTTGCTTGTGTATTTCTAAAAGATAATCTATTTAAGATTCACAAAGGGCCTTTACGGACTGCCAGAAATAATGCAGCTTGAGGCCACTTTAACTGTCTTGGCTCAGTGCTAGGGAATCATGGGAATTGTATTTTTTTCTGGAGCATAGAGCCTTCTCTGTCAGAGAGCTCTGGTGCTACATTAAACTACAGTTCCCATGATTCCTTAGCACTGAGCCAGGACAGTTAAAGTGGCCTCAAGCTGCATTATTTCTGGCAGTCTGTAAAGGCCCAAAGTTGTGTATTTCTACATGATCATCTATTTGAGATTCACAGTTGGCTGAAAGCTGGGATATACATGTAACAAATAAGCCAAGAATGGGTAAAGTATAACACACAAGGCCAATTTTGCATCCCCTCATGGGTCCCTTCACACCTTCCCCTCAAATAATTAAGTTTCTGCTTTATTTGTTTAAGAAATGAAGCAGAAAGTTAATTGGATTTGTGTTATTTGGTTTTTCTGGACTATTATTAAAATTGATAATAATTCTCAATTCACAGTACAGGAGCTCTGTGCTGCTTTGCACCTGAGTGGGACTCATTATTGAAATAGAGACAGAAAAGTAGCAGTTTTATTACACATGTGTTGCATTGTCTTGCATTATCATGTGACCCAATAAAAGTCCCAAGGTTGTTGGAACAGCTTCTTAACCAGATGTAAGCCATTTGGATAGTAATTTTCTGAAGAGGAATATAATAGTTCTGCATCTTTCATGCCTTCAATAATTTGGTTTTCTGTTGACACCCCTCCCTATGCTTTGCTCTTTATCCTTCACCAGTGATGCATGAATTTCTATTTTGAGACATATGAAATAAACCATGCAGCATGTGGGGGTGAGGGCATAGCTTGGGGAGCCAGGAACTAGTAGAGTTATGGCAAATGCAAGGCATAATATGATTGTTATGTCTATGATTAGCTTTGGTTCTCTTTCAATTGACATATGCTTCTACACAATTACAGAGAATGGTCTTTTTACAAAGTGCCTTGTTATTTGTCTGTTATAAAGAAAGTAAGGAACTCTTTCTCAGAGTCAATAAAAAACAGAAATATTCCAATGGAAAAGAATCTGCAGTTTTCCCTAATTCACATATTGCATATATTGGCCAGAATTAACTTAGGGACATATGCACATATAAGTCATGTTACACATCTGGGACCAGTAAGTCACAATTGCACAATAAAAATATTCTGCTGACAGCATCAGAAGCAGAATTGCACAGAGAATATGTTTATCTGTGCCTTGTCTTTTCAAGTTGCAAAATGTGCATTGCAATTGTGCATCCTATGCTTTGCATTGTGGTTGTGCATCATGTATTGCCCATTGTGAAATGGCACCCAATCATTAACATGTGTAGAGCAATGGTGCTATTCTTTACAGGGCTTGTATAGTATTGCTATGGTATATTTCTACATGTGGGTGTGCATGCTCCACTAAGAGGATGTTGGATTGAGGTTATAGTTGTACATGCTACCCTCTTTTTCCTATTTAGGCCAAAATGCTAAAAAGGCCTGTTTTTGAAGGACTTTGAGTTATGTTAGGCAGCAGCATAAGATTGGAAGCCAACCCTGTGATGATCCCAAAATATCTTGTAAAAAAATCTCTTCCTTCCATTCTGTGTACAAAGGCTGACCAGAATGGCTGTTGAATCTTGTTTCAACTTCAGTAACAGGCTGCATCCATCATTGCACCATAAGGCAGCAGGTTAGTTCAGGAGATGCAGACATGCAGCAGACACTCAGACTTATTTGCTCTCAGCCTCAACCACCTGAGGCAGTTGTCTCACTTTATCTAGTGATAGGGCTGGCCCTGTCTGTTTTTCTGTCAGTCTCTTTGGAGAATGTCTATAGACTTATCTGATCTCTCTTCCTTCTCTTTCTTTCTTTCTTTCTTTCTTTCTTTCTCTCTCTCCCCCTCTTTCTTTTTAAAAACCTACAAAAGAAGAGAGAAACCAAATCCAAATAGCAGTGACAGAATAATGAAAAATTCAAACTCTGAACTTCTTGCTGGAGGGCAAGAAGATTTTCCAGTGTCACATCAACACTCATAGCCATGCTTAAATTGACTTTTCTTGCCATGCAAATCACAGACACCTCCATATTGCATACATACTCAATTCAACCTTTTTTTTTATTTGTAGAAGATGTTACACAGATTTAGACAAAGATTAAATCAGAACTACAGTATAAGGTGTTTTTTTTTTAAAGTCAACTTTCAGCCTGATCCCAAGGATTATGATTCAGTGTAACAGAGCAAATGAGAATTGGTACCTTGGCCCCTAAAGTTGCTTGCTATCAACAAAAAGAGAATGAAGAGTACCACACAGTTCCCTCTGCAATTGCATAAATGTTATCTGTCCTGTAAATTATTGTTAGCTCCATCTCTTCATCCTTTTCCACATTTTTCAAGGTTACCTAGGTATTTTTTTGCTTCCACCACCCAACAGCTCTTTCCTTTGTGCCTTTTCACGTCTCTATAAAACTATACATGATGTGGAGAAAGTGCTTAGAGAGTTTTTCTCTCTCACACACAGGAGTCTTTCACACTACACATTTATAGCACTATGATTCTACTCTAACTAGCATGCTGCATCCTTCAGCACCTTAGAAACTGTAGTTTGGTGAGGTACTAGTTAAGCTATCTGGCTGAGAATTCTAAATACCCTTCCTTAACAGCAAATCCCAGAACTCTTAAGATGCTGCCATGGCAGTTATACTGAAATCACAGTGTCATAAACGTGAAGTGTGAAAAAGCCTGTAATATTAGAACTTGGAACAATCCAATGAAGACAAATATAAGGAAGTGCTTCCTCAAGCAGCATCTAGTTGTTACTTCAAACTTAACTGAAATGGTGAATGTGGTTGAAATCCTGTTGGGCAGTTACAAATATGTAATCTACAAGCTTACCGCGCTCTTAAATAATATGATTTACCTGATGCGGTTTAAAATTTAAAGTGGGCAGCATCCTGATATTATCAGAAGGTTTTAGCCACCAAAATTGCTGCCCAGGTCCAGCCCGGGTCCAGCCCCTCTCCCAGGGCTGCTCTGGCGGCCGTTTTCTTAAGCCGGAAAATTCCCAGCTTCAAAAAGAGCTGTGCTGAGTGCCCCTGGGAGTGGCTGTGGAGCCAGGATGGACCCAGGCAGTGATTTCAGTGGCTAAATCCTTCTGATAATATCAGGATGCCACCCACTTTAAATTTTAAACCACATCAGGTAAGTCATATTATTTAAGAGTTCAATAAGCTTCTTAGAGTTAAGCACTCATGGCTGTTTTGTCTTCAAGATGCCTACATAGTCCTTAGTTTAGGAGGGACATAGGGACCATTGAAGTCACCCCAATCTTATTCACCAAGCATCAGCCACTGTGATTTCTAGGGGTGTGTTTCCCTATCAGTCATGATAGAGCTGGCTGATGGTACCATCCTTG
The DNA here is from genome assembly GCA_026167975.1 of Phrynosoma blainvillii. NCBI lineage: Eukaryota > Metazoa > Chordata > Lepidosauria > Squamata > Phrynosomatidae > Phrynosoma > Phrynosoma blainvillii. Next base: position 117,177,225 of record JANUYF010000001.1, on the reverse strand, counting down.
CTTTGCACAAGCAATCTTTGGTCCAAGGAGAAATTACACCAGAGATCATTCAAAGAAGGGAGTGGGAATGTTATTTAGCTGCTTCCTGATCCATAGGCAAACAGACCCATATCAGTTGCAGTGGCTACTGCCTAGTAAATAGGGATTAGAGGGATCAGGAGAGGAATCACAGCATAGCAGTGTAACTATGAAGCTGATGCAATCGTAATTCCCCAAAAGGATTCCAGCTGAACTCTTTAAAGAGTATCCTTTGAAAGTTTCAAAGGTTAGAAAGCAAAAACAAAACAAAACACTGAGCTATTTTTAAACCCCTTACTTATTTAATTTAAGGCTATTTGTTCCACAGCTTAACAATATCTAATATTTGAGAGAAATATAAATATTTCTGATGATAGAAAGTACTAGTATTTTGTGATAGTTTGTACCTAAGGCATGTTCTAATGCATAATTCATTGCTGCTGCATAAAAAGAACAAACCAGACTTAGAAATCCTTTTCTTTAAAAGTAGTTGCAAACCTAAAATAAAGAAAGGGAGAAAAATAATAATAATCCTGTTTGCTATGTTCACAGCGGAGGCTGAACTCTCTAATTGAATGAACTTGCTAACTTAATTTTTTTCTTCTGCCTCTTCATGAACACAGTAACTCCTTTTTAGATATGCAGTGAGTAAGAAAGAAAGAACAAAATGTTGTCTTTCCATTGCTCGTATTGGAGCCATTAAAAATATGGGACAACCATAGACTGATATAAATAACTAATTAAATATATACTGTAGTAGAGAGGCCTGTTAACACATGACTGACAACTCTGACATTCCTTCTTATGCCCCCAACAGATTCATAGGTGAGAAAATGAATTGGGTGAATACCACCTCCAGAGCAAAACTGACAAAACAACTTTGCCCCCAGGAAACAGGCTCACAGTCAAAATTAAACCCGTTTTGAGACCAGAAGAATGAATGCAAGCAAGGTGACTCCTTCACTGTTACCAGATTTGTTCAGAGGGCTATAATAATGCTTATGAAGAAATAAAAGTGAAGGAAGGAAGGATGACCTCAGTGATGACCTCACAAAGATTACAGGGAAAAGAAGAGGCTGCTCATGAATCTGGGATTATTTGTTAAACCGGGATATAAAAATAATATAGTCCTTAACAACAGAGTTATTTTTCTCTAGAGAATCTCCTGAACCACAGGATTAAGACACAAGTCAAGAAGTTACCGTCCATTACAATCAATAGGTCTGAAGTTTCTCTACCCTGGGTATGGATGCATGGGAAATGATGGTAGTTGCAGCTGGGGCCTGATGGGCTCTGTCACACATTGCTAATGGCAATACTCAGACAGAATGTGTGTCATGATATGTGATGCTTTATTTACACATGACTCCAGTATCAATGAAATATATGTGATGATGCTATAGCAAATATAACATCCCACCCTGAACTACTCACTGAGTACAGGCAGACATCAATTAACAAAGCTTCTGAGAAAGAAGCTTCTATTTACAAAGTTCAAAGACAAGTTGCTAATCATATGGCTTTCATTGTATTTTTAAAGTATCATATAAGTCAGTGGTCCCCAACCTTTTTATTGCCGTGGACCGGTCAACAACTCCGGCAGACACAGGAGTCCCGTCCCTGCACTTATTATCGGGACTCGCAGGACCCGCCGCCGCTGCTGCACAGAAGACGCAGTAGCAGGGCGGCCCGGTACCATTTGTTCTGCTGACCGGTACCAGGCCACGGACCGGGGGTTGGGGACCACTGATATAAGTAATTACAACATATAAATAGAGCAATAGGTTTATGACAAAATATCTGCTGCATCAAATGCATTTTGAAGAGCAAAAATACAAATTAGACATAGCAATTTTAGAAAGGAGAACATTTTATTAGCAGCATACAAATATATTTATCAAATGGAGAAATCACTCAATCACTCCCACTATAACATCAAAATGATTCTGTTTTTGTTTTACTTTTTATTTAGGTATGTGTTTTGGATTCATTCTTCATCACAATAAGATCCCATGTTTTAATGTGCAGTCCAATAACCATGAAAAAACAGCTGTGAAAAGACTAGAAAATTGTGTGAATTTTTCTAATTCAAAAACTAACAACCAACCCTACCAGAACAGGTGAGGACTGTAGCCATCCAAATGCTTTTTGCCTACAATGCCTATCAGACCTAGTTAGTACATCCAACGGTGAAGGATTATGAGAGCTGCCATCCAAATACATCCAAAGGCTACAATTGTCCATACCAGGTCTAAAAAAATTTCATTTATCAACCACTGGGAAGAAGTTAAGTATATTTTTCACTTTTTGTTTGAACACAACTGTGTGTGTTTCAATGTCATTGAATTCAGTGGGACTTACTGCAACCTCAGATGCACTGCAAATTCACATAAGTGATCATGCATGGTAAAATGAAAAGAATCCTTCATGCTGTTCTGTCTGCTTTGGAGAGCTTTCTGGGTTCTCTGGTAATGTAGTCTACAAGGCTTTCTGCTCCTTTCAGTTTAGACATGCTAAATTGACAGCATAAAGGTGATTTACATGTAGTGAGTACATGCAGATGTACATACTGAGCTTAATGTACTCCTACCATTGACACAACATGCACTTATTCAGGCATTACCACAAGTGCAGAACAGCCCAGTTTATTCTCTCTGTGGTGCACATAGATTAGGAAGAATGGAAGGCCTGTGAGAATTTTCTATGTAGCTGTTAATCCTTTCCCTTTGTTAGATCAAGAGATCGGACTGTAGAACTCCTGTATACTGACTGAGAATGTGGGATAAGGCTGGACAAAAATGTAGAAAGTGAGTTCATAGGCCTTTCAGTCTCATTAATGGGCTGACATACTACATGTTTTCCATCAGTATGTGAGGTGGCTGGACAAGGAGGATAAGAAACCCAAGCTCCATTATGTCCTACAGAGACCCCCTGCAATGGCCTGAACTCTCATAGAAACAAATGAAACATGTTCTTTTGCTAAAATATTATTTCACACTGGGAGCTGTACTATGATCTCCAAGAGCATACATAGATATGAGCCATTATGAGTATTGCACAGGAAGATTAACAAACATCTGGTTCAGTCCTTTTCCATAACAGTATCCTTCAGGGTATAGGAAACATCCCCTATTATCTACTTGGCCTTGTCTCCTGAAATTCAAGATCAAATATTTTCCCTTCTTGCATTGTTTCTCCTTTAGTGTTCCCATTCACTGCTCCAGTGCACTTTATCTGAAATTTCTTTATAACTTCCCTGACTTGCCAGTACTCTATTATTCCCACTTTTTCTTATGTATACCTTTTAAAATTATTCCAGTCCCTCCTACATAAAATGTGATCCTTTCTATTTGTTATATAATTTTTCTCAGTCTTCTTGCCTTTTATTTCCACTCACCTTTCTAGTCATATTTTAAAAATCCTTATTTGCATGTACATGCATCTTCCAGTTTTGGACCAATTCCTGAGTCAACAGTTTTCCCCTGCTTAGCTATATGTTCCTCCCATTCCCAGGGCTTGTAACGTGGTGATGTTAATTGGGCAACTAGGAGATATATGGCTTGGGAAACTGTTCTTAGATATTGTTGTAATATTTACCCATCAATACAATGAAATTCATTTATCAATGACACTTCCCCCCACCTTTCCTAAAGTTTACTTTCTGAGGCTCTTGCTCTAAAGTTGAAAAAACAAAAACAAAAAAAACCCTTCAGGGATTATGGAAGTTACACATTACATGCCAGCATTTAGACAGAAAAAAATTTGTCTGGATTTCCGTTTAAAATTCACAATCTTTATTATAAGCATGTATTCTTGTATATTATGGATTTAGGTGGATGGTCCAAAACACACTGCAGAAATAATCAGCCCATTTGCCAATAAAATTTTAACTAGAACACCCAGTTATCAGAACTGGGAAAATTACTTTAAAAATACTTATTTATAATACTGTAACATCTAGAATCTTCCAGCCCTATAACTCCTTGAATCCTTATCATGACCATGGCCATACTGGTTAGTTGATTCTGGGGTCTGAAGTCCAGAATTTTTTTTCCAAGGTCTAATTGGTATTAAAACACTGGGTCCTCTATTTTTGTGATGAAGCTTATGTCTTATTAACCTCAAACCTCTGTGGTCTGCTAAGTAGATGAGAGACTGACATCAATGCATCTATCAATATAACAAGGAAAAATAGATTTGGCTTAAGAAATTGAGTGAGGTTAAGACAATGAGCACAACCAATGTAGAAAAACATTAACTAATACTTAAATCAAAGATACAATCATGTCAGTCTGTAGAATCAGTATGTAGAGAGATCTTGTAGCACCTTTGAGACTGGCAGCATGAGCTTTTGAAAGCTCATGCTGCCAATTTCTTTCTTTCAATTAGTCTCAATGGTGCTACAAGATTTTTCTACATACTAATGTTTAAATATCACTGATAATTTGAATACAAAGATGGAAGGCAGATTTGTTTAGGACCATAGGTAAAACATATTACTCTTATGCAGTTCCTTCCCAATCCTCACACTGATAAAAATGTACCACAATCACTAAGAGACACTTTCCTCGATTTATTTTGCAAAAATCATTAAGCAATGAATATATTCAAGAGTTAGGTTTATCTGAATAAAGGCAAGCAATTCAAGTAATGGCACATCAAGGTTTCAGATTAATTGGATTCACTGGAGGAAGTGACACACAATGTAGCTGCAAAGCAAAGCAATTAATATTTCTGAAATCAGTGGCCAATGTTTGATTTATACCATTTTCACATTCTGATTAAAGCCATCTACTCAATCCCACTGAGCCAGAACTTTAGCAGGACAAAATGGGTAGAATTAGGTGCTCAGATATACTACTATATTTTCTCCAGTTGGGAGAACTAGGAAGGCGAAAGCTTCAACAAGTCCCAATGAAAAAGCTTTTAAGGTTTAAATAAAGCTTGCCAGTAATTAACAACTTTAAATAACATTTTGAAGAAATATTATGCTAAGTGTTTTATTTAAATACATCTGTGCTTTAAATTGGCAGGTCTTTGGAAAGCCAATTCAACTATATTAAGCAGGACAAACAATATACAAATTATATATTTATAAGTGACTGAACTTTAAGATTTCTCTGTAGGGTAAAGCTAGAGGTAGATGGCATTCATCTACAACAAACTACATCCCCTAATTGAGTTCTGAAATGTCTGCATTTATTGTTGATCATAGTTCATTCCTGACCTTGGTGGGCTTGTGGCCAATTAATGAGATGACAGCCTTCAATCTCACCACATGATCAGGCACAGTTAAAAGTACTCATGTTTCTTATGAGCTATCTATCTGTCTATCTATTAAAAGTCTGAATTCTTTCCATCAAGTATGGCATGATACTAGAAGGTCATTTACCATTGTATCACACAAGGAACTTGCACTGAGATGTGCTAAAAAGTTTTTTTTTTTTTGTAAATGCAAAGAAAATGCACAATGTTTGTTAACATCATTTTCTGTTAAAGTTACTTTATCAGTACACCTTGACTCTTTTGCCTTATCTATGGAGAAGTTGCTAGCAATGGAAGGAGCACTGCATGCCTCTACTTCCAAATGGTTTTTCCTTCTCACTATAGTGAATACCATGTAGTTAACTTCAACACTGGTTTAATTTTTTTTACTGTATAGTTAAGTTTCTGTCATAAATATTGTAATTGTGTCCAACACATAGTGGACTTCATCCCTTCCACAGTCAGCAATAAGCAGGTAGTAACAATTCCATTCACTTCTAACCTGGTCTAGAAGTGAAGAAACAAAAAAGCCCAAACATAACTGAGAACTGGTTGTGTCGTTTTTAGCACAGTTATCTGAAGTTCTGAGTCATGTCATTCTCTGGAAATAAAATCTATACACAATAAAGTGTGTATGTATAACCTGATTTCTTAAAGAAAATGTTCTATACTAATACATTAGGTTTCTATGACATTGTAAATACAAGTACAAAATAACACAAATAAAATGGATTAATGTAATGCAAAACTAGTTTGCAAGGACATATTATTGATAAAGCAAGAATTACTTCAACAGACAGCTGGAATAATGTTGTCCAGAGATTTCATCTAGCTCAATATCATGTGTTTCATTTTAATGCCAAGGAATCATCTTACTCTCTAAAAATAAAAAATAAAATCAAATAAGAGATGGCTTAAGAGTGATGTATTTACTTCAAGTATCCATACTAAAAATAGTTAAGTGTTGTATAAATAGGAAATGTATTTCTCCACATTTCCTAATAAAAGAAAATCTTGGAAATTGTTCAAGTTTAGGTAGCAAAACTGACCAAATTGTTGCTCTAAGACAGTATTGAAATTCTGAATATTTAGCATATTTTATAAATAGTAATATAGTTTCATATTTGAATCTCCAGCACCAGATAATTAACTGGCTCTTCCTTCCTTCTGATATATTTCATGCTAATACTTAATATCATTTGGAATAGTTTGTTAAAATTGCACATAAATGAACTAACCACTAGCTTGAAAGACTAGAAACACTTATTCATTTTTCAAACACTCATTTACTTCATCTTTGCTGGGTCTAGCAGTACTTTTAGAATCTACTCTCTGCTGTGTTTTTAAGAACTGGAAAATACAGTTTATCTTGACAGAGATAAATATTACAGTTTTTTTTATGGCTTCCTTCCAAGCAAATTACCTTCCTATTGTGTAATGAGTTCTCAAAGGACAATCATCTTGAAATGGGCTTATTATTTAGCAAAGGATGTAGCATGATATAACTGAGTGCTAACATAAATGGTAAAAACAGTCACCAATTATTATTCCAATACTTAAGTATTTTTGAATGGACACTTGGCTTTAATTGCGTGGGAAACACATTTTGCTCCAACAAGAAATATACAAAATACAAAAACAACCAAACATAAACTGGAAACAGTCTAAGAAATACACAGAGATGTACAAAACACACATGCACATACAAGTATACAAGTATAAGTTGTCAAGCACAACATCAGCACCATGCTTTCCTTCAGGAAAGGGGCACTTGGGTACTCTCTCAAATGTTGCTATACATCTTCCTCTCTTTTTGCCGCTGCTGGTTCTGATGATAAGCAGAGAACCTTTCTGAGAGCATATGATCAGTTGGATCACACCACATTTCTATGATCATAGATACCAATGTTTTTTTACATAACCCTCTGTAGAGAGCATAAAGTGCAAAATTGTCACAATGTCACATGTTGTGTGATTCTATTGTTTCAGTGTCTTGGTCTTGTGCCCTGAAGCCTTTGACTGTCCAGTCTTTCCTTTGTAGTCTTTTGCTGGAGTAACAGAGTATTCTGATGTGTAGCCATTATATCCATTGACAAAGACACACTGATAGTAGCGCACTGCAGCTGGGGGGTGGAAATAAAAAGGAATAGTCAGTTATGGTTGCATTACTGTGGCATTCATTAAAGAAACACTGCTGCTGCTGCTGCTATTATTATTATTATTATTATTATTTTATTATTATTATTTCATTTCTATCCCAACACTGAGACTCAAAGCACCTTACAGAATTTAAAATAAATATAGATAAAAGCACATAAAAGCCCACAGAAAAAGTGTTACAATGCAATTAAACTATGCATACAATTAAAACCATTTAAAACAAATCCTTCTGAAATGCAAAGAATAAAAATCAGTGGAAACACACTCTTTTAAATCCTTTCAATTAGTTCTTAAAATCATGTTGGAATAGAAATATTTTTACAGACAGCAAGAAGGGAGTCATCCTAGTCTCCCTAGAGGGGGTTCCAAAGCCTAGGAGGAAGCAGCCACCAAGAGGTCCTCCTTCAATGTTTTCACCCGATGGACCCATGAAAGCGATGGAACCAAGAAAAAGCTGCAACCAAAACCTTAGAGCCTAGTCAAGCTCATACAAGATGATACATCCCAGGCCTTGAGACACAACCAGCACTTTGCATTGTGGGTGGAAATGGATCAGTTGCCAGTGAAGAAGCTGTAATAAGAGGGTCATATCCTCTCTTGTTACAACAAACCAACTGGAGTTTGTAATTGTTATTTTACTTTGACACTGCCTTCAGCTGTATCTTATGCTCAGTTTGTTCCCATAGTTATCTATAAAACTGTTAGGGTTCACCAGATGTAGCTATGGGGGGTGGTAAAATGAGGGCTTTGCGATCATTGAATTCTGCCACCTTATATGAAGTTTCCCTTCATTTATTATGGAAGCCACCTTGGGATTCGGTCTGAGGACAGGCAGAATATAAATAAAGTAAATAATTAAAATTCATTCCCCAAATTTCTACCACTGCAGTAATTTAAAACTTCAGCTAAGTATTTAGAAATAGAATTTAGGCCTCAAAAAGAAAAGGGTAAGCAAAGATACCAAAAGAATACAAACTAAGCAATTATAAGAATTCTAGGTTCAAATGGTTTTCAGTTTTTCACTCTCTGCAATGTTAAAAATTTGGGAGTGAAGGAAAATTTCATCGGGGTGGTAGAATACTTTGGGAGGGCAACACCCTTATTTTGCCACCCCTCTTTCAACTATAACCCTACTTTTTACTCTGATTAGACATGGCATGAGAACATAGCATACACATTCTAGGACTCTCTGCATGCATTCAGATACAGTTATTTGTTTAACTGTTCTTGACAAATTTAAGAAAATTATGACCTAGAAATGACTGGTTTTTCAAACAATGAATACAACACTTTCATCTTATTTCTATTCTTGCAAATAATGTAAACGAAATACCAGTTACAGACTTACATTTCTTAGCTGTGCTAATTTCTGAATATCCCTCTGGGTGGAAAAAAAAGAGTAATCATAAATATAAAGCTCCTTCATGTTATTAAAGAGAAAATTAGAACACCATTTATATTTCTAGTTCAATGATACAAGAAGGCGCAATATGTAAAATGAAAATTTGGGCATTGAATCAAGATATAGTTGTCGCCCATTTGCATTAGTTATCATTTTTGCTTCTGGGCACAGTTCCAGCTGCTGATGGAATAAAGGCTACAGACTAGAGGCAACAGAGTTATAGTCTTCAGCGGTCCAAACTACTTGAAGGTATTTCTTTCCACATGTGGATCTCTAGAAGTATCATCTGCATTGATGTGGAACAGAACATTTCCACAAGTTGCTCCACAGTTGTGAAATGCACCACAGCCATTGCCATATGGCTTCAGGATGCTGGTGGAAATGTGTTTATTCTGTCTTGCCCCTGGCAATTTCTGAAGCTTAACATGAACTGATCTTATTTAACACATGTTTTTCTCCTGCTATTTCTCTGTTCCACTTTAAATTTCATTTGATCTTTTTTGGATTTTTATGCATATGCTGGACTGGCGTTGGTGAAATTATTCCTGGGGCATACAAAAAACCAGATTGAACCAATAAATATCAGAAAACAAAGGCTGGCATCCTGTTGGTATTTACATCATTGTAAAGTGATTGATAACAATGTAAAAATAAATTATGACGTTGTGCAATGCTCATAGTCTCAAGAGGGAAGCATAGATGTAGTTATGCCTGCTGGACCATTGAGCAAATGGCGCCAAGAGTATATTGCTATTATATAGCAGTGCCAATGCCCACCCTCTCCTGATGCACCATTGCATCAGGACACTTTACATAATGTAGGGATGGAAAGAATATTCAAAAATACTTTTAAAATAGTTGGAAAACATATTTTCCAAATGTTAAGAAATCCTGATGAGAAGAATCCTAGATTGAATTCTGTGCATAATTTGCTCATAGTTGTTTTGTACAAAGCATAATTTTCTGCACAGAAATGAATATTTCTGCATTGAAATATTATATTTTCCACACTGAAAATTGTGTTTTCTTCACAGACAGAGAAAATGCTGATTTCTGTGCAAAAGAGCCATGTGCAAATTTTGCACAGAATATGTCTCAAATTGTGACTAACCTTTGAAAACTGTGTGGATATGTGTATGTTTGTATGAACAATCTAATTTACCAGCATATTAATATACATTTAGAAAATAAAAGACAGAAAGAGGACTATCTCTATCTATCTATCTATCTATCTATCTATCTATCTATCTATCATATAATCTTATATAATAGGGCTATGACCCCTCAGTCCTGACTGTAAGGAAAAGAAAAGTGGGGAAAAAACTTATTACAGATCAAACTAAATAATCCTATTGCAATTACTAAAAAACATAACCACAGATTATTACATTGTTAGATTTCTTATTGCTCAAAAAATGCATTAACAGTTTCTGATATTCAGTTGATTTATCCTTTAGAACCCAAATTAATTTGGCCATTTGAGCTGACTCAGCAATCTTATCAATGTGTTCTTCCATTGTTAGTGCTTCAGTCTGTTTCCAACTTTGAGTACACAATATATTGTTGCTGTTGTTGTCACATATCAAAGAAGTAATCCATATTTATTCCCCATTCTTTCTTCATAATGACTAACAAAAATATTTGTGATATTACAAAATTTACCTTTAATATTTTTTTTGGATTAACATATAAATCTTAGACCAGTAATGTTTTGCCTTCTTACTTATCCACAACCAAATTTTTAACCCATACTTTTTTTTTTTTAGAAAATGCTTCTTGCAGTGAGGTGCTAAAATCATCTGTCTGGCTTTCAATGATTTTCTTGCAGTGGGAAGAAAATGTTGAAATTACTCATTGCTACCTTCAAGAAAAGATGTGAAGAATTACATCCCTAGCACAATGGGAGCCACTACTGTACAGTCGAACCCCTGTTGTGCCACAGGACATCTTGTGTGGTCCCCTGTTATTTATCATCACAATTCACTAGCATGGTTGCCTGTCTTATCAATGGCATAGCCGTGACACTGTAAAGTTAGGTATCATAGCCTCTGATGCAGGGTTCAGTAAAGATTTTTTTTATTTTATTTTTTACAAAAAGCAAAACAAGTTAGATAGGCACAAACCCAACTTTTTATGTGAAGGTTATTCTGATTATTAATCTTTTACAACGAAAGCAATGTTGATTATAATGGCATCCTCCAGTATCCACAACCAGATATGCAAGTCCTTTATCTCTACATGAAGAACCCCTTGCAGTTTCATTTAACAACTCACAACGGCAACAAACTGATAGTTTTGTATTTGTTCTGCCTCATTTATGTTTATAAATAAAATCAATTCCTTTTGTTGTCTTTCCTGATACACATATTTCATGACCATGCTTTTTATAGGATAACATTTTATATTTGGGTATAAATGTTTCTTATATGATACATTTTATAATTGGGTGCATACTCTGAAACAGAGGAAGACTGAGTGAAAGAGACAGATGTAATAATAAATGGCACAGAGTCACATTTGCTACTTTTCCTCACATAAGCAAGACCTTTTTTTTTGTACCTGCACACACAAAAAAGTTATCAAACCAGTCTTTACTAGATTAATTAAATACTTGATTTTCCTATAGAAACTGTTTTTTTCTTGTTTGAGTTTGGTCTTCATAGAGGTTGACTGCTCTAATCCAAAATGCTTGGGACCAGTAATATTTTTGATTTCAGATTTTTTCTTTTTAGATTTTGCAATATTTGCATATAGATAATGAGATATTGTGGAGATCGGACCCAACTCTAACCATGACATTCATTTATGTTTTGTATACAGCTTATAAACATAGCCTGAAGGTAGTTTCATATATAATATTTTTTAATAAATTTGTGCATGAATAATGTTTGGGTACACTGAATCACTAGAAAGCAAAGGTATCAGTATCTCAGCCACTCATCTGGACAATTTTTGATTTTGGAATATTTTGGAATTTTGAATAAGAGATACTCAGTCTATATTCAATGCCTCAAAGTAGTCCACTTACTACCTACCAAGCAATGTTTTTTTTAAAGAGCCAAGATTCTCACTTTGACTCTAAAAGCTGTTCTGTAGTTAATTAGAGGCCTCTCCATGCAGGTCCATTATGAGCAAGATATATAATAAGCTATGCTTGAGTGTCAGGAGCAGGTCACTAAACAGACATCTTTCATTAAAGCAAAGCAGTTTGGCAACAGTGGGCTCTCAGATGAGGTTTGAGTAAGAGATGGTATGAGAAAACAAAATCACTGTTTATTTTTAAATTAATTGGTCAACTGAAGAGTGCATCAAAATGATTTTGATTAGATCATTTTCTAATGAATTCAGATAATTTGTGCAGAAACTGTCTGGAATGTCTGCCTTCTACCCAAGCTATGAAAGAATCAGCCTGGGCAGAAGACAAGAGTTCACCACTTATTATCCCTTCATGTTAGGCCTTCAAATGGTGCATGGCTTTGATCAGAGAAAAGAATAGAGTGGTAGCCACTGAGAAAGAGGAGGAATAAAAATTGACCTCAATATTGCCAAGCAGAGAAGAAAAAACGACCAACCCCTGGACTAAGCTAAGCACAAAAAGACAGAGAAGGATAAGTAAAGCAAAAGAGATATGTAAAGGTTACAACTGTAGCACTTTGATTTCACTACAGTTGACATGGTTTCATCTTTTGGAATCCTAGGATTTTCAGTTTAGGGAGGGATATTTGTGTGCTTATTCCTATTCATGTCTAAGGCTGCATCTATATTACAGAATTAATGCACTTTGACACCACTTTAATAGCCATGGCTTAATGCTATGGAATTCTGGGGGGTTTAGTTTTGTGAGACATTTAGCCTTCTCTGCCTGAGAGCTCTTGGGCCTCACCAAACTACAAATCCCAGGATTCTGTAGGAGGGACCCATTGCAGTTAATATGGTACCAAGGTGCTATAACTCTGCAGAATGGGTACACATTACAGCTATTTACTTTTCAAAAGTAAGCAAAAAGTCTGATAAAAAGTTCATATGCTGGCATGCTCACAGATTGCTTCCTCATTTTGGGGGAGGGGGATATTTAGAAACACACATCCTTTCATTAGTTCATTTACTGGAATAGGATATTTCTATTCTGGGTATGCACGATTAGGGCGGGGAAAGAGCTGTGCTACATGTTATACCCATCATGGTTATGCTAGCAAAAACAAATTGCTAGGGATGATTTCCTCCCTCCTTGCCAAAACCTTAAGAAGCACTTGCTAGCTAATGCACTGGGATAAAGATCTAAGAGTCCCTTATCTACAGTTTTCCTTCCATAATTGTCTTCCTGTTATTTCCTGTCAAGTTAGCTTTGACTTACGGCAACCAGATAAATGAGAGCTCCATGAGCAGCCTTGTAAATTCAGGGCCATGGCTTCCTTTACTGAGTCAATCGATCTGTAGATGGCTTCCTCTTTTTCTACAGGTGTCCACTGTACTGAGCACTATTTTCTTTTCTAATGAGTCATGTGGTCTCATCTGTCCAAAGTACAATAGTCTTAGTTTGGTCATCTTAGCTTCTAATGAAAATCCAGGCCTGATTTGCTCTAGGTTTCCTTTCTTGCATTGCATTGCATTGCATGGTATCCATAGAAGTGTCCTCCAGCACCACATTTCAAATGAGTTGATTTTCTTCCTATCACCTTCCTCACTGTCCAGCTGTCACACCCATACATAGAAGAAATATTATTACCTGGATGATCTTGACTTTGGTATTCAGTAGTATAGTCACAATTATCTCCCAATTCCAAAAGGTTGGAGTAATGGCAAATAGTTTTACTGGATCTTGCAGCAATGTTTCTACTTTGACATTGCTTATGCTAGTCTTAGGCTGGGTGGAGTTATCACAGGAGAAGTGCACATACTGCTGGGGAATATAGAAATGGGTGGAAGAAGGAACATTTCCAAATTTCTTTCAGGCTGCTTCACTTGCATTATGAATGTTTGCAGTGCTCTAGTTCATTTTTAAACACAATGAACATTCCTGAAACCATTTTGGTTCATGCAAAATTAATCTGCCTGCTTAAACAAAATAGCCACCATTTGTATTATCTGCCTGGCAAACAAATGATGGTTATATTCTGATTCTTTAGCAATCTTATCTTTCAATTACAATAAAAAAGAATGTGGTAAACATATCTATAATGCCCTAAAATAAATATATCCTGTGCTTTAATTACAGTTTTTGGACTTCTGAAGGAAGCTTGGCATATTGTTTATGAGGAGCTGCATGCTGGAAGTGCCAGTTCCTAATTATAAATGCTTCAAGGAAGAGTGGCTAAACTATTGTACCCTTTCCTTTCATGGTTTGCTTACTATGTTGTCTGGACATACAGCTGGGGAAGAGAAAATACAGATATCAGAATAAGCAAACTTCAGAGAGATCTATTATTTCTTTAGCTTTCAGTAGTTTCTAAAATGTATCATACAAGAAACATACACAAATACTCAATTTTAAAAGGTTATCACACAAGAAGCATGGCCATGCTTTCTGAAATACCAACATGCTCATGCAAAGGCATCTTGTAGCACCCTTGAGACTAACTGTGCAAAAGAAGTGGTAGCATAAGCTTTCATAGAGTTGGTCTACTTCCTCAGGTGTATGGAGTGAATGGGTGCCCAGGATGGACTTTTATAAATAGATTGCTTGAATAGCAATAGAAATTGAAAACTTGTGGGTATGGTGATGAAGTGACAAGTTCAGTTTAAACTATGGTTGTTGAGGGACAAAGGCAGGTGGAAAGATGTTGCTTAAAGCCAGGATGGGGGGGGGGGGGGATGACCATATTGGGGTTTCTGGAATGTGGTGTGTGCAGGCTGGGAACCAGAAAGGAGATATGATAAACTGACTAAGAGCTTCCATGTGAGGTTGGGGTATTAACTAGTGTTCTAATACGTTTAGTGTGCCGGGAAGTCACTTTCTCTGTTTAACCCACTCTTGATGGACTGATGTTTGTGGTTATATTGTAACTCAGCTGTTTCTCCTTCCAATCTTCCTTCCAATGCTTATGGTTAGTGATATATGAATCAAATATATTCTGGCTGTATGTGTTTCAGCAGGTCAGGTGCTCTTGTCTGTTCTGTCATCTGCACAGCACTTTTTCATTTTTTTTTTCACACCAGTAGATTTGTGATGGAAAGTAATTATGAAAACAACAGGCATTTTTCTACAAGGCATGCTAAAGCAAAGCCACTTACACAAATCTCTATATGCAGAGAAGTTCTATTTCTTCTTGTCTTTTATTTGAATTTCTTTCATCGTCATCATCAATCACTTTCAAAACTAACACAATTTTCCCCACAGGCATACACACACATATTCACATCCATAAATTCTGAAGCAGCAGCTCCAAGGAGCTACCCAGCCACAGAATTCATTGAGACAAGGCAGTCTGGCCTCAAAAGGATGGTGTCCCTTAGGAACAGGGAAAATGCAACATCAATGGAGTCTTTTGGTGGATTTGGTTGGCATCCCTCTTCACAATAAGCTGGAGTTTTTTAGGGTTGTTCCAAAAAGTCTCAGTTGAGTTGCTATTTCCTTACCTTAGAGTTTTATAATTTTATAATAAACATTGAACTACATTCCATGTTTCATAAACATACTTCATTTCCATAAGGATAGCTGGAATCCTGAGAAGCAGTTATGATGTCATAAGCTAGGCTTATGACCTTGCAACTGTTTGGAATTCACATTTATAATCTTGGCGCCATTGCCATGATCACAATGCCCTGTAAACCCATCTTAAAATCCAGGCAGCCTTATTGAGGGATGGAGTTCTATGGCACTGGTGAGTAGGGCAGTCAAGAATGACACCTCCATCACCATCACATCAGCAATCCACAGTACAAGGAGTAGTTGTGATAGGACCCACAAGGGTCCCTGTTTCTGTTGCATTACTGGCAGGTGGTAAATGGATGAATTGTCCTTCAGTTCCTTGCTTGCTTTCTCTGCAGGACTCCATCCCTGTTTGGTTGCCTGGATTTTAAGGAGTAGCATAGCCATGGCATCATATGTATGTGTCTGATACAGAATCTTACTGATTCCCCCCCCCCCGACTACTCTCTCTACAAATCAGTGCACACCATCAAAATATATAAATAAAGCCTGTTCCAAATTACCCACTTCCACAACTCTCCACAGCTTACTAGGGGCAGGTGCATGGAGCTGCTGGGTGTATAAGGAACACTTGTTGCTATCAGATGCCACTTTGTCAACAGACAGGCAGAATTGGATTTTTCACCCCTTCTATTTCAAGTTGTATTCCTCCATAGCCCAACAGGTAGCAAGAAGCTGTGTTTCTATTTTTAGGTGGAATGCTAATTACACACAGTAATTATGCAAACACACAAAACACAACCCAATATTAGGTATATTCTATGTAGAAAAAAAAGCTATGTAAAATGATGATAGCTGTATTACTGAAATAGGATGATAGATTAATACCCCACATTAGTTCTCTAATTAGTGCATCCTTTCTGTAGATGCAGCCTTTAACATACACACTTCAGTAGGCACCCTCTAATCTGTAGTTTACTGGTGTGTCTTTAAAAAGTCTTCCACATCTAGAAAATTATTGGCATATTTTAAAATGCCAGGGGAGAGGATGAGGAAGTTCTTCCACACATGTACCAGAAAGAAAGGTAAAAAATGTTCCAAGTCAATTTGCTCACCCATTTATCAAGGTTGCTCTCTGTCAATGAAACATCTTTGCCAGAAACAGAAACAACCACCCATTCTGAGGAGATCCCCCCCCCCTTCTCTTCTATTAGAAATGTTCTGGGAAAGAATCCAGGATATACCACACATGTCCACACTCACCTCTAATAGAAACTGATGGCTTGTAAGAGAAGTGCAGGATCATAGGACATTATGCTGGGAGGTATTTTGCCTAGCCTTGGCTTATAGATGGATGGATAATGCTGCAGAAGTCTGCTTCCCCACCCAACTAAGGTTAATCAGCATATAGTTATAGAAGTCTTTTTGTCTTTTCAGATAAAAGGGAAATGTATTAGGCTGTTTTGCCGGGACTATGTAAGTGGGTATATCCTTAATAGAATAATAGAATTGGATTACAACCCTTGCCTTTGCATTGCCTTGAATCTAGCCATTGTTACAAAAATAGGTATAACCCATGAGGGTAAGCACTTTGCCATCCAAATTACAGAAAAACACAATACATTGAAGGAAGACAACAGAATGAAGAATTATGTGTTGTGGCAATACAATATTTCCTTGATGTATTTTACAAAGGAATGGAGCACATATTTGTTCCTGTTGGATTATTTTTTTATTTATACATACTTGCAATCCAACTAAATTTTAGAAGCAAAACTCAGGATAATTGGCATCTTAGTGTATTGTTATTAGCTTATATAGAAATCCACAGGGTTACAATTGTCCGCTAGTTTGCTTATGCAAGTAGCTTTATTTTATTTATCTTTTTCAAATCCTGCACTTTGGTGAAAAATGACCTCTTTATCAACTCCCTTTTGGTGCCAGTATATCTTTTCTCCATCATAACCCATGAGCATCAGGATCACTACATTTTATTTAAGGGTTGAGCTTGAAAGCATATAACATTTCCCCATAGGCCACTTTTCAAGGGCAAATGACTCATTCTTTCTCAGCCTGACGGAATGAATAACAACATTTTTGATAACCATGTCACAGTTTTGTACAATACTGACAAGTACTATATGTCACCTGAGAATCAAAGATGTTTGCAATGTCTTTAACCCTAAGCAGAACTTACTTGTTGTTTTGGCAGCTTTTGAAATTTTGTCTGTAAGGAAAGAAAGCTGATTGTCAGAGGCAAAACTTGAAAGGCAACAGAATAACTTTCTACTAACAGGATCTCTCTTTGCTTATTAACACACATTCTGATTAAGTTAATTCAGTTACATTTGTCAAGCAGTGATCAAGCTCTGAACAATGATGTCCTTGAACAACTTCTTTGACAAGATGACTAGAGAATGTCTTTTTGTAAAGCTGAACATCTAGGAAACCATACTGTTCTCTACCACTGTCAGTGCAAAGGGTAAATATATTTGAAAATGACTAGTTGCAATAAAAGGCACAGTTATATCACACTAAGGACTCTTCTTCCTTACTCCATGATGATTTTTCACCCCTCATTAAATCAGTAAAATAATAATTAAGAAATAAACTGTGAAAATAATTACTCAGTATTGGTATAGTGTTGTCCAGAGCTTGAAAAAGTTACTTTTTGGATTACAGGTCTCAGAATTCCCACGGCCAATATGACTAGTGTTTATATTGGCTGGTGTTCTGCAAGATAAAATCCAACATCATTTCCCCCAAGGTTGTAGTACTTTCAAAATCAAAATTTGCACCAACTGGCAGATGTGTAATAAGGCATTGCATATAAACTGGAGAAAGTTAAAGCTAAGGAAACAGCCAGGATCAACCGTCTTTGGTCCAAGGATATGTCAAGATATTATTGTAATCACTAGTAAACTGTAGTTATTACTAACATTATCTGTTCACAGTAATGGATCATGGATAATAAATCCATTTAATTTTTACTGGATTTTAGGAAAACCAATTTTATCTGAGTTTTTGTATCTTTGAAAATCATAAGCTGAAGTTGCATGATTATTCCTATCCATGTCTAAGGGGATTATCACAGCACTAATTAAAGCAATTTACCTGAGCCAGCTTAAAATTTAAAATAGGTGGCATCCTGATGTTATCATAAAGATTTATCATAAGGTGCAGCCTGGATCCATCCCCGCTCCCAGGGCTGCTCAGTGTGGCTTTTTTCAAAGCTGGGAGTTTTCCAGCTTAAGGAAATGGCCACCAGAGCAGCCCTGGGAGCGGGGATGGACCTGAGCTGCACCTGGGCAGCGATTTCGGCAACAAAATTATTGTGATAACATCAGGATGCTGCCCGTTTTAAATTTTAAGCCAGATCAGGTAAACCACTTTAATTAGTGCTGCGATAATCTCCTAAGGCTGCATCTACACTGCAGAATTAATGCAGTTTAACAACAGTTTAACAGTCATGGTTCAATGTTATGGAATTCTAATATTCGTTGTTTTGTGAGATACTTAGTTTTACTCGTCAGAGAGCTCTGCTGCAACAACAAACTAAATATTCCAGGATTTGATAGAATGGAGCCATGGCAGTTAAAATGGTGTCAAATTGTGTTATTTCTGCAGTGTGGCAGCAGCCTTAGAGATATAGACAGGGTACATAGAGGCATTAAAGGACTGGGCATTACAGCAAACTGATAGCAACCCCCTCCCCACCCCCAAAGTCCCTCAAAACAAAACACCCTTCCACAGTATGTAATAATAATCTATTCATGTACCTGCTGTCACATTGTGGTGGTGATGGGTTTCTTTAACTGCTGGGGCTATTAAGCAAAAAAAAGACAATCTTTAAATTATGTACCAAAGATCCATTTGATCATTAAAATCACACAAGTGTCATTATTCTCACCAACCATATACATCAGTGGTCCCCAACCTTTTTATTGCTGTCCGGTCAACGTTTGATATTTTTTCCGCGGCCCACTGGGGGGGGTTATGGTGTTGCGTTGATTATTAAATCAAAACAAGCAGTAGCAGGGCGGCCCGGTACCATTTGTTTTGCGGACCGGTACCGGGCCGCAGATTGGGGGTTGGGGACCACTGATATACATAACTTCATAATCTATTTATTATTATAAATAGATAATCACTCATCATTAATCATCATGTTGTAAACCGCTTAGAGAGTGCTTATTCATTATGAAGTGGAATAGAAATGTAAATGCTATTGCTATCATCATCTTTCCTAACTTTCAGTTGATGTTTGGCATAGCATGTACTTCAAAAGTGCTGAAAAATAAAACATAGGGGGATGGCCTCTCTAAACTTCATTTTCCTAGTAGTCAACAATGATGAAGTGTTTCAGTGCCCAGCATTCATCTAATGAAATGTTTGTAATCCTAGAGATTTTGAAACCATTTCTACCTCTATTGGAACTACTGAGAAAACTGAAAAACCACCACTACCATCATGCACATAAGACAAAATGGGTCAATGACCTCACATAATACATAGGCTGGCATCATGTTAGTGACACGTGCCAGTGAAACACTGAACGGTATCTCTCTTTTTTTAAGCTGCTGTGAAGGGGAGTATTCATTACCAACCCACCAACCCCCTTAGAACCCACTTTGCTGCTGCCGGTGCTCCTCCATGTTCATTTAGTGGCCAGTAGAGATCATGGGGGTGGAAGAGAAGTGTCCAGCTATGTGTGATAGCAAGACTCCCAATGGCAAAGGCATCCTGTACAAGGTACCAGAGAATCACATTGCTATTGTGTATCTATAGGCATACAGACATATAGCCAAATGTTTTTCTTTCACTCTTTACTATCCACTGTCCACTAAAAACTATAAGAGAAACACAAAAGCAAGGTGAATCCTACAGGAAGGAAGATGGTGTAGATCAGGGGTAGGCAACCTTTCCCCTTTAAGGGCCGAGGGACTTCAACTCCCAGAATCCCAGGAGCTATTGGCCAACATGGGACTATTGGCCAACATGGCTGAGGCTTCTGGGAGCTGAAGTCCCTCGGCCCTTAAAGGGGAAAGGTTGCCTACCCCTGGTGTAGATCCATCTGAGTGGAACTTCATGCTATGTCTTCCCATTAAGGACCTCAACCAGAGTTTATTTAGCTACTCCTGCATATGCTTAGAAAGAACTGTTCTCTTTCTTGTTAGAAAGAAGCACAGTGTCCAGAAGGAAAAAATATAATATTTCCCCTATTTGCATAATAGACAAAATAGTAACTTTCCTTAATATCACTACAAATAGTATTAGGGGTCAACAGTATCCCAGGGGCAGAGAAGTCTCTTTGATTTAAATGAAAGTTTTAAAAGAAAATAAATCTATCATTTTACTCATCAGAGCTGTCTGTCAAACCCATGTTGAGAAGTACCCACTAATTCTGCTTCAGGGATAATTTAAACCCTGTACTATATCTGCAAATACATGCAAACAACTTACATCCTCCTCCCAGCAGTTGCCAACATGAATAGAACTACAGTCTTACCAAAAAACAAAACAAAAACAAAACCCTTGTCTATATAGTCAAGGACATATAGCACAGATGTTTAGATCCTCCGTGAGAGAGAACTATACATTAATTTAGTGGCTCTCAAACACTGGACTGCCATTTGTTTTGGACTTCACTTCCCAGAAGCCCCAGCCAGCTTAGTGAATGAAAAGGATTTTTTAGGGATTAAGACAGCTGGAGGGCCAAAGTTTGAAAACTGCTGCATTAACTCTTTTGGGTAATAGATTTCAATGCTTACTGTTTCTTCTATGAATTATGATTTCCTTGATTTATGGCTTGCATAATTATAAAGTTGTGAGCCAACATAGTATAGTGGTTTGAGTGTTGGACTAGGACTACAGAGACCAGGGTTTAAATTCCTGCTTGGCCGTGGAAACCCACTGGAGAACTTTGGACAAGCAACATTCTCTTAGCCTCAGAGAAAGGCAAGGGAAACCCCATTGAACAAATCTTGCCAAGAAAACCATGTGATAGGTTCATGTGTTCACAACAACAACAACAACAATTACATACACACACACACACACACAATTTTTATATACATATTACTTTTAGCCTTTTCCTCTTTGCAATGAGCTTTCTCCACAGTTTTCCCTGTAGGGATCAAGAAGAAGAAAATGAAATACAGTGTAAGAAACTCAATTTACACAATGCCACGCTGTTAATATTTGGAAGGGGGACAGCAGGATTATTAGATTGCCAGTACAGTGGGCCCTTGGTATCTGCTAAGGTTTGGTTCCAGGACTCACCATGGATACCAAAATCAGTGGATGTTCAAGTCTCATGAAATACAGTGGCACAGTAAAATGCTATCACTTACATGAAATGGCAAAATCAAGCTTTGCTTTTTGAAACTTATATAATAATTTCAAATCGTGGATGTTGAATCTGTGGATGAAGAATCCCTAGATACCGAGGGCCACCTGTACAATGATTTTATGCATGGGTTTAAAATAAAAATTTCCAGCCCTCACCATCTTTTTCCTTCAATGCTTTTTCTGTTTTCTTCTCTAGAAAGATTTCCAAAGCATCAGGATTAAATTTTAGCTACCTGTTTGCTGACACAGTTTTCTGAACCCTTGGAACAGAACACTCCTCTCATTTCACTCTGACGGGATGAGCAAGGGTGAATGTGGCCGGGAGCTTGAAGGGATACTATATTTTGCACCCATATATGATGTTATACAGACCTCTATTGAGTCTATTTCAAACATTTTGATATATATGTGATGTCCTTTTTCAGCAACCCTTTTCCAGGCCTCCAAGAATAGAGTCAATCAGCTGTGACTTCACACAAGGAAGCAGATTGAAATTAACTAAGGTGTGGTGCTGGAGGCGTTTGTGCTTTTCCAATTTTTCCTGCTGAGAACAGCAGCAATTCTTTGGCAGTCTGCCTTAGAACTGTTCATCTCTCACTGCCCGACACACATACACACAACTCATATGATCCAGTTCACTTTAATGCAGCTTCATTCATTGTCTTCCAGCATCTGAGCTATCTATTCTGTCAGGAACAGCTCAGCATTAATCACCATAACCAAGAGTACCATCCCAGGCACTAGCACCCTCATCCTGTGTGCTTACCCAGAAGCAAAGCCAACTCATTTCAGTGGTATTTACTTCCAAGTAAGCAATTTTGCATTTCAGAATCCTTGAAGAACAAATTAAGAGGTAGGAAGGGAAATGCCTGACATTTTGATCCAAATCCCTTGGTAGGATCAATTTAATCACTTTTCATGGATCTCAGATAATGCTAATTTATTTAAGCTGAAGATCTGGACATGTTAGGTTCCATAATTTTTCATGGTGAATTATTCTTGTTGCTAAATATTTTTGAGGGAGGAAATATACTGTTTACCTGTTACTGTTTTTTCATCAGATGGTTCTTCAAGGGGTCACGGGGAGGACAAAGAATTAGAAAAAAAGAAAGAGAATGAAAGTAACAATAAATCTTCATAATTGCATACCTTGACAGTTTTGTCAGGTTTTCACCACCTCATATGTATGATGTACCCAGATTGGAAACAAATGAGTACATTTGTTTGATACATGTACAACAATATCATATTTGAAAGGTAGGTCCTATACTTTGAAATGAATCATTACAACCTAGCACACAGTATTCCTTGGCAAAACTCTGTTGTTTGCCCAATCAGAAATGAAAACAACAATTTCAAAGATCACAGATATTCCCAGTTAGAATTTTTATCATTTTATTTGTAGACAGCCTGTGTGGTGTAGTGGTTTGAGTACTGGGTTGGACTCTGAGAGATCCAGGTTCAAATCTTCACTCAGTCATAGAAACCCAATGTGTGGTCTTGGGAAAGCCACACTCTCTTGATCTCAGAGGAAGGCAAGGGCATACCTGTATTTTCCGGCATATAAGACGACTGGGCGTATAAGACGACCCCCAACTTTTTCAGTTAAAATATAGAGTTTGGAATATACTCGCCGTATAAGACGAGGGAAAATGAGAAAGTGTTGGGGGGAAGGACTGCCAATATACTAGGTGATGCATTCTGGAGTATGTACAATTTGTGGCCAAGTAAGTGACCCTGGGCATCTCACACACTCTCAGCCTCAAAGGATGGTAATGGCAACTCCCATTTGAAGAAACATGCCAAGAAAACCTCATGATAAGATTGCCTTAGGGTTGCCATAAGTTGGAAAGGACTTGAAGACACACAAAAACAACAAAAGTCTGCAGTTGTTTCATAGATAGTATATGGGAATAGGAGCCAGCATGGTGTAGCGCAGGGGTAGGCAACCTTTCCCTTTTAAGGGCCGAGGGACTTCAGCTCCCAGAATCCCAGGAGCTATTGGCCAACATGGGACTATTGGCCAACATGGCTGAAGCTTCTGGGAGCTGAAATCCCTCGGCCCTTAAAGGGGAAAGGTTGCCTACCCCTGGTGTAGTGGTTTGAGTGTTGGACTACCACTCTGGAGACCTGAGTTTGATTCCCCACTCTGCCATGAAACCCACTGGATGAACTTGGACAAGTCACACACTCTCAGCCTCAGGGGAAGGCAATGGCAAACCTCCTCTGAACCAGTCTTGCCAAGAAAACCCCAGGATAGGGGTTCACCTCTTATCCGCTACTGCTTCCTCCTCCTGCCTTACGCCACACCACGCCACCCCTTCCTCCCCCCTCCTCCTCCTCCTCTAACCTGACTTCCTCTCTTCTTCCTCTTCCCGCCTCATGCTGTGCCACCCCTTCTTCCACCTCCTCCACCACCCGGCGTCTAAGACGACCCCCGACTTTAGAGAAGATTTTCCTGGGTTAAAAAGTAGTCTTATATGTTAAGGAAAAAGCAACATGGGATATACAGTAATAGAAATAAAAATATGTATGTGAATGTCAAAGTGACTAAGCAGGAGCAATCAGGAAGATACACAGGTGAAAAAGATAATATAATTAAGAAGCCTTGAGAGCCAAGGACAAAGTTATAGAAGGTATATTGAGAACACCTGTGATAGATTGCAAACACCTGAGACTCATTAAGTGGTCAAGGTAAAGTGATGAAACACTTGGGTTGGTCTTAGGTATGGGATGATCTATGTGGACCAATCAAGATGTATGTACACACCCACTGGGTGGAAACTGACTGGTGGGTGGTGTCTAACAATGGCTATAAATTGCAATGTTTGCTAATGTACATTGTGGAGTAGTTTGGTGTATTGTGGAGTGGTTTTGGAGATATTGTGAAGTGTAGAGATTGTGATTTGTAGGGCATATAGTATTTATGTATATAGTAGAATAAAGTAGATCTTTTATATAAGACTACTGAGTTGTCTGGTGTCTTGAGGGAAGATACAAGAGCCAGAGGAATCCTGGAGAAGTTTGAAGACATCTCAGGAAGAAGAGTGAGAAGGCTTGGAGAGTTTGTCAGGGTCTTCAGCCTATTCTCTGAAACTCTGCTGCTTGGGAAAGAAGCATCAACCACTGACCAAAGCTGGTCAGCTCTGCTGCATAACAAGGTGGTGAGTTAGAGCCAGAGGTGAAGAGCTACAACTCCCATCATCCCTGACAAGGGTTATGGGCCCAGATACTAGAGCAACCAGCATCCACAGAAGCTGAAAGTTCCAGAGAGTGGAAGAAAGTTTTGTGGAGCCTTGTGAGTAAATCATTTTGTATTTTGTCTGCTGTGCATACTCAGAAGGACTGTGTCAAATTGAGTCACTGCACAAATTAAGATGGAGATCCTAAAGTTTAGTAAATTAAATAGAAATAACTACTCTACCTGGAAGATATATGCCCAATCTCTACTAATAAAGGAGTCTCTGTGGTCGACAGTTGAAACAGGGCTGGCAGCTGATGCTAATGCAGCCACTCGAGAAAGAGACGCTAAAGCAAAAGCATGTCTTTATCTCATGCTAGAAGAAGACTTGATTAACGATGTAAGAGATAAAGTGTCCGCCAAGGATGTGTGGGATACTTTGCAGAGATTACACACACCTTCAACTGCGTTTGCAAAAATGCTTTGGTCTAAAAGAATTTACAGACAAAAGATGACTAAAGGACAGTGTGTGATAGAACACTTAAAAACAATGCAAGATTTATTTGTGCAAGCTGAACTGAGAGGAGTGGAAATTAGCAAAGAGCAGCAGTGTTACATTTTACTGGAATTGCTAGACTCTTCTTGGGACAACATTACAAATAGCTTGCAAAATTTGCCAGAAGCTGAGCTGAACAGAGACTTAATTGTTGCCAGGATATTGGAAGAAAACTTGAGAAGAAAGTCTGAGCAGGGTGACTCAGCAAGTTTAAGGACTGTGCCAAAACAACAAACAACGCCTGAACTACGAAAGCAGGAAGAAGCAGCTTCTACAAGGGAGCAACGGAGGTGTTTTTATTGTAAAAAGATTGGTCATCTGCAGAGACATTGTAAACAATTTGCTGCTGAGAGAAGCAAGCAAGGAGAGAGCAGATGGCAGCCGCGGCAGTATCAAAAACAGTCAAAACCTCCATTTTTGAAGGACAGTGGTAACAAAAAGGGGTTTGCAACCATGATTAAGGAAAAACAAAATACTAATTGTAAATGGTTAATTGATTCAGGAGCATCATCTTCAATGTGTAACAATATTAATTTGATAAGTAATAGAAAATCAGCTAATGTAAATACTGTAGTTTTAGCTGATGGGAAAGAGCTCAGTACTGTAAATCAAATGGGTACAGTTTTCATTCCAGGGCTAAAGGAAAACTTTAATGATGTGTTACATGTAAAGGAGTTAGAAAATAATTTGTTATCAGTGAGCAGATTAACAGACAGAGACTACACAGTCATTTTTGAAAAGAATATGTGTAAGATAAAACTGAATGGGGAATTGCGAGGCATAGGCTTGAAAAAGGATAAACTTTACTATTTGGAGGACAATATTGATAGCTACAGTGTTGAAAATGCTAATAACATAGACAATAGTCCAATTCACAAAGACTGTATACATGAACTCCATAGAAAATTTGGTCATGCTAGTTTCAAATGTTTAAAGAAGTTAATCAGTATGTGTCCAGATTTAAAAGTTGCTGAGTGCAAAAATCACTTAGATTGTATTGTATGCAATCAGATAAAGGTCTGAGCTTTTCCAGTAGCCAAGAAAACCAAAAGAATTGCTCAAAGACCATTTCAGTTTGTACATGCAGATGTTGCCCAAGCTAATTGTTTATCTTTAGGGGGAAGCAAATATTTTCTGGTAATTGTTGATAGGTATACAAGGTTTGCTTTTGTAAGAATATTGAAAAACATATCTGACACTGGGCAAAGTTTAAAAGCATGGGTGAGAATGGTGGAAAGACAATTTGATATTAGAGTAGGCACCATTGTTACTGACCGGGGAGGAGAGTTTCTAAGTAATCAATTGTTTAATTGGTTTCAAAAGGTAGGAATAAGGCATGAAACCACTAATCCCGCTTGTCCTAACGAAGATGGTTTAGCGGAGAAAAGAATACAAGATATAAAAAGGATAACTGCTTGTTTGATGGCAGATGCAGAGGTAAAAGATAGTTTCTGGGCAGAAGCAACTTTGACAGCAGTACATATTAGTAACAGACTGTATCATTCAGAAATTGAAGACATTCCCTACAGGGTATTGTATGGGAGAGTGCCAAATTACAAGTATTTGAGGGTCTTTGGACAGTTTGCTTATGTTTACATTCCAGCTTGTTTCAGGAAGAAAGGAGAACCCAAAAGTAGAAGGCTTAGGTTTTTGGGTTATTCTGGAAATAGCTACAAGTTTTATTTAGGTGGAAAAGAAGTGCAGTATTCTAGGTCTGCTAATTTCGAGAGACATGCCGGTTGGGACAAACTGCATGCCAATAAAGAAGTTTTCTTAAGGTTAGGAAATTCAAATGAGCCAGAAACACAAATTGAACCAACTTCAGGAAACGGAGGGGTTTCAGTTAAGCCAGAAGCATCCACTAGCAGCAGTGATAGTTCTTCTGATAATGAGACACAATCTAGACCCATTACTACTAGAATGACTGAAGACAAGAGATTTAGTCATAGAACTATAACTCCCAGTACAGAAAGTGAGGATGAAAGAGGCAGATCAGCAGAGTTTATTCCCAGACGTAGTCACAGAGTTAGAAAGCCTCCAGATAGGTTTGTTGTGACAAATGCGAGAGCTTGTTTAGCAGTGGAAGAGCCTGAAAGTTTTGAAGAGTTGGAAAGTTTGTCTAGAGAAGAACAGGAAAGATGGATTGATGCAATGGATGATGAGTTTGGTTGTCTGGTAAATAAAGATGTTTTTGAAGTTGTTGACAGACCCAAGGACAAGAAAGTAATTGGTTGTAAGTGGGCGTACAAAAAGAAAGAAATGCCAGATGGAAGTATTAAGTATAAAGCTAGGTTAGTAGCTAAGGGTTTTGCACAACAGCAGTATGAGAACTATGACAAGACATATTCTCCAACTGCAAAGCCAGAAAGTCTGAGAATGGTTCTGGCTGTAGCAGCGAAAAGGAATTTAGTTGTAGAACATTTTGATTTTGAAACAGCCTACTTAAATGCTAGTTTAGATGAAGAGATATTTATGGAGCAGCCACAAGGTTTTGAAGAAAATAGTAGTCAGAAAGTTTATAAATTGAAAAAAGCATTGTATGGATTAAAACAAAGTGCCAGAGCATGGAATTTGTGCATTAATGAAGAGTTAGTCAAGCTAGGATACAAAAGGAGCGTTGCAGATGCATGTGTCTATACAAAAGGAGACATAGTGTTAGTGATCTATGTAGATGATTTGTGCGTGGCAGCAAAGTCAAGACAGGAGATTGAATCAGTAAAAAAAGAGTTGTCTAAAAAGTTTGTTTTGAAGGATCTAGGTTTATTAAAGTCTTATTTAGGTATTGGTGTTGAGTGGACAGAAGAAGGACATTGTTTGTTAAGTCAGAGAAAGAAAATTGAAAATTTGATTGAAAAGTGTGGATTACAAAATGCTAAAATAGTAAGAGCTCCAATGACAATTGGTTTTGTATCTGAAAAAACAACTAGAGATTTTGAAGACAAGACTTTATTCAGGAGTATAATAGGATCTTTACAATTCATATCTTGCCACACCAGACCAGACATTTCATATGCTGTAAATGTATTGTCTAGAAGGGTTAATGATCCAAAAATTGAAGACTGGACAGCAGTAAAACACTTATTGAGATATTTGAAAGGAACTCTAGATAAGAAATTGATAATTAGAAACAGTCATTCAGATTTAGATTGCTATGTAGACAGTTCTTTTGCATCAGAATTAGGAGACAAGAAGTCAGTTACAGGAATAATAATCAAGTACAGTGAAAGTCCAATAGTCTGGAGAAGTAGAAAACAAACTAATGTAGCATTAAGTACGACTGAAGCAGAATTCGCAGCTTTAAATGAGATAGTAAATGAGGTACAGTGGGTTGAGCAGTTATTGAATGATTTAAATGAAAGTTACAAGATACCAGTAGAAATTCTGGAAGATTCACAGTCATGCATAGCAATGGCTGAAACTGAAAGTTTGAAGAACAGAACAAAATATGTTGGAATAAGATATCAAAATGTGCGAGACATGGTTCAGAAGGGTAAAATAGAATTGAGATATATAGAAACACAACACAACATAGCAGATTTGTTCACAAAAGCATTGACGGCGGAAAAACATGAAAGACTGACACAAATGGTAGGAATGACATTGTAAGACACATACAATATTTTATTTCGGAGGGGATTGTTAAGGAAAAAGCAACATGGGATATACAGTAATAGAAATAAAAATATGTATGTGAATGTCAAAGTGACTAAGCAGGAGCAATCAGGAAGATACACAGGTGAAAAAGATAATATAATTAAGAAGCCTTGAGAGCCAAGGACAAAGTTATAGAAGGTATATTGAGAACACCTGTGATAGATTGCAAACACCTGAGACTCATTAAGTGGTCAAGGTAAAGTGATGAAACACTTGGGTTGGTCTTAGGTATGGGATGATCTATGTGGACCAATCAAGATGTATGTACACACCCACTGGGTGGAAACTGACTGGTGGGTGGTGTCTAACAATGGCTATAAATTGCAATGTTTGCTAATGTACATTGTGGAGTAGTTTGGTGTATTGTGGAGTGGTTTTGGAGATATTGTGAAGTGTAGAGATTGTGATTTGTAGGGCATATAGTATTTATGTATATAGTAGAATAAAGTAGATCTTTTATATAAGACTACTGAGTTGTCTGGTGTCTTGAGGGAAGATACAAGAGCCAGAGGAATCCTGGAGAAGTTTGAAGACATCTCAGGAAGAAGAGTGAGAAGGCTTGGAGAGTTTGTCAGGGTCTTCAGCCTATTCTCTGAAACTCTGCTGCTTGGGAAAGAAGCATCAACCACTGACCAAAGCTGGTCAGCTCTGCTGCATAACAAGGTGGTGAGTTAGAGCCAGAGGTGAAGAGCTACAACTCCCATCATCCCTGACATTATACGCCAGAAAATACTTCTCTGAACAAATCTTGCTGAGAAAATACTGCAACAGGTTTACTTCAGAAAACAACTTGAAGAACAACAAAAATCATTTTATTTTTATTAAAGCTTATAAGTGTACACATCTCCCTCCCTTCCTGTTTGGTCTATTTCTCTGAAATAGGTTATACCCCTCTATTACTACATTCTAATCATGAGACTCATCCCACCAGGTATCAGTGATGCCTATTTTATTGTATTTGCTTTGTTGTGCTATGAGTTCAAATTCATCCTGTTTATTTTCCATGCTCTTTGCATTAATATAAAGACATCTAAGACCATGGCCATTCCCCCTATCTGTCTTAAGTTTTTCTCCCCTCCTACTGTTGGGTTTTTGTGCTATTTACCTTGTCTGTATAACATTTGGGGTATTATCTCCAGCACTTGATGCACTCCTGCCCTCAAAAATTCTATCTCCCTCACCCACATGACTCATGCAATGAATGTAGTTCAAGAAAATATTTGGGTCCATGCCTACATAAAAGTGGAGAACATTTCACAATAGTGCAACCACATCTTCAGTCTCAAATTCTGATGTCCATTTTGCCCTCTGAACTACAGTGAAGCTTCATACCCTTGTTTGTTTGGAAAATACCTATTAGAAGTGTTCATTCGGAATCCATCACTACCTTCCTCAAATTTTCCATTCAAAATACTCTTGACATCTTAAACTGCATCTATATGATAATGAGATAATTAATGTTTCATAAGAAAAAAAGTTGCCTCCTATTTTAGGCACATAACAAAACAATCAGTTTGTATTAACAATTTTAAAAATGTGAATAAAGTCTCTGATGTTGCCAAATGATCATCTCCTGCCACAGGCAATTAATTAAAGATAAATGGAAATAGGATGATCTACTAATTACTTTAAAATGCAATGCCAATTAATTTCCTTGATTGCTATTATTATCAATGTGTAGATAATTTAAGGCTTCCTTTAAGTGTAATGTTATTATCTTTGCATGATATAGCACAAAGATTACATAGAGATTATAATTCAAAGTTAATTAACTTGATACATTTGGAATTGCTGAACGGTCTAAAGAAGTCTCCTTTTAAGCTTCAGGATGTGAAATAACCATGGCATTGAAGAGAACCTGCCCTTGAGCTTGGAGCTGCCTCCATTCAATGGAAGTGCAAATTCTCCTGTGTGTACTAACACACTTTCAGTGGCTATTGCTTACTCTATTCATAGCAAATGCTTCATGTTATGGACTTGATCCCGATTGTTCTCAGAGGGGCGGGATATAAATAAATTATTATTATTATTATTATTATTATTATTATTATTATTATTGATCCTGAACACAAGTCTTAGTATAACTCATCTGAGTGAGAAGTGTGTTAGTTGTCATAGAATGTACATAAGTTATGAGCTGGTTGTTATTGTTAACTGCCTTCAAGTCAACATCGACTCATAGTGAGCCTGTGAGCAAGACAGCTGCAAGAACCCCTATTCTCAACCCTTCTGCTCAAGTTCTGCAGATTCAAGCCCATGGCCTCCCTGATTGAGTCTAGCCATCTGGCATGGGGTCTTCCTCTCTTTCTACTACCTCTTACCTTTCCTAGCATTATTGCCTTTTCTAATGAATCATATCTTTTCATTATGTGGTCAAAGTACAACAGCCACAGTTTGATCCTCTTGGCTTCCAGAGAAAGTTCAAGCTTGATCTGTCATAGGACCCATTTGTTTGCACAATCCCAAATGTGCTTCTTTTAGGAGGTTGGAACAAATTGTAATTCTTAATGCAATAGTATTAGAGACACAAAGGAGTTTATCACACAAGGCTAGTAAGGCAAAATTACAGTAGGATAATAACATCTTTGGCATGTACTTATCACATGGTGTCTCCTGTTGCTGCTTTGCTTTTCAGTCACTGGTGGAACACACTTCTTCATTGATGGGGAAAAGTTATCCTTGAAAACATGCTCTCCACCAAGATTGAAATGCAATCAGCAATAGGAAAGATAAGTACATGCCAAAGACACTATTATCCTACTGTAATTGTGCTTTATAAGCCTTGTGTGATAAACCCCAAAGACAAAATTCTGTTCAGAAGAGTCATGTTAAATAGCCTGTTCTACCATGAAATTTGTATTTAAGTCCAGTGACAGATCACAGGAGAACAGACAATTTTATTTGTTTAGATTTTGTGGAAAACCAAGTGGTAGATGGCATGGCTGAAGGGAGAAAGAGATTGTAGGATTAAAATAATGTACGAATACTGAAGTCTTTTTTTAAAAAAACAAACATGCAGAAGGACTGCTACCACCTGTTGGCTATATTGGGAATACCACATCAGCACTTGCATGGATTTGGCTAAGAACCTATTGATGTAAACAGTCATTTTCATTAGCCTTTCAGCTTTTAGTATTTAAGCAGCAAATGGTGGCAGAGTAATTCACTAATGGGTACCCACTGTATTTTAACACATGGACACTCTGTATGAATCCTAAAAAGGCATCCCTTTTGACCTGAACACAGCAGCAGCTCATATTTTCTCCTGTCATCTCTCCCAAAACCCTTTTAATTATATTAACTTTGCAATGTGTCCAATTCTTACTATTTTACTTAATATTACTTTCCATAAGGCCATGAAACATATTTATTACCTAGACTTTCATCACTGGAGAGTGAAATTAATACAAGAGTTCTAAATTTAATTCCTGTGTTATTGCATTTAAATCCCCCACTTCCTACAAAGAGTTCAGGATTTTCTCATTTTATCTTCACAATAAGCCTGTGAGGGAGGCTGGATTGAAAGGTGGTGATTGAAATTAAGTTACAGTGAGCTTCATGGCCATCAGAGGATTTAACCCTTGGTCTCTTTCGGCCAAAACCCTTCAGTGTAAAACCAATAAAGATATAGTTTTTAAAAAGTGCAAAACCCTACCTGTTGTACCACACTAGATCACTCTGTGTGGAAAT
The DNA here is from genome assembly GCA_026167975.1 of Phrynosoma blainvillii. Classification (NCBI taxonomy): domain Eukaryota; kingdom Metazoa; phylum Chordata; class Lepidosauria; order Squamata; family Phrynosomatidae; genus Phrynosoma; species Phrynosoma blainvillii. The sequence goes on along the minus strand of JANUYF010000001.1, from coordinate 117,144,359 downwards.
CTTTATTGATTATGTATTCTTATGCAGGCAGGAGCCAAATTATATATTGGTGGTAAAACAGCATGATATTAAAAGAATGAGCTACATAATTTGGCTCCAAATAATTCAGATAACATACAGTATTTTAAGAACTGTCAATAAATGTCAAACTGCATGAAGTTATTTTGATTTTGAAAGTTGAAAAGAAGTAATATGAACACATGACTACTTAAGATCTGATACATTAGCAGTAATGTAAAGTAAAGTTGTTAACAAGCAAGAGTCAGCACAACTATTTCAGAGGATGACAAATTTGAAACAAAACTAAACATCTAAATAATCGCACTTGTAAAATAGGCTTGCAATTGGTATAAATATAATACATACTTGTAGTTCCTTTGGACTTGGCTAGAAAAAAGAGGGGGAAAATATCAGAAAAAATTGAGTCTAACAAAAGCTTTAATGTGAACTGTACGTTAAAACTATAATTATTGGGTAGATTTCTGCAGCTATAGCCAATGTTATGTTTTCAAATGAATTTATTAACTTTCCATGGATTTATTTATTTTATTATTTATTTCATTTATATGCCACCTCTCTCCTCCGAGGGACCCAAGATGGCTCACAGATAAAACATTTAAAATCTCAATAAAATTCAAAACAATTAAAACATCTACATCCAATATAAAATCATATAAAGTATACAAAGTTAAAAACAAACTAAAAATCAACCTGCTTCATAAAAACCACCCTGCTATTCATTGCATACAAAATGCCTGCCTGCATAAGAATGTTTTTACTTGCTGGTAAAAGGCCAGCAGGGAGGGAGCCAGCAGGGAAGGGCATTCCAGAGAGTGGGAGCAGCCACTGAGAAGGCACTATCTCATGTCCTCACCAGGCAAGCCTGTGATCTTGGTGGGAGTGAGAGAAAGCCTTCTCCTGCAAATCTTAGGTCTCTTGCAAGTTCATATGGGGAGATATAAGGCCTTTGCAGACTGCCAGAAATAGTGCAAATTGAGTCCACTTTAACTGCCCTGACTCAGTGCTAGGGAATCATTGGAACTGTAGTTTATTGTAGCACCAGAGCTCTCTGATAGAGAAGGCTCAATGTCTCAGAGGAAAAAAAAATACAATTTCCATGATTCCCTAGCACTGAGCCAGGGCAGTTAAGGTGGACTCAATTTGTACTATTTCTAGCAGTCTACAAAGGCCCATAGTCTTTCAAATAGTCTGGACCCAAGCTGTGTAGGGCTTTATAGGTCATGACCAGCACTTTGAACTGTGCCCAGAAATGAACAAGTAGCCAGTGGAGCTGTTTTCACAAAGGAGTTATATGCTCCCTGTAACTGGACCCAGCTAGCATTCTGGTTGCAGCATTTTGAACCCGCTGAAGTTTCCAGACAGATTCCAAAGGCAACCCCATGTAGAGTGTGTCACAGTAGTCCAAACGAGATGTAATCAAGGCATGTGTCACTGTAGCCAGATCTGACATCTCAAGGAATGGGTGCAGCTGGAGCACAAGTTTAAGCTGTGCAAATGCACTCCTGGCCACTGCTGAAACCTGGGCATCCAGGCTCAGAGTGGAGTCCAGGAACACATCCAAGCTGTGAGCCTGAGATTTCAGGGAAAGTGTAACCCCATCCAGCACAGACTGAATTCCTATTTCCTGATCTGTCTTATGACTGACTAGGAGCACCTCTGTCTTGTCTGGATTAAGCTTCAATTTGTTTGCCCTCATCCAGTCCATTACTGACAGCAGACACTGGTTCAGCACAGACAGCTTCCTTGGAATCATATGGGAAGGAGAAATAGAATTAGGTGTCATCTGCATACTGGTGACACTGCACCCCAAAACTCCAGATGACCTCTCCCAGTGGTTTCATGTAGATGTTGAATAACATAGGGAACAGAACAGAACCCTGAAGGACCCCACAGGCCAACGGGCAAGGAGTCGAACAGGAATCCCCCAGCACCACCTTCTGAGTTCACTCCTCCAAGAAAGATCGGAACCACTGCATAACAGTGACTCCCAATTCCATCCCAAAAAGGTGGTCCAGAAGGATACCGTGGTCAATGGTATCAAATGTCACTGAGAGATCCAGCAGGACCAACAGGGACACACTCCTCCTGACTAGTTCCCTGCATAGGTCATCCACCAAGATGGCCAAAGCTGTCTCAGTTCCATGGCCAGGTGGCCAGATTGAAATGGATCTATATAATCCATTTCATCCAGAAATCCCTTGAAGCTGGGAGGCCAGCACTCACTCCAGAACCTTGCCCAAGAATGGAATATTAGAGACTGACCTATAGTTATCCAAAATAGTGGGATCCAGGGTGGTCTTTTTCAATAATGGCCTCATCACAGCCTCCTTTAGACAGGATGGAAATCTGCCTTGTTGCAGTGAGGCCATTATTGAAAAAGAGCCCTGGTGGCGCAGTGGTTAAATGCCTGTACTGCAGCCACTCACTCATAGACCACAAGGCTGCGAGTTCAATACTAGCCAGGGCTCAGGCTAGACTCAGGCCTGCATCCTTCCGAGGTCGCTAAAATGAGTACCCAGCTATTGGGGGGCAATGAGCTTATAGTTGTAAACTGCTTAGACATCCCATAGTGTGATATGAAGCGGTATATAAAAGAAGCTGCTTTGCTTTGCTTTGCTTTCCTTTTATCACTCCCCTTATCCACTTGGACACTCCTTTTCTGTCTGCTTTCAGAAGCCAGGAAGAGTAAGGATCCAGTATGCACATGGGGGCCCTCACTTCTCCAAGGATACTGTCCACATCCTCAGGCTGCACAAATTGAAACTTATCCAACAATGTAGGACAAGCAGGCACCAAGATTACATCCATCGGATCTGTGTCAGCTACAGCATCCAAGTCAGAGTGAATCCGAGCAATTTTGTGTGCAAAGTATCTCACAAATTCTTCACAGCGAGCTGTTGAATGGTTTTTGTTTTTGTTTTCTTGGGGGCCACAATGTAGAAGGCCCCTGGCCACCCAGCTCTACTGGACGACACTGTGCAGATGCAATGGTAGCAGAGAAGTATAATTTCTTCACTGCCTCCATTGCCTTGGCATAGGCCTTCCAATGGGCCCTAGCCCATTTTTGGTTGGACTCACTCCAAGTCTTCAGCCATCATCTCTCTAGTCTCTGTCACAGTTGTTTCATCACCACCAGCTCCCTAGTGAACCAGGGGGCATGTTTGGCTACACTTCATGGGAGGGGATGCTCAGGGGCAATCATGCCCACTGCCCTGGCTGTTTCCCTGTTTCCGAGATCTTCCAGGGCTTTGACAGGATCACCTGCCAAGGCAACAGGAAACTTCCCAAGAGCCATCAGGAGTCCATCCAGATCCATAAGCCTCCCGAGGTGGACCATCTTAATCGGCCCCCCACCCCTGCAGAAGCTCTGAGTCCCAGTGAGCCTAAACCCTACCAGGTAGTGATCAGTCCATGACAACAAAACTACCGGGAGTTCCTCCACTTCCAGATCACTGTCATCCTGCCCGGAACAGAAAACCAGGTCCAGAGTGTGTCCTGAAGCATGGGTGGCCCCAGATATTACTTGGGACAGCCCCATGGTGGACATGAAGTCCTGAGCTGCTCCTGATAGAACAGTCTCTGCATGGATGTAGAAGTCCCCCAGGACAACAAGCTGAGGGGACTCCAAAGCCACTGCAGAGATTAACTCAGCCAGCTCAGGCAGGGAGACTGTTGTGCAGCAGGGTGAGCGGTATACCAACTGAATCCCTATTCTGTCCCAGTCACCCATCTTTAAGATTTACTATGGACATATTTTGTCTATCTTTGTGCTCACTTCTGGCCATTGTATATCACTTTGTATGACTCGAAGGCACACCAAAACAACAACAGCAGCCATATTTGACAGAGCCTGGTGTCAGTTGTACAGTTAAAAAATTAGACCCTGGTTGGGTCAATATTAGACTGCCATGTGTATTCTACTTGTGAATCACATAGCTAAATCAGGGGTTTAGCTACAAGTGTGGGGGTAAAATGAGGACATTGCTCCATAAATATGAATTGCCCTCTCCTCAACATGACATTTTCCTTTGGCCCCCAATTTTTAGCATTCCAGAGAGTGAGATGCTGGAAATCATTCACACCTAGGACACTTTCCTTGCTGTATTTCCATTGCCTTGGGAACTTTGCCTGTGCCTTTTCTTTAGATGCCTGATCTAAAATTTAAAGTTACTGCAATGCTAGAAATGTAGGGACTGAATTAAAATTTCATGGGGGCATAATCCTTATGGGAGGTAATGCCTTCTTTCATCTCCACTCACACCCCTGTAGCTACATCCTTAACTAACATTGCTCTTCTCCCTTCACCATCATCATAAAGAAGCAATTTAGAATTCCTTCTATATTCCTGATAATAAAACAATAAAACCCCCTTTTGCTACCTGTATTAAAAACAAAGACTAAAAAATGTCAATGAAGTGGAGTTTTGCTCAGTTAAATCAGCATTTTCATAACTACAGGAATAATATACAGTTTGCTTCACTGCTTGGATGTTAAATACAATATACATAAACATAAATATCATTTTATTGTAGAAAAGGATACATTATGTTAAAAATTAAAAAGTATCAAATGAGTACCTGTAACATGCATGTGCCCAATCAGTCACCCCTTGACTAAAAAGTTATTTTAAAAAATATTTTAAAAGTATGCTTCAGTGAGCAACATGAGGCTTGTGGGGTCCTGGTAGTCCTGTGTGAATTCACATTTTTACACTGGTTTACTGTTTACTGCTGACCACATCCCCTGTCCCTCTCTCTGAGTCATTGTCATGTTCCCTCCTAGGCTGCTATCAGATTTTGAAAGCCAAAGTCCAATAGCTGTGCCACTGTCTGGCACATAGTACTGTCTGAAATAGAATATACATCATATCCATTTTGTTAAAGACTCATCACATTAGATGCCTTTTGTCCAACATGACACCCTTTAATTGTTTTTGTCAACAATCAAGTGAATGCCTCTCACCTGGCAATAACACACCAATCCCTTTGGAAAGTCTTGTTTGATTACCGTAATTTCTATCTGATTTTCCTCCACCTTCTTTTGATTGGCTTTAGACTCTCCTAATCAGTTTGTAGTTCATTCTCATTGTTTCCTTTTTCTTTGCTGTTCAATTAGGTACTTTTAATTGTTTAATTTTATTGTATATTTTTAAAAAAGACTCTGGATGTGGAACAACCAACAATCACATCATGTCAAAATTCTGGGTGGAGGTCATTTAATTAGAGATGAAGAAGTGGAATTCTGTCCTTATACATGAGTAAGCTGTTTCATTTTTGGAGGGGCATAAATAGAGAACAAGATTAATGCAGGTGCCCAAGGCCACATTATTCTGCTGAATTTGTCAGTTGTGTTTCCTACTTTGCCAAGAGGCTGTGCATAATCATAGTGTTGTTCTTTGTGACTGCATAGCAAATGAAAACAATTTGGAATGGAAGAGAAATAAAAACAAAACATGTACCTGGTTTTCTGGGAGGAGTTTCTTTGTCATGCCTGTCAGCATCTTGTCCTACAAAACAAAAGCAACACAATATAAACAATAATAATAATAAAAACTTAATTTACCTTAGGCTTCAAAGTTCATTCTTATAATCATTTCATCCTTATTCATGTATGAATAATGAAAAAAGGGGAAATTACTGAGAATGACACTGCGCTGGAATTACCCCTTATCATGCACAAGTTAGCCTGGGTCATCAGCACAGAGAAAGCCACATATGGGCTTTCTGTGTGTAGAAAGTCCACAATAAATTAACAACTCTCCAACAGTTTACAGATGAAAACCAGGACACAGATGAAAACCACTTTTGCACTTTAAACTCACTTTGCATGGGAGGAGGGGATGGAAATTGGAATCATTTAAAGCACTGGTTCCCAAACTTTGGTCTTCCAGGTGTTTTGCACTTAAGCTCCCATAAGCCCCAGACAGCTTGGCCAACAGTCAGAAATTCTAGGATCTGATGCCCAAACATCTGGAAGACTAAGGTGTAATAAGAACTTGGCCTTGGGCAATTTATAATTAGCTCAAAATAATAAATAGGATCTGAACCCATTGTATGCAGGGGGATAGAGGGAACAGTTCCTGCAGAGATAGCATTTTCCCAAAAGAATGGTACTTTTATTAAGAGGAAAAAAAATCAATCAATAAGCAAGCACACACATACACAGATGATCAAACATACAAAACCACCCTAACATACACGCACACACACAAGAACTCAGGCTTAAAGTATAAGAAACACAAGGCTTTCTATTGGTGTTAATTACCTGAAAGGAGGCTGCTCCAACGATGAATGAAGAGGAATAGACTCAACCATTGTGAAAAGGAAAAGACAATGGATAGAGCCAGTGACTCTAGTCAGAGATTACAATGGCACAGGGTCATCTTGAAATCTATCCAGACCCCCCTGTGCCTGAGATTTTGGGGAGCATTCATCCTAGCCTGAGGTGAAGAGTTGCTATTGGATATCAAGGGATTCCAATTGCTATGCTTTGAAGTAGACAATTTCCAAAAGAGGAGATATAGGATGCTGATGTTATCTCATCTTTGGCCAGACACATCTTGGCTGGCACTCATAAATCTTCTAAGTGTGAATGTCCTGCTTTGCAGATCCTAAGCCTGGCCTTTTTGATTGGCAAATGGTTGCAAATGCTGATGTGACTCTGTTTGGAGTGCCTACGTGAGGCTCACATTTTGAGCTCGTGGCACTGAAGGCTCCTTCCAGCCTAGGGCTTTGAAAGAGACCCAAAGGGGTCTTTATATCAAACCAATCATCGTAACAAAGGTTTGGGAACAATTGGTTTAAAGGCAGCTGAGAAACTGGGAGGACAGAGGATTAATCAGGACTGTCCTACCAAATCTAACGAGTTCAAATAATATATTAATTCTCAAAAAAATTTTCCAGAAGGGATGGTCATGTGTCAGACCCATATGATGGTTTTGTCATGATGATATGATATAATGATATAACGCTGTGATAGCCTGGCAGGTCATTGGGACAATGGATATGGGGAATATTGAGGTGTATTGTATATTAAGCATGTGTGCATATTAGGCATGGGGACAAATGGAGAAAAGGTGACATGATAGGCTACTTTGATCAGGATCAAAGGGAGAGGGGCTGGATGAATTCTTATGTTATGTTCTGAATCCTCATACCAGTTCTGACATAAGACCTCAGACTAGTAATGTCTGTCTCAATTTCTGGAATAATTTTTTGTTTTGTTTATATACCAACGAGATGTTTTTCTGGTTATTGGGGACTTAGTCCATTGGTCCTGATACCATGTAGCAAAAGCAAGCAAGATTCTTGTAGCACCTTAAAGACTGTTTTAGTCTGTAGTGTGCTGCAAGACTCATTATTTGCCATATCAAACAGGGTTAGGAACTGTGTGGGTCTCCAGATGTTACTGGAATGCAGTCCCCAGACCTCCTTAACATTGGTCTTGCTGCCTATGGTTGTTGGGAGTACTGTTCAACAACATCTGGAGAGCTGCTCTGTTCCCTCCCCATTATAAATTACAGGTCATGAGAAGCCTGCTCTCACAAACTGTAGACCATCAGAAGAGAGGATTTTGGTAAGGCTGTGACTTTTTCTCTATGATTAGAAAAAATGCATATTATAAGAAAGAACAGATTGGCTTAAATATTGTCTGAGTTAGGGCCTTTGCAGACTGCTAGAAATAGTGCAAATTGAGTCCACTTTAACTGCCCTGGCTCAGTGCTAGGGAATCATGGGAATTGTATTTTTTCTGAGACATTGAGCCTTCTCTGTCACTATTGTGGCACTCTGTCTGGTGCCACAATAAACTACAGTTCCCATGATTCCCTAGCACTAGTCAGGGCAGTTAAAGTGGACTCAGTTTGCACTATTTCTGGCAATCTGCAAGGGGGGAAGCAGACGGAGGCGCCAGAGATGCCGCCGGACGGAGCGCTGCGGGACCACAGCCTCTGCACCCCGGCGCTCCTGCGGCATCCCTGGAAGGAGTGCAAAAATAGCGCTCCTTCCACAGGACAGGGAAAGTGTGCCCTAAAAGCGTAGGGCGCACTTTCCCTGCCTTTTCCGCCGCAGTGCATGCGGTCACTGCGGCGGGAGGTTGCCCCGGAAGCGCCGGCCGTGTGGAGGGCCGGCAGCTCCGGGGGCAACCTCAGGAAGAGGAAGGAGCACCGCGCGTGCGGTTGCTCCTCCTCTTCCGGGCCTCCAAGACGGCTCAATAAGCCGTCTGCCGAGGCCCCAAGTCAACTTTGTTTCTCTTTCCAGAAATAATACCCTAAACTCAGGAAAGGCTGCCACTTCTAAAACCTAGAGAAAGCAACCTATGAAGCATGAAGAGCTGATGCCAAAAGTAGGACACAAATAAACTCCAGTGTTCACCTATACAGAAGCCTCTGGAATTCTGCTAAAGGAAGCAGGTTTTTCCTCAGTCATGCAAACACTAGACATAACTAGAGTAGATCACCACAATGTGCTCCATATGACATAGCCACTGTAGAAAAAAACTACCTACACCTGGTACAAAATGCAGCTTTTGAGCACTGTAGGGAACCAGAACATCTAAAATCACTACTAGATCGACAACATTGCTAGCCAGTGCATTTAGATACAACTGATAGCTCTTGTTCTCTCTCAGCCTTTTTTTTCAAAAAAAAAGTAGGTTCGGTTAGACTACTGCGCAGTAGGACATGGCCTTTTTGTGGAGGTGATAGTTTTATGTAATTCCACTCAAGGGCTATACCAATGGCTCCAGCAGTTTAGACCTTCAAAAGGTTTCTCAGGTTTTTCAAATGGTTTTTAACTATAATGATTTTCTTTAATTTGTTTTGCTGTTTTTAGAATATATTTAGACACATGATTATTGGATTCTATGGTTATCTTTATGCAGAGATGAAAGATATTTTAAATGATCTTTGCTAAATATAACTTCTGCTTACCAGTTCTGCAATGTTTAGATGTTTGTTAGTTGGTGTTTTATGTTAATATTTGTTTGTTGTTCTGTGTCTTCATGTCATTTCCGAATTATGGCAGCTCTAAGGTGACACTATCATGGGGTTTCCTGGCATATTGTAATATTATTTGTTCCAAGTTATATTACATTGTGATTTTCTTTGTTGATTAGTTTTATATTATAATACCATTTGATTTGTCTGTTGCTTCAAAAGCAGTGAGCTGTAGGAAGACCTATATTTTCCAGAAAGTTGTCCTTCCAAAGAGGTTTTTACAGTGGTTTATAAAATAAGTACAACAGTCAAAATTAAAATATGATAGGATCATACAACAACATTCACATAGTAAGATAGCATACACATCAATAAGGGGGGTTGCAGACTGCCAGAAATAGTGTGAATTCAGTCCACTTTTAGGGTTAGGGTTAGAGTTAGGGAACCATGGGAACTGTATTTTATTGTGGCATCAGAGTTGTCTGACAGAGAAGGCTCAATGTCTCAGAAAAATAACAGTTCCCATGATTCCCTAGCACTAACCCTAACCCTAAAAGTGGACTGAATTCACACTATTTCTGGCAGTCTGCAACCCCCCTAAATCAGACTAAAAAACCAACATAAAATAACAGAGCAAATGTGAAGTATTAAAACAAACAGTTGCAGTTAAAATAGTTAACAGCACTACAAATCAACCCAAAGTCAGCTTTAGAGCTATAAGAGGGCTTCTGCAGTCTTGTCAGCACTGGCCAGATGGTTCAGGGGCAGCCTGAATTATCCTGGTTCTAGAGCTGCCTCAGCCTCCCCCATTACCATAGCCCTCCATTGCTATACTGGGCAACTGTTTGCGTAAGTGTCCCACTGTACTGCCTGGAGCATCACTTCACTCTGAGGTCAGAACAAGGTGTCCAGCGATGATCACATGGCTGGACACATTCTGACCTCAGAGCAAGTGGGCAGCAGAAGCACCCAAAAGCACAGTGGAACTTTGTGTTGTAATGGAGAACTCTGGATCTTCTGGGAAAGTTTGGAGTAAACAGGGAGGTATTTTAAGGCATGTTAAGAGGGGTATACCTCGTTTCTGGTGCTGAACAGACCAGATGTCATCTAGTCTGTTCACACCACAAATGGAGTTTTGACTGTGTGTCATCTGGTCTCCCCACCAAGAGGACGACGGAAGACCATTTTATTTGGCCATGCAGAAGGGGCAACAAGAAGAAAATCTAACGTATTTTTTTGGGTGGGGTTTCTTGGCATGTGAGGGCCACATTGCTGGTAATCACCACCCTCCTGATTTGTGAATGAAGCAGGAGATGGGTCTTTCTCATTTTAGGGAGAGATTCCCACATTCAGTCCATGAGCTGCTTCTCCTCACCAGTTTAACTACTTTCATTATTGGACTAGAAAGCTGAGCTTCCCATACAAATTGTCTCAGGCATATTAATTAAAGCAGTCATTCACATGCCCTAGTCCCAAACTATTTGAGGCTCTAAAGATCAATATCAACACAATAAATTGGGCTCAGTAATAAATAGGCAGCTAATGTAACTCTACCAAATAACAATCAGAATACACAGCTCCAACAAGCACTTTTTGCTTCACCAAATGCAGACTCCAACCTATCTTTAACTCAGCCCCATGTAGAGTACATTACAACAGTTCAGTAGGGATGTAACCAACACATATCTCACTAAGGTCCCTTGTGTAGATAAGACCACAGATGGTGAACCAGCCAAAATTGGTAAAACAGTGTTCTTGGACACTGATGAAGCTCTTCCTGAAACACTCATACCTCTTCTATCCCTGTTCACTCAAAATCAGCAGAACAATTTGAGGAGGCTGGATATATTTATAATTTTATAGAACAGAAGAGGACTATACCATTATTTCAATAATCCAGATATGGATTTCAGAAATAGTTTACCAGAAAGTAAAAAGCTAACAATTATTTCATATAAGCTAAAGCTTATTTCTGTAAAGGGGGGGGGGGACATGCAAATGCAGATAAATATATTTAAAGCTTCTGTTAATAATCACAATGGGCTAAAGAAATTTAATGTTTCTATTTTCTTAATCTCTGAAGATCCAAAACCTGTAAAGTATGAACACTACACCCCCACTTCCCAACCACAGCTATACAAATCTATATGATAGAGGCAATTGGGCTTTAAAAATGTTCATTCCAACATAGGTAAACAGCACATTGATGCCCTTAATGTAACAGTCAAACTACTGAAGATGGATTTCAAGTTAATTGATTGCTGGGAATCATAATGTATTGACAATTAGGAATGGCAAACAAGTGCTTTTAATCTGGTTAATAAGAGCCACTGATAAGATATACAGCACTGTTTGAGCAAAGCAAACAGCAGCCGCAAGTGTATATAAGAGTGCATTTATACGTTAAAGCCATAACTAATTTTACAAGACTAGCTCGGTCACAGGACTTGACCTTAAAGGTATATACCATGTACTTGTTGTCCTAGGATACAGTAAGTATAAAGAACAAAGGTAAAACATATAAAATATTAGTAATATCATGGATGTTTCCTACATAATTGTTTTCATTATCATGTGTTTGTAATCAAACTTATTCACCGGTCAGCATCGTGACCCCATTTATTTTATAGGGTTTTCTTAGGTAAGGAATACTCAGAGTGAATTTCGCAGTTTCTGTCTCTGAAATATAGCCAAGAGTACCTGGTATTCCTTGACACTTTCCCATCCAAATACTATCCAGGGCTGATTTCACTATTACCTTCCAAGATTGGTGAGATCTGGTGTCTTTAGGGTATTTAAGCCCTGGAATTTATTTACAGTACTTAATTATTCTAATATTTTTGCTACTATTCAGATTCTATCATGGTGACTTTCCCAAACTAAAGAAAGAACAAACGTTTCTGGAGAGTCTTCATGTTAACAATAAAGAATTGATAAACTTGTTAACCATTTTTTTTAAAAAAAATAGCTCATTACTTTTTTAGTTTTTCATTCAAAAAGTAACAACAACAACAACAAAAAGGAAAGTTTGGGAGATAAAACACGTTCTAAAAGTTTTCCCCAAAATAGCAAGTAAAAGAAGAAAAAGCTATTCTTCATATGAGGAAAATATTGGTGTTACTGATTGTTACATTAATGGGGAAAGGTATTGGGCTCTTATTACCTGCAAAAGTAGAGTGTTACATTTTGGTTGTTGCTGCGTGCCTTCAAGTTGTTTCTGAATTATGGTGAACCTAACATGAACCTATAGCACGGTTTTCTTGGCAGAATTTGTTGAGGTGGTGGTGGTTGCCTTTGCCTTCCATTGAGGCTGAGAGAATGTGACTTGTTCAAGGTCACCCAATGGGTTTCTATGGACAAGTGGGGATTCAAAGCCTGGACTACAGAGTCATAGCCCAATGCTCAAATCACTACACCATGCTGGCTCTCCATACATATTACACAACCTGGTCAGCTAGATGGGCAGATAGATATAGATATCTACAAGCCCTATTAAATACAATGGGACTTATTTCTAAGTAAAGGATTGTATTGTAACTCAGCATTGCTATAGGAAGAATCTATTAAGAAAACAGAACTCCCACTTGCTTTAACAGTAGAACAAGTTTTCTTCTATCTTGACTTTCCCTCCTGTGTTAAGGTCTCCAAGTCACAATTGAAAAAGCAGGTTAGATATGTTTAAACTGAGTAATTTCAAACCTGTGATCTTGTGTTTCCAAACTCTTCTAGACATCTCTAGCTATGAAAGCATATTCTAACATAGCATATCTATTAGTACTGTGTTATGGAGCAGCACAAATAAGTCATAATATAAAACTCATGTATTCAGATAATCTAATGAGACTCGGTTTCACAATACACTGAAACCTGATTATTTGGAAATAAGCAATTTATTTAATTTGCAGTAGTTTTCATCAGGAAAATGGTTTTCCTTCTTAGCCAGATCAGTGCTTTTTGATGCAATTGAGTCTTCCTTCTCTGAAATGTTTGGGACCAGAAGTATTTTGGATTTTTTATTATTATAATTTTGGAATACCTATATTTGCATATATGCATATTTGCATATATGTGCATAATGAGATACCCTGGAGATGGGACCAAAATCTAAACATAAAATTCATTTATGTTTCATATATACCTCATACATATACCCTAAATATAATTTTATACAACATTTTAGTAGTTTTGTGCATGACACAAAGTTTGTATACACTGAAACATAAGGAAGCAGTGGTGTCACTATCTTGTCCACCTATGAAAGAAGCTTTGGTTTTTGAAGTCAGGAATTTTGGGAATTTAAGTCCAAAATGTCGGAAGGACCAAAGTTTGGGAACTATTGGGATAGAGTTTCACCTACACCTTTCTCTTTGCCTACACAGACACACCAGTCCTTAGGTTAAAGTAGGAAATTATGGGAGTTTGAACCCCCCTCATGCTTACCCACTAATGTGTATGTATGTGTTTGCATGCATGTATTTCCAGTTCTACAACAAAAAGCAAGAGCCCTTTCATACTATGGTTTTAGTACTATAATTCCACTATCATTGCCATGGCTGCATCCAATGGAATCCTGGGATCTGTAGTTGAGGCTTGAGAGCTCTCAGGCTGAGAATTCTAAATGCTCCTCTCAAAACTGAACGTCCCACAATTCCACAGGATGGAACCATGGCAGTTAAAGTAGAATCATAGCAATGTCATTGTGTAGTGTGAAAAGGTCCCAAATGTAATTGTTGATCTTGAAAATGTCATGTGCTCCCTACTCTGATGGATGTGAGTGAGTCTGGGAAAAGGAAACGGTATAAACAAGCCACATAAAATGAGCATTTCTTATTCCAAGACACAAGTTTAGGAGAGAAAAATTAGGTTTCAAAAATATAATTCTAAAAGTAAAAGTTACTATGTTATTTATAGCTGATGTGGGGAAACTACATGGGGCTACCCTTGTGCTTGATTCGGAAACTTCAGCTAGTTCAGAACATGGCAGCCAGGTTGGTTTCTGGAGTTTCCAGAAGAGAGCACATTACTCCTGTGCTAAAATCTCTCCACTGGCTGCCCATTAGTTTCCGGGCACAGTACAAGGTGTTGGTTATGACCTTTAAAGCCCTACATGGCTTGGGTCCAACCTATCTCCAGGACCACTTCCTTCTGTATGACCCACCCTGCATGCTCCAGTCCTCTGGGAAAAATTTATTACAGCCTATAAAAACTAGGCTGTCAGTGACCTCCCAGAGGGCCTTTTCTGCTACCGCTCCCAGATTATGGAACGGCCTGCCAGACGAGATCCAACTTATTTCCACCTTAGAGAGCTTTAAGAAGGCTGTTAAGATGGATCTCTTCCAGCAGGCCTTTCCTTTATAACTATGCCAGCCCAAAGAGTCAGATAACTCCCTCCCCTTACTGCTGCTGCTGACTATGTAGTATTGTTAAGATGTTAGTTTTATATGTTGTTTTATCTATATTTTAAATTGCTCTAGTTTAATAATACTTTAAGGGGCGGGGGTTGTAATTGGATGTATTTATTAATGTTTTTATTGTTGTAAGCCACCCCAATTGCATTGCAGAGGGGCGGGATAGAAATAAATTATTATTATTATTATTATTATTATTATTATTATTATTATTTCTATTCCTATATATTCCTTCTTTTAATTCTTAACAGGTTTTCTTTTGTTTTCCTTAATGCTGTTGTTGACCTGAAAGATCTTCATGCTGTGGAAATTGCATGCTCAGCTCCATTGCACAGCTGTGTATGTAACTGTCAGTTTGGACACAGCCCAGGATATGAAGAAGCAGCTGCTTTATATACTGCAGTGTTTGACATATACCAACTGAATTGCTCTACATCCACTATTACACTCAGTTATTTGAGATTTTATAGTTTTATAGTGTACTGTTTTGATATTTTAACTGTATTCTTTTAACAAGTGATCTAGTTAATAGTTAAAATTCTATTTTAATACCATCTTTTGTATGTTTTTGTTTGTTAACTGCCTTTGCATCGATCTCAACCCATGATGACCCTATGGATGAGACATCTCCAGGTCCCCCCCACCCCTCAGTTCTCTACTGCTCTGCCCAGCTCCTGCAAACTCATATTCATGGTCTCTTTAATAAAGTCCATCCATGTGGCTTTCCTCTCGTTCTACTTCCCTCCACCTTTTCAAACATTGTCTTTTCCAATGATTCATGCCTTCTCATCATGTGTCCAAAGTATGATAGTCTAAGTCTTGTCATTGTGGCTTCTAGGGATATTTCTGGCTTGATCTGCTCTAGGACCTATTTGTTTGTCCTTTTGGCTGTCCATGGAATCCTCAGCACTGTTCTCCAGCATCACATATCAAATGCATTGATTTTTCTCCTATCTTCTTTCTTGACTGTCCAGCTCTCACATCCATACATGGTAATCAAGAATATGATGGCTTGTATGATTCTGACTTTTGTGCTGAGTTGTTTGTGTCTTAGATCTTTTCTAGTTCTTTCATAACTGCCCTCCCCATTCTTAATGTTCTCCTGATTTCTTGGCTGTACAGTCCTTTTACATTGTAAATTGTAAGCCACTCTGTGTCCCATTTTTTGGGGGAAAGTGGGATTAACAACAACAGATTTACCTCATGATTATACACAGTTTTCTTAATGGAAAAAAGAGAGAATGTGCCTTAAGCATCTTGGATGATTATACTGAGAAGACACTTATTTCAAGAGCTTAGAAAAGTTATTTTATTTTCTGGTTTGGACTGTAACTCTCAAAAACACCCAGTCATATAATCACTGGCTATACTGTCTAGAGGAATATGGGATCCTTAGTACAAAAAAGTAAATTTTATAGGCTCAGGTATTCCAAAGGTATATTTCACTACTTTTTATTGCTTAATATTTTCAATTTGTTACTATGGTTCCCACCAGTTTAATACTATTTGAGTATCCCTTATCCAAAATGTTTGGGAGCAAAAGCATTTCAGAATTGACATTGTTTCATATTTTGTAGCACATAAGTGACATAATATATAACTGCACTGACTGTATTTGCAAGGCTGGAGAGAGACGCAAAGATTTGTGAAATGGCAGGAGGCGCAGATTCATACTGAGCACTATGCTTGAATTCCCACCATTTCACAGATCTTCAGTCTCTCTCCAGCCATGCATCTCATTCATTCTCTACTTGTGTATGAGAACTGAGGCTGGAAAGAGACTGAGGATACAAGAGACAAACAAGCAGGACTGCTGCAGCCACCACCTTGAAGTAGGAAATGGGTGGCTGGCAGCAAGGCTTTTTGGTTGTTGGAGGTTTTCATATTTCATATTTCCCAATTAGGGGTTCTCAACCTGAATTTCTAAAATCAGCAGTCATTCTCCCCACCACCACCATAGAATCATAGTTGGAAGAGACCACAAGAGCCATCCAGTCCAACCCCCCCCCCCCACCATGCAGGAAATCACAATTAAAGCATCCCCGACAGATGGCTATCCAGCCTCTGTTTAAAGACCTCAAAGGAAGGAGACTCCACCACACTCTGAAGGAGTGTGTTCCACTGTCAAACAGCTCTTACTGTCAAGAAGTTCCTCCTAATGTTGAAGTGGAATCTCATTTCCTATAGCTTGCATCCATTGTTTCGTGTTCTAGTCTCTGAAGCAGCAGAAAACAGGCTTACTCCATCCTCAATGTGACCCCTCTTCAAATACTTAAATAGGGCTATCATATCACTTCTTAACTGTCTCTTCTCCAGGCTAAACATACCCAGCTCCCTAAATCTTTCCTTGTAAGGCATGATTTCCAGACCTTCACCATTTGGTCTAACTTATACAATATGAGTCACAATGCCAAAAAGAGATTACCAACACCTAAAACATGTAGAATGGAAGAGGCTTAGAAGGCAGAAAGACAAGCAAACAGAAACAAACATCCAGCCACCTACATGCTGTGTTTATGAGCTCAGGCATGCAGGAAAAATAGAACATTTATTAAAGTCTCTAAGGACCTTCCTTTTGTGGTAGATGAGTTATTCTTCTGGTTGGTGGGTCACAAATTGTGCAGCTTATCAGGAGTGGCATCAAAATGAAACTGACAGGAACACACAGAATTAGGGCTATCCTGAACATATCATGTGGTTTTATAGTGACAAAATAGCAGCTCCCACAAAGTAGCTTCATATTAAAACACAGTAAAATGCAGTAAAACTGCCAAACATTTTTTTTTAAAGTATAGATAAGTGAATCAGGTACATGACAGCATAATATACAATAAAATCTATGGCTGCTAGTAGTGTCCATGGGTGCATCTACATTGCAGAAATAATGCAGTCTGAGGCCACTTTAAGTGCTATAGCTCCATCCTGTGGAATCCTGGTATTTGAAGTTTTCTCTGCCAAAGAGTGCTGGTGCCTCACCAAACTACAAATTCCAACATTCTGTAGGACAGGGGTAGGCAACCTTTCCCCTTTAAGGGCCGAGGGACTTTAGCTCCCAGAAGCCTCAGCCATGTTGGCCAATAGTCCCATGTTGGCCAATAGCTCCTGGGATTCTGGGAGCTGAAGTCCCTCGGCCCTTAAAGGGGAAAGGTTGCCTACCATTGCTGTAGGATATAGCCATGGCCATTAAAGCAATGTCAAACTGCACTATTTCTACAGTGAAGATGCATCCCATGTCATGCAAATTCTAGTCTCAACTTTAAATGAGCTAAATGAGTATCTCATTTAAATTTTAGACTACAATACAAAATGGCTCCACAGCAGCTGCCACTACATCAAATACACCCAAACCACATGGAAAACAGATTGATGCAGCGACATTCAATATCGGCACTTGATAATCTACCAATAAAACAATCAGGCTAAGCAGTGCTGGACTTAACAGTGGCATATAATCATGTGCAGCTTGTAGCAGGGAACCAAAGCCATGATGGACAAATATGATCAAAATCATTTGAGAATCTGAATATGAGAGAGGAAGACATGATAGATGGATCATACCTGCAGCTGCACGATGAGAAGCATCTTTGGTTTCTTTTATCAGTTTGGGTGCTAAAAAATAGCAAATGTAATAAGATACATGTTGATTTACATTTTGAAAAGTACCTAACAAAAACACTGGTCTACAAGATGAAGGAGAAAATAATTATTTCTCCAAATATTTAAAAAGTCAACTAGCAATTCCGCCATTTCTCTTGATATCTGGTTGCTTTTTCAGTAGTGGTTCTTAAAAATCACCAAATGCTTAGGACTTCAATTCCAAAAGCTCCAGCTGACATAGCCAGTGGTCAGGAATTATGGAAGGTGAAAACACAAAACATCTGCAAGATCAAAGGGTGAGAACCACTGTTTTTAATGCAAGGAAGGGAAACACTTTATAATTGGTGAAAGGTAATGGCTGGAATAGGGGAAGCAACCACTTCCCTGCTTGCTCCCAGAGTGGGCAAGGTGAGGTGTATGAAACCCACCTGAAGGCCCCACTCCAGGTCCTTTAAATTCTGAAATATAATCACCTTGAAAGTGACAAATCCCCCAGCAGACTTAGCAGGATTTTACCAAAATTTTTTGAGTTGTATCTTTTTATTACTGCAATCAGCAATGTTCACACAATACAGCTGTTCTGGGATAAACAACATTATAATTACACCAATCCAACAGAACAAAAATATTAAGTGGAACAAAACTTATTTTGAAAGCTGGAGCTGCTCTCCTGAGAAAGTCAGAGGCCTAATTATTTACAGTCCTTTTGAAAAGCTGTGTCTATAATAAAAATGTTTAGTTAAAATGAAGTTTATACTGTTTTCTTGCCTCTTAGAATGACAAAGTACTAGAATTTGGTTGGGAAACCTGTGTTTACAAACTTACTCCACCACTTGAAAAATAACAGTAGCCAATTTGTGCACTCTGACAATTCTACAGTGGGTTAAAATGTCACACTGGTTGACAGATAAGGAGAAATATTATTTATCTTTATTGTAATACTTTCCAGTACACTGCATATAGTAGCCCCAGGTTGGCTACCAAATTATTTTTTTATCTTGGACAACACAGGTTCACACAGTTAGTGGCAAGCTTAAAGGTCTTCGTGAAGCTTTCACGGCTGGCATCCATAGGTTTTCGTGGGGTTTTCGGGCTGTGAGGCTGTGTTCTAGAAGAATGTATTCCTGACAGTTCACCTGCATCTGTGGCTGGCATCTTCAGAGAATGGTGGCATGGAGGTGTGTGGGCTATATATACTGTGTGACCCTTGGTTTAGCATGTAAATCCATGTATTGTTCTGTTGAGGCAAGGCTTTAGGGTGGAAGGATATTCGAGGAGGATTAGTGTCTATTTAATTAATGGTCCATTGTCTGCTGGGAATTAGCATGTAAATTAGCATGTAAATCTGTGATTAGCATGTAAATCATTCGTGGTCATTATTGCATGGCTAAATAAAAGTCTACCTGACCCAAATTTAATCTTAAATCTGGCTGCATCTGGATCCCATCACAGCAATTTTGCTGTTGAAATCACTGCTCAAATGCAGCCCAGGTCCACTCACATTTTCAAAAAGAGGTGCATGGGAGCAGGGATGCACCTGGGCTACATTCAGGCGGCAATTTCACTGGCAAATTTTGTGATAGGTTCTGGATGCAGCCCGCTTTAAGATTAAATTTGGTTCAGGTAAACTGTTTTATTTTAGCTTTGTGACAGTCTCCTAATTATGGCTCTCATAATTATACTGTAAAATAATGAGTTTTAAAGGAAGATGCCAACCTTTGTGTGGAGTTAACATCAGAAGGACTGGATTAAGTGGAAGTGTTGCTGTGAAAAAAGGCAGAACAATGGGGTTTCTTGTGATTCCTTTTTGGTATTGTTAAGATAAGTCTGTGGTAGGCCCAAGTGGTTTGTAAGAAAAAAGTGTGGAAAGGTTATCCCGAATAATAATTTTTCATTGTCCTTCTTTGGGTCTGAAATGCAGACTTCTTTTAACAACTTTTAAAAAATCTCTTTCATGTCTATCTTCTATTTCAACTCTCTCTCTCTGTCTCTCACACACACTGTATGTACTGAGTATTTGCACACATAGGAGGAGGCAAATAAAGATGTGACTCCCTACTTGATTTCTGTTATAATTCAACCAACAGGGGTTGCAATCCTATGCCTGGCTATAAACCTCATTCAAATAAATGAGACTTACTTCTGAGCAGACAGGTATGGGATTGCACTTAGTCATCTACCTCCTCTGAATGGCACATATACAGCAGTCTTTCACAGTGCTGTCATTGTCCTTTTCTCCTTGGTTTCATGGCTTTTCTCAACACAGGCCCATTATTCTTATTTTGCTTCAGGTCAAGTGATTATTTTAAAAAGAACGTGTAATCAGAAATGGCTGCCAAGTGTGCTTAGTACCTGCAGAATGCACAGCATGAATGAGACATCAGACAGTGCTATTTAAAATGTGTGAAGTTGGGAAGCATAATACAATTGGGGTGACATGCTATCAATTTCAGGGAAACTGTTATACTTTATAACCATGGAAGAAGGAACATTTCTAGGATATAAACACTTTGCTTTGATTTCACAGCCAGTTGAAATCCTGTTGCCCTTGGTCAGTATCATAAGAAAGAAAGAAAGGTTTGTTTGATTGCTACAACAGCACAGAACTTTCCATGACAAAAAAGAGCTTTTAACTGGAAAAACAAGGCACGGCTTTATGCATTTCAAAAGGGCCAGTCCAGGGTCAAAATAAATGCTATCTTTTTATACATTATAGGAAGATACGAGGGGGTATTGTAAAATTTTTAATTTTTGTTGTTGTTAACTACCCTTGAGTCGATCTTGACTCATGGCGGCCCTATGAATGAAACATGTCCAAGACCCCCTGTCCTCCACTGCTCTGCTTAATTTCTACAACCCCTTAATACCTGTGACCTCCTTAATAGAGGCCATCCATCTGGCATCTGGACTTCTTCTCTTCCTACTTCCCTCCACCTTCCCCAGCATTATTGTTTTTTCCAAAGAGTCCCCTCTTCTCATGATGTGTCCAAAGTACAACAGTCTCAGTTTGATCATCTTGGCTTCCAGGGAGCTTTCTGGTTTTCTGCTCTAGGAACCATTTGTTTCTCCTTTTGGCTGTCCATGGAATCCTCAGAACTCTTCTCCAGCACCACATTATCTCAAATGCATTGATTTTCCTCCTATCTTTTTTCTGAACTGTCCAGCTCTCATATCCATACATGATAATAGGGAATCACAATGGCTTTTGTGATTCTAACTTTTGTGCTGAGTTGTGTATCTTTGCATTTTAGAATCTTTTTTAGTTCTTTCATAGCCACCCTCTCAATCCTTAGTCTTCTTCTAATTTTCTGACTGCAGTCCCCATTTCTATAATTTCTATCAATGTTTGAGCCCAAGTATGGGAATTCTTTTATTATTTCTATTTCTATTTCTTCATTATCTAGGTTGAACTTGTGAAGGTCCTCAGTGGTCATTATTTTTGTTTTCTTTATGTTCAACATTAAGCCTGCCTTAGCACTTTCTTCTATG
Source organism: Phrynosoma blainvillii (assembly GCA_026167975.1). Lineage (NCBI taxonomy): Eukaryota > Metazoa > Chordata > Lepidosauria > Squamata > Phrynosomatidae > Phrynosoma > Phrynosoma blainvillii. The sequence continues at coordinate 117,122,909 of JANUYF010000001.1, read as the reverse complement.
GCAGGGGTAGGCAACCTTTCCCCTTTAAGGGCCGAGGGACTTCAGCTCCCAGAAGCCTCAGCCATGTTGGCCAATAGTCCCATGTTGGCCAATAGCTCCTGGGATTCTGGGAGCTGAAGTCCCTCAGCCCTTAAAGGGGAAATGTTGCCTACCCCTGTTCTATGGTCTTCCTTAGTAGGTGTTCCAGGTCTGTGAGGTTTTCTGCTAGTACTATGGTGTCATCTGCATATCTTAAATTATTGATATTCCTTCCTCCTATTTTCATTCTTCCTTCTTCTGTGTCCAAGCCTGGTTTTCTTATAATATGTTCTGCATATAGTTTGAATAGATAAGGTGATAGGATGCAGCCTTGTCTGACTCCCTTGCGAATTGGGAACCATTCTGTTTCTCCATGTTCTGTTCTGATAGTAGCCTCTTGTCCTGAGTACAGATTCCTCATAAGGACTATCTGAAGTGTTGGCACTCCGGGCCGAGGGACGTCAGTTCCCAGAATCCCAGGAGCTATTGGCCAATATGGGTGAGGCTTCTGGGAGCTGAAATCCCTTTGCCCTTAAAGGGGAAAGGTTGCCTACCCCTGATCTATACATTCAAAGGCTTTGCTACAAGACCATAGCACTGATCTCCCATGCAAGTAAAATTATGCTCAAATTTCTGCAACATAGACTCCATCCACACATGAAGAGAGAAATCCCAGAGGTTCAAGCAGGGTTCAGGAAAGGAAGAGGCACTAGGGACCACATTGCCAACATACAATGGCTAATGGAGTGCACCAGGGAATTCCAAAAGAAAATCAATATGTGCTTTATAGACTATAGCAAAGCGTTTGACTACATAGATCATGTTACCCTCACTGAAATCTTCCAATTTTGTGGTGTGATTCTCTTCCATGGCCCCAAATGGACTCTGGACTGGGAATTGCCATAATCCTAATGTCGGTCTCTCTCTCTCTTTCTCTCTCTCTCTCTCTCTCTAAAATGGAGGGTGTCCTCCCCCTCCATTGTTGATGTGCTTTTGTGAAAAATTTTCCCCACACTACATAAAGCTACTCCAGTCCCTGCAGGAGGCGGGGGGGGGGGGAACTGTCCTCTTTAACCCCTAAGGCAGGGGTAGGCAACCTTTCCCCTTTAAGGGCCGAGGGACTTCACCTCCCAGAATCCCAGGAGCTATTGGCCAACATGGGACTATTGGCCAATATGGCTGAGGCTTCTGGGAGCTGAAGTCTCTCGGCCCTTAAAGGGGACAGGTTGCCTACCCCTGCCCTAAGGCATGTAAATATAGTTAGGAGCTCTATCCTTTCTTCCTTTCTCCATTACATCTATGTGTAGTTTGTCTGTTCCTGGTTCCTGTAAATCCTGATGCTACAGAACATCTCTGTTCTTGTGGAGTGTGTGTGCCAGTCCCCCAGATGTCCAATGCTCCTGCACAGTTGTCCAGCCTCACAGATGTCTCAGCTGGATGCCCATTGTCGAGATGCTGTTCCTGTACACCAGCCATGCTGCACAGCTACATTTCTTGTGCTAGGCCAGATGTCCTCCAAGCTGTGCTTCACAGTCCTGCTTTCCCAAATGATTTCCCAGTCTAACTTTTTGTTCCAGTTTACAAGTGCTCCTATGATTTCCTGTGATGTCCTCCCCAAAAACTCAATACATACATCCCAAATTGTTCCACCTATGGAACTACCTGACACTAGACTTCCCATTTCTGCTCAAAATAGCCCCTGATGGACACTGCTTCTACTTCCCAGACAGCGTATAAGCCCAGCTCAGCCACAAGTTAGTGTTACTTCCCTACATAGACATTGCTTTTGTCAGTGTTGCAGAGTCCTCCTTAGTCTTCCAAGGTCCAGAATTGTTATGCCAGTGCCTTAGATGTATTCTGGTAATGGCTACAATCCCGCTGATGGTGTACTGAGTCACCATTTTGAAATATTTGTTCTGTCCGAACTTTTTATAAAACTTAAATCAACATTGCTCAAAGTTGCTGGACAGTTTGCTATGGACTTTGTTAACCACTACACAAGTTTCCAACTGTTTCTGGGCATTATTTCACTTTGATCATGGACATTAATTTCCAGACTTTGCCTTGGCCATTGTGGCAGATATGGACTCAATTTGGTTCACCAATACATCTGTTGGACTTACCTTTGACTACCTCATATTTGTTATGCTTTAGTGAATTGATTTCTTTGATATTGTGCCTTGATTATTATTTGCCTTTACATTTATTGAATGTTTTTCTTTGAGATTATGTTTTGATATGCAATAGTGATAAAATTATGGGTAAATAGGTTCTGGAAGATTGGTTAAGCTCACTTCCCCAAAAAAGGTTTCACTGGCTGCAATGCTTCCTAGAGTCAAGGTTAGACTCCACAATTCACAATCCCAAACTTCCCTTGGTAAAAGGTTAATTCAAAAACATCCCAGTCACGTGGTCACTCAACTTGGATATTTTTTTTGGGGGGGGGGATCTATTACCCTCACTGAAATCCATGAAAAAACTAGAAAAGATTCTAAAATGCAAAGATACACAACTCAGCACAAAAGTTAGAATTATACAAGCCATCGTATTCCCTATTACCATGTATGAACGTGAGAGCTGGACAGTTAAGAAAGATGATAGGAAGAAAATCAATTCATTTGAGATATGGTGCTGGAGAAGGGTGTTGAGGATCCTATGGACAGCAAAAAAGACAAACAAGTGGGTCCTAGAGCAGATCAAACCAGAAAGCTCCCTGGAAGCCAAGATGACCAAACTGAGGCTGTCGTACATCCCAAACACATCATGAGAAGGGAAGACTTCTCTTCCCTTCCCAATGTCCCAGTGTTGACCCAAGACCTGCTGACAATGTACACCCCTTAACTTGCCATTCTTTGCCAGAGAACTAAAAATAAGGAAATGAATCTGTTTAATTCTAATTTGGAATCTTGTTGGGGCATTGCTCTCTGCATGCTTGTGTAAGGAGGTAGCCAATATCCCTTAAGTGGTTCTGTTTTTGTCCAAAGTGCAATGGATCAACTGAAAAGGTACTTGGTGTGGGTATAGCTCTGCCCCACCATGACAAAAATTCTGGATGTTTTGGGAAGGCGGGTTGCAATCCCCACTTTAAACTTTCATTTGGGAGTTGGAATCCCTGCCTTAAACTTTGCCAGGCTCTAGAAAATAGTTACAGGCCTTTGGGGGTGTCACCCAACATCCTGAAAGCAGTGGTTGAGAAGATTAGCTGTTTGAAACTGGTGCTGGCAACAGCATGGCAATAGAAGGAAAAGGAGCTTCCCTGATCTTCACGATCTGAGCCAGAAAACAAAGGTGGAAGAACTCGGCATTGTGAAAGAACATGGAAAGCTGCTGGTAGCAACGGAACTATCCAGCCAGCAATCAAGTTGTCCTTCTGATTTCTGCTTCCATTGAGAAGCTCAGAAAAGTGAGCTTGATGAAAAGGCCCCATTTGATTTATTGTGACATAGTAGTTGCCAGTAAATAAAATTTACCTTTGAAAATTTGTATACAGTAAACACACACACCAGTGGCATTTTATTAATTTTATTTTTGTATGCAATATTGATCTATAAGGGAAATTAAACTGCTACAGTCCATAGAGAAGATTAAGGTAACAAAGGGATAAGTGTTGTGATCATGTACCTATCATGTAAATTACGCTCAGTGGAATTACTATGAATAGGTGGATGCCTCACAAATCAGGAAATGCCTGTAATCAAAATGGCAATGCCTATTAATGAATTATTTTCTTTGGTGGATATGTCATTTTGAAAAAGAGGAAATGGAACATTATCTTCATAGATTTACACAAGGCACTGAAACTTTACAGGCAGTAGAACTCTTCTTATTTTGCATTTTCTTAGACGTATTTGTGAGATCTATGTGACATGTCACTTTTGGTTGCTTAAAAAGAAAGGGAGAACTAATAAATCACAGAACTGCACATGGATGCTTGCAGCCAATTTACACATCAGGGCTATGTTTTTCTGACAAAATGTCAATGTCCTGTCACACACATTTAGCATCACAATACACATTCCATTTGCTTTGGAAAATATCATATTCACATTATATAAATGTCCAAAATGCTATTTTGGATTTTTGGCCCAGCAATGAAGTCCTATTAGGAGATTGCCGCAAAAATGCACATGCATGAGACTGTGTAATTAAAAATAAGTTCACATGTGCATTCAGATGACATATTTGTCATGTGTGAACTTTTCCACTCCCTCCTTCATATATTTGTAGATAGGAATATTAGGCTCACACACGAGACCTTCATTGTGGAAGATACAGATTTTCAAAAGTCTAGTCCATTGTTAAATTCTCTGAATCCTATGCCCTTAATCATGGAGTGACATAGCTCTATTGTATTGCATATAGAAAGCCATAAATTAATTTCCAGCTTGGATTTGAAATTGTGCTGAAGAAGAATGTAGTTACTTGTAAATCTTTCCTCTCCTTTGAGATAGGCTTTTACTAGTCTTTGAAGTGTTTTTTCTGAGAGTGGCCTGGGATTTATTTATTTTATGTCAGCATCACTTGTAATAATATAAGCACTGATAAGATAGATTTATAAGAAGCAAAATCCTTGTTCCTTCTGCACTACCACCTACTGAATGTTCACATATTCTGGAAAACAAGAGTCTAATTTAAGTAGAAGTAAGTCAAATACTTTCTTTTGAGCAAACTAAAGCAAATACATTGATCTGATATTTTGACTAACGTACAATATAAGATGATATTTACCTTTCTGCTTCTGGAGAATGGGAGGCTGTACTTCCTTTGGTTTTGCTGCTTCTGAAAAATCCAATTTTGTTAGCTTGCAAATATGTAATTTAAATTAGGTTGGCTTACATCCAAATCTACAGGTTATCATTTCAAAGAAAAAACTAGGCTATGCAGGTAAGGTAAAACAACAACAAAAAACCACACACCTGAAGCAGAGTAAATTCCCATTCTCTATATTGGCAGAAAGTCATTACAAGTGGAAAAAGTACCATCCCTGACAGCTCAAGAGAAAATAAAGTTGGTGCTAAAATCTTTGCCAGGCTTATGGCCTCTGATAAGTCAGGCTGCCTTCAGACTATATGGATAAAATCAGTTTTGCTTGTATGGAACATAAGGAATGGTGCTCATATCTTTTAAATAACAAATTAGCATGTAAGAAGAACCTAGTGAGAATTGCTGCCCCTGAAACAATGTTTGATGCTCTATTATTTTAAAAAATGACTCCATATTAATTCTCCTCTCAACTGCAAAATGAATACTACACAATTATAGTTCTATCATTCCACTTTAACTGCCATGGCTGTCTGCTATGGAATCCTGGAATATGTAGTCTGGTGAGTCATAAGAGATTATCACACGGGAAAAGGACATCCTTTTCCTGTCTTTATTGCATGATCACACGAAAGATTATCACACAACATCATGCTTATCTGGTCATTGTCCCATCTGTCATGTGGAATTATCTGTGATCACATGAAAGATTATCACACAATGTTGCGCTAATCCCATCATTATCTCATCTGTGAGGTGGAATTGTCCTGTCATTTTTCATTGGAGATTATCACACAGAGGGAGAAGGATGGGAGCAAAGTGGATTGCTCCCATCCCATTCGCATGATTGGAGCAAAGATTATCACACACTGCATACTTATCCCATTCTTCTCCTGTCTGTGAAGTGTAATGGCCCTGTCATTTAATATTAACGGGAACTCCTGTTAATACCAAATGATGGGGCCATTACACTTCACTGATGGTAGGAGGATGGGAGAAGTGCGCAGTGTGTGATAATCTTTGCCCTGATCACATGAATGGGATGGGAGCAATCCGCTTTGCTCCCATCCTTATCTCTCTGTGTGATAAACTCCATAAATGGAAGTTTCTGTTATTCAAAAGTGGCAGGACAATTCCATTTCATTGACAGGATAATGACAGGATAAGCATGAAAGTCTTTTGTGCGATCACACAATAAGGACGGGATAAGGACAGGAACAATCCCTTTTGTTCCAGTCCTTTCTCCTCCATCTGATAATCTCCATAGAAGAGTTATCTAGATAAGGACTCTAACTGCCCTTCCTAACTGCAAAGCCCAAGATTCCATAGGATGCTGTGATGGCAGCTAAAGTGGAATCATAATGCTTTGCTTGTGTAATGTGAAAGGGCCCTATTTGTCCCTCATCTGATTTCCTTGTTTTAGCAATAGCAGCAATAGCAGCTTCATTTATATACCACTTCAAACCATGCTATGCAATCTCTAAGAGGTTTACAACTGTAAGCTAATTGCCCCCAACAAGCTGGGTACTAATTTTAGCAACCTCAGAAGGATGCAAGCCTGAGTCGAGCTTGAGTCCTGGCTGATATTGAACTTGTAACCTTGTGGTTTGTGAGTGAGTGGCTGCATTTAACTACTGCACTACCAGGGTTGTACTCAAAGGGTTCTCCTGAGGTTTTTGAACTGCAACTCTCATTAGGTGCATCTACACTGTAGAAATAATGCAGTTCAAGACCACTTTAACTGCCATGGCTGTATCCTACAAAATCCTGGGATTTGTCATTTTGTGAGATGTCAGTACTCTTTGGCAGAGAAGATGAAAGACCTTGTAAAATCTACAAATCCCAGGATACCGTAGGATGGAGCTACTGCACTTAAAAAGCTGTCAAATGACATTATTTCTACCATGGGAGGGTAGAGGATCAGGGACAGGCAACCTTTTGGAGACCTGGGCCGGTCTCCCGTAGCCCAGGTCTCGGCTGGGCCAAGGGTGGGGGGGGAATGGCGGCGTGTGTGTGTGCGCGTGCACCCCCTGCGGCGCATGCGACCCCCCACGCACGCGGCCGCCGCCATACCTTGCGTGGCCACAGTCACCACGGCGCATGTCGCGGCTGCCATTTTGGAAGTCAAAATGGTGGCTGCAGCAAGCACGGCCGAAATGTGCCCCGCCGGCGGTGCGCAGCGGCGGCAGCAGCAACCTTCCGCCTGGGCCGGTAAGTCTGGGGCCCGGGGCCTTAACCGGCCCCGGGCCGTAGGTTGCCAGTCCCTGATGTAGATGCACTTTTAGTCTTCACCATTGGCAGTAGGGTTCATGGGAGCTAAAATCAAAAAGCATTTTAACAGCCACATGGTGCCCATTGTTCACTTAAATCATCACAAAGTTGATGGTTTTCTCTTTAGTTTTAGTTTTGTTTTTATTTTAAGAATTGCTGCTGAAAATGACACTGTTGCAAGAGTTATGGGATGTCTATGCCTAGAGAATTTACTCCTTTGAGCTGAAAGATTGTCTTTTCAAAATGCTAAAGGCATGTTTAATCAATATGCAAATATAGCTTCATCTTTATCTGCACAGGTGGAACACAAATAAATCAACAAAAGGGCATCTAAATAGTTATGATTTTATTACACTTAGAACTTCTTTTTTCTAGAAGATAAATACTATATTGGGGGGAAAGAAAGGAATTCTGTACATTGTGTTGGCTATGTTTCATCATGATTTGCATTTATTTGCACTTTTGTATTATACATATTTAATTTTTTAAAAATTCTAACAAAGGGGGTGGGGAAAGGAGCAGATGGACACTTATGTAGTCCTTCCTTGTCGCAGGATTGTAACCAGATTTTCTGGTTTCCTAGCTTCATGTCACAAATTTATCACTGTATGGCTTTTACTCTGTACTGGTTTTAAGAATTTCTAAATTTCTTTGAGTCTCATTGTTATGGAAAAGATGGGATACAGTTAATAATAATAGAGGATCTGTTTTAGCTATTCAAGTTTGTACTTATGCTGAATTAGAGCGTGCAGAAACTAAACAGAAAGTAAACACACAGTTTGTTAATTAGTTCAAGAGACTTGTCATTGTGTGTGTTTAAGTCCTTTCTGATTTATAGTGAACCTATCACAGGGTTTTTTTGGGCATGATTTGTTCAAAGAGGGCTTGCCTTTGAGACCAAAGGAGTGTACGTTAACCAAGGTCATCCACAGGGTTTCTATGGCCAAGTGGAGATTCAATTGAATTCTCATCTCCAACACTCAAAGCACACCACATTGGTTCTCATTCCCATAGGTAAAACCAGGGGTTGGCAACCTATGGCCCGCGGGCCACACCCGGCCTGCTGACCCCCGCCAACCAGCCCCCACTGACCCTGTCGCCGCACGCTCCTGCATGCGCAAATTAGTCACGGCCACCATTTTGGCAAACAAAATGGTGGCCGGATGTGCATGGCGGCGCGGTGGTGGCAGCGTGCGCAGCGGTGGCAGGGGCTGCACATGCATGTGTGAGTACACACACCGCCATTCCCCCCCGCCCAGTGGAAGACCTGGACACCAGCGACCAGCCCCAGGTTTGTGAACATTGCCTACCCCTGGTTAAAGCAATTTTCTTTTTTAGCACTCAAATACTGAGCAGCTCACAAACTGTTAATTCTAAAAATAAAGCCTGCCATTGAAAGTCTAAAAATAAGGCAGCTTAACCTATCAGTAGGAAATTTTGGCACAGAAACTCTACTTTGTGAAAAGTAAAATATGTAATTTCTAAATACTCCACAAGTGGTGGTGGATTATATTCAGCCTTCATCAATTTAAGAGCAGCTTTTGACTCTATTAATAGGACTCTTCTGTGGCAAAAATTTCTAAAGACCAATATTGACAGGAGACTTTTGTTCCTAATAAAGGAACTTTACTCAGATACCAGCCTTCAAGTTAGAACAGGTGTAAATTTAGCTTTAACCAATCAAATTTCCACATATAAAGGAGTTTGGCAAGGATGTATATTGGCCCCATTTCTCTTCAATTTCTATATTAACGATATTGTTACTGAACTGTGTGGGATGGACTCTCATATGCCTAAGATAATGGATAGGGCTGTGAATGTACTATTATACGTGGATGATATGATACTATTATCCCAAACTAAGATAGGTATGCGCAGACTATTGAGTAAATTTAGTTTATATTGTCATCGTAATGATTTGGTAATTAATAATAGTAAGTCCAAAGTAATCATTTTTGGTAACAAAAGAAGAACTCATAAATGGCGCATAGATGCTAAAGAAATTGAACAAGTAGATTCATATAATTATTTGGGTATAACATTTGCGTCTAAAGGTACATGGATTCCACAGTTAAAGAAGAACGAACTGAAAGCATCCGCTTGTATTCACACTTTAAACAGATTACTAAATAATCAGTATCCAAGTTCATTCCACCCAGTACTAAAAGTATACAGGGCTAACGTTCTGCCCATTTTGTTATATGGTGTTGAAATTTGGGGAATTAAGTTAAATATGAAAATCGAAAAAATTCAGAATAAATTCTTAAAAATGCTATTGGGGCTAGCAAGAAGTACACCAGCTCAAGCAGTTAGGGCAGAATTTGGTATGGTAGCCATTTCTGATCTCTGTTTACTCAGAATATTCAATTATTGGTTTAAGTTGTTACACATGGGTGATGATAGGTTACCTAAGTTATGCTTATTAGAACAGGAAAATATTCCATCTCTAAATTCGTGGTATTCTAACCTTTCTAAAAGACTTCACAGTGTAGGATATAGTGTATTGGCTTTCAGAAAATTTAATTCAAACAGTATTAATCAGTTTAAACAAAGAGTACTTGACATTAGAGCCCAATCGGATTTAGCGGCATTAGCCTCTGTGAAATCCTTGAAATGGCTATCAAGGGCCAAAACATCTTTTCAAGAAGAGAGATATTTGCGTTTTCCCATGAAAAAAGAACATCAAAAGGCATTTGTTAACCTTCGTTTTGAACAAATGAAAACCAGAGTGTTACAGGGCAGATATCAGGGTATTCCCTTTTCGGAAAGGCTTTGTATTTGTGGTGTATCATATGTAGAAGACCTTGCTCATTACTTGTTACACTGTAAATTGTATGATGATATCAGGGAGAAATATCTGTCTCCCATACTTAAACATTCTGGGGAGAGAGATGAAGGAAACTTGCTGTTTCTATTACTGCAAGGATCTGAGCCCTTCATAACTTTCAGGGTTGCCTGGTTTGCATTAAAAGCAGCTTATATTCGGAAACATGAAGTGTCTAAAGCTAATTAGGTTGCAATTTCTCTATTATGGGTATAATTTGACATAATTCAAGTTTAAACCATGTAAGTAAATATTTTTATTATAATTAATTTTTAAAATTTTGTATTCTATTTTATATTATCTTGTCATTTTTAGTTATATTTTAGTGGTTAAGTTTTAATGTATTTGTATCTATATTCATTTGAAATGGTCGGAAGACTTGTTCAATAAAGTTGTTCTGTTCTGTTCTGTTACATGGGGGAAAATGGATTAAAATTCTCACATATGCTTGAGACTTGTTTGGTGATATCTGTTAAGAATTCATACCCTCCAATGGTTCCAGTTTGGCAAGGACAATGCCAATAAATTCTCTAACATTCCACTTTTTTCAACTGAATTTAAAATAGTCCAATTTCTCTTTCCTCTTCCCACATTCCCCCTTTGTCCTTACTTTGCTTCAATTGCTGCAAACTGTGTTCATAGGCAAAACTAGTTTGCATTCCATTAACTCAGTAGTGAGGAGAAGAGGAGGCAGAATCTTGCCCTTTCCAATAGCTTTAGGCAAAAGCAAACTGCTGCAACCTCTCTTAGCTGTGTGTTCTTTCTCATTAATAACCTTTGCCATCTTGATTACAACCTGAGGTTGCTTGGTCAATGTGTCCCAATTTTCATCTGTGAAATGCTGGAGAGTTGATGTATCCCAGAATGAAAGAACAATGGACTGTATGGAGGCTAAGTTGGAAGTGATCACTACATGTGAAATGTTACAACATGTTTGCTGTTTCCTTGGCACAAAGGCAGCAGTGGCCTAAATGTTCCTACTACCAAACACAAGAGTAGCTGCCATCACTCTGTCATCACTATCTTTCCTTGCCTCACCCTATTTCTTCTCATGCCTCACTCACTTGTCTCCCTTAACTGCCTTTCTTGAATTCTTTCCCTCTCCCTTTCCAACCATGTTTCCCTCCTTTTACTTCACCTCCCTGCCATAGCAAAAGCAAAAAATTAAGGTTTGAGTGTTGGACTATGACTCTGGAGACCAGGGTTCAAATCCCCACTCGGGCAAGTCACACTCTCTCAGGCTCAGAGGATGGCAATGCCAACCCCCCTCTGATGAAACTTCCCAAGAAAACCCTGTGATTGGTTCACCATAAGTCAGAAACAACTTGAAGGTGCACAACAACAACAACAACAATAACAGTTACTTTCATTGCTCCAGGTGACCATACTAGGACAATTGACCAATCCCAAGGACTAAAGCCTGCTCCCCTCCACTGCCCTTTGTAAAGTCTTTCCCTTTTGTCCTGCCTTACCTAGCTTCCCTGCCATCCTCACCATTGCTACCCAATCTCTGTGGAAAGGGAGGCTGGCTGCACAAAGTTTCACTGCTGCTTTCCACAGAACTACCCAAGCTTGAGTTGCCAGGCTTGGGGGGATTGTCATTGTAGTCAGGGTGTCCCTTGGAGAGCACCCTTCCTAATGGGAGAGGCAGCCCTGCACTGACAGTACGGCCTGTCAGGGATGATGGGAGTTGTAGCTCTTCACCTCTGGCTCTAACTCACCACCTTGTTATGCAGCAGAGCTGACCAGCTTTGGTCAGTGGTTGATGCTTCTTTCCCAAGCAGCAGAGTTTCAGAGAATAGGCTGAAGACCCTGACAAACTCTCCAAGCCTTCTCTCTCTTCTTCCTGAGATGTCTCCAAACTTCTCCAGGATTCTTCTGGCTCTTGTATCTTCCCTCAAGACACCAGACAACTCAGTAGTCTTATATAAAAGATCTACTTTATTCTACTATATATAAATACTATATGCCCTACAAATCACAATCTCTACACTTCACAATATCTCCAAAACTACTCCACACTACACCACAATATGCATTGGCAAACATTGCACTTATAGCCATTGTTAGTCACCACCCACTAGTCAGTTTCCACCCAGTGGGCGTGTACATTCATTTTGATTGGTTTACATAGATCATCCCATACTTAAGACCAACCCAAGTATTTCATCATTTTACCTTGACTACTTAATGAATTTCAGGTGTTTGCAATCTATAACAGGTGTTTTCAATATACACTCTATAACTTTGTCCTTGGCTCTGAAGGCTTCCAAATTACATTATCCTTTTCACCTGTGTAGCTTCATGATTGCTCCTGCTTAATCACTGTGACTTTCACATACACATTTTATTTCTATTACTGTAAGTCCCATGTTGCATTTTCCTTAACACGGCCAACTACCGTAACTTAAAATTCTCCCTGCTCAGCAGTGCATAACTTATTTATTTTGTTCCTATGTTGCCTTTCTCCCCAAAAGGGACCCAAAGAGGTTCACAAGAGAAAAACAGTTTAAAAACTTTGCAATTAAAAAACAACAACAATTAAAATAATCCAGTTAAAACAGTATAAAACTAACATTAAAAACTTTACAAAAGTTAAAAATATAACTAAAACACCCCCCTATAATAACTGAAGCTGTTAACTCTTCCCATCAACCAAAGTTTCTAAAACATTTTTTAAAATCCTAGCATAATAGTAGTAAAACAACAAATATATCATTATCAATTTCCCACCTCCATGGAAAAAATGTGAACTGAAAAAGATGCCATTTTACAAATAATGCTTACCTCTTACTTCGACAGGAGGTGGAGGCTTCACTTTTTCTTTCAGAGCATCTAGGAAAGCATATTAATACACAATTTAATTAACTAAATCAATGATTTAAAAGAACACATACTCATAGGTGCAATGATGGCAGGGGAAGAAATTCCGTTTACTAAAATAGCACCTGCAACATGTAAATTCCCCATAGTAAAATGGCACCTGCATCTGCTCCACAGGCAGAGGTTGGTGTTTTTTTCCTGTGAGCATTAAGAGACCTCAAAAATATTCTGTTCAATTTTCCTGATTTGTGACATAGTTGTAGTTATATGGAGTGGTATCCAACTGCTGTGTTTCCACTGATGGAAGATTTCCATCAGCACACCACAGAGATAATGTAGGGGGTGTCATGTTCCTATGATTTTCACAGGAACCTGACAACAAAGTGTGATGGCTGTAGAAGGGGGAATCAAAGGGGATTATAGATTGGAGGGCAAGTAACTGAAACAGGAGAATTGGGGTGTTTATGACTATTTGCAATGATGTTTTCCTCTCTGGAGGGATGGCGGGGAGATAGGAATTGAGGAGGACAAACTTCAAAGTGCATCTTTGAAATGGGCAAATAGTATGGGCTACGCTACAAGGTGGGGTAGGGGCTGGGCAAAGGATTTTAAAGTGTTGTTTAACTGGGGAAAACTCAGAGTTGATTCTAACTGTTGTGGGATAGTTTGTGAGTCTTAGAATCCAGAACAAAAGCAATAGTTAATTTTCATTACAGTGCTATCCTGATTCTTCAAGTCTTCAGCTACCGAACATGACAGGAGGGTCCTTTAAAACAGCATGGGACACCAACATGTGCAGGCAGCCACAGAGATAAATAAAAGGAAAAAAATCAGCCCTTTCTCATGCCACTAGCTAATGGTTCCCTTCAATAGAGAAATATATATTAGGGCAAATAAGCAGATGAGGGGAAACCAGGGAAAATTATCAGACCCTAGTAATCTGAGCCAGCATGGTATAGTGGTTTGAGTTTTGGATTAGGACATTGGGAGACCAGAGATCAAATTCCTGCTTGGCCCCACTGGGTGACCTTGGGCAAGCCACACTCTCTTAGCCTCAGCAGAAGGCAAAGGCAAACCACTTTTGAATGAATCATGCCAAGAAAACCCTGTGATAGCTTCACCTTAGTGTCCCATTGGTCAGAAATGACTTGAAGTCCCATCACCACCATCACCACCTAACGGGGGGGGGGGGGGGACGACGACTTTTTTTTCCACTGAGGGCAGACCTGATTTCTGTGGCCCTGCCTATTGGATAGCACCCATAAACTCTGTCTCTATTTGTGACTTAAAGAAACTCCCCCACCAGATCCTTCCATGTTGCAACAGCCAACATATTCCCCTATGGTCTTTTCAAATTCTCATGCCTTACTTAAAGTCATAACGTTTTTGCTCTTTTCATTTATTACCTATCTTGAACCAAGAACATAGGGAAAACCTGAAATTGTCCATGTGCTCCTTATACTATTAAAATAGTGAGAAAGGGCAGATGTTCTGGCCACCTGTCAAAATATGATTTTTATCATTAACTGCAGTCTTGGGTCATCATAAATTTTCAACAGTTTCTTCTTCTCTCAAGCTAGAGTAATACATTATTCATTGCGGCCTTCAACTATATTCCAAAAGGACCAATTTATATCTCTTTCTCTTCCCTATTTCCTACACAAGAGATTTTTAGGGTTGTTGTTTTTTTTAAAAAGTAGAGGACCTGATATATCAAAATGAGCTACACATTCTCAGTCCAAAGTGCAATCACATTTTAAGAGTCTTTAGCCTGGCCATAGCCAAAAAGCCTTGTGCAGTTACAGAGATAATTTAAGGAGACACCAATGGGCTGTTGTAAATCAATGTGCAAACAATAAACACATCAGTATGAGGAGCTAAACATATCCAATTTTTAATTTTATTAGGACATTTTTTGCTAAATGTCAAAAATGCAAATATTTCTCAGCTCATAGGCCAGAAAAGAGATAGCAAAGAGCAAGTTCATGTCTTACTGAGCAACTGGTTAGAACCCTTCCTTAATATTTTTACTACTGTTCTCATAAGAAGATGCTTCTTGTTGCTTCTGCTGCTGTGCTGCTGCTGCAGTTATTAAACTGAGCAGGATCTCTGGAAGGAGGTTAGCTAGTTATTGCCTTTGCTTTTCAAAGAATAACTTGGTTGTTTTCCCATCTCCTCAAAATCTATAGAGTTCTCATAACTCTAGTTCTGTGGTGAGTGGATAATCATAAAACACCAGGTTACCAGAAGTCAAAATGATATAGATAACAGAAGAATAGAGTTTTGCTCAAGTAAAAGTTACTTATTCGACAGAAAGGTGCAGTCTGATTTCCCAAAGATAAAACCACTCATTTGAATCCAATTTTTCTGCTGGATTTTTCAGGGCCATTTTAGACATTTATAAAGCTATTCTAAGTGAAACTTTCAAGTTTTATGGCATTCCTTTTTCTATTTGTTTCCCAAGGTCTGTCATATTACACAATCATAGCTCCATATTTCACTTCAACTTCTAGGGCTGCATACTGTAGAATCCTGGGTGAGGTATTTTGAATTCTCAGCTAGACACAGCAGTTAAAGTGAAGCAGAGTGCTCTAAGTGTGTAGTGTGAAAGGATCCTAAGGTTTCTAAGTAACACATAATCCAATTAACATCACAAAATCCTTGCAAAGAGTATGGACAGCAAATTGTTTTTGAATATTGATATTGATATGAGTAATGAGACTATAATTTGTTAACAATAAAAAAAACCAAGTTCGTTCCAAGTTCTGATTGGGTGTGGGTTTTTGTTGTTGGTGATGGTTGTTTATTATTTATTTATATATCCCACTTTTCTCCCAAAATGGGTTAATTTTTGGCCTTAATGATTAAGAACACAATACTGACTCTGTGTTATAGATTGTGAACATATATAGTTAACAATATATACAATAATTAACACTCTATTATTTAAAGAAGCATTTAGTAAATTTGAATAGCAAAAACTATGGGCCAGATCCAACATTGTCAGTCTGTGAATGGAAGAAGCCTCTCTTCACAGGAGAGTTGCACATACAGAAGGGCTCTTTCCATGATTCTTCTTTTGTGAATAAAGCTCTTTCTGCTGATGGAATGCCTGACCTGATGTGTCATTTAAAGGCAAAAGGTATTAAAGGCATTGAAGAGATTCATGCCATGATAATTTGTTGTAGAAACTATTCGCTAAGACAAAATTCAGTGGAAAGTAGATGTACAAATAATTTTCCTCCTAGCCTTACATCATCTAAAGCAAAGTAGAGAACACTTTTCTGACTTTCTTTGATTTATAACCTGTCTCACTCCCAGGGTGGGATGTAAAGTGGCTTAGAACATAATTTAAAAGGTTGAAATAAAAAATCTGTACACTATATTTATCAAAACACAAATTAATCTAATTATACTTTGAAAAAACAGTTAAAACTGCTTAAAAGCAACAGATTAATGTCAGCACCTGTTACGTCTGGCTACTAGCAATACCGGTTGGGACTAATGAAAGTTGTAGCATAAAACATTTGCAGAGGCAATCCTTGCCTGCCCTGGCTTTAGTTATAGAAATTCAAGAACAGCTTTGCTGGATTAGGCCTACTACTCACTGAACAGTCCTGGCATTCTTTGCATGTTACAATGTATTTAGGACATGAGGAATTAATGATACCTTCCTTCCTAAGGCTAAACTACATAAGGAACAGTAAGTCCAATACCTGGCATATAACTGAG
Source organism: Phrynosoma blainvillii (assembly GCA_026167975.1). Classification (NCBI taxonomy): domain Eukaryota; kingdom Metazoa; phylum Chordata; class Lepidosauria; order Squamata; family Phrynosomatidae; genus Phrynosoma; species Phrynosoma blainvillii. Next base: position 117,106,480 of record JANUYF010000001.1, on the reverse strand, counting down.
CTGCTCTCTGCCACCCTCCCCCCCCCTTTTTAAGAAATGTTTTAGGCAAACATTTTGTGCTCCACTTTGGATTGAAAACCCCTGTAGTGTAATATATGAAGAGGAAATCTCTCTTTAAGCACACCACACAGATCTGGAATTCATCAATCACTTACCTCTATAAATTCCACACAAAGATCTCCTCCCTCTTATCTATGCTTCTTTGAATGAAGTTGATTTTATCAGCCAAATACTATGCAAATTAACTCACTTATGTAAGTTATATTGAGTTCAGTGTGAGGATTACTTCCAAACAAGAGTGTAATTCTATTTATTTTTACCTGGAATTAAAGCTTCTTGAATACAGGCCTTACCAATATTTACATATGTATAACTGTACTATATCTCTTTGACACCAGCCAGCCAGATGCCCTACGAATGCTCTGTGGATATGGTATATTTAAAATTATAAATATAATGTGCTTTAAAAGAGTTAGGTGTTTAAATGGTCAAAGCAAGGACTTTTATCCTATCTTACTGAAGTCCTGAGAGCATGCTAGTCTCAATCATATGTTCATATCATTAATATGCTGGGGCTAGACTACTGAACAGCATTCATGTTATATTCAGTGGTTGATATACATTTTAAATTTCACAAGTGTGCTGAAAACAAAAATGTGTTTCTCTCAGGTTAGACATTTGTCTATGATTCTACATAGGAAAACTACTATTTGATAGATCATTTTATTAATTTGAGAAAATCATGACTTTCAAGTTTCTTGCATTAGTTGTTGTCAGTTGCATTGTATTACCTTTGTCTTTCTTTGCTGCCTCATGCTTTGCTTCTTTTTCTTTGACATGTTCTGGAAAAAGTCCATCACAGGTTTTTGAGATACAAACACTGCCATATATGCTCAGCATTCTTTGCAAAATTTCCCATTGCATTCCCATTGTTGGAATATGGATGGGTTATACAGTCCAAGGTGAAATGTAAAGATGTGTGTGTGGAATTTTCCTCATGAGAACAGTATCTAGAGAAACAAAGAGAACTTGGCCCAGATGGCCAGGAAGTCATAATATGAACAGATTTTAGCTGGGAAACAGATAATGAAATTCAAACAACATCAGATCATGGGAAAAGAGTCACATGGGTGGATGATGGACAGCAAGGGGCTGGGTGAAAACACATCATACAGGCATCATCCAATCAGCTTAAGGTTAACACCCAGAAGGTGGAGTAGGGGAAGGGCCGAGAGATCCCTTTGTCTAGAATGTTTATATTTCATGCATTGTGTGCGCGCGTGTGTGTTCGGCAATGGTTTTAACCATGGAGTTAATTTCTGGACTATAATATCCTTATACTGCTTTTACAATATAACTCCTGGATCTGGAAACATGGATCTGTAACTTTTCTTTTCTAGCACATCAGCAAGATGTGATCCTATGGTGGACTGTATGTTTTTCTTTGCTTATTTTTATATTATGGAACAATAAAGCTCTACTTTAGATCTATATGATTTGTCTGCATGCTTTCAGCATGGAAAGGCTGATGAAAGAAGCTGATTTCCTGAGCTCTGCGGCATTTCAAGCACACCACAGCCAAAAATCAACAAGGGTTATGGAGCCCAGGAAGAGATTTTCGCCTCCTGAGAGAGCTGATTTATGGCCTCTCAGAAACGTCTTCAGCAGCGTGGATGGGAAGTGGAGGAGTGTGCCGGAAAAGGCATGGTTTCTGGAATTCGTCAGCCTTGAGTAGAGCAATGCATTTCTGCATGGTTTCAAGGAGCTGTCTGGCCGTTTTGCTGGATGCAAAGGCTTTTTAAAGAACTGAGTTCTGGCCTGAGCATTTTAAAAAGGACAGTTTTTCTTCAAAGAGATTGGAGGGTGGAAAGCTGCTAAAAGACTCTTTTGTGTAACAAGTGGGAGTCAGAATGGAAGCAGTTAAGTTTTCAAAACTAACAGACCAGAATTGCCCCTCCTGGAGTATATATGCAAAATCACTACTGGTGAGGGAAAATCTTTGGATGATTGTCCGAGATGGTCTTCCACAGGTGCCCACTCCAGTGGATATAGACAGAAATGGACAAGCCTGCGCCACCTTAAATCTCATCCTATAAGAAGCACAGTTAAATTATGTAAGGGAGAAATCTGTGGCTAAGGACATTAGGGATTCCCTGAGGGACATTCACCAGTCTGCTTCAGCTTTAGCCAAAATGATGTGGTGCAAGAGACTATATGGGCAGAAAATGGAGAAAGGTCAGTCTCCAGAACAACATCTGGATGTGATGAGGGACTTATTTGCCCAAGTACAAATGAGAGGAGTAGAAATTCCTCAACTTCAGAAGGTGTTTATCCTTCTGGGGTCACTTGCATATAGTTATGGTAACATCTTGCATGGTTTGTAAGGAGTGCCTGAAGCACAGATTACTATGGAGCTAGTGGCTTCTAGAGTATTTGAAGAAAGCCAGCGCCGGAGATTTGAAGCAGGATAATGCAAACAGCAGCTTCAAAGTCCTCAAATACTACAGAGGGAGTGTCCAGAGAGATGCAGGCAGAGAAGGCAGCTGTTTCCAAGGAAAAGATATACTTCTACTGCAAAAAGGCAGGTCATTTGAAGAAGGACTGAGGAATTTGCAGCAGATAAGAAGAATCAACAACAACCCAGAGACTTTGAGCGAAATAAAGGAACTGCAGCTGTTACACAGGGCTGTGACAGTGTGACTCAACAGGTGGTGAGCCAAGCCTGGATCCTCGACTCTGGTGCCACTGGACATATGGTAAATACTTCTGAGCTACTCAGAAACACGAAACCCTCCACAGTGAACTCTGTTGCTCTAGCTGATGGGGCAGCAAGAGAAACCCAAGAAATGAGAACTGTCTGCATTCCTGGTTTTGGTAAAACTTTTGATAATGTTTTGTGTGTGCCTAAATTACAAAACTGTTTAGTTAGTGTGTCTGCTTTGACCACAGAAGGGTATACACTGCAGTTTGTGGGGGATGAATGCATAATTTCCAAAGATGGGGAAGTTTGTGCAAAAGCTTTAAGGAAAGACAGAGTGTATTACATGATAGATAAGGCAGAATGTGTGGTTGTACAAAATGTGCCTTTGCATTCAAACTGTAGTCATTATTTTCACAGAGTAATGGGCCATGTTGGTTTTAATAGTCTTGGGAAACTGGAGGAAATTTGTCCAGATTTTAAAATGTCACCCTGTTCAAATCACCTGGAGTGCTCAGTTTGCAGCAGCATAAAGTTGAAAGGTTTTCCTGTTGCAAAGCGTAGCAAACACATTGCAAGACATCTGTTTGAGATGCTGCATTGTGATATTTCTGGCCCTACAGACACGTCAATAGGGGGCAGCAAATATTTCATGGTGATTGTGGATTGCTTCACCAGATTTTCTTATGTGATGCTTCTGAAAGAAAAGAGTGAAGCAGGAGACAGATTTAAAGAATGGGTGAACATGATTGAAAGAGAATTTGATTACAAAGTGGGGTCTTTGGTTACAGACCGGGGAGGTGAATTCTTATCTCACAGTTTGGGAAACTGGTTGAGAAAGAAAGGGATTAGACACAACACAACCAATCCTGGAGTTCCTCAAGACGATGGATTGGCAGAGAGATGAATTGGTGTCCTAAAGCAGTTGAAAGATTGCATAATGTTAGATGCAAATGCACCTAAGAATCTTTGGGGTGAGGCAAGTCTTACAGCTAATTTTCTGGTAAATCGTACCTGGAACTCAGCTGTAATGAACACACCTTCTCACATGCTTTATGGAAGAGCACCTAATCTGAAATACCTTAGGGTGTTTGGGCAGTATGCAAATGTCTATGTGTCAGCAGCTTTCAGAAAGAAAAATCAGTCCAAGAGGAGAAGGTTGATGTTTGTGGGATATTCTGGGAATAGCTACAGGTTTCACCTTGGGGGTTAAGAAACTTTGCTTTCCAGACATGCCAACTTTGAGAAACATTCAGGTTGGGAAAAAGTGCACTCCAACAAGGAAGTTTTTCTGAAATTGGGGGAGTTAGTAACACCTACCAGAAATGGAGGGGTGGTGAAACAGGAGTCAGCTTCTTCAGATAGTGAAGCTAGTACATCAGATCAGTCAACACAAACACAACCAACTACATCCAGGATGTATGAGACAAAGAGACACAGGGATAGGGATTTCACACAAGTTATGACACTGAAGATGAGGGAGGTAGAACAAAAGTTTTCATTCCAAGATGAACACAATGAGTCAGAAAACAACCAGATCGGTTTGTAGTGCAAGAAGCTAGAGTTTGTACAGTTGTGGTTAATGAACTGGAAAATTACAAAGATTTGCAAAGTTTTCCTGATGAGGAAAGGGAAAAATGGTTGTCTGCTATGGAGCAGGAATACATGTCTTTGGTAGATAAAGAAGTGTTTGAGATTGTTGAAAGACCTAAAAATCACAAGGTGATTGGTTGCAAATGAGTTTACAAGAAAAAGATGATGCCAGATGGTAGTCAGAGATACAAAGCTAGGTTGGTAGCAAAAGGTTTTGCTCAGCAGAGGTTTTGAGAGTTTTGACAAGACATTTTCTCCAACAGCAAAGCCTGAGAGCCTGAGGATGGTTTTGGCTTTAGCAGCAAGGAGAGGTCAATTGGTGCAACATTTTGATTTTGAGACTGCATACTTGAATGCTTGTCTTGAGGAAACTGTGTTCATGGAACAACAAGCTTTGGGTTTTGAACAAGACAGTGACAGAAAGATGTACAAATTGAAAAGAGAGCTAGAAGTTGGAATCTTTGCATTCATGATGAGCTTGTGAAGCTTGGTTACCAACGCAGCATCGCTGACACATGTGTTTACACAAAGAGAGATGTTAAGTTGGTGATTTATGTTGATGACTTGTGCGTGGTAGCTAAGTCTAAACAGGAGATTCAGACAGTGAGGAAGGAAGTGTCAAAGAATTTTGTTAAAGATCTAGGTCCTCTCAGATCCTATCTTGGAATTGAGGTGCAATGGACTAAGGATGGCAGTTGTTTATTGAGTCAGCAGAAGAAGATTGAAAAGCTGATTGAGAAGTGTTGATTGCAAAATGCAAAAGTAGTGAAAAGTCCTATGTCAGTTGGATATGTCAATGGAGAAGCAACAAGAGAGTTTGAGAATCCATAGTTGTTTTGGAGTATTGTTGGTAGCTTAATGTTCATAGCAAATAACAACAGGCCTGATATTGCATTTGCAGTTGGTGTGCTTAGCAGAAAGGCAAATTGTCTGAAAGTTGAGGATTGGACAGCAGTTAAACATTTGTTGAGATACCTAAGGGGTAGCATGGACAGGAAATTGAAGATACAGAACAGCCAGGTTGGGCTAGAATGTTTTGTCGATAGTTCATTTGCTTTAGAGTTGTATGACAGAAAATCAGTTACAGGATTCTAGATCAAGTTTGGAGAAAGTGTGATAGTTTGGAGAAGTAGAAAACAGGGATATGTAGCACAAAGTACAAGTGAAGCATTGTCAGAAATAATCAATGAGATTCAGTGGATTAAACAGTTATTACAGGATTTGAATCAGGATTGTTCTGGGCCAATTTTGATTTATGAAGATTCATGAAGATTCACAATCATGCATTGCGATGTCAGAGGCAGAAAACTTAAAGTGCAGAACAAAGTACATTGGAGTAAGGTACCAGAATGTCAGAGAATTGGTACAGAAAGGAGTTGTGCATCTACAGTATATAGAAACAAGGCATAATTTAGCAGACAGTTTGACAAAACCATTGACAATTGACAGACATGACCAGATGTCATGTCTACTCGGAATGTCACTTTAAGTGTACAGGACTAGCCATGTGCTAAGATAGATTCACAATAGAAAATAGTGTGCCTCACATACACATCTGTACATTTCAGGAGGGGTTGTTTGAATATGGATGGGCTATACACTCAAAGGTGAAATGTAAAGATGTGTGTGTGTAATTTTCCTCATGAGAACAGCATCTAGAGAAACAAAGAGAACTTGGCCCAGATGGCCAGGAAGTCATAACATGAACAGATTTTAGCTGGGAAACAGATAATGAAATTCAAACAACATTAGATAATCGGGAAAAAGTCACATGGGTGGATGATGGACAGCAAGGGGGTGGGTTAAAACATCATACAGGCATCATCCAATCAACATAAGGATAACACCCAGGAGGTGGAGTAGGGGAAGGGCCAAGAGATTCCTTTGTCTAGAATGTTTATTTTTATTTTATGGAACAATAAAGCTCGACTTTAGATCTATATGATTTGTCTGCATGCTTTCAGCATGGAAAGGTTGATGAAGGAAGCTGGTTTCCTGAGCTCTGCGGCATTTCAAGCACACCACAGCCAAATAATTAACATATATTCACTGGTTGATATACATTTTAAACATTTCACAAGTGTGCTGAAAACAAAAATGTGTTTCTCTCAGGTTAGACATTTGTCTATGATTCTACATAGGGAAACTACTATTTATTATTTAGATCATTTTATTAATTTGAGAAAATCATGACTTTCAAGTTTCTTGCATTAGTTGTTGTCAGTTGCATTGTATTACCTTTGTCCTTCTTTGCTGCCTCATGCTTTGCTTCTTTATCTTTGACATGTTCTGGAAAAAGCACATCACAGGTTTTTTAGATACAAACACTGCCATATATGCCCAGCATTCTTTGCAAAATTTCCCATTGCAAATTTTGATATGGAATATTTTCTCAATGTTGAAATTTTCTTTAAGCATTGGATATCATATTTGAATGTAGTTAATTATATATTTTAAATGTTATTTCACGCAAAGACAACCAAGTATATACAAACAGTTTACTTCATTATTTTATATGAATATTTAAAATGTAAAATCTAATGCTATACTTTTTCAGATTTTAATACAAGGGTTTTTCTTAAAAAGGAAAATACAAAAGCAAAGCAACATTAATCTCAATTACAAATCTACAACAAAATAAATCCGATAGCATTAAAAAATAGTGCACAAGGGATATAGTTCCCTTGAAGCAGTGCTGATAAGAGTGGTACATTCATCAGTACTATGGTGCAATATTTATGATGAGTATGATGGGTCTGCAGGAGAAGAACCAATGAACATTAATTAATGAATCCTCAATGAAAAACCACAGAGCATTCCAGTCCTAAGTTCGTATACTTATTTGGTTGTGGGTCCCTGTTATTTCAACTTAACTGTCTTCAAAGTAAGTATGCTTTTTGCTCAAGGTGTTAATGCCTTTATTTTTGCCTTCATGAGTCATAACTTTTAAGTAGGACTTCCTAATTATTTTGGGAAATGGCAATATAAATTCATAGAATGCTTAACATATTGATTTAGAACCTTGCTTATAATCACTTAAAGGAAATGTGCATAGCCTTTACCTTAAAAAAGCTTGACAGCAATATTTCAAAAGAAGCCATACTGATTACATAATTTGAAGAGATCAAACACTTTTAGAGTCTGTCTCATTACTGGTGTTGCCTTAAATCCCAAGTGATCTGATAAATCAGAAAATAATTCAGGAAATGTTTCAGAGGCAAATGTCATATTCAGGAGTAATTTAGCATCTGTGATGGTGCCCTACAATCACAATACAAATGTGATTGAAGGATGGGAAAGCCTAGTACAAAAGTAGTTTGATAATACGGAACCTTTACAGAGATCTTTTCCCCCCTTTTCTTCTCTTTTCTGTTTGTCTTTCTTTGTCTTTATGTGATGGCAATAGGATATTTTGACAGTAATCCCTGGTGAAGCTAACAGTTTTGCGATTTCATTCAACCAAAGTGAACTGCTAGGATTACCATGCTTAAGGCATGAACCTAAGATGTTTGCTTGGAATGAGTTCCACTGAAATAATTGTAAATTGCAGATGTGGCTGGAGATTTCTATGTCACTTGGACAATGAAAATATTCCTGGTTTTGATAGGTTTAAAGGAGTTATCCAAGGTACTAAATCTATTTGGGGGAAAAGGTTCAACTCCTTTTAAAGCTCTTGGAGTAGATTCATTACCCAAATAACATGGTAGCGACCACTTGTCACAGGTAAATTGTATAACTCTGTTTAGGACAGGGCATACAGGTTCTTTAAAATTTTTAGATTGTATCATACTTCCTAAACACAAATTACAATTTACAATTAGAGACCACAAACACTTGGGCTATAACTTCACAAAACAGATACATCATTTTTTTTATCACTAAGTGTCATGGCTACAATAATATAATCTTGGGATTTGCAATTTGGCAAAGTCCTTTAAGTTTCTTCCTGCAGTGCTCTTTTTCCCATCTATAGAGCAATTTATACTCTATACTCATTAAACTGCAAATTCCAGGATTCCACAGGTTAGAGCAGTAACAGTGAAATTGATTTCAGACTGATATAACTTCAGTAAAAACACAGCCTGGGATTTCATACTGAAGAACATCAGATCCTTTTAATAATCACACAGGGAACATCACTCACTTTCTTCCATTAATATGATGGAGAATAGAGTTAATTATCTGAATGTGAAATGAGCTCTCTATGCAGATTAGGGTACAAACTTATCAAAATTTAAAATCGTGAACCTATGTGTGTGTTGACTTATATACTAATAACAATTTGTGTTCTTCGACTGCTGGTCCTTATGTAGCCAAAGAGTCATCATTCACGCAGAAAATGAAAGTAGTCCAACTGCTGTTTCCCTTCCCCAACCTTCTTATTTCACGGTACACAAACAGTGGTAAATGGCTCTGTTCAGTGACCATGGAAGGCTGATTGATTGCTGAGTAGAAACAATGATAGAGAAGCATACCTTCCAAAATTTTACACATGAAAACTGGGATAACAAGAAGCATTCACTCAGCCCTCCCCCTGCTCCCCAGCACTGCTAAAAAAAAAAAGAATCCCCTTTGTAGCAACTGGCTCTCTTGTACAGACTCAGCAGCTTTGTGAAGGGATCCACAGAGAAGACTTAATGAGAAGGGAAAAGGAAAACTATGGAAACTGCCTGGTTTGTGGCAATGTGTTCCCCTTGTTATGCAATTCCCTTTTCAATCAGCCTGGTGCAGAAGTCTCAGGCATTCAAGAAGCAAGCAACCTTGTTATTTCATTTCATTTGGAGGTAGTGTTTTTTGGCTTCAGAGCAAAGGAGGGAATGATCAAGCAGCAACAGAGTGCTTGCTCTGTCTCATTCATACCTACTCCTCATTGCTGCTGCTTTACGTCCCAAGCCTTTATTTCCCCAGCCCATCTTTTTCTTGCACTTTTGCTCGGCAATGTATGAGTGGTCATCCCCTTGCACTTTCAGGAAAGGTGCAACTGCTGGGAAATAAGAAGGTTGGGGAAGGGCAACAGCAGTTGTACTGGGAATAAGTTCTAGAGTGGCCACCTTTGCTGTTAATAATGTTAATAATAATAATAATAATAATAATAATAATAATTTTTATTTCTAGCTGTTAAGGTAGGTTTGGGACATCTGGGCTGGAGATGATGTGTAGTTATCCATTCATAACTGTCAGAATCCAGAAGTGTATGGATCTATCATGATATTGTAATATGTGAGGGGATATTGTAATAGGTTGATATAGCGATATGGGAATATTTTGATATGATGAAATAGAAGTAATTAGATATGATGACACAGCACTATGTTTAACTAGATGGAAGCGCGAAGGGAGGGAGTCAAACAACGGAGGGGGAATATGCTTGAGACAAATCGGAAAGGAGGCTGTAATCCTAATGGAATGCAAAACAGATGGACAATAGCAGGGGAGGTTTGCTGTTTTATGACCTTGTTTACTTCCTAGAACCAAACTTTGATGACTAGCAAAGCAACACCTTCCTTTCCTGGAGCAGATGTGGATGATAGCAGAGTGGGGGGAAGCAGACATGTGAAAGAACCTTTTGATGTATCCCAAGGCGCTTGCATTGCAAGTTGGGAAAGTGGAGGCTAAAAGAGAAAGGGTTTTAAAGAGTGTATCATCCTGCATTTCATTGTCCTCTCTCCTCACTACATAGCCCACAGTACATAACTTGGAATTCAACACAAACTTCATGTATCTCAAGAAGAGTACAGTTGGCTCTCCTTACTCACTGATTTTTTTTAATCTGCTGATTCAAGCATCCCTGGCTTGAAAATATTCAAAACATGTATAAATTATAAATAGGAAACCTTAATTTTCCATTTTATATAAGGGAAACCATTTTGAGCATCCATAGATTTTGTTATCCAAGGGGGTTCTGGAACCATACTCCAGAGGATAACAAGGACCCAGTGTACAGAAGTCGGCAACAGCCAATGTAATAATTTTACTTTTAACTTTTATGTACCACTGAACTGTGCTGTTTTCGCTGTACCAGAGAAACATGGTTGCTTATAGGCAAGTTAGTAAGTAATAATCCAAATGTTACAAATCTGAAGAAGTACTGTACATAAGTTACCCACAGTTTCAACTTACCTGACATTTTGGTTCACAGAGATTTTGAAATTTCAGTTCCCAAGCACCATTGAATATATTCTAATATATGTTTTTGTGTTGTCTGCTGATAAAAATACTTTATTACTGTATCACTTTATTGTCTGTACATTTGGTAACTTGGTGTACAGCATATTTGTTCACTGTGTTGCACACATTTCTCATAAATAATGAAAGTGAAAGTTTTGTTTAGTTGTTTATGTTGCAAGAGATACTGTATATTTGAAAACTTTCTAGCCAATTGTTTAAAAAATGTAATATGTTATTCTCTGTGTGGTTTTTTTTGGTACAGTTCCTTTGTACACTTTGTTTTTGATCTTGTAATATTGTAAACGGTAGGAAATGTAAACAAATACCATGCAGGACAATTTATTAGATTAGTGATATACAAGAATTAATCAACAGTGTTAAATGGCTTACTTGTTTCTTTGGGTTTTTGTTTCTCTGCAAAATAAGAAATGATAAAAAGTAACAAATCATCAGTTCTTCAGGCATATAACTACTGTTTTCTAACTATAGGAAACAGTGGACCAGAATATAATCTATTGACATTAATGAGTAAAAGTCATCTGCTCAGCTATCTAATTGATAATATTTTCAGTCTAATTTTTTGCCTCCTACTGATTCCTCACTCACCAACACCCAGCAAACATTCTTTAGTATCTACATTTTAGTCACCTTCAATCAGTCATGAAGTGGAAGTAGACAAAGGTGTCACTAAAGAGACATGGGGGGAGGAATGCACCAGGTGACAGCACTGCTCCCCAAACACCTACCTTTTGGCAGAAAAGGGCTATGGTGTTTACCTGCATCCCTTTAAAATGCTGAAGGGATGGTGTGAGTGGGGCTAGACTCAGCAGGAGGTGAAAAGAGAGGCCTCAGGTTTAAAATATAAAATTTTAACATTAATTTCCATAAAGTATTCTTTAAAAACATCAAAACATACCAAATTTTCACTTTAACCACATGAAACCATGTACATGTAAATACACTTAGGCTGCGCTTATGATATTGTAATTTTAAAGTATAATTTTAATTTTGCTAATTGTTTATGACACAACTATTGCTATTACATTCAGTGATATATGGGAATTATGATTTATGACTAATATTAGCACAAAAACATTAGTAAGGGTTCTGTATGGTGTAGTATAGGAGGAAGTCAGTGTGGAAGGGTGGCATAATGAGTTACCTCACTGGGTGATGCAAACACAAGTGACACCACTGGAAGCACAACTCACATAAAGCATCAACAATCTCTGAATTAAAATGAGGGAGGTGGTACCTGATAGACTCCTAATGTTACTGGATGGAATTTATCTTGGAATGAAAGGGAAAACAAACTAATTTTTCCTTAAGTTATTTTATTATGTTATGTTTCACTTTACATAAGTAATACTGAATGGGAATGATTACCATTGCAGTTTAGCTAGAGATAGTGCAATTATTGGAGGCAGAGATACTTGAAAATGCAAGCAGTGAACAGGGCTTAGTCCCACTTTGAACTTTGTTTTTTCGTTGTTGTGTGTCTTCAAGTTGTTTCCAATGTATGCTGATCCTAAATTGAATCTATTTCAGGATTTGCTTGGCAAAATTTGTTCTAGAGGGGTTTGCTATTGTTTTCTTCTGAGAATGAGAGAGTGTGACTTGCTCACTGAGGTAACAGGGATTTGAACCCTGGTCTCCTAGAGCCCTAGTTGAGCATCCAAACCACTACAATGCACTGGCTCTTTTTTTTAACATAACTGGACACAAATATTAGTTCTTACCCTTTCACAGTCAATCATTTATTATATTTGATTAAAAACCATTACAACTCCAGGAGAGAAAAACCACAATAAAAACCAGTAAAAAAAAAAAGGAAGACATACCTATAATATACTTCTACATTTATATCCATAGAAACATCATATTAGTGAGTCCCCTGCACAATGTATAGCAATATCTTTCAGATAGGTAGCACGTATATTTTTCACAGCTTTCTTACCCTACCTCCACAAATATTTGGTAGGGGGGCAATGGCTGGTCCATCTCATGATTTCCATATGCTATGCCCAGCTCAGGATAGTTTATATGGGGAGAGATGGTATAGTGCTTTGGGTGTTGGACTAGGACTCTGGAGACTAGGGTTCAAATTCCCACTCAGCCATGCAAGTTGAGAGGACTCAAATGGGTTTATTTTTTAGTATGCTTTCCTATATGCAGTTGATACTTTAACAGAATACCTTTCTAAACTTGACTTGGTTGTTTTGCATATAGTGAAATTACTGGTTTAATGACCTTTAGTCATTTTTTTTTTTGTGGCAAGGTAGAAGGCAATAGGAAAAAAAGAAGACCCCTTACAGGTGAAAAGATTCAACCAAGGAATCCATAGCGCTAACTTTGCAAGCCCAGAATAAGGCTGTAGATGATGGGGGACCTGGAGGTCTCTTATTCAGGTTGCCATAAGTCAAAAGTGATTTGACTTGATGACAGTTAACAACAACAAGTTGTTATGGTGATTTCCACTTAGTATTATTTGTCTATCTGATAGCATCATAGATGATACTGGAAGAGCTCTGATGAATGTTCCCATGGTATCATTATAATCATCACATGCAATTATTTCAGGAAATGTCAACCCTTTAAAAAATCCTCTAACGAAAATAAAATATGCCACAAATTATGGCTAGAATTCAGTATCAGTTACTTAGTTAAGTAAATTCTCCTGGCCTATAATTAAGTAACTTCTCCTGGCCTATACCCCCAAATCTCATGAAAACATAATTCAATTGTGCTCTAACCACCAGCGAAATGTACCCCCTTCTGCTCATGCAGCTGATGCCCTGTAAAGTAGGTTGGGAACAGAAGCTATGATTGTGGCACTAGTGTCACAGTCATGACTAAGTAACCATTGTGAATGCAGAACAGTTACCTAGATTTACACCCAGAACTGTTTTGTATTCACAATAGCTACTTATGTCATGATTTTGAAACTATTGTCACAATCATAAACTGCTCCCTTAACTTAGGGTCAAAGCAGATGGCCCCATAGGAGCAGCCTCTGGCCTCTATGGCTCCAACTGCACTGGGACTATGGTGATTGTATGTCCTGCTTCCAAAGCAGACCACCATCGCAGGTCCCAAGCTGGTGCCTTCAAGAGCAGGTTAGCACTGCTCCTTTTTTGGCTGGCTTTTAGCTTCCTGGTGCAGCTTCAGCATGGCTTCCAGATGTTTTGGGGGTGTGTGTCATCTAAATGCCACATCCCCAAAGTGGCTGGAAGCTGCTTTATTTGTCTTGTATGTTTTGGGCCACACTTTAACAGGCATCGGCTGCTTGGGGAAAAGGAGAAGTTGCTTAGTCACTGATACAGAATTCTGGTCGACATAAATAAAATATTCTGTATCATATTTTCTCTTTTTGGTGCATTTAGTTTGTATTCATCTGAGTATGTAATGGGTATACTTGGAAAAGATCTATCTTGTACTCCAACTCAAGTGGATTTAGGACTTTCCTCCCCTCCTGTTCACTCCTGGAGGCATTCAGACTCTTTGGAAGCCAAAAGTCTGTTCCAGGGTATGGGGAGCTGTGGAAGGAAGTGGGAAATCACTAACTCTGGCAGAAACCTTAGGATCCAGTAAAGAATTCACCACTGCTCTTTACTTTTTTGTTTCTAAATCTTTTCTGTTATAGTGATCCATAAATATTTTATTTCTATTGCTTTTAATTTTGCATGCTGCCTTAGTCCTATAAATTAGAAAAGTGGTTTTAAGGCTGCAGAAGGTTATTTCAAAGCTGTAATACTCACTAATGTGGACCCCCTGAACTCAATGTGTTCAAGAATTATCTGACAAACAGTAAAGATTATTTGTACAGACAAAGTCAAGTATGTTGACTTTTTAAAATATTATGTATCCATGCATTAATCAGTATAGAACTCTTCTTAGATAGCACTAGTTTTGCTGGAATTCATTTTACCTTGCTCCACTGCCTTTAATGGTTTATCTTCTTTCTTTTCATGTACTACTGCAAAGGAAAGATAAGAATTATGTCATACTTCCAGTAAGAGGAAAAGTGGCTCATGCAAAGTCATTTTTTAAAAGAAAGCAGTTAAGAGTCTACTGCTTATTTGAAGACAACTGACATTTTCATGATATTGATCAGATCTAACTGCATAACAGTTCTAAAATTACATGAAACAATCCTGCTTACCAAGACATTTACAGATAGACTGGAGACTTGTCCAACTGCAAAAGCAGTCTTGAATAAGACAGCTTCCCAACATTGTCATTGCTGATGCTGGTATAGACCCCTGCACTAAGCTGTTTTTAGCCTAGCAACAAAATCCTGGATGCATTTACTTGGAAAAATGTGATACCCAGTGATGACAGTGGTTCATGGTTTTTTAAGATATTTTACCCATGACACAGCACAGCAATAAACCTGTCTCCACTGTTTGGGGCCAATGGCATTATTGGTGCAAGGTGGTTACTGCTGCCTCTTGGCTCCACTCCATGCAACCTCACAGTTATTTAAATGTGAGAGACAAACATGAGAAGAGCAATCCAAAACTCCATGGAAATGTACTTATATAATGCCAAATACTTTAAATATGTTGTTGTGATAAGTATCATGAAAACCAACTGTTTTTGAATGTAACATTAAAGCATGACTAACTATTGCCTCCTCCATATTGCTTTCTTTCTCTGGCCTAGTTATGAAAACAAGACTGGTAGTTTCTCCTTTCATTCAATCAGCCAAAATTTACCTTGTTGTTGGATGAAGTGTGGTTAACAATCTAGCACTGAGCTAAAACTCTTCCTTTCCTGACATTTCTACAAGTCCATCCAATGAGCCCATTCATGTTATGCAAGAAGCAAAAAGTAATAAAGCAAATACAGAGTCTAGAGTAAGGAACAGGATTTTTTTTTTAAAAAAACAAACTGTTAAAGTGTGAAGGTGGATGGTGTACCTTTTTGTAGCCAAATGTGCAGAAGGTTCTATTTTTACTTTTTCAGTTTCTGTGGAATTAGAATATATGTGAAAATTTCTGATTTTTTTCTGTTTATAAATTTCTGATGAATCAGATCAAATATGTAGAACTGTGGAAGATGTGTAAAAATGAGGATGGACAGATGACAAAATAAAAGGTAAAATGTAATTTTGTAAGCCACAATGAATGGTAAAGTATAGGTGGCATTGTATATCACAGTAGACCCCTGAACTCAATGTGTTACACATCTGTAACTGCTCCATCTTCACAATCCCTACACAATACTGTAATGGTAATTGAATTATTACAATAGTAACTGCCATCTACAATCTACTGTACCAGGCATTAGCCACACAGAGAGAAGGAGGTCTGCTGGTGGATGCATTGCCACCCTCCTCTGGCCTGCAAATGAGGCTAAAACAGTGATAAGCAGTACCCCTGATCCAGTTCTTTATCATAGCATTGTTCACTGGTGGGAAAGCAGTGGAAATGTCATCCACCCACACCCCAATTACCAACAAAATGGTCCTCCTTTTCTTTGTGCACTTGACACCCATCAAAGTAGTTCTGAGGAGGTTGGGACCAGGAGATGCTAATTAGTTATGCATACTTAATTAATTAGGTGAATGCCAGTCTATATCTTTAAGGTTATTGTCGCCTAAGCTATACAAAGGTCTAGAAATCAGTAGACTGTTTCCAAATATATCAGCATACAATGTGGATTTAATTTCTGGAGCAGGAATATGGCTATGAGAAGGTTTTTTTTTAAAAAAAGAGATTCACAAAAGACACCACTGTACCATATACTAAGGAGAAAAGCATTTAGTCAGTAATACAAAGGTTCCCACAAATTAGGTTAAAGTATAATTCACATGAGAAGTTTGAGAATTTAATTTAATTTTGATTCTACATTATTTGAGGAAGGGAGTGAAGGGCAAAGTGGTGTTATTAATATGAATGATGATTCAAAAAGAAAATTGCAAGAGGTTTCAGTGTACCTCTGAATCTCTGCTTCAGGACACAAAGAGTGAAATTATTCTTCGTGCTTATGAAAAACTCCCATTATGCATGGGATGTCAATTCTTGTCATCCATAGTTGTGTACATCAGAAATGAAGAATGCTCAAAGGTTGAAAGTAACTAGTTATTTGTAATTAGTTCCTTTCTCTAACACGGAAGTAAGAATGAATGATAATTATGGCTGTAACTTAATGAGAAATAGCATTACCTATTTTCAGCACAACAGTAATTTTTATAATTCCAAGACATAACCATGGTAGCCTGGAATATCAGTATGCAAAGAGACCTTGTAGTAACTTTGTGACGGGGGGGGGGGGGCTGCAGATGGGCGGCTCTGGGCCACCCCTGCTAGCCATGGATCAGGGCCATGGCTACCCCATGCTGTGGCCCCGATCCTCCCTTTTGCCACTCCTGAAAGAGCGCTCCTTTCAGGGGCAGCAAAAGGGCGCCCTAAGAACAGGTGCACAGCTCTTTAGCACCCCTTCTGGCGCAGCGCATCAGGATGTCATCGGGCTGGGGCTGGGGCAGCCAGCATGCAGCTGCTCCTCTCCATCTCTGCCTCCAGGCTAGCCCCGGTGGGCTGGCCCCGGCCTGCGGGTCGTAGATTGCTGACCACTGACTTAGATTGTTAAAATATTATTCTCCATGCACATGGGCCAGTCCTATAAATTGTATAGGTTCTTTATACCTTGAAATAGAAACAATGTTACTGACCTTTTGGCTTATGAACTTCTATGGTGGCTACAAAATAAAAAAAGAATACCTATTAAACATTTGATGGCAACACAGTTTTTAAAAAAATCTGTTTCATTAAAATGAACACAATGTATATTTACTCAGAAATAAGTGCCAACTTATTCAGTAGGGCTACATCCAAGAAAGCATGCATAAGATTGTAGTCTTAAAAAGGAGCATTAGTAGTGTCCCCAAGAATATTTATTTATCTATTGATTTGTTTACTTACAGCTTTTTCCATCAAAAATGGAAAGCACAAGGCAACTAACAATAAAATACAGATTAGAAACTGAATATTTGTTGAAATATAATGTAAAACTAAATCTGTCCTTCTTTGCTGGCAGAAGAACAATGTGGATCTAATGGAACAGATAATTCCAGACTCCAGGAGAAGCCACAGATAAGGTGCTTCCTTTAGTTCCTTGTGTATACTAGCAATGGTGGTGGGACCAAGAGAAGTGCCTCCCACACCAAGTTTCTAAAATCCAAGCAGGATCATAAGGAAGCACAGGGCCATTCAAATAGATTCATCCCTGGATTTCAAATCGCCACTTTGAATTATGCCCAGAAACAGACCAGTAGCCATTAAAGTGCTCTAGCAATGCAGTCCCATGTTCCTTGTTCAATAATCTGTTCACAGCATTCTAATCCAGTTGAAGTATCTAAACACTTTCCAAAGGTAACTGACATAGAGCACACATTACTGTACACTTACACTAGCCCAAACAGATGAACTGGTCACCTCACCTGACTCCACATGTCAGTTTTATATCATGAGGTGATATTAATTTTTTTAAAAAATTGAAACATATTAACTTTTTTCTGACCTTTTAGTTTATGAGTTTCTTGTGTCACTGGAAAAATAAAATAAGAAAGAGATTGTATGAAAATTTAAATTGTTTACAATTTGAACTGTGTTTGTGCACTTTTCCCAAAGTGAGAGCTCTCAAATGAAGTAACAAGCCTTTTCTCTGCTGTCTGTCTCAGAGATGTACAAACCCACTAGGGGCAATGTGGACAAAATATTAGCTGACTAGGAGCCAGCAAAGATGGTAGAGCCCTAGTGACACCACTGATCCATAATATAAAATTGGATTTTTTGAGGAGGGAGGGGTAGTGATAGAATCTGATAATTCATAGGAAAGAAACTAGGGACAAAATGTATATCATTTGGATGCATCAAAGTAAACTACATAGTCTGCTGTACAGACATTAGCCTGGAGTGAACTCTAATAGCCAACATGATCTGCTGTGGAAACAGCAAACTGACATCTCATATAAGCAAGATATTGGAGCTTTCTACCTCTCTATCCTTTGGCAAGACTGCAACAGAAACCTAGTCCCTCACACTGACACTGTTACTATACTGGGGTGGGCACAGGCCTTGACAATGCAGGCTTTCTGAACCTGAGCTCTGTAAGCAAATTCAACCAAACATAACTACAGAATCCTTGGCACATCTTTGTACTGAACATGCCAAGGTCTAAAAAGCAGACACACCAGGACATTGGGAGTGGGGATTACATGAACTCCAGTCAATGCCTATGTAAGGCTATAATAGTTAATCCACTCTGGAAAACAGCTAAATGAATGTGGAGGAAGAGGGTCTGGAAAATAATGATTATGATCAAAAATACCAATTATAGGAAGAGTGAGATGACTGAGCAGAGATCTCCCAAAGAAATTGCTTGACATTTTTCTAATATTGGAATCACTATAGAGTGGACATGTCAGCTTCAGTACTATAGGAATCCTAATAATTAAATCTGGTATGAACATGGGGGAAAATTAATATAGTTTTTACATATTTGAATGGCTGAAAGAATGGTAGCAGCTGAAAGAATGTTCATAAATCCCATATTACTTGTTTATCAAAATTATATTCTCTTTTTAAAGAAGGTTTTATAAAGTGATTGCACAGAGAACCCACAATGGGAAGAATGTACTGTAAGTTATGTCTTGTCATGTTCCCCATTTTAATTCACTGATTAGTTATTTGCTTTATGGTGTACTCATTTCCATAGCAACGAGTTAATTTACGTTTGGAGCTAAAACTGGAAAGTTAGGTTTCTTTAAATAATTTTTATCCATGCCTTACCAGGTGCTTTTACATGCACATCCTTCTTTGGTAGCTTGGCTGCAAAACACACATAAAAGGATGATTATTACAAAT
Source organism: Phrynosoma blainvillii (assembly GCA_026167975.1). Lineage (NCBI taxonomy): Eukaryota > Metazoa > Chordata > Lepidosauria > Squamata > Phrynosomatidae > Phrynosoma > Phrynosoma blainvillii. The sequence goes on along the minus strand of JANUYF010000001.1, from coordinate 117,087,151 downwards.
CATGAACAGCTATTATACTATATCAGCATGTTTGGACAAAGAAAATATTAGAAAATAGGAGCATATTTAGCACTTTCTACTGCCTTTTCTTGTTTTGTGCAGTTCTACAAAATAAGAGGAAAGGCAGCAAATTATTGTGCTGCTTTTGGGTATATCAATCACAGCAAGAAAAAAAAAAGAAACAACTAAGCTACTACTGCTATGACTACTATAGAAGAATTATAAGTTTCACAGTTTACAGGTTTAACCATTGGGAGATCATATTTTGAATGCTTTCCATGTAAACAATTACCTGCATTTCCTAAATTGGTACATCATTCAGGAGGCAGAGCAAACATTATTTATTTATTTAATTGCTATGCTGCCTTTTTCCCCAAAAAGGGACCCAAGATGGCTCACAACATAAAACATTATTAAAACATCATAATAAAAATTTAAAGTCATCTAGTTAATATAGTATAAAATTAATACACAAACATACAAAAGTTAAAAACATAACTAAAACATACACCATATAAAAACCATATAAAAACCACCCTGTCCTGATTATATGTTTAAAAGCCTGCTTAAATAAAACTGTTTTTGCTTGCCAGCAAAATGCAAGGAGGAAGGGGGCCAACCTAGTCTCCATCGGAAGAGAGTCCCAAAGGGTGGGAGCAACCACCGAGAAGGCTCTCTCTCATGTCCTCTCCAGGCAAGCCTGTGATGGTGGCGGAACCAAAAGAAAACCTTCCCTAGAAGATCTTAGGGCTCTAGCAGGTTCATATGGAGAGATGCAGTCTCTCAAATAGTTTGGATTTATGCTGAACAGGACGTTATAGGTCATGGCCAGCACTTTGAATTATACCCAGAAACAAAACAGTAGCTAGTGAAGGTATTTTAACAAGGGAGTTATATGCTCCCTATAACTGGCCCTAGTAAGCATTCTAGCTGTGGTGCTTTGGACCCACTGAAGTTTCTGAACAGTTTCCAAAGGCAGCTTCATGTAGCATGTGTTACAGTAGTCCAAAAGGGATGTAATCAAGGCATGTGTCACTGTAGCTAGATCTGACTCAAACTTGCTAGATTACTACACACAGAGAGTTGCTAACTTTGAGAAATAATTTGCTTATGGACTACTTTATTTGTATATTAGAAGTTACTCAGTATATTCCCCCCCGCCCCCCCCCCAGCACATGCTATAATAAACTCAAGCATTCTGTTATCTGATATGTAAACAGGATACAGCAAAGCCCAGGGGGAATTCAAAGGAATCTGCCTATATAGGCAAGGCCTCGGTGATACCCTTCTAGTGCCCAGGACTTTATCTGAGACCTATTTCCAGTGTGGGAATACAATTCTGGAAACCAGGCCCTATGAAGAAAGGCTGAGGGAGCTGGCTAAGATTAGGTTGGAGAAGAGAAGATTGAGAGGTAATATCACAGTCATTTTTAAACATTTGAAGAAATGATGGGGAAAGGAGAGCAGGGAGAGGACCAGCCTAGCTTCCTGTGGAAGAGAATTCCACAGGATTGGAGTAGTGCACTGGCAGGAAACACTGCATTCATCCCATAGCAGCTGTGACTCAGACACACAACATTTCACAGAATTCACAGTCAATGCAAAGCTTTTCTCTGGGAATCTAGAGAGAAAAGTGTTAGGATTAAGTTCCAAAGGAAAATGTACATTGTGGGATAGTGCAGCAGCCATGATGACACAGCATTTGGCCACAGCTGAGTCATGCAGCCTCATGCTGATGTCACAGGACATGACATCGTGGGGGTAGTCACCTGGTGCTGGAAAGCACAGAAACTGCTGCAAAAGTGCTGTGTCACTCAGGTGAGTGACAGGTGTCCAGGAGGAAGAGGCAGGGCCAGAGAGCCACGTGGAGCACAGGCTATATAAGGCACAAGCCTCTGGAAACACATGTGGAGGTTGGATTGTGGTGTGTGGGTTGTGGATTGTTGATGGTGGATTATTGCTGTTTTGCTGTTGGAGTTGCGTTGGTGTATGCTGTACATATCTGTATATAGAGCAACAAAGATTAAAGCCTCATTCGTGAGACATCTGGCTGTAGAGTCTCTTTGCTCTATCTGGAAGGGGAGAGGAGTTTCTCCAGCTGACAAGCAGCCTGCTTCATCAGAGAGGTCTGGATCCTGGTGCTTCACGTTACGTGGTTTCCACATGCTGCGTTACCACGCCTAACAAAAAGAACTTACTTTTACCCTGCATTGACCTTGAAAATCTGGATCGGCTGCAAAGACATGGTTCTGTGGCTGGAAATATTCCACATTATAGGACATGTGATTGTCATAGGGTGGTCATTTTCTTCTGGGGTGCTCCGATCTCACCAAGGTGAGTGCAGCATCACTGGAGTAGCTACAGACTGGGAAATTGTCCTGTGGCTACAGGGTGAGTATGGAGTTTCCCACTGGTTTAGATGACAACTGAGAAGGCGCTCTCTTGTATCTTCACTGAATGAGTCTGTGATGGTGGTGGAACAGAAAGAAAGACCTCCTCTATAGATCTTAAGATGCTGGCAGATTCATAGAGGGATATATGGTTTTTCAGACAGTCTACATCTAAATCGTATGAGACTTTATACTGATCTGCACTTTGAATTGCTTCTGGAAGTGAACCATTAGTCAAGGGAGATTTATGCTCCCTATAACTAGCCATAGGGGCAAAAAGATGGTGGGTAAGTTGTGGCTTGCCACTGCCCCTTTGTTTGCTAGATCAGGGCTGCATCAACAGGACGTCACAGCCCTGATCTGGTGTTTTCTGCCCCCAAAAGAAGCTGCAAAATGCCACTCCTTTTAGGAGCAGAAAAAGGCCACACTTGCTGCTGCAGTGGCAGATTCCCCTCATTTCTGCGGCACTGGGTGTGTGGTTGCTGCACTGCAGAAATGCCGTTTCGCCGCCCACCGTGTGGTCAGGTGGGCGATGTGATGCTGGCTTGGGAGTGGTGTTGGGGCATGCAGCATGCATATGCCATGCCCCCATACCACCCCAATGCCAGTATATAATGCTGGTCTGGCCACAGCATTCTGGCCGCAGCATTTTGGATCTGCTGAAGTTTCTGAACAGTTTCCAAAAGCAGCCCCATGTGGAGTGTGTTATAGTAGTCTAAATCATAGCATGTGTCACCATAGCCAGATCTGATGTCTTAAGGAACTGGCAAACTAGTTTTAGTTAATTGCACTCCTTGTGATTTGGGCATCCTGACAGCATCAAATTTGAACCAAGCTCAGAATCAGAGATTTCAGGGAAAGTGTAACTCCATCCAACACAGGCAGAATCTCTGTTCCCTGGTTTACCTTTCAAATGACCAGGAGCATCTCTGACTTATCTAGATTAAGTTTAAATTTGTTTGCCCTCATCCAGTTCATTATTAACAGCAGACATTGGTTCAGAACTAAGATAGCTTCTTTGTAATCAGATGGAAAAGAGAAATAATAGCTTAGACTTTAGACAAAACTGATAAATATCATAAAACCCAGTAATATTTACAAATCTAAGTATTTTTAAAATATGAATGGCCTCAAAATTACTGCAAGTCAAATGTCCATCATTATTTGAAGCATATATTCTAGTGTTTATGTAAATCCTTTCTCATTGTTTCCTGAGCTAGGCTTCACATTTCTTCTCATAGCTAGCCTGCTCCCCCTACCTGATTCATGCAGTAGTCTCACTTCCCTAAAATCTCTGTTTATTGAAAATGTTTGTAAAGAATTATGATGATTACAACTGCTCCTGTTTATGCACACTATTTTTATAGATATGCAAAGGGATCTTGCAACACCCTTGAGACAAACAGATGCATATGAGGAAGCAAACCAAGTCTATGAAACTTGTGCTACAACTTCTTTGACACAGTCTCAAAGATGTTGCAAGATCCTTTTGCATACTGATATTCCAGACTAATGTTGCCATGCCTTTGTTTCTATGCACTCATTAGGAGTGCTCATGCACTCCTAATAAACAATAGTATAAGAAAGATATTTTGAAACAGAGTTTTAAATTGGGTTTGAGGCAGCTCCCACAAATCACCTACACTTAAGCCCATACTTATAATTTAGGGGAGCTACTTTATATTACTGAATGGGCTCAAGGCATTTGGCAATACTATTCAGGCAATATACAGAATGTGCAATTTTCTACTTTCCATTTTCCACAAACATGAATCTTTCCCCTTTCCCTTTGTTATCTTCGAACTAGCTGTGTTGGTAGAGGTATAGTGCAAACTCTATAGGTCCATGATGGCAAACCTATAGCATGTGTGCCAGAGATGACACACAAAGCCATTTTTCCCAACACGCAGAGGGCAGGGAGGGGGGGGAGGAAAAGGCGCGCAACTGTTTCTCTTCGTTCTCAACCTTCCCTGGCCTTCAGCTGCCTCTCTGGAGGCAGCTGAAGGCCCGGGAGGGTGGGGAGAAGAAGTCCCGCCCTGGAAGTCCTGCTCCTGGAGTGCCAGAAGGCCTTTTAGTTTGGGCACTGCTATAGGTCTTTCCCCTACCTTAGCTACTGCTATGAATATGATCAGCTGCATCCAGGGCCATTAGAAAATATGGCTAATATGGTCTCCAGAGTCTCCGGACATTGCTGTAGAGTGGAATCTGGAAACTATGTCTCACCCTCCCACCATGAATCCTCAAAGCAATGTTAACAGGAAATTTTGAATATAGCTATATCTCTATAGCTACTATAGAGCTACTCTATAGCTATACTATATCTCTCACATTCACAGGGAACATTCTTATTCTTATATTTATATTCTTTTTTAAGTTTCTTATTATCTTGAATATTACATGATATGGAGGCTTAAATCTGCAATCCAATACCCATGTGGATGGGAGAAAGACCCATTGATCTAAGTGGAACTGAGTTTTGAGCGGACACATGTAAGATTACATTGATTTTTTCCCCAGCTCAAATTTTACATTATTATATTGTTCAATTTAAAAAAAATAATAGTTTTCTACCCTGAGATGAAATTAAATCCAAATCTCTGTCTACCTGAAAATTTTGCTGCTTCTCTGAATTTTGCAACTCATACTAGAATTGACTTTAACATTTATTTATTTCAATTTTCATAGTCACTCAGCTATGTTTACAGATATCACATCATAGTTTTCATACTGGATACAAAAGCTAAAAAAAGTTGTTGGTTTTTTTTTAAAAAAACGTCATCCAAACAAATCATAACCTTAAAGTATTAAAGTATTATAGTTTCACAAGGTTTCAGTAATTTTTACTTAGTACTTGATTTATGGATAAACTGTCAAAAATATAGATTTCTTTTTTTGTAGCTATTGCAGGTTTATCTGCTTCCAGTATCATGGAAACCTTTAAAAAGTCAATTTCAGGACTGCAGAACCTAGTGTTGTGGGGAGGAACTGAATCTGCTGGACCCAAAGGGGAGGAGCCCTGGTCAAGGATCATGGTGCATAGTGTTACAACAGTAAGTGTGAGGGGGGCAGAGTCACAAGGTTTATTAGGCTCTGTCCGCCCCGCCACTTCCTCTTTGGTTCCATTAAAAGCAGGTTGTCAACCCTGATCTTTTATGCTAAGACTCTGGGATTTTCAGATAGCACAGGTGGTTTTATGGTTTGTAAAATAATGGAAGGGTGGTCCAGGGAGAGGAGGACAGTGGTCAGTATTGTCGGACTTGGGTGGTATTTGGGCCAGTCTCTGCTTCTCAAATTATAAAGTTTTGCTGTCTCATGCTGCTTCCCTTACTGAGGTTTTCTTCCAGAGTGAATTAGTGGTGTCATCGGAGGGGGGGCACCTCTGGTAAGGCACTTCAGTTTAGGGGTGTTCAGCTGCAGAAACAACAGGCAGTCCTTACTATTTGTTCCTCTAAGACAAACCAGAGTAGAAATGGCACATTTTTTTGGTTCAGCTCCTGCTATGACCAGGCATTATGTCTTTATTAGCATTGCACAAATATTTGCAGTTCAGAGGTTCTCAGGCTGGTTTCTCGTTTTGCCATGCAGGTACTTCTACTCTCACCAGATATCAGTGTTGGGAGCTTACTGCTATAGCATTGTCTGGACTGGGCCTGATTGGGATTTGGGATTTATTCGTTTAGAATCAGAGCTGCCTTAGTAGCATCCATAATGGGCACGGACAAGGGCACCATTCAGAAGCTGAGATGACAGTTTGCAGCCAGTCCAAGGTCAAGAAAACACAAAAGCCAAAGAGTACTGCCTGTCACTAAGATAAGACAATTGTCTGCAACAAAGCTGCATGAAAATGCTGGGTGATTTATAGACAGCTGTCTTAAGACAAATTGCCTACTTAGGTCAGCATTTCAGGCACTGGGAATGGCACAATCACTTTGTCTTTCCATCACTCAGTAAAGGATGGTACCTTGTCTTCAGCATCTGCAACCACCTGCTGAGGAGCAGTGTCCCCTCTTTCTTAGCTCCCAGAACTTGGAGAGACCACCATCATCAGGACCTGTAGATTCCTGGCAAACTGCCTTCTCAGCATACAAAGGGATCTTTTTGCAGACAGTTGTCTTATCTTAGTGACAGGCAGTACTCTTTGGCTTTTGTGTTTTCTTGACCTTGGACTGGCTGCACAGTGAGATTAACTGTCCAAAATAATTTGTAGCATGAGTTTTTGTAAACTAGGTCTACTCCCTCAACTAAGGAAATAGGCCTAGTTTATGAAAGCTTATGTCACAATTTGTTTCAGTTAGTCTCAAAGGTGCTACAAGATCCCTTTGCATGCTGATATTCCAGACTAACATGGCTACATCTCTGAATTCTGCCTCCTCCACTTTATCTGAATCTTCCATATCTGCAGGGTAGGCCAAGACACTACCTTTAGGCTTGGCTTGGGGGCTGTGCCCTCACTTGAAGTCACCATGATTTGGAGGAAGGATTCTCTGGATTTGCTTTCCATCACAGGGCCAGCCAGTGGCAACTCAGGTATTGGGGTCTCCTTGGACTCTGGTGTTCACCCAGAGTAAGCTGAAAATACATTTGCTGGAGATGTATTGTCTCACGTGCTCCCTCACCAGGTTGTTCTTCCCTATTGCTTATCACAAGAGTTTAGATTAGTTAAATAGTTTAATAAAGTGGTCCTTCTTCAACTCAGGTTATGTGTCTGGTCTCTTTATTCCTATTGTAGGTCAGCAAATAAAAGAAAATAATATGTATTTCATGGGTCACCATAGTGGAGTTGTTGGTGTCTCACTAGAAATACTAATCACTTTATAATGAAGATATACATTTGCTGTTGGATGTCTTCACTGAGATGAGATATGCTAGTACAATTCCCCAGAACATGTTTTAAGTGTTGATGTTGTACTTTCAAATGAAAAATACAGTTCAGAATGAGGATCGTCTTCTCATAAAGCAAGAATTTATAGGCTGTGGCGGCGCACAGAAACACCGGGGAGGCAAGAAGCGTCCGGGACAGAGCATTCTGCTCCCGGCAGCAACAAGCAGCAGCGCAGCAGCAGCAGAGGAGGGCGGGGCTCCGTCCTCCGGTATAAAGCTACCTGCTTCCAGGCCCTGACGCGGCGCACAGAAACACCGGGGAGGCAAGAAGCGTCCGGGACAGAGCACTCTGCTCCCGGCAGCAACAAGCAGCAGCGCAGCAGCGCAGCAGCAGCAGAGGAGGGCAGGGCTCCGTCCTCTGGTATAAAGCTACCTGCTTCCAGGCCCTGATGCAGCGCACAGAAACACCGGGGAGGCAAGAAGCGTCCGGGACAGAGCACTCTGCTCCCAGCAGCAACAAGCAGCAGCGCAGCAGCAGCAGAGGAGGGTGGGGCTCCGTCCTCCGGTATAAAGCTACCTGCTTCCAGGCCCTGACGCGGCGCACAGAAACACCGGGGAGGCAAGAAGTGTCCGGGACAGAGTACTCTACTCCCGGCAGCAACAAGCGGCAGTACAGCAGCAGCAGAGGAGGGCGGGGTTCCGTCCTCCAGTATAAAGCTACCTGCTTCTAGGCCCTGACGCGGCGTAGAATCATCTGGGAAATAAGTACTTTATTTCGTAGGCTTGAGTAAGGTTTCAGTTTCATATTTATTAGGTTGCTAAGAGCCTGATAGAAAGTAAATGCCACCTATTACCTTGGGAGGTACTGTTTAAAAATTCTTCTTCTTTACAAATAATCAAACTTAACCTTAGTTATATACGTGGTAATACAAGGAGACTTCCAGCCACGGGGTGAGGTACTGAACTGGGATTTTTTTTTTAGTCCCAGTTATACCTAAAGAACCAGAATGGATCGCCATGAATCTGAAATCTGGGAAGAATTTCAGAAAGTGGGGCTTGGAGGAGGTAACAGATGCAATTGCGTTTGGCTACCAAAGCAGCCGACTGCTTCCTTAGGAAACCTTGAGGGCTTGCAATCAAGGTTATCTCACCGTGGTTATAATACAACAAAATAACAGTTATTGTTATCAGGTCAATAGGTAAAAGTCTAATCCCTCATTGGACTTTAGTTCAACGACAGTAGATACATTGATAAAAATAGATAAATAAAAAGATAATATACATTGTAAAAGAGAGAAAAGATAAAATAAAAATAAATAAATAAACAAATAACAAGAGTCAAGTAATAAATTCAAAGTTACTAAATGGCTTCAGGACTTAGATCACTAGCCACAAGACCACAAGCAGGAGTAATGAGTAGGAGAGGATCAGTTGAAATGCCAGCAAAACAAGCAGATGCCATTCAACAGCTTATAGAGGAAATGAGAAATTTTAAACGAGAGGTTCGGCAAGAATTAAAAGATAATAGACTAGAGACAAATGACAATTTGAAGAAAGGATTTGATAAAATTGAAAGGACAATAGAAGCGATAGCAAAAGAAACTCTGGAAATGAAAAAAGACTTAGAACTATTAAGAGCTAAAACATCAGATTTAGAGGAGAAAAATAAAACAATTACAGACGATCAGCGAAGAGACCAAAACTCCATATTAATACAGGAACTACGATATCATGAAAAATGTATAAAGATAAGAGGTCTCTCTGAAAAACTTGATGAAAATCTATATTCCCGAGTGATTCCGGATTTAGCAGAATTCATTGGGATATCAGAAACAGAGTTGGATATTGAAATAGATCGGATATTCAGAATCAATTCTAGTATAGCAAGACAAAAAGATTTGCCTCGAGATATCATAGTTGCCTTTACTAGATCTAGAATAAGAGATATAATCCTTCAGGCAAATTATACAGACAAATGTAAAATTGAAGGAGAAGAAATTAAAATATTTAAAGATATTCCAATAACCATATTAAAAAGGAGACAAAATTATAAAACATTAGCACAAACATTGACTAAACACAATATTAGATAAACATGGGACAGGATAGAAGGACTTACATTCATTTATAGAAAAAAAGGTATAAAGTACATACAAAAGAAAAAGCGATAGAGATAGGAAAAAGAATAAATAAAGAATTACAAAAGGAGGACTTAGTAAGGGAAGAATCACAAAAAGGAAAACTAGTCAACAAACAAAACGGCAATTATTCAGAGAGTAAACCTAAAAGAACAAAGAAGAAAGAAATTGGAGATAAGTCTAGAAAGATATACCCAGAAGACGACAATCAGTACAGAGAGACAGAACAAGAAAAGAAAAAAGCAGAAGAGGAGGACTTAGATTTAGATAAATCACAAGACACTGAAGAAGAGTTAGAAAAAGAAGGAGGAGAAGGAAACATTGGAGAATTGTCTTAAGAGGGGGAAAGAGGGTAAAGAAAAACAATAATTAAAAATGACTTTAAAAGTCCTCTCCTGGAATGTAAAGGGAATAAATTCTATTTCAAAAAGAAAAAGAATCTTTCATTATTTGGAAAAAAGAAAATTTGATATTATCTGTCTGCAGGAAATTAAAATTAAAAAAGGAGATCAGAAATATGTAAAAAACTTAAAATTGGGGCAAATGTTTATCTCAAGTAATGATAAAAGAAAAGGAGGGGTAGTATTATACCTATCAAATAAATACAAAGTGAAGGAGTGTTTCAAAGATAAAGAGGGACACTATATTAGTATTATCAAAGATACAAGATATAAAAACATTAATAGTAGGAGTGTACACCCCAATAGAAAATAAACCAAGCTTTTTTAAAAAACTACAACAAGAGATAGAGGAACTAGAAATATAAGATATAATAATAATGGGAGACTGGAATGCTATTTTGAACCCGGAACAAGATAGAACGTCAAATAAAAAGATAAGAAAAAATCAGGGTAAACACCCAAATACTTTTTTTCAATTAAAAGAACAATTAGGGTTGAAAGATGTTTGGACAGAATTATACGGGAAGTCAACAGGATATACCTTTTTTTCAACACAATACGATTCGGCCTCTAGAATAGACATGTTCATGGTTACAAATAGGATATTAATAAAAATAAAATCTATGGAAATAATCCCTAGAACAGAGTCTGATCATAATCCAATATTATTGGAATTTAACACCGGAACTAAGCAGTTTTCATGGAAATTAAATGATTCCTTATTGTTAGATGACAATTATGCATTAAAATTAAAAAAACAAATAAATTTTTTCTTTAAAGAAAACACAACAAAAGACTGTAACATTAAAACTATTTGGGATACTAGTAAGGCCGTAATAAGGGGGTTACTTATACAAAGAGGAGCAGAAATTAAACGTCAGAGGCAAGAAAAAATCAGAAATATCGAATTAAAAATAAGACAAAAAGAGAAGGAGTTGGAAAAAACCCTTCCTTTAAAGAAATACAAAATACTTTGAAACTGCTTAGGAAGGATTTACAAGAAGAAACCACAATACAAATAAATAAAAAATTAATAGAAGCTCGGCAGAGACATTTTGAGTCAGCAAATAAAATAGGTAAATGGTTGGCGAACAAATTAAAGAAAACAAGAGAGAGAAAAATAATAAGCAAAATACAAGATAAAAAAGAATTTGTAGCAACACAACAACAGATAATGCAAAAATTCTCTGAATTTTATACGAGATTATACGAGCAACCCTCAAGAACAGAGAAGGAAAAGGAACTACTTTTGGAATTCCTTCAAAAACAAGTTAATTATACGATCCCAGAAAGTCATCACGCAAAACTCAATAAAGAAATCACAGATATAGAAATATCTAAAGTAATCCTCACTTTAAAAATAGATAAGGCCCCGGGCCCAGACGGCTTTACAGCCTTATTTTATAAAAAGATGGAAGAGGTAATAATAGCTCCATTGAAAGAAACATTAAATTCAGCCATTAAAGAAGGGATACCAGATACATGGAAATCTGCAAACATTACGTTAATATATAAAGAAGGAAAGGAAAGAACAAAAATGGATAACTATTGCCCAATATCTCTCCTCAATCAAGACTATAAAATTTTTGCAGCTATATTAGCAAACAGGCTGAAAGATGCATTAAAAGAAGTAGTACACGAAGAGCAGGTGGGATTCCTCCCCTCTAGACAACTTAAAGAAAATTTAAGAATAATATTAGACTTAATTGAGTATTATGAAAAAAACAACGAAAAGAAATTCGCATTGTTTTTAGTCGATGCGGAAAAGGCATTCGATAACATAAAGTGGACTGTATGCTGGGAATATCAGAAAAAACAAAAGTTGGAAATAACTTTCTAAATTGGATAAAAAGTATTTATAAAGATCAAAAGGCCTACTTATTAATTAATGGAAAAAAATTGAGACCGATCAATATACAGAAGGGAACAAGACAGGGATGTCCGCTATCCCCCTTATTGTTTATTATGGTTCTAGAAACATTGAATAATAAGATAAGATCGGACTCAGAAATAACTGGAACCAAAATAAAGGGTAGGGAATACTCATTGAGGGCATATGCAGACGATCTAGCAATAATCATGGAAGACCCAATTCAATGTGTGGACAAATTGATGGAAACATTAACAGATTTTGGAAAAGTAGCAGGCTTTAAAATAAATAAAGAAAAATCAGTGTTCATAACAAAAAATATGACGGTAGCAGAAAAAGATCTCTTACAAGAAAAACAAAATGCAAGATAGTGAAAAAAGCTAAATACTTAGGGATATGGATAACAAATAAAAACACGGATCTGTTTGATAACAATTACAAAACAACATGGAAATCGATACAACAGATTTGTGTAATTGGGCAAAACTCAGATTGTCCTTTCTGGGGAAAATTGCAGCCATAAAAATGTCCATATTGCCTAAATTAAACTTTCTATTTGCAAATCTCCCTATAATCACAAATAATAAACCTTTTGACACATGGAACAAAAAACTAAAAAAATTTCTTTGGGAAAATAAAAAGCCAAGAATAAGATGGAAAACCCTAACAGATACTAGAATGAATGGTGGATATAACATCCCAGATCTATATCTATACTACCAGGCTAACATTCTATTATATATGTCTGATTGGATAACGCTACAAAATCAGAAACTATTAAACCTTGAAGGGTTTAATCTAAAATATGGTTGGCATGGATACCTCTGGTATGACAAAGTAAAAACACACAAAATATTTGAACACCATTATATAAGAAAGTCAATATTATCTGTTTGAAAAAAGGTCAAACCCATCTTCTATAATAACATCCCGAGTTGGTTGTCCCCACAGGAGGCATTATATGGAAGAACAAAAATAGGAAACAAATGGTTAAGATATAGGGATACATTAAAAAATGATAACAGACAAGAATACGTTATGACAACACAGAATGAAATAGAATAATTTAAATCAAACCAATACTGGTTAGTATACTGCCAACTAACAGGAATATTTAAGGAAGATAAAAAAGAATACAATTTTGAATTACACAAAAATGAATTAGATGGATTTTGGAAGAGAAAGGCCCCAAACAAACATCCAAAATCTATCAGATACTGCTCAATAGAAGTTTAGAGCAAGAAGAAATTAAAGGGGAAATGATAAAGTGGGCTAAAGATTTGGGTAGAAATATTGACCTGGAAAGTTGGCATTACTCTAGAAGGAAGACTTGGCAATTCACAAAATGTCAAAGTTTAAGGGAAAATTACTATAAGATGGCGGGAAGATGGTATTTAACTCCTTGGAAAATGGCTAAAATATTCAAAAAGAAAGACCATATTTGTTGGAAGTGCAATAAGGAAACTGGAAGATGGCTACATATGTGGTGGGAATGTCCAAAAATTAAAGAACTATGGTTGTCGATTCATATTGAAATTGAGAAGATTCTAGATATAAAATTTCAAATGCTACCAGAAATATATTTGTTAAATATGACTAATAAAATATCAGACATAAAAGCTAATAAACACAGTGACATAATATTGTACATGATAACAGCAGCCAGAATCCTTATTGCACAAAAATGGAAGACCAATGAACTTCCGACAATTGATGAATGGCTATTAAGATCGCTGGACAGCATTGAGTTAGACAGATTGACAAAAATGTTAGAGAAAGAGTCAAAAAACGTAATAAATGTTGGCTGTGGAAAATTAAGAAGACACTGTGAAGAACGATGGAAATAAAGACAATTTATAACTAAGAAGCAAAAGAAAACAAGAGAGGTAAACTTTAAAACAACTGAAAGAATACAATAAGATGTGGTAAACAAAAGTCACATATAGAAAGGACAATAATAGGGAAACATAGAATTATTTCTTTTATATTGTATATACCTAGAGAACCGGATAACTCGAAAATGGAAGAAACAAGAATTAACAATTTGTTATCAAGCAAGGAAATATTGGATTATAAGGAAGAAGATACAAAGGCTTTGTTATATGGTGTTATGTATATGTATAATTTAATTAAAAAAAAGAATTTATAGGCTGTGAAGTAAAAAAAAAAGAGAGAGAGAGAGAAGTAATTGTATTTGAAATGGTATGCAGTAGTTCCTTGATGATCTGGGAAGAAGGAAATACACAACACAAACAATGCCTCCAAATGGATTAAGTATTACACATTACAAGGAGAGAGGGGAAAGTGATTTATGTAGTCCTAAGAATATCTGTCTACTCAGAAGTGAACCTTCTTTGAATGGGATAGACTCCCCTACTCTTAGTCCCAGGTGAGTTATGGTTTTCCTTTTTTGTCTCAGACACTCACTATGGAGTTTATCACATGGGGACCATATGTACCTCCATCCCGATAATGATTAAAGCAGCTGCAACTCGCAAAAGTGCACAATGCATGAATAATTTTCACACAGAGAACAAAATAATGCATTAGAAGCTCATAACTAAAGTGAGAAAGAGGGTAGAACACGCATTTGGTTTTCACAGAGATGCATGTAAATCCTGATAATGGTCTGGGAATTATTTTTGTGTGTGTGTGCAAAGAAGAAGTAGCTGTGTCACCAGAAATCACCCAGAGAAATAAACAAATTTATTTATACAATTTTTTTTTATAAAAATATGCTGTACTGTCCCTTACTTTCCAAGAAATGATATCCAACTTAAGTAAAAAGAACAAAACATTACCCAGAGAAGTATGAAAGGTAGAAAAACAGCATAAAAGCCTGCGTCTCTCTCAGCAACTGGTGTCCCTGCCTTCTCTCTGTAGCTGTTCCTTTAAGAACCCCAGCTAATGGGGAAGGGGAAGGGAGAAGAGACATTCACACAGAAGGAGAAGCAAGCTTTTTCTCTGTGTCCCTTCCTTTGCCTCAGCAACTGTTCCTATAAGAGTCCTGGCTACTCACCCCAAAGAACCATGGGAAATCTGGTAACAAATACAGAAATGGGGAGAATTCTGCAAAAGGCTTTCACACTAGAGCAATTGTGCAAAAAAAAAAAAAATGCCTATTTGCTGGTTCATGTCACTTTCCTGATGGATTCCAAGAGGTTTGTGCACAATGTGTGTGAAGACCATTTGCGCAATTGTGCCTAACACACTGGATAACCACGGGTTAAACTTCCAATTTTCCTCATGTGATAAATTCCTATGATACATGGCAGGAACTCCATGACATTTACTATCTGTTAGGATAGCCCTCCACTATTTAATAGCTGAGACGGAGCAACAAAAATATTTCATTCCTATTAACCAGAAGATGGTGCTATGGTGTAATGAAATCAAAAAAAGATGTATGGAGACAGAAAAGGTTGATTAAATGAGAATGAAATGAAGAAAGAAGAAAGAATATAATCATTCACCTGGTGCAGCTACTTTCACAGAAACTGGTTGGGCCTCTGAGCCAGCTTTTCTTGGCTCTTAAAATGAGAACAAATTAAAGCAATAACTAAAGGCATTCTGTAACAACAACAGAGAAATCAAGGGAAACTGCAGATGAAAAATAGTGCCCTTAGCATCTCTCTTACAGAGGGAAAGGAGATTATTAAAACCAAGTTGCCTATTGGTTTTCCACGAAATCAAAGGCACCGGCAGGAAAATTAATGAGGAAAAATGGTTATTTAGGATCACTTGATAATTACTATCATTAACAAATGTGCTTTTGTGGATCAGTCACCGTGACATGTTAGTAACAATTTTCTTAGCCACACACAATGTATGTGTGTGGCAGAAATGATCACGGGGGTAAGGGTCCCCCCCCGAAGGAAAACACAATTTCTGTAATTCAGTTCTCAGTCTCAGTTCAGTCTCAGTCTCAGTTTATGATTTTACACATTCTTTACTGCGTTTTTAGCACAGATTAGAACCACACTTTTACATCTCATGTATGTGCATAATAGTGGAAAATCTGGATTTAGAGCAGCCTTGCTAGGCTGAAATTAGATGCATCATTTAAGGGAAACAGAAATGCGTACCAATGGTGTTGCACATGATTATAGTGTGATTAAAGAAAACCCTTCTCTACTTGTATAACCTGAAAAGAAAATGCTTAAGTGGCCCATTTTTAAAGTCTTTTCCCAATCCATCCAATAGGAGACAGATTCAGAATACTGAAAACTTGGCCTGTGTGTAGAAATAGGAACAAAATAGGAAATAGGAACAAAAAATATTTTGTTGATTTTTACAGTTTCAAGGAAAGTAGCCTTTTGCATCTCTCATGTCTTATTGCAAGAAGAAAAACAATTTACACGTTGTGTGGCTTATGGGTTCATAAATAAATAATTACAATATACACAAAACTATGCACATAATTTTAAACCCCATCTGGCTAAAATGCATACAGTTAGAAAACTATGCACTGACACACTTAAACACCCATAGAAGCATGCATTGTATGAACTTCATTTTGTGAATTAAAAAACAACAACACTAGTCTCACAGCCTGATACAAAAGGAGAAGAGAAAATACAGGTATGCAATGAGATTCAGGCCACATCTCAGATTCAGATCTCTTCTTGAATAAACTTGTTACAAAGAATGGCTTTATCTGTAACATACTTTTGGAAGTAATGATGATTTACCACATTATGATTCTGAAACATTGTACAAACCTGCAAGAAGCAAAATTTATTATTTGTTTTTTTACAAAAGTATTTTTCATTGGGATTTTTGGCTTTTTGGATGGCATTTTTCTATTTCAATTATATTTTTGTAAAAAAAAAAAGAAATGGATAAGTTATGCATTAGTAATATTTTAGTTATACATTACTGTCTAAATAACAAGTAACACAATGATTTTATTAAAAGGAACATAAAATGTCAACCCATTCATCTTTCAAAAATAACATTCCATGCTTTGTGCATTCCTGCTCCTGATATCCAAACCAACAAGTGAATTCACTAGTAAATAACAAAAAAACTCATAAACATCTCATAACACATGTGTAAACTTATTAAGCTTCTTCCGTTTTGTTTTGCCCTTCTGATCTGCAGTTAGTGAGAGCTAGTGTGGTGTAGTGTTTTGAGTGTTGGACTAGGATACTGGAGGCCAGGGTTCGAATCCCCACTCGGGCATGGAAACCCAGTGTGACCTTGGGCAAATCACACTCTCTCAGCTTCAGAGGAAGGCAATGACAAGCTCCCCTCTGAACAAATCTTGCCAAGAAAGCCCCATGATAGGGCTGCCTTTGGGTTGATGTAAGTCAGAAAGGCACAGCAACAAGAAGCTGAGGTTCCCAGACATGACCTGATATATTTGTTTCCAAACAACTCAATGTTTAAGTCAGGGGTAGGCAACCTTTCTCCTTTAAGGGCCGAGGGACTTCAGCTCCCAGAAGTCTCAGCCATGTTGGCCAATAGTCCCATGTTGGCCAATAGCTCCTGGGATTCTGGGAGCTGAAGTCCCCCGGCCCTTAAAGGGGAAAGGTTGCCTACCCCTGGTTTAAGTGAACGTAGAAGTGAATTCTACTCCTGTCCTCTGATCAGATACTGTGTGAACTGAAAGCATGCAAGTCTCAGAGACATATTGAATGGGGCAAACAATTTTACTATGATGTTAAACATAGTCCTCATTTTATTTAAATCCTAGCTTTTCATTGCAGGTTTCTTGTTTCCTACATAAGCACCACTAAAATGGAGATTGCAAAACACAGCTCAAGCTTGGTGAATAGCATCCTTTGTGTCTAGGACTTGTCTTCATTTAATCAAGAGTCTGACAGCCTTGTTATATGCACAAGCCAGATGCACAAGCATGCTCAGTTCTTCTATCCTGCTTATGGCCACCAAGAACACATTCATCTAAGATCACAGTTGACATTTCAATCCTTGTGAAATCTCTGCTTTTTCAAGTTGTGTGAATAAAAAACAAATTGAAAAAGGGAGAAATAACTGTCAGTCACAAAGTGGGATGTGGAACTGGAAATAAAATGTGTGAATTGATTTAGAATGGAAGAGGCAGCTGAAGTCTAAACATGTCATTTCAGAATTATAAATGGTGTCACCACTTCCTTATTTGCATCTTCCTGCAATACACCTCAATTGTCTGCATGTCTAGTCAGAAGTAAGAGTCACTATGATAAGTGGGACTTCCTTTCAGGTAAGGGTCAATAGGATGACCATAATTTGTCTGTATCAAATAGGCTGTTTTAAGATTGGCTAGATGAAAAACTAGTTATAAGAATAACTTCACAAAAAATAGCCAGGTCTTTGGTCAAAACTGCTTTTTTATTATCTATAAGTAGGTTTTTTTTAAAAGCACATGAATTAGCATGCAGCTCCATTGCACCAAAGGTTATCTTAAATTTTAGAAATTATTCAAAAATAATAAAATAGCTGAAGAGTACATTTTGATTCATCAGTCTTTATACTGTCCCACCCTTAGAGTTGGCCCTGCAGAAGCAGTTTGGCCCTCATGGAAAGGCAGCAAATGATTAGCTCCACCTATTCCTTCTCCTCTGTAACTAAACAGATGGACCTGGAGAAGGAAGCAAGCAGCAAAATGTCTTGGGCTGCTTCTGTATGCAATACCACACCATACATCATGAAGTACAGAGAATCACTATGGCCAAATACGCCTTCCATAAAATGAGCAGCATTCAAAGCTGGTTTTTTAAAAAAACAAAACCTAGCCACAGCAGCCATATGGCTGTCCAGGAACAATGTTAGGCCCACCTCAGAGTAACTTGTGCCCACATGGGCAGTGTCAAGAAACTCACAGGGACAATGAGTGAAGGCAGCCACCAGCATTGCTGTGAGCTGAAACCCCACAGCAAAAGGTGAGTTATTTAAATGTGAGTTAGGTGGAGGAAGCTCCAAATCAGGTGTGGGTGTCATGAAGACAAGACAGTCTGCATCTGTTTTGGGGGTTTGGCCCTGTGTCATGTAAACAGGACACTGTGAGCCTGGTGGGAATTCATGGTAAATTTGTCCATGTAGACAAGGCCTCAGTCATATCCTTCTAGTACCCAGGGCTCTACTTGAGACCTATTTCCACTGTCAGGATACAATCCTGGAAACTAGGCCCTATGAAGAATGGCTTAGGGAGTTGGGTAAGATGAGCTTAGAGAAGGGAAGATTGAGAGGCAATATCATAGTCATTTTTAAATATGTGAAGGAATGATGGAGCAAGTTTGCTTTCTGCTGCTCCAGAGACTGGAATACAAACCAATGGATTCAAGTTAGATGAAAAAAGTTTTTACATAAAAAAAGAATTTCCTGATGATAAAAGTTGTTCAGCAGTGGAATGGATTGCCTTGGAGGGTAGTGGAGTCACTTTTTTTTTTGGAGATGTTTAAACCGAGGTTGGATACCCATCTCTTGGGAGTACTTTTATATATATTAAAGGAACCTCAACTTCTCTTAAAACTGCAGGGCCAGATCTGGATTGTAACAAATGTTTCAGTTGTAGACATAGCCATTTAGCTGACAAAGGTAGTTTAAATTGCACTTGTAAATTTGAAAAGGGCAAAAACTCAACATCAGCACCAAATATCAGATTTAAGACAACAATCCCATTGTTGGCCCGTACTTTCCATAAAATGGTTCCTTACCAATGTTCAAATCTGGATTTCCCCATAAAGTCAATTTAGCATGAGTGAATGGGTCAAGTTGCAATTGATGAAACAATATTTGCCAGAATCCTAACTGTGGAAATTGTTGGCAAAACACTGCACTGATAGAGAGAGAGGGGGGGGGGGGGAGAGAGAGAGGGAGACAGAGGGAGATAGAGAACCAAGTATCTGAATAGAGGTGTCAGAAGTGAATACTCCAAGGCTGACCATGGTGGATTACTTACTTTAAGTGAATATGTCCAAAAATAATACAAGATCACAGATATGCCCAGTGGTATATGAGAAGATCTGGAAGGTTGAACCCTGCCCTTTAATTGGAATTTGCATCCTTTTCATTGAAATTCTAGTGTGAGATGAGCCCCCCCCCCCAAAAAAAAATCTCTTAAACAATGCATTCAGTTTTTTAAAATACTTGCAAGGTACAAGTAGAAGAATTCAACAAATAACATAAACAATTCTGGGTATAACATTCATTTTAACCATGTTTACTGTACACCACAGAATCATCTTTAAGTTTGCTCATCTCTCTTAATCTTGTGCAATATCTTTTATCAGATCACTTATATTAAGATTAATCATTTGATGTAAGTCCCTAGGGACAATTAAACCAAATAAACAATAGAATCTGGACAATATCAAAACTACAATGCTTTAGATATGCTGAAGTCTATCTTGTCTCCCACTCGCAGTATTTCTGACTTGGACCAATTAATTGTATAGCCATATATTTTACCAAAAAGGGGTGTGGGCTCTTTTAGAAATTCCCATCCTTACCTGTCCTTTGTTTCTAAATGAATGAGGAATTTCTCTTCCAAGTACCTTACTCTAATTTTCCATTGTTAGGACCTTAGTACTCTTTTTGCTATATTCCTATTAACATCCTTTTTCTTTGATCAAAAGCAATAAAAAGCCTAGAAATTTCAAGGGGGAAACTCATTTATTCTTGGGTGTATGTACATTGCACTTTGGACTAAAAATATTTCTGGGTTAATTTGCTGCCTCTATTAGCATGTTTTCCAGGAATCACTTCAAAGCATGCTAATTACCACACTGAGATGAAATTAATCATAAAGCAGCTTTCAGCCATGGGGGTCTGCTGAAGCATTGAAGAAACGCTTTAGAGTTGCCAGATATGGAAATTTTAAAAGGTGTCACTTGTAGTTGATATGAATCATTTATCACAATAATCTGCTATTACTGGAAGCTATAAAACCTGAATATACCAGCAACACTATACACAATAGCAGATGTGATGTACAATTAAATACCACAAGATCCTTCAAAAACATTCTGCTATATCAGAGTATTATGTTATACTTTAGATAAAAAAAAGGCCCTTTTTACCTATACTTTCTTTCATACTTGTATGAACCTTATTTTAAGCTGAAAAGCTCCAGGGCAATCAAATAAGGCAAGGATCTACTCCATGAAGACTCAGAAGCAATCATGTAGAACCTCCAGTATAGCACATGAAGTACCCATAAAGGGGGAAAGAAAACAAAAAAACCACATTCCTTTTTCTTCTCTCTTCATTACCCACCCCTTAAGCCCCATCCATTGATACTAGGAAGCATTTGCTCAGTATGTAATTACTTTCTTGTTCAATACAAATGTTATCTGTTGTAGAAGAAGAAGGTTAAATGTTGGAAACTGGGCAGACTCCTGGTGGTGAATAGCGGCACGAGGATCACACCTCTAATCTGACATCGAGGGTGATCACTTACTGCGGGGATTAGATCAAAACAGAGATACTAATATTTCGATAAGTAGGGTCACCTTGAGAAAGGGGAAGCAGAGGGACTCATGTAAAACACCCTAAACCCTGGGCCTCCTTGGAAAAGAAAGAAGAGAGGCGAATCATAGAGTTGGATGAGACCACAAGGGCCATCCAGTCCAACCCCTTGCCATGCAGGAACTCAAAATCAAAGCATCCCCAACAGATGGCCATCCAGCTTCTGTTTAAAGACCTCCAAAGAAGGGGACTCCACCACACTCTGAGAGAGTGTGTCCCATTATCGAACATCCCTTACTGTCAGGAAGTTCCTCCTAATATTGAGGTTGAATCTCTTTTCCTGTAGCTTGCATCCGTTGTTCTGGGTCCTTGTCTCTGGAGCAGCAGAAAACAAGCTAGTGCCCTCCTCGATATGACATCCCTTCAAATATTTAAACAGGGCTATCATATCCCCTCTTAACCATCTCTTCTCCAGGCTAAACATACCCAGTTCCCTAAGTCGTTCCTCGGAGGGCATGGTTTCCAGTCCCTTCACCATTTTAGTCGTCCTCCTCTGGACACGCTCCAGTTTTTCAACATCCTTTTTGAGTTGTGATGCCCAGAACTGGACACAGTATTCCAGGTGGGGCCTGACAAAAGCAGAATACAGTGGCACTATTACTTTTCTTGATCTAGATACTATACTTCTACTAATGCAGCCTAAAATTGCATTGGCCTTTTTAGCTGTGGCATCACACTGTTGACTCATGTTCAACTTGTGGTCCACTAGGACTCTTAGATCCCTTTCACACGTAATCTCGTTAAGCCAAGTGTCCCCCATCTTATATCTATGCATTTCATTTTTTTTGGCCTAAGTGCAGTACCTTACATTTCTCTGTGTTGAAATTTGGCCCAGCTTTCTAATCTATTAAGATCATTTTGAATTTTCATCCTGTCCTCTGGGTTATTAGCTATTCCTCCTAATTTGGTTTGATCTGCAAATTTGAGAAGCATGCCCCCTATTCCTTCATTCCAAATTATTGATAAAGATATTGTATAGCACTGGGCCAGGACAGAACCCTGTGGCACCCCACTGGTCACTTTTCTCCAGGATGAAGAGGAGCCATTGCTGAGCACCCTTTGGGTTCAGTCAGTCAACCAGTTACTAATCCATCTAACAGTTGTATTGTCTAGCCCACATTTTACTATCTTGTTGGCAAGAATATCATGGGGGACCTTGTCAAAATCCTTACTGAAATCAAGATAGGCTATGTCTACTGCATTCCCTTCATCTACCAAGCTGGTAATTTTATCAAAAAAAGAGATCAGATTAGTCTGGCATGACTTGTTTTTGAGAAACCCATGTTGACTTTTAGTGATTATGGCATTCCCTTCTAAATGTGCACAGACTTTCTGTTTAATGAACTGTTCTAGAATCTTTCCCGGTATTGATGTCAGACTAATTGGGCGATAGTTATTGGGATCCTCTTTTCCCCACTTTTTGAAGATGGGGACAATGTTTGCCCTCCTCCAGTCTGCTGGGACTTCTCCTGTTCTCCAGGAGTTCTCAAAGATTATTGCCAGTGGCCCTGAGATTACATTTGCCAGTTCTTTTAATATCCTTGGATGTAGTTCATCTAAGAGCATGTGTCTTTCCCACTTGCTGACTGTGTGAGGTTTTTCTCCTCCCACTGTTGGGCCATTGCATCATTTGCCTTGTTCCCTCTACAACACTTTGACTATTATTTCCAGCCCAGGATGTACCGTACTCCTGCCTTCCAAGATACCTTCCAAGATACTGTCTCCCTCCCCCACATGACTCAGTTTAAAGCCCTCCTGATAAAATGTTTGAGACTATTGGCAAAAATGCTTCTGCCAACTGGTGTGAGATGCAGATCATCTCTTCCTAGAAGTCCATCCTCATGGAACCACAGGCTGTGATCCAAGAATCCAAATCGTTCGTGGCAACACCATCTATGGAGCCAGTTATTCATGTCTGCTATCTTCCTCTCCCTTCCTGGACCATGTGTGTCCAGCTCTTTCAGCTTCCTACCCAAAGCCTCATAATCCCTTCTGATATTCTGAAGACTGTGCCTTGCAGTATCATTGGTTCCCACATGGACCAAGAGGAAGGGGTAATGGTCAGTAGGCTTGACAAGTCTTGTCTTATTAGTTGTGATAATTATAATATGTAATGCTATATAATGTTGTAGAATAGGGTGTTACTAAGAATGTAACCTTAGTAAGATTTGTGTGAGAAAGGACAAAGAACAATCATATTGTATGGCATGTATTGTTTGACTTTTTTGTTGGTGATGTATGTTATTTTTTTTAAAAAAATGTTTAATAAAATTTATTTTAAAAAAATGTTGGAAACTGAGCCATCAATGCAACTGAACATTCTGGGCTACTACTAGGAAACTATTTAACAAGGTATTTATTTGGTAGCATTATTTATTTTCTGTCTTTCTCCCAAAACCTGGATATATGATAGCATATAGGAGGGCTACTTTTTAAAAGGTACAGATAGAACATAAAAGTTATAATATTAAAGCATAACTTATAATAATATAATATAATTCAAGAAAATGTAATATTAGAGTACCATTGAATTAAATGCAAATTAAAAGCACAGAAGTAAAGACAGCCTGAATAAAGCAGTCTTTGCTTGTCAGTGGGAAGAGTAACAAGTGGGGACCAGAAATCCCATAGCCCAGGAGTAGTGATTTTTGTCAAAGATGTATAAAAATATTCCATCTGAACATACATACATTTTAAAAAAGGGTATTTTATCCTAGTTCACACGTTATTGTTTATAATGTTGCCAGTGTTTTCAGCACACCATGTGTTCCTTCATTTCTTAGTCCTGTGCTTGTGTAACCATTTTCTCTAAAGACACAAAGATTGCCCTTTCTCTCATTCTCTGCTAATGTACGGGATGCTGGAGAAGTGATCTAAATTCACATTCTGATATATACAGGAAAGTCACCAATACAAAGCTCAAACTTTCAGTCTTTTACCAATGGGAACTGAGATATGTCTGGCCAACAACATCAGTATGGTAAAAATAGCAAACGTTATTAATAAGGAAGACCACACAAGCTGGGAGAGGCTGCAGCAGTTTTCTTTTGTTTGAGCCTACTGGGAAAGGTAAGATTCTCCTCTCCTCTCCTCTCCTCTCTTCTGTGCTGAATTAATTGATGGCCAACTACTCTTGCACTTTGAACTCAGCTGAAGGCAAAGGGGGAAATTCCAGGATTTGTAAGATATTTAGCTTTCTCTGTCAGAGAGATCTGATGCCACAAGAAACTACAAATCTCAGGATTCCACAGCATGGAGCCATGGCAGCTTAAGTGGTGTCAAACTGCATTAATTCTGCAGTGTGTCAGCAGCTTCTGTCCTGAGCAAACTGTTTGGTGCTGCCTCTTAGGGGTTTGGAGCAGGCTGCTGGTGATGTAATGCCCTAGTTTACCCTTATTCATTTTCTCCTTATAGTGAAAACAGGCAGACATTCTGGAATCCAGAATCAAAGTGATCCCAGACAGTATTGTTCAGTTTATGTAGTGACTCAAGAAGACCAGGCAAGGCCAACTCAACATTATTACAATTCTTTCACAACCTGCTACTTAAAAAAAAAAAAGAGAGAGAGAGAGAGAGAGAGAGAGAGAGAGATGCTGGAAGCGATAACTAACAATATAACTTCAATGATCTCACACAATTCCTCCCATTAAGCACTGGGATTGGAGAATGCTGGAGAGTTTCTTTGCTCAGATTGCACAACAGAGCTGTCAACAAGCAAAGCTTGGCTCCCCTTTTCCTCCTCTGCATCACACCCCCTTTGTGTTTTCCTTGTGTGGTCATTTTGGAGACATACTATCTGGCTTTTTCTCACTTATTTTTAATATCCGTATGCCCAGATCAGTCAAAGACACTCTGGATTGTGCCCTGCCCCTTCTGAAATGAATTGTTCTGATCTGATCTGGAGTGCATACTAGTGTGTCTGAATCAGTACAGTTCATGATTCAGGATCTGGTAAAAATAATTGCATAGTCCTAAAATTCAGACCTGGATAGTGAATAATCCTAAAGACAGAACCAGCAGGCCACTAGTCACTCAAGCAGGGAATATTAGACTAAGGGGGGTTGCAGACTGCCAGAAATAGTGTGAATTCAGTCCACTTTTAGGGTTAGGGTTAGAGTTAGGGAACCATGGGAACTGTATTTTATTGTGGCATCAGAGTTGTCTGACAGAGAAGGCTCAATGTCTCAGAAAAATAACAGTTCCCATGATTCCCTAGCACTAACCCTAACCCTAAAAGTGGACTGAATTCACACTATTTCTGGCAGTCTGCAACCCCCCTAAGTAAAAGTTACCAATTTTTTAAAACTAAGTAGTAGAAGCAATTAAGAATCTGCATCATTAACAACAACCGTGCATGAAAATAAGAAACAGATATTTTGTGAAGGGATCTTAATAGCATTACAATGCAGAACAATGTGGCAGTTTTGGAGAGATGCAAACAATTCATAATTATTTTGAGATGTAGGATTAATGTTGGAGGAGAGGATTGAATATGGCAAGGTGCCATTTGAGTTTAGTTTGTCCTCTAGCACCCCATGGCAGTAACTCTTGTCAGTGAAGCTACCCAATAGTAGAGCGTATTTACTAATTAAATATTTGCCATAAGAGTGAATGGCACCCATTGGGTAGGGCAGTCAGAAACAACTTGTCCCATTTCAGAAGTGAGAAACTTTGTCATGTCAAAGGATTGTATGGTACCCCATGGATACCATACAAGCACAGCAGCTGAAATTGCAAACAGGGCAGCTGAAATTTGGCAGCTGCTGCTATGTTTGCTATCACTGTTGCAACTCATGAGGAAATGTGAGAGGAGCTGTTGCAGTTGCTCTCTGTGTTTGTGAGAGTGTTCTCTTGCAGCATACAGCACTGCCAGATTGCAATTCCTGGAAGTGACAGAAAGGAAATGTAGAAAGACACCTTAATCTTCGTATTTCATATGAATTACATCCAAGGGTATTAAAAGAACTGGCAAACATAATATCAGAACCATTGGCAATAATCTTTGAGAACTCCTGGAAAACAGGAGAAGTCCCAGCGGACTGGAGGAAGGCAAATGTTGTCCCCATCTTCAAAAAGGGAAAAAAAGAGGATCCCAACAATTATCGTCCAGTTAGTCTGACATCAATACCTGGAAAGATTCTGGAGCAGATCATTAAACAGAGAGTCTGTGAACATCTGGAAGGTAATTTCATAACCACAAAAAGTCAACATGGGTTTCAGAGAAACAGGTCATGCCTGACAAATCTGATCTCTTTTTTTGATAAAATTACCAGCTTTGTAGATGAAGGGAATGCTGTGGATATAGTATATCTTGATTTCAGTAAGGCCTTTGACAAGGTTCCCCATGACATTCTTGCAAACAAGCTGGTCAAATGTGGGCTAGACAAAGTAACTGTTACATGGATTTGTAATTGGTTGACTGGCCGAACCCAAAGGGTGCTCAACAATGGCTCTTTTTCAACGTGGAAAGAAGTGACCAGTGTGGTGCCACAGGGCTCTGTCCTGGGCCCAGTGCTATTCAATATCTTTATTAATGACTTGGATGACGGTATTGGGGGCATAGTTATCAAATTTGCAGATGACATCAAATTAGGAGGAGTAGCTAATACCTCAGAGGACAGGATCAAAATTCAAAATGACTTGAACAGACTAGAAAGCTGGGCCAAAGCTAACAAAATGAAATTCAACACGGAGAAATGTAAGGTACTGCACTTAGGGCGGAAAAATGAAAAGTACAGATATACAATGGGAGACAACTGGCTGAATGAGACTACATGTGAAAGGGATCTAGGAATCCAGAGGGGCCACAAGTTGAACATGAGTCAACAGTGCGATGCAGCAGCTAAAAAGGCCAATGCAATTTTAGGCTGCATCAGTAGAAGTATAGTGTCTAGATCAAGAGAAGTAATAGTGCCACTCTATTTTGCTTTGGTCAGGCCTCACCTGGAATACTGTGTCCAGTTCTGGGCACCACAATTCAAAAAGGATGTGGAGAAACTGGAGCGTGTCCAAAGGAGGGCAACTAAAATGGTGAAGGGTCTGGAAAGTAAGCCCTATGAGGAACGACTTAGGGAGCTGGGGATGTTTAGCCTGGATAAGAGAAGGTTAAGAGGTGATATGATAGCCATGTTTAAATATCTGAAGGGATGTCATATTGAGGAGGGAACAAGCTTGTTTTCTGCTGCTCCAGAGACTAGGACCCGAAACAATGGGTGCAAGCTCCAGGAAAAGAGATTCCACCTCAACATTAGGAGGAACTTCCTGACAGCAAGGGCAGTTCGACAGTGGAACACACTCCCTCGGAGAGTAGTGGAGTCTCCTTCCTTGGAGGTCTTTAAGCAGAGGCTGGATGGCCATCTGTCGGGGATGCTTGATTGGGAGTTCCTGCTTGGTAGGGGGTTGGACTGGTTGGTCCTTGTGGTCTCTTCCAACTCTATGATTCTATGATTCTATGATTTACATTCTGGTTTCTATTTCCTGGTCATTTTAGGGGATGTTGAAAACAAGCTTTTAAGTTGGAGATGCATGTATGGCAGGGAGATCTGTCAGGATTTTTTTAAAAAAGTGTCCTTTCTTTACAGTTGGTGAAGGATTTTTTCTTGTTGATTCTATGAGAATACAATACAGGTAAACATTCTGTTTATTTTTAACAAGCAAATGTTTTAACAAACATGATGCTACTATATCCTTTTTTTGCATGAAGTAAAG
Organism: Phrynosoma blainvillii; assembly: GCA_026167975.1. Classification (NCBI taxonomy): domain Eukaryota; kingdom Metazoa; phylum Chordata; class Lepidosauria; order Squamata; family Phrynosomatidae; genus Phrynosoma; species Phrynosoma blainvillii. Next base: position 117,059,352 of record JANUYF010000001.1, on the reverse strand, counting down.
GAAGAGTGTATACCAAACTCAGAGAAAGAGTAAAGCATAACCTCTTCTCAGCACAAGCAGATCTGTTTTACCTCAGGCCACAATCAACATTCCTTTGAAGTAAACTAGCAGCAACACAGTTGTTGTAAATGACATCTAAACTACACACAGAGTGATAAAAACTAAGCCCCTGTTGTGTGTTGCATGCACTATATCCCTAGGTGGTTTATAATAGACCACTGTGCCTTATTGCTCTTTCTCAGAACACTTTGAGCATAAATACATTTTTAACTGAATATTTCACACCTTGAGCTGGAGTGAATTTTTTATTTGATGTGTGCCATGACTTTATGAGTTTTCACCAAAGAAGGTTTTGCAGGATATGCATTTTTAGACCACCTGAAGCCCTGTTTGCTCACTACTCACTCCAGCATCCTATGAATAAAGGAGTCCCAAGCCCCAGATCTCTATGATGTCAATTTCCTTATGTGGAAAATGTGGGACGCATTCCTCTGCTCAAGCAATGAACAAACTGGGGTACTGAACAAGACAATAATACTGAGGGAAAATGGAAGGCAATACGAAAAAGATGAATCCCACATTACAGATAGATCGATTCAACTGGGGATCTTGGAAGTCTCTCATTCATAGGGATGACATAAAGTGAAGCTGACTTGATGGAAAATAACATTAGATCCTGGAAGAGGGAGCCAGACTGTCCTTTTCTGAACCTATTCAGGGGTTGCAGCCTACCCTACTATACCCCACCACACTATACTCCAAAATTTGCCATTACAAATCTTCTCTATTAAACCAAAGTGGTTTTGGAGCACATGCATTGCTTTAAACTGAGTTTCATTTCTGGGAAGTTTATGGGAGACTGTTTGGCTTGAAAAGAAAGCATGCACTCCCTGTGCACCTTATCTCAAAAGAAAATCAAGGGTGAATTTAGTGAAACAGGCAGGAAACTAAAACAAAACAAAACAAAGCAAAAGAAAAACACACATTGTGTATATACTGTAGGCTGTAAATTGTCCACTTTTGGAGTAGATTCCTTGACATCACCTTGATATAAGTTGCATATATTAACTTAACTGATTCAATGTGTAGTATGAATAAATCTGGAAGTAGGGCCATGATGGAAATTTATAGTAGGTTCTTATGCTTGTCTACTTGGAAGTAAGCCTCATATACGACAAAACTGAATTCCAGTAGTGTGCACAGACTGCATTCAGGTACTGGAATCTCAAGCAAGTTTACTCAGAACTACATCCCACTAAATTTAGTGGGATGTATTTCATAGACAGTGTGTTTAGGACTGAAATCTTATTCTGGCCTTGCTTCCACTGAAGAAAAAAATGGCGTCACCTTGTAGTGGCCACAAGCTAGGCACATGACTTTTTGATGATTTGCAGGGAAGTTACTGCAGATTTGCAGGGGATGCAGTTCAGAAGGCTTTAATCCAATTTCTAAAAAGCCACCTTTCACCTTGAACTTCTAAAAATCCAGATTTTTCTATGTGTAGCCCACATTCCAGGGTGGTTTTGGTGAGGGGCAGGAGTAGGAGGAGCTTTTGGTGGGTGGGACTGGTTGGGTCTGGCAAGCCTGGTGGGTCACCATGTTTTCTTACTTCACTGCAGGTTCAGTCATGAGATCAGCAGTGAGGCGTTAGATCAGGCTACCCCTCCCTCTTCTGTGCTGTCTGAGTGTTACATTTATTTTTACTCTTTGTTTTTACTCACCTCCACTCCAATCATCCCCTCTGATCAGCATTGTACCATCTTTGTTTTTATTTCAGTAAATGGGGCATGCACATTCCCTTTCCCCTCTGATCACTTGCTTGCTTGGTCATGTGGAGATGTCTCTCTCTCTCTCTTTCACACACACATTCCCATCATTTGCTCAATCAATCATATGGAGATCTGCAATGTATATATGGGGGAGGGGTCAGGAAATAGGGAGTGTGTATGATCTCCACACAAGTGAGCAAGCACATTCTATGAGGGGAGAAGGAATGCATGTGCTCCATTCACTGAAGTAAAACCAAACATCACACAATGCTGATTGGGGGTGGAGGATCAGAGGGAGTAGAATAAAAAGAGTAAAAGCTAATGTGACATTTTGCCAGAGGTGAGGAAGAGGAAGGAGGTAGACTGATCTAGTCCCTCACCACTGATCTCATGGTTGTCTAACAACAGGCAAACAATAACAGCTATTGGTTGATGCATGCTGGGAAGGCAAAAAACTGCAGAGTAAAGTGGGTTCACCAGGGGAAATGTGTGGCCAGTTAGGCAAATGGCATCTCACTGTGTTTGTTAGTGTATGATAATTAACAGGTCTCTGAAAGGTTCTTGTGGACCAGAAAAATGCAAGGTGAGGCTGATTTTTTGGTCAACTCCTCTTTTACTGAAAAACTGTAAATAAATTTCGAATGAGATGTACAAAGACTTTCCAACTTTCAGCATAGTGTCTACAGACCAACTGGTAGTTCTGCTTATATGGATATATAAATCTAGCATAACTGCTCTGACTTCAGAGTTTCCAAGAAACGAAATCAGCAGAAGGTTTCTAGATACAGTATGTTAGCCATATGTGTGAAATTATTTCCTGCACATTTGACACATTAATGGGGGCTTTTAAACCAATACATCATGCATGGATGGTACTTAATGTTCCATTTGCTGCCCCTAGCAAAGTATTCATATGTGTTAAAATAAATGCAGCAGCTGGTGGCATATGCTGTCTGAAAAACATCATCTGAGATTTTTAATCAATGGGAGAAAATTCTTAGTATAGCCTAGTCTCAAATCATAGATATGCTAGGCTTTAGATACCAGTTGATGAGCAGTATTCTTTAGTTCTAACCACATATCTCAGAACCAGAGAACTATCTGTCCAAACTCAAGCATGGACTAAAATTAAATCAAATCCATGACATTCCCAAAGCATTTGTTATCAGTAGACATACACACACCACATCTGAATGTCTTTCAAAAATTCTGTAACAAAACTTTCCATAAACCAACATTTACTACATGTGTTGGGATACAATTCTCATCATACTCAGGAAATTCACACAGCATGACCCAGCATGGTGAGGGATGATGGGAACTACAGCCAAAAACACATTGGGGACACCAGGTTGCAGAATATGCTGTAAGAGCACTTCCTTTTTATTTGTGGCTACTTTGTGGACAGATATGTTCAAGGAATTCAATAAACTGTTGCTAGGTCTATGTATGTGTATGCATGTATTAATATTGTATTAATGTATTATGTATTAATACTAATATACCATGTATTAATATTGTTTTGCTGCCTTTAACTGGACATTAACTTGATATTTTCCAGATAGTTTCCATCTAAACACATTTGAACCCTTGAAAATGTGATGATTTTAGCAAATGCTTTTAAACCCAATGTGGTGATTTATGGAAGTCAATTTCCATACCAATTCACTTCAGTAGAAAGTGCAGCTTTAGATTCCTATTTCTTTGCATGTGGGAAGCAGCCCTTCTGTTAAAGTGAGTTGGCAGAGGCTTCCTATATGTACAAACTGGATCACACATATATTAGGGTTGTGTATACCCCCAATCTTATTTAAGGCCTGATTTATCTATTCAGATTGTGCCCTGCCCTGATCTGGAGTCAAGATCTGGATCACTATTTGGGAATCTGGATTTCTCTCCATTTCACATTTATTGGCAAGCTAAATGACTACAAGTTGTCTCTTTCATCACACATTTGGATCAAACTTGGAGGCAGGGTAGACACTAAAGCAGGGGTAGGCAACCTTTCCCCTTTAAGGGCCGAGGGACTTCAGCTCCCAGAAGCTTCAGCCATGTTGGCCAATAGTCCCATGTTGGCCAAGAGCTCCTGGGATTCTGGGAGCTGAAGTCCCTCGGCCCTTAAAGGGGAAAGGTTGCCTACCCCTGCCCTAAAGAATGGATTAACTTTGTTTAATAGCAGAGAGGTAGCTTCAATCTTGTTGTTTTGGGGGGGGGGTTGTGTGTGAGTGAGTTTTACATTTTTGTTTTAAAATTCTACTTGGAAATGAACTTGGTTGAACAAATGTCTGTGTTAATGTGATGCATGTGTTCTGCTTTATGAAACAAGCATGGTGTTGTCTCTATCTTTCTTAAATGATACATTAATCCGGAGTTGCAAATATATTTCTAGTGACTAAAATCATCAGTGAAGAAAAGAAACAACTAACTAATGGGAGAAATACAATATTTGTGACTAGGATTTGCCTTGAGACAAAGCAGTGCAGTGGTGGCAGCTTAAGATTTTTCTTTCAGTAGCTTCTTTAAAACACACAGACTTCTGGTGAGTGAGTATGGGCATGAGGAGCCAGCTGTCAGAACTCTGACAGCTGGCTCTTCATGGAGGGCTTAAAGCGGCGGGGGGGGGGGGGAACGAAGACTGCTAGTTATTGCAAGACCATTAGGTCAGACTCTTCCTGGCATGGAAGAGGCAAGGGTCCTCACAGAGGCTTAAACCAGCCCGCTTTGACCAGTGGTAAGAAAAGATCCCAAAGTATGGAGTGCAGAATGAAGTGCAGGAGGAGCAAACCAAGCCACAGCAAACAAAGGGCTGAGGATAGCTGAGAGAGCCAAGCCCTTCACAAACACTGAGGCAGATAAACACCAGCCACCTTAGCCATAAATACAACATAACGAAGAGGCTTCCAAGGTAGAGTGAGTGGGGAGAAAGCCAACTTGTTTAAATGGAGAGTTTCTTTAGTATTCCAGCAATAATCAGTCATCATATATACACTTTGCAAACATTAAACAATAAACAGAGTTGTAAATTACCCAAAATGGGAAATTGTGAAACTGTGATAAAACTTTGAAGTCTCTGGATATTACCACATATAAAGAAAAGGAAACAAGAAAAATAATAAGAAATGAGGGGGGAAAAGAGAGGGGGGAAAAAGAGGAGAAAAAGAGAAAGAGGGTAAGAAAACACTTAAATATACCTTAAAAAGATAAATTTAATTATATTTAATTCTACCTCATATTGCCAATCAATAAGAAGAAAATTTAGGTTTCTTCCATAATGTAGAAGCATTCTGAAATATAGGAAACATAGGAATCCATTGTGAAATTTATTTGATGATCTGAAAAATTATTTTTTAATTTATTCTGAAGACCACTTTTAAATTTAAAATAGAAAACTCTCCTCAAAATTGATGAAATATATGATGAAATTAAGAGATCAGAACCATTAATCACTGATTTAGCTATTGAAGAATTTGAAGGAAATACTAAATTGTGTTAAAAATTTGAGAGTTAATCAAATCTGAAATTACTTTTGATTTATTTAAAATTCTAGACTCTTTGATTTAAAGAATTTTTTTTATTAAATTAAATTAAATCAGATACTTAAAATGGCAACTACACACAAAAGAATCAACAGTAACACAGGCACAAGCCAATGGGCAATAGCAAAGAAGGGCTTCGGTAGAACAAAGTTCTCTTCTGGAAGAAATAAGGAAAATAAATATTGATATATAATGAATGCAAATAACTTTGCATCAAGAAATTAAAGATTTGAGAATAGATTTAAAACAAGTTTTTAAATCAGAAATTAAAGTAATTTTTGAATCTTTAGAAGAAGTTAAAAAGATATCAAGCAAGCTAATGTCAAGATAAAGAAATTAGAGACAAAAACAACAGAATTGGAAGATACAGTACTGAAGATGTAAACAATGCATAAGAACGATCTAGATCAAAGAGCCCTAGATGAACTTCATTGTTTAAACATTCTAGGGCTACAAGTAAATCTACAAGTAAAAGATTACAAATGGAGATTAAGATTTTAAAGCAACAGATACAACAAAAGTGGACTGAGAAAATTGAGCAAAAAATAAAATCATTAAAACAGAAAACACTTCTAATTTGCAAATAAATCTGAGAGGTGGCTAACTCATGAATTAAGAAAAGAAAAATGATAACACAATTAAAACAAGCAAAGACTATTTTGATGGAACAAAAAGAGATAAAAAAGATTTTTGAAAATTACTACAGAAATCTTTAAAAAAAATAAGGTAGAGAAAAAAGAAATAATAGAATATATAGTAAGAATTAAGATCATACCTGTAAGTGACCACCATAGAGAAATACTAAATCAACCAACCTCAAAGTTAGAGATACAAGAAGCAATTAAAACAGCAAAAAAGGTAAAACTCCAGCCCCAGATGGTTTTACTACAACATATTATAAAGAATTACAAGATATATTGATAGAACTTTTGCAGCTGACAATGAACATCATACATGAAGGAAATATGCCACATACTTGGGAAGAAGCCAACATAGTTCTGATCCCAAAAGATGGTCGAGATCCTCTATACCTTGAAAATTACAGACCTATATCGCTTTTGAACATGGACTACAAATTGTTTACCACAATACTAGCCAACAGATTAAAAAAAATTAATTACCTGGATACTTGGGGACCAATGAGAAAAAACTTGCCGACATAGAGAAAGCCTTTGACAATGTTCATTGGAACTTAATGCATAAAATCTTGAAGAAAATGGAAGTGGGAAAAAGATTTTTGGGATGGACGAAAGCTATATATTCCATACAGAAAGCAAGAATTATTGTCAACGGTGAAAGAACAGAAGCAATTGAAGTGCTGAAGGGAACACATCAGGGTTGTCCCCTGTTGCCTCTTTTATTTATTTTGACCATTGAGTTATTACTTAACAATATAAGGAAAAATAAAGAGATAAGAAGGGTTAAAATTAAGGGTGCTGAATATAAAGTTTGAGCATTTTCTGATGACCTCTTAATTTCCTTAAGTGACCTTTGTAATGACATCTTAAATTTACAAAAAGAATTGGTGAGTTTTGAAAAGATATCTGGGTTAAAAATTAACAACCCCCCCCAAAATAATTATGACAAAAAACCATAGAGAGTCAATGGCATTTCACTTAAGTAAAAAGGTAAAATATCTGGGCATAGTATTGACTGGAAAAAATACAGATTTATTCAGCAATAATTATAAAAAATGTTGGGAAAGGATAAAAGATAGAAAGATAGATCTTGAAAGATAGAAAGAAATTAAGCTTTCCTTTCTTGGCAAAATCGCTGCTATAAAGATGACAATTCTTCAAAAAATACTGTTTTTGTTCCAGACCATCTCAATAATCCATAATACATCTATATTTCAAAATTGGCAAAAAGATATAAATGCTTTCATTTGGGAAGAGAAAAAACTTAGAATTAGGTTAAAGTATCTACAAGACTCCAAAGAGAGAGGGGGATTGGGCCTCCCAAATTTTAAACTTTATTATGATGCATGCTGTCTAATCTAGTTGAAAGATTGGTTAGACTTCGAGAATAAGGAAACTAGAAAACACAAATCTCAGATTTGGCTGGCATGCCTACTTATTTTATGATAAAATCACAGTGAATAGAGATTTTAAAAATCGTTTTGTTAGAAAATCATTACTTTTGGTATGGAACAAATATAAGAAGTTAATTTGTTCTAAAATTCTGTCATGGGCCTCCCCGCATGAAGCTTTTTTTTTTTTTTTTTTTTTTTTTTTTTTTTTTTTTTTTTAGAACAGACTCATGGGGAAATGGCAACTGGTTGAAATATCATGATAATCACTTTATCTTCATTTTTTAAAACTTGTCTAATGATTTTATTTCTAGAGATCCAGAAAAAGATGGTTCATGTATCTTTAGCTGAAGGAGAGATTTAGGAAGGATGTTAAAACAACTGGAATAGGAACCAAAAAGACTGAATTGGAAGAAATTTTATGGTCAAAAAAAGGTGTAACAATATCAAAATTATATGTTTTTGTTAAATCATTACACCGAGGATGAAATTGTGAAAGAGAATATGGTGATCTGGGCTCAAAACATAGGTAAAGCACTGGATTTGGAACAGTGGGAAATAACCTGGTTCAAGAGATTGAACCATACATTATGTCAAGATATAAAGGAGAATTACTATAAAATATATTACAGGTGGCACTTGACACCAGAGAAAAATCTGTAAAATCTATAGTAATACTAACAACAATGCAATACTAACAACAAAACTAGAAATGCGCAAAGAAAAAAGGGAAGCTGTTTCATATCTGGTGGAAGTGCAAAGAAGCAATAAAATTCTGGAAGAAAATTTGTAGAGCAATTAATAAAATTATGCAGATTAAATTAAAATTCAAACCAGAAATATTTTTGTTAAAGATGATAGATAATCCGTTGGAAAAAAATCATGCTTGTGTTTTGTTCTATATCATATCTTCTGCCAGAATGGTGTTCGCTAAAGGGTGGAAAAACAAAAAAGTACCCAAAGTAGAGGAATGGTTCCTAAAACAATACAAAGTTTTATATCTGGATAGAATGACAAGGAAATTAAGAGATTAAAAAATAGACAGTTTCTTAGAAGACTGGAGAAAGGTGCTTATGTATTTAGAACAGGAATGGGGTAGCTTGACTACAAATATGATTAAGATAGGATGATCTTAGAATTACATATAATAGAAAAAGCGTAGTTACTTTAAACAAGGCTATGGAAATGTGGAAATTATGACTTCCTTGATGGATACGGGGAGATCAGGACAAAATTAAAGATTCAAATTTCATTTTGCTTTTTATTAAAAAATGTATCAGAGAAATGTGAAACAATCTTGGGAAAAATTCTTTCAATTGTATGACAAATTTGATAGATTTGATGATGGAAGTAAATGGGTTGCTAAAGTAACAGGAAGTAAGGTGCCATCTTGTATACTATCTATGGTATATTGCATGTTATAGTTAGTCAATGTATGTGGTAGTTGTAAATATTATTTAATGTATTTTCTTTCTTTTATATGTCTGTTTTTTATATTCTTACTAACGTTGTCTGTAAATGTTTTAAAATTAAATCAACAAAAATGTATAACACACACACACACACACACACACACACACTCCCCTTCACAACCTAAATGGTAATCCCTTCCAATAAAAAAACAGGCTATTATTGATTTACCAAAATTATAAACCTACGGAAAATAAGGGGAGGGGAAATCTCCTCTCTCCCACACACAAGAAAAATGGAAGAAATATTGAGAAGGAAAGGATGGGGGGGGGGAATCCTCCCTATGCTAACAACAAACAACAACAACAACAACAACAACAAACAACAACAACAAACCTATGTATGTGTGAGTCTCAAAATTTTTTGTGAAATGATATCCAGAATCCTGTTATGAATGCATAAGTCCTGTAGTTATGGTGCTATGCAATGAATCCCATCCTGATTCCCCCCAGTCCCCACTTATTGGGAAGCAGCCATTGTAATCAGTGGGGGTCTGATCCCTTACTAATTGGGAAACAGCTGATTAACATTTCCACCCCCCTTCTGTGAGTGATCTCTGTTGAGACAGGTAAAAGCAAAATCCCTGTCACAATCCTCACAAAAGGACTGCACAGGAATCATTAATACGAAACATTCACAAGTGTATAATGCTACCCAAAAGGGCTCTGCCCAGTATCTATCATCTCTCTCTCAATCTAGCCCAAAGAAGATCCTAAGCAAAGGAGATTATCACACTGCTACCCCCCCCCCCCCGTTTACCTCTTCCTAGTTGAATTCTAATTCGGGGTCCTATCGCATTTAATTTGCTGCCGAATCAACTGGCCGAATCCAACCTGGCGGCATCCAGGTTCCAAGGCGTGCTCAGCAAACAACTTTACAAAGTCAGGAGCTTTGGTGGCAAATTATGTGCGATGGAACTTGTCTGCACCCTGAATTAGAATCCAACTTGGGAGAGGTAAGCCTTTTTTTTTTAACCGGTGCGATAATCTCAGTATGGAGGAAAGGCAGGAAACAAGGCAATTTATGACTTCAAGGACATCACACACACACAAACCTTCCCCAAATTAAAACTGACAATTAGAACTTGTCAGAAAATAATAATTAAACTCTTTCCACAGATTGGAAGTGAGTGCTAATGTTCCAGCCCTTCTTCCACCCAACTTCATTACACCATCCCATGAAGTTTTCCCCATGGGGATGGGGACATTTTCCTGTCCATCTTTTTCTTTTTACCCACACTGAAATATCTATTACACCAGAGTGACCTGGGAAGTGCTGGAGTACCTTGGGACATTGCAAACCACTCCAGAAACCATTTGACCCAATACAATCTTACAACCTGATACATAGAGATGTAAATCCTTGAATATTTCATCTTCACATGTGATAATGACTGATTATGGTAACTTTCTCCACCCCCAACCCCCAATGCTCAGAAATAATTTCCATTCTGTTTAGTGAGAGAAAAATATAATCATCAAGCTAAAGACTAAACCTATTCAGTTTTAAGACTAAGGTATCAATACTTTTGATAAACAGGAATTTAATCCATTTTGCAACTCTATGAGATTTTTTGAAGAATACACAAAGTTTGTGAATGTGTTAAATTTAGATCATGGTGGCTCTATGGCACTGAGAGATTCTGTTTCGTCAGGGATGGATAAAGTCCAACACTCCAGATGTCATTTATCTCCAACTCCCAGCATTCTTCCCCCTTATTGATACTGCCTAGAGCTCCTGGGAGTTGTAGTCCAACAACATCTGAAGGGTGTACTTTGTCCATTCCCAGTTCTAAAATTGGTAATCTCTAACAGCACTATCATATGTGATCTCACTTAGAAGTAACTGGCTTTGAATGTGGTTTACTCCTGTAAACAAAACAAGTAGTACAGTGTGCCTGCTTCTTAGTGGGCTTGCTATATGCAGACTTTAATAGAAATACCAAAAGGATTACAATTAAAAGTGTCTCTATAGTATTTCTCATTCTTTCCATTTTGACTTGCTAGCAAAATCCTTTCCTTATGTTCATTGGCTGTCCCAGTCTGTACAATGCCAGAGAAGGTTAATATGGCAGCAATCTCAATTGAAGCACCATAGACAGACATTATAATAGGCAATGTTTTATCTCTGCATTTACTTATTGTGCTCCTGTTGTTAATCTGTAATGACATTTGACACATCACAGCTAATCCTAAATGGTTGCAGACACAAGTGCTAAAATAATTATAATCAAATGTATTTCAGATTAATTTTAAAAATTATTGTGAATTACTTTATGTTTTTCCCCCTGTTAATATTTATTACTTTAATTTTGCAACAGCAAATGGTTTTATTAATGGACATTAATAATATATAGTTACCAACATGCATACATAGAAAAGGTTCAAAGTTAGTAAACGCCATATGAAAATTCAGTTGTAGAGGGAAAATTAAAACAAACAATTGAAGAGGCAATTCATGAGTGTGAGATCAATGAATGAAATTTTCTGCAATGTGCCAATGTCAATCTATCAGCAATGTGTTTTGATTTTGCAGTGTTTATACTGCTTGGCTGTATAAATCTTAAACTAAAGAGAAATGAGGATTATGTCCTGCAACAGGCAACTGTTATAATACACAAGGCAACATTAAGAATGTTTAAGTCTTAATATATAAACATGCAATTTGCTGAAAGAAAAGATACTGTAAGAATAAAATTCCCATGTTACTTTTGTTCCCTGGATAATTGCAATGATTGCTATGAAAAACCAGCAACATATAGTTTTTGCTTCTAGGACACACTATGTTCAGATAATACCAGCAGAGCAAAAATAAGCCCCAGGTATACTAACCAGGGGGTGAAGGGTGTAAAATGGAGGAGAGGCACTTTGTTGCTGTTGGGGATGGACTTTGCTGGTGTAAATGGATGAACAGAGTCCAAGAAGCCCATTTTTACCTATACATCAGGACAGTACTGATGGCTTTCCTGATGGAAAAGCAGTCCCTAAGCCCCAGATGAGACACGGCATAATAGCTGATGGTGACTGGAGTAGTGAAACTGCTCCAGGTTTTAATCCAAAAAGTTATCTAAGGTGCTCGGGATAGGATTCCTTTAAGATTCAGGGGGGTTGCAGACTGCCAGAAATAGTGTGAATTCAGTCCACTTTTAGGGTTAGGGTTAGTGCTAGGGAATCATGGGAACTGTTATTTTTCTGAGACATTGAGCCTTCTCTGTCAGACAACTCTGATGCCACAATAAAATACAGTTCCCATGGTTCCCTAACTCTAACCCTAACCCTAAAAGTGGACTGAATTCACACTATTTCTGGCAGTCTGCAACCCCCCTCAGACTAAACTCAGCATGGATTCACTGACATGTAAGCTACCATCTTCCACTAATGTTGTAGAAATAGATCCCCTGTCAAGGGTTCTCAGGATAGGGCCTCTCAGCTACACCAGTCTAAAATTGTTATGGTGATTCCCTCTATTGCTTTCAATGTGATTCTTTAAAATAAAAACTATGTATCTAACTTCTGCAGAGGGAAATGAAAGGTAAATCAATCTCTTCCTACACTTCCCATCATGACCATGTGAGCTGACAGGTTTTAGGGAGCAGCAAAGGTTCTGTCACTCATCACCCCACTTAAGATTGCTCTGTAAGAGTAAGGGGCTTTGCAAACCGGCACAAAGGGCTGGACTGGGGGTGGAGTTGGGGCAGGGCAGCCGCATGTTGGCCACCCTGACTCCACCCGGACCATGTCCTGATGCTGCACACCTGTTTGCATGGCGCATAGTGTCAGGATGCCCTCTTGGCACAGCATGTGCACACGCTGCCCCAAAAGGGTGCAAAAAAACCACCATCACAGCTGAAAGGGCGGCCTTTTGCCACCCTCAAAAGGAGCGGCATTTTACCGCTCTTTTGGGGGCAACAAAAAGGAGGATCAGGACTGTGGCATGCAGTTTCCATGGCCCCGATCCACCGCTCCCAGGGATGGCTCTGTGCTGCCTCTTTTGGGCTGTCTGTATCGGCTCTATGTTATTAACTCTGTTATTAACACTGTAGAAATAATGCAGTTTGATACCACTTAAGTGCTGTAGCTCCATCCTATGGAATCCTGGAATGTGTAGTTTTAGAAGGTCTTTAGCCTCCTCTGCTAAAGAGTGCTGGTGCCTCACAAAGCTACATATCCCAGGATTTTGTAGGATGGAGCCATGGCAGTTAAAGTGTCAAACTGCATTATTTGTACAGTGCAGATCCACTCAAGAGATGTCAATTCTCTTGTAAGGGAAGTGCAACCTGTCTGTAGTCTATGTGACTCCAGTAGGTGCTTGTACTGACAAAAATTAATAATCTTTAAATAAAAACACAGAGAGATAGATTCCAAACTCTGAATAGAGTGGAGCCAAAAGATCTTTCACTGATACGGCTTTTTGGATTTATTCTTTTGGCTAAACACCTACCATTGCTTTTGAGAGATAGAAGATCTTTTATAAAGCTTACTTACCTTCAAACAACATTGACACAAACAACATTGACACAATAACAAGTGAGAGGTTTGAAAAATTCAACAGTGAAAATGCTCATAAGGATTCTTTGCAGAGTCTGACTTTCCTAAATAAATAAAACTAATGACCCAAATAGTCTTTCTCATCTGGTTTAAAGGAGAAAATAAATGAAGAAGACACATGTTGTCCTGAAAGAACCCAACACTAGCCCTATTTTTAAAACAATTACTACAAAACCAAAATATTTGTTTATATGAAAGCCCACAAAAGCTAAGATCAACACTCATTTATTAGTTTTGTCAAAATTCTCAGTCATGAGATCTTACATCTCACTGGCCTACTGAGGTTGATGACAGAAGTGGCACAGAAGTGAAGGTGAAGGTGGCAGTGACTGGGGAAAAGAAAGCATTGGTGAGGAAAACAGGGAAAAGCAGTGGTGACAGGAGTAAGAGAAGAAGCCTGAAAACTTGATATGACTTATTTTTCAAATGCCTGGCTTCTGGGGGCATCCTAGAAGCAATAAACTAATCATCCCTCTACTGCCTCTTCTCATCATTTGAGTGGTATAGCATTATAGGATCTTGGCTAGGATATAGTAGAACATAGCAAAACAAACAAGCAACAAAAATGGTAAGGATCCTATAATGCTATACCACTCCGGTGATGGAAAGCAGTAGTGGATTGTACTGCATGTGGTTTGATCTTTTTACCACTTGTGCAGTAAAGGACTTCTGAACTTGTAGTATGGGAAAATGTCTCGCTTTTGCCAGTGTTTCCACATACAACACTGAATCCAGTGATCAGTGGTACTATGCCAGCAAGGCTTTCTGCACTGTTGGTCTTGAATAGGCCCTTGGTCTTTATCTGTGGGTTTTTAAGCAAAGTTTTTATTTAACACACTTTTTTTGGTTAGCATTTTCCAAAAAACAAACAAAACAAAACAAAACAAAAACAAACAACAACAAAAACAAAAACAAAACCCAAAAAACAAAACTCAACAACAATAGTATTCTTCTGACCAGCAATAACCTTAACTGTCCTCCAGGATAGCTTTGTCAGGTCTCAGGGCCTGGCCACTCTATTCTTCTGTCCTCAGAGGAAGGGGGTAGAAATCTCAGGGTGGTAGTACTGCCTCAGATGTGTGTGTGTATATTTTTCAATGTCTTAGTCTTTGTATTTTTATTTGATTAGTATACTCCATGGACCAATGTGATGTAGTGGTTTAAGTATAGGACTATGACTCTGGAAGTTGGGGTTTGATTCCTTGCTCAGCAATGGAAACCTGTTGGGTGACCTTGGACAAAAATAATATTTTACTTGCTCTGTCTCCTTGGAGTTGATGAACCATCTATATGATTTCCTTTTTCTACAAAATACTACTATTTTAGACTTATTATTGCTAACGACCAGATCATTTCCCTTACAATAAGCAGAAAATTATCTTAGCAGTCTTATCAAACCAACTTGAGATGTTGAATGGAGAATCATATCATCTGCATACAATAATATGTTTACCACTCCATTTAAAATTTTTGGCATATGATAATCCTGATTTTGTAATGAAACAACAATATCATCAATATAATTATCAAAAAGAAAAGGTGCTAGATGCTGCCTTGACAAAGCTCTTTGTGTGTTGGAATCATATCTGTCAAAGCAAAACTTACACCTGTTCTAACCTTCAAACAAGTTTCTGTATAAAGTGCTTTCATAAGTGATAAAAGTCTTGGGTCTATATTTGTCTTCGATAATTTTCTCCAAAGACACTATCTGTTTATAATATCAAAGACTGCTCATAAATCAATAAAAGCTGCAAAAAGCTGTCTGCCCTGTGTAGAATACTTAGTTATCAAATGATGTAATATAAAACAATTATCCAATACAGATCTCTCTTTTCTAAAGCCAGCCTTCAGCTAAGATAGATTTTTCATCTGTCCAGTCCTCTAATTTATGCAAGAGGTGCTTTGCATAAATTTTAGCTGGCATATTGATCAAGCTGATTGGTCTATAGTTCCCAGGATCCTGTCAATTTCCTTTTTTAAATATTGGTACTACTATACTAAGATTCCAGCCATTAGGTATACATCCTTTCTTATTTATATGTGTGAATAACCCTGCCAATAATGGTGACCATTAATCAACATTACTTTTAAACAATTCAGGGGGCAGGACCTTGGACAAGTCACACACTCTCAGCCCAGAAAACTCTGGGATTGGATTACCTTAGGGCCACCATAAGTAGGAAAAAGCTTGAAGGCACACAACAACAACAACAACAACATCCACGCAATTCTGGTTGATGCTTAATGTATCATGACATCACCAGGGCTTCACTTTAACATCACCCTTGTACCATCATCATGGCCTGCTTCCTGTGCTTTCACAAGAGATCATCTCTAGGTCTCAAATTTTGTCCCAGAAATCTCAGGGCCTGGGATAGTCCTGTTTTGGAAATCCTAAGCCCTCCCTGCATGACAGAACTGGCAAGACATCTCTCCTCAGCATGTGTACTGGAATTGGCACAGCCCCATGGGCAGTGATGTTAAACCACCAGTGTCTCTGATGGCTATATGTTACTTCCTCTTCCCTTATTGAAATAAGAAGCAGCAGCAGCAGCAACAAGAAGAACAGCTTGTCTTGCTGGTAAGCATTGTTTCTGTAACTGCTATTTTTTTCTCCCTAGTATGCATCTGAGCTCTGATAGAGTCTTACTCTGGTATGACATGGTTTCTATCAGGGAAGGGGCTGAACTGTTATGAGAGAATTGAAATGGCAGCTCTAGAGGCAATGGTTTCCAGTTATGTTCACTTCCATCATGCCTGTCTCTTGAAACCAAGCTTCTTCACTTTTGCTTGGGTTTAAGTACCCCTTCCCTTGCCCTCTATTGTACTGAGGTACATCTAAGCAGAGCCCTGACCCTGGCCCTGTTTGTGACTGTTGCTGAAAAGACTGTTGACCACTTAGCAAAGGTCAAAAGCCACAAGACTGAATCAAGTTTAAGATATTACTATAAAAGACAGAGAAATAACATATAGTCATTAGATTAAGGTGATTAGACAGGCAATATGGGTAGCAGGAATCTTAAAAGGGTCAAGAAATCACACTGTGCAAGGATAATAATAGGTAAGTAAAAGGTAAAAATGTTTGAAACAAAAGTTAATCTAAAGAGAAACAAAGTGAAAAGGAGCCCACATTTCTAACCCAGAAGAGCATGCAGATCTGATTCTGTCTTCTCATGTCAAGCAATTGCTTAACAATAGGAAGCACACAGGAAGGGTATTATCATTATCACAGGAAATGAATGCAAGACCTTCATGAACAAAAGCATATGAGGCCATTATTTGTATAGGCTTCAGGACTATGTGAAAGGAGGATCTTATCTTGCATTTTACAGATTTCAAAATGGCACAATCCCATAAATGTCTACACAGATATAAGTTCTCTTGAGTTCAAATAAACTTTACTTCTGGCTTTACTCAGGGTCAGTTTGCATAAAACTCACTTCACTGAAGGTGGTTTGCAATGGAACTGAGAAGAAAGGATCCTTTTTAGATAGTCTTTTTGTTCAGGAAGAGACCAAATTATCTTCTGCTTTTTAAAAAACCCCTTTGCACTGGATTTGATTGCTTTCCACTTGGATTTTGCAGAAGAATCATTAAAGATTCTGTTAAAAGTGTGGTTTTTACTGTGCCTATTAGCTATCACAGAAGAATATACAATAATTATGGTTCTCAGTTTATTATATCCCAAGCTGTCTTGTTAAAGCAAGAAACATGCTTTGATCATGGAAAAACCTTATGAAAGGTGTTCATTCTTTGCCACAACTTTACCTCTTCAGATCCTACTTATCATATCAACCCTGATTGTCTGGGTCCCGCATAAATACTGGGCAACTCAATGCTAATCTGAAACAGATGCTTGTTCATTATAGTCTATTCAATATGCAGAGATTTGGGGTTTTATAATGTTAAACAGGCTGTCCACTTTAACATAATATTTGAGTGTACTATAACACTTCATACAATAATTTGCCAAACCGTAGGCCCAGGTGCTGCATGATGGGGTGAGCTCCTGTCATAGTCCCAGCCTCTGCCAACCTAGCAGTTCGAAAGCATGCAAATGCAAGTAGATAAATAGGTACCACTTCAGTGGGAAAGTAAACAGCATTTTGTGCAATCAGGCTGACCACATGATCACAAAGTAGTCTCTGACAATGTTGGTTCTCCGGCTTAGTAACGGAGATGAGCACCCTCCCCCCTACAGTTGGACATGGCTTGACAACCTTGTCAATGGGGGAATACCTTTATATTTGTATATACTTTAGAATCTTTACATAAAGGGAAGTCTGAGTAATATTTTTTTTATTTAAATTTTATTAAGAATTAAAAACATACATAAAATACACAAATACACAAACATATAAACATGGACTAACATAAACACACAACACAAACACACTATGGAAACTTCCTAAGCAAGAAAACAGAGGGATTAATAATGTTGTAACAAAATAGCCTTTCAATGTATATTTCATGTTATATCTCAGTCCTTGTTTCACCTTATTATTTAGCTTACTATATATGCCACTATATATAACATTATACATTCTAATATAATAAATCTAAAACAGGTGTCAACCCTTCTAATTATTGCTTATACTCACTCAAACAAATCTTTTTCTACATATTAAATACGACACGTAGCTATAAGTGATTATTCCATAATTCAATAATTTTTATCTTTTATAATATCTAATATATAACATACAGAGTTTAAATTAAACCCGATCATCAAAAAATAATACAGCGAAGCTTGGAGTCTGAGTCCATTTTTTCCATGTATTTATACCACCGGGCCCAATTCTTATGGAACTCAATCTGTGAATTATGATGACTTAAATATGTCAACTTCTCCATCTCATATATCTCATATACCTTTAATCTCCATTCTTCAACTGTGGGAATATCTCTCCCCCCCCAATATTTTGCGTACAGTGTTCTGGCTGCAGTTATTAAAAAAAAAAAGTAATTTTTCAATATTTTTATCATAATCATCATTAACAGTATTCAAAAGATAGAGCTTTGGGTCACAGTAAATTTGTACAGCCAATATTTCCTTGATTTCTTTATGGATCCTATTCCAAAATTCTTTAGCTACTTTACAGTTCCACCACATATGAAGGTAGGAACCTATTTTGAGTTCGCATTTCCAGCATTTTGGGTTATGCCCTTTATACATTTTGGATAGTCTAAGGGGGGTTAGATACCAACGACACATTGATTTGTATACATTCTCTCCTAGGTCCATATTTACTGTGTACTTTTAATGTCCTTTTCTAGTTTTTTCCCAGGTTTCTAATTTTATAACTTGATTTGAATCTTGTGCCCATTTAATCATATAATCTTTTATTGTAATTTCTTCTAATTCCCAATCTCTAATTAGATTATAATATTTAGATATCATTTTTTTTTTTACATCTCCAGTTATGATTTTTTCAATTTTTTTCTTGGCAGGTCCAATTTGATCTGAGTGATAATCCACTTTGAATTGTTCTAATAATTGTCTATATATAAACCAATTAATTTTGTAGCCTGCATGTTGCAAATCTTCCTGAGCTTTAAATATCATTTTAGTTCCATCTAATTCAATCAAGTTTTTGTATCTTATCCATACACCCTCATCATATAGACCTTTTATCAAAATGGCTTCTGCGGATGAAGCCCAATATGGGATTTTATTACACCATTTTTTCTTATATTTTGTCCAGACCCATAGACACGCCTTACGTATATAATAGTTTTTAAATTTGCAGTCCTTCTTAATTTTTTCATAAAATAAATAGGCATGAAATCCAAATTGTAGATCAACCCCTTCCAAATCTAAGATCCTTTTATTGTCTAACTTAAACCATTCCCGTAACCATTCAAATATACAAGCTTCATAATACCATAATATGTTGGGCAAAGATATTCCACCCCGATCTACGGTATCTATAAGATTTATTAATTTAATTCTAGGTTTCTTATTTTTCCATACAAATTTGGATATATCCTTGTTCCATAGTTTGAATGGTGCCATATTATCAATAATAGGGATGTTTTGAAAATAGTACAATAATTTAGGAAGCACCAACCTTTTTATAAGAGCAATCCTACCTAACCATGATAGATTCAGATGATCCCATCTTCTAAAATCTTCTTTAATCTCCTTCCAAATTTTTTGATAATTATTTTTAAACAGATCTTAATTTCTAGTGGTAGACCAAATTCCCAAATATTTCACTTTGTTTTCAATTTTGAAAACAAATATTGCAGTTATGTTGTCTGCTTCTTTATTTGATATATTCATTAATAACATAACCGTTTTATTTTTATTAACACGATATCCCGAGACCTCTCCATATGCTCTAAGAATACTCATCAATCTCTCCATGGATTCGAACGGATTAGATAATGTCAAAACGATATCGTTTGCATAGGCCCTCAACTTATAGCTTTGTTTATGAATTTGAACGCCCTTAATTTGACTATCCTCTCTAATTTGAATACGAAGTATTTCCAGAGTCAAAATAAATAACAAAGGAGCAAGAGGGCAGCCCTGTCTCATGCCTTTAGTGATATCAAATTTCTGAGTTTTTTCACCGTTAATCAATATCTGAGCATCCTGATCTTTGTAAATTTTATGAATCCATTTTATGAATGTCTCACCAACATCAATTTTCTTTAACACTCCAGACATGAAACTCCAGTTTATATTATCAAAGGCCTTTTCCGCATTTAGGAAGACCAGAGCCAATTTTTTATGAATTTTTTTTGGTGAATTTCAATCAAATTTAACAAATTCCTAAAATTTTCTTTTGACCTCCTAGATGGAAGAAAGCCATTTTGGTCATGATGTATCCAATTGTCTAAGACTTTTTAAAGCCGTTTAGCTAAAATAGCCGCAAACAATTTATAATCAGAATTTAGTAACGAGATAGGTCGGTAATTATTAGGCTCTAATTTATCTTTATCTTGCTTTAAAACAGGGGTAGGCAACCTTTCCCCTTTAAGGGCCGAGGGACTTCAGCTCCCAGAAGCCTCAGCCATGTTGGCCAATAGTCCCATGTTGGCCAATAGCTCCTGGGATTCTGGGAGCTGAAGTCCCTCAGCCCTTAAAGGGGAAAGGTTGCCTACCCCTGCTTTAAAATCAATGTGATATTATCAGAGTTCCATGTGTGGGGTATATGTCCCTTGAGGATATTTTTCCTAGTTTCTAACAAGGGTGCCATTAGTTGAGGAGCGAAAGTTTGATAATATTCATTTGTGAATCCATCTGGCCTGGGAGATTTAGATGTTTTAGAATTTTTAATTGCTGTTTCTAACTCCTTCTGCGTTATCGGCTCATTTAAGATTGCTTTCTGGTCATTAGTCAAAATAGGAACTTTAATTTTTGACAAATAATTATCTATTTTGTCAGTGTAATTTGTGGTTTCTTTATACAAATTGCAAAAGTAGCCAGTTAACACCTTATTAATCTGTTTTTGAGTTGTTGGCTAGCCCAATACCATCTCTAATTTGTGTAATCAACCATTTGGCCTTTTCTTTTCTAACCAAATAGGCCAGTAATCTTCCTGGTTTATTTGCCCCCTCGAAATATTTATGTTTAACATCTTTTTTTTACAATTTGTTCCATGGTTAGAATTGAGATTTGATTTTGAATATATTTAATCTCATTCAGAATTTCCTTTGAATCGGGCTTTTCCTTTAATTTATTTTCTAATTTTAGTAATTCCGAATTAAGGAGAGTTTCTTTTTGTCTTTTTTCTCTTTTCAGTTCCACTGTCTTTTGAATTGTGCAACCTCTAATAACAGCCTTATGGGCATCCCATACCACATGTGCAGGGGTTCCCTGATTTAAATTGTTTACAAAATATTCCTTAATATTTTTTTTTAACCTCATCACATATTTTAGGAATTTTAAATATATTCGAATATAATCTCCAATTAAAAGATAAGGAGCCAAATCTAAATTCTGCCATTACGGGGTTATGATCGGATCAAATTTTAGGTAGTGTTTTGACCTTTGAAATATTTGCAATTAAATGTTGTGATATCCATATCATGCCAATTCTTGATAAAGAATGATGCTGGTTTGAATAAAATGTAAAGTCTTTTTTGTTTCCATTTTTAGATCTATATGCATCCCATATGTTCAAGACCTTGGTCAATGCAAAAAAATCTTTTGGAAGTCTTCGTTGTTTTTCTTTTATTGGTTTAGTCGACTGTCTATCATGTTTGGGGTTTACAGCTCCATTTAAGTCACCCAGTAATACCACGTTTACATAATCCAGCTTTATTATTTGTTCTTTAAGTTTTTTATAAAATTTATTTTTATTTTCAAGAGGACCATATATGCCAATCAACAAATATTTTCTCCCATCTATCACTATCTCTATAGCTAGATAATGCCCTTCTGAGTCAATCAGTGTTTGCTTTGTTTCGTAGTTTGAATTAACATAGAAAGTTACTCCTCTTTTTTTATATGTAGAAGCCGATATAAAGTCTGAGTAATATGGTTTCTTTCTCTTTGTCTCAACATGAGATATTGCATATAATTATAACTACCCTCTCAGAGTTAACAAATGTTACAAAAGAAGGAGGGATCGATGTTTAATATCTATCCCCCCTTCAGTTTGCTCGGTTTCCCAAGATAACTGGGAGAGCGTGCTAACCATTCCACTAACCCTCAACCTGATCCTTTGTAATGCCAGGTCAGTCAAAAATAAGACCCATATCATCCACGATCTTTTGAATATTGTTAATGATGATTATGATAAAAATATTGAAAAATTACTTTTTTTCAATATTTTTTAGTGGATGAAGCTGCTGACCTGGCATGCTTTACTGAGACCTGGCTAGGGGAGGCCAGCTCTGTGATATGGGCACAGGCTCTCCCAGCTGGGTACTCAGTCAGTGAGCAGGTGAGGGAAAGTGGGCGGGGGGGGGGGGCAGCATAGCCTTGGTCCATAGGAACACCTTAACCTTGATCAGGAAACCTTTTGGAATAGGATCCATAAAGAAATCAAGGAAATATTGGCTGTACAAATTTACTGTGACCCAAAGCTCTATCTTTTGAATATTGTTAATGATGATTATGATAAAAATATTGAAAAATTACTTTTTTTCAATATTTTATAGTGGATGAAGCAGCTGACCTGGCATGCTTTACTGAGACCCGGCTGGGGGGGGGGGCAGCTCTGCGATATGGGCGCAGGCTCTCCCAGCTGGGTACTCAGTCAGTGAGCAGGTGAGGGAAAGTGGGTGGGGGGTGGGTGGCATAGCCTTGGTCCATAGGAACACCTTAACCTTGATCAAGAAACCTATCTGGAAAATGACCCATATCGAGTGTATGTACCTTAGCCTGAAGACCAGGGATAGCTTAGGGATTCTGTTGGTATACCGACCACCCCATTGCTTAACAGACTCCCTAACCAAGCTGACCGCCCTGGTTTTTGAGTTGCTGTTTGAAATGCCCAGACTTTTGGTTCTGGACAATTTCAACATCCCACTCGAAACCAGATTACAAGATCTAACTGGCGTGGCTCGGGAGTTCATGGATACCATGACAAACATAGGCCTATCCCAGTTGCTCGATGAGCCCACACATTGTGCTGGTCATACCCTCGATTTAGTATGGAGCAGGAATATCCATGGGTGGAGGTAAAAAAACCCTCCGCATTGTCATGGACGGACCACTTTCTGATCAAGGAGGAACTAAAAGCTATTGTTCACCCTCCCGGGGGTGGCGGACCCATTGTGATGGTCCGCCCTTGAAGACTAATGGAACCCATTGGTTTCCAGAAAGCCTTGGAGGGTTTAATGCAGGGGTAGGCAACCTTTCCCCTTTAAGGGCTGAGGGACTTCAGCTCCCAGAAGCCTCAGTCATGTTGGCCAATAGTCTCATGTTGGCCAATAGCTCCTGGGATTCTGGGAGCTGAAGTCCCTTGGCCCTTAAAGAGGAAAGGTTACCTCCTCCTGGTTTAATGGTTGGTAACGCCGGTGATTCTGTTGAAGCCTTAGAGACTACTTGGAACACCAATCTCACCAGGGCTATCGACACAATCGCTCCCAAGCATCCTCTCTGGCCCGCTTCGAACCGTAAGCCCTGGTATTCAGAGGAGCTTAGAAGGATGAAGCGGGTCGGACAATGACTAGAGCGTGAATGATGAAGGACTCATCTCTTATCCGACAGAACTCGGCTTAGGAACCATCTTGATTCCTATAGGGAGGCTTTACATGCAGTGCAGAAATCCTTCTGTTCTACACATATTGCGTCTGCAGAGTCTCGCATGGCAGAGCTGTTTAGGGTGGTGGGGGAATTGACAAAGGTTCCCCCTGTGCCAAACCCCCTACTTAACCCAACAACAGCCTGTTGTGAGGCATTTAATATCTACTTTGCAGATAAAATCTCTCTGATAAGAGCCGACTTAGACACCAGTGTTTTGGCAGAATCCGTAGACGAGGCATCCAGGAACTCTGTTGATGGCATTTTACTGGATCAATTCCAATCTGTGAGTACCAATGATGTGGACAAGCTACTTGGAAGGGTGAGGAAGACAACTTGCCCCCTCGATCCTTGTCCATCTTGGCTGGTTGCCCAGGGAGGGGAGGTGTTGAAAGTGTTCCTTCGGGACACAATCAATGCTTCTTTCAGGGAGGGTAGTATTCCATCTTGTTTAAAGGAGGCGGCGGTTAAGCCACTCCTAAAAAAACCTTCCCTGGATCCCCTGGACAGAAACAATTATAGACCAGTCTCCTTGCTACCTTTTTTAAGCAAGGTGATCGAGAGGGCAGTTGCTCCTCAACTCCAAGCAGACTTGGATGAAACCGATTATCTTGATCTATTTCAAACCGGTTTCAGGATGGGATTTGGAGTTTAGACTGCCATGGTTGCTCTGACCGATGACCTCCGCCTGGGTATTGACAGAGGTAGTGTGACCCTGTTGGTGCTCTTGGATCTCTCAGCGGCTTTTGATACTATAGATCAAGGGTAGGCAACCTGTCCCCTTTAAGGGCCGAGGGACTTCAGCTCCCAGAATCCCAGGAGCTATTGGCCAACATGGTACTATTGGCCAACATGGCTGAGGCTTCTGGGAGCTGAAGTCCCTCGGCCCTTAAAGGGGAAAGGTTGCCTACCCCTGCTATAGATCATGCCATCCTCTTGGATCGCCTGAGAAAGTTAGGAATTGGAGGCACTGCTCTCCAGTGGTTCCGTTCCTTCCTCTAGGGCAGATCCCAGAGGTGAGGCTTGGGGACAGTTGCTCGTCTAAAATTGAGCTTAATTGTGGTGTCCCTCAGGGCTCCATCCTGTCCCCGATGTTGTTTAACATTTATATGAAGCCGCTGGGTGAGATCATTCAGAGGCATGGAGCTCGGTGTCTTCAGTACGCTGACGACACCCAGATATATCTCTCCATGACCAGATCATCAGCTCAGACTTCAGATGGCGTCTCTCCTCTCAATGACTGTCTTAGAGCGGTAATGGATTGGATGAGGAAAAACAGATTGAAGCTGAATCCAGACAAAACGGAGGTACTGACAGTCACAGGCCCGAAACCAGATTTGGGTATACAGTCTCCAGTCCTGGATGGAGTCACACTCTCCTCTAAGGACTGTGTTCGCAGTTTGGGGGTGCTCCTAGACTCGTCGCTTCACATGACTAGTCAGGTGAGTGCGACGGTCAGGAGCGCCTGCTATCAGCTCCCGCTGATACGCCAACTGCGCCCTTATCTGGACATGAGGGAGTTGGAAACTGTGGTACATGCTTTGGTAACCTCACGTCTGGACTACTGCAACACACTCTAAATGGGGCTACCCTTGTGCCTAACCCGAAAACTCCAATTGGTGCAAAATATGGCAGCCAGGTTAATTACCGGAACATCTTGGAGGGAGCACATAACACCTGTGCTTAAATCCCTCCACTGGCTGCCAATTAGTTTCCAGACACGGTAAAGGTGTTGGTTTTGACCTTTAAAGCCCTACATGGCTTGGGTCCATCTTACCTTAAGGACCACCTCTTCCCATATGATCCCCCCCGCGCCCTTTGGTCCTCTGGGAGGAATCTGCTACAGCCAATAAAAACTAGACTGTCTCAGACCTCCCAGAAGACTTTTTCTGCAACCACTCCCAGGCTATGGAATGGCCTGCCGGACGAGATCCGTCTCATTACTATGCTTACTGCTTTCAAAAAGGCAGTGAAGACGGATCTTTTCCGGCAGGCCTTCCCGGAATAATATCTGCCTTAAGGTGATGAGTTTTCAGTTTTTATTTTTATCCTGTCCCTATTGTTGCTTTATTTTTATTTTATTGTTTATTGTGCCTTTGGCATTATAGCATTTTAATTCTTTTCTAGTTTAATCTTGTTTTAAGGGGTGGGAGAGTTGGATTGGGGGATGAGGGATTTGAACCCTGGTCTCCAAAGTTGTAGTCCAGCATTAAAAACCACAGTACCACTCTGGCTCTCATCTAGTCCAGCATGGCTCTTGCAATGTCCTCAGATTTTTGTGATACAATTCTTAATTTTTTGCCATCTTTGAGAAGGTATGAAATTTTGTAATAATTAATAAGTTATTCACTTGCTTTAGAAAAATAACTTTGCAACCAATGCATTATTTGGATCATCAGTGCATGAAAGAAAAATGAACAAAATAGTAGAGAGAATCTTTTCCCAACCTAGGAATGAATTTCAAGTGGGAGTTGCTGTGTGTGTGTGTGTGTGTGTGAATTAGTATTCTGTTTCTGAAGATATGCTCTGCTTTGCTTGTATCCAAAGGAAGAAAGAAACAAATGCCGGAGGATGCTAGGAAATGGCAGATGAGTCATAAGAAAATCTTTGTGGGTGCAAAGCAGGAAGGTGGGAGGGAATGAAGATTTTAATAATGCTTGGAGCTACCTTTGAAGTTGGGATGAATCCATCTGCACTCTGTGAAATGAAACTTAAAAAAGTTTTGTATATTGAAGAATTCAGATAGTCAAAACTTACAATCTTCTCTGTCCTATGTCTTTTGAAGATGTGATTGCCACACAGTTCTTAACCAATCTCCTTTTTGATGCTAAGTACTGGGGTGACATCCATGATAATTATATGTACTACCTGATCTCTCTTTCTCATAAAATGCTTGTTTGGAACATAGCAATGCTATTTAATGGAGGAAGGCAATAACACAGTCAAACAGAAAGGCCGAAAGAGAATAATGGATGTTTAGCCACAAGGGGTCACCAACATTTCTTCTATGAACAACAACAAAAAATCAAAGCTATTAACATAATGAATGTTACACAAAGCAAATGTGGGAACAGGAAGCCACAGGGAAAAAAAAAACAAGGGCTGTTTTTCTCTCTTTGAAAACACCAACAAGTTTTAAAATTGCCACAGTGCTTTCTTTCCTTTTTTAAAAAAGGCATGTATAAAGCAGAGTAACAAAGGCCAACTTGTGGGAGAATGGGATGGCCTTTTCTCCTCATTTCCAATGTATCAGTGCCCTTTTGAAAGCTGCAGAGATTGGCATTTCAACATCACAGTACTGGTGACAATATGCCTGCTGTCAGGCTATGCAAAAAGGCGGCAGGGAATGCAAACGCAGCCTTGTCATTAAATCCAATTCCTTTCAGTGACAACTCAGACATATGGCTGATCCAGACACAGCCATATTGATTTGCTAACTAAAAATCACATATTTCCAGGTGGCAGGATTGGTTAGACTAGGTTTAGATTAACACCTCTACTGGTTTCCTCTGTTTTATATGCAGACAAGTAGGGAACAAGTCCACATATTGTGATTAAAATTTGCTTTGGAAAATACTAGTTTTATACCTGCATACCCTATAGCAAACACCTAATGTGGGGTTAGTCACAAAAGATATATCTTTAAGCACTGGTAAATAAGCCTGGGTTACCTGTCTTAATCAAGTTTCCTTAAAAAGTATACACTGATGCACTGATTTTGAGAACTGAAACCCAAACCTAAAGGGAACTGTAATGATTTCCATGAAAGTCCAATTCTGTTGTCAAACTGGGACTCAAAGACTATTGTAGGTCACCCAGTTCTTTAAAAAAGTAACTAGTCCATAAAACTCCTTTGCAAATTGGGATCTTTACTTTATGGTATCTCCCTCCCTCCCACAAACACCTTTAGGTCTTCTTTATTTGTATTCATTGAAATATTTAGCTCAAAAAAGAACGCTCAAGATGCCCACCCTCCAAGGAATAGGCAGCACCAGCAGTAATAAATAAAGAAAAGATAAATTGAACTACGGACAAGGATGTTGGAATAATGTTGTTTTGAAATGGCACTTAATAGCAAATAAAGATGAGCCAAGTAGACTACACAAGACTGGAAGTTCCACAGGACAGGCCAGAATGTCGTATCCTGTTTGCATATCCTGTTCGATCCATGAGTCTCTTCTGCATTTAAATGTATAATTTTGAAATCATTTATTACTTTAAAAGCCCTGAAGTTATGAAATGATTGTACAAATTAGAGAGCACAGTGAAGTTCTTCTACTACTCTAAATCTTCTAAGGTCCTAATGTAAACTTAAGGATCAGGAACCTAACTTCCATTTTACTTGTCACCACTTGAATGGAAATTGCAAAGCACTGGAGAATATTAAAAGGCTTGTCATTTAGATCCTGGCTTGACAGAGTTCAGAGCCTTCTCTGAAAACATGGCAGATCAATTTAGCCAAAGAACTTACTAGAGCCAGGATATGTGAAGAAGTGTGGTAATAGTTGATTGAAACAAAAGTAATTCTCCCTATGCTCTTCCCCGCAATCTTTACTGAAATTCTGGAAATCTTTCTGATAACTCATTGTACTATGAGAAACATTTGCAATAAATGAGCCAATGTACTAAGCTAATTCTCTCTTTTCCTTCCTGCAAGTGCTAAAATCAGCTTGGTGCTGATAAAGTTGTTAATGATTATTATTTGTTTTAAGCTTGCTTTGTTGCACTCTCTGAAATGTTCTGTTTATTACAATATATATAATTTTCTGAAGTCATTCCAGAAACAAATTAAGTATCAGTATCCTATTTAAGATCACAGTGTTGGAGAGTTACAAAATAGGAAGGGGCCTTGGAGATAATCTAACCCAAAGCCTTGTTTAATTCACAATCTCTGCTGTAGAAAACAATGATAGCACCCCTGAAAGACAGCTTTCCAACCTCTACTAAAACACCTCCAGTGATGAACAAGCCCAGACTCTTAGAGTGAGTAAAAATCTGCTTCTCTGCAACTTGAGTCTACTGGTTCTAATCCTACTCTCTGGAGTTGTTGCCTTCATTTCTGACGTACAGAGATTCTAAGATGACCCTATCATGCAGTTTTCTTGGTAAGATTTGTTTAGAAGAGGTTTGTCATTGCCTTCCTCTAAGGCTGAGAGAATGTGACTTGCCCAAGGTCATCCAGTGGATTTCATGGCCAAGCTGGAAATTGAGCCCTGGGCTCCAGAGTCGTAGTCCAACGCTCAAGCCATTAGACAGCCTACTGGTTCTAATTCTACCCTATGGAGTAACAGTTAGAAAATTGATTCTATCAAGAATTCAGACTCCTAGAATCTGTCTAGTTGTAGCATTGAATTAAGCACTAAACCAACTGGGAGGCAAGCTGGCATTTGAACAAGCCCATGCAGCTGAGCCACCAGATCCCAAGCAGTAAAAAACCTATCTATGAACAGTGTCAAACAGGTCTGTTCCAGGCTTTTGCTTTGTTTAAGTAAGGCTTCTGAGTCAACAACAGAATTGTCTGTTACTGTCCTTGTTGACCTTTTTCTCCAGACATATTAGCATTATATTTTTCATTATTGCAAGGCAGAGGATGAATTTGTTATGTACATAATTATTTTTTTTAAACAGCTAACCAACAGTCCTCAGATTCATTTCTGTGTTGAAAAGTGAAGTCTTCAATATTAGCATGTGCTTCTTCAAATGAGAGAGAACAGATCAAAACCAACAAAGACTAGCAGTAAATAGCAGTTAGTGCCAGTAAATATTCATTTAGAGGGATTTGGTTCAGAGATGCCTCATGGATGAAAGAGTCCTACTGATGGCAGACATCTAAAATTTTATTTGGCAATTAATGAAACATTTTAATGAGATTTTATAAACAGTGACCTTTAGCTGAAGAGAAATGGAAAGGTGGGGACACTTTCAAGCATATTTGAAGCATATTTGAAAGTGAAATATATTGACATTTTTTTTAATTTTTAACCATCAATTTTAGATGACTGACTATCAACTAGGTTAATATTTTCCAAGGAAGTGTGGCAATGTATGAAATGCAAGAACTGGTGGAAATATGTGTAGAATCTAAGAGATTGATAGTAGAGGGAAAACAACATTAATACATCCTGTCTTCATAAACTTCAGTCCTTGGAAAGAAATCAGATATATGTGTGTACATGTTTGTGTTTGTGCATGTGTATGTGTATTTCTAAAGCCCTAACTCCTTCCTTGGATTTGGAAACTTTGCTTCCATGTGATAAACTCCATAGACTTTCTGTCTGTAGATACCTTCCTTCTTGTCAGAGTTTTTGCTATAACAACTTCTGCTCTTCTCACTCAGTTACCCTCTTTTTACTCCCTTTATGGATGTTCCTTGATGCTCCTCTGTGTTCTCTTCCAGTGATCTCCCCATCTCATCCAGTATTTTCTCCACTACTTCCATCTCACAAGGCAACTTTTCTTTTCTTTTCTTTGAAAATGGAGCACCATCAACATTAAAGAGGTGTTCAGTCAAATCAAAGCACCCTTTGTAACCAAAATGGTCAATTGCTACGCCACAATGGAGGGGAGGGGGGGGAATCATTGATTTAAAAAAAAATTGGGTTCTTGGCAAACAATTTTTTCTCAGGAAGGCCAGAATGAGCAATTCTCAAAAAATTCTTATAATCTCATGCAGCAGGTGACCCACAGGGAATTTAGCCCAGCTAGATTTCAAGATGACCCCTTCCCTGTTAAGCATTCATGCAGAGGAACTCTTTGGAGAGCATAAACAGTAACTTTGCTGACATAGACACATTTTATGTATTATAAAATCATAGAATCATAGAGTTGGAAGAGACTACATGGCAAATGTAATATTAGAACCATTGGCAATAATCCCTTGTGGTCTCTTCCAACTCTATGATTCTATGAATTTTCATCCTGTCCTCTGGGGTATTAGCTATTCCTCCTAATTTGTTGTCATCTGCAAATATGAGAAGCATGCCCCCTATTCCTTCATTCCAAATCATTGATAAAGATATTGAATAGCACTGGGCCCAGGACAGAACCCTGTGGCACCCCACTGGTCACTGCTCTCCAGGATGAAGAGGAGCCATTGTTGAACACCCTTTGGGTTTGGTCAGTCAACCAGTTACTAATCCACCTAACAGTTGTATTGTCTAGCCCACATTTTACTATCTTGTTTGCAAGAATATCATGGGGGACCTTGTCAAAAGCCTTATCGAAATCAAGATAGGCTATGTCTACCACATTCCCTTCATCTAGCAAGCTGGTAATTTTATAAAAAAAAGAGATCAGATTAGTCTGGCATGACTTGTTTTTGAGAAACCCATGTTGACTTTTAGTGATTATGGCATTCCCTTCTAAATGTTCACAGACTCTCTGTTTAATGATCTGCTCTAGTATCTTTCCTGGTATTGATGTCAGACTAACTGGACCAAAGTTGTTGGGATTCTCTTTTCCCCCCTTTTTGAAGATGGGGACAATGTTTGCCCTCCTACAGTCTGCTGGGACTTCTCCTGTTCTCCAGTAGTTCTAAAAGATTATTGCCAGTGGCTCTGAGATTACATTTGCCAGTTCTTTTAATATCCTTGGATGTAGTTCATCTGGTCCTGGAGACTTAAATTCATTTAGGTTAACCAGGTATTCCTGTATTTCCTCCTTACTTATTTTGTACTGTATTTCCCCTATTGGGTTCTCTGCTCCATTTTCCTCAGGTTGAACACCCTTTTCCTTTTGTGAGAAGACTGAGGCAAGGAAGGTGTCAAGTAGTTCTGCCTTTTCTCTGTCCCCTGTTAGAATTTCTCCATCTTCTCTGCGCAGTGGCCCTACCATTTCCTTCTTCTTTCTTTTGCTACAGACATACCCAAAAAAACCCTTTTTATTGTTCTTAACCCCTCTAGCAAGCCTGAACTCATTCTGTGCTTTAGCCTTCCTGACTTTACCCCTACATGTGCTAGCTATTTGTTTGAATTCCTCTTTAGTGATTTTGCCCCTTTTCCATTTCTTATACATCTCTCATTTAAAACTTGGCTCAGTTGAAAGTTCTTTTGTCATCCAACCCAGTTTCTTGAGACATTTTTCCTTCTCATTGGAACAGTTTGAGATTGTGCCTTCAGTATCTCCCTTTTGAGAAACACCCATCCATCCTGAATTCCCTTCTCCTTTAATATTCCTGACCATGGGATTACTGCCAGTGTTTCCCTAAATTTATTGAAATTAGCTCTCCTGAAGTCTAGAATGAGTGTCTGACTTTGCCTAGCTTCTCCTTTCCACTGTACAAGAAACTCCAGGAGAACATGATCACTCCCACCTAAGGATCCCACCACTTCGCACCCAATTTACCAGATCATCCCTGTTGGTTAAGATCATATCTAAAATAGTTGATCCCCTTGTTGCCTCTTCCACCTTTTGGACAATGAAATTGTCTTCGAGGCAAGTGAGGAATTTGTTAGACCTTGAAGTATTGGCTGAGTTTGATTTCCAACAAATATCGGAATAGTTGAAGTCACCCATCACAACTACATCTCTCCTTTCTGAGTGTGTGTTCATCTGTTCTAGAAATTATATTTGACTACTTTTCCGAAATCTTCCATAAGTGTTCTCTACATTAGTTCTGTACAGATGATTCAGTGGATATATAGTATTTGTGTGTATTTGTGTGTATGCCTGTAAAGATAAATGACAAACAATAACTAACATGAGAGAGTGAAAAATGATATATCATTGGTATGGAGGCCCAATATGTTTCTTTCCTCCCAAATGACTCTGGTTGTTAAAGACAATCCAGCTCTTATCTTCATAGCCCCATGCTGCTTAATACCTTTTGGTCACATTAAAGTACAATAAAATGTTAGGACAATGGGACAACACACTGGTAACTACCTTTGCAATATATGTGCTTGCCCTTTATATTTTCATAGAGAAGAAAAATACATGGCCTCTTTGTTTTTTTGTTTCTTTTAAGGGTATGGATGTAGAGAGACAATTGTTCAAATTCACAAGGGACAAATACAAAAACAGGAGAAGAACTAAAGTTGTTTTAATGAGCTCCAAGGTCAAAAACAGTGTTTGTACTTCTGTGTCTGACAGATTGCTTTTCTTTGGTTTTAGCAAAATGCTGCAAATAAAAACCAATCATTTATCTAACAGGAGCCACAAGATCTCCCAGGTAGATAAAAATGTAATCCCCATTGTTGCTAGTGACTGTGACTGTACATTAATAAGTGCACTACTCACAGCACTGATCTGATGGGTGAATGTGACCATTACTGCTGACCTAAAAAAAAAAAAAAATTGTGTGCCAAGTTTACCATAATAAAGGGAGGGCTTATTTAAAGTAGAAATGAAATGACAAATAACTGCAGTGTACATTATTTTTTAAATGTTGTATTTTATGCAAGTAATAAAAACATAGATCTGTGAGCTTGGTTTGTATTTTGGCAGACTCATTTGCTGGATAATTCATAAACTGTAACAGGCTTTGAAAAGAGAGACAGGGATAATTTTAATAATAATAATAATAATAATAAATTTTATTTGTAACCCGCCCCTCTGCTCGGCAATCGGGGCGGCGTACATCAATTAAAATATTACAGTTAAAATCCACATTCTTGCCCTTCACCCACTACCCTCCCCCCTTAAAACAGTATTAAACATAATAGAGTTAAAAACAGACATATAACTAAAATAAATAATAAAAGATAAAACAAAATGCCACTCTCGGTGGAGAGACCAGATAAGTGGCTCAGCTGTGCATATCCCTGTACAGAGTTATTCTGGGAAGGCCTGCCGGAAGAGCTCCGTCTTAATTGCTTTCTTAAAAGTGGTAAGAGACGCAATAAGGCGTATCTGATCCGGCAGGCCATTCCACAGTTTAGGGGCAACGACTGAAAATGCCCTTAGGGAAGTCTGCTTGAATTTCGTTTTAGGTTGTGAGAGCAGATTTTTCCCCGCTGAACGAAGGGCACGGGGGGGCTCATACAGGGAGAGGCGGTCCCTAAGGTAAGATGGACCCAAGCCATGTAGGGCTTTAAAGGTCAAAACCAACACCTTGTACTGTGCCCGGAAACTGATTGGCAGCCAGTGGAGGGATTTAAGCACTGGTGTTATGTGCTCCCTCCTGGATGTTCCAGTGATTAACCTGGCTGCCATATTTTGAACCAACTGAAGTTTCCGAGTTAGGCACAAGGGTAGCCCCATGTAGAGTGCATTGCATTTTACTCTATACTGCAACATTTTCTGCACATGAAACATTCTCAAAAATCTAGTCCAGTTCAGGTAGCTATCTGCATAGAGGCTGCATCTGCACTGCAAAAATAATGCAGTTTGACACTTCCTTAACTGCCATGGCTCAATGCTATAGAATTTTGGGAACTGTAATTTGTTGTAGTACCAGAGCTCTCTGACAGTGAAGGCTAAATATCTCACACAACTACAATTGTCAGAATTCCATAGCATTGAACCTTGGTAGTTAAGGTGGTGTCAAACTACATTATTTCTACAGTGTTGATGCAGCCAGAATTACAATTGTGTATGAGGAGCAGTCGGCCTATATCCACTGCCTCCTCTGTCACATCCCTGTTGCCTTCCATATATTACAGGAGGATAATATGAACCACCAGGGTTCTACATGTCTGCATGCAAAGAAGAGCCCCTTTCATTCAGACCTTCTCCCTCCAAAACCTTAAAGATGTTGTGGTTGGGTCATAGAGATGCAGCAGATAAGGTGAAGCCAGCAACCACAGGCCTGCTCTCCTCTAATATGGTTGTAATCACATGACACTGAAGCATTGAACAGGGCTTCTGCAATAAAGTGCAGTTTTTGGTATACCATCTAATAGTCTTTAATAGTCTTCGCTGTTTTTGTTGTATCCTGTTTGGGTTGCAAGTCCATTTCTAAATTATAAATAAATAAATAAGGAAATCACTGCTCCATTTTCAGAGTGCAGTTGCAATATCCATCCATCACTTTATATTCCTCCTTTCTCTGAGACTGGGAATCATGGTGGCTTACAAAAGGCAGAAAATAACAATTAAAATTACAATTTAAAAACTACAATTATAAAATATGGAAAGTTAGTAAAATATTGAGAGGATTATAAAGAATAAAGCAATACTTGGTTATTGGTTCTAATTAACACTGAAATGTAATTTCTTAGGTTTTGAGTGGCTCTGTGGTGGCTAGTTTTCTTTGTTGTTCAGTGCCTTCAAGTAGTTTCTGACTTATGGTGTCCCTAATGTGATCCTATCATGGGGGGTCTGGGGCAGAGAGTGTGTGACTCACCCAAGGTCCCCAGTGGGTTTCCATGACCAAGCAGAGAATCAAACCCTGATCCCCAGAATTGTAGTCCAGTGCTCAAACCACTACATCGTGTTGGGTCTCCCTAGTTTTCATCCCTTCTTCAAGTTCACACAGTACTACCATGCTTTAGTTTTGGAGGTGCAACATCATCATAACACCTAGATATTTTACTTTTAGCTATAGGGCAAATCTTAAGTTTATTAGATCATATGTCTGAAGCAGCTAAAGAGGGAGCACTTGAATTTAATGTAGCTGTTTCCCACATACACTGACTCTGTTGATTGCAAGATCGGCAGGTTGGTGGTTCAAGGCCCAGGTGCCGCATGATGGAGTGAGTTCCCATCACTAGTCCCAGCTTCTGCCAACCTAGTAGTTCAAAAGCATGCAAATGCAAGTAGATAAATAGGTGCCACTTCTCAGTGGTAAGGTAAACAGCATTCTGTGCAATCATGCTGGTCACATGATCACAGAGTAGTTTCTGACAATGCTGGCTCTTTGGCTTAGTAACGGTGATGAGCATCGCCCCCTATGGTCGGACATGACTTGACAACCTTGTCAACAGGAAATACCTTTACCTTCCCCCCACATTAGATATTTGACAGTCTTGTGCAGGGGTAGGCAACCTTTCCCCTTTAAGGGCCGAGGGACTTCAGCTCCCAGAATCCCAGGAGCTATTGGCCAACATGGGACTATTGGCCAACATGGCTGAGGCTTCTGGGAGCTGAAGTCCCTCGGCCCTTAAAGGGGAAAGGTTGCCTACCCCTGGTCTTGTGTATGGATTACAACAAAAGCCACATGGGTCAAAAGCCAATATTATTTACTTTGCCACACTGCTTCACTTTTCCTTACTGCTACAGATTTACATAACTGTCCTTTTAGAAGGTATGATGTATGTCCATCCTACAGTATCTCCCAATTAGACTTACAAGAGTCAGAGAAGAATACAGATGAAACTATTTTAAAGGCATTTTAGCAGGGCCAGACTCCATGGTATGGTATTCTGGGTGTTAATACAAGCTATTACAAAACACATAGAAACGTTTAAAATGTGGATTTATCTTGGGGTGTTAAGTATTTCTTAGACTGAGAGGTCAACCAATGGAAAACTATTAAGGAGAACAAATGATGACCAGGAAATCATAGAACAGAGAAAAGGCAGAGTATTTTAATCCTCTAATGAGAAACAAAAAAGAATTACTACTGATTATTCATGTATGATAAAGCAGAGAACAAATACTGGGAAAAAATTGTGCTTAGCACTACAACATCAAGAAACATAATAATCATGATTAAGTCCAGCTAGAGGACAGACAGGAAAAGAAGCATCAGCAATGTCATCCCAAGACATTTTGCTGCCTGAAGTGGAATAGCAAATGACACTTCCCTCCAAGTCAAAATTCACAGTATCACAGGCCAGCCATGCCATTTTGACAGCTGAGATAGAAAACTCCACAAACACCTCTCCCCTGCCCTTCCTGGCTGTAAAGCAGAACAATAATAAATGTAATGACTATCATGTTCTTGCCATTTCATTACACCTCAAATCAGCTGCTAGAGGTTGTTATCCCAGAGTGCCAAATGCTTTATAGAATACTCTATTGATTTTCCCTGCTTTACATTGCAAAGTGATCTACTGTTTGTTAAAGATAGGCATGTAAATCCATGAATAAAGGAATGTTTGTATAGATCAGGCCATATACCTACTTTACAGGCATCTGCTGCACGAGGAGAAATAGGGTTCATTTTGCCAGTGAACAGGCATGGATGAATAGTGTTTCCATCAAATTTGGGGGTTAATTAAGAAGTTGATGTAGAATTACCAGCCAATATTTTTGTGTCAAGGCCTTTGGCAAATTAAAAATAAATAAATGCAACAGGCAAAGTTAAGGGTGGGGAATAGAGCTCACACTACCATCCTAAGATCCTTTGCATGCAAATAAATGCTTCTCTCTCTCTTTCTCTTGCCCTGCTAATGAAACTTAAATGCTGGTAAATCATGTCTAAGACCGAAAATCATTATTGCTTAAGTGCAAACGTCCTGGCTTTATTTGTTTGTAAATCACACCCACAGGCTTAGTTGCAATGGAGAGGCTGAATTATTTTGTCACAGTTGAAGCTCTTTATTTCCAAACCAATCCAGAAGAAAAGGAAAAGGAAAAGAAAGACTTCATTCCACACAGACGAGCCAATTTTTACATATGCCTAGTAGCCATGATGTTATAAATTATACTATAATATTTACATATGACATTTAAATAATGCTCCAAAAACTATTTCTCAATTTAATAGTTTGCCTTCTGGAATTTGAAACACACTTGCAATAACATATTTTTCTTCTTCTATGTTATGCTCTTATATCAAAACATTGTAATTGCAGAAGAAAATGAATCTCATGTAAGTGCTATCCAGACCATGAGAGTTCAGCTCATACACATGTAATGATGTTCAGCATCAGTGCTAGATGTAGTTCTGTGCATGTCATGGGAATATACACAGCTGTGTGTTGTAATAGTATATTTAGAAGTAAGACCATTGGGTTCCTGGGTAAGAAAGTACAGGATTATAGACTTGACTTCCATAGTGCACAAAGTGCCTTCTGAATAGTGACTAGGTACAGTTCAACTGGGGCTTTTATAACCAGAACCAGCCCTGAGCCATCAATGCAGAGGTTACTACCACAGCCTGGAAATATCATTTTAAAACTGGTTCAAAGGATCTCCCAGTTGGTGACCATGCTGGCTGGATGAAACTAGGAGCTGTACTTCCAAATTTACTAGTAGAAATTATAATGAATAGAATAGGAAAAAGTATGCTTATCTCTGGCTGCCCTTTGCTATAGCTCGTCAGTCCTGGTAATGTCAACTTGTCAGAGAAGCAGAGAATGGAATGCAGCAAGGGGAATGACAGAGACAAAACTGTGAGCAAACATGGATGATAAAATGGTACTTAGCTATGCTATGGATGGTGTCTGGCACAGCTTGGTGGCTTCCCAAGTTCATACAGAGTTCCTGAAATCTAGGTATCTTATTGGCCACAGAAGCCCTAAAACACATCTCTTTCCCAAAAAATACCCTCTACAATTTTTGAGTTGCTAGGCAATGAGATATCATTGTGGGATAGTAGTACATGACCTGTTTAGTATGCATGCTCTCTAAATGTGACCTGCTACTTAATGACACTGTACGTTATGCTGAGATAGGATTGTATGTGATTATCATATTGAAAAGTATATATACATGAATGTCTGTTTATTTTCTTTGTGTCAGTTTTTTGTGTCATGAGATCACTGACACTTATTTGCTGCAGCATATAAAACTACAAATTCTCCTTCCCTCTGTGTGGACATTGGCTTTCATCGCACCAGGGCAATGAACCCATATTTATGTAGATATACTCAGATTATTTTACATGCAATAAATGCAATAAATTATGGTATCCACCTTTTCCATTGGAACTGCATTTAGCTAAGCTACCAGCCTCTCTTCCAAAAAGCACACCTGATCAAGAAATTCATAAACTTCCTGAACTGGCAAGGACAGAACTTTTTTCTTAGTTAACATAACACACTGTCAACTTCACTGCTCACTTCTCATTAAGTATCATAAAACTAAATGATTTTTGGAGGGGTGTGGCTCCCCCAAGACTCTGAATAACAAAGACAAAACTCAAAAACAATTGTAGGGTTAAAAATGTTTAGAAAAGCACAGGACATCAGTGCAACATATGAGAATACAACTTATTTATTCTTTGGGCCTTTACAGACTGCCAGAAATAATGCAAATTGAGGACACTTTAACTGTCCTGGCTCAGTACTAAGGAATTATGGGAACTGTAGTTTATTCTGGCACCAGAGCTCTTTGACAGAGAAGGCTCAATGTCCCAGAAAAAATACAATTCCCATGATTCCCTAACACTGAGCCAGGACAGTTAAAGTGACCTCAATCTGCATTATTTCTGGCAATCTGTAAAGGCCCTTTCTCTGCTTTATCATTCCAGAACTTCTGTCTTCAAGCCCATCCTTCCTTCCCCTCTTCCTTATGTTATGTCATTCCCATAGGTCATGAACTATATTGAGTGCAACTATATCAAAATGCTTTGTACAAATTAAAAATTGAAGGAAAATTTTGCATGCAAAATAAATTCCAGGTTTCAACAGAACTGAGAATGCCTCTCTGAAAACCTGGAAAGTCATTGCCAGTCAGTAGAAACAATTTTGAAATACATGGTCTTTCTCAGTGTAAAGCATTTTCCTATGTTCTTATGAAATGATCTCCAGGAATTATTTGCATATTGCCTAGAAGATTAAGTGTCAACCCCCTATCGAGCTGCAAAACTGACTGGGTGTCTTTGAACCACTCAACTTTCTCAGTCTGATCTACATCACAGGAGCAGTGTAGAGTGAGTTGTGGTGAGGACGAGAGCTATCTATGTCTCCTTGAGCTCACTGGAGGAAGGATGGCATATATGTGTAAACAACAACATCAGTCATCATCATCAGTGAAAGCTATCTATACTGAATCAGACCATTGGTCCATTTAGCCTAGCAATCCTGACTGGCAGCAGCTCTCTCCAGGCCAGAGTGGATGGGGCAAATGGACCAGACACAAAATAATCTATTGAGTCAATGGGAGATGGGGATAAGTACAGTCAAAATTCACAAGCTATCCATTCAGCACTCAGCACAAATTTCCCAAACTTATGTTTCTAACCACAAAAACAGTCCCAACTGTTGTTTAAGAGATCCTACATTGGGCAGTATGTGCAGCAGACTAAGGATATCAAAACAGAAGAGACTGTGAATGTAGATGGTTACTTTATGTTCAAACTTTCTATCATTGTGAAGTCAAAGGCTTTCATGGCTGGCATCCATAGTTTTTTGTGGGTTTTTTTGGGCTGTGGAAGAGACTGGGTATTGTTCTGTTGATGATGGCAGGGCCTCAGGGTGGGAGGATATGCAAACGAGGATTAGTGTCTGCTAATTGGTGATTACTTACTCTCCTCCATTCCAGTATTCTCTGAAGATGCCAGCCACAGATACTGGCGAAACGTCAGAAAGAAACTTTTCTAGAACATGGCCACATAGCCCGAAAAACCCACAAAAAACTATTTCTGACACTGGATTAAAAAGTGTTGGAAATTTGGATTTTAAAATGTTGGAAACTTCCATTATTGGATTTTTAAAATGTTGGAAATTTGGTTCACTAATCAAAGCTAAATATGTTAAAAACATCAGGTTCTCTAATCTAGGGCACAAACATTGCCATCTCTTCTTCAGTTACCCATGTATTACATTTAAGATGTTCCAGGTTTTCTCGGAGAGGGGGAGAAAGACTTGGTGAGAAAGAGACAGAAACAGAGAAAGAAAGAGAAGGGAAATGAATATAATTAGAAGAGCCAAGGGGAGAGGGGAAAGAAGATGGACAGAGGGGAAGAAAAAGAAGGGGAAAATATAGGAATTAGGAAATTTGAAAAAAAGACATTAAGGAGGAATGTAGGAAGGAGTCATGCAGGGTGGGGGGGGGGGGGGAGGAGGAGGTAAAGGAAGGTTTTTTTGTTTGTTTTTTAGCCAGGAGTTAATGTGGGGTGGGGTGGGGCAGAAGATGAGAAAGAGGGGGAAGAGAGAAGTAAAACCAAATATCAAAAGAGAAAGGGATCAAGTTCCCAAGTAATGCTGAAGAAAAAAAATATGTACGATGGCTTTTGCTCAGAACTGTATGAGCCACATGGGCATCATACCAAAAAAGGAAATTTTATTATGGTTCCAACCACTTGGAGAGTAGGGTAAGGGAGATGAGAACAGAACCAGAAAGGAAAGAGCAAGATGCAAAAAGCTATAAAGCAGCATATGTAATACCATATATATTTATTTCTGAGAAACTTGCTTCCAGAGGAGAATATATATGACCTTGAATCCACCCTTGGAGATCTCACAGAAGTAACCAAACTTGTCACTTCTGATGTTAGAACTCTAACCCTGGATGAGGGGAAGGACGCTTGCTGAGATGTG
This sequence comes from Phrynosoma blainvillii, assembly GCA_026167975.1. Taxonomy (NCBI): domain Eukaryota; kingdom Metazoa; phylum Chordata; class Lepidosauria; order Squamata; family Phrynosomatidae; genus Phrynosoma; species Phrynosoma blainvillii. The sequence goes on along the minus strand of JANUYF010000001.1, from coordinate 117,018,488 downwards.
TGTGTGTGAGGGAGATCCATGATAGAATGTGAATCTTAAGGAGAAGGGATATGAGCAAAAGCATGCTTTCCCTTCACTTTTCCCCTGCTGATATGATCACACCAGATTTTGGGATATCTCAGAGACCTGATGTCAGACCTCTTCAAGGTAAGGGCTCATATCTAAAGAGCTTTGTTCCATATATGGAGGGTATGTGACAATTAAAAAAAATGTTTTGACACAAGGTAACACATTTACACAGTTTCAGCCACAGAGTATGTAACTGGAGAAAAGTGAGAATTGTCTCCATCAAAAACAATAAATTCACAACATTAAAAAAGATGAAGAATTTAATGAGCAACAACATTGATTTTAAAAAAGAGTGATCAGGCCTCCTTTGAAAATGCCATCAATGAATAGTTGTTGCCTTGCCTGCCAAAAACTTTGGGACCAATCTTGGCAAGAAAGCCCCAGGATAGGTTCCCCTGAGGGTCGTCACCCTGAGTTGGAAAGGCCTTGAAGGCAGCAGGACAAAAAAAGAGAGAGATGCTCTTCTGGTGATCCCAAAGTTGCCTCCAAGGGGAAAGAAGGGTTAATCTTGTCTAGGGTGACATGATGGCCTCATTTGCATGAAAGGGGACTATATAACTAGTCCAGGAGAGACTCAGAGACCTGATGTCAGACCTCTTCAAGGAAATGGCCCATATCTAAAGAGCTTTGCTCCATACATGGAGGGCATGTGGAAATTTAAAAAAAATAAATTCTATGACAGACAATAAAGTAACACATTTACACAGTTTCAGCCACAGAGTATGTAACTGAAGAAAAGTGAGAATTGTCTCCATCAAAAACAATAAATTCACAACATTGAAAATGAAGAAGAATTTAATGAGCTCAGAATTTACATACCCCTCTAGTTTAAACTTTTAAAGTCTAAAAATGTACACACATAACAATGGGATTTCACTGAAGAGAGTGATAGACTGATATTTCTTACCTGCTTTTTTAACTTCAGGGACAGCTGTCTTCTCAAGAGCTTTCTTTCTTTCCTCTTTCCCCACTAAAAATTAATTAAAAGAAAGCAGTTTTTAATGCTAGAAATATGAATCACAGACTTCAATTTGCATTCAGCCAAGCACAGGAAAGAAAATGTGACATCTTCACAGATGGATTTTATTTCCTTTTTTTATTATTATTATCTAGGTCAGATCAAGATTTCAGAACTAACTGAGGTATTGATTTAATGAATCTGCTCAAAGTGTGACTACTCTGGATCCAATCCATTTTATTTACTGACTCACAGAATAAAATTCTTAATCTAGACCATCCTGGGTCAAACATGATAGTCAGTCATACTCTTTCAAAGTTGATATGTCCAATCAATGGAAAAGGCAGTTTTGTGGAGCTAAGGTCTTTTTCTTGGAGCAAAGGGACACAGAGGTTGCTCCCTTCACCATGATCTGCTTTCCCCCCTCACCAGCCAGATACTGCAAGTGACTTTGGTTAAGGGTGCATCTATCTATTCTACACTGTAGAAATAATGCAGTTTGACACCATTTTAACTGCCATGGTTACATTCTACAAAATCCTGAGATCTGTAGTTTTGTGAAGCACCAGAACTCTTTGGTAGGGAAAGCTAAAGAGCTTGAAAAACTACAAATCTCGGGATTCCCTAGGATGTAGCTACAGCACTTAGAGGTGTCGAACTGCATTATTTTTACAGTTTAGGTGCACCCTAGGAGACCTTGAGATGGAAAGACCAAGGGCTGGAAAAGTTTCTTTTTGGGGACTATAACTCCCACAATTTTCTGCCAGCATGGCCAGTGTAAGCTAGCATATCCCCCCAAAAGGGGGGATTACACCATATGCCATGTTTCTGCAGCATGCTGGAGGGGCAGTACCTCCACTATCCCAATTCCTTTAGTGTTTACACATAGTTGGTTGTCAGGGTTGGCACTGCCATTAAACACAGTGAGGAAATTGCCTGAAGTGAAGGATGCTGAGGAACAAAAATGTACCACACAGCTTCCTCTCTCTCTATGTCTAAACTGGATAGCTTTCCTCACCATGATAGAATCTAACACAATGCCAGTGCAATTCAGTTCTGTTCTGTTGGTGGGACAGAAGGTTGCTCCAACTTGGCCTTTACTGCAACTACTAAAAGTGTCACTATTAATACAAAACTTTTCTCACAGAAAAGGGTACCTAAGTGTATCCTTCCAGGCAAGCAAGAATCCATCAAACATTACATTGCCAGTGAAGAATATGTGTTTTCATCTGTAACCTGTTAATATAATGAGACAAAACAAAAGCACTTCTCAAGAGCCTACCTTTTATTTTAATTTCAGAAACACCTTTCTTCTCATGTGCTACTTTCTTTTCGTCTTCCACCTCTAAGATATGAATTTAAAAAGTAGCTTTTTTAAATATGGAATTACAAAATGGCAGCTGACTAAGACAGGCACAATCATGCAATTATCAAAAGATAGATAAAAAGAAATCTAAATCACAGAATTCAGATATTTTGTTATATAATTATGAGAGCAGCAGAGGTGATAGTGCTTGCCTGATCGTCCAGCAGAAGAACAGGCTCTTTCAGTGTGTGTAAACACATGAATTGAACCCTAGGAATTAGTCACAGATAGTCACAAAATTGCTGATTTAAATATATTCATGTGTGGAATAGGACTGGATGAGAAATTTGCTTTATTTCATTTTGGTAATAGTTTATTCCAATCTAAACCAGCATTTGCAAATGTCTTCATATTTAGATTGGAATGAACTTGAGATGTCTTTTAAAAATGAATATGGGAGAAACTGTAACTGGCAGATTCCATACCTTCCAACTATCCAAACTTGGCGGAGAGTCCCAGTTAACCTTCTATCATCCCATTTTTTAAAAGCTGCTTTTAAAATGTTCCACTTTATCTCTTTGTCCTTGGCTAACTTCAGTTGTTGCAAATAGATTTTAAAAGTAGTTTGTACTCATTGGGAGGAGAGGAGAAGAGATAGACCCAGGATATAACTTTCTTAAGGTGGATTTTATCGCATTCACCCATCGCATTCACCCATATGCAGCCCGTATTTAACCTGGGCTTCTCTCACAGCTTTTCAAGAATAGGATTTTCGGGTTCTTGAAAAGATGCAGGACAAGCCCAGAGAAGCTCGAGTTGCATACTGCTTGGCAATGGGTGAATGCGATAAAATCCACCTTAATACATCCTGGGTCTATCCCAGCAGTGAAGCTAATGCAATAATCTCCAATATCATGGCTTCCCAGATGGCTCAGCCAAAAGCAAATGGTTGCATTCTCTCCTAGTTTGTGTGTTCTTCCTTACTTATAGGTTTTGCCATCTAGACCATATTCTGATGTTGCTTGAACAAACTTGTCCTGTTTTTTTAATTTGTGAAATGATAATAAATATGAGATCCACCCATCCATATGAATGATTTGGATTAACTCTTAGGTATACCGTAGGTACCTAAATGCAGCCAAAATCACACCATTTACAATAGGCAGTTTCCAGTTTCTGCTACATCCATGTGGTCACATTTAGATATATCATCACATGACTAGATTATTTGAATCCACCCTGTGAATTTACTGATATCAGTTCAGTAAAAATGTAGCAATGAAATCTTGTGCAAATAGCTTACGTTTCATTTTAATTTCAGGAATAGCTTTCTTCACATGGGTTATTTTTCTTCCATCTTCTACGGCTAAGACATAAATCAAAAGATGATGAATTTGCTTTGTTTCTTAAAGTATAACAATAAGCAGAGTTCTATGAAGATCAAGTAAATTAATTGTCCCACTTTAAAACAATAAATATCCTACCTTTTGTTTTAACGTCAGGAATAGCTTTCTTTTCTTGAATTACCTTCCTTCCTTTTTCCTCTTCTAAAGAAAGAATGTAAAAGGTAATTATTTTACTCTGTATTTCTCACTCAAGAATTGTCAGTCAAACTGACAGAACCCTTCTTTTGAGGTGTCATTTCTATACTTTGGAGAAATAATAATAGAGGAAACAATGGAACAGGTAGAAAATCTTGCCTAGCAAATAGCATTTATGGGATGATCAAGCATACTTTAATGCAAGATGTGTCTAGGCTTCATCTCAGTGAGATACTCTCCTATTCATTGTTAACTGATGTAGAAGACCCAGTAGTGCAGAGGTGAGAATCATGAAGCCCTCTAGATGTGTGGACTGTAATGGCCAGCAGTCCTAGTCAGCAGAGCCAATGGTGAGGATTGCTGGGAGCCTCACTTCATCTCAAGCTGGAATGGGCAAATCATGGCCTGTATATTACATGCAGATACTGGAGCCATTTTTTGGCTTCAGGGCTCCCAAAGGTCAAAAATGTTTTGGCCTCAAATGCCCCCCAAATGACATCTAGGGTGTGTGTGCGGCATTTCATCAAGTTTCTATGCCCCTCTGCACCAGGTCATTTAAAATAGTAAAGTAACTGAATAATATTGCACTGTGCCCAAATTGGTGATCTGTCAAAAGACTTCAGTGAGAACTTTGCAAATCCAAAACAATGGGAGTGGGGGGAGGTGGAAGAGAAAATAATTAATACTACTTACTTATCAGTTTTGTGGCTGTCACATTAAGCTTTCCCACTGCATGAAAAAATATTTAAAAAATAAAATAAAAAGGAAAGCCAAGGGAATACAAATAATAAATTACAAAGGCTGGAAAAGCACAGAATGTTCTCAGAAGCTCCAGCAAGTGTGATTGAGAGTATTGTAAAACAGACACCTCCTTAAAAGCTAGAAATCCCATATTTGTTTTGTATATTGGTTCCACTAATAAAATCACAGCCATATTATCAGGGAGGAGACTGGTTTAGACAAATGACAAAAACTGTACTAGACCAAATTCATTATCCTGTATGACAATAGTGTGATATCCACAGTGCAACAGAATCCTTGTTAAGCTGTTAAACCAGGTTGTTTGTTGTTGTGTGCCTCCAAGTCATTTTTGACTTATTGTGATCCTAAGTTGAATCTATTACAGGGTTTTCTTGGCAAGATTTATTCAGAGAGGGGTTGCCTCTCACCCAGTGGGTTTTTATGCTCAAGTGAATTTTCAGCATATAATATTTAGTCTGTCCCCCCCACACACATACGTAATCAGAAATAGTGCCTAACCCTTATCCCTATGTAAGTATATGCAGAATTGTAGTCCATGTCATTTTATATATTATTATTTTCCCCAAACTCTGTTCTGAATGTTCTATTACACCTGTCTGCCAAATATGCTGCAATAGCTCTCCTCAAGCATAGTTCAAAGATGACCAGAAAGTAGATTCTCTTGACAGATCTACCGACAGATCTCAGGATGATAGTCAATAGACCATCAAGAGTCATTAATTCCCCAAACAGTTTTTTTTAAAGGCAAGAAAAAGATGTTCTTGTTTTTGGTTCAGCACAAGGTGGAAGGCTTAGCATGGTATAGTGGTTTGAATCCTGGACTATGACTCTGGAGATCAAGGTTTGATTCCCTACTCAGCCATTGAAACTCACTGGGTGATATTGGGCAAGTCTCACTCTCCCAGCCTCAGAGGAAAGCAAAGATAACCCCCCTGAACAAATCTTGCCAAGAAAGACCATGATAGGTTCACCTTAGTGTCATCGTAAGTCAGAAAAGACTTGCAGATACTCAGTAACAGCAACAAGGTGGAAAAATAAATTAGAACTGCTAAAACTAAAATCTGCCTACCCCTGTCTTAATACACATACATATACAGTGTGTGTGTTTGTTTGTGTGTGTGTGTGTGTGTGTGTGTGTGAGAGAGAGAGAGAGAGAGAGAGAGAAAATAATATGAATCCTAATTATTTAGATAAAGAATTACTGATTGGGGGAGATTATCACACTAATGTTTAACTCAGCTGCACCCTTAGGGTGCAGTCAGGTTAAATATTAGTGCAATAATCTCCTATAATCTCCTGAAACTGGATACACAATATGCCACAATATGTGTAACTCATCCAGGGACAGAATGGCCCAAGAATATTCTAGAAATATTCTCCAACCTCCCATCTTTCACTTTTTTTTTTTTTAATCAGACCCCTCTCCTCCAATCCCAAATTTGTGGAATAAGTTCCTGGAAAGCTACCTAGAATCAAAAGCAGTTTTTCTAAAGTGAAATTAAACTTTTAAAAGTCACTGGGATTTATTTCTGCAGGAGTAAAGAAGCAAGGGATTGAAAGATGTGATGAGAAAAATAAGAAGGATTTAATATAAGCCTAAAAAGGTCAGATATATTGTGCTGAATGGGCTTCAATGACTTCTACAGCATCTCATGTTTTCCACCTGTGATGTCAAGTAGCTTTTAACAGACAGAAGGGAGGAAGGGAGAATCAGCACTGGCTTTAAGCCAAGTATCCTTCAAAGTAGATTTGAGTGTAACAACAGCCTGTTGATCTGCCAGTGATGGGAAACGCTAAATATAGAGATGCACTTGAGTTACAAGGCATAGTGCTACACAAGTGACACTCTCTCTAGAGATGTACACTGCAAAGCATTATATTTTCGCACTTAACTTCCAAGATGATACAGGTAGTATCATTAGTGCTGACTTGGAAAAAGCTTGCCTACCCATCGATTATCTGCAACAAGAGGAGGTAAGAAAGTAAGAAAGGTGCTGAAAAAGGCAACCATCAGTTTAGTATGTAGTTGCTGGGGCAGAGTGTGGGGATATCCAGAAGCAAAAATAACTTGCAGGAGTGAATGCCAAAGAGGCCAAATGGGTGACTTGGTTCAGTTAAGCCTCTGACTCCTTGAATGCTCATCTGGTGCTTCTTATAAAAATCCCAAGAAATGTTATGAGGAAGCCTTTTATGAGACACATCTGATACATTAGCTCAGTTTTTCATAAAATATTGCCTTCAGATTTAAAATGAGAAAATGCAGGAAGGTAAAAATCAAACTTATTATTATTAACTGACTCTTTTCAAAACTAATCAGCAATATGTCAGATTATAATTGAGATAGTTGCCTATTCATATATTATACTCATATCCATACAAAGCCCTTCAAATACTGTGTTAATATGACACAGAGATAGAGTGTAGTAATAATTTTTAAAACCTAAATTAAAGCTGTGATTTGGCTAGATCAGTTCTATTTGCACTATCCAGGGGCATTTGGCTTCAATTTTATTTTTTGAAATGAAGCTGAAATGGAAATAGTAGTTAAATTATTGCCCTTTCTTGAATACCTCAAAATATTAATATTCATTGCAATCGAATGGGAATAGAACTAATATTCGTAGTATATTAGACCTAAGGGCTGTTGTGTCTGTGAGCTCATCTCATCCAACAAGTTCCTTTTGAATATCACTTCTTAAAATGAGGATTCTGCTTGGATTCCAGTTCTTTTCTCAATATAATATAGTTATGCTGTCCTGATTTAATCAGAGACTTTATAAAGGTCAAGAAAATACTGACCTGAGGAGAGTTTCTGCTTTTTCATTGTGAAATCCTTCAGTTTGACTTGTGTCAAAGATCCCTGATCAAAACCAAGTACAGCAACCACTTCAAATTCATATGATGTTTTTAAACATCATGGCCATCATTACTTTCACTGGTCTGATACAATTAGTGTCTGCAAGTGAAAGAATAATGAGGCATAGAAGTCACACTGGAAACAAAACAGAGCTCAGTGTCTTTTTTAAAAAAGAAGAACCCTATTCTTTCCCCTCCTGCCATTCTGAAATTATTCACTGTCTTTTTGGCCTGTAGTAATTTGCTGTTTGGTGGCTCAGTAGCCAGCTTCAGACAGGTATACTGTATTTTGTAACACTCATATGAGCTAAATCTTTTGTGAGCACTCAGTATGACTCAAAGTCAACCATTCCAATTTTCCCTCCTGGGGAGATTACAGTCTTCCCATTTCACAGTTCTGAATAAGTGTAACAACTGTCCCCGAACACAATGGGACACCTATCACCTTATTAAGGAACTCAGAAGGGAGCAGAGCGCAGAAGGAGCACAAATGTTGACAGTGAATTCAACAAGAAAAAGGTGGAAAACATCCATGGAAGTTCCTACAGTCTGAATAGCAGGAGTCCAAAAGTCAGTCTTTTTTTTTTTTTTTTTGGAAAATTTTATTAACAAATTGTTAAAAAAAACAATCAATACAAACAACGTACAACGAAAATACAAACCACATACAAAACTAACAACTAAGATAACTAATTAACTAATTAACTAACAACATCAAAAAACATCACAAAACATACATATACTACCTAAAATTCTTCCACAGTACTGCAGTTGTTCATCCACCTTAGAATAATTATCCCTGATCATTTCAGCTATTATAAATCCACATCACAGACTATATATTATGATTGACATTCGGAGCTTTCGTTATCCTTCAAAACATTTTTTCTCGTAAATTAACTTATCACTACTCCTAAATATATCTTACCTTTATCAGAAATTATAGATAATAATAATGAAAAAAAGCCAACAAAATTGCATTAGATATATGCTAAATGTATATATTGTATCAATCTCAAGTATATCAAGATATCTTAAAGTACTATATTCTAAAAAAAAAAAGAAAACTACTTTAAACAGATACAAAAAACAAAAATATTAGTACTCTCACTCCCAATCCATAGCATGTTGTATAAAATCTTTCATATTCTTCTTCATATACTCAAACCAAGGTCTCCATAAATTCTGAAAAGATGACAAAGATTTATTTTGGACTAGACATGTTAGTTTCTCTAATTCATATATCTCACACACTTTAAACCTCCATTCCTCTACCATAGGGCATTCCCTTCTCCTCCAATACTTAGCATATAAAATTCTCGCCGAGGTTATTAATAAAAATAATAACTTTCCCCCTTTTTTTCTAACTCCTCCTTACATATATTTAACAAATATATTTTAGGGTCAACTTCAAGCCGTATGTTTAAAATTAATTTAATTTCTGTATTAATTAGGGTCCAAAATTTGTGCGCTATCTTACATTTCCACCATGCATGGAAATAGTATCCTATTTCCTCTTCACACTTCCAACATATAGGGTTAACACCTTTATATACTTTCGATAATCTAACTGGAGTTAAATACCACCTGAACATTAATTTATACGTGTTTTCCCTTATACCTATATTTACAGTGTACTTCTTTAAATTTGTTCCAACTTTTAATGCATTCCTCCAAATATATATTTTGATTTAAATCTTTTGCCCAATTAATCATGTAATTTTGATGGTGTTTTCTTCCAAATCCCACTCTCGAATCAGTTTATAGTATTTCGAAATCATTTTCTTTTTTTTCCCCGCTCAATTTTTTTTCAAAATTTTTATCCGCCGGGCTTATCCTACCCAAATTATTATCAACTTTAAAACGTTCATATAGTTGCCTATATGTAAACCAATTTAGATCATGTCCAGTCATCTTTAGTTCCTCTGGTGTCTTATGAACTATATTATTATCTATTATTTTGGTCAAATCCCTATATTTTAGCCAGTTACCGTCCGTATATAATGTTTTCATTAATATTGCTTCTGCTGGTGAAGCCCAATAAGGTATTTTCGGACACCATTTCTTTTTATATTTAAGCCATACTTTCAAGCATACTTTTCGTATAAAATGGTCCTTAAATCTAATATCACCTTTAAATTTATCATAAAATAAATATGAGTGAAAACCATATAGCAAATCCTCTCCTTCCAAATCTAATGTCCTTTGATTTTTCAATAACAGCCATTCCTGGAGCCATTCTAGTACAGAGGCCTCGTAATACCATTGGACATTAGGAAGAGCCAAACCACCTCTATCATTAGAGTCATAAAGGTCTAGCGCCTTTACCCTATGTTTTTTGTAGTTCCATATAAAATTTAATATATCTGTATTCCATGCTCTGAGAACTTTATCATTTTCAATTACCGGAATATTTTGGAACAAGTACATTATCTTAGGGAGGGTTACCATCTTAATCATAGCAATTCTACCCATCCATGATAATTTCAGCTGATCCCATTTTTTCAATTTACTTTTCATTTCTTGCCAGGTATTATGATAATTGTTCCTATATAAATCTGAATACTTTGTTGTAAGCCAAATTCCTAGATATTTTATTTTATTCTCCAAATTAAATCCAGTTATTTCCTTAAGTTCTTTACATTCACTTTTAGGCATATTCATAATCAACATCACAGATTTACTCTTGTTAATTCTATATCCGGATATTTTACCATATTGCTGTAAACATTCCAATAATTCCCCAATACATTCCAACGGGTTTGATATTGTCAATACCACATCATCCGCAAATGCTCTCAATTTATAATTTTGTTTACGGATTTCTACCCCACTAATTCTATTATTGTTTCTAATTTGCACCATCAAGACTTCCAAGGTTAATATAAATAACAATGGGGCCAAAGGGCACCCTTGCCTTACACCTTTTTGAATATCAAATTTATTAGTCCTCTCTCGATTAATCATAATAGTGGCTTCTTGATTTGCATAGATACTCCGAATCCATTTTGTAAAAACCTCCCCCGCTTCTATTTTTTGTATTACCCCAATCATGAAAGTCCAATTGATATTATCAAAGGCTTTCTCCGCATCCAGGAAGATTAAAGCCAATTTTTTCTGAATATTTTTATGATGTAAATCAATTATATTCATTAAATTCCTAAAATTTTGTTTTGTCCCCCTGGATGGGAGAAAGCCATTTTGGTCCTCATATATCCAATTATCTAAGATGAATTTCAGCCGATTTGCTAATATTGCTGCCAATAATTTATAATCCGAATTTAAAAGAGAAATCGGACGATAACTGTTAGGGTCTAATTTGTCTTTATCTTTTTTTAAAATCAAAGAAATATTAGCCGACTTCCATGATTGGGGAATAGCACCATCAATTATGTTATTCATAGTATCCAATAAAGGCGATATTAATTGCGGAGAAAATATTTTGTAGTATTCATTGGGGAGACCATCTGGTCCTGGCGATTTGGAACATTTGGCATTGGAGATTGCTTATTCTAACTCTCTATGGGCAATAGGTGCATTTAATAAATCTTGTTGATCTTTAGTGAGCCTAAAGAAATTCAGGTTTTCTAAGTAGTCTTTAATCTCCTCCTGAATTGTACCCGATTTATATAAATCCCGAAAATGGTCTATAAAAACTTTTTTAATCTGTGATTGAGTTGTTTTAATTTCTGTCCCTTTTTTAATTCTTATAATTGCTCTTTTAGCTTTTTCTTTCCTTACTAGGTACACAATAATCTTCCTGGCTTATTTCCATGTTCGTAATATTTTTGCTTCACAAATTTTATTTTTCTTTCTATCTGATCCATATTAAGGATAGAAATTTGCTTCTGTGTAAATTTAATTTTTTCTCTAATTTCCTGCGAGTCTGGTTCCTATTTTAACTTACTTTCTAATTCTTTTAACTCCTTATTTAACCCTTCTTCTTGCTTTCTCCTTTCCCATTCTATCATTTTTTGAATGATAACCCCTCTAATTACTGCCTTGTGAGCATCCCAGACAATGTGCAAAGGAGTTTCTTTATTTAAGTTTTCTTGGAAATAATATACTAGGTGTTTTTTTTACCTCTTCTTGAATTGAATTGTTTTTTATTGCACTCATGTCTAATTTCCAATTCTGTACAAAATGACCAAATTTTAAATCCATTGTTATTGGATTATGATCGGACCATAACCTTGGTAAGATTTTGAAATTTATCACCTGGGGTAATAGATGACCAGATAACCAGAACATGTCAAGTCTAGAATGAGATTTATGCCTGTTTGAATAAAATGTGTAGTCTTTATCATGACCCTTTTTCTCTCTAAAAACATCCTTCAATTTTAATATATCGGTCAACAGAAAAAATTCTTTTGGTAAACGTCCCTGTTGTTTTCTAACTAGTTTCATAGACTTGCGATCAATTTCAGGGTTGATGACACCGTTAAAATCTCTTAATATTAATATATTTTCATAATTCAAATCCATCAAACGTTCCTTCAAACTTTTATAAAATTGATTTTTATTCTCTAAAGGCCCATATATTCCTATCAGTAAAAAAATTTTCCCTTCAATTTGGGTTTCTACCATCAATATATATCCTTCTGGATTGCTCCAAACCAATTTTGAATCGTAATTTGAATTTATATATAAAGCCACTCCTCTTTTTTTAAAGGGGGAGGCAGCGACGAATTCAGTCCCTAACTTTGGACATCTTAAGTATTTCACATCTTTTCTTTTAATTCGACATTCTTGAAGGCAATAAATGTCTAATTTCAATTTTTGAAGGTAATGAAATATTTTTTTTCGTTTTTGCGGTGTGTTTAACCCCTGCACATTTGCTGAAAATATTCTCAATTGCTTAAAGGAGACCATACTTAAACCCACTAAGAATAACAATCAAATCTTTAAAGAAAAAACCAATCACCAGAATCCGACACTCACTATTTAGTCATCAAAATACTCTATTCCAAGAGGAGAGTTAGAATTTAATACAGTTTCTTCTCTTTCTTTGTCTTCTTCACCATTCCTGACGTTCTCAATTCCAGATAAATTTCTCCTATTTTTAGCAAAGCCCTGGTCGTCGTCTTCATTTTTCTCCTCTGGATCCGCATCGTCCTCATCCACGTCGTCTTCATCACTTTCAAGTCCTGAGAGATCATCTCTTAAATCAGGCTGGGAGTGTAAAGATAAAGCACTAGCCCCCGGTTCTTCTTCGTTCAGTTGAACATCCACATTGGCCTTATCTTTACCCTCAGCATGGTCCTTTTGATGTCTTTTACGCCTTCCCAGATGTTCTCTGACGAAGTTGTTTGCCTGTTCAGAAGAGGAAATTCTGATCCTTTTCCTGTTCCACAAGAAAGTTAGTCCTTCTGGGGAGTCCCATCTATATTGAACCTTTTCTCTTCTGAGCAGAGAGGTTAAGGGCATATACGCTCGTCGCTTCCTTAAAATTCGACTCGGGATATCTTTTAGGACTTTAACAGGTTGTCTATCTATACAAAAGGAGTCCTGATTGTGTTTGGTCAGGAAATGGTCTTTGGTTTGTCTTTTCACAAAGTTGATTAGAACTTCCCTTGGCAACCCCTTCTGTTTTGCAATTTTTGAATTAACACGAAACAATGTGTCTATCTCTGATTGCATGTCTTGCAGGTTTTTTCCCAGGAATTCAGCCATTTTTTGAATTATTCTATCTGCTACATTTTCGTTCTTTTCTTCTGCTAATCCTCTGATTTTGACAGTCTTTTCTCTCAATTTTTGGTCCAATATTGCTAATTCATCTATATCCTTGTCTCTTTTGTTTTCCAATTTAGATAGATGTAATTCTGTGTTGTCATTCCTATACTCTAGTATGTCCACTCTTTTTTTTATAGATTGCACCTCGGTCAGCAAAACATCAACCTTTTGATTTATCTCCTTAAGGTCAGACCGTATCTCGTGTCTGATCTCTTTCTTAAAATCCACAAATTGTTGTGTAAATTTATTTGACATGGCATCTATTTTATCCAAGATAAGTTGATTTATGTCAATATTTTTGGACTTTTCTGTCGACAAACGTCTTTGGGATTGTGAATTCATTTTCTGAGATTGAGACCTTGTGGTCATCATATAATTACAGAGTAAGTTACCTTTATACAAATATAACTTCCCCTTGATTTGCTCTTTTCTGTCAGTAATTATTGCCAAGGCCACAATCAACAAACTATTGTCGTGTTAAATTGTTCAGATCTAAGACTAGAAGTTACCAAGGACAAGTCGACTGATAAAGATGTGTCTTCCACAGATAAGTAACTCAATAGTCCAAGGTCATATGGCCAGAAAGAACAACAATGCAGGAGAGTGTCCAAAGTGAAATGTAACAAGTTACAATGGAGGAAGCTTCCTGTTTCTATTTCAAACGATGGCGAGGGAAGAGAAAATCCTTTCTTTATTCTTTATTCTTTCCTTCTTTATATAACTTTCCAGTCCCAATTAACAACCGCTTCAAATAATCAAAAAGACTTCCTCTACCTCAGAGTTTTCTTTACAGTTGAACAGCCTCTGCCTTGGTTACTTTCCCTTTAAATGTCTTTTAATCTTTTAACACTTTTAACACTTTCATTTATTCATCTATATCTCCAAACAGCCTTCAGGGTAGTTCCATAAATTTCAAAGCACTTTCTCCTTTCTCCTCCTGGATGACTGTCTCCGAACAGTCTCACAGTTTACAGCCTCGGCTGGATGTTGTTACCTTGATCTTTAATCAAACAACCGTAAGTACTGCTCGTTATTTTCTTTATAATCTAATAAGATATTAAAATTGGTGGCTCCCCTGTGGTAAATACTGTTCTGCTGCGGCTCCGTGGAATGCTCTTGCATCCTCCAGGATCACTCCAGCCAGATGGGGAACGGAGATCCATAACCCGAGAAGCTGACTCTGGATTTGAAAGAGGATGTTCGACAAGCCCCCTCTGGTCTCCTCTGCCTAAGGAGCACTCTCGAACCCTCAAAATAGATTTCAAGAGGTCCGAGGATCTCCGCAGCATAGGACGGACATCGGAGCACTAACGATGTGCGTCCTAATGAGGAGCCATGGCCAACCAGAAGTCCAAAAGTCAGTCTTAAAGCATAAACACTAAGAAGATTATTACACATGCATTTTTCGCCAAATCCAGGCATGGGCTGGGGATGCACATGGACATACGAAAATAGGTATTATCACACAGGAAAATGCTGCCGCGCCACTGGCCAACCACCACCCATCCCCGAGCTTACCCATGCCATGCTTATCCCACCGATTTTGCAAGGATGGAAGCTTTTTGACCTTGAAATTTAGCTGGCTAAGTGTGGCTCGGGGACGGGTGATGGTTGGTCAGTGGCATTTGTGTGTGCAATAACACCCATTTCCCCCCATTCTGGCCAAATCCTGTCCCATGCCTGGATCAGGTGAAAAAGTAAGTGCGATAATCTCCTAAATTGTACAGTTGATATTTTCCATAACTGTCTTTGACCAAAAAAAGGCCATGTGTCCAGAGTCACTCACACACAGTCCCCCCTCAATAAACACTGAGATTAAAAACAATAAGTTCAAACAAGAGTTAGTCAAACTTATCATAGACCTACTGAAATCAAAGGAACGTATTACTTGTGGTTTAAGATATTTAATGATTGATACAAGTGGGAAGTGAAGTTTAACTAATACAATCTGGATGGATCTCAGTGCCTGCATCTGCATTGCAGAAATAATTGAGTTTAACACCAATTTAACTGTATGGAATTCTGGGAATTGTAGTTTTGTCAGACATTTAGACTTCTCTGTCAGAAAGCTCTGGTACCACAACAAACTACAGTTCCCAGAATTCCATAGCATTGAACCATGGCAGTTAAAGTGGTATCAAACTGAATTATTTCTGCAGTGAAGATGCAGACAATGTTACTTAGGTCTCTGTGTTGGGTCTCATGCATGCAGACCTGGCTTACATCTGGATATGAAGTGAGCCTGGAGGTAGGCCAAACATGATCCTGCTCCCCAATATGTGTCATCTCACTACAGTTATACTACACATATGGATAAATATGAAACAATAAGTACAAAACTTATATTTGTTGTTGTTAACTGCCCTTGAGTCTATCTTGATTACTATTATAGTAGAAAAGCAGGATACAAATAAAAGTTTTATTATTATAGTTTTATTATCTTGACTCATGGTGACCCTATGGATGAGACATCTCCAAGACCCTCTGTCCTCCACTGCTCTACTTAAATGCTGCAATCCCATACCTGTTACCTCCTGTTAGCAACGGTGCATTTTTCTGAATTTTGGTTTGTGTATAAATTCTATATGGTCCCAGATGCACTCTGCAGTGACCCCCAAGTGCCTCCATAGCAAGGCAAATAGGTCATACCCAGGTCACTTGGAAGACTGGAAAATCCCCAATCCCCAGAGCCAGGAAGATAGTGTTGTGTCTCATGCCACTTGACGGAATTGGATCCCAGAGAAAGCTTCATCTGTAGTAAGTATCACCCGTAGTTTTGCCTCTAAACCTTTTCCAAGCTACCCTCTGATTTCCTGAGCCCTGTATGAGTGTGAGTGTGTATGTGAATTGCTGTGTGATTTTCTCCTTTAATAAATAATACTTTAATTGGAGGATTCTGTCTCTGTACCAATTCTTAGATCCACTGGACTCTTGGTATACATGTGGGAGACAGTCTTGCAGGGTCCTTGTAGCTGACCCCCTCTTGATTTGAGCTAAATAAAATTCTCCATACTAGACTTTTGGCTACATTCCTTAATAGAATCCACCCATCTAGCATGTGGCCTCCCTCTCTTCGTACTTCCCTCCACCTTCCCCAGCATTATTGTTTTTTTCCAAAGAGTCCTCTCTTCTCATGATGTGTCTTAGGTACGGCAGTCTCAGTTTGGTCATTTTGCCTTCCAGGGAGGTTTACAGTTTGATCTGCACTAGGACCCACTTGTGTGTCCTTTTGGCTGTCCATGGGATCCTCAGCACTCTTCTCCAGCACCACATCTCAAGTTAATTGATTTTCTTCCTATCATCTTTCTTAACTGTCTAGCTCTCACATTCCTACATGGTAATAGGGAATATAATGGCTTGTATAATTCTAACTTTTGTGCTGAGTTGTATATCTGTGCATTTTAGAATCTTTTCTAGTTCTTTCATAGCCACTGTTAGGGTGCATGTGAACTGAATTCAACATGTGAAGAAGATTTATGCTGGAACAAGTCTTCACTGTGAAGTTCTATGCAGGCTGCAAATGCTACAAGGAAAAAACATCCCACACAACCAGCTGGATTCTCTTTTGTCTCATGAAGAGGTTCTTTATTCTTCCATTACGAACTATGTACAGACTAACGAAGTGCTCTGTCAGTATCTCTATATACAATCACATGCAAATCTAACTCACCCACTTATATATAGTATCCCCTCCTGGGATATTAGTCCAGCCCACTTCTGGGATGACAACCAGTTTCAGTCACCTGACTGATGTGACACAGCAGAATTGATGGTTTCTGACTCAACGCTCTTCCTAGTGTTGCATAAGCCCCCTGTGACTCAAGACTGTACAAATGTTGAGTCATCCTGGCTCCCAACAGTACGAAGGTAACTGTCTTACCTTTGTCCCAGTTTCTGTGTCCCAGTCACATCTATGTCATTTTTCTCTTAAGAGTTCACTTTACTCTGACATTCCTCTCCAAAATGACATAAGATGTGCCTCCTATGTGACATTTGCACATGCTGTTTGGATCTCAGATGTTGATACCCAACCTGCAAGCCCATTTTTCATGCTTTTCCCAGGTTTTGTAATCATGAATGTGTCAGCTATGCTAACCTCTATGTTGGCATACTGCACCATCAGAACTCCATTCTGTATTGATTCACATGCATCGTGGCATCTCATCCCCATGTGTTTGTACCTGTACTTCATGTTCTTTCTGCAGCCAACTGCCCTTTGCCCTGCAGTTCTGCTCATCTGCTTTGACGTTTGACTTTCTCTTAAGGCTTCATGTTCATTGTCCACTGCAGCATTCCAGTTTTCCTGCTCCTTTCTGGGACAATGTAGCACCTCCTGAACACTCTCTGGTTCCTGTGCTACTGCTGAGCTTGCCCTTGCTTCCTGCACAACAAACCAATCAGGTTTCTTCCTGTCCCTTCGAGACCTCAGTGGAATGAAGACTTTCTTCCTCTCTTCCTAATTCCCACTGTCACTGCTACTGGTCTGTGTCCCTGTCTCTGTGATAGACCTGTGTTCTGATTCAGGCTTTTGTGTTTGTGTTTGGGTGGTGTTCTGTGTTGGTGTACTGGCTTTGCATCCTTCTCAAGCCCAGACAAATCCGCTCCTCCATTTCTGATATTTTCATTGCTCAGCAGCACAAAAACATCAAAGTTGCAATGGAGTTTGTCCCATCCTGAGTGCTTCTCAAAGTTTGCACTCCTTGAGAACAATATTCTGCCATTCCTCAATGAAAATCTGTAGCTGTTACCTTGGTAACTCACAAAATGCAATCGTTTCCACTTTGGTTCCTCTTTCCTCCTGAACTGAGGTGGAATCAGCACATTTGCATATTGTCCAAACACTCTAAGGTAACTCAGATTGGGTTGTCTGCCATACAATTGAAAATATGCACTGCACTGCTCCACATTCTATTTATGACATGGCAAGCTGTTCTAGTTGCCTATCCCCACAAACTAGAAGGTCTGCCTGCATCCAACATCATGAAGTCCTGCATTTGATTTATCAAGCCAATTCATCGTTCAGCCAAACTGTCCTCAGCTGGACAAGCTAGGTTGGTCGTATTATGACATATATCCTTTTTCTTTAGCCAATTCTGCAGATTATGAGTGAGAAACTCTCCTCTCCTATCTGTTATTAAGGTGCCAACTTTATAGGGAAATTTCAATGTTGTTTACCCATTGCTCCAACTGCTCAGCAGCTTCACTTTTGGCCTTTAACAATGCAACATAGCAAAATCTGGTGTGTCCTATCTACCACTACCAGTACAAATCTGTTCCCATGTGGTCCAGAAAGATCAGCATGAACCATCTGAAATGGTCTCACAGTGATACATTTGGTTTCCTTTGGCATTAGGTATGCTTTTACCTTTGTCCTCTTGCAAACTCAACAGTCAAGGTACCTGTTACATTTGTTTCCCTTTAGGTCTGGGCAAATCTTTTAAAAATTCACCAGGCTTTTGAAACTTGCATGCCCCATCAGTCTGTGTAAGTAATGTGCACAATTATCATGCAATGGCTTGTTTGTTACATTTGCACATTGCCCCTTTGAATCCATGTGGTATATTTTGTTCCTTTTAACTGCCCTACCACATACTGTATCATTTTCAGATATTGTACATTCATCCCTCCTAAACAACATTTCAAAAGCATCAGTTGTTAAGGATGAAACACTAGCAAGACAGTTTTGTAGCTTTGGTGCACATAAAACATTATCAAATGTTCTATCAAGACTAGGTATGTATGCAGACCCTTTATGCTCCACATTATCAGACCCACCATCAGCAAAAACCATAGTGTTTACTGGTGTTGGACTTGGGTTCTGCAACATATTATATCTGTTTACCATATGATCTGAAGCCCCACTATTCAAAATCCAATCACAATTATTGTGGTTATTACAAATAACCCCTTCAACCATTGAAAGAAACCCCCTCCCTTTCTGAGGCTTCTTCTTTCTTTCAGATGTTTTCTTCTGTGCTGTAGAAGACCGAGGACAGTCCTGTCTGAAATGCCCAGTCTCTCCACAAGAAAAAATCTCTTTGCTTTGCAGACTGCAGCACTTTCACCCTGGAATGAAGAAGTTGTGTTTGTTGCTCCAGTGTTTGGCTTGCTGTCTCCACCTTTGCCTCAAAGCTCTGCCTCTGGATTTCATCCAGGATTCTTAATGCAATCAGCTCAGGCTTTAAGTAATTTTCAGCAACCCCTTGCAGGCTATACATTATGAAGTCCCAATCCTTTGACAACCTGCCCAGCAGAATGTAGGATTTTTGGCAGTTCTCCATAAATATTCCTCGGCTTTCACAATGGACAAACAGATCCTGAATTCTCTGCAAGTGCTCTGTTACAGACTCCCCATCTTGTAACTTGCAGCTGTATAAGCATTTATTCCAAATCATCTTAGATAAGGACATACCAGACTGATGAACATCTCGTAAGCAAAAGCAGCTTCATTTATATACCGCTTCATATCACGCTATGGGATGTCTAAGCGGTTTACAACTGTGAGCTGATTGCCCCCCAACAAGCTGGGTACTCATTTTAGCGACCTCGGAAGGATGCAGACCTGAGTCGAGCCTCAGCCCTGGCTGGTATTGAACTCGCAACCTTGTGGTCTATGAGTGAGTGGCTGCAGTACAGGCATTTAACCACTGCACCACCAGGGCTGGTGGCTCTCCACACTTCAAAAGTAGTCTGCTTCCCTCACATATGATTCAACTGACTTGGCTCTAGAGACAGCAGGATCCTGGCCCTTGCCTTTCTACCCTCTTCTAACAAGTCTGGTTTTGGGGGTGACTTTGTGAGCTCCCAGATATCTTGCTTTATCAACAAAGCCTCGATATAAATGTG
The DNA here is from genome assembly GCA_026167975.1 of Phrynosoma blainvillii. Lineage (NCBI taxonomy): Eukaryota > Metazoa > Chordata > Lepidosauria > Squamata > Phrynosomatidae > Phrynosoma > Phrynosoma blainvillii. Next base: position 116,998,417 of record JANUYF010000001.1, on the reverse strand, counting down.
CAAAGATGCATAATTTTCATCATTTAGTCTCTGGAATCTTATGGCTTTTTCCCATATTTACTCTAAGCTTTCAGCTTTCAGACACAAATGGACTTCTGGCAACTGTCCAATTCAGTCCGGGCAGACAGTCAACCCACTCAGAACTTTGATAACAGTCTCTGAGACATTCAGTTTGACATTAACTCAATAGCTGGAAAACTTTTAGAGTCCAAAGGAAAACTTTTGCACACCATGCACACTCACAAACTTCACACAACTCTCTCAGTGGTGTCCATGTGCATACTGCACCCATAACCCTTGTTGGGGCACATGTGAACTGGAACAGACACCAAAGATCAATCTTCACTGTGAAGTTCTATGCAGGCTGCAAACACTGCAATGAAAAAAACCTCCCACACAAGCAGCTGGATTCTCTCTTGTCCCTTAAAGAGGTTCTTTATTCTTCTGTTATGATCTATGTACAGACTAACAAACTGCTCCACCAGTATCTCTGTATACAATCACCCACAAATGAGTATCCAAACCATCCACTTATATACAATATCCCCTCCTGCGATAGACCAGCCCTCTCCTGGGACAACACCCAGTTTCAATCACCTGCCTAATGTGACACAGCAGAATTTAAGGTTTCTGACTCAACACTCTGCCTAGTGTTGCATCAGCCCCCTGTGATTCAAGACTGTAAAACAGGGGTAGGCAACCTTTCCCCTTTAAGGGCCGAGGAACTTCAGCTCCCAGAAGCCTCAGCCATGTTGGCCAATAGTCCCATGTTGGCCAATAGCTCCTGGGATTCTGGGAGCTGAAGTCCCTTGGACCTTAAAGGGGAAAGGGTGCCTACCCCTGCTGTAAAATGTTGACTCATCCTGGCTCCCAACTGTATGAAAGTAACCATCTCACCTTTGTCCCAGTTTCTTTGCCCCACACACATCTATGTCATTTTCTCTCCAGAGTGCACTTTACTCTGACAGCCACCCTCCCCATTCTTAATCTTCCTCTAATTTCCTAACTGCAGCCCCCATTTCTATCAATGTTTTATCCCAGGTATGGGAATTATTTTACTATTTCTATTTCTCCATTGTCTAGGTTGAACTTGTGAAGTTCCTCGGTGGCCATTATTTTTGTTTTCTTTATGTTCAGCATTAATCCTGCCTTTGCACTTTCTTCTTTGATCTTCCTTAGTAGGTGTTCCAAGTCTGTGATGTTTTCTGCTAGTATTATGGTGTCATCTGCATATCCTAGATTGTTGATATTCCTTCCTCCTATTCTCACTCCTCCTTCTTCTGTGTCCAAGCCTGCTTTTCTTATAATATGTTCTGCATACAAGTTGAACAGATAGGGTGAAAGGATGCATCCTCGTCTGACACCTTTGCCAAATGGGAACCATTCTGTTTCTCCGTGTTCTGTTCTGACAGTAGCCTCTTGTCCAGAGTACAGATTCCTCATCAGGACTACTAGATGTGTTGGTACTCCCATGTCTTTAAGGACGTTCCATAGCCTTTCATGGTCTACGCAGTCAAAGGCTTTGATGTAGTCTATAAAGCACATGCTGATTTTCTTTTAGAATTCCCTGGTTCACTCCATTAGTCATCGTATATTTGCAATGTGATCCTTAGTGCCTCTTCCTTTCCTGAACCCTGCTTGAACCTCTGAGATCTCTCCTTCCTTGTATGGTTGGAGTCTATGTTGCAGAATTTTGAGCATGATTTTGGAGATAAGGGCTATGGTCCTATAGTTGCTGCAGTCTCTTATGTCTCCCTTTTTGTGGATGGGGATGTATATTGATCGCTTCCAATCTATTGGCCATTGTTTTGTTCTCCATATCTGTTGATATATGTTGGTTAGCACTAGAGTTGACTCTGTCAATGTGGATTGCAGCAGTTCAATTGGAATATCATCTGTTCCTGGTGATTTGTTTTTTGCTATTTCTCTTATTGCAGTTTCCACTTCACTTTTTAGGATTTGGGGTTCATCTTCATATGGATCTTCATTCCATGTGTCCTTCATTTTGTCATCCCTTTTGTATAATTCTTCTGTGTATTGCATCCACAGTCTTGAATTAGGTTATTTTTATTGTCATAGATCATCCCAGTCCTTGGTTTGAATTTTCCTTTGATTTCCCAGATCTTGTGAAATAGATCTCTTGTTCTTTCCTTTTTGTTGTTGTCTTCTATTTCTCAGCATTGGTCATTGTAGCAATTTTCTTTATCTTTCCACAAAAGCCATTGTAGTGCTGTATTCATAATTCTTAGTTTGTTCCTATCTCCCCCTTTCCCCCTTCTCTTCTTTTCTTTATTGTTTGTAATGTTATATATACACATATATTATATACATATGTTATGTACACATGCAAAAACTTATGCTACCAATGTCTTTCTCTCAGTTAGTCCCAAAGTTCCCAAAGATCCTTTTGCATATTGATCCAGACTAACACAGCTATGTTTTGAATACTTACATTATGTTATGCAAAAGCAAACAAGTTATTCAAACTCAAATCGGTTGCTAATGTTTGAATTCTTGTTAGCAAGTTGAGAAGGATATTTGTTGCAAATGTTAGCAACAGTAAGATGTGTGAATTGTGCTGTAGTCTTTTAAGCACTGTTCTTGGAACAATATGCCTAGATATGCGTTTTTCTTTTTCTTTTTCTTTTCTTCCTTGAGGTTTTATCAAACAAAGCTCATATACATTTCAACTCATAATGCTAGATTTTTTTAAAAAAAGCAAAATATAAGTTAACTACTTGGATTTGTGAATGGAAAAGCTATGAAGAAAAGCTATGATATAAGGAATAATCTTGAAGGATCTGTACTTCGCTTTGATGTTATAATGCAGCTTAGATAATGATATGCGTTGTGCACACACACACACACACACAAAGCAAACGTACAAATCTACTGTTACTTAACAATACAATAGGTAGATGACATTGAATGTCAGTCTTATCACTTTATTTTGCTTCTTCAGAAAAGGAACATTGAATGATTGCTTGAGAACATGGAAAAATTTTATTCCCCCTCCCCCCCCCCTCATGTTTCAAACCAGTTCAGACATCCCAGTCATATGAAGCTTAAACATCATGTAACAAAGAAAATCCTAAGAAGGAAAGAAAAAATATCCTGCAATTTTCAAGTTGCCTTAGCAACTGGGGTCTAGAAATGATTCTTTGAGATGGTCCTTGAGATGGTCTTTAAGAAGAGCAATTGGCCTCCTTTCATCCTCCAGTAGTAATAGAGATGGAGGGTTTTATAAACTTACTATTAAAATACTGTTGCTGGGTTAAGCCATGAAGGGGCAATCCCAAAATTCCAGCTGAACCAGTGGGAGTTACTTCCAAGCAAAAGTCTTTAGGATTCTTTGGGTGAAATCAGAGCTTATCTTCAGCTGAGCAAGAATCAGGAGTCTTTTCTCTGTATCATCCATCAATGTTTAAATCAGATGGACCCATTTGATGGATAGACTGAATCAAAGAAGCCATGGCTCTGAGTCTGATTGCAAGACCTGAACAGGGCAGTTGATACTAGAGTGACTTGGAGCTTTCTCTTTTATGGGCTCACCATAAGTCAAAGGCAACTTGTTGGCAGTTAAAAACTAACCCATGTTATATCCCTAGTTCCTGTTGTTCGTTGCTGCTGGCCCTTGCTGATGTCAGGAAAATTACATGAGTAGTTCTGACTAATCATAGTGGGACAACTTATCATTTGAATAGAGGATTTTTCATGTGCAAAATAACTGTTTATTTCTTATATGTTGCATTTCTCTTTTTAACAAGTTATGTATTTCAGTTCAGCCAGTTGTTTTGTTATTGCCACTTTAAAGAAATAAATATTCTTGTATTTTCAATTCTTATTTTGTTAGTCTTTGCTGACCACCCCTAATTTGAAATGTCACATTTGTTTCAAATAATAATTTTTTTTTCTCATTGTTTTGTGTCGAGAATTATTACTTGTTTCTTCCATATCCAAAAGCCAGACTACATAGACTAACTTTCTTATTTCCTGTTTCTTAAGCCACATCACTAGATGGTCAGTTATCCAAAACATGCCAATTATTGATGCCAGATGTTCTACACACCTAATTTCCTTCATTCTTTCCTTACTTGAATAAATATCATTGACTCCTGTTAACTGAATTCACGCTCCATGCAAAGCAAAGCAGCTTCATTTATATACCGCTTCATATCACACTATGGGATGTATAAGCGGTTTACAACTGTAAGCTCATTGCCCCCCACAGTTGGGTACTCATTTTAGCGACCTCGGAAGGATGCAGGCCTGAGTCTAGCCTGAGCCCTGGCTAGCTAGTATTGAACTTGCAACCTTGTGGTCTATGAGTGAGTGGCTGCAGTACAGGCATTTAACCACTGTGCCACCAGGGCACTTTTCTTTAAAGAGCACCAATTCAGCTGAGTATACAATCACTATCTCTTCAACTGTATGTCTAAATTAGCAAAAACAATATTTTATACCAAAGATTGAGATAAAAAGTTCAGTCAATTCAACAATGGTTCACGTAACCATTGGAAAAGGAACACATAATGATTAATTTTGAAAATTAGGAACTAAATATTCATTTCATGGTATTTAAACCTTAACTCAGTAATTGTATTTTTGGACAATGTATGTTTACCATTATGGCAAATAGGTTGACACAAAAGCATCAATTTCTCAATAAACTTGCTTTAGAAAATCAGAAGAGATGTAGGAGAGGTGCACCCACCAAAACCAGTAAAAAAGGAAAATAAGGAATTAGAGACTGAGACGAGGCAAAAAAACTTTGAAATTCCAGATGTTTTGGAACACAACTCCAATAGTTCCTTATCATGCTAGCTTGAGGTTCTGGAAATTGAAGTCTAAAATATCTAGTGAGCCAAAGGTTGTCTCCCACCTCGGGTGTTAGGTCCTCCCCCTCTGTGTTAGTAGAATATGTCAGAGGAACTGTGAATTCACCTCCATAATCAGATGAATGGACGATGTGTCTAGATGTCTCACCTGATGGGCCAGCTAATGACTTAATCCTTTCCCCATTCACCTTGAATATTGCCAGACTATATTACCCCACCCATACAATCTCACACCTTTACCCTAAAGCTAGTTTTAGCCCTAAAAAAAAACCCTGGATTTCCCCCCTCAGTGTCGCTAGTTTGGGGTTCACGGGGAAACTACATCACTGTGCTCTCTAGTCTAGTTACCAGCATCTCTGTTCAAACCAATGCTCTCAGAACGGTTGTGTCTCACACCACATCACCTAATTGGATCCCAGAGAAAGCCTCATCTAGTAATTATCACCCATAGTTTTGCCTCAACATCTTTTCCAAGTTAACCCCTGACTTCCTGAGCCTTGAATGACTGTGTGTATGTATGTGAATTGCTGTGTGATTTTCACCTTTTAATGAATAAATTCTGTCTCTGCATCAATTCTTAGATTCCTCAGCCTCTTGGTATATATGTAGGAGACAGTCTTGTAGGGTCCTTGTAGCTGATCTCCTCTCAATTTGAGCTAAATAAAATTCCCCATAATAGACTTTTGGCTACAGAGGTTCCTATGGGATAAAACTTCTACGTGGATTTCTCTTAAGAAAAACATCAGGTGATGTGTAACTGAACCACCATGTCCCACTTCATCCCATACAAACCCTACAGCATGCTATTTCTTATCAGTATGAGCTAACAACCAAAGCACTCAGCTTCTCCTCAGTAACTTTATATGCTGCTTCCCACATCTTCTTATCTAACTGTTCTACTGCTGCTCCATCCATCTAAGCTTTGCTAACCCCTCAATTGACAGCTTGGCACGTGATCTGTAAGGGCCCTTTTGTGTCACATCCAATCAAAGTCCTAATAATAATCTTGCCCATGATTCTTTAGGGAAACAGGCACCTCTGTTTATTAGTATTTCAGAGACATAGCCATGTTTGTCTGTAATATCAGTATGCAAAGGGATCTTGTAGCACCTTTGAGACTTAGAAGGGAGTATGAGCACAAAGTGGATATATAAATAAGGATGCACTTGGTACAACAAATGAATAGCCATGTTGCTCAGCTTATTGAAAGCTTTTAATAGATGTGAAACATTTTGGCCTAAATCCAACTATTTCTCCCAACTAAAGTAGACCTACTAAATCAATGGGAACTTGTTAAATCACCACATACACAACATATACAATTCTATTTATTTAATGGGTTTATTCTAGTCAATACTAACAATTTAAACAACATTAAGTGCTTATAGTTTTTCAATTAACATGCATTCTGTGAGCATGCTCTCCTACTTTTAGATTTACCGAATTGTGAACATCCAATAATGTTTTATTTTTATTTGGCCTTGAAGAGTTTATGTGCCCACAGAGACTTACATTGTTATGATATAATGTGTCTGAATTCTGTTGTTTTGTTGTTCACTGCCTTCAAGTAACTTTCAACCCATGGCATAATGTAACGGACCCGCTTTTCAGAAGCAAGCGCGATTTGGCAGACACAGTGTTAGGAGGATTTGGAACAGGGATAGGAGTTTTGAACGCAATAGACACAGGAGTAGTAGCTAATAAATTGGGATTGGTTGGATCTCATACCAAGGAGTTAGGTGGATCCATTGACTCAGGTCTAACAAATGTGGCCCAAGGCATAGACATAATTGGTCATCTCTTACCACAATGGGTTAGCATAGAGAAAGAAATCATCATAGATATAGGAAACTCCCTTAAGTCTGGCATTTACAACTTATCCATAGCCATCCAGTGCACCCAGATCCAAAGCAGTTTAATGGCCTTCGCATCTCAATTAATCCAAGCCTCACTGATGCAACTCATCCACCCAGAAGTCATGGTTCTGTTTAAGAAAAGGTATCCATACCCCTTCCAACACCCCACAGATTTAGTTAAGATAACTGGGGCACACTGGCAAGACATGGTGCTCTACATTGGCATTCATTACAAAATGATATGGGACCCCCAAGTCATTCACCCTGCTTCCCACATAGGTCTTCCCTTAGCAGAGAGTAACACAACTATGCTGCCAGAGCAAATGTTGCATTGGACTAATGGCACCCACTTGCATGATTTGTCTGGGTGTGTAAAAACACAGCAGTGGACCCATTGTTACAGTGGTTTGATAGGAATCCCCCATTCAAGAGCTACAGAACCACCTCATAGTCCCCGTTCAGTCATCCATCCTTGTCCAGCTTAACCATGATTGTTTTTGCCTCCGGACCCCTTGTGATCATGTTATTTTAATGCCTTTTGAATGTATTTTGGGTATAGATAGATCTTAGGAAACCCATGTTTTTTGTCAAGTACATGTTAAGGATTGTTTTGGGAAATAATTTTATTTGCATGAGACAGTCAGGGAATATACAAGTGAAGCACCATATTTTGTAAATCCACAGTTGTTAGAAGGATTTCATTTGGAAGATGAACTACAAATTTCAAAATGGTTGCGCCTACTCACTAACTTGAGTCAGGCCGCCAAACAAATAGAGCAGACTGAGGCCAGAATTAAGATCTCTGTAGACCTCAAGGCCCAGCAGATCATAGAAGTTACCCAAGAAATCAAGGATGTAGCTAAGAACACTTGGTTTGGAAAGTGGGACTGGTCTGCCACTGGACAGGCAATTTTAAAATTAGTAACCAATCCTATCGCAATAATTCTGGCGATACAGGTTGTCACTGTCATAGGAGCTATCCGTCTCACATGTTGGATTAGAAAGCAAGTGGCCGAGTTCTGTGCCCTTAGACACAGACTAGATCTCCCACAGCCGATGACCATTAGGCACCCCAACCACTACCACCAGCCCCGCTTCTTCTCCGATTGTCTCCATCTTCTAGAGGACGATGGTGGGAAAGAGAGCCTTCTTGGATAAGGCATAACCATTCACACATCCATAGCCGCTGCCTGCGCCCCACCCTTTTGGTATCGGGGGGGAAAGGAAAAGTTTTGGTCTGTCTTTTTCACTCGATAGCAAGATGGGGGACTAGCCCCCACCTTTTTGTATGGTTGAGAAGGAGGGCCAACTGTGGGTGGTACCACCGAACACTGGCCAATGGATTTGCTGCTGGAGGGTCCAGTTAAGTCCCCTTGAAAGCAGAGGACGGTTCTCATGAGAACGCTCTTTGCGTTCATTCGGGTTGCCCTACCGGATTGCGACAGTGGGAGCAAAGTTGGCCTCATTCAGAAGCACTACCCACAGGCGGCCTTCCCTATCAGCCAGTAGCAAGGCCCCCTCACGGAGGCCCCACCTAGGCCAACCCAGCCACGGAAAGCATAGCAACCACAGGCCCATCCACCTCCTTTTAAGTCATCATGACCAACCTGCTCGGAGCAATGGACCTAAATCCCCACTCTAAACCCTATCCAGCCATACCTTTTGCAAGCCTAAGACTGCCCCGGTTCCACCGCAATAAGCCTGTTTAGTTCAAACGGAACCCTAATTTGCATACCCTTCCCAACATTCCTGACCCCCTCTCGCTTCACTCAGACCAAATGCCCACAGTTTATACAGCCTATCGGGATTGCCCCCGCGACCCTCCTGACCAGCCTAAGCCTATCCGTGCACCCCCATGTAAGACCATGGTGCTGGACACAAGTTCATTGATAATCTGAAAAGGCCAACAGGCACCGAGACAGTGTGACCATCACCGTCTCTCAGCCTCAGAGTAATTATTGGAGTTAAGTTATGAGATGGACCTTAAGCCCTATGTAGTTTGTCGCATGCTAAATGTTGGTGTTTCGATGTATTTGGTGCTGTACGCCCTCTTTTGGTGACGGACTTTCATTACTAGTATGGTGACTTGGAAATTTCTCTTTCTTGTTGCTTCTCTGCCACTAACTCTTGTGCTACCCTATGGCAATGGCACTTAACCTTTTAGCCACGTCTCTCCAGAGACATGGGGGGGTGAGACTTCATCCCCAATGCATGCTTCCTACTCTTTCATCTCTGGCAAGCTTTCAAGAGGAAGGTAAGCCTCCAACCCAAAATCCAGATGCCACCAAAGCCCCACGGCTTGCAGACAGAACAAGCATCCCAGACGCAGCCCTGGACTCGGACCGCCCGCTAGCATTCCCAAGACCGCCGCGCCACCACTTGCAGCCAGATGGTGCCTGCTTACAGCCCCCACTGAAGCAGACGAGCGGCTCCCTCCGTTGCAGCCACCCCGCCTCTGATGCCCGCATTTCAAGGCTTCTAGCCAAGCCACCGCATGAATGGCAACTATGGACAGCGTTGCCCTAGCCAAACGCGACATTGCCCACTGGACTTGCATCTCAGTTGCCCCCTTGGACGTTGCTGTTTGCTTGCATTCAAGACCCCGTGCCTTGGACTGTTGCCTGCATTCCCGCGGACACTGTAAAGTCATCCTGCCTGCCTTCAAGAATGGACTCTTCACCCCCGTTTCCCTTTGGACTCACATCCATCCAAGATATCTGCATTCAGATTACCATTGCTGTTTGTTTGGACCTGGTTCATCACTGATTGTGCACTGCCATTTCCATTTCTGTCACCACTGTCCTATTGTTGTTGTTGCTTTTCTCCTGTTAAATTGGTGTTATTGCTTTTCTACTATTGCTGTTGAAGTGAATGGGTTCCCGATGTGTGGTTAGGGACCCCACCCCTCCTTTTCTGAGAGAAAGATACTTCCACCCAAACACAACTCTGCTCTCTAAATTGTCACCCTGAAATTTTATGACGAAGGCTAATTCGAAAGACATTGATCCCAACACACCAGTGCATTGGTCTCAAAGCTTTCGGGGGGGGGGGGGGGGAAACTGTTAGTAAAAGTCCTCCATTTTTCATATATATTTTGACTGTGTGGAGTCCCCTATGACCCCAGCCTGACCCCTGGGAGATAGAAGCCATAACCCCCTAGATGTGAAGTCATGTAAGCAAGTAAGGTTACAAAAGACCACCGGAACAGGCAGGTTATGGGAGTTGCCTTGGGGAATATCCCATTATGTTGGAAAAGATACCTAATGGTGTTTGTTTGTCTTAGGGCCTCGGCAGACGACTAATAGAGTCGTCTTCGAGGCCCAGAAGAGGAGGGGCAGCCGCACGAGCGGCGCCCCTTCCTCTTCCTGAGGTCGCCCTTGGAGTCGCCGGCGCTCTGGGGATGACCTCACGCTGCAGCGACCGCATGCGCTGCGGTGGAAGAGTCAGGGAAAGTGCGCCCGCCGCTTTTAGGGCGCACTTTCCCTGACATGTAAAAGGAGCACCAATTTGGAGCTCCTTTTAGGGACGCCGCAGGAGCGCTGTGGTGCGGAGGCTCCGCTCCACCGGCACTCCATCCGGCGGCGTCCCGGAAGCAGTTGTCTGCTTCCCCCCTTAGTCTCACACTTGATGAGACAGTGATTAGATTTGATGGCACCTCCTTTCTCTAGATTCCTTTCCTTGATTGCTTTGATACCACATGCATTGTTTAGACTATGCCCAGACTTAAGTAAATAATGAAAAGCCCATCACGCCTTTGTCTAGCTATTGTCCGGCCCATGGCTAGAAGGCAGAATTTTCCTATAAGAACCCCTGGATTTTAGCAGACCTCATACTACCTTGGAAGTGCATGCTGAAACTCTGTCGGTCTGTACTCTGAGATAGTTCCCGCGACCCCCCCCCCGCCAGTCATGCCCCTTCTACGGAACTTATCTTCATTCACCGCCAAAGCCCAGAGGAGTCGCTCAGGTGTGAGTATATCTCCCTCTATCCTGGTTTCCCTCTTTGCCTTCCCCGCTCTCTCTCTTCCCCGCTTATTCCTCTAGTGTGTGTGTGTGTGTGTGTGCGCTTCATTTGGATGTTTGCTTATTGTTGTCAAATAAATATTTTAAACTTTAATTGGAGCTTGGTCCGTTTCAGTGTCTTCCCAGCCAGAATTCTTACGTCTCCCGTAGACAATTGGATAAGGTCATAGAAGCGAAGTTGGGCGCTTCCCTATCTCATCTGAGCTAATTATAAATTCCCCAGAATTAGGTCTTGGCTTTCCCAACAGTGGTAGGAGATCAAGTTCATCTTGTTTACTTCCCATGCTCTGTGCATTAGTGTAGAGACATCTAAGACCATGTGTCCCCCCTACTTGCTGCCTGTGCAAATTTTTTTGCCTTGCACTGTTGGGCCCTTGCATCATTTGCCTTGTTCCCTCTATAGCACTTTGACTATTATCTCCAGCCCATGATGTAGTCCTGCCTTTCAAGATACCTTCCAAGATACTGTCTCCCTCCCCCATATGATTCAGTTTAAAGCCCTCCTGATCAAATGTTTGAGACTATTGGCAAAAATATTTATGTCAACTGGTGTGAGATGCAGCCCATCTCTTACCAGAATTCCACCTTCATGGAACTGCAGCCCATGAGCCAAGAATCCAAGTCTTTCTTGGAGGCACCATCTATGGAACCAGTTATTCACATTTCCTCTCCTTTTCTGGACCATTCCTCACTGTCACATCATGAATTTTTGCCCCAGGGAGACAAGATACCTCCTTGGACATCTTGTCAGGCCCACAAATCACTGCTTCTGTATCCCCCTTGGACATCTGGTAATTCTCTCTCCATATATGGTAAGAGTCTTTCTTGTAGAATTTTAAGCATCACTTTGTTTGCACGAGAAATTAATGCAATGGTTCTGTGACTGCTGCAGTTCCTTGTGTCTCCGTCTTGTGGATTGGAATATATACCGAGTGTTGCCAATCTGTGGGACCACTGTTTTATTTTCCAAATTTGTTGACATATTTTACTTAGAACTAGAATAGATTCTGTCTCTATAGGTTGGAGCAGCTCTCTTTTTATGCCATCAGTTCTTTGTCATTTATTTCTCTCATATGGTCTGAGTGCAGTTCTCACTTCATTTTTTAAAATTTGAGGCCCCTGGCCATTTTACCATTTGGTGTAAAAGTTTTGGAACAGTAGTACTCTGCAGGCTGCAAGAGAATACTTCAGGAGATGATAAAGAATTTAGTGGTTTCCCAGATGTTATATAATATCCAAAGAAAAGAGGGAAGAGAAAAGGAATTTGTAGACAGAGAGTAGGTTGAATAGAAGAAACATAGAGATAATAGTCTGAGTGCTGTATTCAATTCTGAAAAGCACAGTTCAAAAAGAAGATTATTGGGAAGCTTGAAGAACATAATAAAAGATTTAGAATCTTTGAAGAAAGAAAATTGAACTTGCCTTCAGAAGATGGGACTTCAGGTGCGATTGCTGGGGTCTGTGGTAAAAATAGGTGAGGAGTTGGTCCTGCACATAATATAGGAGGGAAAGAAAATTCATCATAAAATAAAACACGATTTTATAATAATGCCAGCTGAAATACAGTTAGACTGTTTCACTGCATTCTTTGTCAAAACAGACTTTCTTCTGAATTGTTCATGTATATTGTTAAATAACTAGTAGAAATGAAAAGGAATAGAATGACAAAGAAAAACTTTTGTTTGGATGTTCAGCCATAAAATTGTACATTATTTAAAAATAGCAAATAGATTTTCCATTCTATTTTTACTCATGACTTTAAAAATATGCTAAAATTCAGTGTAATATTAAGATTATATATTTCGTATTAAGGGCTCCTGTTTAGTTTTGTGTTGTTTTTAAATAAAGGCTTGCTGTATTTTGTTTTCAGCATAAATGACTCTTCTGATTAACCATCATACATACATATTGAGTCTTTAATAGCTATTTTATATTGGTTAGTGTGTTTCAACTTGTATTTAGATTTGAGAGCTATAGTGGGTTTGAACTATGTGCTACTGTGCTATGAATATAAGATGTGCTTTTCTAAGAACATCCTTGTACTTTATGAAGAAGCAAGAATGTGTTGTAGTTCATTTCAAACACTGGTTGAATCAGTGTGGCTTTCTTGGAGGTGGCCATATAGCTATCTGTGGCAGAGATCCATTACAGTACAGTTGTTCTGAGATGATGCGATTGAATCCTTGGAAAAAACAACAACAGCAGTCCTAATAAATGAGGTTTAACAAACATGGAAGGTAAGAGTTTCTCTTCAAAAAAGGATCTAGGACTTGTTAGTTCCCTCCACTTTTAAATAATTCTATCAACTGTAGTGCAGATGAGGATGAGGATGACGACAAAAACAATGACTACTTAAAAAGCCTTCCCAGCTTGGCAGAGGGCTACAAGGAGAAGGAGGAATTCTGATTAAGGAAGTGTTCCATCCATAGTAAAACACAAATTGGATTAAACCCAATATTTAGCTTCCACAACCCTTAAAGTGGATATGGTGTTGAGTTTTTATTTGAATTTGAAACATTGAATTATATTCATAACATGTGTATCCAATTTTATTCCGAGATCTTAATGAAGGTCCTGCATTGGAACACAGGTGGAACTACAGTATATCTCCCTTTTCACCCCCTCCAGCACCCACCTTTTAGCTGAGGTAACCCCATTCTGTGGGCATTTAATGATCAGTGGAGTGAAGGACTTTGCAGATGTGTCTGCTATATCCCTGTAGACAAGCACAGGACACTGATATTATCTATTATAATAATCTTCTGGAGAGCCCATGAAAACCCTGATGGATAATGTCATCATTCTGTGTATGGCTATAGCCAAATGCTTCTCTTATGCCTCTCTCCCTCTCCACCAGCCACTAAATGCCCAATGAATGTGGGCTGCAGAAGTTAAAACATTGAATCCCGGAACAATTTGGTTCATTATGTGAGGTTTATAGGGAATCCCAGTCTCTGCAACTCCAGCCATTATAAGCCATTAACAGTGTAAATAGTGTAGACAATGAGGAAGAACTGAAGTAATTTTAGTTCCAAAACATCTGGAGGCGTACACTTTCTTCACTCCTCTTATAAATAAATGAAACAAATGTAGAATGTGTCAGTAGCTAAACTAAGAGGCTTATATTGCTTGTCCAAAACCCATGCCATGCAGATTTATGCATGCATGTATAGTAAATGGAAAACATGCAACTTCAAAATAATGTGCGTGTGTGTGGGTGCACATACATGTGTGCACACACATACACACACATGCATATTGCATTTAAACCAAATGGAGTATTTGATTGATACAGCTGCCAGAACAGTATTTTATTTCTGTTTGTAATATGTATTGGGAATGCTATACTTTTCAGTGGAATCATGAAGAAGAAGAAAAAGACAACTTTCCCATATCATCTGAATTTAACCACGATGAATGGAAGGAATATAGTGTGAGTGATGGCTGAAGAAGAAATTGTCATGAGCATTTCTCACTACAAGATGTTCTTTTAAAATTAACTGGATGTCATCAAACTTTGCCTGTAACTACTTGCAATTAATTTGCTGTGTTTTTAAAAAAAATATTTATATATGCCTAGTTACATAGCAGAGGCACCAAGAAACCCCTTTACTGAATTGCAAAGATGAATAATAGGACACCAGCAAGAGTGCCTGATGTGCATTGGTGCCCAATGTATATCATGACCGATGTGATGTGCATCATGACAAGTGTGATGCACATCAAGACCAATATGTTGTGCCATGGTGCATCAGACACCAATGAGCATCAGGCACTTTGCTGGCTCTGCTACATAATAACATAGCAGCAACACTCTACTGGATATTAATGTAACACAATTGCACAATTCTGATTCCCACATATGCGAGTCCCAAATAGGATTCTAGCCAAAGATTGTCACTATAAACTGTGATTGGAACATCATGAAGAATAATGTCACTCCCAATGTGGTGTAGCTATAACTTCTAGTTACTCCTATAGTTATGGGTTTGTGGCCTCATTAAGTGATGAGGGAAGAATATTACATGATTCAAATACTGACCTGTGCTGGTCTTTGTTGTGGAAGTGGGGGTGACAATGAGGCAAATGGAAAGGGAATGTGATTTATATTATAGCCCATTGATGACTAGCCATGAAATAAAGAGTCCGGATGTGTATATATGGGATAATAAAGGGCCATGTATTTGACCTATTAAAATCCTTAATGAAATTGCCTTTGGGGAAAATACAAGGGAGAGCATTCTGGTGTAGGTCCAGCTGGAGGCAGGGTGTCACCATGTGACCAAACCCACTCCATCCTTCCATTGTGCAAAACATCAGGCCTCAAGGTAAATCCAAGATCTTGGATTTAATCCTTGGTCCAGTCATTGGAAGGCAAACACAGGGCCCTCACTCCCAAAGTCCCACAAGTTTGTAAGATAGAAAAAACAAAAAACAAAACTCTATGTCAGCCCCAAAGGCAGGCTCCTTGACCTGTAAAGGCTGTCCCAGAGCCCAACCCTTCACCAAAAGGGTGTCAAAGTGTATACTGAACTAATAGGGGGGAAAAGGAAATTCAAGGAATAAATTTTGGAAATCAGTCTTATAAACTTCGTGCTTATGCGGACGACTTGGTCTTAACAATTGCTAATCCTTTGGAAAGCATTCAGCCGCTTATGGGTCTTTTACACGAATTTGGGAGTCTCCGGATACAGAATTAACCATAATAAATCTATTATGATGACTATGAACACTCTCAAGTTGGAGACTGATAAACTAAAGAAAATAACCGGTTTTAGACTTGAAAAGAAAACTAAATATTTGGGGATTTGGATTAGTATTAAGAATGCTGATCTTTTTCAAAATAACTATCAAAAAATCTGGAATGAGATTAAAGAAAATATGAAAAAGTGGGATCAATTAACTTTGTCATGGATGGGAAGGGTAGCACTTGTTAAGATGGCAATTATTCCAAAATTAATATATTACTTTCAAAACATCCCCGTAATTGATAATGATAAAATTTTAAAAAACTGGGATAAGGATATATTAAATTTCATTTGGAAAAATAAAAGACATAGGGTAAAAGCAATAGATCTACAAGGCTCTTTTAAAAGAGGCGGACTATCCGTACCTAGTTGCCTATGGTATTACGAAGCATGTGTCCTGGACTGGCTGCAAGATTGGTTGCTGTTAAAAAATCAGAGAATGCTTGACTTGAAAGGTGGGGATTTAATGTACGGCTTCCATTCGTATTTATTTTACGATAAATATAAAGATGACGCGAGATTTAGAGATCATTATATACGTAGGTCATGTCTACGGATTTGGCTAAAGTACAAACTAAAGTGGTGTATAAAGGTGCCTTTGTGGGCTTCGCCGGTGGACTCGGTGATGATGAAATCTATTTATAAAGATACTACACGTTATAAATATAGAGATTTGATTGATTGGGATGGCTCCGAAATTAGATTGAAAACAAGAGAGGAATTAAAATATTTGGGCATTGATCTGAATTGGTTTGCATATATGCAAATATATGAGCAATTTAAGACTGATTCAAAAGCAGACAGGATTGCCCCGGCAGATAAAATTTTTGAAAATGTGTTATTTGGGGAAGAAAAGAAGATCATCTCAAAATTTTATACTTTAATTAGAAATTGGGAAACAGAAGAGAATACTGTCAAAACATATATGTTAAATTGGGCAAAAGATTTAAAACAAAACGTGAATCTGGATGAATGGGAAAGAAGCTGGGAAAAAGTAAGAAAGACAGCAATCAATATAGACCAAAGGGAAAACGCCTATAAAGTTATGACCAGATGGTATTTAACCCCATATCTTCTGTCAAAAATTTATAAGGGATGTAACCCTTTATGTTGGAAATGTGGCAAAGAAATAGGATTCTATTATCATGTCTGGTGGAAATGCAGTGTGTCACAAAAATACTGGCATATGATAGGTAAGGAAGTTGTGCAAATTTTGAAAGTAAATATAGGACTTGATCCAAAAATGTACCTTTTGAATATTTGGGGAGAAAAGATTGGGAAAGAAATAGAACATCTCTTCTTTTTTTTAATTACTGCAGCAAGAATTCTCTTTGCAAAATATTGGAGGAAAAATGATATTCCAAAGATTGAAGAGTGGAGATATAAATTATATGAAATTTATGAATTAGAGAAATTAACCTGGCTGCTGAGAAATAAATCATTAAAGGAATTTCATAGGATCTGGAATCCGTGGTATATACACGAGAAAGAAAGGATGAGACAGTCAATTGAATTTATAATAGAGTAAATACGTATTATGAAGTAAGTAAGAAAAGCTTATGTTATAGGGATAAGTTGAATATACGATGATTTGTTAATAGTTAATAGTTAAGTAGTATACTATACTATATTGGTAAAATAGAGTACTATATTTAAGATTACAAATTAAGAATCTAAGAAAGGGGAACTTTGTTCTTTGAATACCATATTTAAAAGAATTCTGAAAAATGTTACTTATGGAAATAGATGTAGCTGTAGATTTTGTTAAAGGTATAATTAGAAGGTTGGACTGAGAGTAATTTGAGGATGGTGAAAAGATAGCTTAAAATGATCCTTTTGCTATCAGGCAAATTATTAATATAAAGCACCGAAAAGGAAAATAGATTAAGATATACAGTAGTAATAATTAGGATATATAAAGGATGATTTAAGAGGTCTTGTGTTAGAAGGTTAAATATACCTCCTTCCAAACCTATGGAAGTTTTGTGTTTGAATGTATTGTTTATGTAAGTCTATTTGTTTGTTTTTGTTGTTTGTTGTTCGTTGTTTTAAAATTTTTTCTAATAAAGATATTTAAAAAAAAAGTGTATACTGAACTAATCATATTCCCCCATTGCTGCCCCCTGGTTACTGTGACACCCTCCTATTTAAATGACTTACCAAGTCAGTTGTCCAAGTCCCAATAAGTACAACATCGGGTAGGCAAAAAACAAACAAACAAAACAAACAAACAAAAAACCCACCTTGTAATGGGGATAAAAATTCCTACCTGACCCCAATGCAACCAGCAGAGTTCATACTGAATATTGGGTGGGATGGTGGGTCATGCTCAAAAGAGAAAGGAGTGGCTGAATAGGGGGAAGCCAGCATAAATAGCCACTGTCCTCTGTCCCCTATCACAAGCCCTAGGCTTGGCTAATCAGCCAAGCCCAATTAATCCTGTTTTCTAATCATGAAGGTCATCAAAGGCATACTTTCCCTTAAAGCAGCAATACCGCTTTGGGTCACGATGAATGCAGGTTTTAATATAACTAAAGGTAAAATAAATACTTCTAGAGGAGGAAAATTATTAAGTTACTTTTAAAAAGTGTAATTGCAACATCAACAAACTACTCTGTAGGTCTTGAAACTGTTGTTGTATGTCTTCAAGCCATTTTAAATTTTTGTTGACCTAAGGCAAGTTAATCAGGGTTTTCTTGGCAAGATTTGTTCAGAGGCAGTTTACCATTGTCTTCCTCTGAGGTTAAGAGAGTGTGACTTGTCCAAGGTCACCCTGTGGGTTTCCATGGCTGAGCAGACATTCAAACCCTGGTACAGCACTCAAGTCACTATACTGCACTGGTTCTCCTTGAAACTATAATGGATTTTAAAAATAATAATTTTACAAGCTCAGTCCCCATTAGAATATGTGTATCTCATTTCAGAACTAGTCTGAGAGAGATTACTAATTATTTTCACCCATGTTTATCTCAGCAGTTACTGGCATCTAATAAATGGCTCAGAATACTCTACAAGGAGCCTTTGAAGTTTAATGGTGAATTTCAAGTGATGATATGAACATATCCAACCTGTATTGGTTGGCTATATTGCAAATCAAGCATCTAACTGCAAATGTTCTCCCTCCCTCCCCACTCTCTCTATAACCCATCTTCAGCAAATTATCAAAGACCAGCTGGTTTTTAAAGGCAAAGTTCTGCCCAAAACTCCTGTTGAAGTAAATGAGCTATAAAATAAAATGCTTCATAGGTGCATGCATACTTCCAGAGCTTGGAGAAGTTACTTTTTGACTGTAAACCCCAGAATCCCCTGGCCAGCATGGATAGTGGTCATGCCTGGTGAGAGGTTTCTGGAGAAGTGCTCAGGAAAAGTAACTTTCCCAAGCTCTGGTTAGTGCTTGCTTCTACTAAAATTTTTATTGATTACTGAGAGTCAACTGTTTGGACCATATGATCAAGCTGTTATTATATTTGATGAATATTTTAACAATGTCAATAAAATCTCTCAAATGCTTCTTGCAAATAATTATTTCATTGTTGTTGTACCAGCACAAAGGGCACGAGATGTCTCTTTTTGGGTTTAAACAGGCCACAACTTTTATTTAGCTGTACAGGGTCTATTTACAAACCAAATAACATTAACAAATTTGTCACATGTGTAAGTGAAAGTGTAACTCACCAATGGGTGGTCTGTCACTGCACGTGACAAAATAAGTAAACAATAATGTCAACAAATTTACAAGCTCCTCCCCTCTGGAAATGACATCATATTACATCATAAGACATCATGCAATTAATGACATCATGCATTTAACTGCATACGTCCTTTCCTTTAATTTGTCTTTATGCAAATTTTATTCCAATTAATTTAAATAGACAGATTAATTTTCCTGTGGGGTGGGGGTCATTACCCGCCCTTAAGTACAAAACAAACAATTTTAAATTGTAGACCCTACCCCAAAGTTGTGACAAAGCAATTAACAGGAACCACATAAATCATCACACCATGACCCATTCCCAAATCAAATTCAATTAATAATCTCAGGGAGGGCGAAAAAACCCAGGGAAGTCCCCTGGAAAAAATTCCCTCTCGGCCTCCGAAGGTGACCAGCCTAAGCCTGAGAGTAACGATTTATAACTTCTTAATAAAGGGTGGGTGGGATGGGTCGCTCAGTTTATGCTTAAAAATGGCTGCCGCCACATGGCAGCACAGAGCTATAAAGAACAAACTCTCGTCCCAAGTCTTGTGAGACCAGTAGCACCGCGAGACTTGGAATAGTAACCAAACAAACCAATTGGACGAGGTGCGCAGGTGTTTCCATTCCCCTGCGTGCCTTAACCAACCAGGCTTCTCATGTCCTTATTTGGCCAGCACAACTCATTGGGGAGTGTCTTTCTGTATCCAGGTATGGAACCCTCTTCTATACTCCTTTTATACTTATATCCTTTTATACTTATACCCAGCTTGTTATGTGAAGACCATGTGTTTAATACTATTCATGTGTATTAAAGTTACACGCTGACTGAGAAGTCTCAGGGGGGAAGCAGACGGGAGCTTCCCGTGCGCCGCGGGACGGAGCGCCGCTGGACCACTGCAGCCGCACCGCGGCGCACCACCGGCGACTCTAAAAGGAGCACCAAATTGGCGCTCCTTTTAGATTTCAGGGAAAGTGCGCCCTAAAAGCGGCGGGCGCACTTTCCCTGACTCAAACGCTGCGGCGCGTGTGGTCGCCATGGCGTGAGGTCATCCTCGGAGCGCTGGCCATGCGGAGGGCCGGCGACTCTGAGGGCGACCTCAGGAAGAGGAAGGGGCGCCGCTCATGCGGCTGCCCCTCCTCTTCCCTGCCCAGAAGACGACTCTATTAGTCGTCTGCCGAGGCCCTCAGAAAACAGATATCCTCCTCAAAATTATTCACTATTGAAGGGGAATCTCCCCCCCGCCCCCACCCTGAACTAATTCTAAAGGGACTCTGGTCATCCCAACAGAAAGAATCCCATTTTGTGAGAAAGGTAGGATATAAACCCAATAAAATTAAATTTAATCAAACAAAATAAAGAATGGCAGAAAATTATCACCTGACAGCTGTTCTGATATGCTGATTTCAAAGGAGTAAAAATGCAAGTTTCTAAGGGTTTGGAAATCAACTGAGGATATGCAAGGAGTTTATTGCATTCCCTTTTTTGCCCGATTTGGGCACAGGCTGGGGATGCATCTGAATGAGGGGAAGTGGATTTTATTACACTCGAAACTGTCAGCAAGCCATCACCATGCCATTGCCTGACCACCACCCATCCCCAAACCTCCCTGAGCTGGCTGATTTTGCTCAGCCAGAATTCTTCCATCCTTGAAAAATCAGCCAGCTTGGGGACGGATGGTGGCTGGGTGACAGCATGGCAATGGCTTGCTAACTGTTTTGAGTGTGATAAAATCTGTTTCACCTTGTTTATGCACATCTCCAGCCTGTGCCCAGATTGGGCAAAAAAGGGAATGTGATAAACTCCTAAATGGATTCTGTGCAAGAGTAAACCACTCCCCAAACAAGGTAAGAATTGACTGGAAAAGTCTGAATAATGATATTGAACTGAAGTTAAAAACATAGTTGCATAAAAATTAATTTTGGTCCACTTAGGGCCTTTGCAGACTGCCAGAAATAGTGCAAATTGAGTCCACTTTAACTGCCCTGACTCAGTGCTAGGGAATCATGAGAACTGTATTTTTTTCTGAGACATTTGGGGGAAGCAGACGGCGCAAAGTGCCGTTTTGGGGTCAAGGAAGGGGAGGGGCAGCTGCATGGTGGGTGCCCCAACCCCTTCCCGAAGGCATCATCGGAGCGCTGGCCCCTCCGCACAGCCGACACTCCAATAATGCCTTTCCGCCGCAGCGTCCGCACACGCTGCGGCAGAAGAGTCACCGAAGGTGCGCCGCCAGCCTTGCAGCAGCGTACCTTCGGCGACTTGTGGAAGGAGTGCTATGTTAGCGCTCCTTCCTGGGGCGGCAAAGCTGCGCCGCAGGGCTGAGGTGTGGGGATATCTCGGCCCCGATCCACAGCTTCCCGGGGCAGCCCACAGCTGCCCGTCTGCTTCCCCCTATTGAGCCTTCTCTGTCAGAGAGCTCTGGTGCCACAATAAACTTCAGTTCCCATGATTCCCTAGCACTGAGTCAGGGCAGTTAAAGTGGACTCAATTTGCACTATTTCTGGCAGTCTGCAAAGGCCCTTAGTTTTACTCATTGCCAAGTAGAAGAATATAACAAACTGTGCAATTGGAATTAATTGCTTTTTTGAGAAGTATGATAAAGGGTTGACTCTCTGAATGTTGAATAGACCAATACTGAAGAAAGTTGCTGATCATTAAACTGCCTCAGAGACCATGGGGCCATGTTCTAGGACCTTGCTACATGGCCTAAGCTTTAAAAAAGATTTTAAAATATCGAAAACTGCAATTCAGGAGTTGAAAAAGACCCTTCCTCTGGCCAAACTGTTTGTTCCAAGAAGATTCTCTTCAATCCTGATAAAAATCCTTTCTTATCTTTCCATGTGTTATTAAATGTATTTATTTATTCACTTTGATGAGACACAGAATAAAAGAGCCAGATTAATATTTCATCCATTCTTTTGATTAAATATGTTAAAGGGGGTGCCCTAATTCAATTTGCCCTCTTCTCACAGGTTCAAAGCTTGATTTTAAATGATCTCACAAATGCACTGAGAACTGAGAAAGTTGGATATAAAATCTCTCAATAGAGCTGTTATCATTATAGTTCATTACTAAATGATCCTTACCATGCAATGTATAAGAAAAGGCTTCTTCTCCTCCCTTCAACCACCACCATGCTTCAAATGGAATTACTGGAATTATCCAGTAATCCAGCCGTTACCGTAGCCAATCAGATGATTACTGGAAACATAACTGAAATGTGCACTGCCATGTCCCAGAACTCAAGTACACTTGGGCCTCCATATTCACAGATTCTGCATCCATAGATTCAACCATCAACGGCTTGAAAATATATATATATATTTAAAAAAACCAAAGCAAACCTTGATTTTGCCATTTTGCCATTTCACCACATCATTGTATATAGTGGAACCTGAGCATCCATTGATTTTGATATCCATAGGGGGTCCTGGAACCAAACCCCAACAGATATCAAGGGCCCACTGTATGTGATCCGCAGGTAATACATGTCAGTAGGTTTGGCCAGGGGGGGCATTCACACTACACAGTTATAGCACCGTGATTCTACTTTAACTGCCCTGGCCTGTTGAATCTGGGTTTGTAGTTTGGGGAGTCACTAGGGCTCTGTGGCTAAGAATTTTAAATTCTATTTCTGAACTACAAATCCCAGGATTCCACAGGATGGAATCCTGGTAATTAAAGTGCAATTATAGTGCTATATTTCTGTCATGTAAAATGAGCCTGCTACTGAAAAAAGGAGAAAGTGGAATAAGAGAGGCATTTTTAAAAAGCCCTTTAAAAGTTTAAGAAGAAGGTGACATTTATGGCACTCCATAGGATATTTTTATATACTTCTTTCATCTTTCCTAGGCTTAGTTGGAATGAATGGTATTTAGTCCTTTGGCCTTTGCATGAGCTTCTAGATACTATAGCTTCTGAAGTTAGATTTAAAAAGTGAGATGGCAATATCAGAACAAGTCCCACAGATTTTAGCTAAAGAAACTGAGAGGAAGGAGAGGTGTGTGCATGCATGTGTGTGTGTTGCAGTTTTGTATTGGCAAAAGCAATGTGACTTGGTGACAGATCGTATCTTAGGAACAAGAAGAAAGTGTGATGAAGAGATGCCTTTTTTTGGTTACTTTTTGAGGCCCCAAGATTTCCATGAGAACAAGCTGATGAGTCATCTTCTTCAAACACCGAACATACCTTAGGATGCTGTCCCACTCCCATTCCCCCTTTAAACTGAGGACATCTTCTACTCTTCCAATAACTGTTACTGCTTAACTAGACATTAAGTAGCATTTATGTTCTGACGCTGAGTGAAATCTGACTGCTTGTCACAGCTAGAGTTGACTCATTTAATCAATTGCTGAATGGTAAGTCAACACTTATGTAAGTCCCATTGATTCACTCATTGCTGAACTAGAATAGAGACATTGGAATTATCATTTTTTTCTTTTCTAAATTTCTAGTACGTATCACTTTTTATCTACAAGGGGGTATCATAAAGTTTTAATTATCACCTTTAAAAAATTGACAGAAAATTTGTTTTGATTTGTAGTTGTTAACTTTTCTCTAAGTAGTCACCATCCAGATTTACACATTTTCCTCAATGTTTTTTGACCCTCTGAATACTATTATTGTAGAAGTCTGCAGATTGCATCTTAAACCACTTTTCCACTTCATGAATTAAGTCAATTGTGTTGTCAAATTGGTGTTCCTGCAATGGATTTTTCATTTCTGGGAACAAGAAAAAGTCACGGTGTGAGGTCCGGAGAATAAGGTGAATGCTGCAAGATCTCAAAGCCACATGCCCTTGCTTTGTTAACTTCAACTTGAAATGAGTTAGCTGGTGCATTGTCAGCTAGAAGATGAATTCCACTGGAGAGCATACCGTGTGTTTCTTTTTCTGAGCATCTCCCAACTTTCCCAGAAGATTGCTGTAATATGTGCCAGTGATGGTTTGTCCCTTTGCAAGGTAATCTGTGAGAATGACTCCACGGCAGTCCCAAAAAACTGAGAGCATGACCTTCCCTGCTGACTTTTTCACCTTTGTCTTTTTTGGGGGGAGGGGGGAATCAGCATGCTTCCACTCCATGCTCATGGTTTGGGTCTCTGGATCATACTGACAGATCCAAGATTCATCCATGGTTATCAGATGACCAAAAAAAATCCTCTTCATCCTGTTCCAACTATGTCAACATTGGTCTTGAAAGGTCACATTGTGTTTGTTTCTGGAAAGGGCTTAGCAAATGTGGAACCTACTATGCAGACATCTTAGACTTGCAGTTCGTCATGAATAATTTTCCACACACTATTATAACTGATGCCAGTTTCATTCATGATCCTTTGGATGGTTGCTCATCTGTCTTCCAGGATAAAACACTCCACTTTCTTCACTGTGGCCACATCGTCCATGAATGATGGTCCTTCAGGTCTTGACTTGTCTGTGAGGGACATGTAACCAGTTTGGAAATTCCTTTTCCACCTCACAATAGTGTCATATGATGGGCAATCATTTCCATAAACTACCATAACCTCATCATGAATTTTTTGGGCACTATTACCCTTCAAATGCAGGAACTTTATCATGCTTCGAGCCTCATTCTTCTCCATCTTATTCTTTAGTCACTTCTACCACAACCTGTAACAAAAATAAAGGATACAAAGAGCTGATTTTCTGAACATCACGCACTTAGGGACCAATGATGACACTGACAAAATGTCATCAATATACCATAATAACTTCCAGGTGATAATTATTACTTTACGATACCCCCTCATATGCTTTTACTAATAAACAATACTTTCAGTTAATAGCTCTAGCCTGATGCTGCTTTTCAAGTTCAAATATCTGTCTGCTTTCTTACAACCCCAAATAACCATCAGAATCCTGTAAATCAGCTAATACTTAATTAAATACTTAACTATGGGCCTTTACATACTGCCAGAAATAATGCAGCTTGAGGCCACTTTAACTGTCCTGGATCAGTGCTAGGGAATCATAGGAATTGTATTTTTAACTTGTCTTAGCCCTTTCCCAAACTTGATGAAAACAGCATTAAACTGTGGTCTGATTGCTGGCTGAATGGTCCTCTCCATGCAGCTGATCCTTGGTAAAGTAGATTGCAGAATGAATTACCATCATGGCAATAGTGTCAAAATCATGATGAAACAGAGATTGTTAATATGAAATAGTTACCCAATGTAACCAATCTAACCTACCTAAATGGCTAGTTAATTATAACCTGATACAGGATTCAGGCCAACATTACTAATCTGAAGAAGATCAGCTACTGGTTTGCATTTGAATGGCTGTATACACAATGAGGGACATACACTGTAACCCAAGTACACATTCATTTGCAATCTTTTCACGATGGACCTCTTCTCTGTGATAAAACAAACCATTTTAGGAACTTCAGTAGCATCCAATTATTTCGCCAAAACAGATCTTAGTCAGAAACACAAGTAAACAGGAGTAGTTAAATGGTGACAAGGTTCATAATTCATAGCCACAGAGTGAAGGGAACATTATCACATCAATAGAATTTTTTTTTAAAGGACAGTCTGATGTTGAATGAAAATCAGGACTGTTGTCAAACAGTTGACATGTTTGAGAGACCTATTACTTCTTCATGAGCATCAGCCATGTAGCCCCTTCTTTCTGTGTGAGCACGTAACTCCCTCATCTGAAGCTGGCCCTGAGACTCATCTAAGACAATTACATGTTCAAATAACAAGAAAGATATTCCTAGTTAATGTTGATTACTTACAAGTCCATTTTTTATGAAGAAGTGGAATTGTGAAAAATGTCAGCTATCTCTAAATAGTGGTTAAGCACATCTCATTCAGCACTGGACTTTCTGTCCTTTCTTCTCTGTTCAGGTGACAAGGGTTATAAGAGGAAACTTCACAGGTGAAGCTAAAGCTTTTTACTGGTCATCAAGCAGATAGTGACATTGTGAATAGATATAGATGTTCATAGGGAAGAACAAAGCATTGAAGGAAAGATGGGAAGATCAGTCTAGGACATGTCAAATTTGAGGCAATGATAACAAATCCAAGTAGAAATAAAAGAAGTGCATTTAGAGATTACAGGGCAGAAAGGAAGGAGAATGTTTTGGTGCAAAGTAAACATTAGGCTGCTGGGAACATAGTATGTAGAAAGAGAAAAACAGGTGATCAAGCATCCTGATAAAGCCAACAGATAGTGAAAGGCCTGGGAGCCTCACCCCAATGGTAAAGGGGTATGAAGAGAAGAACCAGCTTAGAAGAGAAACACAGGACCTAAAGCCTGATTAAAGACTAACAAAAGAGAGTGCTCTACCAGTTCACCACTATTTATAGATATCTCACCACCACAGAATAAACACATTTTTCTGATACTTTCCCCAAAGTGAATTAGAATGAGTGTAAAATGCACATGCATTTGCACATGCACACACACACACACACACATACAGAATGATGTTTTCACTTTCTGGTGGTGGATTTTTTCCTTTTGTTGCAGAGACAAAAGAGAAAGAGAGAATGAGGGTAGTATTGCCACCCATATATTAGGTATTTGGGCTTTTTGTACATTTTGTTCTTCTTTTCTAGATATAGAATCTAAATGATATTGTCTGTTCGCACCACTTTACTTAACCTGCCAAGTGTTATGGTTGGTAGCTACTGATATGCAAAAACATATTGAACATTATATACAAAAAATTAGACATGAAAGAATGTTCACTGATAAATATTGCTAGCAATATGAAGTGATGTAACAGATTCAAATAATACTCCACCAAATGGGCAAAAGAACAATAATGCCTACCTTTTCACCTGTCAAAGGCTGCATCTGAGAGAACAAACACCCTGGTAAATGTCAAACTAATCTGTGCCTCAAGTGCATGCCTCAGCACTGTTGTTCTCACCCCTGCATCTAGTCATACCTCAAAGATATTGGGATTTGTTGTTTGACATGTGGTATGGACAGAGTTTCCTCCCACCACAGATTTGTTCTAAAGGAAGACAAGAAAGGGTACCTTCCTCCATGTCATCCTCAGAGGAGACTATCTAGGAGTGTGGAAGGCACCAAGACCAGGAAGCCAGATAGGATATTTATCTCTGACAGTCTTGGAATCTCCTGGGGTTTCAAAAGAACCTTCCCTGAGTACAAAAGGTTGTGTTTGGACTTGCAAAAGCATCCTCAAAAGACTGGGACAATAGGAACAGTATCTCATTAGTACAGGGATGAGTCAGGCCAAATCTGGGGCATTTGGCTAATTTGGATCAGTCTTTAACTTTTTTTCACCTAAATAACAGTTTCATAAGTTTCAGCAAGTTTCTTGTTCTAGATATTTCCATGTTAACTATTAAACATGGTATTCTAATACCTTTAAAGTGGAGTGGTGGATAAAGAATGAAGATCTCCTAATTATGACTATCTTAAGAGGCCCAGAGCAGATACAACTCCCTTTGCAATCAAGTGTTCCATGCTGCTTATGATAAAATGCTTAATTAAAAAGATTGTTGCTGATAATATAGTATCTGAACCTCTAATGTGCCATGAGGTCAATGTGTCCTGGGGATGTTGCAAATAGGACTAGTAAAATAGAATAAGCAGCAGTGCAATTAATCATTCACATGTTTATAATCTAATACACTGGCTATCTGCCAGAAAGGGCTAATAAGATGCCCCTCTGTCTCCAAATAAGGGATTAGATAGTTACCATAAAAATATTCAATATGCTTCACTTGATTTTCAAAAGAAAATCTTTGGACAAAACCCACATGAAATTTATCCAAGGCCAATTTTGTAGCAATTACTGTTAGACAGAAAAAATCCAGAGTACTTTTAGAAAGTTGTAATTCTCATTAGAAAAGTTACTTTTAGATGCTCCCACCCATCATAATCCAGTATGTCCACCATAACGTTGTATACCCTGAACACTTACAGTGCCATTTTACCTCTTGCTTGTGTCATCCTATTCTAAAGCAGCAAAATACAGGAGAAGAACATTATCACCATCATGTGAACACATGGGAATACATAAAAGTGCTTTATACTAAGTAAGACCATTGGCTAATCTGGCCTGGTAATGTATACTTTTACTTGACAGTGGCTATTTGTTTCTGAACAGGTTAAAGGAAAGCACAGGGCTCTTTTGTCCAATAACACATCTGTGAGGATGTGTAGGCTGAGAGAAAGCAATTGGTCCAGGGTCAATGAAGAAGATTTTTTTTTTTTTTTTTTTTTTTTTTTTTTGCTGAGGTCCGATTTCATCCCTGATCTTGGTTCAGAAATCTAACACCATGCTAGTTTCTCAGTTTGAAAGGGAAAGAGTTGCTACTACTATCAAGGATGATAAGGGCCTTGACATATTCTGTGTGGGTTAAGCTGACTGAGCCTGAACCTACAAGAACCCATGTCTGTCACTTATTTTTTTAAAATTTTATTTATATATACAAATAAACATCTTATAATAAAAAATACAAAATGTAGATTCTTAATTGTCATCTCATTTCGTAAATTATAACTAATACTTCTGAAAGTTTATTGACAATAAATACTTATTATTTGTACTCACAATTCATAGTCTTTCTAAGTCTCTCAAAAATATTTGTATCTCTTGCTCTTAAAACAATAATGAGTTCTACAATCTTTTTTTATAATCTCTATAAGGTAACTCAATACAATTTTAAAAATTTTAAGAAGAGAAAAGAAGAAAAAAGAAAAGAAAAACACTTTTAATCCTAATATTGTACTTAATTATAACATATTTAGTTTGCTATCTTAACACCATTTTATTCTCACATACTCTTTGATCCATGCCCACTTTTTCTATTTCCTTTTGATTTAATAAAGCAGTTAGTTTATCCATGCCTTTCATCTCTATTAATTTCAACAACCAATCATCTACAGTCAGTAATTCTTGATTTTTCCACTTCTGAGCTATAAGCAACCTTGCTGTTTTTATCATGTATAAAAGAATCCTCCAATACTTTCTTTCTATGACTGGATCTAATTTATTTAACATATTCAATAAGTAGATTTCTGGTCTTAATTCATATCTTATCTGAAGATTTTTTTGTATTGAATTGTGTATTTTTTTCCAGTAGTTTTTGATTTTGGCGCACCTCCACTAGACGTGAAACCATGATCCAACATTCTGTTTGCATTTCCAGCACTTAATTGATTTAGTATTATAAATTCTTGCAATCTTCGTGGGGGTTAAATGCCATCTTTGCTCCATCTTCCAGAAATTTTCTTTCAAATCTTGTGACTTAGTAAATTTCCCTGTTTCTTCCTGGCATATTCCTAGCTCTCTAATTCGATTGTTCTTCCTATATCAGTTGCCCATTTAATCATATTGTCTGTAATCATCTCTCCTTCCTGTTTTCTGTCCATGAGCATTTTATATAGTTTGCTTGTTTTCTTTTTTTCTGATTTCAGCAAAATCTTATCAAATTCTAAAGGTTCATCTTCAAACTCTTCTAATTTCTGGTCCATTTTAAACCTTTCTCTTAATTGAGTATATAACAGCCAATGCATTTTACAATCTAATTGCTGTAATGCTTCCATTGTTTTTAGCTCTATTCCCTTCAGATTTTTTAAAGTATATCATTGTACGTCAACCATGTTTCTAATGCTGTCCATTTACCAAAGAAGGCTTCATGAGGCAATACCCCTAATAATAATAATAATAATAATAATAATAAAATTTATTTATATACCGCCCAATGGTTGCCCAATCAGGGCAGTTTACAACATAAAATAATTTACAATAAAAACAGAATTCCCCCCCTTACAACGACTAAATTCTTTATGTGCTGTTGATTTCCCATACCATAGGTATCTATGCCACCCAAAATGGTTATTGAATCCCTCAATGTTTAATATTTTTGTGTTCTTAAATAATATCCAATCCAATAACCAATTGAGAGCATTAGCTCTATGATATAATTCTAGATCCGGTATGCTTCTTTCTCCTTCATTCTTATGCCTTGTCATCATTGTCCAATTGACTCTTGATCTGCTTGATTTCCAGATGAATTCTCTTAGATCTTTATGCCACTCTTTAAATGGTTTTATGTTATGAATAATTGGATTGCACTGAAACAAGAAGTTCATTTTAGGAGGTACCATCATTTTTATAGCCTCTACTCTGCCTGTCAATATAAGATTTAGCTTGCTCCATTTTAGTAAGTCACTCTTAATCTCTTTCCATTTTGTTTTGTAGTTATTATCAAAGGCCTTTGCAGACTGCCAGAAATAGTGCAAATTGAGGCCAATTTAACTGCCCTGACTCAGTGCTAGGGAACCATGGGAACTGTAGCTTATTGTGGTGCCAGAGCTCCCTGACAGAGAAGGCTAAATGTCTCAGAAAAAAATACAATTCCCATGATTTCCCAGCATTGAGCCAGGACAGTTAAAGTGGACTCAATTTGCACTATTTCTGGCAGTCTGCAAAGGCCCTAAGTCAACATTTCTTTTTGTAAGCCAAATCTCTAAATATTTGATCTTGTTTTGAATTGTACATTTAATAGTTTCTTCTAGAAAATTGTCTTCTTTTTTGTCATTATAGCTGTTTTCTTACGATTGATTTTGAAACCTGCCATCCTCCCAAATTCTTCTATTATTTGGAAGACTTCAGTAATTTGTCACTTAGGGTCCTCTAAAATAAGGAACAAATCATCCACAAAGGCTTTATTCTCCGTCCCTTTTACACTATCCTCTTTTCTTATTTTATTAAGGAGCACTTCCAGAACTATTATAAATAACAGTGGTGATATTTGACAACCCTGTCTGGCCCTCTTAGAAATTTTAAATTCTTCTGGGCAATTCCCATTAATGATCAACTTAGCTGACTGTTCCTTATAGATCTCTTGAATCCATCCACAAATTTTGGGGCCCATTTCCATTTTTTCAAGTACCTGCATCATGAAATTCCAGTTTACATTGTCAAAAGCCTTTTTCTGCATCTGCAAATATTAGTGCCAATTTCCCCCCGTTATTTTTCTCATAATATTCAATAGTATCTATGATCAATCTAATGTTGTTTTTGAGTTGTCTTTCTGGTAAAAATCCTGACTGGTCTTCATGAATCAAATTGAGTAAAATTTGTTTTAATCTGTCAGCTAAAATTAATATAATGATCTTGTAGTCTGTATTCAACAATGATATGGGTCTATAATTCCCTATTTCTTTGTCATCTTCCCCTTCTTTTGGTATCAATGTAATGTTTGCCTTCTTCCATGAATCTGGTATCCCATCCTTAGTAATATTATTGAAGATTTTTAGTAAAGGAGTTTTTAATTCATCTACAAACTTTTTATAATATATTGCAGTGAATTCATCTGGTCCAGGAGCTTTTTCTTTTTTTCAACTTCCCAATTGCTTGAACTATTTCACTCTCTGTAAAATCTGCATTCAGTATTCTCTGTTGTTCCTGTGTTATCTTTGGAATCTTTTGTTGTTCCAAATAACTTGCTATCTCTTTTCCATCAATGTCGTCAGCCTTGTACAGATTAGTATAGTATCTTTTAAATACTTCCTGGATTTCTTCCTGTACTTGCAACATTTTTTCTCCTTTTATTTTTGTAATAACTCTTCTTTCTCTCTCCTTCCTTAGTCTATAGGCCAACCATTTCCCAGATTTATTGGCAGATTCGAAAAGTCTTTGTTGAATAAATTTCATTTTTTTCCCTATTTCTTCGACTAAAGTTTTATTAACTTGTTTCCTTAAACATTGCAAACATTTATTCTTCTTATCACTAGTAGGATCTTTTGACAATTCTAATTCCGCTTTTTGTATGTCATTTCCCAGTCTGTTCATATTCTTTCTCTCTCCTTCCTTAGTCTATAGCATGTTGTTTTTTCATTTCAGCTCCTCTTTGTATCAATATACCATGGATCACGGCTTTGCTAGTGTCCCATACTAACTTTGCTTTAACTGAATCTGTGATATTTTCCTGAAAGTACTGCTTCATTGCTATTTTTAGTTTATCTCTAAAATCATTGTTTTTTAACAAATAATCATTTAATTTAAAAAAAATCCTTGTTGTTTCTAATTTCAACAGAATTGGATTATGGTCCGACATAATTTTAGATAGCATTTCCATATCTTTAATTTTGGGTACTAATTTACTAGAAACCAAAAACATATCAATCCTGGATAATGATTTGTAGCTTTCTGAAAAAAAAGGTAAATCCATCCTTCCTGGGTAAAGATTTCTCCAAGCATCTTTTAAGTTAATTTGATCTTGTAATTCAAAAATGAGTTAGGAAGCTTCCCTTGATTCCTTTTAAGTCTGTCATGGGAATGACTGAATCAAACTAATTTGGGATGCAGTTATGTCTCAATATGACATCGTGGTGATTTTACAATTTCCAAACAAGTCAGTTTGACCCACACTGTAAATAGGTAATATAATTCTACAGATAATAGTGATACATGGACTGATTCCGAGATGTGAATTTTGAATCTATAGGTGTCCCTCTGTTTTCATGGACTTAGAGTTCATGGTATCTTTGCAGGTGGGAGGGCCACAATGGACAAAATGGGGCACACGTGGGCACGCTCCACCATTAAAGCCAATGAGACATAAATATTGGTGATTTTCAGTTTTCACGGGGGGGGGGGGGGGGAGAGTCCGGAAAGGATCCCTCGCAAAAACAGAGGGACAACTGTATAATAGCCAGATGTTGTAGACATTAAAATAATATACTATTTCACTAAATATCTGAAATGCATTTGATGTATGTTTTTTCTGTCAATCTCCATGATGTCTGGACAGCAAAGAAATTATTTTTTATTGCCACCGTTGCATCTGCAAGGAACAGGGCTATTTTAAATGGTCAGAGGTTTATTACCCACTGGTCCTTAAGCAGAAAATGCAGATCACTTAACTTCCTGCTGTGAATAATTTGCATAACATTTTGCAGATAAAATCACCTAGAATCACTCCAACTTGGATGTTGTAGTTGATATCATACCAGTGGATATAAACTAGATTCTTTTTTGTTGAGTGTTACTGGATATCAATGGATTCTTTATCAACAGATTCAAGCATCCGCAATTTGAAAGTATTCAAAAATGTCAATTCTAAAAAAACAAACCTTGAGTTTGCCACTTTATATAAGGGGCACCATTTACTATGCCATTGTATTTAATGGGACTTGAGCTTCTATGGATTTTCATATCCATGGGGGTTCTTGGAACCAAACTCCAGTGGATACCAAGAGCCTAATGCATACTTCAGCATCGTAGGGAGCAAGAGGTTTTCCTGGACAGAATGGATCAGATGGTCTTATACAGGAAACAAATAAAGAATTTGCTTGGGAAGAGGTCACTGCACATGCACAGGAGGTAGATGGTTGGAGGAATGTCACACGGAGAAGTAGGGAAACTAGGGATCATTCTGGGAGCTTGCAGCTACAGAATTGATTTGAACCTCTTTCCTTTATCAGGGATGATGAGGAAGAGCAGCAGGGACAGACTTCAGGGACAGTACAGGGGAGCCTGAGAGTACCACCAAAGGGAACAGCTGCTGCTAAGCTTTGGAGGAGGTGTGTGGTGGTGGTGGTGGATTCCTTGCTGAGGGGTACAGAAGCAATGGTTTGTGGGCCTGACAAGACGTCTTGGGAGGCGTGTTGTCTCCCTGGGGCAAAAATCCATGATGTGACAGTCAGATTGACAAGACTTGTCA
Organism: Phrynosoma blainvillii; assembly: GCA_026167975.1. Taxonomy (NCBI): domain Eukaryota; kingdom Metazoa; phylum Chordata; class Lepidosauria; order Squamata; family Phrynosomatidae; genus Phrynosoma; species Phrynosoma blainvillii. The sequence continues at coordinate 116,964,582 of JANUYF010000001.1, read as the reverse complement.
AGCCTACTGACCATTATCTCTTCCTTTTGGTCCATGTGGGAAACGATACTGCAAGGCAGGGGTAGGCAATCTAAGGCCCGGGGGTTGAATGCCCCCCCAAGGCCTTTGGACCAGCCCCAGGCCCCCCGCTGCTGCCGCCCACCATGATGATATTGATTATTGTTGTTATTACTTGTTCCTGGGGTTTTCTTGACAAAATCTCCACAGGGGGTTTGCCCTGGCTTTTCTGGGGCTGAGAGAGTGTGCATGCATATTTTTATTTATTTTATTGTATTTTTAATTTTATTTATTTATTTATTATGGTGCTTTGGCCCCCCAATTGTCTGAGGGACAGCAACCCAGCCCCCGGCTCAAAAAGGTTGCCTACCCTTGCTGCAAGGCATAGCCTTCAGAATATCAGAAGGGAGTATGAGGCTTTGGGTAGGAAGATGAAACAGCTGGCTGCACAGGTTATCATCTCATCTCTTCTCCCAGTTGAAGGGCATGGTCCAGGAAGGGAGAGGAAAATAGCAGATGTGAATAACTGGCTCTGCAGATGGTGCTGCCAAGAATGATTTGGAGTCTAGGATCATGGGTTGCAGTTCCATGAGGAAGGACCTCTGGCAAGAGATGGGTTTCATCTCATGCCAGTTGGCAGAAACATTTTTTGTCAATAGTCTCAAAAATTTGATCTGGAGAGCTTTAAACAGAGTTATATGCAGGAGAGATACAGTATTCTGAAAGGCAAAAAAGCTGGAGAATATAGTCAGTCAACGAGGGAACAAGGACCCAACAGTGGGAGGCAAAAAAAAAAAAAAATGCACAGGCAGCAAGTAGGGAGGACACATGATCTTAGATGTCTCTACACTTATACCTAGAGCATGGGAAATAAGCAAGATGAACTTGAACTCCTAAGAATGACAAAACAAAGATGATATAATAGGCATCACTGACACCTGGTGGAATGAGTCTCATGATTGGAATGTAGGAATAGAGGGGTATAACTTTTTAAGAGAAATAGGCCAAACAGGAAAGGAGGGGGAATAGCATTATATGTCAAGGATATTTACACCATTGAAGAAGTCCAGGACTTCAATCCTGGAAGCTAGGTGAAGAGCATCTGGATAAAAATTAAAGGGAAGGGAAACAACAGGGATGTTATTGTGGGAGTCTACTACAGACCCCAAAGTCAGACTGAGAAACTGGATGATGCCTTTCTAGAACAGATGACCACACACTCAGAAAGGAGAGATGTAGTAATGATGGGTGACTTCAACTATCCTGATATTTGCTAGAAGTCAAACTCAGCCAAAACTTTAAGATCTAGCAAATTTTTCACTTGTCTCAAAAACAGTTTCATTGTCCAAAAGGGGGAAGAGGCAACAAGAGGATCCGCTATTTTAGATCTGATCCTAACCAACGGGATGACTTGGTTAATGGGATGCAAGTGGTGGGATCCTTAGGTGGGAATGATCATGTTCTCCTGGAGTTTGTTATACAGTGGAAAGGAGAAACCAGGCATAGTCAAACACTCATTCTAGACTTTAGCAGAGCTGATTTCAACAAATATAAGTAAATGCTAGGGGTGATCCCATGGTCAGGAATACTAAAAGAGAAGGGAGTTCAGGATGGATGGGAGTTTCTCAAAAGGGAGATACTGAAGGCACAATTTAAAACAGTTCCAATGAGGGGGAAGAATGGGAGGTGTCTCAAGAAACTAGGATGGTTGACATTGGGTGGATGTAGATGGGTGGCCGTGGGCTGCCCTGGGAAGTGGCAGATTGGGGCCAAGGCTGCCTCATGCCCCAGCCTCAATCCTCTCTTTTGCTGCCTGGGAAAGGAGTGCTCTGATGATGTCTTTGGGAAGGGGTTGGGGCACCCAGCGTGAGGCTTCCCCTCCCCTTCCTTGTCTCCAATACGGCGCAAAGCTCCATCTGCAAAGGGGGTAAGAAATTTACAACTGAGCTACGTTTTATACAGAACATGTATAAAAAATAGAAAAAAGGGGAAATCACCAAAGAGGAATTCAAACAAATAGTGAGCATGTGTAGTGGTAAAGTGCAGAATAAACTCAGGCTTGCTAGAGAGGGTAAGAATAACAAAAAGGGCATTTGGGGGTATGTCCATAGCAAAAGTAAGAAGAAAATGGTAGGGCCACTGCACAGAGAACATTGCAAAATGCTAATAGAGAAGAGGCAGAACTACTCAACACCTTCTTTGCCTCAGTCTTCTCAGAAAAGGAAAAGGGTGCTCAACCTGATGAAAATGGAGCAGAGGACACAATAGGGGAAATGCAGCACAGAATAAGTAAAGAGGTAGTACAGGAATACCTGGTTAATTTAAATAAATATAAGTCTCCAGGACCAAATGAACTACATCCAAGGGTATTAAGAGAACTGGCAAATGTAATCTCAAAGCCATTGGCAAGAATCTTTGAGAACTCCTGGAGAACAGGAAAAGTCCCAACAGACTGGAGGAGGGCAAACATTGTCCCTCATCTTCAAAAAGGGGAAAGAAGAGGATCCCAACAATTATTGTCCAGTTAGTCTGACATCAATACAAGGAAAGATTCTAGAGCAGATAATTAAACAGAGAGTCTCTGAATATTTAGAAGTGAATGCCATAATCACAAAAAGTCAACATGGGTTTCTCAGAAACAAGTCATGCCAAACAAATCTGATCTCTTTTTTGATAGAATTACCACCTTGGTAGATGAAGGGAATGTGGTATACATAGCATATCTTGAATTCAGTAAGGCCTTTGACAAGGTTCCCCATGACATTCTGGTAAGCAAGCTAGTAAAATGTGGGCTAGACAATTGGTTGACCAGCCAAACCCAAAGAGTGCTCAACAATGGCTCCTTTTCATCCTGGAGAGAAGTGACCAGTGGGGTGCCACAGGGTTCTGTCCTGGGTCCAGTGCTATTCAACATCCTTATCAAAGACTTGGATGAAAGAATAGAGGGCATAATTATCAAACTTTCAGATGACATCAAATTAGGAGGAGTAGCTAATACCCCAGAGGACAGGATGATAATTCAAAATGACCTTAATAGATTTGAAAGCTGGTCCAAACCTAACAAAGTGAATGTCAACATGGAGAAATGTAAGGTACTGCACTTAGGGCAAAAAGAAATGAAATGCATAGATTTAAGATGGGGGACACCTGTCTTAATTAGACTCCATGTGAAAGGGATCTAGGAGTCTTAGGGGAGATGCAGACGGGTGGCCCTGGGCTGCCCCCGGAAGTGGAAGATCGAGGTCGAGCCTGCCGGACAACTTGGCCCCAATCCTCCCTTTCACCACCCGCAAAAGGGAAGCTAAAATAGTGCTCCTTCCGCAAGCTGCGAAAGGGGCGCCACAAGAGGCATGGTGCACCTCTTCAGCATCTCTTCCAGCTCAGCATGTCTGGACACTGAGCCAGAAGGATGTCATCAGAGTACCCATCATGTGGATGGGTCGTTGCTCCAATGACGTCCTCAGAAAGTGGATGGGGCACACAGCGTCCAGCTGCCCCTCCCCTTCCTGGGATTAAAGACAGCACTTTTCACTGTCTGCATCCCCCCTTAGTAGACCACAAGTTAAACACGAATCAACAGTGCAATGTGGCAGCTTAAAAGGCCAATGCAATTTTAGGCTACATAAATAGAAATATGGTGTCTAGATCAAGGGAAGTAATAGTACCACTGTATTCTGCTCTGGTCAGCCCCCACCTGGAATACTGTGTCCAGTTTTGAGCACCACAATTCAAAAAGGATGTTGAGAAACTGGAGCATGTCCAAAGCAGGGTGACAAAAATGATGAAGGGTCTGGAAACTATGTCCTATAAGGAACAACTTAGGGAACTAGATATGTTTGGCCTGAAGAAGAGAAGGTTAAGAGGTGATATGATAGCCCTGTTTAAATGTTTGAACGGATGTCACACTGAAGAGGGAACAAGCTTGTTTTCTGCTGCTCCAGATAACAGGACCCAGAACAATGGATACAAGCTACAGGAAAAGAGTTTCCACCACAACATTAGGAGGAACCTCCTGACAGTGAGAGCTGTTTGACAGTGGAGCACACTCCCTTGGAGTGTGGTGGAGTCTCTTTCTTTGGAGGTCTTTAAACAGAGGCTGGAGGGCCATTGGTAGGTATGCTTTGATTGAGAGTTCCTGTATGGCAAGGGTTGGACTGGATGGCCCTTGTGGTCTCTTCCAACTCTATGGAGATTATTACATGGAAGCTTACCATCAGCAAAATGTCCCTAAATTGTCCAGAAAGCATGAAAGTGTAATAGCCAGTCACGCTTGTCCCCATTATTAAATTGCCATGGAGGTGTCCCCTCGCCTCTCCCATGATTAAAGCATTAGCAGAGCCATCATTTCTCAATAAGTGGAACTTCCTGTTATTGAGAAATAGTGGCTCTGCTAATGTTTTTATGATGGGAGAGGTGAGGGGACATCTCCATGATGATTCAATAATGAGCTCAAGTGTAACCGGCTATCATACTTTCATGCTTTCTGGACAATTTAGGGATGTTTTACTGATGGTAAACTTCTGTGTGATAATCTTCTATGTTTCTATGATTCTACATAAAACCAATGGGAGAGGTCATCTGGAGTTTTGGGGTGTGGTGGCATCAATATGCAGATTACACTCAACTCTACTACTTTCCACTCCAATCAAATGAGGCAGTCTTGCTCTTAAGACAGTGTCTGTCATCAGTAATGGACTAGATAAAGGCAAACAAATTGAAGCTTAATCCATCTTAATCCAGACCAGGCAGAAGTGCTCCTGGTCAGTCTAAAGGCAGGTCATAGAACAGAGATTCAGCCTGAGTTTGATGCGGATACATTAGGGGGAAGCAGACGGTGCTTTGTGCCATCTTGGAGGCAAGGAAGGGGAGGGGCAGCCTCACACTGGGCACCCCAACCCCTTCCCGAACACGTCATCAGAGCACCTGTTGCTCCACACGACGGGCGGCCCGATTCCGTACTTCCGCTGCAGCATCCGCACATGCTGCGCCAGAAGAGATGCTGAAGGTGTGCCCAACACCTCATTTCAAAATGCTGGTTATGACCTATAAAGCTGTATATGGCTCAGGTCTAGGATATCTGGTAGACTGTGGGCCTTTACAGATTGCCAGAAATAATGCAACTTGAGACCACTTTAATTGCCCTGGCTCAGTGCTAGGGAATCATGGGAATTGTAGTTTTTTCTGACCCTTCTCTGTCAGAAAGCTCTGGTGCCACAATAAACTACAGTTCCCATGATTCCCTAGCACAGAGCCAGGGCAGTTAAAGTGGACTGAAGTTCATTATTTCTGGCAGTCTGTAAAGGCCCTGTATCACCTTGTATGAGTTGGTCCGGGCTCTGAGACCATCAGAAGAGGCCACTCTCTCAAGGGCTGAACAGATGGTCCCTTGTCAGATCAGGGCGAAAGCAAGTGCATGCCACAGCCCTGATCTGGTGGTTTGCCGCTCTAAAGAGAACTGGCAAATGCTGCTCCTTTTTAGAGCAGCAAAACGCCGCCTTTGCTGCTGCAGCTGTGACTTTTCAGTGCTCCTTTGGCACAGCATGTGTGAACGCTGCATCAAGGGAGCACCCTGATGCTGCCCACCATCTGGTTGGGTGGGTGGTGTGATGGCAGCATTGAGACAGAGTCGGGGCAGCCGGCGTGTGGTCGCCACACCCCCACTCCACCCCAAGGCTGGCCCTTTTGGCCAGTCTGTACAGTCCCTCAGTTCCACAAGAGACACAAGAGAGGAACTTCTCGGTGGCTGCCACTAGACTAGAATGGGCCCCTCTTAGTGGAAGAACAGATGGGCCGGAAAAAGGCCAGAGACAATGGATTGCCAAAAGGAGCAGAAAAGATCCTCTCCTTTTGGGGCTGGGTTTAGGCCACCTTGGGCTGCCCCAGTGCAACCTCCATACAGGTTGGGGGCATGCATCATCTAAATGCCATGCCCCCAAGCCTCATGGAAGCTGGCTTTTTATACCCATTTGTTTTGGGCCCTAGTGGTCCTTTCATCAGCAAGCTAAAACCTTTTTTATTCAGATGGGCTTTTAAATGAAAACATTTTTAAAGAATGGGCTGGGGGTTCTGTATTATTTTAACTGAACTGTTTTAAATAGCTTTCCTCCTTTTTAAAATTACATTTTATTCTTTTATTTGAGGTTTAAATTATTTTAATACTGTGACTAATTTTATTTTAATTTTCACTTTTTGTGTGTTTTTAATGCACTTTTTAAAAGATTGTAAGCTGCTTTGAGTTCCAATTTTAATCAAGATACTACTACTACTACTAATAATAATAATAATAAGTATGAGAGAGAGGGAGGGAAAGAGGGAGGGAGGGAGATTTCCATACAGAAGTTGTATCCTGTACATCTATCTATCTATCTATCATCTACCTACTTACAGTCTCCAGTACTCACTCAGGTCAAATTGCAATCTGTAGATGAGTCCTTCAGTGCAGGTGGCCGCATATACAGTACAGTACCATTAATGCACAGTATAGGACAATTAATTGTTGTATGTGTTGTAGTTTTATTCTGTGAAATATATATTCATATATAACACTGTTTCAAGTAATTAGATGATCTCATGAAATACTTCTTGCTGATGAGTACGTATTTAGAGATGTGTTTTCAGGTTGATGTTTAGATATAATTTCTTTCTGTGTTGTACAATGCTGCAGAATTTCAAATTTTCAGGACAAATGGGGGATCACTTCACATAAGTCTTTTGCCTCTGGCTTGACTGAACTGATTATTTTGCTAAACATATGTAAATGCATTTTCCATAAAAGAGCATATAACTCCATTATTGAAATGCTGACTCCACCTGCTACCAGTTCATTTATGGCAGGGGTAGGCAACCTGTCCCCTTTAAGGGCTGAGGGACTTCAGCTCCCAGAATCCCAGGAGCTATTGGCCAACATGGGATTATTGGCCAACATGGCTGAGGCTTCTGGGAGCTGAAGTCCCTCGGCCCTTAAAGGGGAAAGGTTGCCTACCCCTGATTTATGGGAACAATTCAAAGCGCTAGTCAGGCCCTATATGGCTTAGGTCCAGACAATCTCAAAGACCGTATCTCCCCGTATGAATTTGCAAGGGTCCTAAGATCTACAGGGGGGGCTTTCTCTTGGTCCCACCACCATCATAAGCTCATTTGGTGAGGGGAAAAAAAGAAAGCCTTCTCAGTAGCTGCTCCCACTCTTTGCAACTCCCTTTCACAGGAGGCTAATTTGGCCCCCTCCCTGCTTTTTTTTCACCGCCATGCAAAGACATTTTTATTTGAGCAGTCTTTTAATATATAATTATGTCAGGGAGGCTTTTACAAGGTGTGTGTGCCCTAGGGCCTTTGCAGTCTTTTTTTTTTAAACTTTTGTATTTTTTATGTCATTTCACTTGGGTCTCTTTCTGAATGGGTCCCTTTTTGAAATGAAATTAAATAAAAAATAAAAGATTACATCATTTTAAGACTGAAAGAAAAAAGGGAAGATGTATTGTATAGAAAGTGGATAATTTTCTTTTAAAAAATGCAACACAAGGTTTTGAAGGAAAGCTTAACTTGTGGCAAATCTCCATGACACTGTTTCTGGATGGACTGTAAACACAGAAGCAGAAGCAGTGGGGATTTCTGTATACCTATAAAATATGACTCCTAACAAGGGATTTAATATGACAAAAGGATGTTATCCATAGTCTCTTGAGTTGCCTTCATTGATGACAGCAGTGCCCTAATGAGCAACCTGTTCATTTGACTGATGCTGCTTTAATACTTGATCACAAACAAAGGAAACCCATGAGTGGTGACTAAAGAAGACAGAAAATTCTGTATTCTACTTTTTAAGATAGTTTGCAGTTGGCAGTAGCAATATAATTAAACAGAAAGTTGGGTAGGAATGAAAACCTCACAATGTAGGGTGATTGCTTCCTTTTTAGGAGTCAGCTATAAAAATAAGAGACACTAGTGGCCTTTGCAGACTGCCAGAAGTCCACTTTGGGTTAGGGTTAGTGCTAGGGAATCATGGGAATTGTTTTTTTTCCCTGAGACATTGAGCCTTCTCTGTCAGAGAGCTCTGGTGTCACAATAAAATACAGTTCCCATGATTCCCTAACCCTAACCCTTAAAGTGGACTCAATTTGCACTATTTCTAGCAGTCTGAAAAGGCCCTTACTGGGTGCAGTTAATAACAATTATAGCTATCCCATCCTTCCAACAAGGAACTCAGAATAGTACGTATGGTTTGTAAAAGGCCTCCCAGAGCAGTTTACAAATTGTTAATTTGATAGTTGTTTTGTTAATCTGATGTTTCTTCCTTCCTCTGTTGCATAACAACCCCCTTCAGTAGTTTAGCCTGAGAAACAACAATGGGCCTTTAGTAACTTGACTGCCTGACTCCCTGACTTTAGTAACTTAGGTTTTTAAAAAATGTTGTATTACTTGTATGGTTTGATAGCTTCTGAAATCACTAAAGATCACATGTGTGTTCAGGTTGGTATGGTGAACTAAAAAAAATGAATCCTAAACAGGAGAGACACAGGACAATTTCCATTAAAATGACAACATATACGGATGCTTAACCTACCCCTCCCTAACCATGATCACAATTAAAATTGTTTGCATACGCATATACATATTGCAATTAACAGCAGAACAAAATATTCCAGTGCCACCAATGGAACCTGTTTCCTATCCTGGAAAGGGTCACTACTGGGGAGGAATGACTATCACCTTTTCCCAGGTGCTTGTGTAGCAGTGCATATTGCATCACTTCTGTCTAGTATTAAAATGTTTTAAATACTCTGGTGTAGCTGCAAGGCACAAAATTAAAATAAATTGTATGTTATGTCCCTCATTGAATGTTATGGCTGAATACGGATTCAAATGCAGTTCTTCCTTGTTTATACTTCCTTATGTAACTGCTACAGCAACAGGCAAGAGATGGTGGAAATCAACCCAACTCCTCGTAGTGTAGTTAAATGCCTCACAGCCTCACTGCTTCTCTGCCTTGGTTAGAAACATGTTTAGAAACATGTTTGGTATGTGCCAGAATGCTAACAACTAGAAATGCTGAAAAGGACGGCATTTGTTCATCTCTTGCTAGAAAGAAAATCAACCTGGAAGCTGAAATGGGACAACATGTATAAACAAGAAATAATCAAGGGAGAAATGATAAAATAGGCAAGAGACCTTGGAAGAAATATAGACCTTGAGAGCTGGTCATATTCCAGGCGAAAAACATCTCAGTTCATTAAATGCCAAACAGTTAGAGAAAATTATCTAAAAATGGCATATAGATGGCATTTGACTCCCTCAAAGCTCGCAAAAATCTATAAAAGCAAAGACAACAAATGCTGGAAATGCGAAAAGGAAAAAGGCGACTGGATTCATATGTTGTGGCAATGCCCTAAAATAATGAAACTATGGGTATAACTACAGACCAGTCTCCTTGCTGCCCTTCTTAAGCAAGGTGATCGAGAGGGCAGTTGCTTCCCAACTCCAAGCTGTCTTGGATGAAACCGATTATCTTGATCCATTTCAAACTGGCTTTAGGACAGGATATGGAGTTGAGACTGCCATGGTTGCTCTGGCTGATTACCTCCGCTTGGGTATCGACAGGGGTAGTGTGACCCTGTTGGTGCTCTTGGACTTCTCAGTGGCCTTTGATACTATAGACCACTCCATCCTCTTGGATCGCCTGAGAGATTTAGGAATTGAAGGCACTGCTTTGCAGTGGTTCCGTTCCTTCCTCTCAGGCAGATCTCAGAGGGTGAGGCTCAGGGACAGTTGTTCTTCCAGAATAGAACTTAATTGTGGTGTCCCTCAGGGCGCCATCCTGTCCCCGATGCTATTCAATATTTACATGAAGCCGCTGGGAGAGATCATTTGGAGGCATGGAGCATGGTGTCTTCAGTATGCTGATGACACCCAGATATACCTCTCCATGACCCGATCGTCTGCCCAGACCTCAGATGTCATCTCTCCTCTCAATGATTGTCTTAGGGCAGTAATGGATTGGATGAGGAAAAACAGATTGAGACTAAATCCGGACAAAATGGAGGTACTTACAGTGACAGGCCCGAAACCAGGCTTGGGAATACATCCTCCAGTCCTGGATGGAGTCACACTCTCCTCCAAGGACTGTGTTCGCAGTCTGGGGGTACTCTTAGATTTGTCGCTTCACATGACTTGTCAGGTGAATGCGGCGGTCAGGAGTGCCTGTTATCAGCTTTGGCTGATATGCCAGCTGCGCCCTTTCCTGGAGACTAGGGACCTGGAAACTGTGGTGCATGCCCTGGTAACCTCACATTTAGATTTCTGCAATGCACTCTACATGGGGCTACCCTTGTGCCTAACCCGGAAACTTCAGCTGGTTCAAAATATGGCAGCCAGGTTGCTCACTGGTGTATCAAGGAGAGAGCACATCACACCAGTGTTGAAATCTCTCCACTGGCTGCCAATTAGTTTCCGGGCACAGTACAAGGTGTTGGTTTTGACCTTTAAAGCCCTACATGGCTTGGGTCCATCTTATCTCAGGGACCGCCTCTCCCCGTATGACCCCCCCCCCCACGCACTTCAGTCCTCTGGGAGGAACCTGCTGCAGCTTATGAAGACCAGGCTTTTGCAGACCTCCCAGAGGGCCTTTTCTGTGACTGCTTCCAAACTATGGAATGGCCTGCCGGATGAGATCCGTCTCATTACCACTCTTACTGCCTTTAAAAAGGCAGTAAAGACGGATCTCTTCCAGCAGGCTTTCCCATAGTAACTTCCCGGCTCTTTCTTTAGATGGTCTGGCTTGTCAATCTGCTCTCCTTCCCCTAGCCACTATTGTTTTTTTTGTTATTATTCTATGATTTTATTATTGATGCTGTTTTTAATATTATTATATTTTAATCTAATTTTAAGAGGTGGGAGGGTTAGGGGAAGTATTGGGTAATGTATTTTATTCTTGCATTATTTTAATCTGTTGTATGCCGCCTCGGTTGCCTCGCAGAGGGGCGGGTTAGAAATAAAAATTATTATTATTATTATTATTATTATGGGTAGAAATACACTCAGAGATAAGCAAAATTTTAGATATAAAATTCCAATTACTACCCGAAATATACCTACTAAACATGATTAATAAAATTTCAGACATAGAAGCAAAAAAACACTGGAAGACTTTGCTTTACATGTTTACCACAGCTAGGACTCTTATTGCCCCAAATGGAAAATGAATGAAATACCAACGCTATTGTGGCTGCTAAAAACTTTAGACAACATAGAGCTAGACAGACTAACAAATATGGTAGAAAAAAGGTCCACCAAAACAACAGACACAGATTGGGAAAAACTAAAAAACCATTGTGCAAAGCTCTGGTCATAGTAAATGTGAGTTTTCTTAAATCTAATACAATGCAAGGTTGTGAGATTAACCGAGCAAAATTAAAACCATGTGAATGGGAGGTTTATTACATTTTATCTTTAAATCAGCTATTCCATTAAGAAGTATGCAAACAATGATATAGGCAGGACATTTGTTTGAATCCAGCATGAATTAAGTGATAAAAATTGAAGAAGAAGCAATATTTTTTGTTTAAGGAATACTTTACATTACTATGTACAATGTATAATTAGATGGATAAGAACTAAAATCACGAGATTGAAAAAAAATCATTACGAGGGAATTGTATTACAACCTTTATTTAGTTACTCAAAAACCAGTTGTTTAAATAAGAAGCCTATAAATAACTATGTATGACAATATTAACAAGTTTTCTTTTTGTTTGAAAAGCATCCATGTTAAAATACTATTATTATGCTAAAAGATATCCTAAAAAGAAACTTGAAAAATATACTTATAAAATATATACTTTCTTTTTGTTTGAAAAGCATCCATGTTAAAATACTATTGTTATGCTAAAAGATATAATAAAAAGAAACTTGAAAAAAAAGAAAAGAAACATGTCTGGTATGTGCCAGAATGCTAACAACTAGAAATGCTGGAAAGGACAGCATTTGTGCATTTCTCGTTAGAAAGAAAATTAACTTGAAGCTGAAATGGGACAACATGTAGTCCACATATCTTAATTCTGACAAAATTTTCAAAATGGGATGTTTTTGCAATTCTCATTTGAGATAAAGAGAGAATATAGTCTCAAGTATTCAGATAAATCAATTTCAGCAACAAAGCCAAAGCATTCTGGTTACTTCACTCTTGCTTAGAGATGTAAAAAAATACAAATTTCCTCATTCTTGATGAGAAAGAGTATGTCAATATATTGTGAAAATGTTCAAGCACTGTGAGATTTTTCACACTTCAAGACTTGAGGTCCTGAAAAATAGTTGTGGGAAAAATTTTATTTTTGTGCAGAAAGCAAACATTGTAGTGTGGAATATTTTTTCTGTGAATATTCGTTTCCCCAGGCAAAATACACCTGAAGGGTGAAAAATCATTTTTAAAATGTGCAAAAACTTCTGCCATCTCACCGAGCAGGGAAAATATTTTTAATATGTAAAATGAATTTTATTGTGTTAAAAAACCATAAACATAGACATACTACAAACATGACAAATTACACAATAAAACAATACAATAACAATGACAATTAACAAACTGAACTAACATCACATACATAACTAACATCACATCACATACTTCCTGACTTCTTGAAAGAACTCTATCTATGTATTCCTTTTTTGTGCAATCTATATCTACCTTAATTATATCACTACTCCATACCCAACTTAGCTAACATATACTCCCTTATTACCTTTTCCTTAAATCCAAAATTGTGTCTTTCTTCTGGTATATATCTCGACATATTTTTTTTCCTACTTGTGTATACTTTACAGTATAATTTTAGCATTATATCAATATAATACAGTTCACCATTTATCATCATTAACTAATTCAATTTCAATTATTTTTATTTTAGTACAATATGCATACATGCTTCTTCCTCTTTCTTAATGTATTTAAACCATGGTTCCCATTCTAAATTAAACTTCTCTAATGATTTTTGATTTACTAGATATGCCAATTTATCCATTGCATAACAATCTTCAGTTTCCATTCTTCTAGTTTTTGGACTTCTGTGTTTTTACAGTATTTTGTAAAGAGTGTTCTTGCTGCTACAATCAAATAAAACATATGTTTTCCATATTTCCTTTCTATTTCATAATTCTCTATCATGTTTAATAAATAAACTTTAGGGCTTGCATAATCGCTTGTATTGAACATTTTTCGAATCTGCTCATGAATTATATTCCAGTAATTTTTTGTTATTTGACAATTCCACCCACAATAATAATATGCTCCTACCTCTTTCTCACATTTCTAACAAATATTTCTAATCTTATTATTTAACTTAGATATTCTATATGGGGTTAAGTACCATCTATATTGGCTTTTATATAAGTTTTCACTTATATCATAACTTACTATGTACTTAACTCTCTTAGACCATTTTTCCCATTGTTCCAAACTAATATTTTGTTTAATATTTTTTGCCCATTTAATCATGAATTCTTTGATTGCCTCATCTTCTAGTTCCAGCCTAAGTAGTAATTTATGTATTTTCAATATTTGTTGATCACCCCTTTCTTTCACTATTTTTTCCAATTCTTCCTCATTTAAACCTATACCCCAGAGTTTCATATGTATTTGAAATATTTCTTTTATTTGTTGATACTGGAACCAATTGCATTTGTATCCATCTGCCATTAATTCTTCTTGTGATTTCAACTCCCTTTTTTCTTGTATTACTTTCATAATCTCTACATATGTAATCCATCTTTGATTTCAATTTAACTCTTTTCTAAATAATGCTTCATTAATAGAAGCCCATAAAGGAATTTTTAAACAGCATTTTGCTTTAATCCTCAACCAAATACATAATATTGTTTTCCTTATGAAATGATTATTGAATTCTGCATCCACTTTCAATTTCTCATAAAACATGTAACCATGGAAACCAAAACTTGCACCTTCACCTTCTAAAACCAATAATCTTCTATTATTTAATCTGATTCAATCCATAACCCAATTTAATGCAGAAGCATAAAATTACAACCTCAGTAAAGTTAATCCCCTCTATTTGTAACACCCTGAAGTGTTTTCATTTTAACCTCTCCAAACAAAAGAAGATATACCTCTGTGCCATTTAATGAAAGGAAGGTTGTTTGTTATAATTGGAAGGTTCTGAATTTTTTTTTAAAAAAAATCATTTTTGGCAATACCGACATCTTAATAGTTGAAATTCTACCCATCCAGAATATATTTAATTTTTTCCATCTGTTCATTTTCTTTTTAATTTCTTGCCATCTTTTGTTAATTATTTTTAAAGAAATCTGTATTTTTGCTAGTAAGTGTTCTACTTAAGTTTTTCACTGATTTTTTGACCTGAAATTCTGTCTTCTCCTCTATTTCTTTTATTTCCTTTTCAATTAAATTCATGGTTAAGATCATTGTTTTATTTTTTGTTAATACGATATCCCTATACTTCACCATATTTTTTAAAGATAATTTTTCAATATTTTTGTTAGGGTTTGCCAACATTATCACCAGATCATCTGCATAAGCACATAACATATACATAATTCCTTTAACTTTTACACCCTCTATCAAGTCATTGTTTCTAATATCATTAAGTAAGATTTCCATTGTTATCAGAAAGCATAAGGGGGATAGTGGAATCCCTGCCTCACTCCTCTAAAAATCTTACATAATTGTGTCTTTTCGCCATTCACTAAGATGTTGGCTTCTTGTTTATTATATATCATTTTAATCCATTTTATAAAATTATTTCCTATGTCCAATTTTTGCATAACTTCAAACATGAACTCCCAATTTATATTATCAAAGGCTTTCTTTGCATCAACAAATATTAATGCCTATCTGCCCAGTTTACTTTCCCTTACCAAATCCAATACCTCATCCAGTGATAAATGTTCATTAAATTCCTTTTTTGTGACTCTGTCAATTTGGCCATATTTTGATTTTCTAAATATTTTATTATGTTCTCTTTATTTATATTTGGTTTTTCATATAATTTTGTATAATATCTTTCAAAAACATGTTTTATTTGTCTCTGTTTAGTCAAATTCTTTCCTTCCTCTTTAATCTCCAAAATGGTTGTCTTTCTTTTTCTTTTTTCAGTTTATAAGCTAATAATTCCCCTAGTTTGTTCATGAATTAAAAAAAAACAGTTGTCCAGTGAATTTCATTTTTTCCCCTATTTCCTCCACCATTAATATAGATATTTGTTTCTGTATACATTTTAATTCTTGTAATGCTTTTTTTGTTTTTAGATCTTTTTTTTAAAAAAATCTCTCTCTTAAACCTCTTTGTTTAATTCATCTATTTTTTTTGTTTTCTTTTTCCTCAATTCTGTGGCTTTTGTTAATAAGTAATGCTCTTATTACTACCTTTGAGTTATTCCAGACTATTTGTGTAGATACTCTTTTATCCAGATTCTCTTGAAAAAAAACACGCATTTTCATGTTTTCCCCTATTTCTGTAACTATTTTGTCATTCTTCAACATTGTTTCATTCACTTGCTAATTAAATTCTCTTTCCCCCCCCCCCCCCCTTTATTAGAAATAGTGAAATTGGGTTGTGGTCAGACCAGATTTTGCATAATGTATTCATTTTCTCAATTTTTACCCACAGTGATATTGATATTATATACATGTCCAGCCTAGGCCACGATTTATATCGATTGGAAAATAAGGTGAAGTCTTTTGCATCCTTATATTTGGCCCTCTAAGCATCCTTTAGTGTTAATAATCCTGTCAATTAAAAAAAAATCTTTAGGGAGTTTCCCTTGATTCTCTTTAATTTTTTTCTCAGATTTCCTGTCTACTTTTGGGTTTATAACCCCATTCCAGTCTCCCATCAAAATCATTGACTCATAGTTAAGTACTTGCAGTTGTTCAATTTTTAATAAAATTTTCCTTTACTTTCTATGGAACCGTATTTTCCTACTAATAAAGTTTTTTTTTTATTTTGATAAGTTAATTCAACTGTGATATAATAACCCTGATCATCATTTAATATCTCTTTCATGTCAAATCTAGAATTAACATAAATTACCACTCCTCTTTTCTTAAATTTAGAAGCAGAAGCAAATTATTGTCCAATTTTAGGATATCTTAAGTGCCTAGTATCTTTTTTCTTAATTCTAGTTTCCTGCAGGTACAAAACATCATATTTTAATTTGTGATGGTAATGGATTCTTTTTTCTCTTTTGGGGGGTATTCATCCCTTGGACATTCCAAATTAATAATTTTAACAGAGTATGCATCACCCAGCTCTATTTATTATATCGCTCAGAGGATAAAAAAAGAACAATAAAAAACTATTGCAACCTTCTTTCTCTCCCTTTTAATTATTGTTCTAAATCTCCTTCTTGTTCTTCTTCTCCTGTTTCTTCCCTCATTGCTTCCTCTGCTTCCACAATTTCATTTTGTGTATATTGGTCATCTTGTTCATCTTGAAATATCTCTTATTCATAACTTCTTTGTTCTGGATCTCTCCCTTCTCTATCCTCCTATCTCCTCCTTTCCTTTCTTCCTCACCTTCTCTAGAGCTAGTGTCCTTTCTCTTACTATAGTGTTTCCAAAAACTTCTCATATCCTCACCTGAGCTTAATTTAACTCTTATTTTGTTTATCCAAAAAGTCAATCCTTTTGGAAATTCCCATCTATACTATATTCCTTCCTTTCTCAGCTGTGAAGTTAAGAAAATATATTCCTTTCTTTTCCTTAACAATCTTGTGGGAACATCTTTTTAAAAAAATTCTTGACCTTCATATTCAAAAGGTATATCATTGTGATATTTTAATAATAGATCCCTTGTTTGTTTTCTCACAAAATAAATAACCACATCCCATGTTTTTGTTTGTTTGTTTGTTTGTTTCACTATTTGTTTCAGACAATAGAACCGGATTATTTCAAAATCATTTTTTCCATCTTTCTCCAAAAATTTGGCTAATTTTGGTATTAATTTTTGTGTCAAGATATCATTTTTCCCCCTCTGGGAGACCTCTTATTTTTACACATTTTTCTCTCATTCTGCCCCCCAACTTGTTTTATTATCCAAATCTTCTTCTTGCCTCTTTTTCAACATTTCTATTTCCATTTCCATTTTATCATTTCTTTGTTCCAACACTCCCATTTTTTGTTTTTCCACTTGCACATCTAATACTAGCTTTCCCACTGTCTGATTAATATCTTTTAGGTCTGTCCTTATTGCTTGTTTTATCTTTTTAAAAAAATCTTTCATCTCTTGTCTTGTGTCCAATCCCATTCTTTCTATTTTAACAAGCAGTAATTGGTTTATATCTATTTTTTTTTCCAAGGAGGGTCTTCTTTGTGTCTGTATCTGTATATTCATTTAGCTGTTTGGCTTCTAGAGTTCATAGTCTTTATCAAAACCCAGCTTTTGTCTATTTTTTTTATTTCTAATTCTCACCAGGTCTGTTCATTTAACTTCCTGATTGTATCTCTTTCAGAGTTTCCCTACAAAGCCCAGCATGCGATCATTTCTCCTCTTCACTTCCTCTCAGACTTCCAGGTTCTGTCTTTTTCAGAGTTTGCCTACAAAGCCCAGCATGCATGCAATCTTTTTTCCTCCTCAGTTTGACCCAATTTTCCTTTTTGCTGACTCGTTCTCTCCTTCTCCTTTCTTTGCCTCCTCGAGAGCACCTGTCCTTCATGTCTGCACTGTGGCTATTTCTGCATGTTTTCAAGGTCAGTAAATATAAACAACCCTTTAAAGTAAGCTTTCAGGTTCTCCCTGTTGCATTTAATTCATCCTTGAAATCTCTTATATTCATCCAAGCAAGGAAAATAATTTTGAAACTTTTGAAATTATATATGTCTGAAGACTTATGTCTGCTGGAAGGGTCTTACAGTGGGAACAATAACTGTGTGAGGATGCTGGAGAAGGCCGTTTCTGAGGCATTCCAGTCATGGTACACATCTTGGAGGCCTGATTGGTCTTGACATTCATTTCATTCTGGCACCAAGTTAAAACTTGGCTTTTTACTTAAAGTTTATCGGGTGTAATGATTTCCTCCAGCTTTGTAGATGTACATGGTTTTAAATTGTTTCAATTTTTATTTTTATTTTTTACATTTTCAGTTGTTCAGTTGTTGATATTTTTAGATGTTTACATTATTTTATTGTTTTAGATTTCTAATTGTTTAAATTTTTAAAATTGTAAACCACCCTAAGATCTTATAATATAGGGCAGGATGTAAATATTTTAATTTAAAAAAAGTTTAAAGTGAGGATTGGCATTCCCACATTAGCTTCCCCTTATATCTGTCCATACCTGCTTGCAGTAATTATGGATTGTGTTATTAAGGATGAAATTATTAAGCATCTAGAAGAATAAATCTTGGTGAAGAAGTACCAACATGGCTTCTGCAGTGGTAAATTCTATCTCACTAAATTGCTTAGAATTCTTTGAGAGTTATTAGTCATCATCTAGATAGGTTTAATTCTATATAACCATTAAAGGTTTCACTCTGGCAAACCTAGTTAAGAGAACAAGTCTTCCTATGGATCAATAACTGATCAAAGAACAGGAACTAATGAACATTTATCATAATGGATGGGTATAAAAAAGGAGCTCTTCCAAACATCAATATGAGAACCATTGCTGTTTGGCTTATTTGTAAATTACCAAGAGTTAGTGATTTTGAGAATGAGTGCAAATTATCTTGTGATTGTCAATAGTTCCAAAAGGATGTTTCCAAAGTGAGTGATGGGCAATAATAGGGCAAATGCTGTTAAATCTAAGATAGGGATTTGTGTTTGATGCCTTGACTATTGGCTTCCTTTCAGTTCCATCTTATTTCACTTGCTGTTTGCATCTATCTTATGTTACATGCTATTTAACATCTATGTGGAATTCCTAGAAGATCATTCAAGATTTGAATTCCATATCAATAGAAGATGAGTAACAATCATGTTTATCTCACTTTTTTCATTTAGAGGGATTGCAAAGGACGTGAACTGGTGTCTGACAGCAAAAATTAACTCTGTATGATCAAACAAGCTGAAACTTAATCTAGGTAAGACAGATGTGGTCTTGGTCAGTAAATCTGATCCATAAATGAAATAAATGGCCTAAATGAGACGTAATATTTGAGGGAACTTTCCATTGCAAATAACAGGTTCGTATTTGAGGAGAGGTGTTCTCCTTCTCCTCACCAGTACTGGAAAGAATATCTGAAACTATTTGTAAAAAGAGTTGGGAAACGTGCTTCTTAAGTGACAGGAACTCCTGACAAGGAGAATCTTGGACTGGTGTGAATCTTTGCAGTTCAGGATTCATTTTGTACAAAATCTATATGTGGTATTTTTGCACAGAGAATGGCATGCTCTGTTCAGGAAACAGCACCTTCGGAGCAGAAGATAGTACTTCTGTGCAGAAAAGTCCTTTTGTGTTGAGAAAATGCCATTTCCTGAGCAAAATATTCTGTTTTCTGCACGTACACACACACACACACACACACACACACACACAATAGCACATATGAATTTTGCATAGAATGAGTCCCCCAGCTACAACATTTTCTGCACAGGAAATAATATCTCTGCAAAGAAATATCATTTTATACAATATTTTTATTTATTTTAATAAATAAATAAATGTAAATAAAATAAAAATTGTGTTTCAATTTGTTTCTCTGATCTGTTCTGTTCTTCTCACAGGAAGACATACATTTGTTTTAATGGCTGCTTTTTCTAAAAAAAAAAAAAAAGCACTGTTGCTTTTATAAATTTAGAAAATATGGTTTTAGAGGTTTTGAAATCTATCGGTGTGAGCTGCCTTTAATTTTTTATTATTATTATTAAGGAATGGTGGGATAAGAATGCTTTAAATAATGCAATGTGAAACACCCTTACTTGCCAATAAGCCCATTACACTTGATGGGACTTACTTCTGAGCAGAAAAGTATATTGTAACCTAAGGGCATTTCTTCACTGATAGGAAATTCCAGCTTACTTTCTAAATATCTCATTCTGCAGCAACCACGGGCTTGCCTACACACACAGAGGCAAGTTCAGGAGAACTGTCTACATGATTCTCCCTTTCAAACACACCCTGGTCTGATAAATCTCAGTATATGTGGCCACACGGCCATGGCCATTCCAGTTTCCCCCTCTCCCTCCATGTATGGGAATGCATGTATTTCTGAAGAATTTCCACCCACCCTCACACCAACATCGCTATGGAGTACAGTCCATATGCACCCACGAATACTCATATTTTCTGCTCAAAACCAGGACAAATCCTCACTCCCCCCCCCCCCGGGGGTCTGGATTTAAACCCTGAGGCAATGAAAAGACCTAGATTCAGCCACAATCATCCTGTACATCATTTGGACAATCCGCTGTGAAAAGTAGCTGAGACCATTTTATCTTCAGATGCCATTGTCAAGGACATCTACAGGAAGAAAAGACGAAGGATACATCCAAAAGTTATGTTCTTCACTACAAACCCTGTTGGACTGAATGGAATGGAAGTACAGCTTTTCTTCATTTTAGTGATGTTTGCAATCGGCCTCTGAGAGATCAGGCTGAATGCCTCAACAAACTACAAATCCCAGGATTCTGAAGGGTAGAGTCATGGCTGTTAAAGTGGTATTAAACTGCTTTAAATCTGCAGTGTGGCTACACCCACAGGGGCAGTTCCTCATAACTGTGACCAAAAAGGAGACTTGATAATGATGAACCACTTTTTGGTATTATATTGTGTAACTGATGAAAGATTTATACGATCTGAAGAGAAACCAGAGTTTAACTTAATATATTGATAAAGAAATAACTCTAGAACCAGCAGCTGTAATTACTGAAAGAATAACTCATGATAAATAATACCTGGTTAGACTTTTGATTAAGACTTAATTTTCTATGTGCCTCCTAGGAGGGACTCCAGATTGCTCTGTATTATGTCTTCCCTTTGAAAGACATTTAAGAATGTTCTGAGAAATGATCCCAGCTGGGTAGCTGAGGAGTAAAAGGCAAAATGTCATACCATTAAATTATCTCCAATTTTGCAATCTACAGGAACCATTACATAAATGAGAGCTACAGTAAGACTACTGGAAAACTGGTGCAACATTGCTGGCTGGGTTTTAATTTGGATTCAACAGACCAGTGCTCAAATTTCCACTCAGCCATAAAGCCCTTTGGGTGGATATGGGTATCTCTTGACCTACACTCCTTTCAATAGTTGTTGGGAAAATACATCAGGATTATGTAACCCCACATAAGCTTGCTGGAGGAAGAGTGGGACAGAAATGTAAATATAAAATAAATAACCTCATACTTGAAGACACCAGGAAAGAAGCAAAAAGAACAAGAAAGGATTGCCTGTATTATTCAAAACAAAAACTGGAAATAAGGTTTACTTTAGAAAGTAAATCTCCATAGCCAATTTTTAAAATCAAGTATAGTTCCTGCCAAATATTAAGGTGAATTCACACTGATTTTATAGAGGTCTCTCGCAAGTTGCCCCAAATGTGAGTTTCAGATGTGAAACTGTACTGAGGCCAAGAAGAACCCTTGCATCCACTGAAATATTTTTTTATTATTTAAGAGAAGAAATGAGAGGTTCTTTGTTTCTAGCTTTCACCAAGGGGCCACTAGAACTGACCTTATAAATAAACCTCTTGCTCAGGCATTGTTACCATAATCTATCTGGAAATGGCTTTGTGGGGATATATTTTATAGTATTTAATGAATTATGGTAATAAATTATTGCATTTTGTCATATTTATTGGATCATGTATTTTTATCTATTTTATTTTTAAAAATTATGTTGTAAACCAGTTTGTACTCTTCTTTGAGGAGAAAAAAGATAAATAAATAAAATACTGAAAAACAAAACCTGGAGGCTTTTGCATTTTTTTTTTTTTTTTTTTTTTTTTGCACAGCATGCAAGTGGATGTGAAACATACATTGCAGAAAGGCAATATATATTCTATCTGTATCTCTAAAGATGTCAAAACCTAGAAAATATTAATCATTGTTTGCTTTGAAAGAACAAGCTGGGGGGGGGAGAGATTTGGAGGAATCTAGAATGACAGCAGAAGTACTATGTGTCCCAAATGAGACAGGGTCATTGGTTTTTGTTTTCCCCCCAGAAATTTTGTTTTTGACAATTTCTGTCCATACTACAGAATGTATCTGTCTGTTGATTAGTTCTGTCAATTCTAGCCTGTTTTAAGTCCCACTGCACTCAATGAAATTAGTTATGCCACTCTTGGATCCTGGAGAAACTATGCTGAACACTGTGTCTGTTATAGAGGATTTGAAGAGTTATCAAGACTCATGTACCTATACACTAATTCATGTTTTAGCTTGAACATTAAATGTTATACTTTCTTAGAATTTGTTTGGTAAATGTCACACCTTCTTCAGAAGTAGCCATCATACTAGAATAGAATCATATCAACTGGTGATTTATCTAAAGTTTTTTTCATACAGCACATGTATGATAAGGCCATTTGTTTCTTCCCCATTAATTTGATACAGTGGATAATTGGTATCCACTGGGAAATGGTTCCAGGACCTTCTATGGGTACCAAAATCAGTGGATGCACAAGTCATATTAAATACAATGGCATAGTAGAATGGTGTCCCTTATTTTATAATCAAGGTATACTTTTAGGATTTTTGAAATTATTTGTAATCCATGGATAGTTGAAGCTGTGGATTGTTAAATCCATGGATATGGATGGTTGACTATAATCATCTTATAGTAGTTCATTGACCTTGTGCATATGGTGAAACCCAACTGAGGTGTCTAAGAGCCAAAGTAATGTTTTCTAGTTCTCTTTGAAGGGGATGGAGGTAGGGAGGTGCGAAGGTATGGAAGTATTAAATCTTTTCTCCTGCTATGATTCATGCCGCCCTGCTTGATATTCACAGTGCTACTTACAATAATTACAAATAATAAAGTTAGGTGATTCCCATTGGACAGTGTTGGGCAAAAGGACATTGTGGTCCTCATTTAGATTCCCAAACCCTTACACAGACAAGTTATTTTACTATTAAATGAAAACTATGCAAACTAAAATTACAAACACCATGTCCAATTTGGCTGTAAGACTTGGGCTTTCATTTGACAATGTTAGTTATTATCATCTGTTATCTACATTGAAAGTTCTAGCATCAAAAACCATTTCAAGCAGCAGACATGAAAAAGTGATTGTAAAAACAGCAGGAATCTGTCTATTGTGCTAAAGAGCTTATTCTGTAATTTTACAGACATGTTATATATGGAATTTTATTTCATATATCTTCATGGAATAAAATAGGTAAGTTTAAATATGGTAGGCTTTTTTAAAAAGAATAAGCAGAATCTTGATAGATAAGTCCAAATTGCCAATCAAAAGTCTATGGGAATCACATAAGGAGGTCACAAGAACAATAGCAACCTGCTGGTGGTATCTTCCAGGAACTGATAGATGGAGGCATGACTTTGATACAGGATGATTATTAGCTCTTGGTAGCACTAGCATCCATACATTTGTCTAATTTCCTTAAAAACCCATCCAAAGTGGGTGACATCAGTGGTGTCACTAGAGAGGTGCAGGGTGGTGGTGGTTTCAGACTGCACCAGGTGACATCCTAAGGGGAGGTGACACCACTGCTGATCAAACACATGTATTTGGGCAGAGACATTGTGGCATTTGCCTGTATCTCTTTAAAATACTTTAAGAGATGATGGGAGTGAGGTGAGTCTCAGTGGGAGAAGAGAGGAGGGCCCCCAGAATTCTTTATAATTAAAATTTCAATTTTAAAAAAAATAAAAAATGATTTTTAAATGATTTTTTTTTAAAAAAAATTTTTTAAAATTTTCTTTAAAAACATCACGTTTTAACCAAATCTTCACTATGTATATGTAAATACATTTAGGTTATGTGTATGATATTGTAATTTGAAGGTATAATTTTAATTTTCCTAGTTGTTTATGTCACAACTATTATCATGACATTCAGTGTTATATATGGGAATTATGATTTACAAGTAATATTAGTGCAAAAAAGCATTACTAAGGATTCTGTATGGTGTGAAATGAGGAGGTTAATGGAGAATGAGTGACACCATGAGGTCCTGCACCAGGTGGCACCAACCCTAGAGATGCCACTGGGTGACATTTGTACATCTTGTATTAATGAATTGTATGCTTTTAGTAAATAAGGAAACACTTCCTTTTATATGACCTGAATGTCTCAATACAGTGGGACTCGCCATCCATGGGCTTGTTATCCACAGATTTGAGCACCTGTCAATGGTATGCCAAATTGTCGGTGGTGCAGGCGTAGAGCTGTGCTAGTAGCTGCGTGTATGTTGTGCCACCATTAGGGACAATGGGTCCCACATTTTTTCATATACATGGTGGATTGGGGTGTCCAGAACAGATCCTGCTTGATTACAAATGTCTGATTATATCTGACATCATTGGATGGCCATGGGGGAAATCCTCTGAGTCCCCATATCATTCATAATTTTATACAGCTGTATCAAGTGCCCCATGTGACCTAAATACCCTAAAGGCAATAGATATTGTCTGATCTTAGTACTTGGATAGGAGAATGCCAGTGAATACCAGGTGCTGTAGGCTATATTTCATAGGAAGGAACTGGCAAAACCATCTCTGGGTATTCCCTGTCTAGGAAAACTATGAACATTCATGAGATCACCATAAGTGAATAAGCAATTTGAAGGCACATACACGAACACATCATGTGCCCTCTTACTTACCTTTTTCCCTAAACAAAAAATGCCCCATACATGGTAACCTGTCCATATCCCCTAATGCTAATCCATGATTATTTTGAATGCTTTTTTCATTTTCTGTACAATTTGAAGATAACATAGAAAAGTTTAAAGTACCTCTTTTTAAAAATATATATTTTCATCATTTCCATGGTATAAATGCATGCCAAGTATATGCCAACCAATTGGGAGGAGAGTTTTTCCAATCAGTATCACCTTTAAAAATAATAATATTGCTATTAATTTAAATGCATGCAATTACAGAAAAGATTATTAAAAGCTTTAATGGTACAGCCATTAGTTGATATGCTTTATTTAAACTCTTATTTGAACTCTTCATTTCCGTGTTTAACATACAAAAAGAGCACACACATTCCAGGATCACAACAAAGCAGAAAGCTCTCAGAGAATCAGAAATGTTCAGCAATGGAATTCAGTTCAAGTACCTGTATACAAATCTCCGTGAGCAAACATGTCAATCATATAGCGACAGAATGCATATTGATCTAGCAGAACAGAAAGGGGGGAAAGAGTAATAAGACACAATTAGAGATCTTTCTAACATCAAACGCTAGGGAGGGAGAGACAAAAAGTGCTTAACATTAAAATGAATCCTTTGGCAATTTTTCATCTTTTGCTTAATGCAATCAATAACCAAACATTATAAAATTCATGTTTCTCTTCTTCCTTCTCTTTAAAGGAACTGGTTTCTGGATGTCAAAACAATGATAAGATTTTCTGATGCCTGCTGGTGTCTAATAAAATGAAAAGATGCATGTCTCAAATACAGCCACAGATTATAACATTCAGGGCCAATATCTCCACACATTGTCCTACAATATGTATATTCAAGTTGCCAACACAGGTAATAAAGTCCAAAATAGGGACAGGAAAATGGTCTTTCCATCTCTAGCTTTAGTTAGCGGATTTTGGGATTCTAAAAAAAAACAAAGTACAGTTGGTCCTCCACATTTGCATATTTCATTTTGGCAGATTTGATTATTCATGGGTTTGATTCATATATATTCTCTCCAGAAATCTCTAGGTCCTCCAGTGCAACTCTATGGTTAACTTCCACCAAAGCTCACACTGGACAACCTAGAGATTTGTAGAGAGAACACATCTCTAGGCATTTGTAGGTCCTTCAGTGAAATTCTATGGTCAATGTCTGACAGATGTTGACCATTGAGTTGTGGTGGTGGACAGAGGTGTTCTCTCAGCTTAAAATAAATAAATAGTGTATTTTTATTTGTTTTCCCCCCATTTTCATCAGTGTCCTGTACCCCTAACCCCAGAGAATGTGGAGGGCTCACTGTGATCCTGCAAGCCTGAAGGTGGCTCCAACCCTGCTCTAAGAGAGACTAAACTACTCACAGGCCTAAATATACAGTGCACATTTGTGTACTATAAATAAAGAGAATAATAGATAGATAGGAGCCCTGGTGGCACAGTGCTTAAATGCCTGTACTGCAGCCACTCATTCACAAACCACAAGGTTGTGAGTTCAATACCAGCCAGGGCTCAGGTTCGACTCAGGCTTCCATCCTTCCATCCAGTTTGTTGGAGGCAATTAGCTTATAGTTGTAAACCGCTTAGAGACTGCATAGCATGGTATGAAGCAGCATATAAATGAAGCTGCTATTGTGTGTAGCAAAGCCTTCTTTATATTTAATTGTGAAGGAAGCCAGTTTAGATCAAAACAACTGCATGTGAAAAGGGAAGATTTTAACATTTCCCAGTCAGTCCCTGGTCAATTTGCTAATGGAGGAGTCACTCACTCACATAGAAGTTGGGGATAGGAGCCAATGCAATGCAATGATTTGAGCATTGGACTATGACTCTGGAGACCACAGTTCAAATCCCCACTCAGCCATGGAAAATCACTGGGTGACCTTGGACAAGTTACACTCTCTCATCCTGAGAAGAAGGCAAAAGCAAACCCCCTCTGAACAAATCTTGCCAAGAAAACCCTGTGATAGGTTCACATTAGGGCCTTCATATGTCTGAAATGACTTAAAAGGCTGCTGCCACAATGGAAAATTAATTTGTTTTGACACCACTTTAACTGTCACCAGAGCTATCTAACAGAGAGAGCTAATTAGCTTGCAAAACTGTAAATCCCAGAATTCCATAGCATTGAGCCATGGCAGTTAAATAGGTATCAAACTGCATTAATTTTACAGTGCAGATGCAGCTTTGGCGGCACACAACAAAAGGGGTTGTAAACTTTGCCTCCATACATATAATGATTCCAGGCCAGACTACGGCCCCATCACTAATGTCTAAATAGAAAAGAAAATTTAAGTTGTATATCACATATTTATTCTTCTATATATTCCATCTTTTTGTATTTATGCATTCACAATACTTATATACCACTTAATATAGTAAAATTGCTGAGTGGGGAACACACAGTATTCTATAAAATAGTTAAATATACAGAGATAACCCAGTATGCACACATATTTGATGTGTACATAATGAATGTGCAGGATAGCCTTCAGAAAAGGCTTTTGTAAAATATTCAAGGGCTAGTTCTTAAATGATGACTGCATTTTCAGTTAGTTTTATGTTGTTATAAACTAGTTTGTATCTTTGAATAAATAGAAAACAGTGTAAGGTAGTTTTAAATAAGTAAATAAATAAATAAAAAAGGAGAGTCAGTGTAGAAAGTCCTAGCAACAATTTTCTGGTATTTACTCACATTATAAATTGGACAATGACATTTTGAGATTGCTTTTGATTTTTCATGTATGATTTTATATAACTCAATGTATGGTCAAATGCAAAAAAAAATGTGTTAAAAATTACTGCATTCCTGTTCATGACTGGTGTGACCCATCAGAGGACAGGTAGAACTGATAGCCCCTGCAGACACATTTAACTGGAATTCATATATAGTGCAATAATTTGAAGGAGGGCAAGCTGCAGGGAGACTGTAAGAATATGGACATATGTAACAGACTTTCTGCAATAGTGAGATAAGTCACAGTTATAAAGTTCCATTTGGAGGAAATTGTAACTGAAAATTTGGATTCTGGTCCCACAAGTGCCCAAACTTCATTTGGCCAACAGAAACAAGAGTCAAAGCAATTGTGTTTTGGGCTGTGCAACATTCATTCACATGCACATTTGCTGTCTTCATTCATGTTGTTAAATATTCATGCTGTTAAATTTCTAAGCAAGGGACAACTTAGAACTGCAGGATCTGATTTATTACTATTACAATTGTTATTATCAATCATTCTTCAGTCCATCGTAACATGAAAACTCTTAACAGATTATACACACAGCATAGCCATACATTTGAAAAAGACAGCCACCACAGACTTGGGAGCTATAGAAAAGATATTGCTGATAAGGTTGGCAAATTCATTCTCTTAACTTAATTCCTGATGTAGCTAAAAGGACACCCTCCATGCACAAGAAAGAGGTATCAGTAAACATATGAGAACATTGATGTTTTCCCACAACTATAGCAGAAATAAATATTTTTTTATTTAAAAGCTTAAAAAAGGGATGGAAACCTAGTCTATGAAGACTACAGACAGTTCAGTATTGCAGAAGCAAAGAATGCTGACTGATTGTGGGAAAGGGAACACCATGGGTGCAATTGCAGTGGAATCTCTTTGAAAAGACACAACCAGTTGGTTGGCTAAGTAGAATCCGGAACAGGGGTATATTCATACTACACTATTATAATTCTTTAATGCTACTTTAATTACCATGACTCCATTTTACTGAGTCATGTGATCCGTAGTTTGGTGAAGTCCTTCACATTTTCTAGCAGAGAATCTAAAGCACTCTCCCTGAACTTCCACACTAGAGCTCAGAGCAAAGAATTTTACATGTGTGGCCAAACAGATTCCATGAGATGGAACCATGGCATTTATAGTGGTATAAAAGTGATATAATTGCATAGTGTGGGTACTCCTGAGGTGATTAGTTGGTTTAAAAGGAACCCAGGAGAAGAGAGAAGCCCAATTTACTGCTCACTCAGATAAACACACAAGCAAGAGACACATTATAAAAAACAAAATGAGGGGTGACTGTCTTTTAAGCTGATGATGTCACAGCCACACAGACAGGCAGCCATCTTGTAGTTTGTTCATAAGGTCAAGAGAAAGATGGGTTGCAAGGGAAAGAGCGCTCTCTTCAGTGAAAAGTGACATGGTCCTGCCTACAACAGTTTCTTCTCTCTCCATATTCTGACAACATCTCTGCTGCTCTACAGTGGCATATCAGTCCAGGAAAAGCACACAAGCATGTAGACCAGAGATGGCCAGCTGCAGAAGAAGCCACATTGACCCATGGAGTTTCCATGAGACATTAGAGGTCCATGCCTCTGCTGATCCCTCTAGCGATCACGGGGAACATTTCCCCATGCTTTTGGACCCTGCTAGGCTGCATTAAGCCAAGGAGAAGCCTTTTTTTGTTTCAAACAGGAAATAAAACTGGAAGTCAATTCCCAGTTTCCTTCTGCTTGAAAAAACCCTCTCTTTGGCCTAAAACAGCCAAGAGAGAAAAAACTGAACCTCCCCTTTGTATTTTGTTTTAAATTGCCAACCTTTTGCCATTTTCAGGGCCCCCAGAAGCCTCACAAGCAGCATTGTGGGCCACAGGCAACCAATAGCTGTACTGTTTCCATTACCAATGTAGACCAAAAGAATTTTGAAATACTATAGATTGACAGTCACTGATCCTTCTCTCAACTGATGCTAAAGTTAAAGCCTTTCACCTCATTTTTCTTATTGCTGGAAAATCATTTGTAATAGGATGTGTTCATTTTTAAAAAAAAATTGGGTTGCAAAATGAAAAATTAGCAAGAAAAGAAACCCACCAATCTTTCCAGGAATTTTTGCTTCAGTTGCAGTTTAACACTTAAAAAAATCAAACTGGGATATATTGTATATTTTAGTGTTATTTTTATTCTCCTCTAAGGTTTAATTCTTTGGAGCAAGAGGAGAGGGTGTCTGCATCTCTTTTTCCTGTATATCAAAGATCTTTGGCTGCTGCCTTCTGGTATTTTTTACCTTTTGTTTCTGACTTTTCTGTAAGCATCAAAGATGTTTCTTCTTTCACTTTCACTTTGGTTTTCTCTGGTGCTGCTGTTTCTGGTTTGGTTTCCTTATGCTTTACACTTTCAGATGCCTTGGTTTCTGGTTTTCTTTCTTTCACATCTTTTTTAGCCTTTTCTTCAACTTTGATGCTCTTTTTGTCTGTTAATTTTTTTAAAAAAAATTATATTTTTGATTTTTACTGTGCCACATGGCTTTAAAAAGTCATATAGGAAGTCAACACAACTGTAAATATTAAACAGTAACCAATAATAATAAGGTTTTCTAATAAATTCTAATAAATAAATAAATAAATAAATAAATATGTTGGTTTTTTTATGTGCCTTCAAGTCAACTGCAACTTATGGTGACCCTCTCATAGTTTTCTTGGCATAATGTATTGAGAGATGGCTTACTATTGTTTTCTTCTGAGGTTGAGAGAGTAGGACTTGCCCAAGATCACCCAGTGAGTTCCCCTGGCTGAGTAAGGCTTTAAACCTTTGATCAGACATAATTTGGAATACTATGTCCAGTTCTTGCCACTACAACTCAAGAAGGATATTAACAAGATGAAATGTGTCCAGAGGAGGGTGACCAAAATGGTGACAGGTCTGGAAACCATGTCCTATGAGAAGCAGCTTAAGGATCTGCGTATGTTTAGCCTGGAGAAGACAAGGTTAAGAAGTGACATGTTAGCCATGTTTAAAAATATGAACAGATGTCATATTGAAGATGGAGCATGCTTCTTTTCTTCTGATCCAGATACTAGCATGTGGAGCAATGGATTCAAACGACAGGAAAAGAGATTTCACCTACACATTAGGAAGAACTTTCTTATGGCAAGAATTATTTAACAGTGAAAGATGCTGCCTCAAAGTGTGATGGAGTCTCCTTCTTTGGAGGTGTTTGAATAGAGGTTGGGTAGCTATTTGGCAGGAATGTTTTGATTGTGTGTTCCTGCATGGCAGAGAGATAGAGGCTATGATCCTTGCAATGGTGGCCCTGCCCAGGGTGTCAACTGGTGTGGGGAGGTGGGGCTTCTGGGGAGAAACCAAAAGGGCACAACCCCCACCTCACTTCCACAGAAAAGAGAATGGTGGTGGTGGTGGTGGTGTGTGTGTCTGTGTGGCCAGACCTCTCAGCACCCCTCACGGCAGGACCTGGCACCACGTTCCCTCTGGGGTGGACTATCCCACCAGGTGTCACTCCCCTCTGGTGCAATCTGTTCCACTGCACCCTCTAGTGATACCACTGGGTCCTTGTGGTCTCTTCCAACTCGATGATTCTATCAACCCTGGATTCTTAGAGTCTTAATCCAACACTGAAACCACTATATCAGCTGGATTCCAATAAATCCAAATAGGACCATTAAAACTTTGTGGCAATATATTTGGAATAAATGAATCCTATGGATGGTATCAGAGTCACACTGTATCCACTGCCTATTAAGCCACATCCTGAATTTGCAAAACCTGAGTGGGGTAGCTGGTGAGTAGGGCTCTTGGAGTTCTCTTACTCATAGGGTCACCATAAGGCAAAGTCAGCTTGACAGCAAATAACAACAAAAATATTTTGAAATAGAATTTGATCTTTAGATCATTTCATTTTTTATTGCTGTTAACTCACAGTACTTCTTGCTCCATGAAATGATATAGATTAGAAAGAGCAGTAATTCCTAAATTTATTTTGATAATTCATAACAAATTCTTAATGAATAAACAGATGAAATACCTTTTGGAGCAACTTTTTTCCCAATCTTTTCTTGCTGTTCAGTTTTCACCTTCTCTGTTGCTGAAAGATTTTTAAAAGACCCTTATTTTACTACCAATGTACTGTAAAAATGCATATTAAGTATAAAAGAAAAAAGTAATTGACATGAAGTGGGTGTTTCATGTGGAATGTTAATTGCTTTTCTTTTGAAGAGCTTCTATAGATGTCAGTTTTATGTAAGGCTCAGTGAGGTCTTTAGCACTTATAGAGGGTCTTTACACAATAACAGAACTGAGAGAACTTACAGAACATACAAAACTGCAAATGAATGACACACAGCACTTGGAAATAAGAGGCTGCAAGTATCAATTAATGAAAGATGTTATCAGTAACATTTTGTTGTAACAAAAGCATAACAAGAGTCCTTTCTCACAGAAATAAATTATTTGGTAATGGTCCTACTTTTTCAATGAAATGAGTAGCAGTTACATGTTACTTTTTAAATTACTTACTAGCACTAAAATGCTTTCAGTGGACATTTTGAATGTATTTTTCTTCAGATTGTAGGATACACTCTTATTTTCAATAGTTTTAGTAATGCGTAATGTGACTCATTACTAAAAAAATAAATACTTTTTGCAATGGCATAAGTGGAGAATTATTGGGAGGGTTTTGTAACAAGTTACATTGTGATTTTATACAAGTTACTTTCCAAGTTCTGAAAGTCATGTGACATCTAGTTTCCTTTGAAATGACAAAAGTGAAGTATTTTCAAAAAATGTTATTACCACTAATCTAATTGTAGAAGAATCAGACTGAAGGATTTAAACAATTCCAGCAACTCCCTGATCCTATTTCCACATATCAATACTAGATAGCATTACACAGGGGAAAGTTCTTCTGAGCTTTCAATTGCATGTACAATTTTGATGCATATCTCTTCTATCACATATTCAGCTGTAGAACTATAGCTCAGAACACATGATAGGTTCAGTACAATTACATACAACATGAAATAAAATGGTAATTTCCCCAACATCCTTAATTGCAAATTGAGCATATATTAAACTGTTTAACACTAGTGCTGCTAGGGAGACAGCTTGGGCCTCACCATAAACTGAAAGGTCATGGGGATGTGTTGGAGGGAGGGGAAAAACAGTGGTATCCAATCTACTCTTCATGAGAAAGTTAAAAAGGCATTTGGCATCCCCTCCAACTGTACTGATTTGGAAAGCTTATAAGGAGGCCATGGGAACAATAGCTACCTGCCAGGAACTGATAGATAGAAGTATGACTTTAATACAGGGCAATTAGTAGCTCTTGGTAGCTCTGCCACCCATGCATCTGTCTAATTTCTTTTAAAAGCAGAAAATGTATCAATAAAACCAGCTCAGGATGCTTTATTTTCAGGCTTTTGTGGTCTGAAACAAACATATTTTATGGATAATCTGTCTGGATAACAGTGTCACCTCTGGGTTCTACTCTGCAATACTTTCCTTTTCAAGGCTAAACCATCAGTCTCCAGGAGCAGAGCTTTTGATGCATGAGGTTTTGAAGCTATAGGATATCTCCAAGTTAGAGAACTTTAAGGCTTTAAGACTTTTCAGTCCAGCTAGCATTCACAATTAATCTGTCTCCTGGTTTCTTAGTAGTTTTCAGATGCTTTCAGAGCAAGGAAAATGTGGAAAAAATGCCACAGAGTAAAATCCTATGCATGACTATTCAGAATATGATGTGCTCCCAAGTGTGTAGGATTGCAGCATTCAATAAACATTGAAATAAATAAATTATCTTTGGAGTAGAGTTAAGCCATTTGTAAAAATCTACACATACATAAGGCTGCAGAGAGGAAAAGGATACTAATGAGTAACCTATAAAGTGCTTCTCCCTCTACTTCATCCCAAAGTGTATTTTTAAAAAATTGAACACCATCAAAGGAATAGTAGTATTCATCCTCACAGACTACTACCCTAGTTTGTGGTAACTTGAAGATATGAACATCTCATGCAGGCATCTCTTATTGCCTTACTATAAAATAAACATGAAACTGTCAATGATTGAAACACACATTACATGCACAAATGAAATTGTTGGTGCAGTAAATAAAAGGGCACAAAATGAATAACTGTTTTTACATGCTATGAAATCACACATGGTGCACTGGTAAGCAGCTTCAGAAATATCCTGATCCTCACTAAATCAAAAACTGATACAAATATATCTCTGGAGTGAATTTTGGAGAAAATAGAACCATCATCAACAATACTTAAAGGCTTACTAGAAAACTCCATATAGTTTTGCAGAGCTCTGAGTTCACTTAGAAGAAGCCCTGAATGAAGTGTATTCTCTAATATATTAGTTTATTGTTGAAGGAAAACTGTCCGTATACTGCAAACAAATCTCTCTAGTTGTGCAATCTGCATCTGATCTAAAATGGACACTAGCCATGAAAACATATAGCACAACATTTTTTATTCTTAATTTAAGTATAACAGACCACCGTATGTAATGAAGGAATAATAGTTCTCCATCAAAATACAACATCAAAAATCTAAAGCATTGAATCTGGATTAATTTATTTTGGTGCCCAATGTAGGAAATTTAAAATGGCTATTACCTCAGACACTGATTAAAGCAGATCAAAATCCACTTTTGGGAGCAAAATCCACTATTAGGATATCAGCTAAGCAAATCTCATTGAAATGGATGAGTGATGCACAGATGTGTTTTTGTACATTTCCTGTTATTTTCTCTCTCTCTTTTTTTTAAACTTTTTGTACTTTCCTGCTGTTTCAACAATTTCAGAGAGACTTATGCAGGAGGACATATCAGTAAACTGTGTCACATGAGCCAGATTTCCTTGCCTTCCATTCTACTGCACAAAACAGTATCCAAAACTATTTCCTGACGTGGGCCATGCTAAGACTGTTTCTGCATTAATTCCAAAAACTGAAGTTACCTTTTTGGGAAGGAGGCACTTTCTTTTTGGGCTTTTCTTCCTTTGCAGGTTTCTCTTTGGGAGGCACTAAAAAGAAAAAGAAATGGCATGGTGATTATATAATAATGGAAAAGAGTATTGCAAAAGGAAGGAAGGAAGGAAGGAAGGAAGGAAGGAAGGAAGGAAGAAGATAATTTATTGGTCAGTGAGATAACTTGGGAAACATCATGAGCCACAATTAATATGCTAATGTGATGTTCTGATAAATAATAATAATAATAATAATAATAATAATATATTTATACCCCACCCCTCTGTGATTAGAGTTTCAGATGAGGATGGAAGAGACACAGGGTGAAAGCTCACCAACTTTATTGTGAGCATCAAGAAACTTTATATTTTACCTAGAGCTCCTTGGATCAAAGATGAGAACAAAGAAATTAGGTCACATTCAAGAACCATAGTTATATAGTTTTTATTATTATTAAGTATGGTGACAAACAAGCTGTATATGTTTCAGCCTGTAGTTACATTGCTTCTCTCTTTCAGATATCAATTTCCAATATGTATTAGATGCTGTTTTTCCCCAGCACTTGAACTACAGCATATATGAAATCTGTGGCTGGTTAACCCCATGAAGAATTCTGAATACAATAATGGCCATGCATCTGTTATAGCCACCAGTCACAACAACCAGTACAGGTACCTGAATCCTTCATCCGTCTCAAGAGAGCCACTGAAAAACATGTCATTTGTTTTTCTCACCAATTAGCCCTTTCAGCAACACCTCCTTTTCTCAGGTCCCTGAAGTTTTCCCTTTCTTGCTCTCTTTTACATATGGGGTCATGTGCAATTTGCTAACAGGACTGCATTTGCCTTTGGAATATCCTCCTCCTATATTTGTACAATATTTCAAGGAAACTATATATTTTGGTGATTTCTCATCCAAAGCACTATCCCTGTAACAGATTTTTTTAATTTTTTAAAATAACTACAATGACCCAAATCTCTAAAACAGCATGGAAAGTGCCATAATTCTGAAGTTGCAGTAAGAATCCCAACTTCTCCCTATAATGTCTCACTTCTTGGAATAATACTCTCATTTCTTCAAAATGTGTACCTTATTTTTGGTTCAGTGTAAGGTACACATTTTGGAGAAATATGGGTGCTAAATGATGCCTTGAGTCTCTCAGATTACCAGCCACTTGGAAGCACAAAATCATTTTGGTTGTTCTTTTACAGGAAAATACACTATTTACCAACTCACCAAAATAAATATAATTATTTTTCAGGAATTTGTAGTTTTTTCACTATCATACCCTGAATGTAAAACCTTTTAAACAGTGGCACTTTATTTCAATGGAACTACTTTCAAAGTTTGTTGTAATTATTGCACTTTTGAATATTATTGAATTTGGCATATTGTAAAACACCTTTATAATTGCATATTGGAGAATAGTATAAAAATGAAAAGAAGGAAGGAAGGAAGGAAGGAAGGAAGGAAGGAAGGAAGGAGAGAGTTTTATTCTGAAATGAACACATATTTCTTATGATATTACTTCTGGATGTGTTCTAATTCCCATGTGAACAGCTGTTAAGGTGAAATGATCTCTTTCTTGTACCATAGACCTATGATTCAAAAACAAGTCTTTCTATAGATTTATTTTTAAGAACATGCACTAAGCTCATACATCAGGATCCATTGGGATTTATACCAGGATTCTACATGCCTATCCAAGCTAGATAGGAATCATGCATGCATACCACTGTTCTGCATAGGATTCCAGGGCAATGCAACAATGTAACAGCTGTTCAGTGAGTCAGCTGTTCAGGAGGAGGTAGGAGATATGAATTCAGTCTAGCCTGCTTCTTCCTCACTACCAAGTAGTTAATTAGTAATACATCAGCATTAACAGCCACCTATATTCAACCAGAGTTCCTTCAAGTACTGTTGCAATTCCTCCATGTTCAATTGCAGCCAGAGGTTTGGGATAAGGCTTTTGATTGGGAAGGATTCAAAACAAGCAGAAATTAATTAGATTTCTTTATACTTTCAGAGATCAACACAAAATAATTATAGATTATTACATTACTGTATCTCTCTCTCACATACACACACACAAACACACACACACAACTGGCAATTTCTTTAAAGCCTGACTTATCAGCTGAAGTTATTCCAAACAACAGTAGCTTTGTCAATCGATTGTTCCTTTCCCTGCAGGGTGTGAACCTTAACCTCAACTGGCTGCTGCAAATACTGAGACATGATTATGCCCCAATGAAATTTTAAATTCAGTACACTAAAATGAAAAATGGCTGTAAGTGCTCCTGCAAATACCATATGCCCACTTGCCTTAAGCGAGTCATTTTCTTTGCAGGCAAGTACAATATAATTAGTTCTTTTATTATCATCCATCAACCTTGGAAACAGGGCGCAAGTGGATTTTGTGCCTGGGAGAGCAGCGTTGTTTTCATGGCAATTTCACAGAATAATAATAATAGGTGAAATCCAATTGTGCCTGTCTTCTGGCAGAATGGCATCTACCAATGGTAGGGATTCATTCTCTCATTCTGCAAACCCCTTGGGGGGAATTCTCCAGGTCAGATTTGGTTGAGGGACCTCCAGGGCACTTTTGGGGGGCATGCTGAGGGCTGCAGGAGAAAGGAGGAGGAGATGGAAAATGTTTCTTGTATATGCTGAAGATTGCTCATGCAAATTTAGATACAGTTCATCATGGATATAATGCACAGCCTATTATTACCATTGAATAATTTTGAAATTAATATAAATATACTGTGAATACATAAATTAATGATAATATACTGTGGAAGGTTGTTTATTATTATGTTTTTTCTTGATTTATAGTCCCTCAAATCAAACACTGTCAACTGTTAAATGAATGTAGAATTTTATTTGCCGTGCTAGATAGAGTTTTGGGATAGCCAACATTTTGTTTTCCAGGTGTCTTTGCAAATCTTTGCAAGAATCATGGGAAGAAATCACTATGATTTCCATTTGCCAAATAAAAGCCAAACCCCAGGAATTAGCTTGCTTCTCCTGCCCATTCATTTCCCATACATTCTAATAGGATGCATGAAGAAAACACTTTCAGTGCATTAGGCCTTTGGCCAGCAATGTATTTTTAAAAAATATTTTCATATTTCCTATATGAAAGCACAATACTTGTCCTCACTGAACTGGTTTAGTGTATGCAAGTATTGCCATGTACCTAAAAATGACTGACAGTATGCAAATACCTTGAAATCCTGTCATTTGTTATTGAGATCCCTAAAGAATAATATAGTTAACATTTAGCACAACACTATCTACAAACAATTATGTAATCACTAAATTAATTGGTCTTTTCCTATCTATTGCCTCTGCTGCAGCCATCCTGGCTTATTATCTTAGCTAATTAAAACTAATGTTCCTTTTTTTTCCACCTCACTGCCCTCCCAAATTTCAGAAGCTTGAGACTAATCAGATAAAAATTTGGCTTTTGCACATATGCATTTTAAAATCTGAAAACAGTGGAGGTCAGCCTCTATTTCTTTGCCACTGAAAACAATGCTTCTGAGCTAATGAACATTTGTGTACTTTCCTAATTATGCAAGGACAGTCCTGAATAATGTTCTGGCATTCCGCTTTTTCAACTTTTTAAAAATATTTCAATTTCTCTCTTCTTTTTCTAATTTCCCCCATTGCCCTCGGCTTTCTACAATTGCTGCAAACTGTTTTGCTGTGGACTCCCAAAAGCCCCAGCTAGCATGGCCAGTAGTAGCAGATTGTGGAATCTGTAGTGCAAAACATCGGGAGGGCCAAGACCACTACTAGGTAGCTCTCTGAAATAGCTCTGTTAAAAGCAGCCTTGTAGTTTGAGTTTGACCCAAAGAAAATGTTATATCAAATATCCAGCCTAACTCTTGAAAACTTGCAGGTTGCAAGGAAGTGCAGAGAAAGGAAACAAAGACACACACCTCCTTGGCCATCCTTTGGGCAGTGTGCTATGTAGATTTATGGGCTCCAGTTCAGGGCATTCTGTCAACTGAAACTGAGCACTTTCCTGTTATGATAGAGGATTCTGTTGGCTAGAAAACAGAAATGAAAGTGTGTGCGTTTTCTTTACGTTCTTTATGAAATCGTACATATAACACAGAAGGGAGGTGTCCCCCCCCTTTTCTTAAATGACACCTTCCTTATCCCATAGGCCCCAAAAGTTCACAGATGCTTATCAGGCCATTTAAGTATGTGTGTGTGAGTTCTTTTACATTATGAATGAATATTCTTTTGTGTACTTAGGGATATTCCAAGACTATAATAGAATGTTCCATACATCTTGTTGTTGTTGTTGATCCTGTCTTCCTTCCAAATGGATAGGTACAAGGTCACTTAAGAAATTATGCTATCTGAGAACCTCACAAGATCTAGTTCATCATGCAGTGGCTTGTCCCACATTTCAAACAGAAAGGAAATGGTGCACTACAATCTCATTAACTCTAGGAGGAGCATGCACACATGCACCATCTAGGGAAAATATCCCCATTCCATCTCCATTATTTTGTTTTGCTTTAATCTGCTACACAAGAGGTGAACTAAAGTGTTGACCTGCAAAGGAAGTTAACACATCAAACAAAGAGGAAACAGAACAAAGACTATTGTCTTCCAATTACACTTTTAATAAAAGTCTGGTATATTATTGTTTGAAAATGTACTTAAACTTGTAAGTTTGGATAAAGGTAATGAAGTGAAACGTCTATATATAATTGGCTAGCTGTCAGAGTTCATATGGCTGTATATTTTTCACTCAATTTTCTCACATTATAGTTCCAGGAAAATGTGATAAGGGATGTAGCAAACCTACATATGTCATTTCTTGCCTTCACTACTTCCTCCACTGCCACTCCACCCTCCTGACATTCCTCAAATTCCTCTATCCCCATTACACTTCTAACGACTATTTCACAACATCTTTCACCAGCATTTCTTTCATCATCCAAAGTCTCCCTCGAGAGTCAAGGCTGTCTTATCCCCTCTGCTAGCTTTCTCACATACTCTAAATCATGTATATTAGCTCAATTCAATCTTTCAGCCAAACTCTTACTGACACTATGGCACAAAGATAGGAAGATTGTTCAGATTCAGACAAACTCCAAATCCCAAAATGAGCAGGATTGGTTTTAGTGGATTTGGGTGAATATGAATTTAAATGCTCCTGAAGATTTGGTTACAATTTGGATCCAGAAGGAGACAGAGATGCGAACCGTGTCACCCACAAAAATGACATATTTCATCCCATACTCTCCATGCAATGAAAATAATAGGTAGGGGAGAAGGGGAGGAGGGAAAGTGTATTTTTGTGCCTGGTAGTTCTAGCTTTTAATCCCAGTGAATGATTTTAGCATGACACTCAAAGCCCATTGTCTGGGAGAGGGATTTTGATGTAAAATATCACAGGACTACATCAATCATAGGACTGATGTAATATATCATAGAACAACACAGGATTGGGTGGTTTTTCAACTAGTTCTCTCTCCCAAGAACAAAAACTAAGAAGCTGTTTTGGAAACATCTGTGATATCTCTATAGCATTGGATGTTTGGAAAGAAAGATGAATGTTTTGACTTTTCCCTTGCTATGAACAGCTCTATGATGTGTTAACATCCTCCCTGTGCCCCCCTCCCACATGAAAATCCTATGAAGCTGGGCTAAGGTGTCTGGAAGCAAATTAATTTCTAAAAAAGAAGAAGAAAAGAAAAGATAAAACACTTGTTTTTACACAAAGCTCTTCACCTGTCCTTCAGAAATTCCTCAGGTTTCTTAACTACTGGCATCTATATTATTTATATAACTGCCACAGTAATATCACACCAAAAAATTAGGGGACAAGTAGGTACTTTTTTAGAAAACACTAGGTTGCTTTTTCACTAACATCCCTGCATCAATTCTATTACAAACAGATCCCTTCAGTCCAAGAAACAAACTATTTCTGAAAATTTCATCCAGTCCTACCCAGAATTAAATTATTGGTAATTCCTTAATTTTTTAAAGGCACCTAAATGTATGTACAATAATAATAATAATAATCCATGTTTCTATTTGTCTGAAATACAACAGTAATAATGACATCATAAGAAGGGAAGGGACTATGCCTACTAACCGCATCCAGTTCTAAGAAACAGAAAAAAAAGTTATACTAATTTGACTGGTGTCTTGCTAGTTAGTTAAGGTGTTGAAAGATACACTTACGTCATCATACCTGCTTTGTATTATCATTCCAATAATATCACTACTCCTATGACTGCAAATGTCCCTGAAACCCACCTGAAAGGCCAAAGCAACTGCCTAGAGCAGCAGAGATCTGCTTTGCTGCCAAGTAAGGACACTGTAGTGTGAGTACACAAGCCTCCTCACCAGCTAGGGACACAGCAAGGAGCAGATGCAGGGATCCCCATGGAGACTTGTCACAAATCTTCATCATAGCATCACTGTGATGCTGTGGTGGGAGGGACTGGGCTTATGATCTTGGAGTGCCCTACTTAGCAGCAGTACACGCCTGTATTCCTCTAAACAGCTTTGGCTTTTAAAACCAGGCTTTGGCTTTTAAAGGTTCCAGGGGTTGGAAGTGGACTTAAAGCACAGCTATAACATAATGGCTATGTGTTTGATGCAGGATCCTGAACATTTGTTTTTAAGTCAGTGGAATGCATGAAAATGGATATCTCAACTGATACTTGATATCAGGTGTTCCCCAAAGCATCAGATTAGAGGGGTCTCAACCAAACCCGCTCTAACATACTCACTTCTCCCACTCTCAAACACATGGATTTATAATAATAATAATAATAAGTTTTATTTATAACCCGCCCCTCTGCTCGGCAATCGAGGCGGGGTACAGCAAATTAAAAATACAATAAGTAAAACAATTCCTGCCAACCACCTCCCACCCACCCACCCCTTAAAACAAAATTAAACCATTAAAGAGTTAAAATTACAGCCGAGACAAAATACAAGCATTAAATCTATCCAACCAGTGGGCTAGCTGGAGAATAAAATAGAGGATCACCTACAAGAAGTTCCAAATAACAACAACATCAACGTCAAGTCTTCACCGAGCCGGGCCGTTATTCCAGGAAGGTCTGCCGGAAGAGATCCGTCTTAACTGCCTTTTTAAAAGCAGTAAGAGTGGTGATAAGACGGATCTCGTCCGGCAGGCCATTCCATAACCTGGGAGCGGTCGCGGAAAAGGCCCTCTGGGAGGTCTGTGAAAACCTGGTCTTTATTGGCTGTAACAGGTTCCTCCCAGAGGACCGAAGTGCGCGGGGGGGATTGTATGGGCAGAGGCGGTCCCTAAGATAAGATGGACCCAAGCTATGTAGGGCTTTAAAGGTTAAAACCAACACCTTGTACTGCGCCCGGAAACTAATCGGCAGCCAGTGGAGGGATTTTAGCACTGGTGTTATGTGCTCCCTCCTTGATGTTCCAGTGATCAACCTGGCTGCCATATTTGTACTAGTTGCAGTTTCCGAGTTAGGCACAAGGGTAGCCCCATGTAGAGTGCGTTACAGAAATCCAGACGTGAGGTTACCAGAGCGTGTACCACAGTTTCCAGGTCCCTCATGTCCAGATAAGGGCGCAGTTGGCGTATCAACCGAAGCTGATAACAAGCACTCCTAACCACCGCGTTCACCTGACTAGTCATGTGAAGCGATGAGTCTAGGAGCACCCCCAAACTGCAAACACAGTCCTTAGAGGAGAGTGTGACTCCATCCAGGACTGGAGGCTGTATTCCCAGATCTGGTTTCGGGCCTGTGACTGCTAGTATCTCTGTTTTGTCTGGATTCAACTTCAGTCTGTTTTTCCTCATCCAATCCATTACCACTCTGAGACAGTCGTTAAGAGGAGAGACGCCATCTGAAGTCTGCGCTGATGATCTGGTCA
Source organism: Phrynosoma blainvillii (assembly GCA_026167975.1). Taxonomy (NCBI): domain Eukaryota; kingdom Metazoa; phylum Chordata; class Lepidosauria; order Squamata; family Phrynosomatidae; genus Phrynosoma; species Phrynosoma blainvillii. The sequence goes on along the minus strand of JANUYF010000001.1, from coordinate 116,922,173 downwards.
TGGAGAGATATATCTGGGTGTCATCAGCGTACTGATGGCACCGAGCTCCATGCCTCCGAATAATCTCCCCCAGCGGCTTCATATAAATATTAAACAGCATCGGGGACAGGATGGCGCCCTGAGGGACGCCACAATTAAGCTCAATTTTGGATGAGCAACTGTCCCCGAGCCTCACCCTCTGGGATCTGCCCGAGAGGAAGGAGTGGAACCATTGCAAAGCAGTGCCTCCAATTCCTAACTCTCTCAGGCGATCCAAGAGGATGGCATGATCAATTGTATCAAAGGCCGCTGAGAGATCCAAGAGCACTAACAGGGTCACACTACCCCTGTCAATACTCAGGCGGAGGTCATCAGTCAGACCAACCATGGCAGTCTCCACTCCATAACCTGTCCTGAAGCCGGTTTGAAATGGATCAAGATAATCGGTATCATCCAAGACCTCTTGGAGTTGGGAAGCAACTGCCCTCTCGATCACTTTGCTTAAAAAAGGAAGCAAAGAGACTGGTCTATAATTACTTCTATCCAGGGGGTCCAGGGAAGGCTTTTTCAGGAGTGGCTTGACGGCCGCCTCCTTCAAACAAGATGAGATAAAGTAATTAGTTCAAGACAACCTGGACAGAAGGTTGGAATGTAGGATGGGTCCTGGGAAAAGGGAGGGGGGAAATGACAGATTTCCCCCCAAACTGGTGAGGGATGTGCCAATCCTTTGCCACAGTAATCCCTCCCCTTTGGTTTGATGCGATTCATGTCCTTCGGTCCCTCTTGCTGAACACGCTTGCTAATCGCTTCTTTTCAAAAGAACCACTAAAAAACTAGTGTCAGGAAAGAGCAGTTCTTTTGCATTTGCCTTGCTTCATCACAAGTGAAACTGAGTGAAGTCAGTTCAGAACCATTTTCAAGTGGGAACAACAGACATATAACTTGATCAGCAATTTGTTTTAAATCATAGTGGAACGAGGCCTAAGTAGCATAATATCTCTCAGTAAAAAAATGTTGGGGAGAGAATTGTTTTTCCATTTCTCCAGAGGCCTTTACCACAAGTTAGGACTTCTTGAAAAATGACATTTACCTTTTTCTTTCTTTTCTAATTTTTCAATGTGTTCAGGCTTGCTTTTCTTTTCAGGCTTCTCTCTCTTTTCAGGTTTTTCAGGTCTTTCAGGCTTTTCCTTATGTACCACTAAAAAAAAAAAAAAAAAAAAAGACAGATTGAAGTATGACATTAAAAATGGTGTTTTGGTAACATGGTACCAACACAAAGTGGAACTTTCTCTTGGGAATGTTGCCTTTTTAGACTATTTTATTCTAACTTCTAGAATCCCCTGCCACTATATCTATCACATTCTGAAAGTTACTGTCAATTTTTTTCTAGACTCTATCCCAGTTTATCAGGCATCTCTGCAGTAACCCTCTATTATTTTCCATGGAACCTATATATGATTCCAGTGAAAATCCCATTAAAATTAATGAAAATTGTGCAGCAACAGAGTTTACCTAGTGGAATGTCTCCTTATCTCCAATCTTTTTTTTAAAATGCTGACCTGCTGGGTTTTGTTGTTTAAAAATGCAAATTAAGAGAAATATAATTATCACTCTGTCTACCATTCAGTACAAATTGTTTTGACAATGTAAGGGCTTGGAGTAAACATTTTACTGACAAAAAATAGCTGTCAACAGCCAGTTTTAATTTAAGAATTATACCCATAGCAAATTTAATTTTAAAATTATAACCATAGAACCTCAAAATATCAATTGCAGATGTGCAAGTAAAAAGTTCCAGCAGAAACTGTCTAAAGGCTAGAAAAGAGAGCGAGAGAGAAACAAGCTGCTGCTGTGTATAGGAGGAATGCTTTCATTGGAGTGAATGGATCCAAGCTACATGGCTAATAGCAGCTGTGGTCATAAGCCATTCTTTTGAGACTACAGTATACTGATATTTCCCCTTCTAAACATTGCAAGAGTTGTCTTGAAAACAGTGGGGGAGGGGAGAGGCATGCATATTAAATGTCATCACTAGTTCAACAACAAACGTCATGCTCTTGGTGGATAGCTACACTCCACTATTGAATAAGAATGCCAGACTGGATTACCACCAATTTTGCTCATTTTTATGGTGTGGTGTGTGTGTTGTTTTTTTTTAATGGGAATTTTGAAAAATATAATGCAAAAATAAATAAATACATAAGCTCCACTTGTACCACAAAATAATTTTTGGGCCATTTTTTTTATTTTTTAACAAAAATACTCAGCAAAAATGAAAGCATTCACTCACACAAAAGACTTTGTTCTCATTCACTGATGGAAAAGTTGTAATGTGGGTTTGGATAGGCTGATCAAGGATGAACATTCTTCATATCCCTGTCAGAGATGGAAACTTTTCTAAATTGCAAAAGAGTTGGCTCCTTTTTAAGCTTATGTGCAAAAGCTGCAAGGGTTTTTGACTATGATTTTAAGGAATTACCATGGAAAAACACACATATCTGTAAGGTTTAAGTAGATAAACAACTCAAGTCCATGGACTGGACTCCAAGATGTACCTTCCATTCACAGAAGTGTTACCCAAAATGCCAGGGTCACAATTAATATTCAAATAGGGGAATTTTAATAGTTCAATTAAAAGTAGCCAAAAGGGCTTTGGCAACTCAAAGTGGGAATCAAGCTTATCTATACTGGTTTCGAGAAACAGAATGCAAGAGTGCAAGTTCCAAAATAGTTTTATTTATGAATAAGGGAATCATCATTCACACAAAGGCACTCACTCACGCAAAATGAAGGATGGTAGTAGATAGTGACTTAAAGGGTTGCAGAGTGCAATACTGTACCAATTTCAGATGTGGAGTTCCAGTTAGGGGATACCAGTAAGAGAAGTGGCTCAGTATGCTGCCTGAGGATCATGGTGTGGCCAGAAATGCTGAGATATAGGCAGAGTGTCCATATGACCTCAAGCAATATTATTATTATAATATTTATTTGTATCCCGCCCTTTTCCCAATACTGGGACTCAGAGCATCTTACAAGATTAAAACAGTACAATTAAAAACATAGAAAGGTGTTACATTAAAAAGAGTGAAATTATTACAATGTTAAAATAGATTGCATATAAAGAATAAAATATAGTTTAAAAGATAAGTGTTTAAAATACTTTAAAAGAATACAACACCCAGCCCATTCTTTAAAAACCTGCTGTTTTAAAAGCCTGTCTGAACAAATAGGTTTTAATCTGCCAGCAGAAGGCTAACAAGGAGGAGGCTATTCTGGTCTCCCTGGGAACGGAGTTCCAGAGTCTAGGGGCAGCCACGGAAAAGGCCCTCTCTCTTGTCGCCACTAACCGTGCTTGTGATGGTAGTGGGATGGAAAGAAGAACCTCTTCTGAGGATCTCAGAGGCTGGGGCAGTTCATACAGGGAGATACAGTCTGCCAAGTAGCCTGGACTTGAGCCATATAGGCCATAACGTATTGAATTATGCCTGGAAACAAACTAGCAGCCAGTGGAGCTGTTTCAACAGGGATGTTGTGTGATCTCTATAACCTGCCCCTGTTAACAGCCTGGCTGCAGCTCTTTGAACCAGCTGAAGTTTCTGAACACTCTTCAAAGGCAGCCCCAAGTACAGTGTATTACTGTAGTCCAAACAGGATGTAACCAAGGCATGTAGCACTGTGGCCATATCCGATGTCTCAAAGAATGGGCACTGTTGGCACACAAGTTTAAATGTGCAAAAGCACTCCTGGTCACTGCAGAGACCTAGGCCTCCAGGTCCAAAGCTGAGTCCAGGAGTACCCCCAAATTGTGAACCTGTGTTTTCAGGGGAAGTGTGATCCCATCTAACACAGGCTGAATTCTTATTCCCTGATCTGCCTTCTGACTGACCAGGAGCACCTCTGTCTCATCTGGATTAAGTTTCAATTTGTTTGCCCTCATCCAGTCCATTACTGGTGATAGAGACTGGTTTAAGACCAGGACAGCCTCCTTGGATTAAGGTGGAGAGGAGGAGTAGAGTTGGATGTCATCTACATATTGATGGCACCGCACCCTAAAACTCCAGACAACTTCTCCTAGCAGTATCATGTATATATTGAATAGCATAGGAGACAATACAGAACTCTGAGAGACCCCACAGGCCAGTTACCAGGGGGTTGAGCAGGAGTCTCCCAGCACCACCTTCTGGCTTTGCCTCTCCAGGAAGGAATGGAGCCAGTACCTCCAAGTCCCATCTCAGAGAGGTGGCCCAGAAAAATACCATGGTTGATGGTATTGAAACCTGCTGAGAGGTCCAGCAGAACTAACAAGGACACACTCCCGCTGTCCAGTTCCCTGCATAGGTCATCCACCAAGGTGACCAAGGCTGTCTCTGTTCCATAGCCAGACCTGAAACCAGATTGAAATGGATCTAGATAATCTGTTTCATCCAGAAGCCCCTGGAGTTGGGAAGCCACCACACATTCCAATACCTTGCCCCAAAATGACAGGCTGGACACTATACCGAATTGTTGGTGGCTAAACAGACAAAATTAAAGGCAAAACATGTCCCATGGCAGAAATTGGGATTAAAATTGAGTTTCCAGGGGAAAAGAATGGGAAGAGAAATTGTGGACGGGTGAACAAAGTGTAAATGTCTGTGGACAAAGGAATATTGCTGCCAGAGGGAAGTGTACTTGGATTCCTGTTCACTTGTAAACACATGTCTATCACCCACAGTCACTCCTGTCAGTGAGGGGATTATGCTTATTCCAATCATAATCAATCTATCCTTGCATATGTGATTTTGAGCTCCCACATGCTGAGCCTCTTGGATCCCCAAATATGTTCCCAGATCTCCATATATGGCATGGCTATTTTCCAACACTGGGGCACCCTCACAGTTACATACCTAAAACATCCCTTTTAATATCAACTTAATATCATAAAAGAGAGGGGTGAAGGGAGGCTAGACCTTGGGGTAACAGAAGGGCTCCACCAACAGAAAATGTCTTTACTTAATTGGGAGGGACATGTTACCATCTTTTTGTGCCACATTTCACCTCATTCATCAGGGTCCTCAGCTCTTTGTGTAACAATTTCAGAGAGACGAAAGGACCAATATGGAAAGAGGAGACACGGAATTTTGCTTCCAACAGCCTAAATCTGGGTCCAACTCACTAATGACAAGAGTTGATCTAGATAAAAATCTGTACTTGGTATAATTGCGTATACCACTTAACACTTATATATACAGTGGTATCTGCAGACTTGTCATCCATGGATTTACGTATCCGTGGATGGCAAGCTGCCTGTTGTCCCCAACAGCAACATGTCCACATGCTGCACCACCATTAGGGGCAGCCCCCATTGTCCCCAGTGGGGTTGCATGCACATGACTATGCCACCATTAGGGACAATGGAACTTCACCTGAAGTCCATTGTCCCTAATCATGCCACGGCTGCATATATGCACTGCCATTGGGGACAATGGATGCTGTCCCTAATGGTGGCACGGCAGTGTGCATGAACCACCATTGGGGACAATAGGACTTGATGTCCCATGGATTTTGGTAACTGTGGGGGGGGGTCCAGAATGGACCCCTAGTGGATACCGAGGTCCCACTGTACACCACTTAGAAATGTAGGTATTTACTTATTTTATTCTAGTATGCTTGAAATAAGCATGCCAATCATTTTCTTCTCACTAGGCAAATGAATTAGAGTTTTTGAACATTTATTTTCATATTTCAGCATCTTCTTGAGAAAATATTATCAATAACATACATTTTGCACACAAAATTGTGTATTCTGGCACAAAAACTAGTTCTCTGTGCAAAAAACAGTTTTCTGCAGAAAAACATCATTTTTGCATACACAAAAAAATGGTCAAGATCCTGCATCAAGAGACATAGATGTCCCATTTACCTACCTCTCTGTATGTCTCCCAATGCTGCCCTCAGAACCCACCCTCTTGGCCCTGTATCTTCCTTCCTGCAGCTTGACCATTTCTGGGTTGTTGGACAACAAGTGAGTCTGTGGCAACACATTCAGCTATTTTTCTTTATCTGGACATACTAAAACAAACAGTGGCAATAACATTTAGTGTTCCCTGGGAAGTCTTTGCAAATGACAGCCTTGCAACACATTCAGCTAAAACAAAAATGCTGGAGGTATCACTGCCAATCCTCTTGCTCTCTGGCAACATAGAAATTGTTGTGTTAAAAGGGCTGTATGGCCTCCCAGGTCAGAAGGGGGTGGCTTTTGGTCACTGTGTGATAGGAACAGAATTTGACTTATATAATGACCCCTCAAAAATTAATTGCAATGTCATTCGGTAGACTTATAATGTTTTTGCTAAAACAAATTATTTTGCAATAGGTCTTGATCTTTGAAATATTTTGAAGCAATCCAGTGGGAAATCTCAGTGAGTCAAGACACCACTTCTCATCAAGGATAAGAAAATCTGTGAATGTTCTTTAGATTAACAATACAATGGAGATTTCTACATGCAGCTTTGAAACCACAATTTCCCTGGGAGGAAGTGGCTTTGGCGATGCTGATTGCATGACACTGCTTTCCACCCATTCCTGCCCTGCCCTCCTGGCAATTGCACAATACCCCAGATGTGAAAACTGCCATTCCTTGGACAGTTGTATGATTGAGTCACATCGTGTCAGGGTCCCCTCCTTCCCCTTCCCCCCTCCACCTCACTAATCTTTTTTCCCCTAGTTTTTCATGCAATTCCAGAGGTCTGCATCTCTGCAGTCTCAAGTTAAGTTTCAAAAAACTTTTTAAAGTTTAAATTGTGGCTGAAGAGCTCCAGGAGTGCACAAAAATGATTTTTTTAAAAAATAAAAAACCCTAAGGCTTTCTGGGTAGGGCTTAAGGGAAGGAGATGGGGTTAAGGGAGAGGGCATGAAGAGAGCATGATGGAGGCAGCAGCCCTGGTTGTGCAAATGAAAGAGGTATGATGGTGCTCTACAAATGGTATTTTACCATTTTGTTTTACTTCCATCATTGCAGTGAGAAAGGGACTGATGTGATAACTTCCAATGACTGCTTCTCTTTGTTTCAGTACTTTGCCTTAAAATCAAGGATTTATGCTTCCTGCTTGCAGGGGAAGACTATATGTTTATGACAGAAGATAAATGCCTTCCATGCCTGTGAGGCAAGTGCACTGAGGATAAAAGACAGCCCAGTGGTCATCTTATTCTCAGATGACTTCAATCTATTTCAATCAAATCTTGATTCAGAAAAACAGTTTAAAATGTCAATAAGTATTTTCCTTAATGAACGATCCTCTGCACTGTAGCATTATGGTGATGGAAAGTACCATGCTGTTTTCTATGGAAATTATTCTCAGTGGGTAGGGTTTTCTGGTGTTGAGGATTTTAAGTGAACAGTAGTTGATGCGAAACTCTGCCAATTAAAATATGTCTTTTCAGGGTGTATTGTCCTCCCTGGGAAGGAAAAACATCGGAGAAATGACTGTTCCATGTCTGTCCTTGCTTAATAGTATGCTGACTATGGCAAAACATGCCAGAGTGTGAGCTCTGTCTTGCTCCATACAACCAAGTGGCAAACACTTATTGGGGAATCTATTTACCGTCTGAATCTATTCTGCTTATTGTTTTTCTGCCAAGACTGGAAATTAAAACCAGATACTGTTTCCTTAAGGCAGTATTGTAAGAAAATGAAAATTTCTCAGTCTTCATACAGTGATATTCATCATACAACAATAATTTATCAATGTAAGAATGCAATTTTTAAAAAATACTCCCCACACTAGGGCTTTCTCACGTTGCATAGATTGTGTTGCCCCAAATTACCATCATAAATGTATGAGGAAGGCACTGAGAGCAGAAGGGAAAGCAAAGAACACTTCTCATTTCATTCTTGAAGTTGCATGTTTCTCTAGCTGTGCATTAAGTGTAGAGCTTTGGTGGGGAATGTGAGATCTGCAGTCCACATCCAACACTACCCCACCCCCTCTGTGGTCTTAGGTGTCCCTTGGGATACTTGTTCAAGCACCCACATCACCACAAACTGTTTATTTTTGTTGTTGTTCCCCTACTCCAGGCCCAAAAATGGCTGAAAAGGAAACTGGAAGATACATGATGTCACATCTGGTTGCAGGAGAGTAGTGTGGTACAGCTTGCTGGGTGTGTGCAGGGGTGGGATGGCTCAGCTCTGAGGTAGAGCTTTATGTAATGTGAAATGCTGTAAGTTCATTCTTCTAGACATTATGGAGACCTATGTGTGTCCATACTGTATATGTAAACAAGGGATCAGAAACATGGTAACAGTAAGGACAGGACCATATACCCACTTCTCATTCTGGTGGGAGTGATGGCAGAGATGATGTGGATCATCTCCATTTTCTTAGGTAGGATTGGCCCCTCCAGCATTAACTTAAAAGTAAAACAGGAAAAAAGGAGATATGGCCACTAGCTATCTTTAATGTCTCCTTTAAGCTTTGATTAGTAAACAAAATCATATATTTAGGTTCAAAAAAAAAGCCTGGTGGCACTCTACCAGTGCTAAAATACTGTGACTATATAAAAAAGCTGACAGTTTTGAGAGGTGAATAACAGGGGAATCTGCTTACCAAGGCTATACTCCTCCCTCCCATTATCACTTACCTTTAGAGAGTTCCCTTTTTTCTGGTTTCTCTTTTTTCTCTGGTTTTTCAGGTTTTTCAGGTTTTTCTGGTTTCTCTTTGTGAATTACTACAAACAAGAACATCAAGTTGTTGATGCCACCATTGAAACACTAACATTCCTATTTTTTATATGAGTGATACAAATGTTAGGTTAATATCATGAAACTTGGCATCAATAATCTATTCCATTAAGTCTACACTTGAGATCAATTTCATATGAAGCCAATTCAAATTGTCATACACACAGCAAGTGAAAAAGTACTTCAATAGACACATTTATCTTTTTACTCCAATTTTAAGAAAATATATATTTTTGCCATATTTTGGTGAAAACTACTGAGGTGTTATAATCAGGCCTGTAATGGAAGATTGTCTTTCATTGGTTTGGAAAAGTTCTGAATGGCAGTTCAGAAGTTATTAAGTATTTCCTTTCCCACTAAAACCATGGCAGCAATTTCTGGCAAAATTATGTTCCACAAGTTCAGTTTCATTCTAAAGGTAGAATGTTGACAGTACTCCAGTGTTCTCAGGGGCAACTGAGCACACTCTGTGTTCAACATCCACTTTTTTAGTTATGGAACATGACTTCACAAAGTCAGGGACAGCCTAAGTCCTATTGGTAGGCTTTACCAGCATAGATCTATTGAATGAATGGGTTTTACATAAACGTCAATTCACCATACAGTGATTGATTCAATGGATCTGCTGTGCTTGGGGGTATCAATAGGTAACCACATGGACTGGGACTGGAATAATAAGATGTGATGGGTTGTAACCGTCAGTGATAGATCTTGTTGCGTTGCCCCATGCCCGAGCAGTAGGCAGCCCATATCCAACCTGGGCTTCTCCAGCAGCTTTTCATGAATGATAATCTCCTAACCATCTACACCTCCTTCAGGAGTGACTCATTAAAAGCTTCTCAAAAGCTTCTATGGATGTTTGTTATTGTTGTGTGCCTTCAAGCCATTTCCAACTTATGGTAACACTAAAGGTGACCCTATCATGGAGTTTTCTGGGGCTAAGAGTGTGAATCAAACTCTGGTCTACAGACATAAACCAGCATTCAAACCACTACACTGGATCTCTGACCCTATGGGAGCTACTGAGGGTCAAAACAGCTTATACTCCAGACATCATAGAGGTAAGTACACTTCTATAAACTGGCCTTCCCTTGGCCTACAGGTGTCCATGTATATATGCATAAGGATACTTCACCAAACCAATCCTTAAGTGACTGCGCATGTAAACATGTAAGACTCATTTTAACACATCACATTCAAACTATAAACTTTGGGACTGAAGACAGCATGGTGGGACCTGCTTCTGCCTCCTTGCCCCATGTGATCATTCTGCAGATGATAAAGAAAAGAGAATCAGGTTTCTATTCTGCAGTTGCTTATTCTATAAGACTGACCTACTTTGCACATCTAATTTTTCATATTACATGAGTAAACTGTTTTCCTTACCCAATGTGGGAAACTACTCTCAACCCTCAACAGCAACTTCTATTCTTAACAAAAATACATTGCCTGCCAAGTGAGGTTTTTAAATTTTATTTTTGGAAGTTAGTTCAGCTGCAAGAAGATGAATTAGCAATGGTGTGTTCCTTTAGCAAGTATGTATATTAAAGGGGGGCTACATTTTTAAACACTGCTAGCTCATGGCATGATTTCTGTATACAGAATTAACACCCACAGACAGCTGCTAGCTCAGACGGCTGATACTCTTGTTTTACTTAAAAGACTCATAAACTATTCAGAAACTTATGTGAAAAATTGCTCATCACAGTAAAGAGTACAGAAAGGCCATCATATATGGTTTCTGGATAAAAGTAGCAGGTGTTCTTCAAAGTTTATCATTCTTCCCTTTTACAATAGCAATTGTAATACAAATTGTGAAGTTAGTTCTTCAGAGAAAATACAGGTGAGAAAACTACACTACATTTCCAGCCCCTTTCTCTCCAGTTGCTAACAAACCAAGAAAGATTCCCCCCAAACCCCCTCTAGAAATAGTTCAGGGGCTGGGACAAACCATGTTTCAGGTAGGTTAAATTCCTTGAAGCCTCTTCTAGTTTTTAGGTCTGTCTGGAAGTAATGCTATATCAAGGGGATGGAGGTGGCAGTAAGTTTTGCATCCAACCACCCATTCCTAAAACTTCACCCCACTGCACCCAAATTAAAAATGAAGCCCCTGAACTATTCTTGCCTCTTTTTACTTCACTCAATTTAAATCTGGATTGAATTTTTGGGATTCTTAAAGGTTAGGCCAACATTACTAAATTCATTCCAGCCCCTTGCCAAAATGCAGGCTTTCATCAATTTGGGGTGTGTGTAGGTCAATTTAATTGAAAGTAGGGAGGAAGAGGAGGAGGAAGAGGAAAATGATTTCTCAGGAAGGGAGAGAGGCTGCAACAGGAGCAGAAGACCCTAGTTTCTATAGATATTTTTCTTTAGATTTAGATTTTAAAGAATCTCACAAACACACCCCTCTGCTATTATCAAACACTCTGAATGTCTGTTCCCACATCCCCACATTACCTTCTGCAAATTGGGTGGCAAAATTTCAGGGTGGTGTCATTTTAGTTCACCTGGTTTGTACACCTTGGGCCTTTGCAGACTGCCAGAAATAGTGCACATTGAGTCCACTTTAACTGTCCTGGCTCAGTGCTAGGGAATCATAGGAATTGTATTTTTTTCTGAGACATTGAGCCTTCTCTGTCAGAGAGCTCTGGTACCACAATAAAGTACAGTTCCCATGATTCCCTAGCATTGAGTCAGGGCAGTTAAAGTGGACTCAATTTGCACTATTTCTGGCAGTCTGTAAAGGCCCCTTGTTATTTAGGAAATAGTTTCATGCAAGCTTTTGCAAGCTTTTGACCCCACAGACCATTCCGATGAATAATAAATTGGCTATAATAAATTGGCTAGCATTTGAGATGGTGCCTGGTATTTTAGTGTGCTTGTTTGATGTGCTCTAGTTTGCTTTTCAAAATGAAGTCTTCAAAGTTGCTTACACAGTTGAGATTCCCATAAAAGTGCAATAAAATCCAGCATAATGATCTAAGTTTAAAATACCAAGACTAGCAACATATATAGAGAGAGAACAAAAAAAGTAATGTCTTAATTATCTAACAGTTTTGCCTATACCCTGACATATTTCCATGGCATGTAAATATTCCTTATTTTCAAAAAGGAGATTAAAAATGTTTATTCATCTTATTTTGCCAGCACCTGCCATTCTTCGATAAGCATATAGCCGTAAGCCACAACTCTTTCCTGCCCTTATGAGGAAGTGGTGGTCACTTTATCCTAGAGTCTGAGATTAGCATATTTCGCTGTGAGTGGGATGCCAAGACACACAGAGCTGGGCTGGAAAACTAATTAGCACATTCCCTTCTCCTATCTTTGGTGGTAGAAAAAGATATTAGTTCATCATGCCAATACAGTCTAAACTTATCCATGCTCTTTAGTGCACTTAAGGGATTCTGTGCTTTACCTCTTGGGCTAAACAACATAGGCATCTTTAACAATCAATTATGTGACTTGAAAATGTTATTGTGAAATACACATGTAAAATAAATACTTTTGCATTGCAGTTAGTGTATTAAGTCAACTCCCTAGGAAGTATTAGGAGGGATAAACTAGCCACAGCAATTCATGCACTGGTACCACCCCACCGTATCTGCTGGACTAGGTGTCCCACCTGCGGCAGGGGCAATACACTGTGTGAGAACATGAATGAGGGCCTTCTCTGCTATGGCACTCCAATTGTGAGATGCCATCCTCTGATGGCCCAACTGTCTTCATTCTAGAAACAAGTTTTCAAATGTCTTTTCATCAAATTCTTTACTTTCCCAGAATTACTGCTTATGCTTTGGAGCACTGCACCCATACCTTGTTATCCCATTAGCCCTCATCTCCTCTTCTCTTCTTTCACACTACATAAAGATAGCACTCTGATTCACTTTAACTGCCATGGTTCCAAGAGCCCTGGTGGCACAGTGGTTAAATGCCTGTACTGCAGCCACTCACTCACAAACCACAAGGTTGCAAGTTCAATCTCAGCCAAGGGGATCAGACTTGACTCAGGATTGCATCCTTCCAAGGTCTCTAAAATGAGTACCCAGATTGTTGGGGGCAATTAACCTACACATTGTAAGTGCTTAGGGAGTGCTTACGTACACTGACAAGCAGTATAGAAATGTACTTGCTATTGCTATTGTTATGGCCTAGGACCAGGAGTTAGGACCACAAGCTGTCAGAAACTAAAGCCTTCAACAGCAATGACATCAAGGAGGTACCAAAACCAGCTGTTGGTCCTTCTTAACTGGGGCTTGCTGCCTTAGATCTCATATCTCATACATATGCCCCCCTGGTGGTGCCATTGCCCCTTTCCTGTGAGGCTAACAGGTAGACTTTGAGGAGATATTCCCTGGCTCCTCTTTTCACCCAACTTTGATCTACAGTAACTCTTTCATACTGCATAAGGTCAGCACTCTGATTCACTTTAATTGCCATGGTTCCATCCTATGGAATCCTGGGATTTGTAGTTTGGGGGATATTTAGAATTCTCAATCCGAGAATTGTAGTGCCTAACCAAACTTCAAAACCCAGGGGCCATAAGATGGAACCAAGGCAGTTAATGTGGAATCAGAGCTCTATAACTGTGTGGTGTGAAAGGTCCCCAGAAGAAGCCAACACTACATTTTTAAGTGCATTAACTGGTGGCGCAATGGTTAAATGCCTGTACTTCAGCCACTCACTCATAGACCACAAGGTTGCGAGTTCAATACTAGCCAGGGCTCAGGCTTGACTCAGGCCTGCATCCTTCCGAGGTCGCTAAAATGAGTACCCAAATATTGGGGGCAATGAGCTTACATTTGTAAACCATTTAGTGCGGTATGAAGTGGTATATAAATGAAGCTATTTAGCTATTTGCATTACCAGACAAATGCAGAATGTGTGTGGATAAAGATTTTTCTGGCCTGACAATAAATCCCTGCTAATGCGCCCTCACTTAGTACTGGGGCAATTTGTTAGTGGAACCAGTGTGGTGTAGTAATTTGAATGCTTGACTAGGATTCTGAAGACCAGGGTTCAAATCCCTGCTCAGCCATAGAAACTACCTGGCTGACCTTGGGCAAGTCACATATTCTCAGTCCCAGAGGAAGGCAATCGCAACCCCCCCTTGAACAAATCTTGCCAAGAAAACCCTATGATAGGTTCACCGTAGGGTTTCCATAAGTTGGAAATGACTTGAAGGCACAACAACAACATACTGTTACACTACATGCAGGATTACTGTCTGTAAACTTGAAATGAACTCCAGGTACTGGGCTGATAGTTAAAGAGTTGGCCATTGTACTCAGGTCCTCCTGTCAACCTTCCCATGGCAAGTTATTTTGCCTGAGCTGTGGCCCAGACAACAACAGAATCCCAGATGGAGCAGGAGACTACCAAATCATTGGTCTGTAAATCTTGATGTTTTTATATATAGCTATGAGGATACTAGGTTGTTAATATAGCTTCTCAAGTGTAAGTCCTTGAGTTTAAAATACAGGATATTGGTAGGTAATAATAATAATAATAATAATAATAATAATAATAATAATAATTTATATCCCGCTTATTGAAAGAAACAATCCAAGTGGCTTACATAAAAAAACCCATACAATATAACCCCTAAGACCAACCCACCCCCCTTAAAACAATATTAAACATCTCATAATTAAAATAATAGTAGCCATAAAACAATTCATATAAGTAATAACAAATAAATAAAAACATTTATAAACCAACAAAACCCGGCCAATCTGCTAATAACTGCTCAATAGTTTCTATAAAAAACTGTAGAAGTAACAACAAGACATTTTGATGTTTTATCCTTAATGAGCAGTATTACTGATTGCACAATATTAATTAGAAATATTATTTTCACAAAGACACATTTGGGCTAAGATCTTCTTGTTTCCTTTGGAAACTGGGCAACCTAAATACCAAGAATCCACCAATGTCCAACTGATCTTGAAAGCTACACAATGGCAGACCTGGGTAGTGCTTAGAGGGGAGACTGCCATGGAGTAACAGAGGCTGTAGGCTATATTTCAGAAGAAAGCAATAGTAAACCACCTTTGAGTACTCCTTGCCTAAGAAAATTCTATGAAATCCATGAAGTTCTTGTAAATCAGCACACACCTGAAGGCACATACACTGCATTAACATGCAACAGTATATCAATGCTTTTTAAAGTAGCTAATGTAAGTAATAGATAAATGCATATGGCAGCATACTTAAATTGTAGTGTTAATAACACGTTGTTTTTACTTTTTATTTTAATATTCTGTTTTCTATTATGGCACTTAGGGTGAACCATCATAAATTCAAATAGTCAAAAAGCAAACTACCTAAAGTATAACGTTGTGCATGTCATGGCACTAACTGCCAGGTAACCTAGGTTAGGATGCAACCTTGATTTTTTTTAATGGATACCAAAATTTCATATTGCCTATAGCCGTGATTAAAAACTCAAAATTCAACATATGAGCCTCTGACAATTACTTTGTTATGGTATTGTTGTTGTTGTTAGGGAGTACATTAACAATTGTTTGCCTGCTGCATGCTGCTGTCCCCAACACATTTAAATGAGTGTTAAGGTACTTAATTGCAATTGCTGCAGCTTTCTGAGCCCCTGAAATCAAGTGCCAAGAATTCATTGAGGCTCAAGTCATTAAGTGGCAGACAGTAGCAGGTGCCATTGGCAAATGGGTCAGCCTGTAGCAATCTAAGGGAATGGCAGAGTAAAAAGTGCAGCTACTGCAAGTTTAAATGGTACTGTCAGGGTATTATTTCGCTTTTACTAATGACACTAGGGACCTTATCACATGGGGTCTAGAGCAGAGCTAATCCAAAGGGTACCTGCAGCTAATACATATTATTTCCCCGTGTTTACACACGACGCTGCCCTAGAACACGGAGCTAATCTGTATTGTTTCCCCGCGTGTACACACGACGCTGCCCCAAAACTCCACAGAACCCGAAGCTAATCCATAGCGAGTAGGGAGATTTTGACATTCGGTTTGTTGGGGAAGTACAAACGGAGCCTTCGTATTCATTGCGCAATGGTGGGCGGGGTGGGGAAGCAGGGAGAGCTCTCCCAAGCAGAAAATCCCGGCGAGGGGAAGGGATTGGCGAAAGGCAAACCGGATTGAGAAAGAGGAGGAGAAGGAGAGGAGGAGGGAAGAGGGAGGCGATCTCTCTCTCTCCATCTCTCTCGCATTTTTCCCCACCAACACCCCTTCCCTCCTCCAGTCCTCCAGCCCTCCTCCTCCTCCTCGGTCCCCTTGGCTGCCTTTCCTCCCGACTCCTTCATCCCATCCTTGCCATCCACAGAAGCGCCTTCTGCGACGCTGGCTTTTTGGGTGGCGGGAAGGGAGAGAGAGAGAGAGAGAGAGAGAAGAAAATGTGTGTGTGTGTGTGTGTTTTCCTTCTTCCCACGTGAACCGCATCCCGCAGCGCCTGATCGCTAAATCCCCTTTGGAGCCTTCGTATTCATTGCGCTATGGCCGCCAGGGCGAAATTCAGTTCGTTTCGGTATAGAACTGAATTTATTCTCACTTCGGTTACTTTTCTGTTACTTTTCGCTTCGTGGCCAGCGTTTGATAAGGTCCTAGGTAAAGTTAACAGTGGGCCTAAATACCCTAAAAGCATCAGATCCCATCTGATTTTAGAAGCTAGGCAGAATCAGCCTTGGTCAGTACTTGGATGGGAGAGTGCCACTGAATACAGGTGCTGTAGGCTAGATTTCAGAGGGGGGAACATGCAGAATCACCTCTGAGTATTCCTTGACTACAAAAACTCATAGAGTTACCATACATTTACAGGTGACTTGAAGACACACATCCACACACAACATTGGTAACAGCCAGGATAATAACATTAGCAACAGCCAGTATTTCAGTGACAAGATTATGAATACCATCTGTTTGAGCAGCTGAAATTTATTAGATTAATGGGTGATAATGGCAACTTTCATGTACAATTTTTCCAAACTAAGATAAGCTATAGGTTGTGTTAAAACAGTGTCAGATGATGAATCCTACTCATTATACAATCTTCTCTACTAGAGTTCTGTGAAAGGAAATTGACATTTTCCCCATGTGCATCCAAAATAGCTACATTTCTTGATAGTTGCCTCTGACTGCTAGATCAACTGATAATCTTTTGACAGATGGGTAAAGTTGTGCTATCCTAAGTTCAGACATGTGTGCATGTGTGCAAAGGTTTATGAATGGCTCTATTCATTCCTACTTACATATAGAACAGAACCATACTAAAATAATTAGAAATAATCACCTTTTGATGGTGGCTTCTTTTCAATTTTCTCTTCTTTCTCAGACTTTTCTACCTGGATTTCTGGAAAGAAGCAAAAAACAAAAACAAAATCCAAACCCTAAAACAATTTGTTACTGGAAGAGAACCAATGTTATCACAGGGAAGCACTGAAAGAAAGTACACTATGAACATATCAGCAATGACTTGCAAGTAGAATATCTGAAATGATGAATGGAAACAATTTTGTTCATATGTAAGTCATTGCCTTCAATGTGTGATTCCACAGTTTTGGTAGATTCTGTTTGATATTATAATTCATTCATCATTTGAATGTGTGATGTCGGGAAATATTTTTTTAATGAAAATGGATGACCTGCTAAAGCAGTGTTAGCTAGACAGTTAGATAGCTAGGTATCAGGAAGTAATCTATTGGATCACAAAATTTAATAAAGAATGACATAATTAAAATGCAAACTAAAATTCAAAACCATGGCCCTTTACAGACTGCCAGTAATAATGCAACTTGAATCCACTTTAACTGCTGTGGCTCAGTGCTAGGGAATCATGGGAACTGTAGTTTATTGTGGCACCAGAGTGCCTTGACAGGGAAGGTTCAGTGTCTCAGAAAAAACTACAATTCCCATGATTCCCTAGCACTGAGCCAAGACAATTAAAGTGGTCTCAAGCTGCATTATTTCTGGAAGTCTGTAAAGGCCCTATATCAAGTAAATGCTAAAGAAAATATTTATCAAATTTTAAGCAGATTTTAACTTAAAAATGCAACAGGTGTAACTGTTTCAATAAAACCAGAAAGTTGTAGAAAGTAAAACAGATGTATCCATCCATTTACCTATATGTTCCTTTTCATCCAATAACTGATTCAATGGCCCTATTCTAACTGAGAGTATCAGTGGAATTCAGGCTTATATGTTTGCATGCATTCTCACATGATTTTTCCCCTTTGTACATGCTAAACACATCCACAGTGCATGTGATAGATAATTTGCAATGTATAATTTAAAATTGGGGGGGGGATGTGGTGGCTCAGTGGTTAAGACACTGATTCTGATGATAGAAAGATTTGCAGGTTGAGAGCCAAGCGCTGTATGATGGGATGAGCTCCCATCACTAGTCCCAGCTTCGCCAACCCAGCAATTCGAAAGCATGTAAAAGTGCAAGTATATAAATAGGTACCACTTCAGTGAGAAGGTAACAGCGTTACATGCAGTCATGCAGGCCTAATGACCATGGAGTTGTCTTTGACAGCGCTGGCTCCCTTGGCTTAGCAAAGGAGGTGAACACCACCGCCTACAGTCAGGCATGGCTAGACAATCTTGTCAAAGGAAAACCTTTACCTTTACCTTTAATTTAAAATTACCTTTAGGTGGTGGCTTCTTTTCAATTTTCTCCTCTTTTTCTGTCTTGTCTATCTGGATCTCTAGGGAAAAAAATAAAAGGTATGCAACAAACTATTGACTATAGTTTGATACTAGAATATCTGAAATTGTAATTGGAAAAGATTATGGGCCATAGGGCATTGAATTGACAGTCTTTCTCTTTCCAGAATTCAACATTCATTTCATTAAAAAAAAAACATTCAGATTTTTCATCTAAGAAACTTCTAAATTCAAATCAGAGACCAATTTGAGTGAAACCCAGCTGAACCATCTTGAGCCATTTCACAGTTTTGGTAGATACTGTCTAGGCTTCCCTCAAAATTCCTTAAATGTTTGGTCTGAAACTGAGTCTTTCATTTCAGAATTGTGCTTAAGATGAATTTTCAAGTAGCATCTTTATTGTGCAGTTAGTTCATGAAAGGCCTTAGGAATATTAGTTTGGATCCAGTCAAAGAGTCTTCTGTCTTCTATCAGTGGGAAACATTTGGTCTGCTGGCTGAGTGTGGAAGGGAGCAAGCTGTGCAGATTTCCCCTTCCCACTCCACATACATCCTCTGAAAGTCTGTTCTAGAGCACTGGTGGCCCCCTGGAATAATGTAGGAAGTGGTATTGGTGGGCTGTTGATAGAAAATGGAATTATTAAAAATTCTTCCCTTTCTTTTCTAGCACCAGCAATGTTTTCAGTGGAATTCTAGCCAAGGTCAATTCCTTCAACAGAACAGACTTCTGGATATAATTCAATAGTTAATGATACTTTGCCTTGTGTCTTGCAGTAATTCCACTTTATTTTTATTCTGTCTCCTCACTTTATTGGAAGTACACACATTTTTTTCAAGCACAGTAGTAGTAGCAGGAATACAACAAAACAGATTAAGACCAATAACCAGCCTATAGGCCTGAAACACACAGGTAACAAAGAGTAGCTTCCGGCTGCTTCAGGGGTGTGG
Source organism: Phrynosoma blainvillii (assembly GCA_026167975.1). Taxonomy (NCBI): domain Eukaryota; kingdom Metazoa; phylum Chordata; class Lepidosauria; order Squamata; family Phrynosomatidae; genus Phrynosoma; species Phrynosoma blainvillii. The sequence continues at coordinate 116,902,881 of JANUYF010000001.1, read as the reverse complement.
CGTGCAGATGACACTCCCCCCCCCCCAAATCAGCTGGAAGCCACTCCAGAGCCACTGGAAAAATGAGAGCAGAAAAAGCACTCCTTGCCAGCAGCCAATTGTCCTGAGAGATGGCCACCTAAAATCTATTTAAAGACTTCCAAAGAAGGAGCTGCTACCATTCATGCAATCTATTCCATTGTGTAACAGCTCTTACTATCAAGAAGTACTGCTTAATATTTAAGTAGATTCTACTTTCTTCTAATTTGAACCATTTATTCATATTCATGTCACTAGACCAGGAGAAAACAAGCTTGCTCCATCTTCTACTTCACATCCTTACAAACATTTAAAGATGGCTATTGTCCAAGCTAAACATATCCAGCTTCCTAAACCACTCATCATAGAGCTTGTGTTTCAGACCTTTTACCATTTTAGGAGATTATTGTACACCTTTTTTTTTGCCTGATCCAGGCATGGGCTCTCATGGGGTTAAATGGGTGAAAACAGATTTTATTGCACACCTCTGTGCCCAACTCAACTGCATCGCGAACTCGATCCAGACTCCTGGTGTATTTTTCTGGTGAACAAGAAAGTATTGTTCTTTGCAATGTCCACCAGGAGTCCGGATTGGGCATGGAGGCATGCAATAAGATCCATTTTCACCCATTTAAACCCATGCAAAGCCCGTGCCTGGATTGGGCAAAAAAAAAAAAAAGGCATGTGATAAACTCCTCAGTTGCCCTTCTCTGGACATGTTGCATTTTGTTGATACCCTTCTTGAATTATGGTGGTATGATAAGCATTTTATGTCCTAGGTAATTTGAAGCTATTATGGTTATTGACCATAGATCATTCTTATCAAGAGCCCTGGTGGCGATGTGGTTAGATGCCTGTACTTCAGCCACTCACTCACAAACTACAAGGTTGTGAGTTAAATATCAGCCAGTGGCTTAGGCTTGACTCAGACTTGCATCCTTTTGAGGTCGCTAAAATGAGTACCCAGTTTGTTGAGGGCAATTGGCTTACACATTGTAAACCACTTAGGGAGTGTTTAAGTGCACTAATAAGTGGTATAGAAATGTACTTGCTATTGCTATTGCTAAGTAAAAGTATTATCAGAGAAGGGAGGAGTTATTTAGTCAGTATAAGAATATGTTTGAGAGATAGCAAATTTATACCAATAATTAAACAACAAAGAAGCAACCACAGAACTGCTGAACTGGTCATCAAATACTCAAAAATATATTCTATTAATATTAATACAGCAGAACTAAAACACCAGGTGCATTGCTAATTAGAAAACCCTCTTCTTACAAAATATCCAATTCTCAGTATTTTTCCCCCTCCCCCCTTTTATACATCCCAGCATGACTAACAGTTCAGTGGTGTCTAGGGAAAACATCTCAGCCTCATTGTGATCAGGATTTTACAGTGAATTGCTTTTTGTTCTTCTTCTTTAGGGGCAGCTGTTTTATTTTATTTTCCAGTTGATTTCATATCCATGACAATACAAACAGAAATAAACTTGAGTCCCACTGAGTTCTGGGGGAAAGGTAAACAGACACCATTGGGGAAATGATAATTTTGTTCCAGTTCCAAAATCTTCAAAATCACTGAGGTACAAAATCAGAGATTTAAGTTCCCCATTTCATTAAGGTATAGCTGCTATTTGAGTTTTATTACTCAAACAATACATTGCAAAGAACATTTATCATTTAAAAGGCAGTGAAGGATTCACATTCCTTGACATTTCAGCTTTGTGTTTGTTTTTTGTTGTTATTTTTTAAAAAAATATAATCGCCTTAGCAATTTATGACAAATAGGTTTAATTTTCAGATAATCATATAATTTTCAGATAATCTTTTTGCTGAGTTGCCAAAGCAGTAGTATTTTCACAGAAGACTTACATGGCCAATTGAAAGGATGCAATTTATCTTCATCAGAGAGATATATTGTTAATAAATCCAAAATATTATGAATTCATCTTTAGAAAACTGACAGAATCCAGCAGTCACACAGATAATCTCTGTCACCAAGGCAACCATCCTGATTCTTCATGTGATGACAGCACAGTTTATTAAATTATTGCAAGAGAGTATGTATTTTTTTAAAATGTGTTTCATTAGCCACCAAAGAAACAGGGCAAAAACTCCACAGTGTTCTAGATTTATGCTTCTACAACAGTTTACATTTTTATTTCCTTTACTGTGGAGATCACCTTTTTTCAAAATTATGAGTGTACACATTAGTGGTGATTGAACAATTCTTTAATATCACTTAAGATTTAAAAAAAGTCAATTGGAACTTCAAAAATGATTTTTAAAATATTCATAAGTTACGTTCCTCTATAATTTGCTAGGCCATCATAGACTTGTTAATTTCGAATCCACAAATTACAAGACAATGAATTTGCGAATTATGAAAATATTGCTCACACTAAAATCTGCTGTAGATTTTGATTGATGCCTTTCTTTGAATTATTGTCAAGGCTTAAAACACAATACCAAGGAAAGCCTAAGGGTGAATGATGAAATATTAAGTTTTATAAATGGTCATCACAATGTGAGTACAAGTTAGGTGCTGTAAATTCCCTTTGGCTTCAATGGGATTTGAATTAAAATTAAAATTATGAATAAAATTATAAAATAAAATTGAATTAAAAGCATTTTGAGTCTCACCTGACTTCAGGGGGTTGCAGACTGGCAGAAATAGTGCAAATTGAGTCCACTTTTAGGGTTAGGGTTAGTGCTAGGGAATCATGGGAATTGTTTTTTTTTCTGAGACATATAGCCTTCTCTGTCAGAGAGCTCTGGTGCCACAATAAAATACAGTTCCCATGATTCCCTAACCCTAACCCTAACCCTAAAAGTGGACTCAATTTGCACTATTTCTGCCAGTCTGCAACCCCCCTTCATTGGACTACATAACAGGACCTTCCCTTTCTCCTGTGTTTCCTGCACCTGTCTCACTCTGGAGGATCCACAACCATTGGGAACAAATTTGGTGAAGTTTTATGAGGCCACAGAGGGAGGGGAAACCTGATCCACCACATAGTTTATTCCATTGGTAGAAATCCACTATTGGATATAATCCATCGGTATAAATTTGCCATTACATTTAATGGAGCTGAGAAATAAAATATGTATGGATTCCTATTTTTCTGTACATAAATAGGAAAGAGAAGAGTTTGAATTCAAAGAGCCAAACATGATTTTTTGTTGATCATTACCTGTGTTGTTGCCCAATGAGTAATTTAATATTAAAGCTCACATTTGAACCGAGAGAAAAAAATAATCCTAAAACCATGTAGATACATATTAATCATGGATAAAAGTGTATTTATTTATTTATTTATATCTTTTTTTATTTGAGAATAAGTTGTTAAAAATATAAAAAAACCTTACACCACTAACAATACAGATATTACAATCACATACATTTTATACTTCATGCTTGTCTTCCTTTCTTTAGGATTATCTTTTATAGTTTCTCTACACTGTTCACCTATATCAGGGGTAGGCAACCTGTCCCCTTTAAGGGCCGAGGGACTTCAGCTCCCAGAATCCCAGGAGCTATTGGCCAACATGGGACTATTAGCCAACATGGCTGAGGCTTCTGGGAGCTGAAGTCCCTCGGCCCTTAAAGGGGACAGGTTGCCTACCCCTGACCTATATCATTACAATTAAATCTGATTGTCCTGTCCAAAAAACAAGAAAGAAAAGAGAAAACAAAAGAAAAACCCAATGTTAATCTTTCTCTTATCATCTTCTCCTTATTAAGTTGGAGCAAGTCCTCTCCCTAAAAGGCTGTATTTATGAGCAATCTTTTGAGCTTAGAAACTGGATAGTACCTTGAATGTCTGAAGAATAAATTTGCACTCAAAATGGAAGAAGTAATAACTTTAAGACTAAAGTCAGAGTGAAAAGGGAACTATTACTAAGGCAGATATGAATAAAAACTAGGAAAGTCCTGTATAACCAGGCAAACAGCTGAGTCTTGTGGCTTAAGACTTTATCATACCAGCTAGAAAAGCAGAATTTTAACAGGATTAAAATTAACAGTATTTAACAGGATAAAAATTTAACAGTATTTGGCTGGTACATACCACATAACATCATGTCCATTCTGCTGCTGCCACACATCCCATTCTTTACTGTAGTGCACCTTTTCACTGATGAACAAACCCCATCAATGGGCTCTCAGTCTCACTGTTATTCCATTAGTGCCTTCATGCATTATACCCCTTCTGATGCAGTTCTGCTTCTCAGGCAGTCACGTGGTGTGAGTGGACCTCATTCTGATCCTCTTTCCCTCACAGTGATTGCAGCAGCCAGCACCTTCCAGAGGCTGGCTTCTCTATGCACATTCACACAGAAGCAAGCTTCCAGGGGTGGTTGGCAGCTGTGGTTGCTAATTCCTAGCCTTCCTCCTGGAAGGCAATGTTTGGCATCATGGAAAACAGATCACACAACCATTGATTACCAAAGCTCTTTTGTAGGGCAAAGTATGATAAGAAATAGTGCCAAACCAGTATACTTTCATTCTTAAACAAGTGTGATTGAGATGGAACAGCAGTCTTGTGCGATAAAGTCCTTAGACTGGAGTCCATTAATGGAGCAAGAGTAGTGCAAAATGTTTTCATTTAGAAATGCAAAGTATCTTAGGACTGACTAAAGAGAGTCATGAAGATTAGGCACATAAAATGCCTAATGGATCTTTGATTGCAGATTTTTTTTAAAGTGATGTAGAATTCTAAATCCTATTGACAGTCCCAAATAGAGTAGAGACATTGAATCAGGTGTGTTTAGCTATTTATTGAATTGCTATTCAATAAATGGTGAAATGTGATTTTCTACAGAAAGTGAAAGTCAGTGAAGACAATTACTGAATAATCTAAATATTAATTAGTTCACCTTCATTAAATCCACCTGTTACAGTAGGACCAGACCTCACACTGGGTTTTTAATTTGTTTTTGGATTCATCTTCACTAACCCTCACTTTCTGATTAATCAATTTAGGACCTTTACAGAGCTGTCCCTGGGAGCGGCAGATCGGGGTCGCGGCAACCGCATGCTGTGGCCCTGATCCTCCCTTTTGCCACCACCAAAAGATGGGTGTGCAGCATCAGAATGGCATCAGGGTTGAGTTGGGGTGGCTGGCATGCGGCTGCCCCATCCGAAATCCACCCCCAGGATGGCTCTTTAGGCCGGTCTGCATAGCCCCTTAGTCATTTTACTTACGGTTGTAAAGATTCACTGTCAGGGATTATTCTGGGTTGTCTTTGACTGTGTATTACAGGGGGCAAAAAACTAGATGCTGCCAGTAGGAGAAACATACATTGCTAGCAGTGCATGTATCTTTTAAAGGGTTTCTACACTTGTTGGACTACTCTTACTGTATGGACACTTAATCTTTAAACTATTAGTCAAACTATCCTAAATAAATTTTACATTTTTAGGGGATTCACCAAATCCTAAATTCAGATTGCTTCCAGGTGTGGTTTTTATCATGCCCCTGATCTACCATATGCACTGAAATTTATAGAAGCTTAACACTGCCCAGGGTCTAAATAAAGGCATTGGATTCCATCTGATCTTGGAAGTTATGCAGGGTCAGCCCTGATTAGTACTTTGGTGGGAGACTGCCAATGAATAGTAGGTGCTGTAGGCTATATTTCAGAGAAAGGAACTGGCAAAACCACTTCTGAGTATCCCTTGTCTAAGGAAACCCTCTGAAATGCATGGGGCCACCATAAGACACCAGGTGACTTGCACATACACACATGCACATGCAAGATGTCACAGTCTGTCACTCATCATCTTTCCTTGTTTTTTCCTCTTTCCTTTCCTTTCCTTTCCTTTCCTTTCCTTTCCTTTCTTTTCCATTCCTATTTCTTTCTTTCTTGGTGGCACAGTGGTTAATTGCCTGTACTGCAGCCACTCACTCATAGACCACAAGGTTGCGAGTTCAGTATTAGCCCGGGCTCAGGCTTGATTCAGGCCTGCATCCTTCCAAGGTTGCTAAAATGAGTACCCAGCTGTTGGGGGGTAATGAGCTTACAGTTGTAAACCACTTAGACACTCCATAGGACGTTATCACACGGGGAGTTGCAGGGAGAAAGTGGAAATAAACAGGCACGAGCGGAAGTCTTTAATTTACGGGATTTGTCCCGTTCCACCTTGTCTGATAACTAAATTCGAATTTAAAAGGGGATTAATTCAAACGAAAACCTGATCTTTTCATTTTCAGGATTTTTGAGGATTTGAAAAGATCAGGTTTTCATTTGAATTAACCCCCTTTTAAATTCGAATTTAGTTATCAGACAAGGCGGAACGGGACAAATCCCGTAAATTAAAGTCTTCCGCTTGTCCCGTTTATTTCCACTTTCTCCCCGCAACTCCCCGTGTGATAACGTCCATAGCACAGTATGAAGCGATATATAAATGAAACTGCTTTGCTTTTTTGCTTTGCTTTGCTTCTTTCTTTCTTTCTTTCTTTCTCTCTCTCTCTCTCTCTTTCTCTCTCAAAGCAATAAAACCATTAAATAACAGATGGATAGATGGACAGTACCTTCTATTTCTACTGTGAGAAACTCGTTCAGTTGGAAGGACTCACAGGCCATGGAAAAGGATTCTTTTTCTTTGTATGGATTAAAATATGTCAATTCCAATTGAAGTTCTCATAGTTAAACTTTAAATTACAGTTAGACACTATTTCTGATTTAAATGCTGACATCTTGATTCCTTAACATTTGCTGCATACAAAAAAATGTGTCCAGGAAAGAGAGGAAGAAACAATGAGAAAAACATGAAGCCTATATGTTTAGCAAGCAGTGATTGGAATCATTTTTAGCTAACTGTTGTCCTACTCCCATCTTATAAAGGTATTGGGATCAGTGAGTGGGCAATAACATCTTTGTAGCCTAATTAGCAAGAATATTTTGTAGCTTTAACTACAGATTAACAAAATAGCATTTCTTTGCTCACTTGTTGCTTTGAAGACCTGTTCAGGACACAAACTACCCTATATTCACATCTACCAGTCATTCAGACTAAAGACAGACCCTGACCTCTTCCAAGACCAAAATCAGCTACCTTTTTGCCATTCTGCTGCCTTTCAATATCCCCCATTTGTTGCTATCATGGTTTCTTTCTGCAGGGTTGTGATTTGGATTATTCAACATTTTTAGGTGGCCTAAATAAATGAAAAACGTCACAGACTTGAGACAATACTAGAGAAGGTAAAAGAAGAAAGTGTGAAGGCTTAATGTTGAACATGAAGAAAACAAAGGTAATTACCATGGAAGAAATATATAAATTCAACCTATACAATGAGGAAACAGAAATAGTGAAACAGTTCTCATACCTAGGATCAAGCATTGATCAGAATGCAGACTGCAGTCAAGAAATCAGAAGAAGACTAGGACTGGAAAGGGCAGCTATGAACAAACAAGACAAGATCATAAAGAGTAATACTATGCAAATGAATGCTAAAGTTAGAATCCATCCATCAATCCAAGCCATCATGTTTCCTATCACCATGCATGGGTGCAAAAGCTGGACAGTGAAGAAAGTGGATAGGAAGCATATCAACTCATTTGAGATGCGGTATTGTAGAAGAATGTTGCACATACTGTAGACAGCCAAAAGGACACACAAATGGGTCCTTGAACAAATCAAGCCTGAAATCTCCTTGGAAGCCAAAATGATCAAATTGAGGCTGTCATACTTTGGCCATGTCATGAGAAGGCACGACTCATTAGAAAAGATAATAATGCTAGGAAAGGTAGAGAAAGGAGAAACAGGGGAAGACTGCAAGCCAGATGGCTTGACATAGGGCCAATGCAAATGGCCCGTTTGGGGTGGCAGAGAGCCGCTCCGGGGAACAGTGGATTGGGGCCATGGCAACCCCATGCCGTGGTCCTGATCCTTCCATTTGCCGCCCCTAAAAGAGCAGCAAAATGCTACCCTAAGAGCTGGCAACACGGCTCTTCTGTGCCCTTTCGAAAGAGTGGCCTCATGCTGCGTGCTGTACATACGGCTGAGCGGCACCAGGATGGCATTGGGATGGGGTTGGGGTGGCCGGCATGCGGCTGCCCCACCCTAGTTCTACCCCCAGGTGCCTTTGGGAGGTCTGCAACAGCCCATAATCAGACAGGCCACAGGCCTGAATCTATAGGACCTAAGCAGAACAGTGGAGGACAGCGGGGCTTGGAGATATCTCATCAACAGGGCCATCATGAGTTGGGGTCAACTCAAGGGCAGTTATCAACAACAACAAATAAATGTCTAGTGTATGAACACACACTACAACGATAAATCTAACCAAATGGCTCATGTATGAACACACATTGCAATGACAAGTCATGTTTTAGAGTCATTAGCAATATCCCTGTTGACTTCCATCTAAAGCATGATGATCAATCAGTGGACTGTTTAGATTTAAGACATATAGGCAAAGAAGGAGGTGGAGGCATGAATTTTGACTGAGAACATGACATTTTAATTTAACTTTTTTGGGAGGTTAAAGTAAAGAAAAAGGTGTTTAAAGTTAAGTTGAGAAATGATGTGTGGAAGAGTGGGAGGTACCTTTAAGAAACAAATTGAGAAACAGGATGAATAAGAGAAACGTGTGTGCAAACACACCTGTGTGTATGTGGTCTGATCTTCTTTCTTTGGGGAAATCACTGTTTGCTAACCATTGTATTTACAGCTATACCAAACATGCCTATTGACCTAGCATGTAATCAGTAGACTTGATTCACAGAACATTTAAATAAGTTCCTTCTTTCCACTAGTAGATTAGCTTAAACTACAACTGATTATCCAGGACCCCAAAGGATATAATTTCAATAAAGTAAGTCAACAAAGATACAGAAAAGTAGATAAATTAAATGGAAGGAGTTCTGCCTTTCAGCCGATCTAGAATTTTCTCTACACGGTGCAATTCTCTGTTTGCCTCCATATAACAGATTGCATTCATTTTCTTGCCATTTGACTTTGAACAAGATCCAACATAATGAAACTGCATACAAGTGACTGGAGATTGTTCTCAGTGGATGCCTTATTATAACTCTGTCTTATGATGCTAATTTCATGTTGTTTATTTTGTGTTTTATACTAAACAAAAACACTACATCTAAGATTCTTAACTGTTGTAAAATATTTGTGCAGCAGTTCAGAAATCAGTTATATCCCCCCACCCCTGCAACCCAGAATGAGTTATTTAGATGCACTGAGTACTGGGGGTGGGGAGTTCCAGTAATTCTATGTTTACCAAGAAGGGAGTGGAAACAGGTTGATTTTATGATGCATTCAAATATGAGTCTATTTTGTTGCAGGAAGACAGCAATACAGACTTAGCATGGATTATGGTTTTACCGCTGAGAATTTTAAGTAATTTCCCCACTGGGGTGTAGCTCTATTGAAGCCCTCAGTGATGAAAATATTAGCCTTGGCTAAGCAAACACATCCCTTCTTCCCCATATCAGCAGGTGTTTTGATTTGGGAGATATTATTTTTGATTATTTCTTTGTTGGGCAATAAAGTAAAAATGGGAGCACTGCGTGAGAGTACTTTTAAGATCATTTCCCATTATATGTTGTTGGCAAATAGCAAACATTATAGCTCTTTGCAATATACATTGAGGGAAAACCTTGATCATTTTCCAGGCAATGGAAGGTTCTTTCAAATAAGGGGGGGGGGGGGAGAGGCAGTCTCTTGCTGTGTGGCTCCCTTGGCATCCAGAAAAACATGCACAGAGGCTCCACTAGATACCCCAGCTGGACATTGCTGAAAACTGAAGATAGAGATGATTTGCAATTTGATCTGATCCAGCCAAGTTTTCACATTCTTATCCCAAGACCCACATGTTTATCACACTGTCTGCACATAGGGCCTTTACAGACTGCCAGAAATAATGCAGCTTGAGGCCACTTTAACTGCCCTGGCTCAGTGCTAGGGAATCATGGGAATTGTATTTTTTTCTGGGACACTGAGCCTTCTCTGTCAGAGAGCTCTGGTGCCACGTGTTCCCATGATTCTTTAGCACTGAGCCAGGACAGTTAAAGTGGCCTCAAGTTGCATTATTTCTGGCAGTCTGTAAAGGCCCATAGGCTGCTCTGCCTCAAAATAGCCCCACTGAACACTCTGAGTTTTATTACCCCTACAAGAAGTGTTCTAGAATGTGTTTCCCTGCCACATCCATACAAAAACAGTAGATCAGCCCTGTTAGATATGAAAGCACCACAACAATCTATTGAGTGGGTCCCATATGGTTTCAATCCAACAACAAATACCAGCCTGCACCAACGTTGTATACATAGCATCTTATCTAGAAGAATCATCGTGAATCTTTCCCCAGCTTCAGAATATCTAGATGACAGAGGGGTTCCTCCCTACCTCCCTTCCCTAGCCTCGCCATGCAAATTATCCTACAACATTTTCCCCTATACCTAGTTGCAGGAGGGAATGGGAAGGGCAACCATCTACCAGTAGCAGAGGGGATTAAAATGCTGACCTAGTCAACTGCTGACCTCAAAGATTGCATAGGGCAGAAGTTGGAATGATGCAATCCTATAAATTGTTTTGGATTATAGCTCCCAATATTCACCACCATTTGCTATGCTGGCAAGGGCTACTGAGAGGTTCAGCCCAAGATCTAAAAAGCTGCACCCTTCCCCCCCTCACACAGCAAAAGGCACATGCCATTTTAAAAACAACAGTTGTTTGTTCAACAGTGACAATCTAGAGTAAATTTGGATAATTATGGTTACAGTAGCAGAAGAAAGTATGGCAATCCATAAACATCTGCATGCATGGAATGGTATTAAACCACCAAGGCCATGTTTACAATGACCCCCTCCCCCAGCTTTCTTTCTATTACTTTGCCAATTTTAAGGTTAGCATTTTCAGGACTTCATAGTCTATGTGCAGGAAATTAATTCCTCAATGCAATAAAACAAATTGTGTGGAAAATTTTGCTTAAATTATATGTGTTTTTTCGCAGAAAGGTTCCATAATTTTAATCAGATTCTCAGAGGGATCTATGACCCTGAAAAGATTAAGTACCACCAGTCTATACAAGCCTAAATTCAGTTAGGCCTTGGTGTAAAATGACAGGAAGCAATTTCTTGGTTAGCTAGCTGGTTGCTTAGTTACCATACTCCCCCCCCCCCCCATTCCAGGAGTGTTGCTAAGAGGTGGGAATGAAAGTATTACCCCCAAATATGAATTCTAATGGCCAATGAAAATTTCCTTCAGTCTCCAAATATCTAGCATTGCAGAAAGTTAAAACTTGAAACTAAACATTTAGAAACATTCAGATATACTACAAATTAATTTCAATAGGAAGAAATGTAAAGTACATGAAATGCACTTACCAAATACAATAGGTTTCCAGGGACATGCTTCCCTTATCTTATCTGCTGTCAGTCATTAATATAGTGAGAAGTACTTATTATGCCATCTGAAGCATGTTTCTATGAGACTTCTCAATAAGTTTGCTTCAGATTACAGCTTTCATGGAAAATCATGTGTAAGACCATATATTTCAAATGTGAAACAGAGTTATTCAGAATGTGGATGCAATCAAGAATATAAGTAATTTCTATGCAAAGTGATCTTTTAAGGGAAGTAGACCAGGTCTATGAAAGCTCATGCTACAACTTCTTTTGCATTAGTCTCAAAAGTGCTGCAGGGTTCCTTTGCATATTGATATTCCAAACTAAAATGGCTATGACTCTGAAGTAATTTCTAGTAAGTGAAGTTCTAGTTTTCTACACCGAACCATCCCTTATAATAACTTTGAAAAAATCATAAATATATCTGGGAGGAAAGTTTGCAAATACAGTCGCCCCTCTGTTTTCATGGGGGATCCATTCCAGACATACTCCCCCCGCAAAAAACAGAAAATTGTGGCTATTCAAGCCCCATTGGTTTGAATGGAGGCGCGCGCCTGCAGGGGTGTGTGGGTGCATGCCACAGCCATGTGCACCATTTTGTCCCCGTTTGCCACCCACGAACAGGCAAGGTACACAGACTTGAAGTCCGTGAAAAGGGAGGGACGACTATCTATCTATCTACCTATCTATCTACCTATCAATCTATCGGTTTTATTCTTCAACATTCATTTAGATGTCAGCAACAACTACCAAGGCAGGATGTTGAATAATTGTCACATATCCCTCTAGGTGACTTGATGGATGATTTTTGCTCATGTTTCGGATCATACCTATTTCTGGGTTTCTAGGGAGAGGAAAAAAATTCTCCTCCAGGCCAACAATCCTGGTGGTATTTTAAATTTAAATTTAAATTTTCTCTTTCCTTATAATTCATGTCCATCAGTCTGTGTGAGGTATTTGTAGCTTCCACATCCCATCTGTTCACTGTCTGAAGCACACAGTAGTCTTGTTCATAGAGATGACTTGGTGGAGGCAAGTGGCAGATGGATGGTTTGGCATTGTGGTGTAGGTTTTACTAGAATTTTGGTTCTCAACAGAGCTATATTATATAAACTTCAGTGTGGTCTAGATCTTGAATTAGTTTTCTAGAATTCCTTTATACCCACTTTGAAATCACCACCCCAAAGATGTTCCTTGGATTGTGCAATACATTGTGAGTTGGGTGAGGTATGCTGCAATAGAAAGAGAATGTCAAAATCTGGGCACTCTGACTTCTAAGAATAGACATGCTTACCATTAAGCCAGACCAATGATGGATATAGTTCATCATACTTTGTCCCAGTATACTTTAGATAACAAAGAGCCATGGATCTTAATGATTACCCATAACAAAAGAAAGTGCTATTACAAAATGACAAATATTATAAAAGAGCACAGGGCAATAGTTATGCACTTCAGGAATCTTTCAAAACAAAATTGTGCCTGTTTTGAGATAAAGTGCTTTCTACAAAGATTCACAAAATTACTTCCAGTGAGAAGTGGTCAAGAGAGACAACAAACCCCTGTTACAAACCATGGTAAAAGCAATTCACATTTTTTTAAAAGCACATTGCCATATGGAGATATAAAGAGAAAATCAGCTAGACTCTGAAAGCACTAAATATGCAAATAGGGATATTCTTCAGAGGGGACTGAATGGAATAAATAATTACCCAAATGGTGCCAAGATCAGCCATACTGGCAAACTCTGTAAAGCCCCCAGGTTTTCAGGAGAGAATTATTCTAGTACTTGTATTTTAAATAGTTCAGCAGCTTGAAAGAGGATTTTTTTAATTGGTTGGTTTAACCATTTCCAAAATATGAATATTACCAAAATGAAATCTGACTATTGTCACTCTCAGTTTTATTTAAAGTTTATGGTAATGAAAAGAGAATAAAAATTTCCAAGAGCAGGGAAATAACAGAACAATGTCCACAAAGTCTTAACATTTATAGGTGAGTGTGACATATTTAGAGTAAGGTGTTGGGGAAGTGCAAAGATGAAACACTGTTCAATTTTGTGGAATCTCAGTAATATTAAGGGCATGGTGATTTTATTTTTACTTTACATGGTGATAATCCCTCAAACACAAATACCACGGGGGGGGGGGTATTACCTTAGAATTAACTACATTTGTAATTACACTCATCCCTCCCTGTTCACGAACTTGGAGTCTGCAGTATTGCTCCTTTGTGAATGGCAAGCAGGATGGGACAAAATGGTGTGTGTGCGGGAGCTGCCATTATACTCTATGGGGCTTGGATATATGCAGTTTTTAAAGTTCACGTGGGGGGGGGCAGAACGGATCCCCCACAAATGGGAAGGGACAAGTGTATTTGCTTTTGCTAGTAATTAATGTATATAACTTGACTTACACAGGTATCATGACCAGCCAGAGCTTCACTCCTTTCATACTGTAAATGAGACACTGCAGCTACCTTTATTGTTATGGAAGTGTGGCCTTGCTAAATAGCTGAGAAGGACCATCAGCTGGTTCAAGTGCTGGCTTGCCCTGTACTCCTGCTGCTGGATGGAGCTGGGTTCTGGGTGTTGAGATAACAATAAGGTAGAAAAGGGGAGAGGCCCACAGCCTATAGCATTCAGATTTTTGGAAAAAGAACTAGTACTGTGGGAAAAGAGGGAAGGTAAGAGTTCTTTTTAGTGCAGCAATAACAGTAACTACTTCTGATGCCTTGGAATTAGAAGTATTGTTTCTGAAAATAACATTTCAAGTTTTACAAACACAGACTTCCCCCTCCCCCCAGCATCGGGTTTAGCAATACCATTCTAAACTTTAAAGACATCTGAAACTAACTCAGATTTTGTAAGGCTAAGAATTTTGTCAATATATGTGGTTCTAATTTCCTCCCATTTGCTTTCCTACCCTTGCCAGGGACCCTTTTACATTACACAATTATAGCACTATGATTCCACTTTAACTGCTGTGGTTCCACCCTATGGAATCCATAGTTTTGTTTTCTGTTTATATACCTCTCCCTCAACTGCAAATCCCAGGATTCTATAGGATGGAACCAGGGCAGTTAAAGTGGAATCATAGTGCTATAATTGTGAATTATGGCTCCTTTCACACAGCACACACACACTCCTTCCAAATCATACAGCTCCAAAATAACAATATTCCAATGCTGAAAATTCTAGAGGTATTACTAATGAATCAAACGGTCAACAAACTACAGCTAGGACCATACATAGAAATTACCAGTTTCCAGAAAGTGAGGCTGAGGTCCTACACTATGTTGATGAGGCATAAATATATTTACTGGTGGCTGTGGAGAATTCTCCCCCATGCCACGACATCATGGGGATACTGGGTAGAGATCCATCTCTGCTGCATTGTGCCCAGGCTTATTCTGGCTGCTCTTGAGCACCAAAGAAGGAAGAAACAGCTTAATGGTTGGGGCAGAGGCTACGGGCCTCGGCAGACGGCTTATTGAGCCGTCTCCGAGGCAAGGAAGAGGAGGGGCAGCCGCACGCGCAGCGCCCCTTCCTCTTCCCAAGGTCGTCCTTGGAGCCGCCGGCCCTCCGCATGTCCGGCGCTCCGGGGACAACCTCCCGCCGCAGCAACCGCACGCGCTGCGGCGGAAAAGTCAGTGAAAGTGCGCCTGACACTTTTAGGGTGCACTTTCACTGACTTCTGAAAGGAGCGCTATTTTTGCACTCCTTTCAGAGGCGCCGACGGTGCGCCACGGTGCGACTGCTCCAATCCCGCGGCGCACCGTCACAGGGCATCTTGGACGCCCTCGTCTGCTTCCCCCCTACATCTCCTTCCCTCCATACTGAAGAGCAAGCAAAAGTGCCTAGGACAGACTTTCACCTTCAAGATGGTGGTGCAGGAGATGGCGTTTGAGCTGCACCCAGCAGTCCTCTCACTTTCAGTTCCCTTCACCCTTTCCCCTATGTCCATCCCTTGTTTTCTTTTCCTCTCTGATTTCATTTCAGACTTCTACATTCATCTTACACACACACACACCGAGTCTTCCTCCTCTTCTTTCCCCTTCAATTCTTTTCAGCTGTTGTCATTCCTGTAACTATGGTATGTGTGCCACTGCACATTTGAAAAGTATATTACAAAATTGTAGACAGAGATGAGCTATAGCTGGGTGAGTGGCAGCTTTAATTTCTCATCCAAATTGGAGAGTTAATTTCCCATCCTCTTTCTTTTTGGGGGCCCCTCATGTCATGTAGCTTGTTGTCTTCTTCTGTTTTTCTGGCCAGAGTCCTAGGCCTATTAAAGCTTCCTGACAGGCTGCTTAGCAATTGCTGTAGCTGTTGTGAAATCTGCAGCACAAGTCAATTTAGCAGTTGGTGCAAAAAGGACAGAAAGAGTGGCATGGCATACTGGCTGGTGATGTCACACAACTGTCCTTCATTCTTTCAATTCCTGGTATTTGCTTAAGGAAGAGGAGGAGAGCTAACCCCTTTCTTATGGCCCATGGCAATGAAGCTGTCCAGAAAGATCCTCACACATAGAGACACTGAGAGTATTATGACAGGATAATAATATTGATTTGAAATATTGCTTACCTTTCTTTTTGACTGTCGGTTCGACTTCTAAACCAGAAATGAAAACATATATAAAGTTACTTTGTAATTTGGGTATTTTCTGAACAACTCTTCTTGTGTGGTGCAGTTCTACCCAGTTTCAATAAAAGCAGAGCTTGGAAGGAATGTTGCAATAATATAATGTTCCTATCTGTAATTCATTTTTTGTAATAAAGTTGCAATGAAGGGCTCATCCAGAAAGGAATAAAGGTCTCTGGAAGTATTGAGAGTTTCCACTTCTTTTTGTTTTGATTTTAAATGCATTTTCCCATGCCTGTGTTTAAACTCTATTGAAATATCATAAATTTCTTTCATTCCTTTCTCTCTTGTGTTCTTACTCCTGCTTGTCCCGTTGATCACCTGTCACATCTGAACTCATGCAACATTTGATTTTCACAAATTTCCACTGAGCTTTCATTATTGTTGTTGTTGTTTTTATTATTAATCAAGTGTTACAGTCAAAGTAATAAAGTGGTTTAGCAGTTTTACACTAATAGGACTCCTGTGACTGGAAGTTGAGGGAAGGGCATCTAGAATTCTCAGCCAGAGAACTCTTAGGTCTCACTGAACTACAAACACCAGAATTCCACAGGATGCAGGCATAGCAGTTAAAGTGGAATAGCAGTGCTATAGTAGTGTATATTGTCCTTACATACCATATTCATTTAAAACCACCCAATAATATTGTCCTCTGGTGGCTTAAAGAATAAAATAGAACATGGAGAGACAGCTAGCTTGGTTTGGTGGACTGAGTGTTGGATTAGGGTACAGGCAGAAAAGGGTTTTAATCCCTGCTCAGCCACAGAAATCTACTGGATGGCTTTGGGCAAGTCACACTCGTTCAGCCTCAGAGGAAGATAAGGGCAAACCCTCACTGTACAATTTCTTTCAAGAAAACTCCATGATAGGTTTATATTAAGGTCACCATAAATCAGAAATGGCTTGAAGGCACACAACAACAACAACAACAACACATTTATTTTTATAACATATAATACATATTATATATATATAATATATATAATAAAATCATAATGTCGGTTATAAACAAATGCTAGTATCATTTTTGCTGATAGAATAGAAACAGATAACCAACAAATTCAAAGTAGTTCAGAGCACTAAAAATAGATTTTTACTAGTTCTGGAAGAATTTTTTTTAAAAAAATCTTCATCTAGCATCAAAGCATCAATAAATGTGACAGATGCTGTGATTTTATCACAGTGATCTTTAAGGACCATCTCTCTAAAATCAAGATAGGTTGTTTTATGCTTTGGATACTTATTCTAGCTTTCTCCTGAGATAAAAATACTACCTAATTGATAAATAAGTACCAGTGAATTTCAATCATACCCTCTTGCTTGTTGTCTATAATTTAGATAATATAAAGTTGGCTAAACTCGATGTTAATTCCAACTAGAATAGAACTACTGAAAAATGGGATTTGTTAGACATTACCTGTATCAGTCCCACTGACTCCAGTGGGTCTACTCTACTTTGAGTTAACATTGGATTAAGAGTAATACATTTCTCTAAGGTGGTGTTAGCACAGACCAAAATATTCTGGGAGTGTTCCCATAGTATTCTAGCCCCAAAGCTGCCCCAACACCATCCCTCCATTATGTGGGCACTATAGTATCCCATTACATGGGCTACTGTCACCACCACAAGTTGTTCCTTTGGGCCAAAAATGAGTCACCCAGCATCAATCACATGGCTGGGTGCCTCATCCTGACTTCAAAGGGTGTGACATGTGGTAGCAACATTGTAATGGGAAGCACAGTGGGACATTTGTAAATAGCTGTTCCTCCATCACTCTGAAGGGTGCCAGAAGAACTGGGCGAAAAGGTGATTTTTTTTAAAAAAAATGCATTGTAAGGGTGCTGCATGGTGGATTCAGTGCTGAATTGGCCATATGTCATCTTTTATCATCAGGATTAATCATTTTGAGGATGGAGGTGGTGGTATTTGGCTTGTGCAGACATACCCTAAGAAACTAAGGACAACCACACCATATTTTGTTGGCAGGGTTTATGTGCTATTCAGGACTGGAAGACAAGCAGTAGTCAAGGAACTTTCTATCAATACAGAGAAGCCATAATGGAGGAAGAAATTTCAACTGTTAATTTTCTAAAGGTCAGACATCTACAAGGACACAGGAACACTGCCAGAAAATAAAGCTGCTAGTCAAGTTCAGGGGTTGTTCTCCTAAGATAACATTTAGGACTAATAATTCGATTTATACTAGTTGGAACGAATAATTAGCTTTATCTAGTTTTATTAGGATCAGTCTAATCATTAGTCCCAACTAGTGTAGACCCATTTAATCAATGGGAATATAGCAGGTTAACAGTAATGTATAGGCAGCCCTCCATATCTATGGATTTTTTTATCCATGGATTCATTTATCCATAGCTTGAATTTTTTTAAAAAATATACAAATTCCAAAAGGCTGAGCTTGATAAAAGGGACAGCATTTTACTGTACCATTATATTTAATGGGACTTGAGCAGCCACAGATTTTGGTGTCCATGTGGAGTCTTGATTCAATGAGTCTACTGTGATTGGGACTAAACTTTTGATTTTGTCAGTTGACTGCCTTACATATCAAAGGTATTGCACAGCAAATTAATCACTGAGCAATACAATTTAATACACAATGTACTGATTAGGAATAAACTTTTTACGTGGCTTGCAAATGATTTCTATGGTAAGATGTACAAATAGTAGAAATGTATATAATTGGCAATACCACTGGCAGCAGAAAATGTATTTTTTTTTCAGCCTAATTCTTGCTTAATCAAACAAACAAAGCATGTGACATTTTTAGATATAAAGATGAGAAAAACCAACCTGTTGCTTTCAAGGAAGGCTCTACTTCACCTAGGCCAAGAACAAAAATAAAAATCAGATGGAGAACAGCTTAATAACATATTGACTATATGGTGGTTGTTTTTGCTGCTGGTTAATTTTCTTGTTTAAATGTACTCAAGTAGATTGGCTTAACAATTAAAAGAAGATACTGTATTCCAAGATTTTTTAGTTATACACATTTCTATTTCTAGAAACAGACCAGACTGTTTTTAATAGCTGATTTGATCCACACAAAATGAGAGGTTTGTTGTGAATCAACACATTCCATTCATGTGTGTCAGTAATAGAGTTTGGAAATGTTACATTTTGGAACTGTAGCTCCCAGAATACCCCAGGTGGAATAGCTAGTGGTCATGCTGGCCACAGGATTCTGGGAGCTGTAATCCAAAAGGAACTTGTCCAAGGTCCATGCATGTACCCAAGCTCTTCTGCTCATGTATTGTGATGATGTTGTTGTGTGCCTTCAAGTAATTTCTGACTTACAGCGACACTAAACTTATCACAGGATTTTTCTTGGCCAAATTTGTTCAGAGAGTTGACCTTACCTTCTTCTGAGGCTAAGCACAAGGTCACTCAGTGATTTTCCTTTGGAACCCTGGTCTTCCATTCTCCTAGTCCAACCCTCAGACTCTACACCAGGGGTAGGCAACCTTTCCCCTTTAAGGGCCGAGGGACTTCAGCTCCCAGAAGCCTCAACCATGTTGGCCAATAGTCCCATGTTGGCCAATAGCTCCTGGGATTCTGGGAGCTGAAGTCCCTCGGCCCTTAAAGGGGAAAGGTTGCCTACCCCTGCTCTACACCATGCTGGTTTACCATCTCATTCTAAATTATAGCTCCATTACAAAGAGAATTAGGCTAGGAAGATGCATTTCATTTTATATCTCGTTCAATGGCTGGAGTGAATGATCTGACATGGACCAGAGAACAGGACCCAGTGTTACAATGATATATACTGGTTAATATTCACACATGCAGTACTAATCTGAGAGCCCCCATGGTGGTGGAAATTAGGTGCTGCTTCAAACTGACAATTGCATTTGAAAGAAACAATAAGTTGGTTCCAGCTGGGTTTTAATTATATTTGTTAAGGAGTGCTCTGTGAAATAGCAAAGCAACAACAAAGATAGAACAGAGACTTCATAGTGGAGTATATCAAACCAAACATCAGATCGACAACAAGCAGAAGAACAGGCATCATGCATGTCATCTTGCATCTATTGTCACTCAAGTAACTATCCAGTACAAAACTGATTATCTTTTGATGCTTCATTAGCAGAGGCCAGAGCTAGAATTGACTGCACTCAGGGGATGTGTTTTAATTACAGTTCTAAAACTATGGAAGCACAAGCCCAATAACATTTTTTACTGTTTTATCTAAACAAGAATCCATGCTACCACATTGTGTGTGTGCATGCACACAATTATTTTAAAGGGCAAGGGGCAAAAAGCTGGTTATGTCTTAGGAAATATGATGTGAGTCTGCAAGGGCTAGCCCAGTGGTGAATAACTGTGGGTCCTCCAGATGTTTTTGGGCTGCAACTCCCATTATCCCTCACCATTGGCTGTGCGCATTTGGACTGATGGTAGGAGGCTAATAATAATAATAATAATAATAATAATAATAATAATAATTGGCAGGCTACCATTACCCACCCTTACAATAACAAGTAAACAGGTTTCAAATGTATTTTATTTGAAAAGAAACCACTGTCAGGTCACTTTCTCCAATGCAAGTGACATGAATTTTAAAAAATACTCAAAAGCCTCTTGGGTTGATAGAATTAGTTCTGTATTTTATCTGGAATACAGCCAAATGTGTGTGTGTGTGTGTAAATCACTGATAACATATTAAAACATTCTTTGAGTCAACCTTGATTGTTATTCTTGATTCCAGCAACATTTTCACCAACTGTTCATTGTTAAATTTGAGCAGGGCTGGGGTCTGAGAATTCTAATACATCTGATGTCCATTTGCTGTGGGTTTTATGTTCAAATGTTTCTGTTCTTGCCCTTATCAATAGCTGCTGCTCTTCCCTGAAGTTAATTACTTAACATTTACTTATTTTACTTATTCATTAAAATATTTCACCCTACCCTATATCAGGGAATCTGTGTGCTATAGTGATTTCAGTGTTGGCCTACGACTCTGGAGACTAGGGTTTGGATCCCTGCTCAGCCATGGAATCACACTGGGGGGGGGGGGGAAGCAGACGGGCGGCATGGGGCCGCCCTGGGAAGCTGCAGATCGGGGCCAAGGTATCTGCACGCCTCGGCCCCGCGGCACAGCATCCCGGCCCCAGGAAGGAGTGCTAAAATAGCGCTCATTCTGCAAGACGCCAAAGGTGAGCCACAAAAGGTGTCCAGCGCACCTTCGGTGCTTCTTCCGCTGCAGCGTGTGTGGACACTGCAGCAGAAGTGCGTCATCGGAGCGCCGGCTGTGCGGAGGGCCAGCCACTCTGACAACGTTTTCGGGAAGGGGTTGGGGTGCCCAGTGTGAGGCTGCCCCTCCCCTTCCTGGCCTCGAAGACGGCACTTTGCGCCATCTGCTTAGGCCCTGGGTGACCTTAGGCAACTCACAATCTCTGAGCCTCAGAGGAAGGCAAAGACAAAACCTGCTGTGAGCAAATCTTGCCAAGAACAGCCCGTGATAGGTTCTCCTTAGGGTCACAGTAAGTTGGAAATGACTTAAAGGCACTCAACAACAAACCCTATATCAAAAGATCTAAGGATAGTGTAAATGTAAAATCAATGTAACAAGTGTTTATATTTGTAATTTTTATATTTTATGGTTTTAATTGTACTATTTTAATTGTTGTTTTAATGCAGGGGTAGGCAACCTTTCCCCTTTAAGGGCTGAGGGACTTCAGTTCCCAGAATCCCAGGAGCTATTGACCAACATGGGACTATTGGCCAACATGGCTGAGGCTTCTGGGAACTAAAGTCCCTCGGCCCTTAAAGGGAAAAGGTTGCCTACCCCTGTTTTAATGTGTTTTATATATGTTGTTATATATGTTGTTAGCTGCCTTGGGTCCCAGTTTGGGAGAAAGGTGGGATAAAAATAAATAAATAAATAAGTTCAGACAATAAAATAATAGAAATAATTTAAATAGACTAAAAATATGTCAAATAAAATTAACAAATTAACAATATCATGGTTCTTCAGTTCCATACCTTAATACCTCTACAGTTTAAGTAAAAATAATGGCATTAACATTTTAATTCTGGTATTTGCTCTATAACAGTGGATTAAATACGATATGGAACCTATTCAACAAGAGTTTTCATGCTGTAGTGGTCCATTTGATGAATTCTACTGTCTAAAAAGTAAAAAGGGTTATTTCTTATTTGTCTTACTGAATTCCAAGAAAAGATTTCAGCAATGCAAATATGATCACTGGAAAGCATCAGAGCATGCACAGAGCTTCAGAGTACCTTTTTCGCTCTCTTCTTCATCTTCAAATATGAGGTCTGACATTAATGAAAGGAAACCATAAACCCAACTGGTAGTGTCTTCCACAGCACCATGCATGAGTCTCAATGGATCAGTAGTGAGCTTGTTTACAGATTGACCTGAATGTAAAACATAAAGAGATTTTGTATATAAAACTTGCAAACTTTTAGCTGAACAATGGATGTATAATGATATTAATTTAAAAGATAAATTTTGTTGGTTTTCTTAGAGCAATCCTAAATGGTTCTCTCCAAACCTGACGAATCAGGTTAATGCGACGGTCAGGAGCGCCTGTTATCAGCTTCGGCTGATACGCCAGCTGCGCCCTTTTCTGAAAGTAAGGGATCTCGAGACTGTTGTGCACGCACTGGTAAACTCACGTTTAGACTTCTGTAATGCGCTCTACATGGGGCTACCCTTGTGCTTGGTTCGGAAACTGCAATTGGTTCAAAACATGGCAGCCAGGCTTTTATTGGGAACATCTAGGAGGGATCACATTACGCCGGTTTTGAGGTCCCTCCACTGGCTGCCTATTGGTTTCCGGGCTCAGTACAAGGTGTTGGTTATCACCTTTAAAGCCCTAAATGGCTTGGGTCCAAGCTATATCAGGGACCGCCTTCTCCCATATAATCCTCCCCACGCTCTCCGATCATCTGGGAGGAACCTACTGCAGCTGCAAAAAACAAGGCTGGTGGGGACCTCCCAGAGGGCTTTCTCTGTTGTCGCTCCCAGACTCTGGAACGGCCTGCCGGATGAGATCTGTCAATTAACATCTTTGGATAGCTTCAAAAGGGCTGTCAAGGTGGATCTCTTCCGGCAGGCCTTTCCAGACTAAATTCACCCGGCCTTGAGACCTTAAGACTTGCACCGACTGTTCTCAAAAAACATCGTTAAATTCTCTTTAGCAGGGTTATTTATTGGTGGGTTAATTTTATTAATTTTACTTGTACTTTGTTTTAATTTGATCGGATTTAATAGTTTTTAGGGGGGGAGGGGGGATTGGTGTGTTTTAGATTGTATTCATTGTATATGACATTTTACTATGTTCACCGCCTGGATTGGTCCGCCATAGGGCGGTATATAAATTAAAATTATTATTATTATTATTATTATTATTATTATTAAGGTCCTGATACAGAGATATGTAAGCAGTTAGAAAGATACTAACACTTTGACTCTGGGGAGATGGGTTGGATTTACAGACAATAGAACCACTCAAGAAAACCTGTTTCTGAATAAGAAAGCTGAAGTGCCCTAGAGTGCATTAAAAACTAGAGAACCCTAACAAGTAATATGAACTACTGACATAGGGGGGATGCAGACAGGCAGCCATGGGCCACCCTGAGAAGCAGAGGATTGGGGCCGAGGCTGCCCCATGCCTCGGCCCCAATCCACTCTTTTGGCAGCTGGGAATAATAATAATAATAATAATAATAATAAGTTTTATTTATAGCCCGCCTCTCTGCATTGCAATCGAGGCGGGTTACAGCATTTAAAATATAACAAGTTAAAACATACCCAGCGCCCAGAATCTCCCTCCCACCCCTTAAAACAGAATTAAATCGAAAAAGGTTAAAACAAGGCAATGCATTAAATTAAAATACTATAATATAATAAAACCAAAGGATCAATTGTGCCAGCTCGGAGAAAAAAAATGCAAATAGTGCTCCTTTCCCAAGCCGCGGAAAGTGAGCTGCAAGAGCTGCCATACAGTTCTTTTGCTCCTCTTCTGGCGCAGTGTGTAAAAATGCTGCACCGGAAGGACATCATCAGAGCGCTCGCTGTGTGCAACGGTGGGCACTCTGATGATGTCCTTGGGAAGGAGTTGAGGTGTCCGGCATCCAGCTGCCCCTCCCCTTCGCTGGCTCCAAGATGATGCTTTGCGCCATCTGCAGAGCCCCATAGTTCATATTAAAGCTCATAAAGCATCATCTTAGGGGGGATGCAGACAGGAGGCCCTGGACCACCTGAGGAGGCAGAGGATCAGGGCTGCTGCTACCACATGCAGTGGCCCCAATTCTCCCATTTGCTGGCCCAGAAAAGAGTGGCAAAATGCCGCTGCTTTCAGAGCCAGCAAATTGGGCACCCCAAGAGCTGCCGTGCGGCTCTTCTGTGTCCCTTCCGGCACAGCGCATCAAGATGCTCCGCCATCAGAACATCCTCAGGGAGGGGTTGAGGTGGCTGGAATATGGTTGCCCCTCCCCTTCCCTGCCTCCAAGATGGCACAAAGGGCCATCAGTAGAGGCCCTTAGTCTCTCTCATCTGGCAGTAGTTAAGATGAGAAGTGAACCATTGTAAATCCAGCACTTATTGACAGATTGACACTTTTAACACGCACACACAGCCCATTTTCTATTGTATTTATTTTTCATCAGTGTCTCAGGAAAGCAACTCTCTGACTTAACAGTACACAGATCAGTATAAACCTAATCAATCTTTTGTTTAATTAAATATGACCTGTCAGTGGCAGATGGATTCTCTTTGCTCCATAAAGGCAAGATCTTGGCCTAGACAGCATGCCTATATTTCTAATAGAATGGAGTTAATGGTGGGCTCTTCCAGAAGTGAGTTCTCACAGTATTGCTCCTTGGGTTCTGCCAGGTTTTGTCAGTTGTTATTGCTTCAACACCCATTCTTTTCATGTTTTTTTTGGGGGGGTGGGGGCAGGGAGGTTGTTTATACAAATTTATTGGTTTTGCACTGGGACTCTTCCAAAGGTATTTTTTAAAACAAAAAAACAAGCAACCCCTCCCCCAAAACAGGGCATGGTTTGCTGAGATGGTCCTATGGTTTGAAGGGCAAATTTTCTTCTCTCTGGATACACACACACACACACACACACATGTTTAAAAAATTAAGATTTAAGTGCAAAATTGCCATTTCATTGACACTACAGCACTATAACACTAAAAAATGTGAAAAGAGAAAGAAGAAGAAAATAAGGGAGCATTTTTGATATGTTTTGTAAATAGAAGGAAACCCACTTGGAGATGGAAATGAAATTTTGTTGGGAACTGCAATAAGATAATCCACACACATTACTTTAATATTTTCTAATAACTAAAACCTCAAGAAGTTTAGCAACAAATACTTCAGCCTCTTGACACATTTGCTCCTTTTGGAGGAGCCATATACTTGTTAAATTTTAACTGTTTGTGAAACACCATATGAAAAAGATACAGACTGAAAAATAAAAGATGGTAAGCATTATAGAAATTTCAGATCCAATCTGAGAAAGTAGGAATCTGAAGAAGGTACAGCAACAAAAATTAAAGAGTAATGGTACTCATACATTTTGAATTTCCAACAATCTTGTTCTAGTACAAGTGGGAAATCAATATGCACAAGGAGAAATTCATTTATGCTACTCAATAATGTGGTTTGCATTAAGAGCAGAAATATAGTTCTATGCTTGTTCCAATTCAAAACCCTTTAGGCATTCCTAGTGAGTGATCCAAAAGTCTTGAAGGAGATTTCCAGTATTTCATAGAATCATTCATAGCATTTTCATACGAGTCATTCACCTGGGTGGAAAGACAGGACAGTCTCATCTTTTTCTAGACTGTTATTTGGTGCTATGAGAAGTATTAATTCTATCCAGTATCAAGCATCTGTCACACACAAAATGAAAAACAGCTAACATTTATGTTTGGAAATCAAGTGCATAACTCCATTTTCCATATTCTCTAACTCATTACTAATTTCATAATTACGGAAGGAACAAGTAATTTTAGTGATTTGTTTCCTGCTATCTTCAAAAACAGCAAAGCCTTCAAGGACTACTTGCAGGTTAGTATTTATTCTACCAGTCTCTCTCTCTCTCTCTCTCTCTCTCTCTCTCTCTCTCTCTGTGTTTGCATGGAAAGCATTTCCTGTACAGGAAACACCATTTTCTGCACATAAAATATTATTTCTACACAGAAAAAAATGCTGTTACCTGTCTAGAAAAATCACATACAAATTTTTTCAGAGAAGCTGAGGCGTATCCTCATCAGCATTTCCTGGCAGGTGAGGAAAACATTTTTCAATTTTTTTAAAAAAACATTCTTCCCATCTCTATACTGTTTATGATGTACTGTTCAGCCTTTTGGTTAAGATGAAGTGTAGCACAGTAAATGATGTGTGAGCCAGCATGGAAAGTAACAAACAAAAGCCTGGATTGAATCCAGAGGACTGGGACAATCATCCATAAGAAATCATGTTTGTATTGAGGGTTAAAAAAAAAACTTTTCTAAGAAGAGTGCTAGCAAATAAAACACTGGTTGCATTTAAATAAATAAAATAAAAATCACAGACTGCATCGAAGTAGTCATTTTGCTCATGGAAGACGTTAGTCACTCTAAAGGCAAACAATTTTTTTAGCAGTTCCACCTCATCCCTAAAAGCCTCCACAATCTCAGAGGGTCTGAGCTTCCCCAGATGGGAAAACAGTGGTATATGTGTGTTCCTAAAATTATCTCCTTCCCAATTGGGATAGTGGATGCTGTAGTTTATATATAATAGTTTATATAGAGAGCAGTTTATATATAGTTCCCAAGTATTCTTTCACTCAGTATTCACACCACAGCTTCCCAATCATTATGTGAAGCCAAATGCAGTCCAAGGCTGCTGCCACACTGCAAAATGAATGCAGTTTGACACTGCTTTAATGGTCATGGTTCCATCCTATGGAATCATGGGATTTTAGTTTGTTGTGGTACCAGAGCTCTCTGAGAGACAAGGTTAAATATTTCACAAAACTATAAATCCCAGTATTCCATAGCATTGAGCCATGGCAGTTAAATCAGTTTCAGATACATTCATTCTGCAGTGTAGATGCAGCTTAAGTAACTGTGGGGGGAAGCAGATGGCTTAGAGCCGTTTTGGGGGCAGGGAAGGGGAGGGGCAGCCGCATGGTGGGCGCCCCAACCCCTTCCCCAGGTTGGCCTCGGAGCAGCTGGCCCTCCGCACGGCCAGTGCTCTGAGGAGGACCTCCCGCTGCAGCGTTCGCACACGCTGCAGCAGAAGAGTTGCCAAAGGTGCGCCGCCAGCCTTTTGCGGCGCACCTTCGCCGACTTGTGGAAGGAGTGCCAATTTAGTGCTCCTTCCAGGGGCAGCGAAGCTGTGCCGCGGGGCCTAGGGGATACCTCGGCCCCGCGGCGCAGCTTCCCGGGGCGGCCCACAGCCGCCTGTCTGCTTAGCCCCTGTGTTCACACAAAATAATTTTTTTTTCATTATAACATATTGTGGAATGTGTGAATGACTCACTGGAAAAAAAACATTCTGTTTGAAGTGATATGGAAGTCTAGTCTGTGGCTTTGCCTTATTATGGCTCATTTGCTATTACTTAATTTTACCGTTAACAAACATAAACATGTGTGACCCAGCTGTGCTAATTAAGTTCATTTTGATTGAACTCAACTGGTTTAAATCTTTGGAGATTATCACATGGGATACAAAGTGCCCAAATCGTATGGATAAACAGGGTTTAAATCCCATGAATATCCCGCAAAAGTGAGATTGGGGGGTTGCAGACTGCCAAAAATAGTGCAAATTGAATCCACTTTTAGGGTTAGAGTTAAGGTTAGGGAATCATGGGAACTGTATTTTGTTATGGCACCAGAGCTCTCTGACAGAGAAGGCTCAATGTCTGAGAAAAAAAATTCCCATGATTCCCTAGCACTAACCCTAACCCTTAAAATTGGACTCAGTTTGCACTATTTCTGGCAGTCTGCAACCCCCCCCCCCATTGTTTTCAGACACATTGGGCTAATTCAGCATTATCCTGACATTAACCCATGAATAAAGCAGCAAAATTCCACTGCTTTTTACTTTCAGGATTTTCACGAGTTAATGTCAGGATAATGCTGAATTAGCACAATGTCATCTGAAAACAATCCTGCTTTTGCGGAATATTCCTGGATTTAAACCCTATTTATCCATGGGATTTGAGTCCTTCCCTCCCTCTTTTTTTTAAAAAAAAATTAAATGATTTATAGATCAGCACTTATGTCAGTTTGTAATGTTGCTAAAAACTTCTAAATTGATGAATAATGTGAACTCCCCCAAATTACTCTGCAGGAAGTGTGTGACTTAATATAATCAGAAAGCATACCAGATATGTTTCAAATGTTTTTTGAAAATAATAAAATGGCTTCCTTGCCTGCAGGGATCTCTCCTTTCCCCACATCTTTGTCAATATCAAGTTGATGTACTCCTATGCGGACAAAATATACATGAAATGAGAAAGGGAAGAGGAACAGTTAAGCTACACATATTTCATAAATGCCACTGTCCATACCTGTTCCTTAAATTCTAAGAGGCTTTTCACATTTTCTTTGTGAAGACAATAGTTCTGATTTATAGAGCCTTCACAGTTGCTACTCAACTGTTGCTAGTCGACTACTCATTATACAGTCAGCCCCCCACACACATTTGCAGGTTTGACTCTTGCAGATGTAAGTATTCATGGATTATTTGCTGCCCCCTCCACTGCTGCCCTATGTCAGTTTTAATAGGGACTGGAAGCCTTGTGAGACTGAAAGATTGTGAACGGATGGCAAGGCTTGTAAGGGCCTCTACAGATGGCCCTTTGGGCCATCCTGGAGGCAGGGATGGAGAGAGGCAGCCGCACAGCGGCCGCCTCAACCCCTCCCCGAAGACGTCATCATGGCGTGCCCCATTACTCATGGTGCGTGCCATCAGGATGTCCTTCCGGCGTAGCGTCTTGACACGCTGCACCAGAAGGGTTGCAGAAGAGCTGCATGGTGACTCTTCAGGTGTCCTTTTTGCCGGTTCAGAAAGGGCTGGCATTTTGCCAATCATTTCAGGACCAGGAAAAGGGTGGATTGGGGCCGAGGTGTGGGGCAGCCTCAGCCCCAATCCTCCATTTCCCAGGGTGGCCCAGGGCCGCCCATCTACATCCCCCCTATTAAAAGTCCAGGTAGCTGCCCACTTCTGCCTTTTGAAGGAACCCAAATGCCTTGAAGGCATCCATGGTCAGTTGAATCTCTGGATAATACTTTTTTCTGTGTTAAATATGGTTGTGGGGAGGCTAGATTTATTCATATTTTTTCACTTTTATGGGGGTCCTGCATCCTTAACCCCAGTGAATGTGGAGGTCTGACTGTACTAATACATTCTTTACATTGAAGACCTTTAGTGCCAAAAAGGAACCCACGGGGGTCTAAAACACTCGCATCCCCGTGCAATCACGCTTCCTTACCCTGGCTGATCCCACGACGTCACAGGGAGACCCCGCCCATCCCTGTCGCATCCTGGCCACATCCCCGTGCGATCGCGCTTCCTGTCGCCAGCTGATCCCATGACGTCGCAGGGAGACCCCGCCCATCCCTGTCGCATCCTGGCCACATCCCCATGTGATCGCGCTTCCTGTCGCCAGCTGATCCCACGACGTCGCAGGTAACCCGCTCGCATCCCCATCCCAATACAGCATGATGCTGCATCATCCAGGCATCATCCCCATTCTTTTGAATGCCTGGTCGAAATGGGAATTACATTTCCCACGACCTGAATGATGCTGGGATGATGATGCTTTCTGGGTAAGGAAGCGTGAAGGGACGGGGATGCGACTGCTTCAGCCCCCGTGGGATAAGGTCCTTCAAGTCTTCTTCAAATGTTACAAAAGTCTGGCATACACTCATTTCTGTTATAACTTAAGTGGCCCTAAGTCAAATATATTTTTTTAAACTTCACTTTTAAAGAATAGTTTATACTGCCCTCTCATTTCTCTGCTGTAGCTTTTATTTGGGGTGCATCTACACTGTAGAAACAATGCAGTTTGATACCTTTAACTGTCATGGCTCCTACAGAATCCTGAAAATTGTAGTTTTGTGAAGCACCAGCACACTTTTGCAGAGAGGGCTAAAAACTTTGTAAAACTACAAATTCCAGGATAGCGCTACACCACTTAATATAGTGTCAAACCTTAGATTTTCTTCTTTCATATATAAGGATTGTTTTCTTACATCACAAAACTAGCCTGAGCTAATGTATCTTCTTGAATAATAAATGGTGTCTTTTTGTCAAAGTGGAAAACATTAAAAAATACCAATTGATTTCATGGAGAGAAATCTGAATATTGTATTTAAACTCCTTGTTGAAATCAAGGGGAAATAAAGGTGCTTCACTTTGGGTAGACTCAACACAGAGCATTCTTATTTTGAATGTTTGGTACACTGAAGTAGTATGAAACAGGGGTTATGCAGATGGGCAAAAGGGGGTGCTTTGAGGGTGACTTGTAGGTGTGGCCTTTAGATGGTGCATGCCTAAAAGTCTCCAGGAAAGCACCCTCTAGCCATCATATGCCGAGAAAAGCCACTCCAAAAAGGAGCCACTTTTTTCTACTCCTTCGGTGAAGATGCGCACCTTCTCATATGTGTATGCATGCAGCAACACTGATGCACCAGAAAATGGTCATATAAATGCATTGTCACACATGCAGTGGAAATTGACTTGGTGATCCAGAGTATGCACCTTACAATGCAAGCTTTAATTTAAAGTGCCCTATACTTCCAGGTGTGGATGCACTGGCACAGATGCGCTTGAATATTGGAATCCTAACCCTAACCCTAATTGTAACCCTAC
The DNA here is from genome assembly GCA_026167975.1 of Phrynosoma blainvillii. Classification (NCBI taxonomy): domain Eukaryota; kingdom Metazoa; phylum Chordata; class Lepidosauria; order Squamata; family Phrynosomatidae; genus Phrynosoma; species Phrynosoma blainvillii. The sequence goes on along the minus strand of JANUYF010000001.1, from coordinate 116,871,985 downwards.
ACATGCACCCTAGCAACTGTCCTCTGCTATGACAATAAATGCATTCTGTTGGATGTACACTTGCTGTCAGCATGCACAGCAGTTTGCATGAAAGAGGCTTTTGTGACCTCTTCTGTGCAGATTGCAGGTGTGCATAAGACCTGCACACAACTTCCTGGCATGATTAAGGGGGGCTCCTGGAGTAACATTTGTCCATGTGTCCTGTTGACCACCAGCTACCAAGTCTGTCCACAAAAACCTCTTTTGCATGTACCTCTCCCCTCCCCCCTGATTTGTGTGGGACATGTTTTGTGGAGGATGATGGAGTGTCTTTTCAGTTGACAAACCCGTTCCTTCACCCCAAGGGTGGTACAATCAGACAGTGGCACCTGTCTACTGCACCCACTCCTTGGGGGAAAGTGGAGGTCAGTGAATCCTTGCATGATATGTGGGTGTATGACGATCCTGTGCAGGTGCACAAGGATGCTGAACTTCAGTCACCTTTGTGCACAGAGAGTGACAGACTGTATACTAGCCTATGACAGATCCTGTGCAGGTGCACAGGGATGTTTTCCTGCATAGATGTGCAGGTGTGGAGAGATGATCCTGCGCACGTGCACATGCGTTTGAGAAGCAAAAACATTAAAGGAGCCACTGCCAGCCCATGTGGTTGCTCCATTTCCCTTTGCAGTGTCCTTGGGGCTGGCGATGCGGTTGCTGGGGCTTCACTACAGCCTTGGAAAAGCTGCATTGACTCCCCCTAGTGTAGTTGCTCTGTCCCCATTTAGGGCAACCTCAGGGCAGGCAGTGCAGTTGCTGCAGCTTAGGAAAAAGACAACTTCAGGTCACCTTTCCCTGCCTGTCTGCATAGCCCCTCTGAGAGGCAAGGCCAGTTCCATGTTGGGAAAAAAAAGATCATGCTTCCTTTCTAAAACCTTTTTCCCACAGGTTTTACATCAGGGAACTGATTCAATGTTTTCCCATGGAAGAAAACATCACAGTCTGCATATAAGAAGAGTGCTGTTACATCACTGCCTTGAACTACATGCACTACATTTGAGGTGAAGTGATCTTAAGTACCTACATGCACACCTGAAATTGCATTTGAAAGTCACACAACAAAGTTCAAAATTCAAGCAAGATAGGGGGGATGCAGACGGGCGGCCATGGGCTGCCCTGGGAAGTGGCGGATTGGGGCTGAGGCTGCCCCATGCCTTGACCCCGATCCTCCCTTTCGCCACCTGGGAAAGGAGCACTATTTTAGTACTCCTTCCTTACCTCCAAGATAGCACAAAGCACTGCCTGCAAAGGAGGATAGTCAAGACTGTTGTACCTAGATTTCTACTGTAAGACTTGGCTTTTCTCTGCTGTCACTTGAATCCTATAATTAGAATTCCAAAACTGGAGCTTTAAAGATTATTAGAGAAATCCAAACTCTGGTCAAACAGTGCAGTATTGGACTTTTGGTATTTTAAGTTTAAAGGTTGTCTCAAAAGGAATGTTTTGGATCCAAAGATGCTCTTCTGTTCTCAAGCAGCAACATTCTATTGACAGAATGGTCACCCGCCCCCCTTTCTGATGGAGGAGTTAAAGGGGGATGGGCTGTTTGCTGCCCTCCCCTGAGAGGAGACAGGTTGATTTAAAATCACACCATGGTAGTTATGCCAGGGCGTGAGGCCTTGGGAGCAGAGCCTGAGTTGTTGGAATGTCAGGCACTCCCAGGGCTTCAGAGGGTTGCATCAAATCAAGGACAATGGATGTCTCCTTGATTGTGGGCTAGGTTTTTTCTTTTGGTGGGAGAGAGAGGTTGCTTTTTTGCCCCCCTACATATGCCTCTTGTTGATGGGCCCAAGGAGAGGTCTGGTCCTGTTCTCCTCTGCGTACTTCCTCCTCTGGCCTGATTAACCTGTCAGGCAGCACTGGGCTCTGAGGATTGGCCTCAACCAGTCCTTTTCATTGTGCTGCGGGGCTCCCACTCTTGTCCGGGCTGGCCTCTGGAGGCGATCAGCCTGGATGGGCCTAGATCACCCCTCTTCTCTAGCTACAGGGCTCTTTCCCCTGGCCTTGGCCTATCTCCTTGGCCCTCTTCCTAGCTGTGGGGCTCTTTCCCCTGGCCTTGGCCTGCCTTTACTCCAGCAGGCCTTCCTTGACATGGCACTTTGTTTGGGGATCAACCTTCACCGATCCCCATCATTGTGCTGTGGAGAGGGCTGCAAATCTCTCCCTGCTGTCTTCCCAGCCTGGTCCTTCTCCTTGCACTGCAGGGCTTTTGCTCTGAGGGGCTAAGCAGACAGGCGGCCATGGGCCGCCCTGGGAAGCTGCACCGTGGGACCGAGGCATCCCCATGCCTCGATCCTGCGGCGCAGCTTTGCTGCCCCTGAAAGGAGCGCTAAATCAGCACTCCTTTCACAAGTCAGCGAAAGTGCGCCGCAAAAGGCTGCGGTGCACTTTCAGCGACTTTTTCACCACAGCGTTTGCGAACGCTGCGGCGGGAGGTCCTCCTCGGAGGGCTGGTCATGCAGAGGGCTGGCTTCTCCAAGGACGACCTCGGGAGGGGGTTGGGGCGCCGAGCGTGCGGCTGCCCCTCCCCTTTCCTGCCCCCAAGATGGCCTTTTAAGCCATCTGCTTAGGCCCTGAGTGTGTTATGTGCCGGGTGCATCCTCCCAGCCTAGGAATCAGCCTTGCCACCCTCCTCTCTTTTTACTGTAGCAGGTTCTTCCTCTCTGCCCTGGCCCAGTTTGTCGCCGTTTGTGCGGCACCATCGGAGCTTTGCTTGCTCCAGGTGGTGTATTGGTTTGAGTGTTGGGTCTATGAGCCTGGTGATAAGGGTTTGAGGCCTACTCAAGGCTGATAAGCTCTCTGGGTGCCTTTAAATGGGTCACTTTTTCTCAGACTCAGGTAGAGGGTGGTGGAGGTGTTTCGCTTTGCCGTTGCAGCCCAAAGCATTCTCTTGGCTGGGTTGTTTATTGCTGTTGGCTATATTTCAGAGGAACCTCCCATCCCCCACACACTTTTTGCAGGCTACTTAAGTTGAAGTTGACTTGACAGTCATTAACAACACTGTGTGTGCTTTTAAAGCCTGTAAACATTTAATACTGGAAACCAGCAAATTAAGTGCAGATGATCTAAGTAAGGGGGAAAGCACACGAGTGCTTCCAGGACGCCGCCGGACTGAGCGCCACGGGACCGCAGCCTCCACACCGCGGCGCTCCTGCGGCATCCCTGAAAGGAGCACAAAAATAGCGCTCCATTCATAAGTCAGGGAAAGTGCGCCCTAAACGCGTAGGGCGCACTTTCCCTGACTTATCCGCCGCAGTGTGTCCGGACGCTGCGGCGGGAGGTTGCCCTGGGAGCACTAGCCGTGCGGAGGGCCGGCAGCTCCGAGGGCAACCTTGGGAAGAGGAAGGAGCGCCGCGCGTGCGGCTGCTCCTCCTCTTCCTGGCCTCCAAGACGACTCTATTAGTCGGCTGCCGAGGCCCTAAATGGAAATGCTATCCAATATTTGGACCATTTCCTAACCAAATCCAAAATTACTTCTCTAGAGTTTTTACAGTGCCTATTTCCAGCTAGAAAGTTGGGTGTCTAGTTGGATTTTCTTTGATAATCACATTCAACAAGGCAACCAGTTTTCTTTATCTTCTCAGAATTGCTGTGAGGATTAAACAATGTTAAATCTTGAGAAGCCCCACATGGATTTCAAAACTAGTTCTCATGCTTATTATATCCAAATTGGATTAATCTAATTCTTTGTCCATAGCTTTCAAGCACAAGTGCTGCAAAAACTGCAGCTTAGTCCAAAATGTACAAGCAAAAAATTATCTTTTATACCCAAAGGAGGTAGCCACATGGAGTACACTTCTCTAATTGCAAATTATCTTTGGTTCACACCCAGTTTCCTTTCATGCAAAGCAATTGTAAGCATGTTTACTGGAAATAAATTGTTACTGTGATTCCTGGGACCTTTTCTCTAATAAATGTGTTTCAGAATTGCAAGTAAAGCTATGGAATCATACATTTTAGGCAGAATAGAAGAAAAATATAGAGCGACACAGCAGGATGTGATATTTGGGGATGAAAATATATACATTGCTAAAAATTCCAGATTTTAATACAAGCACTCTGATGTTGTTTTCTATTTCCCCTCAGTTAAAATGCCATTCAGACATGATAAACAGCTTCTCTTATCATCCAGATGAGCATAGATAATTATATTCTGTGTTTATTCAGTATTAGAACAATTATACAATACTCTGTGTTTGTCATCAGTTTTTCAGATATCCCATTTGTGATCTAAACTGGCCATACAGAAAAGGCTGAGTAAATCATATCCACAGACACAACATACAGAGACTCTCTTTTATATATCAGTATGGGCACATATGTGACTGTGAAAGTATGGAATTCACCTTTTACAGCACTGTCACCCATGGAGTAGAAAAGAAGATGGCTAGAATCCCATCCCCAAAGAGATTATAAAGGATATCAAGAGAGATACCTTTCTTGAGGAAGGACACACTACACAGAGCAATGAGTGTGCCTTCATGACATTTTTTGTCTGGAAGAGCTCCATCTGGGGAGTAGGGAATCACAATGATCAGGGTGAGTTGTCAGATTTCATGTAAATCATGCTGAACTTCAGAATATAACTTTATTCATGGGACTTATCGTATTGATTTAATGGATTGTCTTAAGACACTTAAACTGTATGGTGGTTTGTTAGAGACTGTAAACATTTTTCTTGCCTAATCTGCTTTCCCAATTATGGGAGCTGGAGAGAAAAATCTATAGTGTTGTCAAAATCCATCTCCTTTCTTCAATATACTTTTTAGTGAACATTTATCATGCTCTCTTTTATTTACTCAAGTATACAAAAGGACTAAAGACTGGACCTGAAAAATAATTTTCATGGTAAAGTCAGAACAATGTGCAGTTTTCGGGTTATGGCAGAGGTTGGTAAAGCACAACCTTCATGCTACATGCAATCCCAAGATTCTATTTGAGAACCTCAGTCCCTCCAGGTGCCCTGGAGCATCCTTTGATTAGACAGAACTGGGTGACTTGCATCTACTTCAAGCCTCTGGGAGCTGCAATTCCCTTTTACCTGTTTGTTGAAGCCAGAGGTTGACTTCCTACCACTTCTCTTGTTATTTTTAATAATAATAATAATAATAATAATAATAATAATAATAATAATAAAATTTATTTATCCCCTGCCCCTCTGAGAACAATCGGGGTGGTTAACAATATAAAAAATGAAGTACATTCAACTCCGATACCCTCAAAATCAAAAATATGATTTTTGTTGTCATATTTGTTATTATCATTCTTCTGACAATTTATGCTTCCCATAGAGAATCCCAGAGTGCCAAAAATTAGCCCAGACCCATTGCACTAGCCACAGGTGTAGTGTAATAATTGTCTCTCACTAGGGAGACAGAGACTAAAATTGGGAGGAGGGCACAGGTATTTGGGCCTCAGTCACTACAAAAGAAGTTTCTGCAGGGAAATGTTTTCATAGGTAATGCCCGAAACAGTAAATCAATTTAAAATAAAACATTTTCAACATGCAAAATTTTCCACATGCAGACTTAATAACAAAAGCCTAAATACACTAAAGGTACCAGAGTCTGTCTCATCTTGGAAGCTAAACAGGGTCAGTTTTGGTTAGTACTTAGATGGGAGGCCACCAACAAATACCGGGTGCCATAGCCTGGATGGTGTTTGTGGTCTCTTCAAACTCTATGATTCTATGATTTCAGAGGAATGAACTGGCAAAGCCACCTCTATGTATTCCTCGTCTAAGGAAACCCTATGAAATCCATGGGGTCACCATAAGTTGACAGGCAACTTGAAGGCACATACACAACATTAGTAACAGCCCACTCTGAATTACAGGGTATATTCCCAGGAAAATGCCTAAACCTTATGAAAAAGGAATAACCCTTTTCTGCTTGCATAGAATGTCGAGATAAAGTTTCCTCCTACAAACGTTCATGTGACAATAGTAACAATCTCATGCTATCTCTGCCTACAGTCACTGAGAGGACTTGCACACAGCCTATAAAGCAGTTGTGGGACTAATGTGACTTAAGACAGCATAAAGCCCAGCAGGCTCCTCCATATGGTCCTCAACATCTATAAAAAAATGTGCCACCAGAAACTTCTGAGATATGCAGTTTGTTCACTTAAAATACTATTTCAAGGAGGCACTGTTTAGAGCCTAGAATAGCCTTCAGGTGACATTATTGAAGGCTCTCTGAGCGCTCATGAGTATCCAGTGCTTTGAAAGAAATACTTTCAATTTGGTGTTATTTGTTAAGCTGTTTAACGCAAAGCTCTCTCTTGGGAAAGGTTGCTGAATATGTCCATTTTACTACAAACTTTTAAATTCACAGAAATTCAGTCCACCTCTAATTAATTATCAACCCCAATTAATTATCATTGTTTTGCATGTAAGAGACTAACAGATTCATCTGTGAAAATTATTTCACTTAGCTTTCTTGTCTTAATGAGAAGGTTGAGGATTAAACTTTGGACTCCAGTTCATCTCTGCCCTTGTCAAATAATTATGGGAGTTATATTTTAACTGGCTTTGTATGGAACACAAGATTTGTTTCATAATTGATTTCTCCCCCCCCCCATTTTATATGAAGATAACAGTATACTGAGTGCAATTAAAAATAAATGTGCAAATGAGGGTAAGTAATACATTCAGGGTTATTTATTAGATAGTATTAGCTATTAGATATTATTAGATATTATCTTATTTCTTAATAATGGCAAGCTATTGAATGTCTGATAACTCTTTCATGCTAATTTTGGTACATTAATGATATTTTCACTTAAGTGAGTAGTCAAAAAACATTTTAGTAGAGCACATCTGCTTACCTGAACAGAATAGGCATGCATTTGATTACAATGGGGGGAAGCAGACGGCGCAAAGGGCTGTTTTGGGGGCAAGGAATGGGAGGGGCAGCCACACGGTGGGTGCCCCAACCCTTTCCTGAAGGCAGCGTAGGAGCGCCGGCCCCTCCGCACAGCCAGCGCTCTGACGATGCCTTCCCGCCGCAGCGTCTGCACATGCTGCGGCGGAAGAGTCACCGAAGGTGCGCCGCCAGCCTATTTTAGCGCTCCTTCCTGGGGCGGCGAAGTTGTGCTGCAGGGCCGAGGTGTGGGGATACCTCGGCCCCGCAGTGCAGCTTCCCGGGGCGACCCAGGGCCGCTCGTCTGCTTCCCCCCTTTGTGTCTTTATAAATATTACATGCCATCATTAATGGTATTTAAAGTAAGACTCATATATCTTATATGAGGTTCTTAAATTAGGCAGCTCATTAGAAACAATTATTAATGAAAACCAAAACTAGCTGAATACCATGTACATATATAAAGATAGAAGTATTTTTATTATATGAAAAATTCAGAGAATCAGGCCACTTTGACCTTAGCAAACATGAACAAAATTTAGAGAGACAATCCTCTGAGGTATTCCCTTTTACTTGATTAATTGAAATGAGGTGGAAATGTTCATGGACAAAGATTGCTATATTCTGCTTATATCAAACTAAAAGATATGAGAAGAAGAAATCAGTGTGCCTAAACATTACTTTTTTCATATGTATGCATACATGTAAGTAATGTATTGGTTTAATTCAGTTTTAAGGGGTGGGAGGGTTAGGGATTGGGATGTAAGATGTTTTAACTTCTTTGTGTTTTAATTATGCTGTAACCCGCCCTGATTGCCGAGCAGAGGGACGGGCTAGAAATTATTATTATTATTATTATTATTATTATTATTATTATTTCTAGCAAATATATACAGTGTTTGTATTCCAGGTTATTTATGATCCCCTCTCTTGTTCCTCTGTTTTGTGAAAAGATTATTAAATCAAAGCTTCAAGTACAGTTGAAATAGCCTGTGGGACTTTGTCTTGCCAGCCTGGCAGTGAAACTATTATTGCATTTGTGTCTTGTACCAAGTGTCTATGTGTACATTGGATGAGCATTTCCACCAAACTAATTGACCCAGCCAGAGACAACTTTTCCTTGTTCTCTATTTAACATTGCAGCTCAGAAATGGGCACATAGAAGTCATATAACCATAACCCAAATACCATAGCCCTAGACAGTTTGAACCTTTCTCCAGGACACCATGTTTACCACTAATGATCCAATACCAGTAACTCTAGAAAAAAATGAACCAACAATTCAGCAAGACTTATATACCTGGTCACACACCAATCCTAACCCAGCCATTACCATGTTTGATGCCCCACCAATAGAAAAAAACCATCCATTTTTTTGCTGTCTTTCTGTTACTGCATGAATAAAGACTATGAATGTATCCACACTAAACAAGTGCAACAGTTCAACCCCACTTTAGCAATCATGCCTTGTCCTACAGAATCTGGGATTTATAGTTTGATAAGAAACTTGGATTTCTCTTCTAGAGACCTCCAGTCATCCTGCCTGATTTACAGTAGAAAATACTTGGAATTTTGAAACTGCCATCCTGTAGTTTCAGTAGGATGGAATCATGGCGTTTAAAGTGGGATTATACTATAATAACTGTATAGTTTAGATACATTCAGCCATTTAGCAGACCACAATGCCTGGCTAGCAGTCTTAATTTAGATAGGTGATCCACAAAGTACGTACTGTCAATAGCACATAATTTTCAACATGGCAATTTGTTGTTGTTGTTGTTGTTGTTGTTGTTGTTGTGTGCCTTCAAGTTGTTTCTGACTTATGGTGACCCTAAGATGAACTTATCATGGGGATTTCTTGGCAAGGTTTGTTCAGAGATGGGTTGCCATTTTGCCTTCCCCTGAGGCTGAGAGAATGTAAATTGCCCAGGGTCACCCAGTGGGTTTCATGACCAAGCTGGGAATTGAACTCTGGTCTCCAGAGTTGTAGTCCAACACTCAAACCATTATGCCACACTGGCTTCATTGCTATCAATAGCACTGAATAAATGGGTTAAATGTTGCTGTTTTCAGCAGACAAAGTACAAACCTCCTAAATGGCTTGCTTTGGTGAAAGGCAGTTAGCCTGTAAATAAACCATTTCATTTTTATCAAGTATGAAACAGTAATATTGTGTTGTGAAGATGTTTTTATAACTAAACATTTTCTCTTGGATGAAGGACAGATGGATTAGATTGTTAACAGCAAATGAAGTAATCAACTATAATATGCTGACAATCAAAGCCAGGATCCTTTGGATTTGTGATGATGCCCAGGGGGACATCTGATTTTTTCTTGTTCTGTCTTGATCAATTGTAGATGTAAATAGCCACCCTAATATGTATAACTATGGTATATATGTAGAAATCAGTGACATAACAGTGTTAGTCTGGAATATCACTATGGAAAGGGATCTTGTAGCATCTTTGAGAGTAACTGAGTGAAAGATGCTGTAGCATAGACTTTTGTAGACTTGGGAGCTAAACAGACCATAAGGGACAGCTCCATTCCATCCCTTTGCATGCCAGGCTATGGACACAGCAACCACACACCACGCCCCCAACCTAGCATTTCCTTGGCACAAAAAGGAGCGTCAGACAGCCATTCCTTTTCGAGCAGGAGAAAAGGCACCTTTGCCACTGTGGGGGGTTCTGTGGAGCAGTGTGTCTAAATGCTGCACCACAGAAACACAGAAATGCAGGCTGCCATGTGGTCACTTGGGCGGTGTGATGCTAGCATAAGGGCAGAGTTGGAATGCACTACATGCGGTCACTACACCCCCACTCTGCCCGAATGATGGCATTTATTGATGGCCTGTTTAGGCCCTTGGTCTATTTTCTTCATGCCTCTGAGAAAGTATACCAAGTCTACAAAAGCTTATGATACATTTTTTGCACAGTAAATCTCAAAGGTGCTACAAGATCCCTTTGAATATGGTATATATGAGTAGCACTTCACCACATATCACAAAGCAGAAGATAGTAAATTCTATGCAACAGATTTGTAAGCCAAGACTTGGAATATGAAGGATATTCACAATTGTTATCATCCTCAGTGAGGAATGGTTTGCCCTCATTCTGGGAAGCTACCAGAGAATTGTGTTGGTATATTAAAAGACTACCACTTTACTGAGTATAACATCTCTAATTAAGCAGCAAATCTGAGACATGTGAGCACTCATACTCCAAGGGGTAAATACCACTTAGCTCAGAGACAGGCGGCTGGCCAGCCCACTTTGTCATTGCCTCTTTGCCATGAAGACAAACATGGAACCCCACTAGAAGATTGATCCCTAGGTGAAAGTCCTGAGCATTCTTGAAAGAAGCATCCCAAACATGGCAAGCGATGGCCCCCTAATAAAACTTCCCTTGCCAGCTGCCTATGTGAACCAAGGATTAAAAAAAACCTACAAGTGCATCAGATAGATACTCTTAAATCATAAACCCACTGAATGTCCATACCCTGCCAATTGTGACAGAAAAGCAATGAGCCAAATAGTAAGTGTATAGCAGGGATTAGGCAAAGAGGTATCTAGAGCCAATTTAGATACACAAACAGAATTCCTACTCAGCTCTTTAACCAGTGACTAGATAAATCCAGGTTGTAACTTCAAGGAACAGAGGGAGACTTGAGGGAAAGAGACCAGAGTACACTTTTGCCAACCCTTATAAGGGTGTTTGTGCCCTGGCAATATGTAATGATGTCAGTGTTTTACAAAGTATTCCTATGTCCATCTTCCACATGCTAGTGGGGGGAGTGAAGACCTAGTAATTCCTGGGGGGTGGAACTCTTCTCACACTGAGATATCACATCAAAGGAACTGTCTGATGCCACAAGTTTTATTTTATTTTATTTTATTTTCTTTCTTTTTTTTTCTTTTTTTTTTACATTTTATGATATTTTGGATTAAATTTCACAAAGGTTTTTTCTCATGCAAAATCTAACATTTTTGTGCTAAAATGCATTTTGCAGTGTCCCTTGCATTAAGACATTGGTTTTTGCACAAAAATACAGTATCCTTTGCATTAAGCCATTGGTTTTTGCACAAAAGTAATGGGTTTGAGGAGGGAAATGCCCTCACAAAATTTCCACAAAGCATCCTGAAATGTGAAAAATCATTGGGGGGAAAATCATCATAATCATCATCATTCCATTTATGTTTTGCCAGTACTGGGACTCAAAACAATTTACAAAATGTTAAAACTCGACTGCATAATAGATTAAAATACATGGAAAATATCAGTAAAACTTTATAAAATATGTTTTAAAATACAGTTAAATGCACAAGAACTCTTGTGACTTTGTCCACTGAGGAGAAAACCTTTAATATTTTTTGCTCTTTTTTTGAGAATGAAATCAGGGAAGATTTACACTAGCCAAGATTGATGTTGAAGAAGACTATTGGAACATTTTAACTGAAAAAAAACTAAAATTATTAAATATTTAGATAACAAAACATCTTTTAAAAATATAACCTAAAATAAGGCATCTCCCCTAATGTTGGACAAAATGTTATTTTGTTTCAGATTCACCCTATTACTTCAGCCAATGGCATCCAATTTTAGTTGCTGTCTAGTAATATTAATGCCTCTGAAAAATCTACCCAAAAGACCAAAAACTGTATGCTCATCATATTATGGTGATAGCGTAAAATTACTGGAGTTTCACTAATGATATTAATGGACTACATCTAATGTTATGTTTGTGGTAATGTCAGGACTACCCTTCCATTCCATTCCCACAGCCTTCCACAATGCTGAAATCTTAGGAGGATTTCTCAGCCTTCCAAAGCAGTTTTTTTTGGTGGGTTTGCAGGAGTGGTGGTCAGGAGCTATCCTACCTTCCCATAACCAGGGGCATCACTAGGGGTGTGTGAGGAACACAGTCCATATCAGGTGACACTCTAAGGGGAGGTGACACCACTACTCCCCAAACATCTACCTTTGGAAAGAGTCTGTGGTGTTCAGCTGCATCCCTTTAAAATGCTGAAGAGATGAGTGGAGAAAGACTCAATGGGAGCAGAGAAGAGAGGCCCCAGTTTTTTAATAAATAAATAAATAAATAAATTTTCTTTTTAAAAAATTAAATTAAAATCACATTTTATTTTTTCAAAATATTCTTTAAAAACATCACACCTTATCAAATGTTAACTTCAATCACATGAAATCACATACATGTAAATGCATGTAGGCTGTGCATATGATACTTTAATTTAAAAGTATGATTTTAATTTTGCTAGTTTATGGCCAACCATTACATGATGTAGTATATGGGAATTACAATTTATGAGTAATATTAGTACGGGAAACATTACTAGGGGATGACACCATGAGTCACTGCGTTGGGCTATGCCTACCCTAGTGATGCCACTGCCCATGACCACACATGGAATGCAAATTGTTGGATTCTAACTATTGTAATCATAACCAATAGACATAATTGATAACTAGCTGGAGTGAATATTCTAAAATTAGAAATATGAATATTCCATTTCAGGGTTTTACTTTGCTAGTTTGAGAGAACAGTTATTTAGTGGTTTGAGGAAGGAACTTCCCAACAGCATCCATTATGATAATGATTTGTACATTTTGCACCATAAAACTGAATCTCACCTGCAAGGGTTTTGTAATCCACCAAGTCAAACATGACAATAGCCACAGCTGACCAGGTAACAATAAGTGCAGCAACAAGGAGCCAGGCTGCTGGTGAGCTGAATGTTGTTGCAAAGTCTTCTGATACTGACTTCTTGGATAATTTCATGTGTGGGATGGGGACCGCTCCATTTTTGTTGTCTATCACTGTAGTAGTGGATACAGGTCCTAGCAAAGGTAAAAGAAATGAAGTCAATGTACCAAACTGGCTTTGTAGCTCCCAGCATTAGAGTAAAAATCATCTGATATAACTATAGCATTTCTTAAAACTATAAGAATATTATTTTACCTTAGAACTTAAGGATAACCGAGTTGTAGCTTAATTAGGTAACCTAACTATGAGGAAAACCTGATATATTAGCCACATGACTTAAGTAGAGCTATGGCTTATGATTGCCTAGGACCTCCGGGATCAAGGCAACATGTCTGACTCTCTGCCACTCAGAAATAACAGCAGGAAAGAGCTGATGCCTCTAATGCTTGTTGCAGAACCATTCCTTGATCCAGAACAATAACCTTATCGCATGGCACTTAAAGAACGGGAACAGAATGGAAAGGAAGGGAACGGAATGGAGCAAAAACATATTTTACTGCACACGAGAATGCCACCGATGACACCAGCAGGCCGCAAGGCATTCCCCAGCTGTTCCTGGCAGCCGATTTTTGAAGGATGGTTCACAACCAAGTCATCATGGGCATCAACCCTTGAGCTTTATTTAATTATCAGATTCTGGCATCTGATCAAAGGAAGCCAGATTGAGTTCATACATGTCTTTAAAGCCTTTAATGTCTGCAGTAGATATTGACTGCTGCCATTCTCAAAATGACAACCTATAATACTTTTCAACTTGCTCCTTTAAAAAAAATGATGACGTTAGTGAAATCAGGCTTATGTGCTTGTTTAACTAGTAAGACTGCATATTTGCTTTAACATTATTCTGTTACATTTGTGTGTGTTTTTCCCCAATGAATTCTGAGTTATCCTCACAGCAACACTTTGAGGTAGATTAGGATGAGAGGCAGTGATATGTCTCACTTTCACCCCTAAACAAAGAATATCACAATATAATGTGTACCAGGCCTCCTTGGTCAAATACCCAAAGTAAGAAACTTTTGTAATTATAAATTTAAATTTATACATGCATAGGTCCATACCTTTGGGACAGTGAATCCAGATTTTAATGTGAATTTTAAAGGAGTCACCCATGATGCTGAACTTGATCCTCAAAATATGTTCAGCACCTTGGATAGTTCTTGTATAACTCAAATTAAAACCTGGACTGGATTTACTCTCTTATGGATATGGAAGCCACCATCTACTACTGCATGGACATCCAGCCACTTGAAGTAAAAACTCACACACCCAAACATATACTCACATCACAACCATTTAAACGTCTGTCAAAACCTGGAGCTAACCAAGCTACAAAAGGCTAGATTTCAACAAAATGTTTATAATAAGGTATCCCGATATGCCAGTTTCAAATGAATCATTGCCATCTGCCCACTGGCTAAGTGATAGCTACATTTTCAGCACTCTTGGAGGACTCAGGCCCCTGAAGGACTCTCTTGCCCCTTACCATCACCTGGGGGCCAGGAGCAGCTGTGGACGGGGCAGAACCGGGGAGAATGCCGGCAGGTTTAAAACCCTGCCCAGGACCATCCTTCCCCGGCACATGCGGCGCTGGCAGCGCTCTTGGAGGACTCAGGCCCCTGAAGGACTCTCTTGCCCCTTACCATCATCTGGGGGCCAGGAGCAGCTGTGGACGGGGCGGAACCGGGGAGAACGCCAGCAGGTTTTAAAAATTGTTGTTTAATTGTTTATTGTTTAATTGTTTAATTGCTTAATTATTGTTATTATTCTGTTTAGTTTGATTTATTTTTAGGGGTTGGGTGGGTGTGGGAAGGAGGGATGGGATTTGAACTGATTTTATTTGTTCTAATGTTTTGAAATGTTGTACGCCGCCCTGATTGCCTGGCAGAGGGGCGGGATATAAATTATTATTATTATTATTATTATTATTATTATTATTATTATTATTATTATTATTTACCACAGACATTTTAATATACTTCCATTTCGGCAATTAAGAACATTGTAGTCTTTATGCACTTTAAAAGAGAGTGGTATAAAGGTAAAGGTATTCCCCGTTGACAATGTTGTCAAGTTGTGTCCAACCATTGGGGGGGGGGGGTGCTCATCTCCATTACTAAGCCTAAGAGCCAGTGTTTTCAGAGACTATTTTGTGATCATGTGGCTGGCATGATTGCATAGAATACTGTTTACCTTCCCACTGAAAAGTGGTACCTATTTATCTACTTGCATTTACATGCTTTTGAACTACTAGGCTGGCAGAAACTGGGACTAGTGACAGGAGCTCACCCCACCGTACAGCACCCGGGCCTTGGACTGCCAACCTGCTGATCTTCCAATCAACAGCATCAGCGTCTTAACCACTTGGAAGTGGTAGCAGTGCCTATTTTTATTCCCTAGTATTGCAAACTATTAAAATTAAAATTAAAGCCTCCTTGAAGCAAAAGGACACTTTTCACATTTTCTTGTTTATCAGAAAAAGCTCTTTGGTCTTTTTTTCTTTGAGAGAGAGAGAGAGAGTAATTCCAGACACACACCTTTTCACAGAGACATGCGATTTTGAAAAAGCTCTCTGACATACAATCAAAGAGTCTGTGACAGTGCTCCCTAGAACAGGGCATTCAGCTATCAATCTCAGTTTTCCATTTTAAGCCTCAGTGCAGCCCTGATTGGCTACAAGATGTCACAACCTGAAAGAAAAAGACAGTGAATTTGGAGGTCAAGCTATCACCAAAGTTTGTCAGTCCAATATGTCTATATGAAAATGTGACTGGGGATGGCAAACCTTCTCATTGGGAGCTCTGAATGGTTCACCCTCTGGAACATAATCATGTAGCTAAATCTGATTGGCTATTGCAACGATGTCCCTGTCACTGGAACAAAAGAAGACAAATTTTGAACATACAAACCCAATCCATTCTAAAACAGCAGCTACAAACACCCATTAATAGATATGAAAATGTTCCTTCCTTCCTTCCTTCCTTCCTTCCTTCCTTCCTTCCTTCTTTCCTTCCTTCTTTTCTTTTTTTGTAATCTTTCTCAAAGTCAGGGGTAGGCAACCTTTCCCCTTTAAGGGCCGAGGGACTTCAGCTCCCAGAATCCCAGGAGCTATTGGCCAACATGGGACTATTGGCCAACATGGCTGAGGCTTCTGGGAGCTGAAGTCCCTCGGCCCTTAAAGGGGAAAGGTTGCCTACCCCTGCTCAAAGTATTTCAGATTCTATGCCCACCTCCCACCTCATTTTCATGCTTAAAATATATCTTAGAGAACATTTGCATCACTCCAAAAGTTGCTGAGAAAAATTAGTCATCCTCATAATGATATACAAATAGTAGTTTCAACAACAAAAAAATTGCTATCAGAGCTGCAAAAATCTGAAGAATTCACACTTCTCTAGTAATCAGTGTCCTCAGAGCTCAGTAATATTTTTACAGCTACAAATTGGCAGTTTTAATAGCCCAGCATGTTTCTATATTAAAAGAAAAAATACAAGTGGATTATGGTTTATAAAATTATAAAATAATATGCTCTAAAATGGTGATCTCCCCATAGAGGTTCAAGTGCTATTTTCACAGACCACCTGATCATGCCTTCTCTCTCTCTCTCTCTAGCATTGTTGTATTTTAATTTTTCCTTAGTTTAATTCTGTTTTAAGGGGATGGGAGGGTTGGATTTTGGGACGAGGGAAAGTTTTAACTTTGTCTGTTTTTAAATGCTGTAACCCACCCCGAGTGCCACGCAGAGGGGTGGGCTATAAATAAAAATTATTATTATTATTATTATTATTATTATTATTATCCTCACACATACACTACACACACACACACACACACACGCGAGCATAATGACAGCCTTCCTCTCCCATGGAAGACCTTGGGGTATCTGGGGTTTGTTGTCTGTTTCTCAACAACTCTGCCTGTGTTTTCAATAAAATAAATAAATAAATAAATAAATAGCACCACAGCACCATAATCCACATGAATAAAACTCATACAGGATTCTGGCCATGATTTTTTCCACCCAGAAAATATTTCTAAATATAGGAAGGATGTATTTTCCATATGAGAGGAGGCTGCACAGATTCATAGAGCAGCCATTGGAGTCATACAGGAGAGATGGTGAAATGGAGGGAGGAAACAATTAAAATATCAAGGAAGAGGGGAGCATAAGAGGGTGCTGGCTGTCCCTAAATTGTCTCACAGCTCAAATATGGATAACCTTGGTGACAGTGTCCCAGGTCAAAAATTCTGCTGCTGAATGCCAAGTTGGTAAATGAAAAAACAAGTGCCATTCAGGATTTGACCCTGGATAAGCATGCCAACCTGGCTTGTATTACAGAAACCTGGTTGCATAAGACTTGGGGAGGGGAAATCTCTCTCAACTTTGCCCACCAGGATTCTCTGTGTATCAGCAGGTGAGACCTGGGGGATGAAGAGATGGAGTTGCAGTGGTCAATCATGATTCCATCCCCCTGACCAGACACCCTCTTCCACAGGCTCCTGGTTTTGATTGTGTATACTTAAAGGTGGGTAGCTGGGGCAGAATAGGGATTCTGTTCGTGTACCACCCAGCTAGCTTCTCAACAGTCTCTCTTCCTGAGCTAGCCAGGATGGTCTCGGGATTGGTGTTGGAGTTCCCACTGCTAGCAGTACTGGAGGACTTCAACATCCATGCTAAGACTGCCTTCTTTATGGCCTCCATGACAACCATGGGTCTGTCTCTAGTGGTTCCTGGCCATATCCATGCTGCTGGGCATACTCTGGCCCTTGTTTTCTGTGTTGATGTGGGGTGATGGTAATCTTAGTGTGTGGGAACTCTCCACAGTTCCATTGTCATGGACAGATCATTATCCGGCCAGGTTTAGACTCACTGAGACTTGGACCCTCTTCAGGGGTGGGGGACCGATTAGGATGGTCCTCCTCAGGAGGCTGATGAATCCAGATGGACTCCTGATGGTTCTTGGGAGTTTCCAGTCACCTCAGCAGGTGATTATGTTGAAGCTCTGGCTAACTTCTGAAATAGGGAAATAGTGAGGGCAGTGGATACAATTGTTCCTGTGCATTCCCTTCTTATGGAGTGGAGCCAAACCTGCCCCTGGTTTTCCAGGCAATGATGAAGCAAGTGAGATGGCAACTATAGTGATGCTGGTGGAAGACTCAAAGCAAATCTGACCCAACACAGGCTAGAACCTATTTAAAGATCTATTCCATGGCAGTGCAGGCAGAAGAGAAATTATTATTTTTTACTGCCAGCATTGCATCTTCACATAGCTGTTTTAATAATAATAATAATAATAATAATAATAAATTTTTATTTGTAGCCCGCCCCTCTGCAAGGCAATCGGGGTGGGGAACAGCAACATTTAAAACAGAACAACGTTAAAACATTCTCTCTCCCCATAATCCCTTCCTCCCCCCACCCCAACCCCTTAAAATAGAATTAAACCATAGAATAATTAAAATACTATATTAATTAAATTATTAAGTTAAAAACAAAATTTTAACAGAGGAGTCAGACAAATGGGGGCCCCTTTATGGGCTGACAGTTATTCTGGGAAGGCCTGCCGAAAGAGATCCGTCTTTACTGCTTTCTTAAAAGCAGCAAGCGTGGTAATAAGACGGATCTCGTCCGGCAGGCCATTCCAGAGTCTGGGAGCAGTTGCTGAGAAGGCCCTCTGGGAGGTCTGAGACAGCCTAGTTCTTATTGGCTGTAACAGATTCCTCCCAGAGGACCGCAGGGCGTGGGGGGGGGATCATATGGGGAGAGGCGGTCCCTAAGATAAGATGGACCCAAGCCATGTAGGGCTTTAAAGGTCACAACCAACACCTTGTACTGCGCCCGCAAACTAATTGGAAGCCAGTGGAGGGATTTCAGCACTGGTGTTATGTGCTCCCTCCTTGATGTTCCTGCAATTAACCTGGCTGCCATGTTCTGTACCAGTTGAAGTTTCCGGGTTAGGCACAAGGGTAGCCCCATGTAGAGTGCATTGCAGAAGTCCAGACGTGAGGTTACCAGGGCGTGTACCACAGCTTCCAGGGCCCTTCTATCCAGATAAGGGCGCAGCTGGCATATCAGCCGAAGATGATACCAAGCGCTCCTGACCACCGCATTCACCTGACTAGTCATGTGAAGCGATGAATCTAGAAGCACCCCCAGACTGCGAACACAGTCCTTTACGGAGAGTGTGACTCCATCCAGGACTGGAGACTGTATTCCCAAATCTGGTTTCGGGCCTGTAACTGCGAGTACCTCCGTTTTGTCTGGATTCAATTTCAATCTGTTTTTCCTCATCCAGCCCATTACCGCTCTGAGACAGTCATTAAGAGGGGAGGCGCCATCTGAAGTCTGGGATGATGATCTGGTCATGGAGAGGTATATCTGGGTGTCATCAGCGTACTGAAGACACCGAGCTCCATGCCTCCGAATGATCTCCCCCAGCGGCTTCATATAAATGTTGAATAGCATCGGGGACAGGATGACACCCTGAGGGACGCCACAATTAAGCTCAATTTTGGATGAGCAATGTCCCCGAGCCTCACTCTCTGAGATCTGCCCGAGAGGAAGGAACGGAACCACTGCAAAGCAGTGCCTCCAATTCCTAACTCTCTCAGGCGATCTAAGAGGATGGCATGATCTATAGTATCAAAGGCCGCTGAGAGATCCAAGAGCACCAACAAGGTCACACTACCCCTGTCGGTACTCAGGCGGAGGTCATCGATCAGAGCAACCATGGCAGTCTCCACTCCATATCCTGTCCTGAAGCCGGTTTGAAATGGGTCAAGATAATCTGTTGAAGTTTATTACACACACATCCTCAAGAAGAAAATACAGACCACTCAACAGACCACTGTGAAGAATTTGCACAACACGTTGCAGATAAAAGTCACTCAGATCTGCTCAGACCTAGATGTTGTAGCTGAGACAGTGCCAGTGGATGTAACCTTGGTGTTTGTTGAACCACTGTTAATGTAGACTTGTCTACTTACGCAGCCTGATGATGTGGACAGGATCCTCAGAGAAGTGAGAGCCACTACATATGTGTAGATTCTTGTCCTTCATGGATTATCAAACAGACCAGAAGGGGACTGGCTGAGTTGGTGAAAGGGGTAGACAATGCCTCCCTACAACGAAGCTAACTTGCCTAAAGGAGGCAGTCAGGAGGACTTTGTTGAAAAAGCCATCCCTGAAACTTTCTATAATGAATAATTATCATTCAGTGTCCAACCTACCATTTTAGGCAAGACATTGGAATATTTGGTGGCCTCCCAACTCCAAGAGTTTATGGATGAAATGAATTATCTAAATTTCAATCTGGTTGCTGACCTGGCTATGGAACAGAGACAGCACTGCCTTGGTCACCTTGATGGATGACCTGCACAATGAACTGGACAGGGGGAGTATGTCCATGTTAGTTCTGCTGGACCTCTCAGTGGCTTTTGAGACTGTTGACCATTGTATACTTTTGAGCTGCCTCACTAGAATGGGACCTGGAGGTGCAGTTTTACAGTGGCTCCATTCCTTCCTGGAGGGATGTACCTAGAAGATGGTACTGGGGAAATCCTGTTTGACCCCTGGCCATTGGTTTGTGTGGTCCCTTGGCATTCTGTTTTGTCCCTATGCTTTTCAACATATACATGAAACTGCTGGGAGAGATCATCCAAACTTTTAGGGTGTGGTGTTATCAATATGCAGATGACACCAAACTCTGTTCTTCCTCAGTCCAAGGAGACTGCCCTGATTCTAAACCAGTGTCTGTCATCAGTAATGGATTGGATGAAGGCAAAAAAAAAGAAAGAAAGAAAGAAAGAAAGAAAGAAAGAAAGAAAGAAACTTAATCCAGGCAAGATAGAGGTTCTCCTGATCAGGGAAGACAGATCAGGGAATAATATTAAACTATATCAGATGGGCTTACGCTCCCCCTGAAGATGCAGATTCACAACCCAGGTTTCTGCAGTGACCAGGAATGCTTTTGCACATCTAAAGCTTGTGCACCAATTTCCCCCATTCCTTGAGACGCCAGATCTGGCCACATTGGTACATGCCTTAGTTAAATTCCATCTCGATTATTGTAATGTGTTCTACTTGGGGCTGCCTTTGAAGAGTGTTTGGAAACTTCAGCTGGTCCAAAGAGCTGCAGCCAGACTGTTAACTGGAGCAGGTTACAGAGACCACACAATGCCCCTGTTGAAACAGTCCCATTAGCTGCCAATTTATTTCCGGGCACAATTCAAAGTGCTGGTTATGACCTATAAAGCCCTATATGGCTCAGGTTCAGGCAATTTGGCAGACAGTATCTCACTGTATGAACCATCTTGAGCCCTGAGATCCTCAGGAGAGACCCTTCTCTCAGTCTCACCACCATCTAAGCACAGTTGGTGGGACTGTAAGAGAGGGCCTTCTCAGTGGCTGCCCCTAGACTCTGGAACTCCCTTCCCAAGAAGGTCAGAATGACTCCCTTCCTGTTGTCCTTCCACCAGCAGGCTAAAACATTTTATTCAGACAGGCTTTTAAAACAGAAAGTCTTTAAAGAATGGGCTGTGTGCGTGTGTTGTACTGGGTTGTTGTTGTTGTTTTGTACTATTTTAATTGTACTGTTTTTAATTATTTAAACATACACTTTTGTATTTTTAATTGTATTGTTCTTTTAAATTGTAAGCCACTTTGAGTCCCAGATTTGAGGGGAAAGTGGTATAATTATCATCACCATCATCCTTCACAGAAAATGCTGATTTCTCTGCAAAATAACCATGTATGAATTATGCACAGAATAAGTCCTACACCGCGAATAGTCAATAAAATTGAAAACTGTGTAATCCTCACAAACTTTATCACAGTGGGAAGAAAATTACTAGATTTACTCATTGTTTTCTTTGAGAAGAAAAATAGGAAAGAATTATATTCCTAAAAAGGAGCAGCTCAAGATTCTAGTGAGCCATGTGACTTCTTCCCCATTAGCCAGTCCAAGATTTAGGCAGAAAGTTGATGTCTGTGTATGTCTATGTCTCTGTGTGAAAGAGATTCTGTCCCAAATTCCTCTCCAATTTTATAGGATAAAACAGGATTATCATAATAATAATAATAATAATAATAATAATAATAATCTGGGACAATACTTTTTCCGATGGGGAAATGAAAGGAATGAAATTATAGTCTAGCATCATATGGCCCCAGATCCCATCTGATTTTGGAAATAAAGCAGGATCAGCCCTAGTCAGTAGTTGGATGGGTGACTGCCAATGAATACCAGGTGCTGTGGGCTGTATTTCAGAGGAAAGAACTGGCAAAATCACCTCTGACTGCATATTCCTTGCCTAAGAAAGCCCAATGAAATCTGTGGAATCACTATAAATCAACAAGCAACTTGAAGGCACATACAGACACATAAGACTCAAATCCAAATGAAAATAATTTGATTTTCTATACAACATAAATTAATATTGTGATTTAAATGCTCCCACTATACTAAAATATAGCTTAGTACATAATGGTACTTTGCATGCTGTACGTACATAGACAAAAAAAAATCTATAGGAAAGAGAGGTATAGCAATAGCAACAGCAATAGCAATATCATCTTCATTTATATACCACTTCATATCACATTAAGCAGTATATAAGCAGTTTACAACTGTAAGCTAATTGCCCCCAGCAAGCTGGGCACTTATTTTAGTGACCTCAGAAGGATGCAAGGCTGAGTTGACCCTGAGCCCCTGGCTAGGATTGAACTCACAACCTTGTGGTTTGTGAGTGAGTGGCTGTAGTACTGGGATTTAACCACAGCATCACTAGGGCTCTAGGTATGGTTTTTCTGGAACACTCATGGGATCACTAGCTTTTTCTGTGTTGACCCACTAGTTATTCATGGAGACAAACAATAATCGAACAGCATGGAGACTTTCTGCATGTCCAGAAGTGGTTCAGATATGTTTTTAAAATCATGACAATATCTCAGGTTTTCAGCTATGGCAAAAATTATTTTAATTGGTCTTCTTTTCAGCTTTACCATTTTCCCTATTTTGCATTTCTACACAAATTATCTTGCTCTTTGTCCTCTTTTCATCTTGTATTCTTTTCAAACATTCCCTTGCTTATCAACTGATGTTTTACACTTAGGATTTCTAACTGTAACTGCTACAAACTGAGCAAGATTGGCATGCTATGTAGCACTTGTCACTTATATGAAATATGGTCTTATTTATGAATGATGTATTCAGCTCATGAATACTCTTATATACTTAGATACAAGCTGTACACTTCTAAAGAAAGAAAAAAAAAGGAAAAAATTACTTTTTCTATTTCCTCAAGCATATTTAATTCAGTCAAATTAAATCAAATTCAGGCAGGGTAGTCTGCCAAGTAAAAACAATTACAAAGTTTTATTACAAAAAGCCAAATTCCAAATCAGAAGCACTAGGTATTCCAGTGGGAATCATTTATGATTTCAAGAGATGATGTGCCCCCTTCTTCTCCTTGTGAAATTTTTGCAGTAACTACTACTATTCTAAAAGGGTGGTTTTTATATAGAGAGTGTGTTTTAGTTATATTTTTAACTTTTGTATGTTTTTATGTTAATTTTTGTACTGTTTTAACCAGATGATTTAATTATTTTAAATTTTTTATTGTAAAGTTTTTAAAATGTTTTATCTTGTAAGCTGCCTTGGGTTCCTTTCTGGCAGAAAGGTACCATAAAAATAAATAAATAAATAATACTCTATAACAGTGACACAATCCCTGAAGCATGAGAATACCATGTATTTCTACAAATACCATGGACTGGCAAAAAGACAAATGAATAGGTCCTAGAGCATATCAGAAATGAACTCTCACTAGAAGTGAACATGAGTAAACTGAGGCTGTCATACTTTGGACGTATCAGGAGACAACATGGTTCATTGGAAAAGACAAAATGATTGGTAAAATGGAAGGCAGTAACAAAAAAGGAAGACCTAACTAAATGTGGATTAATTCAATCAAGAAAGCCATGACTCTGAGATTTCAAAACCCACACAGGGGAGTTAATGAGTGAGGTCTTGGAGCTTTCTCATTATTGCTGACTTATGGCAAATATTAATAAGAGGTGATGGAACTACATAGATGTACATTATATCCACTGAAGCACATCATATCCAGGGGTTTTACAATCTATATGAGTCATATCTGAAGCTCTATGTCAGTTTCCCTAAATGGAAAATTTAAATCTGTTTCTGAAATTCTCCTGATCTAAAGTTCATCTTCCCTCCCTGTTTTGAAGTTCAAACAATCCTGGACTTGCTTCTGGTACTGTTTTTTTTTTTTTTTTTTTTTTTGGTAGGTTTGGGTTAGTAACAGAGATGAGCACCACCCCCTACAGTCAGACACGACTTGACAACCTTGTCAACGGGGAATATCTTTACCTTTACTAATCCCCTATCTTAAAATAAAAACATTAGGCATGCTTCAGAAATTTGATCTATATGGATTCTGATATGAACTGACTGTTCTTCTTATTCTTTGTTATTTTATTTTTCTCTTGTTTAAATTTATTTTTGAATCTTTCTATTGTGATGTGAGCCCTGTATCCAAAAACCTCCACAATAAAGGTACGGGGGGGGGATCAGTATTTTTATTTAAATCACCTGGTTTTAAATGGTATTGGAAAAGTTTGTGGAACTTATAGTAAGAGAGGAGGGATACTTCTGCATATCATTTAATAAGGAACATGAAATAGAGGGTGCAGTTTGGCCTCACCTCCTGTTGGCAACTTTTCTGTAGACAACTGGTTAACTGTGACTGAAGAGTATACTGAACTAGATTTGACCCAATATGAATTCTTATGTTTTTACTTGGAAAAGCAATACAAAAGATTGGTTGACTAAATGGTTACAGATTTACCATAGTAACATACTACTTGTTAAATGGTTGTCTGAATTCACCAGAAATCAAGAAGAGGCAAAACCTCAAAATGGTACTGGGAAGTATAGGTATGAATCCTGTCAATTAATCCCAAGTAGAATAGACTCATTTAATAAATGGTTGAATGATGAATCAACATATAAGTAGATCACACTGATTCAGTGGATCAAATACACTAACAATAAAACTTAGGCAGGCTTTAATTTCTAAAATGCTAATATACCTTTATAAAATGTCTGATGCGTAAAGACTCATTTAATAAATGGTTGAATGATGAATCAACATATAAGTAGATCACACTGATTCAGTGGATCAAATACACTAACAATAAAACTTAGGCAGGCTTTAATTTCTAAAATGCTAATATACCTTTATAAAATGTCTGATGCGTAAAGACTACACTGATTATTTTCTATGGATATTTTACTGTTTTATAACATTCTAATAAAACTATAAACATTATTTTCCATCATCTCTTTAAGGATTTACCTCTTCTTGTCTTGTACTTTATATGCTCTTTCCACACACAAACATTTTTCTTCACATATTTCTTTATATTCACACAAAGTTCAAACACTGAAGTCCAAATGAAGTGAGAGAGTACTCCATGTATGCGGAGATTAGAACATGTTCAATGATTGAAGGAAAAATGAGGAGGCCAACTCTTGCCTTGATTGGCAGCATGGGTGCCAATTACAGGTGGAAGAACCTTTTCAACCTCTTTTTTTTCTTGGACAACTTCACATGAGAGTTGGTTGCACATATGTTTTGGGATTATCTGTTGTTGTCCCTTCCCATTCCCTTTGTTCCAGTCTTCCTTGCATTCTCCTAAACTGAAGTACAAAAGTAAATGTTTCAACTCCCTGATATCATTTTTTAAAATTAAGTGCTTTCCTGACTTGTGGAGCTTTAAAAAATTATCTGGGAAGCAGAATTGCAAAAGAATTGTCATGGCTTAGAGGATCTCATAAAAATTACCAATTTGGCATCTCATGGGTGTGAAACAAAGTGCAGCCCACCTCAGAAATTCACACGTTGGCAAGGCCTCTGATAAGTTTCATATGCATGAAGAGATGCATACATTTTTAAAATGTGAATGGTTAAAATGCATACAGTTAGAGAATATTATGCAAATGGTTTATTCAATTTGGGTGACGTGTACAAAAATACATATATAAGGAAAGTAAATAAATGTATAAATTATGGGAAATGCAAAGTGATACTAGTAATGAATAGAAAGGAAAAGTCTTGCAGCCTGGCAGCTTGGGCATGCAAGCCAAATATGAAGAAATGCTATGAAAAAAAGACTGGGAGATGTCGACACCCTTACTAAAAACATCAAGCATAATTCAACCAAAGTGATTTATTTATTTAGTATCACAGATGGCTAGACTCAGTCAAGGAAGCCATAGCCCTGACTTAACAAGACCGAGGCAGGGCTGCTTATGACAGGATAACTTGGAGGTCTCTCATTCATGGGGTCACTATAAATTGAAGTGGACTTGTTAGCAGTTAATAACAATAACAACATCGGTTATAGAACCGAACAGAGCATGCTAGAGGCTTCTGATAATCTTCCATCTCTCATCCAGGCACTGACCAGACCTAGACAGGATTAGATTCAGGAAGGTATCTGTATCATGGACATTCTGAAGTTGTGTTGCATGAGGATGAAAAGGAGCACATTCCTCTGTGCTTTTGTCAATGTGGCAGGGAGCCCAGAGAGAGAGAGCATGTGTATTTCATGAGAAAAGACTCAGGTTCAGTCCCTAACACTTGCACTTAAAAGGGTTTCACACATGAAGGCTGGAAAATTCCTTAAAAAGCTGCTGCCCACTGGAGTAGACAGGACTGGGCCAATATAAAGTAGCTTTATAGAGTTGTTGTTGTGTACCCTCAAACCTGTTACCCAAAAGGACACCCACAATTTAATATGTTTCAGGGGAATTTTAATAGCTCAAATATTGTGGTTGGGGTAACAGCAGCCTTGTAATAGCAACCCTGTGCTATTCCAGAATTCCAGAAGCAACTTTCAAATTAGTTTTGTAATTTATTAAGGAAAAACACAACATACATACATAAGCACACACACTCACACACACACACCCTAACGAAACAAAGGTGGTAAAAGGTGAATAGTGCTAACAGTGATACTTTATGGATTTGTGACACTTGAATCCAATTGATGCAGATCTGGAATAGAAATGAACTCAATAGCTGCTTTGGCAAGTGGATTGGCCAGTTTATTGAGGAGCCTAATCAGACCAACAGCATCGACCTGCTTACAAATTAGATTGAGGGGCTATTGTGTGAGCACTAATAATTATACCCCAAATCATGTCCTGGGGGCAGAAATCAGTGACTGAACAGATTAACATCTATGCCAAATGGTTTCCCAGGAAAGAAGATTGGATGGGAATTGCAGTAGATGTGTTGATTATTGTTTTGCATATCTTTGATAAAAGGCTGCTAGCTATAGTACATTTTCAGAGATTGGTATAACTTCCTCAAACAAAAGGCAAATCTGGCTCTTACAAGAGTGTCCCCTGTCTGAGTAGGTATCACCATCTCCTATGGCCAAATCTCATTGCAGTGGGTGCTTTGTTTCCTCCCTTGCTGGGCCAGATGTCAGCTGTGGGGGCAATCCCAGGTCACCCACAGGTCACTTTCCTCAGTGTCCCTTTTAATATTAAATTGATATCAAATATGATTGAGGGAGGGAGTCTAAGCCTGGGGTAACAATTCATTTTTGACTTTTGGTGACCCTGGGGGAAAACACATGTTTTTTGGGTTGGGAAGGGGTTTGACATTGCCTTCCTGTAAGGCTGAGAAAATGTGACTTGCCCAAGGTCACCCAGTGGGTTTCCATGCCCAAGTGGGGGGTTGAACCTTGGTCTCCCAGAGTCCTAGTCCAAACCTAAAACCACTACTCCATGCTGGCTTTCTATAAGTTTAAACTCTATAAGTTAATAATGTTTGTACAAGGGTATGCCTTATGCCAAGGGTAGGCAACCTAAGGCCCGAGGGTTGGATGTGCCCCCCTGAGGCCTATGGACCAGCCCCAGCCCAGTCCTGCCGCCACTGCCACCCCCCTCTGCCCGCCACTGCCACCCGCCATGATGATATTGATTATTGTTGTTATTACTTGTTCTTGGGGTTTTCTTGGCAAAATCTCCACAAAGGTTTTGCCATGGCTTTTGGGGGGCTGAGAGAGTGTGCATGCATATTTTTTATTTTTTATTTATTTATTTATTTTTGGTGCTTTGGGCCCCCAATTGTCTGAGGGACAGCAACTCGGCCCCTGTCTCAAAAAGGTTGCCTACCCGTGCCTTATGCCTTAAAGACAAAGAAAAACTCTGAGTAAGATGGGAGGAAATGTTAAACTTCTGTTTAACTTGAATGTAATAGAGACCATCCAAAATTATATACAAAATATTCTCTTATATAAAGACAAAATAACAGAGCTTTGCATTGGAAAAAAAAGTGCACAAAAGAAATTTCAGGATTTCAGTCTTTAAGAACAAGAAAATTACAGAAAACAATATTTAGAAATTGTTTGTGACCAGCTATTCTTCCTGTCTTCTTTATTTTGCAAAGGCATTTTAACATGGAAGCAATGTCTCTCTTTAAAGAGTTCATCATCTCCCACTGCTTACATCCACCTGGAGTCATAATCCTGCCTTTGTGATATCATAATAATTTCCACATCAGTCTGTTGGGAGGATTATTATTACTTTAACTGAGAGGGAAGCAGCAGGGAAATCTGAAGAAATCCTCTAAACAGAATGTGTTTTCAAAGGTGAAAGTGCCCACAAACTTTTAAAACAAAAACAAAACCAGATAATACAAAAATAGTTTCTTTTCCAAATGATTTCTATTAGAGGCATATAGGAAGGAGTTTTGAGAAAATCTGTTAGACTCAAACTCATTGAGATTCTTATTTTTCTCATTCCAACCTCACTCTAAAACAGTAATGTGTGACAGTGGGTGTGGGTGTGTAAATACTTTTTTTTTAAAAAAAATTATGAACATATTGGAAGTGCCTAAATTTGTGAATTTCCAGTAGCGATTTGCATGCATTTTCATGTTCCATTTGGAAAGGTGTTGCACAAGAGGCTTGTGGCAGGAAACTGCCCCCTCCTAGGTAATTTCATGGCCAATTTGCATTTTAAAAATTAAAAGCATTGTTAGTTTATTGTCAATCTAAATGAAAAACAGTTCATATGTTCATATAAGACATTTAGTGCCCCTCTTTTGTGCAACTCTTTATTCTGTAGGGTTTTGTGAAAACACTTTTACAAATTCCAGATTTATTCAAACATTTACAAGAAAGGAAAGGGGATTAACATCAACAGTTCTTCAGATAGTATTGTTGATCCTGTCAAAATACTCTCACATTATTCTGAGTGTATTGTATGGCCCTACACAATCATTTTTGAAATGAATGTGAAGAGATGAAAGTCCTAAAGCTCAGGTTTCAAATACTTAAGAGAACAAAATAGCTGACTTTGGTAGAATATTGTCATTGTGTACAGTAGATGTTATCTGCAGATATATCACCTTTGTGCAGTAATCTCTACAAGAGGCCATGAGATCAGCAGGATTAACAGTAGTTGGCCTAAGTATCCTTCATGGTGCTTTTCCAGTAGGATGAATTACTACTAGATGGATCTCAGGGAGCAAAGAATTTTTTAACCTTTGCATTGAAGCTAAATTCATGTAGGATAAAACATTTGAAAGCCTGAGGAAAAATAAACAGAGGCTCATAGATTCACACATAGTGATGTTAAATAACAGGTGCCACTTGATTTGATATTCTACTACTATTTTGCAACCAATATATGCCAATTGCTTTAGATACCAGTAGTTTGCTTTATGCTAGCAGTAGATATTATTGTGGTGCCATATGAGACTGGGCATCAATCTTTTCCCTCTCCTCATCCTATGTCATAAGAAGTCTGCTCTTTAGTTAGCCATGGGGCTGGCCATGCTAAATCTGATGCACATACGAGCTTGAAATAGTACAGTTTCTGGAGTATTTCATGCTGTCTTGTACAGATTTCGGGACATAGAGAGTGCTTCAGTGGGAAAGAAAGATTGCTCTTTCTCTGTTTTGCTGTTTCACATTAGCAGATACCCCTCACTGGACTTAGCTCTTCACTATTTTGAATGGAAATACCTACTATAGCCCAATATAATTTGCTAGTGGTTTCCTTGTTATTAATACAGTGCTTTCATGCTAATAACTTTGTCAGTTTAACAATGTTATCCAGATCTTAATCAGCCTGTCTGATATATGTAATAACAATAAAACATCTACTTATTTATTCCACCTACATCTCTGTTTTTCACAGCCTATTGGATTTTAGTCATGTCACCCTTCTTTATTAATTCCCTTTCCTCCTATATTAATAGTGCTGCACTTCGACATTAATTATATTACCAATAATCAGAAAAAAATGCACTTCCACTTTTACTGAAGTTGAATATTTACAATACAGTTAGCATTGCAGTCTCTTTTTACTTATTGTTATATTGTAGGCTTTATAATTTCCCCCTTATGCTCTTTATTATTTCCTTAGAAGAGCAAAAGGTAAAATAATTATGAGATAAAAAAAAAAAAAAACTACATAGTCAGAGTCCAAGTCAGAGTCCAACCCAGATTAGTTCTTGGCAAAATAAAGGGCTTTGTATGGATGACATCTATTAAGTTAGTAGTAAATGGGCTAATCATATCTACAAAGTAAAATATTCAGTAATTTGATTCATAAAGGTACTCCTGTTTTGCCATAAAATTAATGAGCCATTAAGTTGACATTACTGTGGAAGCCTCACAGATCATGTAAGATCTACAAATTCTTCACATATGCAACCTGCATCCAATGCAAAATGCAGCACCAGTAAAGTCACATCTTGATCCACATGGCCTCTGAGATTGGATACAGACTCATCCAGCACTTCTGTAGTGAAGAAACAGGAAGGAAGAATGAGAGGCCTTACACAGGATGACCCAATTGGATTCCATATTTACCAGTGACTCTAATAATTCTCATAACTAAGGATATGTAGGATGTGAAAGGCCTTCAGAAAATAGATTATTTACAGTGGGCCCTTGCTATCCATGGGGGATCCGTTCTGGACCTCCTCCCCCCATGCATAGCGAAAAATGTGGGACCTCAAGTCCTGTTGTTTCCAATGGGTGTGCACTCCCACACATGTTGGTGCATGCACATGTCACCACTTTTAGAGCTGGGGCTTGCCATTTGTAGAGGCTCAAATCCATGGATGGTAAGCCTGAGGATGGAGTTGGTGCACTGTATATTTTTTTCTGTTAATAAATATGCTGGTACTTGTTACTAGATTCTCAGGTGGAAAAAAGTGAGGTGAGATGAAGAATGGTACAGCTAACAAAGTAGATGTGTTCCTGGACATTACCTCTTTAGCAGAAAAGTTGGCACCAGGGGCAGAAATAATATGGAAAGAATAGCAATAAATTCCCACACTACAAAAAAGAAGAGCAACTCAAAATGTTTCAGCAAATGTTTATTCAAAAGTAGCAATATGTACATGTGAAATGAATGAACCAGGTCAAATAAATATTGCCCAAGTAAACAAAATAATAATTTCTAAACCTTCTAGACTAAACTTGAAGACTTCTTCTTCATAAATGTATCCAGGGATAACTTTTTCTTTCATCAGCCTCCACTTTTCTTTTGTTTTCCATTTCATGGCCAAACTTATAGACAAAAGTTTTTAATATGCTGTGGGTAGCTGGTGAGACAGGCTTATCTGTTCTCCCCTTTTCTCTCTATTTTGCTGTTCATACATGCTCAGTAAAGGAGTCTGGAGACAGCTGCTGTCTTGCTTGCCTATTGTATACAGGCATATGTGATTACAATATTGGCTGAAAAAGAATTCCAATCTTTATCAGCACAATTTTTTTTTTGCATTGTTCACTGCAGTGCAATACAATGCCAAAAGCCTGTGTTTTTCCAGCCCTCCTTCACCATCCTGCTGTGCCAATGCTGCTTAAAAAAAACTCTTCGAGCTAGAAAGAGGACAAGAAGGGGAAAAGTGGGGTGTGGGAAGGATGGACAAGCATTAAAAATATTTGCTAAAAGGACCTTCACAGTCAGAGGTTTTAACTGGCACATGGCTGTAGTTAACCAGCATGAAATAGTTGGTGGGACAAGTCAATCTATGCAAGGGAGCTTGCCTCTTTCTTTTCACCAACTAGGGAGATGGAAATTGTAAAACAATTTGAATATCCTCACAGAAACTGTATTTCCTGCTTTAAAAATGTACGAGAATTTAAAAGTGTTCATGATGAACTGGATTTCGCAGCTTATTGTTTAGTTATTCCTTGATTGAATGATACCTTGATTGGATAATTTAAGTAAATCTGTGTAATCAGCAGAACAAAATAATAATGAACAATTCATTACCTATTCAACTTGCTGATAACAAAGTTCAAGGAAATTGTGCACAGGTCTGGAAGAAGAAGATGGTATTACAGTCTAAGAAACACACGCATAAAACCAGATTTAAGGATTAAGGATTTTAGTTCTACTTTGACAAATAGCCAATGATGTCTTCAGTCTTTACGATCCAGCTGAAATGACTTCAAATAGTAGGTGATAAGTTGTACTTGTTATTCATTTTGACCACTGAAAATGCAACCATAAATTTAATCTTCAGAAAACCATATTCAGATTGAATAATATGTAAAAAAATTAATCTGAGCAAGACAAGGTGCCTTTATTTTATTTTTACAATACTTTTTATCCAAGGCGTTGAGATCAGCTTACAAATGGGATAAGGTCCAGTTCAAATTTTATGCAATTGGGCTTTCATTGAAATCTCTGCAAGGATGTCTTACTTGATTACATGATTATGAGTCAATGCTGTCTACTCACCCTTATGATTAGTTAGCTTTCCCCCAAATCAATTTGTTACCTGATGACCTGGGCAGGGGAAAATCTTATATGTACAGGTTTCCATGAGAACTTGAATCCTGATTCCAAAGGATTCTATATCCCAAAGATGCCAAAGGGGGTTGGACTGGATGACTCTTGTGGTTACTTTCAACTCTATGATTCTATGATTCTGTGCCAATGCATGTAGAGATCAACATCTAGGAGTGGTTAAGGTTTAAGAGAATTTTCGTTAGACTTGTACCCAACCTTCTCAGGTCCATTGCCATTGAACTACTGCTGTCAGAATCACTGATCCAGAATGTTTGGCCCACAGATCATCAGCTGCTAGTCTCTGGAGAGTTTCCAGGCAAGAAGGAAATAGTTGTAGTCAACAGGCTCAAATATGGTACTAACCCCTGGCACACTGGGGGGAAAAAACTACCAGTTGCCCACATCTGTTAGCTTGAAAGGCACAGGTTTAGACCTTTCTGTGGGTAGCAGAAAAGTTGATTTGGAGCACAAATGGGCAAGTCTGGCCCTCTATTTGTTATCCTAGTTAGTTCTGATAGTGGTTGCAATCCAAGAATAACTTGAGCTCAACAGTGGTACTGGGTGAGCCTAATGTCAATGATGAATCCACTCTGGGTCATATTCCAAGCTTTAAAGGGATATCCAAGGTCCTAGAGCCAATTTTGAAACAGGGATCAGTAGCTTGGAAAGCTTGTTTATGTATGTACTAAAATCTAACCTGGATTTACCATGCTACTGATACTGGCTCCAGTCACCTTCAATGGAAAGCCACCAATTTCTTTTCCCAGTCTAGAAGTAAGGGATAAAGTGGTTCCTTCTCACTTGTATAGCCAAAACATAAGAGTAGGAGGCAGTGATGGTGGCAGAGTATAAACAAATAACTCAGAACTCATTCCAGACATGTGCCACCATGCCATGCATAAAAGTTCATGTGTCATAAAAGAATATTTTCTGTTTTAATTCTTCAGTGACATTTTCTGTATTGCTGAAACTAAATCATAGACCATGCCAGGATTTTTCCACTATGCCCTGCCCCTTGCTAGTTTTTCTTAACATGTTTCACCCTGACACAGAATGAACCTACTAAGTTTGCTAACTATTTCTTGATTGCTCAAAAAAAAAAAAACCCAAAAACTTATCTTTTTGCTGATATTTTAATTTTTTTTTAAAATAAAAACTAACCCACTGCCAACAATTTTGCATCTCTAGCTATTAAAGTAATTTCCAAGTTCTTTGTCTCTGTTTCCCTAATTTGCCTATTTCCCAATCCAAACAGCAGAGAGGCCTCATTTGCTTTGAAATATTTGAGGACTGACTGGAATCCTTTCACTTCTTTTATTTTTTGTTTGTTTGTTTGTTTAGCCTGCTTACATTTGCATGAACTAAAAGGAGAAGATTTAGACATAAATATCAGCTCTAGTAAATATTTTTGAAATATTTTCTTTCTTTGGAAAAACTGTATTGAAGAATATATCAACAAAATAGTGATTTGGAAATGCTGAGGAAGAGTTGCATTCTGGTAACAGAAAATACTAGTAATTCAAATCAGTGGTCTCTGTACTTAGGATATCCATTTAAAAGTAACTGAAGAGAAATATTTAGTCCATTTGATTTTTGTATATCAGAGCTAGGTCCAAGTGGTACATATTGCGTTGTTGTTGTTTTTTTAAAAAAATTACATTCTTTGGAGGAACAATGGAACTGCTGATTTCAAATTGTGTGTTTCCTTGTAATTACAGATTTGTTTTGATAGTACAAGACCACTGAACATGGCATTATGTAAACATGTATAACATTGATTTTCTCATAGTTTTTGGAGAATAAGGTTTATTAGGCTTCTTTATATTTTCATATCTTTTGTCTGATTTTGTGTTAGGTTCTACTTTGTCCTTCCTTTCAGCCCTCCTTCCCTCCTGACTATACTCAAAGATCCACTGTTTACTGGCAATTTATCTATATAAACTATAATACCACCTTTTCCCCTAGACCTGTGTGCAGTTTCCTTGAGACTGTATTTCATATAAGTACACATCTCTGTCTCGCTGAAACAAAACCGAAGTAATTCACTGTTAGCAATGTTGTTCATTCTCTGTTTTTCACTGCTTCTGTTTGTTTTCAATAAATCTGGAGAATATGTATTTATTTAAAGCATTTTCGTGTGATCAGGACCCCTGGTGCATAGGAGAAAAATTCCAAAAATATCCTCAGGCATGACCTACAGTTCAGCTACACCTCCTCTTCATAGCAAGAGATTTCAGACATGATTCCTGTAAAGTATTTCTTCTCCATCAACCTTCATGCATGGGTCCTGACCACCCAGTGGTAGCTGGTGGTGTTGGGACAATGGATTTGAAAAGAGACTAATGAAATAAAGTACTATAAAAGGCTTTATATAAATACTCAAAAGGTAACAAACAACATATATAACAGAATCATACAAAACCCATATATATATATATATAAGACAAAGCATAATAATAATGACAAAAGTAACAAATAGCAAATAACATAATCAAATAACACAAGTATAAAGCAACATAAAGTAAGGCTAAGAATAGAGTGAGCAAAAGAGAGAGAGAGAGCTCACTACAGAAACAGCCTTATTAAGGCTCAGAACTTGATTAGAGCTATACATATACAGCTGTAGGTCATCTGTGTTCTCAGTAGCTCTCCATTAACCCTGTAATGGTTGTTAACCTATAATGGCTCAAGTGTAGAGCTTGTTACTATTCCAACACCCTTTCTCAAGCTCTATCAACTGAGTCATTACAACAAATAAGATCATTAACAAAAATTAGACATGTTCAACATTTCACGAAAGAATATAAATTTTTGTGTCTTCAATGGCTTAGTTAATATATCTGCTATCATTTCATCAGTAGGGCAGTATTCAATATCAATCATTCCCTTTTGATACAAATCCCTCACTAGTTGACATTTTAATCCAATAGTTCTGCTTCTGGCTTTAGTACTTTCTCCTTTACATATTGTAATGCAAGCTTGATTGTCTTCAAACATTACAATTGGTACAGGTTCACTAATGCCAAAGTCCTTTAACAAATGAAAAATCCATTCTAGTTCATTGCATGCACTTGCTGCTGATACACATTCAGCTTCTGCTGATGATTGGGCCACAATAGTCTGTCTTTTACTAGTCCAATCGATGAAATTATTCCCATAGAAAAATAAATATCCACTAGTTGATTTATAGTCCGTTGACTCTTCTCCCCAACTTGCGTCCATATATGCAACCAATCTAGGATTTTCACAAGATTATAATTTTAGTTTTAAATCCTCTGTTCCTCTCAAATATCTCGCCAGTCTCTTCATAGCGCACCAATCATGATGGCTTGGTGAACTTGTTTTTCTGCTCAGAATGTTGACAGCTACTACAATATCAGGTCTTGTGGTTTTACTCAAATAAAGGAGTTTACCTATAGCTTCTTGATATTTACCATAATTTTCAAATGGTTGTCCATCTTTTACCTTTAAATAAGTTGGTTCCAATGGAGTATTCACAGGTTTGCAATTCTTCATGCCAACCGACTCTATAAAATCCATGATCTTATGTTTCTGACTTAAAACAAAACTTCCATCATTGTTTCTTTCAATTTCTTTTCCAAGATAGTGTCTTATTTGTCCAAGCTGTTTAATTTCTATTTTCATCTTTAGCTTACTAGCTATGTCTTCAATATCTTCTCTGTGTTGACAACATATCAATAAATCATCTACATAAGTCAGAATATACTGATATTCTCCATTTTTAAGTCTCATATATAAGCAAGGGTCAGCCTTTCCTTGTTTAAATCCTTGCTGATATAAGAGATCTGTCAATTTATCATACCAACTTTTAGCTGCTTGTTTAAGTTCATAAATACTTTTATTAAGTTTACAAACAAGATTTTCTTGTCCTTTCTTTTGAAAACCTTCAGGTTGCACCATATAAATTTCTTCAAAAAGATCTCCATTAAGAAAAGCTGTTTTAATGTCTAGATGTTCTACAAACATATTTTTTGAACTTGCAACACTAAGAAGTATCCTAAATGTTACATAATTAACAACTGGTGCACATGTATCTAGGTAATCTACTCCGTATTTTTGAGAAAAACCTTTTGCAACTAAACGTGCTTTATATTTATCTATACTCCCATCTGGATTATATTTGATTTTATAGACCCATTTATTTCCTATAGCTTGTCTATTAGGAGGTAATTCAGTAAGAGTCCAAACCTGATTTTGCTGTAAAGATTGATATTCTTCCTCCATAGCTTCTATCCACCTTTCTCTTTCTAAAAAAGGTAATTTAGTGACATCTTTCCAATCTAATGGTTCCATTGTTGTTTGTAAGTTTTCACAAAATCCATATCTCTCTGGAGGTTTACCTTTGTTAATTCTATCTGATCGTCTTAGAACAGTTGTTTCTTCTATTTCTGTCTCACACAGTCTGGTTCCTGCTTCCCCTTCTGTTTTAGTAACATCCTTTGAAGGTGGGACTACTGGTTGACCAGCGTCCTCCACAGGTAGCCAATTGACCAATTCCTGTGAAACAGTATCTATGCTTTTTACATCAGTTGTCATTATTGACTCAACTGTTTCTTCCATTATATTCCTTTCATCCACACATACTACATTGCAGCATTTTATTTCAAAGGTCTTAGGGTCCAAAACTCTATACCCTTTTCCTCCAGAGGGATATCCAATAACAACTCCAATTTCAGCTCAAGGATCAAGTTTTCCTCTTTTTTCTTTTGGAACATAAGAAAATACTTTGGAACCAAAAGATTTTATATGCTTTAAGCCAGGTTTTCTACCATACCACAACTCAAAAGGTGTTTTACCAGTCACTCTACTAGGAACTCTATTATGTAAATAAGTTGCTGTAACTACTGCTTCAGCCCATAAAGAGTTAGGTAGTCTTGCTTGCATTAACATAGATCTAGACATTTCTTGTAATGTTCGATTTAATTTCTCAGAACTCCCATTCTGTTGTGGGGAATAGGATATCGTTACTTTATGCTCTATGCCTTCTTGCTCCAAAAAGTATTTAAAGTCTATATTACAATATTCTCCACCTCCATCAGTTCGTAATGTTAAAGGTGCTCTGCCAAAATAATTTTTAATTATAGCCACATAGCTTTTAAACTTTTGTAATGTCTCATCTTTATTTTTAAGTATATATGTGTAACTGTATTTGCTTTTAGATTCAGTAAATGTAAGAAAATATTTATTTTTACCTGCAGATAATGGCATAGGACCTACTAAATCTGAATAAACTTCCTCTAAAAACTCCTGATCTTGTATATTAGATTGTCCTGTATAACTAAGAGCCGTTCCCTTGCTTGTATACAGATTTCACATCTTTCTTTTGTTTTATTACATTTGGGAACATTAATTCCACACTCTGTCAATAATTTTTCAATACTTTGCATATTTCTATGTCCTAACTTTACATGCCATGAATAAAGACAGTTTTTATGGTCACAAATATTTCCTCTTGTTTGACATACAGCCCTTTCCTCATTTACTGCTACATCATTAACATCAATAATATAATGAAACCCATCTTTTTCATCAACTTTAAGCACAAGGCCAGTTCTATTGTTGATAATTTTTCCTGAGTCACCTTTAAGTACTATGGTATAGTTCTTCTCTACAATTCTTTTAGTACCAATTGAATTATTTCAGGCTTCAGGAACAAAAGCAACATTTGTTAATGTAAAGTTTACCACTTCACCTCTAGAAGTGAGAACTCTTAAAGGCACAGTTCCAGTTCCAAGCACATTTAGTCTTTGCTGGTTTGCTTGTAATATCTCTGGTCTATTTTCTACATCAAGTTCACTAAAACTTTCTCTAAAGCGACAAATGTGAATGAAACTACCACTATCAAGGAGAAAATGCTGTCTATCATTTACACCCTGATAATCAGATATTTGAAACACTTGATTATTCATGTGAGGATTTTTACTGTTATTAAATCTTTGCTTGTGTTTATTGTTTATTCATTCATCAATTGGTCTATGACTATTAAAGTGTTTTTCTCCACTAAAAGGTAATTTTCTTATAGAAGTGTTTGTTCCTCTGGGCTTTTGATTTTCTATACCTTTAAATCTACAGTATTTAGCAATATGCCCAACCCTTGAGCATATGTAGCATCTCCTTTCTTTATAGTCAGGTCTTGTTCTTAATACTGACATTTTTTCAGCTGTATTACCTACTGTTTTTGTAAGTCCAGAATCTCTTAAATAAGCAATTGTATAATCTATATCCACTTCTCCCATACATTCAAGCATAGCCTTTTGGTTTGCAAAAGAAGATGGCAAACTAAGCAAAATGCAAGTATGAAATTCAGAGTCAGATATTTCTGCTCCTGCAGACTGAAGCTCTGAAACAATTTTCAACATTTCATCTAAATGCATATCTATGCTAGTTCCATCTCTCATCCTCATGCTATATAATTTCTCTTTCAAAAACACTATATTTTTGTTTGATCTACTAAAGTATTTTTTCTTAAGTGCACCATATAGTTCTTTAGCTGTTTTATATTTAATTACTAATGGACTTTCATGATCTTCTATACGGGAATATAGTATCATTAAAGCTTTTGCTTCTTTCATTTTATATTCATGCTGTTTTGACTGATTTTCAGGCATATCTTCATCTATAACATGCAAACAGTCTTGTACTTGTAGGGAAACTCTTAATCTTGCATCCCACATCTGAAAATTATCCCTATTTATTTTTGGGATTAAAAATAAGCCATTACTGTTACTTACACTCTGTTGAACCTTTAAAGTAGACATATTAATTTCAGGTGAACTAGCTGAAGTTACAGACATTTAAAAAACACTTTGTATATGTAAACTCTCTTACCAATATAAGCTTTAATTTTAAAACTTGACCAGATAAAATTCTTGCACTATTTATCTTTGCATTTAAAAACTAACTTTCTTAGCATCAAAAACCAACTATTCTATTCAATAGCCATAACCAAAATAAATACCATACATTTCTCAAAAAATTTGCCAAAAGGAAAACCTCTATTTCAATGAAAAATATTTCCAAATACAAATCACTTTTCAAACCATTGTCTCAAACAACCACTGCTTTAAACAACAATTCTTTTGAGCAACCATCCTCTGCTACCAAATTTGTTGGGACAATGGATTTGAAAAGAGACTAATGAAACAAAGTACTATAAAAGGCTTTATATAAATACTCAAAAAGTAACAAACAACATATATAACAGAATCATACAAAACCCATATATATATATAAGATAAAGCATAATAATAATGACAAAAGTAACAAATAGCAAATAACATAATCAAATAACACAAGTATAAAGCAACATAAAGTAAGGCTAAGAATAGAGTGAGCAAAAGAGAGAGAGAGAGAGCTCACTACAGAAACAGCCTTATTAAGGCTCAGAACTTGATTAGAGCTATACATATACAGCTGTAGGTCATCTGTGTTCTCAGTAGCTCTCCATTAACCCTGTAATGGTTGTTAACCCTATAATGGCTCAAGTGTAGAGCTTGTTACTATTCCAACAGGTGGGACCTTCATTTCATTGGGATGGTCATATGGTCCTGGTTGTGGTCTGATATTTATTTTGGTTGATAGGATTCAGTTCCTTGAACAGCTCTTTTCAAATTCAGACAGAAACCCATAATAGATTTATTATTCCACTCTTTCCACTGATTCACCTATTTTCAGAAATGGAGGAAGACACTACTTGACCATTAGCGAAAAGGGACACCCTAATCATGCTTCACAGGCACAGCAGCTATAGGTTGGAGGTGGCATCAAGTACCACAAAAGCTAATTTTTGAGGTCTAATCACAGTTTGGAAAGCCACACATAGTAATCTCCTTGATCTTAAGAACTTTGGTATGGAGGTTTTGAATTAGTTTGTTTCAGTGTTTGCTTTTATTAACCATTTAATGCACTGAAGTTTATTATTGGATTTTTTTTTTTTTTGCAGATGCCACCTTGAGAGCAGTAAAGTGTCATATAAAACTTTTAAATAATAAGGAAGAAAAGAGGACTAAAGCACTGCTGAATAGGGTTGTTGTTGTTGTTGTTGTTGTGTGCCTTCAAGTTGTTTCTGACTTATGATTTATCATGAGGTTTTCATGGGAAGTTTCTTCAGAGAGGGGTTGCCATTGCCATCCTCTGAGACTGAGAGAATGTGACTTGCCCAGGGTCACCAGCGGGTTTACATGGCTGAGCCAGAATTTGACTCCTGGTTACCAGAGCCACAGTCCAGCACTTAAACCACTAGACCACACTAGCTCTCACTGAATAGGTAGGAAGAGAAAATGCTTAATCCCAGCGCTTTTTTTGTTTTGTTTTGTTTATAGCTTTAGATATACATGCCTTCAGCACCTCTTACTGTGAAATGCATTAGACCTGCCTTCATTGACAAACAAAAGTGTGGGATATATAATTTGGTGAGAAATATTTTCTTAATCAGCTTTAATGAGGAAAAGAAACCCCACAGCATCACTGCCTTGAATAATTGCAGAACTAAGTTTTCTTAAATAAATGTATGCTAACTAAATATAATATTTAAACCCCAGGAAATCATATCTTCATACATTTATTGGTGCATTTTCTCCAAAGGCAATTTTCAACATCAAAAGAATTTTTATTTTATAAAATTGTTGTTGCTGCTGCTGTCAGCACAGCCTTTAAAAATAAATAAATTAAACAATACTTTATTGCTATGTACAAGAAAAAGGAAAAAACAATCAATACTAGCAGCAACTTTCCAAAAACAAAATGATGCTGGGGAGAAAAGGAGACAATGATCTTCACTTTGGAGACTGAAAAATGTTATAAATACTGATAAACATATGAAAGATAATTCCCTCTAGTTTGTTAAGATTCTTTTTCTCCAGATACAATACATACATTCACTCATTTATTCCATTACAAACTGGGATATTTATTAAGGTAATATTTATATACTTTTTGCCACAGTATAAAATCACCACAACTAGATAGAAAGCATGCTATAAAACAAATAATGTATTATTTGTATCCACAAACAAAACTATATACAGGGTGAGAATCCCTGAAATGCTTGGGACCGGAAGTGTTCTTTTTGTTTGTGGTCCAAAATACATTGCAGAAATAATCCAGTTTTAATTACCTTGGCTCTATGCTAAGGAATTCTGGAAAGAGTAGTTTTATGAGAGAGACATTTAGCCTTCTCTGACATTTAATTTGTGAGACAACAAACCAAAATCCCACGATTCCATAGGATGAAGCCATGGCCATTAAAGTCAGGTCAAATGTTGGATTGGACAACTTTATGGGGCACTGGGAGTAAATCCTCACAAACCTCACCATGGGTCACACCAAATACCAAGCCTGAATACTATTTTATTTTTCTCTCTGCAGTCTCTCTCAAAATGGTGACAGGAAGTAACATCATTTCTGGGCTGTTTGTGGGTTTCTGGGTACTTCTTGCATACATTCACACGGGGGGGGGGGGCTTTCTGTATGCATCGGGAGCAAAACCTGCCCAAAAATTGCACTGAGATTTTTTAAAAAATGTATATATTTGGTGAATTTGAGGGACTTTGAGGGACTAGTGGTGGGCTTCAGGATCCAGAAATGTGAACTGTAGGCACTGCATGTAGCCTATGGCCCACAATTTCCCCATTCCCTGCTCCGTGTGTTGTATTTTATTATTATATTGTTAATTGTAATTAGTTTTTATTCTATGTCTTTTTAACTAGATGTTTTAATAGTTCCTTGGTTTAATACTTTTTTAAGGGGTGGGTGGGCTTTGGGGTCTTTGTGGAGTCATATTGTTTGTAATTTTAAATTGTTGTTAGCTGCCTCGATTGTTCTCAGAGGGGCGGGATATATACATTTTATTATTATTATTATGTATTAAAGCTATGTTAGAAAGGCAACATTAGGGTCAGGTGAGTTTCTGATATGTATATGGACTTGGGGCCCTTGGGCTTTTTTTCTCCCCCCTATTTTATTCTTATCACAAACATTTCAACAGTAATATAGCAAAATAATATATGACATCCATTCAATAACTAACAGTCACAAACATATCCTCTGTCATTTATGTGCCAAAACAACAACAACAACAACAACAATACTATCATGAGCTAACCACACAGAGATAATATTTACTTTTAATGGCTATCAGACTTTGAATATAAACAGCCAAGCAACCTGGAAGAATTGTGTTCTCTACCAGGAAATGTATGTATGCAAATATTCCTAGGGCTGTTATCTTAGACTGAGTCTGTCATCTAGGTATACTATCTCATGCCATCATTTTTTGAGCAATCTAGATGATGCCCATATCACAGACAGTACAAAAGGAAGACAGTCTAAGGATAGAAAGTCTAAGAATAGAGAGGCAGTGAAATCCTATGCATCTCTAGACAGAAATAAGTTCCACTGAGTTTGGTTTGACTTACTCACAGGTAAGCGCACTTAAGATTGCGGCCCAAAGTAGACGGCAATGACTCATAATCTAATTTCATTCAGATCTGGTCCATCACATTTCTAGTAGCCTATTCTGCATTAATCTTGTACAGACTCAGTTTAAATATGGAGCTTGTATATATCTAATTAGCTGGAAGGAGAGAAACCAAAGATCAGTACAGATTTTCCCTGTATACTGGAAACTGCCTTGATATATTTCCCAAAGATTATCTTCAGGGTAAGAAATGAATGGAGCCTTACGTGCAAGAGAAATCTTTCCTTCCTTACCACCCACCATCTTTGATATCTTTCCTGTCTACCAGAATACTTGACAGTGCTTTAGACTGTAAATTAATGAATGTAATAGCAGATTAACAATGAAGATACTTAATGCAGTAAAAAGATGCATGTTGCAGAAAGGCTCACTTTGATCATTATTTT
Organism: Phrynosoma blainvillii; assembly: GCA_026167975.1. NCBI lineage: Eukaryota > Metazoa > Chordata > Lepidosauria > Squamata > Phrynosomatidae > Phrynosoma > Phrynosoma blainvillii. The sequence goes on along the minus strand of JANUYF010000001.1, from coordinate 116,828,556 downwards.
TTTTAAAAAAAGGATGCTTAATTAGATGTAGTTTTACTTTAATTAAAGGTCACTTGAACAGGAAAACTGCTTCCACTTTCCAGACTTCTGTTATTTGAATGTGAGTTACCTAATCAATGTTCTTTCCAGCTCAGTGTTCTCTTGTATAAACTGAACTCTCATTTATGCAATTTTCTTTGTTTTCCACTGCAACTTATGTGGATAATAATTACTAAGACAAACTGTCTTTATGGAGGGACTGGCAAAATGGAGGTTTCCAGCGCATGCGCACGCGCACATGCACATGCACACACACAATGGCCTAAGCCGAATGCAAAGGAACTTGCTTCCCCTCCCCTTCCTTCCCAGCACAACCCTCCATAACGTCCAAAAACCTGTTTCAATAGTTTCCCAGCCCTCCAGAGTGCAGGTTTTGCTTCTGCTGGTGTTATTGTTGTTACTGTACATCTGTACACCATCCTTTCTCCGGCAAACTGCGTGGCTTACACATTAAAACAAATGCAACATAATTTAACAAAAAGGTCACCATGAAAAATAGAATTAAACCATTAAAAAGACTATAAACAATTTAAAACACAATTAAAATGTTAAAAAGCAGTTTAAAATACTATAATTAAAACAGCAAACTCTTAAAATCCCTTCCTTTAAAAACCTTCACTTTTCAATGTCTTTGCTTGCTAATGAAAGGAGAGCAAGAAGGGACCTTTTCTTGCCTCCCAGTTTTAGGGTGCACAGGAGGCTGCAGTTTATAAATAATGGAGTTTATGGATAAAGCTTGGAACAGAATTCATCTGCCCCCAAATTGTGTCACTACACCTACAAGCCAGTAAATCAAAAATAAATAATTGTACTGAAGTTATATTAGCCAATTGGTCTGTCTTCTCCTGCCCCTCCTCCCGTGCCCTGCCCTACTGCATCATATTTTTATTTGTGTTTTCTTCCACAGAACTCTGTTCAAAACACATGATTGCATCAGCTTTATACACATTATTAGTGAATGTACTATTGAATATGAATACAAAGTGTTCCAGGCCTGCATTAATTTTAGTCTTTAGAAAGCAGCTGATTTCAGTCTGCAATAATACTTAATGCAAATCCTCTTATATGAAACATATTTTGCTTTCATATTTAATTAATAACTACAGTGACTTGGGGCACAGTGTCTTGGTTTGGTGAATAAAAGCGGGAGAAAATATTATCTGAGAGCCTTTCCTTTATAGAAAGGACAGAAATAAGCTTGGGAAAGGAAAATGGAACAATCAACAGTGAAAAAGGTTGGTTTGGGATGCCATTGTTGAACTGAACATTTGAAAAAAAAAAATTTTTTTTTGTTTAAAAAAAGTCTGATTTAATGGGGAAAAACTTCCCCTTTTCATTGTGTTGGGTAAAATATTATTTGTATATATTAATAATTTGAACATATTAAAATTGTTCATGAATAATTCATATTTTTCAGATAACTATTTCTTTATTTATAGGATCAAATCTTATTCTTTGTAGCTGTTCCTTAGGCAAAGCTCTCATGGGCTCCCAAGAATGCACTAGCTATTTAAGGTTTCTGAGATTAATATAGTGCAGTATAATTTTCTGTGAGGTGCATATGCAATCTTTAAATCAGAGGTGGAAAACTATGGCCATTGTGTCACACACATTCCTTGGGGGCATTTTTATAGTTCTGCAATCTCCAGCTCAATTACCCCACCCCAAATTAGGGTGATAATTGCTCTACAAATGCCAAACTTTTATTCCTGGAGGTTTTCAGGGATAGCAGAAAGTCAAGTTCCCCCTAATGCCCTCTCAAACACAAAAGCAAGAAAAAAATGGCTGAAAACTGTCAAAAGCCAAAACCAGAATTCACTTTCAGTTTTATATCTAGCCGTGATAATTTAGCAGACAATGTTGGTGCAGATACCACCTGTTGATGATGTACAGAGGCATAAATTGGCCCCTGTGACATTGCTAATGGTTTCTGTCATGGCTCCCCAAGTCACAGACATTTTGTGGCTGGGATACCTGCATTTTGCTCCACCTGTTACATCATGTTAAACATTTGGCTAAGACTAGAAGTAGACATAATGGGAAGAAATGGGGGAGCTGGTGTGGGATCCCTGTGGTGGTGTGGCTGTCTATTTGAAAGTTAAAAATACTGCACTTGTGAACAGCCCTGGCTCTTGCCCATTAGAGGAAATTTCTTGTTTCCATCAGTCCTAGCAACAGTTCTAGCTAAAATCTGAAATCACAATTTCAACTGATATAAAGTAAACTGATTGTCTGTACAGCCCCCCTCTCCTATTTTGTCTTAAGAGACAGATATTTGATGACTCATGTACCTTAAATTACTTCAACACCCCTACCACTACCACTAAAAATAAAAGTTTCAGTTTTTTTCTCACAGAGAAAACCACTATGTTACTAGTGTGTGTGTGTCTGTGTCTGTGTTTAAATATGCATGAAGGTTTTTTAAAACAACAACAACAACAACAATGTAATTTACCAAAAATAGAAAGTGTGGACACAGCAAACGGCATCTAAAAACATGTCACCATACAGGTAAGCCTACTCAAGTGGCTTCATGTTCTGTACATATTCTGTGGCAAACCCAGATTTGAGGCTACATATTATGTAAAATGGCATGTTATCAAATAAGAGGTGCAAGATGAGATTTATGAAATGGGAAAGGCAATGTAAAGCAAGTTCAAAACAGTTCTTCAACAAGTGGTAGCTATTTCAAAGGTGTGGGAAAGTCTTATCCAAGAATGAGCATTGCTCCTAAAAAAGGCTTTTTTTTTTTTTTTTTGTACACATGTTGAACAAGCTAACAACAGCACTGATATTTAAAATTTTCCATTACTGGACTTGAAATATATCATTTATATGTGTTGAAATAGCTACCACCTGTTGAAGAACTGTTTCAAACTCTCTTTATATTGCCTTTCCCATTTCTCCCTACATTTATCTCCTCAGACTCCTTTCTCCCATTTCTCTCTAAGATAGCATTGCTGAGGTTAAATGACCAAAGCTATTTTTAGAGTGCGTGATAATCAAGCTTTACTAACTAGTACAAATTCCAACTGCGGCAGAAGGGCAGCTTCTCTCCCGAAAACTTGCCCTATAGCAAAACTGCAATTCCCTCTACAATCCATAGATCACACTCATAGGCTGTTAGAAATGTCAAGGCAGAAATCTTTTCCCAGACAATTATAGGATCAAAATTGTTACAGTACCTTCTGTTGCAATCTCAGTCATAATGGTGATGGTAAGGAACCTTCTGGTGAAAAGGTCAAAATATATTGGCAGACTATGACAGGGTCAGCGTTGGCTTGTACACGAGGCAGCAAATTAAAAAGTGGGAAGTCCTCTATAGTTTTGACTTTCTTTGGGGGTCTTTTTTGCCTTTTTTTTCTGTTGAGCTGTCTTCTCTGCAAAGCCCTGTCCTGCCTGCCCTCCCCACCTCCCAAGAAACTAACTCCTTTCCCAAGGCAATGCTAGCAGCTCAAACTAAAGTATCAGTTTCTAACAAAAATAGCCAGGGCTCTCAGCAAATCTCTTGCATGGCTTTTTTGGCATCCCAGGCAGCATGCTCAGTGACTTATATATATAAAGTGTCAGGCTCCAAATGAAACAGTAAAGCAGGTAAAAGGAATACAACCCAAAAGGAACTGGAAAGAACTGTTAGAGTTCTTGCATCATCTTTAATATGATTATAATTTTGTGGTGTTTTGGGTTTTTTTGAGGTCTAGGTCAAAAAATATGGAATATAGACTTGACGGTAATCTTATCTAACTGAGCTCAAATGTATTCTTAGCACACTCTTACCACATTCTTTCCGGACCTTATTTGGGTTGAGGAGGGCTCTGTGAAGTCAGCTACAAAGCCCAAAGAAGAAAATGAACTTAGGTAAATTACACCCTATTAAAATAATCTCACCCTCTCCTTCTCTTTTAGTGGCTGTCTCTGGTGGATCAAACCAAGGCTGGATGTTATTCAGCCATCTTATTTCTTAATCCGGTGAACTTGCATCTTAAGAATGTTGGCAAGCTGATTATTATAAGATATAAGCATGCTTTTTAGCTGTAATTGTACTTGTGCAGGGAGAAAAATATCATTCACTTTTTTGGGATTCAAGTGCACTTGTATTCTTGTTTCATTTTGCTTTTAATTAAAAATAGCAAAGTGTCTGAGCAATGGCTAGAGTCCTGAAGAATGCTTTACAGTGTCACAGAAGTCATGGAGTGCGAGATCCACAAATCAACTGAACAGTAATATAAAAATAGTAGAGCTGAAAACACAATAAAACAAACAATTTAAAACACAATGACAACCAGAAAACAGCAAACAATCATTACATACTTCCCAATCAGCTGGTTCCAGTTTCACTGCTTGTCAATGGCACAACTCTGGGGTGTAGGGGGTGCAGACTGCACTGGATGACACCTCAGAAGAGGGGTGACACGTGGTTTTTCCCTCTCCCACTGCAGAGGAGGTGTGGTGCTGGTGCTGAGGCTGCCATTTCTTCTCTGCTGCTGTGGTTCTCAAGAGAGCCAAGCTGGTAGAGAAGGAAGGATGAAAATATGTCTTTCCCTCTTTCCCTGCTGCCCTTGCGCTCTGTGCTGAGCAAGCCAAGGCAATGGGAAAGGAAGGAAGAGTGTGTGTATGCTCTCCCCTCCTTCACCATTGCCTTGGCTCACTTGCCCAAGTTGGCCAAGGCACCAAGGAAGGAGGACAAGCATGCACTCATCCCTCTCACCTTCCTCAGTGCCTCACTTACCTAGCCTCCCCTCCCCAACAACCCTGGCTGAGTGTTTGGGTGGCTTCCACCACCACCACCACAGCCACTGGATGACACCAAAACTAGGGATGCCACTGCTCTTTGACACCTTTGACACCTTAAAGTTCTCAACAGAGCTAGGAAAAACCTTGGCTTTTGACTCTGGATAGTAGAGGTAGGAGACTCTATTAATTTCAGTCTCATCAAGTTTCTTATCTTCCCAGGCCCACCCCCCTGCCCAGGATCTTTCTCTACTACTTCCACATTTAGTGATAATCCCTCCCTGGACAGATAAATACAGAGATGACAGAGCTATTCATATATCATTATTCTTATTATTTAGCACCACTACTGTACATATATTTCACAATTTTAATGCACATTTTCAAATTAATGAAATATGCACTCAGTCACTAAAACAATTTTGAAATATCTGTATTTTTCCATGTGCCTTTTTGAAATGTGCTCATGTTTTCAAGCATGTTACTTCATCTTGCAAACCTTACCAAAGTCCAAAATTTATGGATTCCCAGCCACAAATTAAATTCAGTTCCTATCTAGTTCTGAGAGGTGCAGATTGCATAACTGCATGAGAACGTGCACTGATTTTTCCCTCAGCCATTCCTACTGGAAGCCCACTGGACTGTATGGACAATACTGGACTGTATGGACAAATGTTCTGACTCTGTATAAAGCTGCTTCATATTATTGTATCAATAAATCAATAGTTTTTTGTGGTCATACACCAGCATAAAAAAAAGACAAATTTTTACCATAAGGTACATGAGATACATGACAAAGTGGCATAAAATATAATAAACACATAAAATTCACTTTTTATTATTATAATCTTTACCACCATTTGGTCAGAAAGTTGATATAGGTCTCATTCAGACTGTTCTTATAATGGGCTCAAGCAGATGGGCAGCTTGGAGCAGCCTCTGGTCACAACATTCACGAGTGAGTCCTGATTTCCATGGGACCAGATGGAAAGGAGCTGTTTTTTGCCCCTCTTTTTTTTTGGCTAGGTTTGGGCCACCTTAGGTGGCCCCAGTGCAGCATCTACTGGGTGGTTTGGAGGCATGTGTCCAGAAGGTGCTTTATTTTGTGCATCTGTTTTGGGCCAATATAGTGTCTTGACCTTTCTCCTATGATTTTTTTTAAATTAAGTGCACAAGTGCTGTTTCGCTGAGGCAGTATCAGTGGCATCACAGTGAGGGTGCAGGGGTGCAGGCTGCACCAGGTGACACCCTAAGGGTGGGGGGGTGACACCACTGATCCTCAAACATCTACTTTTGGGCAGAAATCGGCTGTGATATTAATCTGCTTCCCTTTAAAATGCTTTAAAAGATGATGGGAGTGGGGTGAAGTTCAGTGGCAGGAGAAAGGAGAGGCCCCAGAATTTTTTAAAATGCAAATTTCAAAATTTTTAATTTTAATTTTTTAAATTTTTAAATGAATTTTAAAAAATATTAAATTTTCTTTAAAAACATCACATTTTAATTTAAATCTTAACTATGTATATGTAAATACATGTAGGTTGTGCATATGATATTGTAATTTGAAGGTATAATTTAATTTTGCTAGTTGTTTGTCATAACTATTAACATTACACTCAGTGTTATTTGGGAATTACAGTTTATGAGTAACATTAGTGCAAAATAGCATTGCTAAGGATTCTGTATGATGTGAAATGGGAGGAAGTCAATGGGGGTGTGTGTGATACCATGCATTACCGCACTGGGTAACACCAACCTTAGGGATGCCACTGGGCAATATAACACTATAACTGAAAAAAACAAAAAGAGGGGAAGAGAAGGTGACATATTGTTCCAGTATGTTTTGGAATTAAAAAATAAACCTACTTACCAGTGGGAATAATATCTTGTAACTGATGCCAGGAATTGCCCGAAAACAGTCCAGGACAACAAATACTAAGCTAAATATTGTAAGAGAAAATGAGAGATCTTTAAATCACATTTAGGATATGTGTGTCTCAAATAGGAATTAACACTGCATTCAGCCTTTGTTTCCTTTTCCAGATGATATCATGTACCTCACATAAATGTATATAGAAAAGGGGGTGGAGATAAGTAAAGGCCTAATAAACTTACCTAGTGTATTGATCCGTAAAAAAAGAATAAATTAAAAGAAACCACTTCAAAGCAGGACAGATCTATTCTTATCTTTGTGCAGTGTTAATGACTATAGTCACCCCTCCGTTCTCATGCTCTTCAAGTCCACGGTTTTACATATTCACAGAGGGGCCACCTCCATTTAAATCAATGGGGTGTGCCCTTATGGGCACACACAGGCTTGAATATTTGCTAATCTCCATTTTTGCAAAAGCTGAGGGCCAGCTGTACATTCAAATAAACAGTGAAGCAGCTCTTCCATGTGTCTTTTAAACAGGGCTAACAGGACAGTTGTTGACGTTTTAAAATGTACCAAGCCAGTAATTAAAGTACATTAATTGCATTCATAATCTTGTGCATACACATGCTCAACAGATAAGAAAGAAGCTGCTCAAATAAGCCTCCAAGTAAAAGTTATTTATTACAAGGCAGATGTTAATAGGGAAAGTTTTGACATGTGAGAAAAGCTAGATTTCCTCCTTGACAATATAGATTTCTCTGAGTGAGTGAACACTGAAAAAGGTGCTCTGGGAGAAGGAGATAAAATGCTCAAACACCCAGAATCCTGGGTTCATATTGCTGGTGAGTGTGGGACAATCATTACACTGTTTCCCTGATGCAGATGATCAACATTGCTAAAAGATATGTGTGGAGAATGAGGAATTGATTATGGGGTTGCTGATCTCTTTGGCTTACAAAGAGGGATGAGGAAATATTGGTGAGAGTGAGAATTTGTTTCTGCTGAAGACTCTAGTTGTCCAGTGTCCAGCAAAGGCAAAATGTTGTGAATTCATGCTGTATACACATATTTTGACTGATAGTAAACAGGATGGTTTAAAGCTGTATCTCTTTGGGTTTTGATGCTATCTTTTATAGCCAGAACATTTTTTCTATACTTTGTCTTCCACTTCTTATAACAATCATCATTTCTTTGAGGAATATAAGCCAGAGGTACCACCAGGGATCAAATGGAGGTATCAAATGCAGGTCTATCCCAAATCAAAATCCTCTTGCTCTTTCCAGACACCTCTCCCCATTTATTCCACATGTAGACTCTTGCTGTTGCCCCTTGACCACCACCATATCTCTGTGTTTTCTCTCTCTTGTTGTTTACAGTCAGCTACACTACTCTTATGCAAAGCGATAGGAAAGGGAACACACCAGGGAGTGTTTGTTTGTTTGTTTTTAGAAAAGATGAATGGGGTAGAAGAATGAGGGATATAAAGCACTCAAGCATGTTGGGGAGGCATGCAGAGGGTGTCATGCCTAATGTTCCCTCTAGTCTGGCAACATCTCTGTTGCAAGTGTATGTAGTACATCATACTGCAGGATATAAATCTTCACCGGCATACTTACAAGAGGTAGCAGCGTAGTGATGCGGGGAGGGGCGAATTTGAAAATATCCCCCCCCCCCAGTTGAAAAACATGTTTCTTCATTGTTGAGAAATCCTGATGAGAAGAACCCTGGACTGATGAGAACCTTCACTGTTCAGGATTCATTTGCACGTGGTTATTTTTCTCAGAAAGCAGCATTTTCTGTGTAGAAACATTATTTTCTGCACAAAAATATTGTTTCATGCACAGAAAAATGCTATAGCTGAGAATTTAATCTATGCAAATTCCACACATAGGTATTTGGCACAGTAATGCATAGAACTATTATTTCCAGCACAGAAAGTATTCTTTCATCTGTAGAAAATGCTGTGTTCTGAGCAAAATAATCATATGCAGATGACACTATATTTGGAAATTTTCTCACAGTGGGAAGACATTTCCTCAAATTACGTGTGTTTCCTTTGGGAATATGTTAGCAAAGAAATGTATGTCTATGAGGGATGCTGTTTTATCTGCCTGGCTGCTTCCCACATCATGTAACAATTACCCAGGGGCTGCCATATTCAGCTCCACCTCCACAGTCATCTGATTGTGTATGAGTATTTTCCCAGTCTCATTCTGACTGCTCTTAAGTGTAAAGGGAAGAAGGAACGGTCTTCATCCTCAGTGTAGGACTGTTCGTTCATCCCTCGGTGCTCAAGTACAGTCAAAAGAAGCAGAGGCACACACCTCAAGTCTGGCAGCCCCCTGACTGTTATCGTGTACTGGGATGACAAAGAGTGGCATCCTTTCCTTCCACAAGATCCACAGATGTAACCACAGTTAAAGCTGCATATGTCACTGATAGGATGCCACCCTTCTTGGCCCTTGGCTATGCTGGCTGGAAGTGATGATGTCCAGCAATGAGGCCACATGATCCCACTCCCTGTTATGAAGAATAACTAGAAATAGTATTTCTTTATATTGGATGACAGGGGAAGGGATGGAATGGTGGAAAGAAATAGGATTCTAGTAAAATGGAGTGACAGAGTAAAACAAACTGATGCTCAATCTGTAAGGGCTGAACAGTACAATTATATTACTAAACAAAAATATAGAATACTAGTAATATTGGATTTTATTTATGTCTCTGTGCAGCCAGTGCTTTTTTCATATATTTTATGTTTAATTCCAACTTGCCCCAATTCTACATAAATCTGCCATTTTAAAGAAATCCTTTAAAAAAAGAATCCATAATTTACATCCATACTTAATTCTACAAAAAGCAGAATTCAAATATCCTTAAATCAGACTATGGGCCTTTGCAGACTGCTAGAAATAGTGCAAATTGAGTCTGCTTTAACTACCCTGGGTGGCTGCTAGGGAATCATGGGAATTGTATTTTTTTTTCTGCGCCATTGAGCCTTCTCTGTCAGAGAGCTCTGGTGCCACAATAAACTACAGTTCCCATGATTCCCTAGCACTGAGTCAGGGCAGTTAAAGTGGACTCAGTTTGCACTATTTCTGGCAGTCTGCAAAGGCCCTATGTGAGATTAGAAAGAAATGTATGTCTCCTGATGGATAGTCAACAGTTCAGTCTCCAAACCCACTCCACCTGTAAATGTTGATGAAGAGGAAATGTTGATCTTGTGGTGCTACAAATCCATGAAATTGCAGTAGCATCATAATCTGGTTCTGAACTTTCTGCCCTTGTATGTTGTGCTCTTTTACTATTATCAACAGCAGAAGCACCATTTAAAAAAATATATATACAAATCGCAGGTATGAGGGTGCTATTTATTTGAAAGACATAGATGAGGGCCAGAATAGCCATTATATGAATGTGTAACCTAGAACACACAATCCCTACATACCTCCTGTGTAGGGAACATGAAAATTCTTTAATCCCTTATTACTGAGCAGCAGTCACTATGATGAATAGGGATCTGTTGATCAGGAAGACGTTGACTGCCATTCCCACCACCCACCCTGGTACAAGTGATCTCTGGTATGGTGAGAACTGTGACAATGGTCCTTTTTCTGCCTGTCACACCTGAGATCACTCATTGAAGTGGTGGAAATGGCAGTCAGCTGTTTCCCAAGTGCATCCCAAGGAACAGTCCTCCATCAATCCAGCAGCTGCTGGCTGGTAAATAGGGATGGAGGGGCTGAGCTAGGATTCATTGCATAACCCCATAACTACAGTGCTTGGGCACAGATATCTCTCATACAGGAATGCAGCTAACCTCTCCATCAGTTGGTCTGTGGGAGCAGGAGCAAATGTTAATCATGGGAGGCCCTAGTCCAATTATATACCCTTCTAAAGATAATCTGTCCAACAGTGCAACTATCCATGAACATGGAATCCTACACTGTCAGATTTAAGTATGCTATTGGAATACAATTTCTACTGACACACAGAATACAGTGTTGGTGATGACACAAACTGTGGGAGATGCCAGTACATAGGTTTCATCACTTCAGCAGTAGCATTTTAGTTGCATATGTCACTGATACCCTGCAAGTATGGATCTTTTTAACATCACTATATTAATTAGGCATTGCACTGTTACAGCTTTGAGATCCTTATACTGTTTTTCACTTTCCATAGGGTTGATGGCAGTGGACTGTGCAAGGCTGAAAACAAATATCTAACTGATTTCTGAGCTACGGACAGCCTTTGCAGACTGCTAGAAATAGTGCAAATTGAGTCCACTTTAACGGTTAAGGTTAGGGTTAGGGAATCATGGGAACTGTATTTTATTGTGGCACCAGAGCTCTCTGACAGAGAAGGCTCAATGTCTCAGGGGGAAAAAAACAATTCTCATGATTCCCTAGCACTAACCCTAACCCTTAAAGTGGACTCAATTTGCACTATTTCTGGCAGTCTGCAAAGGCCCTATATTAGTTAGGCATTGCACCGTTACAGCTTTGCGATCTGTAGACTGTTTTTCACTTTCCATAGGGCTGATGGCAGTGGACTGTGCAAGGCTGAAAACAAATATGTAACTGATTGCTGAGCTACTTAATTAAAGCTCATACCTTCAGCATGAGACATTTTGCAGATAGAGCTGAAAGGCATTCTTGGGGGAGGGGGAATATCCCAGCACCTTTAATTACTTGGGTCTATATAGATCTGGGCATTGCATTTTGGTTTTAAAATATTTTCTAGGCCAGTGTCAGAGATGCTTCCCTCCCCTATAAAAGTGACATGTAATATCCATATAATAATAAGACCTCAACTTATGACATTATAATTGGCTAAGGTACTTCTTAGCTGTTTGGTCATTGTACCATATCTCCACAGGAAATGGTCCTTAACTTATGGTATTCCCCTCCCTAAGGTAAGGAATTAAGTCTGTCTCTTCCAGGACACTTCATCAATGCTCTTGCCCTGAATTTTCCACATTGATACTGTAGCCTTATACAGTCCTAGTTGGCATCAAGTTTATCTGTTCAGTAAATATAAGGTTATGCTGTAATTCAACTAAAGATACATTCAAATGGATTTGCACTGATAAAGTTGCAAACACGCAGATTTGACTGTACACACACTTATTGTTGATATCTCTTGTATAATGTCAATAGATATGTTTATGTACACACACTTCCTGAGTACAACATAGGATTTACTTTAAATATGATTCCCCAGATCAGAGTAATTAGAAATCAACAAGCGATACTATGAAGGCACATGAATCTGTTGAAGTTTAGCAGGTTTTAATGGAGAAACCTGCCATGGACTCATATTTAACAGGTGGAGGAATCTATTTTAAAAATTCTTGTTCTGGACAGGATGCAGGTGCTGAGGGTCAGAGCTGAAACTGCCAATGTCAAGAATCCATTTTCACATTTGTATTGAAAAATCTGAATGGAGTGACTCTTTAAAATCTGGCAACTTTTAGTCTTTGTTTAGGGTGAATAGGGGATACAATTTAGCAGATCCTTGGTTACTTATGGTTACTTATGGTTGTTGCAGCTGTTCTGAAGAAGGACAGCGAATAAAGGACATTTTAAGAGAGGAAGAGAAAGAAAAAAAAGCAGATGAAGAGAAGAGGCTCTTCCCTAATAGCCCTGTCATTCAGCTTGGCATGTGTATTTCATTTCCCTGAACAATATGTCACCACTTGTGATTGTCAGTCACCAGATTCTTGACCACACTCCAATGTACATCCACAGTCAGCTCTCTAAAGTACCGTACTTGAGAAGGTATTTTATAATCCTGAAGTCTAAAGAAACAAACCACTTATTTTTTCTATCTTGGTAAAATCCCAATTGGAAGCAAAATTTCAAGAGCTGTCAGGCTGGGAACAGAACCCACAACTCTTTTTTTAAAAAAAATAAATAAAAAATAGCGGTCTAAACTTTTAAAAAGGTTAAATTAGAAATCTGTAGATCCCAAAATGTGTTACACTCCAGGACAGTGATTTAATATATCATGCCTTATTTACAGTAAATTGGATGTCCTACTTTAAAGATGAGAATACTATTTGAACAGTCATCAAAGGTCAGTCCTCTGTTTGATGATCCAATATAGGGCAGATCCAGTCTGTGACATTCAATTAGACTAGCTGAAATATTAATATATTCCAAAATGAGAAAATACAGGTTAAAGGAAAGTAGAAAAGCAGCTCTGGGGGAAATAATATCAGGTTAATGATGACCATTTAGGACAGGGGTGGTCAAGATGCAGTGCATGGGCTGCATGTGGGCCACAAGACTCCACAACCTCTCTCCACATCCTATCCCCCCCCCAAAAAAAAAGGTAGACCCTAAAGGACAAATCATGTTCCTAGAATCCTCTGAAGGGCATGATTTGCACACTAAATATAATTTCAGAATTTCCACATTCACACAAACACACACACACCGTAAGAATCTGGGAATTATATTAGAGGGCAAATCACACATTCTGGAGGTTTCTTGTGAAACAGAAGGAGTAAAGGTCCAGAATTTATGACAGATTCTATGGGGGGAAGTGGTGGGTCAATACTAGAACTCAGGTTAGGACTAACTCATATTAGTCCTGTCTCAGGACTTCTAATATTGTTTCTTCAAGTATATAATGAATCATTATAGTAAACTTTTTAGTTGTTTCAAAAAGGCTAATTTTTAGAAGAGTTAACACATGCCCTTTCTTAGTTTAGAGGAGCTAAGAGTATAGTCAGTCATAGCCTGAAACCAGCACACAGGGACTAAGGGCCTTTGCAGACTGCCAGAAATAATGCAGCTTGAGTCCACTCCAATTGCCCTGGCTCAGTGCTAGGGAATCATGGGAATTGTAGTTTTTTCTGAGACATTGAGCCTTCTCTGTCAGAGAGCTCTGGTGCCACAATAAACTACAGTTCCCATGATTCCCTAGCACTGAGCCAGGACAGTTAAAGTGGACTCAAGCTGCATTATTTCTGGCAGTCTGTAAAGGTCCTATGACTTACCAAGCATCAAACAATAATTCCACTTTATTGAGCAATTCAGTATATCTTTTTCCCTCATACAATCCTCATTATTAATTTCAAGGTTCTTTCTAGCCTTTGTTCTTTCTGACTGACTTGGGCTATGAGCTAAATTACAGGCAGAGGTCTAAAAGCTACCTTTAAGAAGAATGTCAATACAGTAGTCCATCCTTATCTGTGGTTTTGCTTTCTGTGGTTTCAATTATATGCAGTCAACCACAAGTCTGAAAATATAACATAGTTCCCATCTACCCATTCCACTGTTCTGCTCTCCACAGTTTCAGTTACCTGTGGTCAACCATGGTCTGAAACATTGCAGGTATATGATTTGGTAGTATCCAGAGTTTCAGGCATCCACTTTGGGATTTAGAAAGTATCTTACATGGATAAGGAAAGAATACTGCAATGACATGCTGAAGCCATCTATGACTGAGAAGTGGTAGGATTATGCCACCAGTCCCAACCGGTCCCACTGGTTGAGTTATGGGTAGCATCAACATGCCATTACTGTATATTTGTTCTTCTTCAATGTAACATTTTTTGTTTTTTAAAAATGTATTTATTCATATAATATAAAAGCGTACAATATGATATTACACGCTATAGCAGTTCTTATGATGTAACAGTAAAGTTCTACGAGGGTATCGTAAAGTTTTCATTATCATCTTTAAAAAATTGATAGAAAATTTGTTTTGATTTGTAGTGTTAACTTATCTCTGCATAGTCACCATACAAATTGACACATTTTCCCCAGCATTTCTTGACCCTCCCAATACCTGCTATTGTAGAAATTTGCAGATTGCGCCTTATGATGGGGTATCGTAAAGTAATAATTATCATCCAGAAGTTATTATGGTATATTGATGAAATTTTGTCAGTGTTATCACTGTTCCCTAAGTGCATGATGGTGAGAAAATCAGCTCACTGTGTCTTTTATTTTTGTGACAGGTTGTATAAAATCCTTGTAAGGTGTAATCTGCAGACTTCTACAATAATGGTATTCGGAGAGTCAAGAAATGCTAGAAGAAATGTGTAAATCTGGATGGTGACTACATAGAGATAAGTTAACAACTACAAATAAAAACAAACTCTGTCAATTTTTAAAAAGGTGATAATTAAAACTTTATGATACCCCCTTGTATATATTTTAGTGCACAACATAATGTACAACAGAACCAAAAATACATTTTTCTATAACAGCATTTTACTTCCCACCCTTCATATCAAAGGTAGTAGATTTCTACATGTTTCCAATGTAACTTACTCATTATTCTAACTTCTGACAAAATAATTGCAAATAAATTATTGAAGATAATTATTGAAGAAATGGTAGTCTTCAAAGTATATAACGAATTTCTTCCCTTCTATTTTCCTCATACAGACTATAAAAAAAAATCACAATGTTTTCTATTAACTTCTCTCTAATTTATGTAGACAATTTTTCCATTTCTGCTATTTGGACAACTTTTAGTATCCATTCTTCTTTTGTTGGTAACATAGTGTTTCTCCAGTTTCTGGCATACAGCTGTCTTGCTGCTAATATCGTATTATGTAGTACCTTAAAAAATGTGTTTTTAAAATCTTTCCTCCATGATTCCCAACAGAAAGAGTTGTGTCTATAACTGTCATCTAATTTTCAGAATATCTCGTATTGCCTTTCTCACAACCACCACATATGGTAGAACGTACATTCATGATCCTCCCATTTCAACATGTGTTTTAACTTTATGCATAAATGTAAATGTATTTGAGCCTCCAAATTCATCCTGATTCTCATCTTACTTTCAATCTTGATAAAATCAGACTTAGGCCAATCCATAAGGTCACCATGAGTTGAGATAGGGCCTCTGCAGACGGGCCCTTTGCAGCATGTTGGAGGCAAGGAAGGGGAGGGGCAGCCAGACACTGGGCACCCCATCCCCTTCCTGAGGATGTCATCGGAGCGACGACCCATACACATGATGGGTGCTCTGATAATGTCCTTCCAGCTCAGCGTCCGCACACGCTGAGCTGGAAGAGACACCAAAGAGGTGTGCCACGTCTTTTGTGGTGCCCCTTTTGTATCTTGTGGAAGGAGTGCTATTTTAGCACTCCTTTTGCAGGTGGCAAAAGGGAGGATCGGGCCCGAGGTGTCCGGCAGCCTCGGCCTCGATCCTCCGCTTCCCGGGGTGGCCCAAGACCACCCATCTGCATCCCCTCATCGACTCAAGGGCAGTTAACAACAACAAACACCCTTTGCCTGATGGAGAAGTCAGTAGAATTTTGAAAGCATGTGGTGAACACTGGAATTTACATGACTTGTATATTTCTTCTTCTTCTGGAAATCTAAAAAGAATACAGTAAATAAAATATTGTTATTTTTATTTCCTATGGATATCTAAAAAGAATAAATCAAAGGATGCTATTCATAATTATTTCTGATTTTAATAAAAATTAAAGTATTTCAATTAACTGATCAGAAGTAAAAAAAAATATTTTTGAGCCCCTTATTTGGACTGTCTTTCTTTTGGACTGATCCCATTTATGAGAAAAGCAATTTTTGATGGGTTTCAGATCAAGACTATGTTGCTACATCTGAGTGAGTTACAGAATGAGGAGCCATATCTATTGTTGCACAGTGAATACAAAAATGAAACCAACAGGTGGAACAAAGGGAGGCCTTTTGTGTTTTGTGGATGCAGATTTTCTTCTGGAAGAGATCAAGCTGCACATCAACAAATACTCTTGAGCAAGGATGCAAAGAATATTGGTAAATTCTCTCACCAGGAACAAGAATGGGCATCTCAATATATGTTGTCATATTACAAGAGTATTGAATGATTTTTCACATTTTGAACTCTTTTGCAAAAAAAATAAGATTGTGCAAAAATGTATTTTGCATAAAATTCAATAAAATTTTTCTTTAAAAAAAAAATCCAAAATAGTCCTAAATGCAAAAAAGTGTGTGTGTGTGTGCGTGCACCTGCAAAAATGCTAGTAATCCTGACTAATGGAGAAAAAACTTTGGAGATTTTTTTTTTTATCATGTGTGAAAACAAAATAAGCAAAGATTTACTTTTCTACTCTTGAGCCACCAGAGTCCTTGGTGGATGTTGGGCTTTCCTCTTCCCCAACACAAACCAGTCTGGCCATTGTTTTACATTTGGGAATGCAAAAGCTACACACTTGAAATAGGCAGATGGAGGAGAAAAGCCCACCCACTAGAAAAATTATTGTTGGGGAATTAATGGTCTTTTATCTTTCACCAGCTGATTTCACACGTGCAGCCCTTCTTTTCCTCACTGCAGATGGAGTTTCTGAAGGATGATATGAAATCTGAAACACACAATTCCTTGAGGTCAGTTGTGTAACTGCATTAAAAAATTTACAAAACAGATTACAAAAAATATTTTTAAAAAAATAAAAAATCAAGAGTAAGAAATTCTAATGCATGTCTATTTTATTTTCCAACACAATGTGAAACACCTTTGTAATTTTTATATTTTACAATGCATGGCACTTGGAAAGGTATTTTTAAAAGCCTGGGCTCTACTAGATTTCACAACCTTTAATCTGCCAGCTGTTGTTTTTAAAATGATCTTTTGCTCAAAGCACTTAGGCACATGGACATCTCTCTCACACTCTTTCACACACATATAAACAAACACAGACAGAGTCTACTATATTCAAATGGGATGACAGTATCTGATATTCACCATAAGGGTTAGTCTTCCACATACTGAATGCTAAAAAATAGAACATCTCAAAGAGTGAAACCGTGATAAAAACAATAGTCCCATTCCACAAATTGTTAGTGGAGAGATGCAAATTCTCACAAGGCAGGCTAATATTTTAATGCTGCCATTTGCTCTCCAATCATTGCTTTCAATGGTTTAATAATATTGCCCTAGAACCAATTTGGTAGTTACAAACTCATAACCGAGAGGCACACATTTGTGACTGCTTCATATTCACAATCTCTATATATCCCCTCATTTAGGGGGGTACATAGGGCCCATGAAAGTCCCCCAATCCACACTTACTGGTCAGCAGCCAC
Organism: Phrynosoma blainvillii; assembly: GCA_026167975.1. Taxonomy (NCBI): domain Eukaryota; kingdom Metazoa; phylum Chordata; class Lepidosauria; order Squamata; family Phrynosomatidae; genus Phrynosoma; species Phrynosoma blainvillii. The sequence continues at coordinate 116,810,850 of JANUYF010000001.1, read as the reverse complement.
TGTGATCAATGGGGTCTGTCCCCCTTGTCAATTGGGAAGCAGCTGGCCAATGGTCCCACCCCCACCCCAACTGGGGAGGGGATGCAACCTGGACACTGTTTCTGCATGTCACAACAGAGATTGTTTATGAGAAGGCGTGTGAATGCAAGTCAGCTACTTCTTGAGTGACAAAGAAACAGACTCACCAATTGCAGCTGCTGCTGACTGATAAAAGGTATTTTTCTGGGAGGGGGGATGTCAGGCCAGTATTCACTATATTGCCACATAACTATGGTTACATAGCAGAATAGTGCATAGAGCAGGGTTGGACAACTGTGGGAGGCTATGGGGTTGCATTAGCCTCCTAGCAGATGTTGGAGGGCTGTACCTGCTACCACAAACCTTTTATTTTGCTATCAAATCCCTCAGTGGTGATATGGGGTCCTTTTCACTATGCTCTGGGTTTCAGAAAAGTCCTCTCCTGGCTAAAATGAAGTTAAAATGCACCTCATTCCCTCAGTGGACATTCTGGAACACCACAGGGTAAAAAGGGTGCTTTTTAAAAATGCAAACATTGTTGTTTCTTACTCCTGTGGGATACAGGGGGCCTCCAAACAGGGGGCCTTCAAACATGCCTTCCACACAATCTAGAGGGTAGTTTGGGTCATTTTGGACCCCCCCCCCAAGACCACAAAAATGGCCCTGGGGACTGCATGCAGACCATGGGCTTCACTTTGCCTACCCTGGCATAGAGGATTCTGACCAAGATAAAAAAGGCAACATTTTTATTCCAAACAGGTGGTTTTTCAACAACTTCAGTTAAAGCTATTGTTGATCACAGTGTTCACACTCATCCCACAATAATCTCCTCTTACAAGATGATTAAAGTGCTTCTGAAATCTACACCTATTTGTCAAAAAGCAAAAAATAGGATTAAATAACTGTTGTGTGCCTTCAAGTTGCTTCCAGCTTATGGCGACCCTATGGCAAACCTATCACAGAGTTTTCTTGGCAAGGTTTGTTCAGAGGGGTTCTGCCACAGCATTCCTTAGGGGCCGAGAGTACGTAACTTGCTGAGTGGAATGTCCATGACTGAAAAGAGTCATGTCTCAAGAGTCATAGTGCAATGCTTAAAATACCACACCATACTGCCACCTAGGATTATATAATAGAGTCCTCCCATTACATACATATACTACCACCATCTAGTGTTCTGGAGAAGAAGTTTCTAGCTTTTTAATTCATGATTTTGATCTCGAACCCTTGCACTTGGAAAGATGGGCTGATATACATTTTCATGTAAGAGAGAGCTCTGATGGCACAGTGGTTAAATGCCAACACTGCAGCCACAAGGTCGTGAGTGTAATCCCAGGGCTCCAGGATTGACTCAGCCTTGCATCCTTCCACAGGTTGCTAAAATGAGTACCCAGCTTATTGGGGGCAATTAGCTTACACATTGTAAATGTCTTAGGGAGTGCTTAGTTCACTGATAAACATTATAGAAATGTACTTGCTATTGTATTGCTATTGCTTGTACATCACTGAAGAAGTCAGCATTTGATAATCTAAAACTGTGACCTCGACTAAATAATACATTTGCCACGTAATCATTTATTTTTGGCTTAATTGCATTTGTGTTTGTTTGTCTCCTGCAATATAGACATCCAACCTCTATTTATAGACCTCCAAAGAGAGGTTGTCCACCATACTGTACAGAAGCCTATTCCACTCTTGAGCAATTGTTACAGTCAAGAGTCTTTTCCCAGTGTTTAGGAAGAATCACTTTTGTCATAGTTTCTACTGGTTCATGTTCCAGTCTCTGAAGATTTTCAATCCCTTTTTGTTTGCTGGTTATTTTAGCAACAGTCGCTAAACCCATGAATCATATGAATGAAGGTGGATGGATATTCTGGAAATTCTAAATACTCTGACACATTCATACAAACAAACAAAATAATCTCTCTTTCCAAACTACAGTTCAGGTTATTAATGTTGAAGTTTTCACTGCTAAAATGATTATATTATAATTTTTGAATGTATAATTATCTCAGCAATTTGTATTAACAGTTCTGCTTTAAATGAGCTTTTTAAAATATATTTTTCAAATCAAGTTGGGGCTTTTTGTAGATATACAGTAGAAAAAGAAAATCTAGTAACTCTGAGGGGTAGTTAGGTGTTATTACCAAGTAAATTTGCTTAATTCACAATCTAATCCTACTGCAGGATACTCTGCCTTGATGAAGACATTACTGCTGCTGAGCTGACATGTTTCCTTAGCAAAAATTTGGAGCTAAAATGGGGTAGAAGTATTGGTTTGCAAAATAATATAATTAATAATAATATAATTTATTTATATATCCCACCTCTCCCTGCGGATCGAAGCGGGAGTACAGAAATGAAAGGGAATAATACAACAACATTAAAACATAGCAAAAAACCATAACAAAATAAAATGATAAAAATAAAATCAATACAATAGAATTATTAAAATTACAATAAAATTACAAGTTATTAAAATTATAATAAAATTGAAGTACCAGTCTGTGCTGTAGGTGGTGATAGTCTTCCTTCATGACTCCAACCAACTCAAATCCTACTGTGATTTGCTTTTTCTCTAATTTTCCACAAACTGCCCAGCACTTGACAGGAACAGGGAAACTTCATTGGCTAGTAAGATGTCAGCTCTCCACTTCTCAGGGCTATCTCTGGTCAACAGTTATGGATGAACCAAAAATAAGAAGCTATGGGCAAAAGACAGCAGTCAGAACCAAGGTGTCAGACAGGATCAAAGGACATCCAAGAGGCTGGGCTGAGAAGTAAGTCAGGACTCAAGGATAAACCAGGGATCTGTTCATAATACAAAATTATATCACTATGATTCCAGTTTAACTGACATCCCAGCATTCCATGGAATGCTGGGATTGGCAGTTTAGAGAGCATAAAAACTCATTGGGTGACCTTGGGTGAGTCACATTCTTTCAGCCTCAAAGGATAGCAATGGCAAACTCCCTCTGAAGAAACTTGCTAAGAAAGCCCCATAATAGGTTTGCCTTAGGGCAGGGGTAGGCAACCTTTCCCCTTTAAGGGCCAAGGGACTTCAGATCCCAGAAGCCTCAGTCATGTTGGCCAATAGTCCCATGTTAGCCAATAGCTCCTGGGATTCTGGGAGCTGAGGTTCCTCGGCCCTTATAGGGGAAAGGTTGCCTACCCCTGCCTTAGGGTCACCATAAGTAAATAATGGCTTGGAGGTACACAACAACAACAATGCTCCTTGCACTGTACTGAAGGAACTACCTTGAGGGCTGGAAGAATAGAAGTTTCACAAGTCTCTTTCCCTCTTCTCTCCTTTGAGCCAGGATTGGTATTGGAAGAGACACAGAATATGGTAGTTTTCCCTCGTCCAGATAGTGATGTGCTTCAAGGCTCAGCAAAATGCTGTGAAGAGAAATGTTCTCATTTCCATTTTCCCCTTGACCTGTCACTACAACAAAGCAAACCCAGCGTTGCAGCTCATAAATGAGACTGTACAGGAATTACTAAACTGATAGTACAACTACAGCCTTCTGGAACTGTGCCTCTCCATCACTATGGTGAGCTTATCTCCATGGAGAACCACCTAAAAAGTTCTGCCAGATGACTCTGTACAGACACAATGGTGCCAACGAAAAACAATTTCTTTGCTGCCAGCAATGCCATGGAGTAAGCTTCAAGCTGGCCCATGTTCGGTTGGATTTATTCTCTCTTTCCACCACTATCTCTGTTGTTGCCATTCCATTTGTTCTAACTCTGCGAACTCCCTAGAAAACCAAGGAACTTAGTTTTCTCTGATCAGTGGGAAAGCGTGTTCAGGAACCAAACATATATCACTATTCTCTGACAGGCAAGCAAGCAAATAAGGCTTGGAGGAAGTGGAAAAACTAAAATAAAAAGAGCAAGACTGGGCTAGAACCTCTCCTTGCTGTGTTGGAGAGCATTAAAATAGTAGCCCTTCTTACAGTGTCAATTGGTAAAGTCTGTGATTTTTACATGGAATTCTGCTGCATGGCTAGACCAGGTCAGTTCACGAATACAGGGAAGTAATTTAGTGCCAGGAGAGCCTGTGTGGTGTACTGGTTTGAGTGCTGGACTATGAGTCTGGAGACCAGGCTTTGACTTTGGATTAACCACACACTCTCAGCCCCAGAAAACCCTGTGATAGGTTAACATTAGGGTCATCATAAGTCAGAAATGCCTTCAAGGCACACAACAACATCAACAAACAATTCAGTGCCAGCTAGTAAGAACTGAAGTGGATGGTGCTGATATGGCCAGTATTTTTTGCTTGTCTATAAATATAGGCTGTGCTACTTGTAGTGGTGCATATACAACATATTTATTTGTGTGAGTGCATATTTTTAGATACCAATTGCACACCAGACAAAAAGCCTTCATTAGAAACATTCCCTGCATTGTATTTTTTTTAAAATCCTTCATATATCTAACATCCAGTTACAGATATGAATGGAACAAAAAATTGTCAATAACCCAACTGAGGTCAAATTTGTTTGTGTGGGACAATAAAAATGGCTTCTAACATTCTCAAACCTTGTGAAAAACTTTTGCTATTGTTCCCAGCAATAAACTGAGCAGCTTTTGAAAACTGCACAAGAATTTTGTGTGATTTTGCCATAAAAATCTGTGCAACTTTGCCATAAAAATCTATGCTCACAGTCTTTTCACTATGCACAGAAAAACAAGTAACTTTCTAGGGGAAGAAAACCCACCTGCATACATTGTTTCTCACCAGTGGTTCCCAAACTTTGGTTCTCCAGATGTTTTGGACTTCAGCTCCCAGAATTCCTGACAGTTGGTCAATCTGGCTGGGGCTTCTGGGAGTTGAAGTCCAAAATGCTGTTTCTCACTAAGTACTTGTGCACAAAATGCATAACTATATTGCATGCTATAGCCCTATACCAAAAATGTAGTGTAGTGTTTGACACTGGCTACATGGGGAGCAAAGCCTGTAGATGGGGGTCTGGTGTAGAAAAAATCTGATGGGACTTATAGTTCACCAACATCTGGAGAGTCACCATTGCCCACACAAGGCCTAGGGAGATTCATTTCTCTTAGGATAATCATACCATTATACTTTGTTACTCTCCTATTTTATTTCTGCTGCCAGAAGCACAATTCTTTCTTCATGTGTACTCTGATCTCAGGCCATTCTGTCAGCTGAGCCAAAAGAATTCAGACAGAGGGAGCATATATGATTACAGCAGTGAGGGACTTGCCTTTGACATCAGTCATGGGGAAACTAGCTTCTGATGCTTGTTCTTGAAAGAATCAGAAATGTACATGTATTCACTTTCTACTAATATTGAACCAAACATCCCCCATTCCCTCTGGGACACACTTTACTCCTTAAAGACAGACTAAGCTCCAGCTGAGAAACACAAGGCTGAACAACTGTTTGTGTATGCTTTTAGATTCACTTCTGAACTCTAAATCAATAGCTTGGTATAAGAACATCAGCCTGATCTTATGTTTACATAATTCTAAGGGACCTGAACAATAAGCAGGGACAACCTGAAATAAAGAGCACCCAGTTTATTTTCAATTTACATCCAAGGAGGGGCTGAAATCCTTTTTATTGATACTCTCCACCCATATGGAATTCTAAATACTATACAGTGGGCCCTTGGTATCCACTGGGGTTTGGTTCAAGGACACACAAACACCCCATGGATACCAAAATCCATGGATGCTCAAGTCCCATTAAAAATAATAGCACAGTAAAATAGTGTGCCTTATATAAAGTGGCAAAATCAAGGTTTGCTTTTTGGAATGTATATATTTAAAAATATATTTTCAAGCTGTGGATGCTTGAATCCATAAATAAAGAATCTGTGTATACAAAGAGCTGACTGTATTCATTCAGAATGACTTGTGGCTTCTGGGACCCACAAGATCCATGCATCATAAGGGAGCCATTGCCTTCTTCACATCCTCAAAACTGTAGATGTTGGCCACTTTCCCCACAGTCAGATTCCAAATTTCTGTATAATATATTTTTATATCAGGTCCATATCACCCATTTTCAGGTTTAAAATCTTCCTTGCCACTCATCACATCAGTTCCCCCTTCTTTTATAGCTGCTCTTTTTGTTTGCCAGTAGGGGGTTCCCATAATTGGCTGTTTGTAATTCAAAGATAGCTTAAAAATCTCTTATTCCAAAGCTTTCCGAAGAAATCTATTTTTAAAAGCCAGCACGTTACCACTCTTTCCAACCTCTGAAAGACCTATCGTTCTCAGATTTGATCTTTTTGCTTTGTCTTCCAGAGTTATACATTCTCATGAGTCTTTACAGCACAAGTTTGATTCCAGAGAGTTTGACCTTACATTCCATTTTGTCTTTTTATAGCATCATGGAGTGAGCCCTTCCTGCCAGACAAGATTTTGTATACAACTTATACACCAATTTTACATTAAATAGTCTTCCCACTACACATCTGTTTGTCTTAAATATTACACCACAACAAGACAGGAGAGATGTTTTCATACCCTTTAACATTTCACAGTTAAAAACTGGGACACATGTGGCCAAGCAACATCAAGATGGCAAAAGTTATTAATGAGGAAGAACACACAAGTTAGGAGAGGCTGTAGGAGTTTGCTTTTGCCTGAGCCTACTGGGAAGGGCAAAATTCTTCCCCCTCCTCTTCTTTCCCTTCCACTTTTAATTGAGCACAAACTGCTTTTACAGATTCAGTTTTCAGCAAGCAAAGGAAGCTAAGGACAAAGGAGGAAAGTGGGGGGACATGAGAGAAACTGGGATATTTTAAAGAAAGTTTAAAAAGTGGAATAACAGAAGATAAATTGGGCCTGGGACCAATTGACCAATCCTTGACCAATCCAAACAATTGAAGGGCATATGTTTGGGGAGTTAAAATAGTCATCACACTGTTTTGCATTAAGCAGTGAGACTGAGACATATTTGATTTCTAATTTGATGCTAGTCCTTTGCAACTGCACAGTACATATCAATTAATCCAGCCCTACCCTGTTTTTAGCATTGTCCCAGACCTCAGTGGAGATGAACTAACTACAACTAGCCTTGTTCTATGTTAACAGCAGGAAGTAGAGCTCTTCATGCTTGTCTGTGTGTCTTGTCTTCAAGTCTCCTGTCAATTTATGGTAACCCCATGAACTTCATATGGTTTTCTCGGGCAAGGAGTACTCAGAGGTGGTTTTGCCAGTTCCTTCCTCTGAAATGTAGCCTTTAGCACCAAGTTTTCATTGGTGGTCTTCCATAAAAGTATTAACCATGGCTGCTTGGCTTCCAATATCAGATGGGATAGCCTTGGCTAAAGGCAGGATATAAATAAAATTTTATTATTATCATTATTATTAGTGCCTTTAGGTTATTTAGGGGTAATTCAGACAGTAAAAATAATCCAGGTAGAATGTGGGTTGAATCTTTGTTGTTCACATGCATTTTGAATGCACCTGATTAAGTTGGGGGGCTGCCCAAAAAACCCACTTAACCCAGGACAATTGATTTGGGTGTTTCTCCCTGAGTTTTCCTAAAAGATTCACATTGTCATCTGTGTGAATAACCAATGAAAATAGACCCAGGATAAACCGGAATAAAAATCTGAATGCGTTGAACGTGCTTCAAATATATCCACATTATCAACTCCATCTTTATTCAAGTGCTGACATGTGTGAGCAACAGAAATAACAAAGATACACACAGATGCGTTTCTGATAAAATATATATATATTGCGAACAACAAAACCAGAAGCTTTAGTAAGATTATTCGGATAATCACACTAAAAAAACCAACATCTGAATAGGATAGGACCTTAGAAAGCCTTATAGTAATAAGTTACTGTTGTTATCATAGCTAGAGCCATGGATGTTAAGGATGCTTGCAACTGTCAAGACCCTTTGAAGGAAATCCTGAGTAGTGATGATAATTACATTCTGGGGAAAAGTGACTCTCTGTGCCCCATAGGTAACAGGGTACTCTGTAGCTCAGACTTACATTGATCTTCATCTGGAATCTGAGAAAGAGGATCATCTGGTTGCATTTTCTGAGGATTCAGATCCACTGACTATGATGAGAAGAAAAAGAAGATGCTCAATTTTTAAGAAATGCATAAATAGAATTCAATGGAATGTGCAAATGTGGTACCCACTTATGAGTGCGTGCTCTGACAAAAAGGTGCAAATACTATTACACTAGGTTTCTTTAACAATTTGCTGGTGTTTAGAACAAGGAAATAACCTTTCCTGAATCCTTGTGGGAAATCTCACAAATATGACATATATTGTGGCCTCTACACCAGGGTGTGGGCAGGGACAATTCTCAGCCAAGTGACTTATGGCTACACTTTTATGGAATTTTGACAATAGGTTTTGGACAAGTTTGGCTGATTTAATAATAATAATAATAATAATAATAATAATATTTTTTATTTGTATACCGCCCTATGGCGAACCAATCAGGGCGGTGAACAACAATAAAATACATACAGTCTAAAACAATATAGTTCCCTCCTCCCCCTTAAAAAACTATTAAATAAGACTCAATTAAAACAATTACGTTTAAACAATGACAATATAAAAATTATAAATAAATATAAACCAACATCCCCTGCCAAAGGGAGTTATAGAGTGTGCATTAAGGGAGATCTCAAGATCTCAAGGTCTCGAGGCCAGGTGATTTAATCTGGAAAATTTAATCTGGATTTAGGTGATGGGGTGTTTCAAATAGTTCTGCTGCTTCTGCAAGCCTCTAAGAACCTTGATCAATCTTATTTGAGTATTACGTGATGGGAGTTTGGAAAATGAGATTTAATGTTAACAGGAGACACTTTTCTCATCTGTATACTAAACTCTTCCATTTCTGACTTAAGATAAGAGCCAGTAGAGAAATGGGACTGCATGTATCATTACTAAGAGTCCGGCATTGTTACTTGGCCTGAGGAGTGGGTCAAGTGGGTATTCTGGAGACAGAGGGAGGGAGAAGGAGAGAGAGATAGAGAGACTAAGGCAGGAGCTGGCAACCTACGGCGCCCGGGCTGGTTCTGGCCCAGGGCCCTGTGCTTACCGGCCCAGCCAGACCCCTGCCGCCGCCGCCGCCTGCCACCAACGCCGTGCATTTCGGCCGGCGTGCGGCTGCGTGTGCCGTGACCACCATTTTGTTTTCCAAAATGGCGGCTGCGACGCGTTTGTACTGCGCATGTGCAAACGCATAACGGCCACCATTTTGGAGAACAAAATGGCGGCTGCGCGCTGCCATTCCCCTCCCGGGCCCGCCAGAAGGGACAACTTCCGGGGATCAGCCCCCGGGTCAAAAAGGTTGCCTACCCCTGGACTAAGGCTTTCCTTTAATTGGCACAGTCCCCTGATCACTGGGGGGGGGGGGGGTCACCATGCTGGAGCTGAATCCTTGGCTGCTGTCACACTGCAGAATTAATGCAATTTGACACCACATTAGCTGCCAGGGCTTATAGCTTGGACTTCTGGGATTTGTAGAGCTCTGGTGCCACAACAAAATACAAATCCCAAGATTACATAGGATGGAGCCATGGCAGTTAAAGCAGTATCAAACTGCATTTATTCTGCAGTATGATAGCAGTCTTTTGTTACACCTTTAGAGATTCAGCACTTAAAGAGTGGAAGCAGCAACACTGGAATGAGAAGCCAGCATTTAATGCTGGTGTCTGATGTCACCCTCCACTTTTGAAATGCTGGTTGATGGGCAAGACCTCGTGAAGACGTCTGAGGGAAAAAGAAATAGCAAAAGAAATGGCCAGAAATGTGTGGTTGGGGGATATTTCTCTTGTCATTCTAAATTATTAATTCTCTAGATTGTAGAGAGAAGCTTTAAAAATACAGTTTTGATTTATCAGGGAGGAGAAAAAGCAGCTGGGAAAGGAAGAAAAATAATTCAGTCATATAGTCTGCACTGTGTCTTCTTGAAATGATATATAAAGAAAGGTTGGCTGACAGTCAAATTAAGCTCAGAAGGCCACTCCCCCCCCCCCATGGCTTCCTTCCATGTATTTAACAGCGCTTTCCTTATTACATGGTGCTTAAAGTCTTTGTGTACCAAGTCTTTTTCGTACCATAAGTAACTGTGCCACCCATATCTGTTATTGAATCCTTCCAAATTTAGAATTTCTTCTCTGTTCAACATCACCCAATCAGTTATCCAATCTAATGCGTTTGCTTTATGGTATAACTCCAAGTCTGGTAAATTCATACCCCCATCCTTTTTCTTCCTTGTCATTGTTAACCATTTGACTCTTGCTTTTTTATTGTTCCATATGAAATTCCTTATATCTTTGTGCCAATCTTTAAGTGGTTTCTTATTATGAATAATTGGGATGCATTGAAATAAAAAGTTCATTTTTGGGAGAACCATCATCTAAATTGTTTCTATTCTTCCTGTTAAGGAAAGTTTCAGTTTGTCCCATCTTGACAGTTCTTCTTTTATTTCTTTCCACTTTTTCTTATAATTGTTATCAAATAAGTCTGTATTCCTGTTGGTTATCCATACTCCCAAATACTTAACTTTTTTAGTTATCATACATTTTGTTATTGTTTCTAATTCCTTTTTCTCCGTGTTAGTCATGTTTTTTGTTATAATCATTGTCTTCTCATAATTAACCTTAAATCCAGCCGCCATTCCAAACTCTTTCAAATTTTGTAACACTTTCTCAATTTGTGTTAATGGATTTTCCTATGTTAATACAAGATCGTCTGCAAATGCTCTTAGTTTGTAATCTTTGCCTCTTGTTTTTATTCCCTTTATATTCTTATCTCGTCTTATCTTATTTAACAATACTTCCAGTATTGTTATAAAAAGAAGCGGTGAAAGTGGGCACCCTTGGCGCGTCCCTTTTTCAATATTAATATTTTCTGTTGTATTTCCATTTATTATCAAATTGGCAGTTTGTGTTGAATATATCTCTTCTATCCAGCTACAAAATTTATTTCCCATTTCCATTTTCTTCAGTGTTTCCTTCATAAATAACCAATTAACATTATCAAATGCTTTCTCAGCGTCCAAAAAAATAAGTGTCATCTTTTTATCATTATGTTTCTCATAATATTCAATATTATTGATGACCGTCCTTATGTTATCCTTTAATTGTCTTCCAGGGAGAAATCCTGCTTGTTCTTCTTTAATAACATCTGTCAAAACCTGTTTAAGTCTTTCGGCTAAAATCAATGTAAATATCTTGTAGTCTGTATTCAATAATGAAATTGGTCTATAGTTTTTAAGTTCCAGCTCATCCTTTCCTTCTTTTGGTATTAATATAATATTGGCGCTTTTCCATGTGTCAGGGATTCCTTCTTCTTTAATTTTATTAAAAGTTGCTAATAACGGCTTTTTAAGTTCCTCAGTAAATGTTTTATAATATGTTGCTGTGAATCCATCTGGACCTGGCGCTTTGTCTTTTTTTAGCCGTCTGATCGCCTGTATTATCTCATTTTCTGTAAATTCTGCATTTAACATTTCTTGTTGTTCTGGTGATATTTTTTCCATTTCTTGCCTTTCCAAGTATCCCAAGATATCTTCTTTATTAAGTTTTTGTTCCCCATATAAATTTATGTAATAATTTTGAAATGCTTTTTGAATTTCCTCCTGTGATTGAAGTATTTCGTCCTCTTTTTTTATCTTTGTAATCAATCTTTTTTCTCTTTCTTTTTTTAATTTATATGCTAGCCATTTTCCTGTTTTGTTTGCTGACTCAAACTGTCTCTGTTTGATGAATTTCATCTTTTTTTCTATTTCTTCTGCAAGCTTCATATCTATTTGCTTCTTTAACCATTTCAATCTTTTATCTTTTCTGTCATTTGTTGGTTCTATCTTTAATTCCGCTTCCACTTTCTTTATTTCATCTTCTATTTTTTTCCATTCAGCTTCTTTTAACTTTTTAACTTGAGATCCTCTTTGTATCAGCAAACCTCTCATTACAGCTTTCCCAGCATCCCATACAACTTTTTCTTTTATTAATTTTGTTCTGTTAATACTAAAATATTCTTTTAGAGTTTTCTTCATTTTTTCTCTGTATTCTTTATTCTTTAATAAGGAGTCATTTAATTTCCATCTATAGTTTTTCTTTGTTTGATGTTTTAATTCCAATAATATTGGATTATGGTCAGATATTGTTCTAGGCAAGATTTCCATATCTTTAATTTTCACTAACAGTTCTGGTGAAATCATAAACATATCTATTCTAGACAGAGACTTGTGGGATTCTGAAAAAAAGGTGAAGCCATCAGTGTTTTGATACATATTTGACCACACATCTTTAAGATTCTGATGTTCTTTCAATTCAAAAAAGGTTACTGGTAATTTTCCTTGATTCTTCTTTATTTTCTTTTTCGATGTTCTAGCTCTTTTAGGATCTATTACACCGTTCCAGTCTCCCATCAATATCAGCTTGTAATTTTCTCTTTCCAATTTTCCCAATTCTTCATGTAATTCTCTATAAAAATCTCCTTGTTTTTCTGTAGGACTATATATCCCTACTAACAAATATTTTTCATCTTCTATCTGAGCTTCCACCCCAATATAATGTCCTTTTTGATCATTCAAAATTTCTTTAGGTTTATACTTGTCCTGGATATACATTACTATCCCTCCTTTTCTTTTATCTGATGCCAATGTAAACATTCTTCCCAATTTGTAATTTTGTAAATATTTTGTTTCATTTTTCCTAATCTTTGTTTCTTGTAAACATATAATTTGTAATTTCTTCTTCTGTAAATAGTGGAATATTTTACTTCTTTTATATTTTGAATTTATTCCTTTTACATTCCAAGAAATGATTCTAGTATCCATTTTGCAAATTATAATTAATTCCTACATTTTATTCTTTAATCATCCGCTCCTGCTAATCCTCTTTCTCCCTCATCTATACTTTCCTCTCCTGATTGATCTTCATCTCCTGATATTTCTCCAGTAGCTGCACATGTGCCTTCTTCTTCTTCCTCTTCTTTCTCTGGATCTTGATGCTCCTGTTGTTCTTTTTTTGCCCTTGCTCTCGTTTTCATCTTCACCCCCTGTTGTTCATTTTCATGTTTATCTTCCTTCTTTCCTCCTTGCATTCTTTTTAGAAAATCTTTTGCCTTTGCTACTGAATTTATTCTAACTCTTTTTTGTTTATATATAAAAGAGACCCCTTCAATTCTCTCCCATGAGAATCTCATTCCTCTTCTAATGAGCTCGCTTGTGAAGAAATTATATTCTTGTCTCCTCCGTAATATCTCCATTGGGATGTCCTTAAAAATCTTCACGCTTTTCCCTTCTACTATGAAATCTTCTTGGTAACTCTTTTGAAGTATTAGCTCTTTTGTTGCAGTTCTTGTAAAAACAATTATTACATCTCTAGGTAAGTTCTTTTCTCTTGCAATTTTTGAGTTGATTCTGAAGGTCTTGTCCGTATCTCTAGTTATTTCCTCCTTTGGCACTCCTACATATTCTGCTAAAGAATTTGTTATTTTCTCAAATAAGTTCTGATTTGGGCCCTCCGGTACCCCTCTTAATTTCAGGCTCCTTTCTCTATTACGGACCTCTTGAATTAAGTTAATATTACTTTCCTTTCTCTGTTCTGCTAATTCTGATGTAATTACTTTTAATTCTTTAGTTGTTTCTTTCACATTTTCAAGCTCGCCTCGAAGACTTTCAATTTCCCCAGTTATTTTTTCTAATTTTGTCCTAAATATTCCCAATTCTTTCTGTAATTCTTCTTTCGCTTCCTTCCTTGATGTCTCAGCTCTGCTTTCATTTCAGATCTTATTTCGTGCCTTAATTTCTGAAAATCCTCCAAAAGAGTTTGTATGGGGTCTGTTGTTTTTGTAGTAGCATCTGTTGAACCTCTCCTTTGGGGTGGAATTGGTAAATTAGTCTGTTTCCTTGCTCCACTTGCCATTATTGTAGTTATTGTTGTTATTACTATTACGATTATTTTTTATAATAGTTTACAATTCTAGTCACTCTAGTATTAATAATGCTTCTATTCAGTCCTTTAAATAATCACCAAGAAAAAAGAAATATATATATAAACCATAAACAACAAAATTCTATTCCATTTATCAATTCTATATGGTTATGTTCTAAATAAGGTTATAAAATGTATACTTGCAAAATACAATGTATATTCTATTTGTTAAAATAGTGAGACAAGGCTATAAGTGTGTATATATATATATATATATACACACTTATAGCCTTGTCTCACTATTTTAACAAATAGAATATACATTGTATTTTGCAAGTATACATTTTATAACCTTATTTAGAACATAACCATATAGAATATATATGTTCTAAATCAGATAATTGCTTGGTTATAAAAAAAAGAAAAAGAAAAAACAGCTACCTTTCTAATTGTAACAATTATAACCACTGTTTTTACTAGTTATTGTAACATTCACCACAAACTTACAACAATGTTAAACAGCCTTCTTCCCAATAGATCTATCAGTTATAATATGTTACTTTATGGCTTATCACCTTGTATGGAAGAGAGAGTATGTATATATATATATTTAGTTAATTTTCTAATCCCAAAAAGTTAAGTGGAAATGAAACAGCAGTGTTTTAAACAAGAAAAGATCCCTTTTAAAATCTTTATCTTCCGTGCTCTCACCCCTTTAACTTATAATCCACTCTTCTTGTATTTATTTGTTGCTTATTATTATTATTGTTATTATTATTATTTTTAGCTGGTATTTCTCATCTCTGTTGTCCCCTCCTCCTGTCCTCCGATTTCTTTCTCTTTCAAATACTGTTGTTTTGTTCTACAATTATACTATAATTATTCCATAATTACAGATCTAGTCGTCTCCTCCACCCGTCCTCCTTCCGACGCAATCTTTCTCTATTTTGGAGCTGACTTTCTTTTTCTCTCTCCGGCTTCTGGTTCCCTTTTCCTCTCACGATGTCCCCTCCTCTGTCCTCCTTCCGACGATTCTTTCTCTAAGTTGTTATTTTTATCTTCTATCTTTGTCGATTTTTAACTCACACTCTTAATAGTCTATTGGCTTATATGTTTTATTATTATTATTATTTTGAATTTTATATTAAGCACTTTTTATTCAGTTCTTAGCAGTTATTTCTTTCTTCTTCCGCCCAGCGCTTTCACTTTCCTCCCTTTGCTTTCTCCTTCTCCTTCTCCTTCATTGCTTCCCGATCGCCATTTTCTTTCTCCTTCTTAGTTCTTATTTACCCCCATCTTTCTCTTTCCTTCTTTATCTTCTTCGTTGAGATAATTTAAACCAAATTTTTACTTTTTTTTTCCTTCCTTCTCTTTCTTTGATTCTTACCTTGGATTTAAAGTCCAATGCCAAATTTAGCTTTATTATTTTGGCTCCAAGGTTTAAACTCTCAGCCCGGTCTTGGTGTTACTTCTGATCCGGGTTGCCTTTCCTTTCCCTTTTAAACTTTAAACAGTCTCCATATGCTAAGATTGAATTCTTTTAGTAAGAGTTCTTTATATAGATGTTTTCCCCAGTACTCACTGTTTCTGATGTCCAATTGTTGTTATTTTCCTTCTCACACAATCCTTTTAAAAAGCGGGTGGCAGGGCTAAATGCCCTTAAGCGTCCAGTTCGGGGCTGGCTGCTCTGCGATCTCGTCCCTCTTCCCTTTTTTCCCCAAGCCTGGGTATTAAAAGGGGTCCGGACAAGATCTCTACGAGCCCCTAAGTCCTCTACTCCTTTCCCAAGGTGCAGATGGAAAGGGATCCTCCGATCCCCTCTTCCCCTCCTGGTAATCCAGTGGAATGTTAATCACGCTGGACTGTCGCCATGCTATTCACCGCCGGAAGTTCCAATTTTCTTTTTTTAAAATACAAAAACAAAAACCCACCCAGCTTTGAAAACTCAAACCTATACATCTCCTGCAAAGCTCACAGGCCCCTTTAGAGGGATAGAGAACAGGGTCCTCAAGTAGTTTCTATATTGTCAAAGCTAGAAATGCTGGCAAAACATCAGAAAGAAACTCTTCTAGAACTTGGTCACACAGCTCGAAAAACCCACAAAAAACTATGGATGCCAGCCATGAAAGCCTTCGACTTCACATTGAACCACTCTTTCCTGACACTAGTTTTTGGGCAGTTCTTTTGAAAAGACCCAAATCGGAATCGTGTTCAACAAGTGGGAATGATGGGTCACATTCGCATGGGGTGTTACCCATAGTGCTCCTAATATCAAAAATATAAAAACTCCATGACGACCTCCGGATGAACTCTGGCAATGAACATGGAGGCAAAAGGTCCTCCGCGCACAAAGCATGGGCCCGCCACCCTTAATCCTTAATGCATACATAGCCCCCAGACAGTCTAGGAGAGTTGCAGATGGGATTATCCGATGAGATCATCCAAACCATCAGAAGGCGTATTGTGCCACCCAGTCACAAGCACCCCCAACCATCGGAAGAGGTATTGTGCCACCCAGTCGCTCATGCCCCCACCCATCGAAAGGTGTATCGTGTCACCCAGTCACCTCCCCCCCTGGGATATTGGCCCTTCGGATTATACAATGCAACCCTACACAGCCGGGTGTCTTCATCGCAATCATCGCCTTTCGCCTCAGGCCCTGTTTGGCCCTATATAAACCTCAGATTTCGGCCAGTCGGTGTGCTATCTTCCTGGTCTAAACGACTCCACGTCACTCTGACCTCTGAAGCTAGTCACTGGCATTTCTGCTCAAACCCACGCTGTGGAGCAGACTTGTCCCACAATCCCGCATCCCATTCGCTCCCCGGAGGGAGTCTACATCTTGGTAAGCATCTCCATTAGTAACGCCTGAAATCTATTCCCAATTTCCAACCCTGGTTTTCCTGAGTCCTGAGTGTGTGTGTGAGTGTATGCGCAGCGAATGTGTTTCCCCTGTTTCAATAAATTAGATATCTAGTTATTAATATCCTTCTCAGCTGTACTTATTGGAACACCCTGGTCTCTTGGCATAAATATCGGGAGGGTGATTCCGTTGGGCTCTTGTAGCCAGCCTCCTCTTGCAAAAATTCCCCTATATGGACCCTTGGCTACAGGGGGGCTGTGCAGGCTCTTGACAGCTTCTCTCAGCCAGCCCTGGTGCTGGGTGCCGTTTTGGGCTCAGCCAAGGCTGGTAGTGGGGCAGTCCATCCTCCCTTCCTCCCCTCGGCAAGGAGGGAGTTGAGAGGCTTTCTTAGAGCCAAGGCAAGCTGGGACCCTCACCAGAGTCCTTGGAGCATGGCTTCACCTTCTCTTCCTTCCTCTGCCTTTCCCAGCTCAAACATGGAAACTGAGTGACCCTGGGCAAGACCCAGAGGAGGAAGAGGAGGAGGCCGCCACTGCCACCACTGCTCCTTCTTCGCCCTCACTGAGGGCTGCAGAGGGCTCCATGAGGGAAGAAAAGGAGGAGGGGGGGAGGGAGGAGGAAGAAGAAGAAGAAGGGAAGGACTCTTCCATAAGCCTGCACTCTTCCTCATACAAGCCTTCCTGCCATGCCATTACCCCTCCTCTAATGCTGTTGTTGTTGTTGTGTGCCGTCAAGTTTTTCGTGGGGTTTTCTTGGCAAGGTTTTTTCAGAAGGAGTTTGCCTTTTCCTTCTTCCTCCTCCTCCATGGCAGCCATTCTTCCTCTCACCCCCCCCCCCAGTGTGAATGACAAAGGGGAGTAAAAGGGGAGTAAATTGCCCTGGAGATATTCGATCATAAAATAACCTGGTTTCCACACTAGGTTATTTTTTAGTGGGAATGAGCCCATAGTGTGATAATGGACAACTAACCAGGTTAGTTCCAGTAACTTTTCTGTATACAATAGATGAATGAGAACAACATTTGTCACTTTCCCTGAGGCTCTTTGTGCTTCTGTGCACCATTCATCAGGCTTTGCACTAGATTACAAACAAAATGCAAAGTGTTATATTTCCAACTAGGAACAGGACAAAACTTTTTTCCCCCAAATTCTAATGTGAACATACTTGCTTATGCACTTGTGAACCAATGCATAAACTAAACTCAGACTCAAATCCTGAATAAGTACATCAGAATTATTAGAGCTATCAGATTTTATCCTCATTCCCTTCCCACTGCTTTTCTAGATATTTATCTGGACACAGGTTTTTGTGCAGTTGACATTTGCATTACATAGCTTAGAAAGCATTGCTTTTCATCACCAGATTTTCTAATGGAATTAGAAATGGGGAAAAATATGGATTTTTCCATTTCTGCATCCAACTGTATTTCACTTTCCTTGTAATCAGTAAACATAAAAGTTTTCACATTCTGATTCAGTCATATAGAAGATTCAAATCTTTGTTTGCATCAGCAGAATTATAATATGTGTTGGAAATCAAACCTAGTAGGTGTTGACAGCATCTCTCACAATGACAATATACATTCAAGTCATGGAACGGAAGCATTCATTTCTAGACTCATTATTTCATTGAAAATGTGGGGACTGAGAACTCATTGTTTTATAATGAAAGGTCTTTATTAGCATGATTTATTAGTATTTGTATTATCTTTTGCTTTTTAAATAAGTGTATTTTAAGTGGATATTAATGCTATAGACAGTATGATGTCATTTTTTTAAAAGTGTTTTTACTTATATTTACTTTATAATGTAAAGCACCTTGAGTCCCAACCAGGGGGAAAGAGAGGGTATACAATAATGTTGCCCTTTCATTGAAAGTACATTGGTGAAGTACTTCATTTGTATTCAGCTCCACAAAAAGGAGACGTTTATCTTTTATGACTTGTAAAGGGGTATTTGAATTACAGTTAAATTCTAGCAGTTGACTAATATAACTCAAGATATTTTCAATTCCTCCCAGTGAAAATGTATTTGTTCTGACTGAAACAATATATGGGATGAATTCATATATTTAAATGATTTGTACATACTTATGTGAACTTTCTAAATATAAGGGCATATTTCATTTTCACTACAAATTGTAGTTTTGAACCAATACTGTGGATTCTATTAGAAACCCCAGACCCTAGCAATTCCTGGTTTTCCCTGGTGAAAATGGCTATTAAACATGCTAAAATGAAATTTGTCATATAAATAATATGACTTAACTCTTGTGGTCCCTGTAGAGAAATCAACATATGTAGAAGTTAATGGAGAAGGGCAAGCAGCGGATGGAAGCAATTACATGCTCCCTTTGACAGCACCTTACATTAACTTTGCACTAAATTACAAACAAAATCCTTCATTTCAGGACTCACACTGAAATTATAAATAAACAGAATGTTAGCCATCTTCTAGCATCTTTTAACATACAATTGTCAATCTGGTTATGCAGACTCTCTATATCTTGAAGCAATAGATAGTAGTCATACATTTTCAGAATATTGCTCATGTTCTGCAATACATAGTTTCACTTTATGGTTTATACTATTGTACAGTACCTTTTAATTGATATTACCTGTAGCAATGCTATGGATTGTATTATAATCATGAACCGCAATGCCACAATCTGGACATGAAACTTACCTGTAAATTTTATGTAAGTCGGGGTTTTCAGTGCTTCATCTTCCTATCCAAGTGTGAGTTCCAGGTCTCAGCTTTAGAGCTTGTACATTTTAAATATCTGAGCATGTAAAAACATCTTGAGTTAATAATATCTATCCCTTTTATGATTTAAAGCAGCAAGCTTTCCTTTTCAGAAATTTAGCCATTACTTATGTTGTTGTGTATGAAGCCAAAGACATAAACAAGCATACCCAAAGGAACATGATGAAGTAGTCCAAAAATTACCTTAATTTTTGAATCACTGGAGATAGGCAATATGGAAGAGGAAAAGCAGCAGCAGCACCTGCTGCTGCTTCCAGAGAATACTCTGATATTTCTGCTGGTAAAATCATGGCACCTGGTGTTACAGGCAGCACTTATTTTTGCTATTATGTGTGTCTAATTCAAGTTCCTGAAGCTGAAATTCTCATGTGTTAGATAGTAGAATACTTGAATACATGTGTGTTAGTTCTAGGCCTGTAGCCAGCCTAATTATATATAGAGATAAGTTTGAATTCTCAAAAGAAAATGAAAATAGATTACTAGTTTATAACAAATCCAGCTGTATAGGATTAATGTCTGATAATTTGATTGGATGAGTGCTTTGATTGGATGAGATACATGTTTTCATAAAAAGTGTACAGTTGAGATCTCTTAGCTGGTTGGCAAAACAAAGGCTGGGGAGAGTATAGAACAGAAGCTTTGGGGGCAGAAAAATACCAAATTTTGCTTTCTGCAAAACTGGTCCACCTCTTGGCAGCTGCTGCACAAAGCAATTGCGGATAATCTGAACTACTTAGAATGGTAAACTGGATTCTTTTTTTGGGGGGGGGCTTATTATCTAATAACCAAACAAATGCCACTGTAGGGATAGTTGTAAACACACATGCTAGGAGATGGATTGTAACACTTTGCTATAGTTCTAAAACAGGTGAAAATCTTGTTATTAGAAGTGTGCCTAGATTGTTCAAGGTCTATGTAAGTCGTGCTGCTAAAAATTAATTCGTATAAAGCTGTAATTCTTTATCCTGCTAATTTTTCTTATAGACAAAGATTTAATAAAAGGTGAATCCAGATGTTGATCTGACTATTGAATATGACTGGGTTTTGCAACATTGGGAGCCTAGATAACAATATGGCAAATTCCACAAAATTCATATAGACTCAGATCAACGAGTATAAGGCAAAGAACCCATAATCTTCTAAGAGATACAGGGGTGGAAAAACCATGCCTTTGTCACAGGGACCCTTTCACACTACACTGCTATAACATTGTAATTCCATTTTAACTACCATGGCTGCATCTTATGGAATTATGGAATTTGTAGTTGTAGTCACCATAAACTGCAAATCACAAGATTCCACACAATGAACCCACTGCAATTAAAGAAGAATCATAGTGCTGTAACTGTGTAGTGTGAAAAGGCCCCTGTAGTCCATGATTCTAAGAGGGCAGAACTTTAACAAAGTCCTTAATAGGAAATCTACACCAATCATGGGGCGAAGCAGATTGGCAAAAAATGCTGGGTTCGGTGTGGTGTGGGGGCATAGCGTATGCACGATGCACACCCTGACACCACCCCCAAGCCAGAATCATGCCACTCCGCTGATCACACAGTGGGCGGTGTCATGGCATTTACATGCACCATGCTGCAGAAACACAGAAAAGCTGCTGCCATGGCAAAAAAAAAAAAAAAAGCACCTTTTTTTCTGCCCCAAAAGGGAACAGCATTTTGCTGCTTCTTTTGGGACCAGAAAAATGATGGATCGAGGCTGTGGCCATGGCCCAGATCTGGCACTAAAAGGGGTGACACAGACCCAGACTTTTGGGGCCATCTGTTTCAGCCCCATGTCTCCTATAGCAAGGATAAAGAAAGTTTATGCATATTAAATATATCACATCGCTTATTTTATTGATTTATAGCAGGGGTAGGCAACCTTTCCCCTTTAAGGGCTGAGGGACTTCAGCTCCCAGAAGTCCCATGTTGGCCAATAGCTCCTGGGGTTCTGGGAGCTGAAGTCCCTCGGCCCTTAAAGGGGAAAGGTTGCCTACCCCTGATTTATAGGTTCAAATGCATACCATATCTCACAGTAAAGTAGGCAGTAATAATAATGCCAAAACATACACCAAAACCCATTAAAATATAAATTCAAAAGAACCTTGTAGCATATTTCAGACTAACTGAAAGAGAGAAGTTGGTAGCATGGAATTTTGTAGACTTAGGTCTACTTCCTCAGATGTTAAAATAAATGAAAGAACTACAGTTGTCCCTCCCAGTTCGCAGGGGATTCATTCCAGACTACTATTACCCCACTAAATAGAAAAATTGTGGATATTCAATCCCAATTTAGTATAATGGTGGTGCATACAGGTGCATGCATCATTTTGTCCCTCTTGGCTTCCCATCTGTGGAAACTCAAAACCACGAGTGGGAAGTCTGCGAATGGGAAGTCTCTTAGCCTCAGGGAAAGGCAAAAGCAAACTGCCTCTGAACAAATTTTGCCAAGAAAACCCTGAGGGTTGCCATAATTAAGTAAGTAAGTAAATAAATAAATAAATAAATAAGACATAACAACAACAAGACTCATTCATTTTACTTTTTAGCAGTCCATAATATCTATGTAACTCTTTACTATCACCACATTTCAAATAAGTTGATTTTCATCTGTCACTATCTTTTCACTGTCCAGCTTTCACAATGATACATACAAATTACTACCCTACACAATTTATTATTAGGGGTTCCAGGTCAAATTTCAGGGCCAAAACCTGAGCATGAGGGATAACCCCTTCTGATGTGACAGGAGGCAGCCTCTTGTGAAGTCATTAAGCTTAATACATTAGTAATCAACCATTGTTGTACAGAGCATGCCATTCAAATAAAAAATGGCAAGTGTAGCACATAGTAAGTGTAACACATGCACCCCCACAACTATACCCACACATACTTTTCAAGTCAGTGTTCTCACCCTCAGATTCCTCTTGTCCTGAGGACTGGAGACTCAGGTCCATGCTTGAAAGCTGGTAATCCTATCCACTAAGCCAAATGTAAATCACCAACTAAATATTGTGCCCTGTCATATCATGTATACCTTGCTGCCTTTTACAATCACAGACAACCACCAAAAACAGCTTCTTTGCTGTCTGTTCTGGTCTACTGATTTGATTTGGTGGATCACAAGTGGTGTAAGCTTGTATTGCTCACTTTACAGGTTAGTTCCCTACAGTTCAGGCAAAGCTTTAAACCTGAGGTAAATGTCCAGTGGCAAAATATTCCATAGTTACAGATAAGGGTGTCATGCTGCACCCCTATTACTGTCACTGACTTGAAGCTTCCAATAATCCTATGTTTAAATCCCTGTGTCTTTGAAGATTATCACACATCTTTCAAAAGGGTCTTACCCCTCCCGAACTGAAGTCTAATTGAAGCTTAATTTGGGCTGCATCCTCCTTTTATTGCACAGATTTGCCCCAAAAACCGCCATCTGAGTACATCCCCACTCCAATGCGGGTCCCTTGCTTCGGCGGACATTTTTCAAAAGTCGAGGATGTACTCAGTTAAGAAGACCCTTTTAAAAGACATGTGATAATCTCCTTTCACTGGTGCAGCAATCTTATTAGATTTATAGAGAGAGACCTTTAGAGATGTTACTCTTTTGGACTTAAAACTACAAGTCCAAGCTAGTGAATCATGCTACTTTCCCATGAGATTTGTATTCCTTCTCCCCATTGGGGATCTTTCCCATTAAAAACTATACAATGCTCATCATTAAGGATCCTGGTAAGCTCACAAATGGGCCAGTGACTGTTGTGCTGTCTTTCCTTTCTTTCCCCTCACTGATCTCTCTAAGGCCCTTGTCATCAATTTAATGATATAATACATCTTTTCTAGTTGGCTTCTTCATGCTTCCACTGTCAGAAGATGTGTTGTGTCCTTCTTTTCTTTTTCCTCCATACACTCCAATCCAGGCAGACATGCACTATCAATCCCTTTTCTTCCTCCATCCCCACTGTTACTTACCCCCAAGCTCCTCACTGAAAGCTTTTAGGAATCAATCTACATATAAATATACCCCCAAGTTACTTTCAGTCCTGCACAGATGTTTCTGCTACATACTCCCTCAATCTGGGCAGTTTATTGTGTTGCCAAAAGTATATGAACAAGAATATTTACTGCATTGTAGTTGTATTGCCTTAGTGTTGTTGTTATTGCTCCCCAGAGGCAAACCAAAAGTAATTTTAAAAGCCATTCTTATATGTCTACTTTGTAAGTTCCAGAGAGAAATAAGACAGAACCATGAACTACATTGAGAATAAGAGGGTGAGGCTTGGGAACAAAAAGGCAAGAAAGGAAGTATGCCTATTGAGATTACTTTAAATGTAATGTAATCTCCCCTGTACATCTGTGACAAAGAAGACCTTTGTACAGAATTCTTTGCCTTCTGTCATACAGTTAATATTTTACTTCTATATCTTTGTGAGCAATCTTCTTAATGCAACTTTAACCCTATATATATATATATATATATCCTCTTGACTTTGCCTTAGTGCACACTTTATGCTTGATTTGAGAACACCACTCCAAAATTTAGAGAATTCAGAATTTCAAAGACATTCAGCATGCCAGGAGATGGGGAAAAGGTCTCAGGAAATGCAAGATTTTACTCCTGCACAAGCTAAAAATTTTGCTGGCATTACCAAAACCTTTTTATTGCCACTCATCAGGTGGGTTTAAATTAACCTAATACTTTCTGAAACTGAAATAATCAGTTACTTGCCTTGTGTGTTACTACTATCTAAGATCCAGTAAAAATGTTCATTACGTAAACATTGCTATTGTTTTCAGGATACAGATTTCAACAAAGATCAAGAAAAAGGAATGTTATCAATAAAAAAGACAAATGGTAGCATTAAAACAAAATGATACTAATGTTTAACTAGTATAATATTGCTAAAGTACTTTAGCACTTTGATTATAAAATAAATAAATAAATAAATAAATAATTTCAGTTTCTGACATCTTGCATGAGACTGGATGTAGAGGAAGCAGAAGAACGCAAGGGAAGGAGGAACAGAGGGATGGAAACAGCATATTACAAGAGAGGACTACATGCAAACCCATGAATATACAGGTACAATCAACACAAAACAAATCAGAAACTCTTGATACTTTGAAACAGTTTAGTTGAGCTCTCAGTTTGTATATTGGTTATCAAGTACGAACATTTGTTTAAAATGTGAGATTAATTTGTCCCCTATCACCAATGCAATCTACCTCATAGACTAGTTTTGAGAGAAAATGAAATAAACATCATGTAAAACACTTTGTATACTGAAAACTGCTAGAGAAATTATTCACAATAAATTTAAGCATGCCTTACACAGCACTCAAGAGTCTCCATTCAGTGCTAATGAATATTATGTATCTGCTTCCCCTGAGCCTTGGTTAACAATTAAGGTTATATAGTTGTTTATGAATCCTCAAGAGTTTAAGAAGTGGACACTCATGGGTTTAGAAGCAACACAAGAGTAAGGAGTGCTAGGAATAATTATTTTAGCATATCAGTAATTACAAAATTGGTATTTCACTGTACAAGCACTGTGAAGAAAGGATGGGAGGAAAAAGCAATTACAAACGCCAAGGCAGTTGTTGCTAGAAATAACATTGGAGAGAGGTTAATGAAGAAGATTTCTTAAACTGTAATACAGGCAGATTGTTGTTGAGAATGTACTTTTAGAAAGCAGTGGGCGGCATCAGTGGAAAATGTGATAACAAGATAGCAATTGGAATTCAATTTGAAGGAAGCTGCTGTATTCTCCATCTGCACCTCTATTAAAGAAGTACAATTTTAAGACTTTTAATGAAGAGGAACTTAAAATTTGTGGAATTCAGGAAACAATAAAACCAAGGACAAGAGCTTCCCTTTGGATAAACACTGAGGATTTCCCCCTTTCCACTGCAGATGGTGAGAATATCTGTGTAGTATATCACTGATGATGAATCCATACGTATCATAAATTGGATCTAAAATTATATCACAACCCAAAGCATTTTGGCAGCATTTGCTAGGGTTTTTATCAAGTTAATCTAATATGTTAACATTTTATACAGTAAGAAATTAATTTTACATTTTCTTGTTGCAACCAGATGTTCCGTTGCCGTTATGGAAGGATCTGGAAAGGCATGAATAAAGAACATTGAAAAAAATGCTTTGTTGGTTTCCTGGATTTTAACCCTCCTCCAGCCTGGCTCAATTATTTGTTTGTATTTTCTATGTTCTCAAGGGTACAGAAATAGAGTTAAGAAGATAAAGCAGAACAAATACTGGAATGCAGGTGGGGTCTAGTGGCTTCAATGCCAATGGGGCAGTGAATCAATTTTGGGCTTTAATCTGAATGTTAAAAGAGCTATTCATGCTGCTAGACATATCTGAGATGGCTCAGTACCTTCTTTGAAGTGTGGACTAAAAGCCAAAGTAATTCACCATTCCACTGATATGGAAGTTGCTCCACCTCTGAGATATCAACAATAGGAAGACATTTTTATATAAAAATCAAGAAACAAATGAAGACAATAGACACACAAGAAAAGGCATCTGTCCCTATTGAGGAGTTTACTGGGAGATGCATGTAAAAATGATGCAAGCCCATGTCAGAGTAACTGATCGCCATATCACAAAAGATGAAATTTCATACACCAAAACTGGTCCCCTGTTGGTGATATTTCTTTCATTTTTCCTCACAAAAAGCCTATTAAGTAGATTGCATTAGCAATGGGGGAGGAATTCATCTTACATTTTAATCAAACTTTCATACTACCCTGCGAAAATTAATGTCTCTGCTTCAAATGTTGGTGAAACACTGCCTGTACTTACACACAATTCAGTATATTTGCCATCCTTCTTGGTAGTTCAATCACATTGATCCTCCATACAGCCTTTCATAAGACTTTAAAAGATCCCTTTCACTCCACATAATTATAGCATTTTGATACCACTTCAATTGTCCTGTCTACATCTTAGAGAATAATGGGATTTGTAGTTTTGTGAGGCACTATAGATCTCTGGAACAGAATTTTAACTACTCCATACAATTACAAAATCCAGCAATCCATAGGATGCAGCCATGGCAGCTAAACACTTTTATTGCTGTAACCCGCCTGGATTCCTTGTGATTGGGTGGGCTATAAATAAAGTATTGATGATGATGATGATGATGACGATGACGATGACGATGATGATGCTATAATTGTTTAGTGTGAAAGGCTCCTCCTCCAAGATTCTATGGGAAAAACCAAAATGTTAGGTGTCACTGCTGAAAAAGGAACTATGGCCTGAATCCTATGAATGAACCCAGTAGAATAGACCTAATGAATCAATGGGATTTACCTGTGTGTTAACTTACCATTCACTTCTACTGTGGATCCATTGTGGCATCCAAAAAGCCGATTGACCAAACACTGTGTTAGGGAACAGGAGTGCCTGGACAGAAGTGTAAATATTTTATCCCTACTGTTAACAAAAGTCTTAGGGGGGTTGCAGACTGCCAGAAATAGTGCAAATTGAGTCCACTTTTAGGGTTAGGGTTATGGTTAGGGAATCATGGGAACTGTATTTTATTGAGGCACCAGAGCTCTCTGACAGAGAAGGCTCAATGTCTCAGAAAAAAAACAATCCCCATGATTCCCTAGCACTAACCCTAACCCTTAAAGTGGACTCAATTTGCACTATTTCTGGCAGTCTGCAACCCCCCTTAGTTGCTGAAGAGAGCTGATCAGAAAAATAGTGGTAAATTTTGAAGTAATGTGTTCATAATGGCAGTCCTTGAAGCCATGTCTCCAAGGAGAATCCAAAATATAGGAATCTCTTTTGTTTCAGGTGGGTGCCACCC
This sequence comes from Phrynosoma blainvillii, assembly GCA_026167975.1. Classification (NCBI taxonomy): domain Eukaryota; kingdom Metazoa; phylum Chordata; class Lepidosauria; order Squamata; family Phrynosomatidae; genus Phrynosoma; species Phrynosoma blainvillii. The sequence continues at coordinate 116,783,471 of JANUYF010000001.1, read as the reverse complement.
AGAGACTACCCTGAAGTTCCCATTGCATCCTGAACCTTCCCCCATGTCTAATTTTTTACTTCAAAATGCAAGTTCATGATTCCAAAAATACATTTTATAAAAATAGAATTGGACTTCTGGCTATTTCTAGCTTTGTTGAGGGAGTTGGTGAGGCCCCTTGTAGATAATGGGGCCCAAAAATGTTCCCTTCTGGATCTCTGGACTTTGCACACCCTTGGCCTATAAGTCCTGTAGGCATTTAGGATTTAAGAATGTGTCGATCTAGAGATGTATGTAGATTAGTATGTATGTGTGTGTGCATGTATGTGAGTGTGTGAAAACACAAACAGTAACAGTACATAGTGTAATACCCATTTAGAATTGGCTGACAATCATAGAATTATGAGCTGGCAAAATGTAGTGATTAGTGTAGTGTAGTAGTTAGCAAGTTAGAAAGTGTAGTAGTTAGCAAGTTGGAAAGGGCTAACATTTCACAAGAAAGGAGCTAGACTGACACAACATGTTTCCAAAGAATATCAGACTACCAATTCAAGATTTCCAGGAGTTTCTGTTCATGGTCATGTGGGCCATTTCACACCACATAATTATAGTACCATGATTCTACTTTAACTACTATGGTTTAGACCTATGGACTTCTGGGATGTGCTGTGTAGGGAGCAGTATTCAGAATTCTCAGCCAGAAAGCTCGAGTGCATCTGACCAAACTACAAAGCCCAAGATTCCATAGGATGCAGCCAGCACAGTTAAGGTGGAATCATAGTGCTATAATCATGTACAGTGGGCCCTTGCTATTGGCTTGGGTTTGGTTCCAAGACCCGCCATGGATATCAAAATTGTGGGTACTCGAGTCCAATTATATACAATGGGGTAAAATTGTGGCTTTCATATAAATATTTGCTTTTCAGATTTTTTCAAACAATATTTTTCAAGCTGTGGATGGTTGAATCCACGGATGCAGAATCTGTGGATATGGAGGGCCGACTGTAATGTGAAATGTCTCCATATCTCAAAATTAATAAACACATTCTAGCAGTGTTCATCTCTAACTGTAGGAGTTTTCTTTTGTCAGTTGCTTATGTCCAAAGTGTTCGTCAACACAAGCCCCTGCAAGATACTTTCCATTACAACAGGGAACATACCCAACAAAATATTGCTGCTGGGAAAAGCCATCTTTCCCCACCAGTCTTCCTCCCAACAACGGTTATGATTACAGATAAGCTCAAAGGAAACAGGGAAGTCAGAGAAGGATGACAGCTGCTGTCACTATAACTGCTAATCCATATCCCAGGAGCTTTCACTTTGTGAGTCCCAGCAGCCTAGTACCACTGCCACTGGTACAATGGTCTGTGAGCTTATGCACTGGCCACATATGTCTCTGATCTGCCAGCCTTTGCATTGAACCAGACAGTGGATGGTGGCTCATTTTTAGTAGATCGCATTCCAATCCATCCCTCCCTTCTTCCATACTCTTACACACCATACATTTTTATAATACATGACAAAACTTAGCAAGTTTCTCACCCACGCACCACCAAGTTTTAGCATTAAAAAAACATTAAAACATACGCTTCAAAGAAGCACCCTCAATTTAAATATCAGAAAGGAGAAAAAATAATTAAGCAATAAAATAACAGCAGGGCAGCTATTACAACATGATAATAATTCCCCTGGGTCTTTCACTGGTCTCTAATCCCATCTATAAATAAGATAAAAACAAATACTATAGCTTTAGTTTGCTGTCTGTTTTTTCTGTTTTCCAACTGTTAAGGTGCAGAAAAAGAGATGCAATATGATGAACACCTAAGATGGTTTTCTGCCAAATGAGTGGCTTTGTTGGTAGAAGAGGTCACTGGGTTTACTGAAACTCTTAAAATATATTTCTTTCATTATCTTACATTAGACAGCAGGATTTACAAGTACTATACTTGGCTAGTACTATACATGTTTCCCTAAAAGTAACTTGCAATTAGTTTAAATTCACCAAAATGTTGCCTTAAAACTCACTAGGGGGCTATGCAGACAGGCAGGAAAAGGTGACCTGAAGTTACCTTTTACCTAAGCTGCATCAACTGCACTGTCTGCCCTGAGGTTGCCCTAAATAGGGACAGAGCAACTGCACTGGGGGGAGTCAATGCAGCTTTTACGAGGCTGTATTAATGCCCCAGCAACCGTATCGCCAGCCCCAAGGATGCCACAAAGGGAGATGGAGCAACCTCATGGGCCAGAAGTGGCCGCTTTAATTTTTTTTTTCCATTCTCAAATGCATGCGCACGTGCACAGAACCATCTCTCCACACCTGTGCATCTGTGCAGGAAAACATCCCTGCACCCCTGCACAGGATCTGTCATAGGCTAGTATACAGTCTGTCATTCTCTGTGTACAAAGGTGACTGAAGTTCAGCATCCCTGTACACCTGCACAGGATCTGTCATACACCCACATATCATGCAAGGATTCACTGACCTCCACTTCCCCCCAAGGAATGGGTGCAGTAGACAGGTGCCACTGTCTGGTTGTGCCACTCTTGGAGTGAAGGAATGGGTTTGTCAACTGAAAAGGCACTCCATCATCCTCCACAAAACATGTCCTACACAGGGAGGGGAGAGATACATGCAAGGGAGGTTTGTGTGGACAGACTTGATACATGCAGCTGGTGGTCATGCAAGGGACATGGTCAACAGGACACATGGACAAATGTTACTCCAAGAACCCCCTAATCATCCCAGGAAGTGATGTGCAGGTCTTATGCACACCTGCACATCTGCATAGAAGAGGTCACAAAAGCCTCTTCCATGCAAACTACTGTGCATGCTGACAGCAAGCATACATGCAACAGAATGCATTGATTGTCATAACAGTACAGTTGCTAGGGCTCATGCGTAGTGTTACAATTAGGGTTAGAGTTAGGGTTCTAGTATTCAAATGCACCTGTGCCAGTGCATCCACACCTGGAAGCATAGGGTGCTTTAAATTGAATCTTGCATTGTAGGGCACATACTTTGGATCGCCAAGTCTATTTCCCCCGCACATGCAACAATGCATTTATACGGCCATTTTCTAGTGCATTAGTGTCGCTGCATACATACACATATGCGAAAATGTGCATCTTCACCGAAGGAGCAGAAAAAAGTGGCTCCTTTTTGGAGTGGCTTTCCTCAGCATATGACGGCTAGAGGGTGCTTTCCTGGAGACTTTTAGGCGTGCATCGTCTAAAGGCCACGCCTACAAGTCACCCTCAAAATACTCCTTTTTGCCCATCTGCATAGCCCCTAGGTAACCCTAATGGTGCTCATAGTAATCATAATTAGCAGATGATTTGATTATGTTATGGCTGCCAATGGTTTCATTCCAAATTGAGACCATGCCAAGCTGTGAAATTTCTATCCTTATTCTAATACGAAGAAGAATTAGAGCCAATATGGTGTGATGGTTGGGTGTTGGACTACAGCTCTGGAGATCACGGTTCGATTCCCCACTTGGCCATGGAAACTGATTGGGGGACCTTGGGCAAGTGACATACTCACAGTCCTAGAAACCTTGTCATAGAATCACAGAATCATAGAATCATAGAGATCACAAGGGCCATCCAGTTCAACCCCCGCTATGCAGGAATATACAATCAAAGCACTCCCAACAGCTGCCCATCCAACCTCTGTTTAAAAAGCTCCAAAGGAGGAGACTCCATCACACTCAGAGAAAGCATATTCCATTGACAAACAGTTTTTACCATCAGGGAGTTCTTCCTAATGTAGAATCTCTTTTCCTGTAGTTTGCATCCATTGCTCTGGGTCCTGTTCTCTGGAGTTCCAGAAAACAAGCTTGCTTTAACTTCAATATGACATCCCTTCCAATATTTAAACAGGGTTATCATATCACCTCTTAACCTTCTCTTCTCCAGGCTAAATGCTACCTGAGTCGCTCCTCATATGCATGGTTTCCAGACTTTTCATCATTTTGGTTACCTCCCCTCTGGACACACTTGGACCAACCTATGGTCACCATAAGTCAGAAATGACTTGAAGACACACAACAACAAATGATAATAGCAACAACTAATAAGAATGATTTTCTCTAAATACGTAGATTGTTGTTGTTGTTGTGTGCCTTCAAGTTGTCTCAAACTTATGGTGACCCTAAAGTGAACCTATCATGGGGTTTTCTTGGCAAGATTTGTTCAGAGGAGGTTTGCCATTGCCTTCCTCCAAGTCTGAGGGAGTGTGACTTGCTGAAGGTCATCCAGTGGATTTCATGGTCGATCTGGGAATCACACCTTGGTCTCCAGAGTCGTCTAACACTTATACTACTACACCATGCTGGCTCTATGAAATAAGTAGATACTAAGCAGAATGTCAGTTTAGGAAGTTGAGAAAGTGAGAGTCTGAAAAAGACTAATTACCTATAATTATTTCCTCTTATCCATGACAAATGTAATTACATAGAATTATAACCATAATATAATAAAGAATATTCTACTTTTTTGTTTGTTTCACTGTAGGCTTAGTTACTTTTACAATTATAAGAATGCAGGAGGAACATCACATGCTTCAAATGCTTGTTTCTGCTTAGCTGTAGGCACTGAGATTATTACAAAGTGAATGAGAAGAGTGCTTTGTCCTGTAGACCAGCGAGCTTTTTTATTTTTATTTTTCTAGAAACAATTATTCTAGGCAGTAGCATTCCCGCACCAGGTGTCATCTGGTGTGGGAAATGGTACTTCTGGTTGGGTTTTGAGGCCAGGACTTCTGGGGACAGTGGGGCACTCCCTCTTCTTGAGCTGGATGCTTAGGTGTAAAGCACCTGTGGGGTGGAGCAGCGCACAGGAGGGTGGAATGGCATGCACATGTGCACACAGACATAGAGACACTTGCACATGTGGGAGACAGGCACATGTGGGTGGGGAGAGGCCCTCATGCACGCGTGGGCAAGGAAAGGTGCTCTCACGCATGGGGGACAATATTATTATGTGCAGGTCAGAAATATGTATGCATGTGCGGGGAAGATGCACGGGCACCCAGGAGGCCAGGTGGCACCATATTACACAGAGAGGGGGCCATGGTATTGGGGGGGGGGCTGACTGGGTGTCACCCCCTTCTGGGGTGTAACCTGGTGTGGTCTGCACCCCCCCCCCACCCAGTGATGTTATTGATTCTAGGTAGTTTTGAGAAATGGGGAAATAAAGAATTGTTTAAAATTGTAACCAAAGTGGTAAGACAACTAACTACTTTGGGGGTATTGAGACTATAACAGTAACCCTTTACTTTTTAAAAGTAATATTCCAGGTTGTAGAGAAAACAACTTCCAAAATTATCTTGGCATCAAACTCTCTTTCTTTCACAGAAATGTTTGATAAAAGAAGAAGCCATAAGCCTTACTGTACATACTTACCCAAACTTGATTTTCCTGCCCTGCTACTATAATATTCCTAGTTCAATAATTCTGTCAGTGTGTGTGCCTTTCAAAGGGATAACAGATACATAAAAATTCTCTAAAAAATAGAATCCATAATTCCATATTGAAAAAGGTCACCTACAAATGATCTAAGCCAATCAAATGAGTCCAGAAAATCTTGCTTCTGTAGGCATACTTTTTCATGATTTGAGGAAAAGCAAAATCAAGAAGCGAGCACTATAAGTGGACAGAGAACAAAAGTGAGCACAGAAAAAGAAGGAAAATGAGGATATGATGGAATGACAGGGGGGATCCTTGAAGAGAAAGGAACAAACATTGGCCTAGATATAAGCATGAAATGAAGAGCAGTCAGTGCACAGAAGAAGGAACACAAAAAGAGGGGATGGGAACATCACTTATCAAATTAAATAGCTTATGATGATAAATTAATAGGTTAGTTGCAGTGGAATAATCATGGCCCAGCCTCAGCTCATGTAAGTCAGGGTGGAAAACATCCCGGATTTGAGAGGGTGTTCTATAATACACTCACCACCACAAATCTATCAAGGGTTTCTCTCAAATTTAACTGACACAGGCAGAATCACTGTATGGTATACAGAATGAGGAGAGTATACTCATTCCTCCACATTCACTGGGGTTAAGGGCACAGGACCCTCATGAATGTGGAAAAACTGCAAATAACAAAAACACTATGTTTTTACCTGAGAGAACACCTCTCTAGGAATCTCTAGATCCTCCAGTGCAACTCTGTGGTCAACTGCCAGACACTGACCACAGAATTGTGCTGGAGGAGCTACAAATGCTTAGTGGAGTGTTCTCTCTAGGAATCTTTAGATCCTTCAGTGTGACTTTTGGTTAAAGTTGACCATAGAGTTTCACTGGAGGACCTACATTTTCCTAGAGAGAACATATTAATAAAATCTGAATAATCGAATCCGCAAAAGTCAAAGCTGCAAATGTGGAGGGACAAGTGTACTTTATTCAGACATGAATGTCTACCAACTGTGAGCCCTGGTGGTGCAGTGGCTAAATGCCTGTACTGCAGCCACTCACTCATAAACCACAAGGTTGCGAGTTCAATACTAGTCAGGGCTCAGGCTTGACTCAGGCCTGCATCTTTTCGAGGTTGCTAAAATGAGTACCCAGCTGTTGGGGGACAATGAGCTTGCAGTTGTAAATCGCTTAGACACTCCATAATGCGGTATGAAGTAGTATATAAATCAAGCTGCATTTGCTTTGTGAGATACAGAGAATCTTCTGATTAAAAATGTGGAATCAGGTATGCATAGTGCCATGGTCACATTTAACAATGACAATAAATTAATTAGGATGGGGAGAATAAAAAGGTTCTCTCTAACCTGTGAAAATGTAGGCACTGAACAATAGGCCAATTCCATCCTAGCCTCTCCGCAGATCAGGCTTATTCCCACACTAGCACTCACCTGCTCCGGTACTGTGATGAGCAGGTGTTCAGATGCACACCCACTGTCATGCCATGGAGTCACTGCTGCCTAATGTGCCACCACTGATGTTTTAATACTTGCAGGCCTGTGCTGCAGCATGTAAGAATGGAAAAGAGTTATCTGGCTTCACCCACATGGGCAGGTGCCCTCTTCTGACATGACTGGAGCCTGCAAGTAGAATGGCAGAGGCACAAGCAGATGTAAAGTGCTCATCTGGTCTACCAGCTGTCACAATGGAGTTTCTGCAAAACTCTGCCACAAAGAGCTGGTTTTTAAAGACCGCCAGTTGGGCTCAGGTTGGGCAGATGAACCACAATGACATCCACTCCATCCATTCCAAGCCTGGGGCTGTTGACCTGCACAGTCTAAACAGGATGATGCCAGTGACAAGAAGATGAAAATGATGCATTTTGGGATTTAGGTAAACAAGAAGCTGGACCAGCAAATCATAGCCTTTTAAATGCTGGGGGGGTGGCTATGGGGAAAAATATAAAACAAGAGGTTTGTCTGTTAAAATTTCACATAGGACCAGCCATAAAGAGAGATAGGGCCAATTAGAAATAAAGTGAGGGCCAAAAACAGATCTGAATAGGGTTTTTGCAAGTGGAGAATGGGAATTGAGATGTTACTGTGTAGTGTGTGTGAAAGCAACATAAGACTAGATGTTTATTTTATTTGTTATGTAATACATATTTATTGTTTTTTTTCCTTTTTCCTTTTCTTTTGCCTGAAAGTTTTGATTTAATAATTCACAAAGAAAACTAGTCACACCTTACCCCACCAAACACAACAACCAGCACATTTACTTGTCCAATATAGTGATCATATTGAGGTTTGAGTACCAGATCCAGGAAGGAACCTTTCAGGCAAAGGGGGCAAGTTGAGTGATAGCATCCCAAGGGTATGGAACTGTAGGACCAATCTGGATAGGGAATTAATCACACAAATATCTACTGATGGGATGTGAATAACCGATCAAGTGATCTTTGAGTTATGGTTGATATCTCTTAGAAGTCCCCAGCTTCAGTATAGATTACTCCTATGTAAATCATAGAGTATAGATTATCGTATCATACAGTGCAGAGGACTGTATCTAGTATAGTTAATCCTGTGAATACAACTACAACTGTCCCTTCTTTTCTTAATAATGTACGTGCATTTCTCATAATTCTTGACAGAAAAACAAATAACAGTCTGAAGGGAGATGCAGAGGGGTGGCCCGCTTCTTTGGCATCTCTTCCAGCTCAGCGTGTGCGGACACTGAGCCGGAAGGACATCATCAGAGCGCCCATCATGTGGAATGGCCGTCACTCTGATGACGTCCTCAGGAAGGGGCTGGGGTGCCCAGCGTCCGGCTGCCCCTCCCCTTCTTTGCCTCTAACGTGCCACAAAGGGCCCATCTGCAGAGGCCCTTAGTGGTTCAGTTTTGCCTGATCAATTTAGAATAGGATCAGCCCCACTAGTCTTGTGTGAGCTTCAGTTGCCCCCTACACACACCTCCCCTCATCTGAGGTTCATGACATTCTGTTTTTTGTTAATGATTAAAAAGCAAACTGTTCCAGTTTCTCATAAAGATGGTGCAAATGTTTAACTTGCTAACTGCTCTTTTCTTTTCCATTACATTGATACATTCTGGAAGGAAAAAACATTAAGACTGAAAAGAGAATGTCATTTAAAAAAAAAAACTTGAAAACTTTCTGTCAAAATGCTTCTTAAAATGCCCTTAAAAGTCATTTTTGAAAATAACTAGAAACTATTGCACCAATAAATTAACTTTGCTTGTGTTACATTGCATTGAAAGTATAACAATTTTATAAAGTCATTTCCCCATTCAAAATAACAGTGTTATTTGTAATTCACCAAGTCTGGGCTCTGAGAAAGAGGAAGCAAAAGGAAAAAGAGTAGCAACAAGGTTTTGCTCTGAGAGTGTGGTTTTTGTGACACAGTTTTATCCCATAAATGTCACTGGATTGCCTTCCCACATGTCAAAGTGAGCAACAACAACAATAATGAAGTAGTTTTCAAAGACTTCCCTGTCTACCAATGACAATTTTTGCTTCAAAATAATCAGGAAAATGTTTGTTTGTTTTTAAAAAACAACAACAGCAAAGCCTGTTCTAGGCTTTCTCTGATTTGGCAAAACTTGAAAAAGAGAAGCTGAAAAACTTCTTTTCAGAACATAAGTGGACAGGTATGGGCTGCAGGACTCCAGCTTTAGACATTCTATAAATACCGGTAGTTGTAATGAAGGGAAGGGAAATACACATAAAGTGGTACCTTGTATTTTATTTCAAACGTAACACTACTACCTGTAAATCGTCAAAACAAAAGCCAGCCGTGCCTTGCATTGTACAATAGGTGTGGTGGTACCAGGAGAGTGAGATCTAAATGTGTGATTATGATACTGGCAGCTTAGGTTGAGAAAGACACACTCCAGCTGCAAATATACAGCAATTATCCTGAAATGAAGTTCCTGGCACTTTTTTTTGGCTAATCGCCATGGAAACTCATATTTCTTAGATTCAAACTAGAAACATTCAAGATGCTTTAAAGGAGTTTAGAATTGAACAGTTTCTAGAGGTATGATATTACAGTGCAGCATCTTTGGCCAGTAACCTTTACAATAACCCTCAATTGCTTGAAACTATATTCAGGTTCCAAAGGAGAGTTTGAACATTCATATGCCTTAGTGATTTTCTTTCAATATCTTTTGGGAAGTCTGGTGATTATTAGTTTCTCTGCACTAAAGTTATTAGCATCCATTCTGCATACATGTGAATCTTTGTACTTAAGTATGTATGTGTGTTTGTGCATAGGTGAATATACAATGATACAGAGAATAATCTTATTACTAAGCTCTTAAGAAGTACCATTGGCACTCCATATCCATGGATTCTGTATCCACAGATTCAACCTTCCACAGCTTGAAAATATTTTTAAAATACACACATTCCAAAAAGTAAACCTTGATTTTGCCATTTTATATAAAGGACCGCAGACGGGCGGTCATGGGCTGCCCTGGGAAGAGGCAGATTGGGGCTGAGGATGCCCCATGCCTAGGCCACAATCCTCTTTTCCCAGGTGGCTGCTTCCCCCCTAAATGAATTGGCATCATGAGCTTTCATAGACTTTTCAGTCTACTTCCTCAGAGCAAAAGCATCTGAGGAAGTAGACTGAAGTCTATAAAGCTCATGCTGTCAATTTCTTTCTTTCAGTCAATCTCAAAGGTGCTACAAGATCTCTCTACATACTGATTCTACAGACTAACACGGCAGAGGAGCAGCTGGGACAGCAGCAGGGAGATTGGAGCCTTTAAAAACACTCCCAGACCATCTCTCCCAGCGGAGGACAGCTGCTCCATGTGGAGGGAGACCGGAGCTTATATAAACACTCCAGGAACACCTTCTCCTGGGGGAGGAGCAGCTGGGACAGCAGCAGGGAGATTGGAGCCTTCAAAAACACTCCCAGACCATCTCTCCCAGCGGAGGACAGCTGCTCCACGTGGAGGGAGACCGGAGCTTATATAAACGCTCCAGAAACACCTTCTCCCGGCGGAGGAGCAGCTGGGACAGCAGCAGGGAGATTGGAGACTTTAAAAACGCTCCCAGACCATCTCTCCCAGCAGAGGACAGCTGCTCCACGTGGAGGGAGACTGGAGCTTATATAAACGCTCCAGAAACACCTTCTCCCAGTGGAGGAGCAGCTGGGACAGCAGCAGGGAGATTGAAGCCTTTAAAAACACTCCCAGACCATCTCTCCCAGCAGAGGACAGCTGCTCCACGTGGAGGGAGACTGGAGCTTATATAAATGCTCCAGAGACATTGTGGTGAGCGAGAGAGCGGCCTTACCACCTGGGCCTGCTCCAGGCCCCAACTGCTCCCGGTCCAGTGGCGCGGCGCAGAGGAGGAGGAAGGCGGGACCATCTGGGCCTATAAAGGCCCCACTGAGCCTTGCCCCCCGGCGGCGCACCGCGGCAAGAATGGGACTTACCATCTGGGCCTGTTCCCGGCCCCAACACCTCTAGGTCCAACAGCAAGAGGCGTGGTAGCTGGACTGCTATTGTTTGGGGGCAGTTTTGGATGGCCTTGGAGGATAACCTCCCCGTCACATCCACTCCCTTTTCCCATTTATGCAGTTATTGATGGAATTAGGGATTGGAATCAGTTGGTTACTCATCTCCTCCTCCGCATTGCAGAGTTGACCGTAATCTGGGAGCGGATATTCAGGTAGTGTGGGGGCAGGGAAGGTATGGCGGTAGCAGAGCTAACAAATGTTACAAAAGAAGGAGGGATCGATGCTTAATATCTATCCCTCCTTCAGTGTACTCTGCTGCCCAGGATAACTTGGAGAGGGTACCAACCATTCCACTATCCCTCAACCTGCTCCTTTGCAATGCCAGGTCAGTCAAAAACAAGACTCATATCATCCACGACCTCTTAGTGGATGAGGCGGCCGACCTGGCATGCTTCACTGAGACCTGGCTGGGGGATGCCAGCTCTGCAATATGGGCGCAGGCTCTCCCGGCTGGGTACTCGGTTAGTGAGCAGGTGAGGGAAAGTGGGTGGGGGGGTGGCATAGCCTTGGTCCATGAGAACACCTTAACCGTGATCAGAAAGCCTATCCGGAAAACGATCTACATCGAGTGTATGTACCTTAGCCTGAAGACCAGGGATAGTTTGGGGATTCTGTTGGTATACCGGCCACCCTGTTGCTTAACAGACTCCCTAACCAAGCTGACCGCCCTGGTTTCTGAGTTGCTGTTGGAATAATAATAATAATAATAATAATAATAATAATAATAATAATATTTATTTATAGACTTTTGGTTCTGGGCGATTTCAATATCCCACTCGAAACCAGTTTACAAGATCTAACTGGCGCGGCTCGGGAGTTCATGGATACCATGACTAACATGGACCTATCACAGTTGGTCGACGGGCCCACGCATTGTGCTGGTCATGCCCTCGATGTGGTCTTTAGTACGGAGCAGGGATATCCGTGGGCAGAGGTCAAAACAACCTCTGCACTGTCATGGACGGATCATTTTCTGATCAGGGCTGAACTCAAGGATGTCATCCACCCTTCCGGGGGTGGCGGACCCATTAGAACGGTCCACCCTCGAAGGCTAATGGAACCAATTGGTTTCCAGAGAGTCTTAGAGGGTTTAATGGTTGGTAACGCCGGTGATTCTGTCGAAGCCTTGGTGGACACTTGGAACACCGATCTCACCAGGGTTATTGACACAATCGCTCCCAAGCGTCCTTTCCGACCCGCTTCAAACCGTAAGCCCTGGTACACGGAGGAGCTTAGGAGGATGAAGCGAGCCGGACAATGACTAGAGTGCGAATGGCGGAGGACTTGACTCTCATCTGACAGAACTCGCCTTAGGAAACATCTTGTTTCCTATAGGGAGGCTTTGTGTGCAGCACAGAAATCTTTCTGTTCTGCACGCATTGCGTTTGCAGAGTCCCGCCCGGCAGAGCTGTTTAGGGTGGTGGGGGAGTTGACAAAGGTTCCCCCTGCGCCAAACCCCCTACTTAACCCAACGACAGCCTGCTGTGAGGCTTTTAATATTCACTTTGCAGACAAAATCTCTCGGATAAGAGCCGACTTGGATGCCATTGTTTTGGCAGAATCCGTTGATGAGGCCTCCAGGAACTCCGTTGATGGCATTTTACTGGATCAATTACAATCTGTGAGTACTGATGATGTGGACAAGCTGCTTGGAATGGTGAGGAAGACGACTTGCCCCCTCGATCCATGTCCATCTTGGCTGGTCATCCAGGGAGGGGATGCGTTGAAGGTGTTCCTTCGGGACACAATCAACGCATCATTCAGGGAAGGTATTGTGCCATCTTGTTTAAAGGAGGCAGCCGAAAAGGCCACTCCTGAAAAAGCCTTCCCAACTACAGACCAGTCTCCTTGCTCCCTTTTCTGAGCAAGGTGATCGAGAGGGCAGTTGCTTCCCAACTCCAAGCAGTCTTGGATGAAACCGATTATCTTGATCCATTTCAAACCGGCTTCAGGACAGGATTTGGAGTGGAGACTGCCATGGTTGCTCTGACCGATGACCTCCGCCTGAGTATCAACAGGGGTAGTGTGACCCTGTTGGTGCTCTTGGATCTCTCAGCGGCCTTTGACACCATAGATCATGCCATCCTCTTGGATCATCTGAGAGGGTTGGGAATCGGAGGCACTGCTTTGCAGTGGTTCCGCTCTTTCCTCTTGGGCAGATCCCAGAGGGTGAGGCTCGGGGACAGTTGCTCGTCTAAAATTGAGCTTAATTGTGGCATCCCTCAGGGTGCCATCCTATCCCCGATGTTGTTTAATATTTACATGAAGCCGCTGGGTGAGATCATTCGGAGGCATGGAGCACGGTGTCTTCAGTACGCTGACGACACCCAGATCTATCTCTCCATGACCAGATCATCGTATCAGACTTCAGATGGCATCTCTCCTCTCAATGACTGTCTCACAGCGGTAATGGATTGGATGAGGAAAAACAGATTGAAGTTGAATCCAGACAAAACGGAGGTACTCACAGTCACAGGCCTGAAACCAGATTTGGGAATACAGTCTCCAGTCCTGGATGGAGTCACACTCTCCTCCAAGGACTGTGTTCGCAGTTTGGGGGTACTCCTTGACTCATTGCTTCACATGACTAGTCAGGTGAATGCGGTGGTCAGGAGCGCCTGTTATCAGCTTCAGCTGATACGCCAACTGCCCCCTTATCTGGATGTGAGGGATCTGGAAGCTGTGGTACATGCCCTGGTAACCTCACATCTGGATTACTGCAATGCACTCTACATGGAGCTACCCTTGTGCCTAACCCAGAAACTACAACTGGTGCAAAACATGGCAGCCAGGTTAATTACCAGAACATCTAGGTAGGAGCACATAACACCAGTGCTGAAATCCCTCCACTGGCTGCCAATTAGTTTCCGGGCACAGTACAAGGTGTTGGTTTTGACCTTTAAAGCCCTACATGGCTTGGGTCCATCTTATCTTAGGGACCGCCTTTCCCCATATGATCCCCCTCGTGCCCTACGGTCCTCTGGGAGGAATCTGCTACAGCCAATAAAAACTAGGCTGTCTCAGACCTCCCAGAGGGCCTTCTCCGCAACCGCTCCCAGACTTTGGAACGGCCTGCCGGACGAGATTCGTCTTATTACCACTCTTGCTGCTTTTAAAAAAGCAGTAAAGATGGATCTCTTTCGGCAGGCCTTCCCAGAATAACTGTGGTCTGCCGCTAGATGAGTTTATTTTGTTTTTACTGATTCCTTGTCTCATTAATGGATGGTTTTATTTTATTGTTGTATTTTTAATTGTTCGCTAGTTTAATTCTGTTTTAAGGAGTGGGAGGGTGGATTATGGGATGGGGGAATGTTTTAATTTGTTTGTTTTAAAATTGTTGTACCCCACTCCGATTGCCATGCAGAGGGGCGGGCTATAAATACAAAATTATTATTGTTGTTATTATTATTATTATTATTATTATATTTTTGAATTCTACCATTTTACTATGCCACTGTATTTAATGGGAATTGAGCATTGATAGATTTTGACAACAATAGATGTTGGTATTTTGGATTTTTCTGGAACCAAACCACAACAGATATCAAAGGCCCATGGTATCTACAATTTTCAACACTCTCTAAGCAGATATTAAAAGACTGTGATATGAAGGCTCAGAGTCTGACATGAAGATATGAAGGCTCACAGTCTGTACAAAAGGACCAGCAGGGTGGAAAATTCACCTGAACAGAATCAGACCATGAAATTAGAGTAATCCTGCTTTATAAAAAGAGCTATAGTTTGAAGTTAAGTTTAAAATAAAGGCAACAAAAGCAAGAACACATACAACAATCCAACAAGATTACTAATTAAGGGGAAACTATTTGATAACAGCCATTAATAAATCATAGGAGAGCTTGTGGGAAAATCAGAGTAAAGCAGTGATGTTACTAACTTTTAAAACCATCATGAAAAATGTGACTGAATCTGATTGGAATATAACCAGAACTTTCAAAAGCATCTGCCATAAATATGTTTTCTTGATTTTTACCCTGGTTAGATAAGCTTGTACGTGAATATATATATAACACAGAACAATACACAGAATAATAATCACAACTGGGTAACTAATCTCACAAGGAAATATCACTGGGGTTTTTTGGTCAGTATCACTTAAATGTGTCTTTCCAAAACTTAAGCATCTGTAATGGGATATTCCAGTGTGTTGAACCCTTTGTTAATGTTAGATTTTCTAGGGGTGTGTCCACATGGGCCAAATGCATCTGTCTCCCCCACCCTCATCCTCAAGGATGAGAGACTAGATGGCACATGCCTTAAACCCTAGTTCTGGTGCAGACAGACCAGATGCCATCTGACACATTCCACACCAGAACCAGGACATTAGGCACTTACCATGAATCAAAATAAATCTGGCTCCTCCATACTACAGGGCCTTTACAGCAGAGGAATGTCAGGATAGCTCTGTGGCCAGGATATACCAGGCTTGCCCCAGCATATCCTGCACATGCATTTGGTCTCTAAGAGACCAATCATCTGAACTCTTGTTCATACACCTGTCAATGGAAAGTTCATCCAGATGTTTCCATCTCTGCACAATTTCAAGACAAGCTCCTATTAGAAACAATGATATTAGCTCATTGTTCTGTAATCAGTGATTGTCTCAGAGCTTACAGGACAACACTGAAGCTTCTGGGAGGTAAAACCTTCTATCATCTATTGCCAAGAGTTCCAAGCCAAAAGAGAATTCAAGGTGGAAAGCCAATTATGAGGAACCCACTCACTACATGGTTATAACACTATGATTCTACCTCAACAGTCATGGCTGCATCCTATGGAATCCTGGGGTTCACAGGTTGGTCAGAGAAACTGGACAACTTTCAGACTGAGGTTGCTGCCACACTACAAAAATAAGATACAGCTTTAACTTCCATGGCTCAATGCTATGGAATTCTGAGGTTTGTAGTTTGGTGGGCACCACCATTCTCTGACTGGGAAGGTTAAATAGCTCACAAACCTACAAATCCCAGAATTCCATAGCATTCAATCATGGCAATTAAAGTGGTGATTTATTTCATGTGGCAGCAGGCTAAGAATTCTAAATGCAGCTTCAGGCCACTTTAACTGTCCTGGCTCGGTGCTAGGGAATCATGGGAATTGTATTTTTTTTTCTGGGACGTTGAGCTTTCTCTGTCAGAGAGCTCTGGTGTCACAATAAACTACAGTTCCCATGATTCCTTAGCACTGGGCCAGGGCAGTTAAAGTGGCCTCAAACTGCATTATTTTTGGCAGTCTGTAAAGGCCCTAAATCCCCAATCCTAGGATTCCTTAGGACTGAATCATGGCAATTAAAATGGAATCATGGCGTTATAACAGTAGTGTGAATGAACCCCAGGTAAGCTAACTGTAACTTTTTTAAAAAAGCACAATCCTGCAACATTGTCCCACCAGCCCTACATATTTGATGTTGTGCTTCTTTAAGTCATTTCCTGCTTATGGCAATGCTAAGGTGAACCTATCATGGGGTTTCTTGGCATGATCTGTTCACAGGTGGGTTGACATTGCCTTCCTCTGAGGAAGTTGGACAGTGTGACTTGTCCAGTGAGTTTCCATGGCTGAGTGGGAATTAGAACCCTAATCTTCAAAGTCCTAGTCCAACACTCAAACCACTATACCGCACTGATTATTACCACAACTATAAGCATCTTTTACAGGGGAAAACACATTTTATTGGATGTCCTTGAGGATTCTTGACAGCTAGGGGCTAGTCCCTCTATTCTCAAGAATCCCAAGCTGAAGTAATATTGAGAGGTCAACAACAATAACTGAGCATTGGGATGCTGGATTTAGAACCAGAACACTCCCAATAATGTGTGCATATACAAGTCAGTTCATATGGAGGGAGATTTATTCAGAAAACAGAGAAATAAAGTCTATACAAACAAGGTAATTGGAAAACACAGAGAACTATACAGGCAAAGCTTGGAACATTAATTATGAAAATGAATTCAACTATGTAAAATGCTACCAATGTGGAAACTATTTCTTAAGCACTAACATTAATAATTGCATTTATTGGTTAAATTAGAATTAATTAACTCTTTACTGAAGACTTGGTGATTTACACAGAATAGCATGGAGTATGCCACCCTTCATCCTGGAGTATATTTCATTACTGACGCCTTCAAAATGCTGTGTTTTTTTGTTTGTTTGAAAGTTGTCTGCCATAGTATCAATACAGACACATTGTAGGATCCGGTGGGAAGACAAAATTACACAGAAACTACACTTAATTTTATAGGTAATTAACCAAATCAGTCCTTTACATACCTTAACATTCTAGTATCTTGGCATCCAAATGGGTCCTTTCCAAATGCACACAAAATCATTATGTCACTGGTGGGAAAGGACAGAAACAAAAGAAAAGGTCCCAGGTGCTAATAACCAAGGCTTTAGAATATCTATGAACTGCTCATAAACAAGAGATAGTGCAGGTGCTTCAGGCTTCATGCTATTCTGAAACTGCATCTTGATGAATACATACAAACAAGCAAATTCAAAATGAAGACTATAGAAAGACACAAAAATACAACATAATTTCTTTAGAGTTTTGAGTTTGGCAAGGTTCAAATACAAATTCTCTTAACCTAGTAGCTGTCAAAATAATAATTAGCATTTCAAATTACCTATCAAATATTGTCAGCTATATGGTAAACATCAGCTCCTAAACTGATCAGCCCCAAATTGTATCATTCCAACCATAGATATAATCAACTAATGTGGACCAAAGTTTTGAACAGTGTTTTCTATGCAATTTTGGTTGTTTGGATGTTTATCCTGACTAAGTAATCAAAGCCAGGTTTTCCCCAAAGGTCCACCACTATTGAACTACTTTTGCAATGCACACCCAGAAGAAATGATGGGTAACTTTTATAGCATCCGGTTCTTGATGATCACTACAGAAATCCAGCTGAGCTCCCATCAATTGAAAGTGCACCTAAAACATATCCCACAGTTCTCTGAAATAGGCAGAGCAGCCCAAAAGGGGAAGTTGCGCTATGGTGGTGTCTCCTGTCACTGTAGCATGAGGAGCTAAAATCGCAAAAAGGGTCAAGTAGCGACAAGTAACTGGTAAATTTTACATATTGATTTCAACTAACTACCCAATTATCTGACTTCAGTCTTCTAGAAAAAGTATACAGTTTGTTGTTGTTATTAGCTGCTCTCAGATTGACCTTGACTCATGGCAACCCTGTGGATGAGACATCTCCAAGGACGTTATCACAGGCGGCAGCAATACAAGAAAGCAGCATCATTCCGGTATGGTTCTGGTCGCAGCAGATGTAATTCCTCAAAAAAAGAGGAATTGCAAAGAACGGGGATGATGCAGCAATGCGCCGGGGATGGCACTGGATGGGGTGGGGTTTGCTGCGACGTCGTTTGAACACAGGGGCAAAGGATCCAGAATGGGACGGGGATGGGACTGCTTTAGACCCCGTGTGATAACATCCTAAGACTCCCTGTCTTCTATTGCTCTGCTCAAGTCTTGCAGACTCATGCCCATGACCTTCCTGATTGAATCTATCCATCTGGTGTGCGGTCTTCACTTTCTTCTGCCCTTTAGTCCTTGATCAGGTTGAAAATCATGAGAGATGGTCCTGATTCTCTCAAGCAGAGTAATCAAATTGGCAAAACAGAAACTGAACAATAACTAGTCTCATGCCAACCTAGATACCCGCAGAGAATAAAGTATAGCAGAGAAAAGAAATATGTTTAGTCTTCTTTGTAAAATATATAAATATAACTTTTTTTTTACAATATTTGTTCATAATGAAATGCATGGTCTAATGCAGGACAGAGAAACAAAATGGCTGCAAGTTGGAATGATGCAGGAGGGAGTGGGGAAATCTAACAAAGTGGAAGTGCCAATAAATATATGTGGTATCTAAACTCCTAGAGAGTAACTTGTAAACTAGCAATTAGAGAGCATAGGCATCCAAAGGTGCTAACATTAGTGGATCATACTATGCTGCATGTGTAAAAAAGACTTGGCCTATGGGTTGCAGTTTGGCTCACTTTCTCAAGCTATGTAGAACTGTACTCAATTCTAGTTTCTGCGTTCTGAATGTGCACACTTGCAGTTGGAAATGAGTTGTGGTACTATGTGCTGGCAGGATCCTTCAAAACATATGCAAGAGGTGGAATCATTAAAAGATTAACAAATAAAACCTTTGGTAGAAGAAAAGAAGTAGAGCAAAAAGAGGAAGAGTGGTGCTTATTCATGCATTTGATGGAGGAATGAGCTTCCATCCTCACTGCAGAAATAATCCAGTTTGACACAAGTATAACTGACATGGCTCTAATCTATCCTGGGAACTGTTTTATGAGACATGTAAGGGGATGCAGACGGGCGGCCCTGGGCCACCCCTAGAAGCAGAGGATCGAGGCCAAGGCTGCCGGACACCTCAGCCTCGATCCTCCCTTTCGCCACCTATGAAAGGAGTGCTAAAATAGTGCTCCTTCCGCAAGCCACAAAAGGGGCACTGCAAGAGGTGTGGCATGCCTCTTTGGTGTCTCTCCAGCTCAGCGTGTCTGGACGCTGAGCTGGAAGGACGTCATGAAGCGCCCGTCATGCAGATGGGCTGTCACTCCGATGACGTCCTCAGGAAGGGGATGGGGCATCCAGCGTCCGGCTGCCCCTCCCCTTCCTGGGATTGAAGATGGCATTTTTGCCTTCTCTGTCAAAGAGCTCTAGTACTGCAACAAACTACAGTTCCCAGAATTTGATAGCATTGAGCCATGGCAGTTACAGTGGTGTCAAACTGAATTATTTCTGCAGTGTAGATGCACCCTGAGTGCTGAGAAGAAAGATAAAAAAAATATCAGTTTATATCCCAGTGCCTAAGGACTTTATCACACAGGGAAAATTGGAGGTTTAAACAGTCATTTTCCCAAGAAAGTCACACAATCACAGCAAAGATTTGCACACAACACCATGATTAAAGAGGACTTGTCCTGGGAATAACCAAGGAATAGGTTAGGTAAAGGTATTCCCCATTGACAAGGTTGTCAAGTCGTATCCAACCATAGGGGGCAGTGCTCATCTCTGTTACTAAGCCAAAGAGCCAGCTGCTGCAAGGGAAGCCTTCTTTCCCCTCCTTTTCCCTCCATCCCAAATGCCAAACTTCTCCTCCGTCCCAAACTTCCCTCTCCTTGCCTTGCCTTGCCTTGCCTTGCCTTGCCTTGCCTTCCCTTCCCTTCCCTTCCCTGCATGGCAGGAGCCTGGGAATCTCCCTCCCTGGAGGCCCCTCCTCCTCCTCCTCTTGGCCCTCCTCCAGGTTTTAAAAGAGAATTGTCCATGCGTATTTGCTTTTCACATTACAGTAAATGCGAAATTACTGTAATTTCGCAAATGCATTTCCTCTAAACTCCCGAAATTAAAAAGATCTCGGATAATGCCAGTTTCTGTCCAGTTTCTGACCAGTTTCTGTGCAATGTTGTGTGAAATTGTGAGGCGCAAATTCAGTTTTTGTTTGGGATTTGTGTGGATTAACCAACAGATTTCCCCTGTGTGATAACGTCCATTGTCAGAGACTACTCTGTGATCATGTGGTCAGCATAATAGCAAAGAATGCTGTTTACCTTCCCACTGAGAAGTGGTACCTATTGATCTACTTGCATTTGCATGCTTTCGAACTGCTTGGTTGGCACTAGCTGGGACTATCATGTGGAATCCCAGCCTCAAACTGTCTACTTTTAAATCTAAGTTAAAGACCACCTTGTTCAGGGAGGCATTCCCTGACATTGTTTGATATACATTTACATATACTTTTTGTCATTTGGGTAGACAGTGGATGTTGTTAATTATTTGTTGTATTGTTTTTTGTTTTAATTGACTTTTATTATTTTACCTATTGCTTGTATTAGATTGTACGTCTCTGGCAGGTTTTTATTCTATTTTATGTTGATTTTCTCCTTGTACAGCACTGTGTATATTTACAGAGCTTTAGAAATAAACAATAATAATAATAATAATCATCATCATCATCATCATCATCTGCCAACCTGCCAATATTGCAATCAACACAGTCAGCATCTTAACCATTTGAGCCACTGCATCCCTTAGGATGCAACCAGGGAATAACCAGCAACAAATCATTCACAGGGAAATCTCATTGCTGGTTTGTTGCTGGTTATTCACTGTTTATTCCCGGGATAAGTCCTCTCTAATTGCAAAGTCATGTAACTTTCATAGGAAAATGACTGTTTAAACACTTGATTTTCCCCACATGTGATAAATTCCTAAGAGTCTACAAAAACCATGGGTTATCATTATGCTTTCCTAATGAAATACTGTGGTCTCAATTATTTGGTATCATCAACCAAATGTCAAGTAATACGTAGCAGTAGAATAATGTCTGTAATGTATGCTACTATTAGGAAGATATTTGCTTGGTATCCAGCTGGGATCACTATACTGACCATCCAAGCTATTAATAAGGAATTTTTGGTTTTGATTAGAAGAATAATGAATGCCTATCTTCATATATATTGAAATTAATGCCTTAAAAACAAATGGGGCCTGATTTAACACATTAGCACATATTCTGAGAGAGAGGCTAGTAAACCATGGTCCATTCAGCACAGCAAAATGATCTTCATCTGCAGATCCAAACATCAAAATAAATTGTTGCATCATGTCACCTCTTTTGCCCTGGAGATTGGTGAGATTGTCTTATCATTAGTGAAGCAACAGCTAGCCAGTCAGTTGGTTTCAATCAAAGGCTGTGAGACATTTCACAAATTACTCCTTATTGATATATAACGATACATGAATCAAAAGCAGGAGAAGAAGCAATTTGTCATTCTTAACAGCCAGGTTTCCAATTAGCCTTTTAATCTACTATTTGCCGCATTTGCCATTTTTTTTATTACTCAATGCATTTTAATTGAATATCGCAAATACTCAAAGGATCCTATGTTAATCCGTACCAAATCTTTGTTTTTAATTTAATAAAAAAAAATAAGCACTTCTACTATGTATGAAACAGAAGGGGGGAAGGGGACAGAAGAATTTTATTTTGATGTTTTTTGTACCTTATTCTGTATATGGCTTTTGAGTTGTGTGTTGCTGAGGCTCTGGGGAGTAGATAAACAGGTAAGTCCTAGGGATGGGTAGTAGCCTACTCCCTCTGTTGTCTCCCAGCAACCTTGGCATTCAGAGGCATGTTGGCTCTTATTCTGTATGAAGCATGCTACAATTAAATGAAACAGTCAAGTAACTGAACATCTGCAGGGAAGGGGGGGAAATACATGATTCTCCAAGGTTGGTGAAAAAATCTACCCATGTGAGAAGCGTGGGACATCTGAATGACTCTCTTCCCTTCTTCCAGATGTACCTCTAATATAGGTTTTGAGTATTTGCAAGGCATCCCTCTTGCAAGGAATCTGCTCATCAAGAGATGACACTATTCGGGCAATGGGTGAAATGGATGGACAGAAGGGAGATTAACTGTGCTTCGTTTCTTTCCACTCAAAGAAGGCACCATGGACAGGACAACAGTAAGGCAAACATCCTTGTATCCTGAGATTGCCTTTAGAAATAGAGCATGTAAGTTTACTAAAAGAATGAAAACAATACAAATATAAGAGTCTCAGAACTGAACAATTTTCAATGTTTCACTCTGTGCTAGAAATTTGGGGAGTGAAGGAGAATTTCATGGGAGGGGGGCAGAATTCTGATTTGGGAAAGTTCATGGTGGTGCCTGAGGACTGCAATATCAGCAGGGAAGTGAAACTGCTCTGATCTTTTAGTTCAGACTTCTACTCCAGACCTTAACAGCCAAATGTGTTCACTGCCTTAGATAGTTCATTTAAAGTTGACACAAAAACGTTGAGCTGCCCACTAACGTGGGAAACCACCAACACCAGTGTGCATTCTTGTACCAACTGTATTTTTCACTAAGTACTAAAAATACCTTTAAAATCCTCCAGAAACCAATTTTCAAAGCCATGAAAAAGAGGATTGATAGTTAAGGTTTTTAAAAGGATACTTGTGTTTAAGCTACACTTTATTAGAATTGTGGATTCAGATCAGCAAACCATTTGATCCTTTTTTTATTTTAAAAGTGCAGCCTTTGTGTGTGTGCTGCACTAGTTCAGCAATGCTACTTAAATTATGCCTGAGCTGCTAATTTCATTATAGATTCTAGCATTTAGAGTTTCATGTTTTAACTTTCCAAAAACAGAGTTGCCATTGATTGGCAGTCAGGATTCATAAACCACTAGAACTCTGTTAAGCAATCTTTGATTGCATTTTAAAATCCACATAATGCAACAACACAATAAGATGTCCATAGCACACAGTTTTATTTTAAATGAATAGTACCTGACTAAAACTGATACATTTCTTCATTCAAAAAGATGAAGCAGTTAAACAAGCCTACATGATTTTGCTGAAAAAGCACAAGTAGAAGAAATTATCTGGGGGAGTTTTGGAAAGATGAGGATCCTGCCAATGGTACAAGGATATTTACTTTTCTACAGTTGTTAATCCCAACTATGGTAGCCTATGGTTTATCAGGGTTGTCTTACCATATTTCCATCCATTCAATGGATCAATTCTACTTGGGGCCAACAGATTTAGCCCTGAATGTTCACAAAAGATATGAAATGTGTCAGGGCATGGGCGTAATGAGCATGAAGCTGTACAAATAAAGCTGATCTAAATCAAGGAGAAATTTTATGAATGTACACACACCCTTTCAAATGTTCTTTTTAATATATTGAGGTGAGGAATCTTTCTCCTTCTTTTTTCATGGACAGCACTACAGAGTACAGGTGCAGTAGTTTCCTAAAACAGATTTGAGACTTCTATCGTACTCTTCCCAGATTATGGGTGTGGATTTGTTTCAAAATCAATTCAGTGTTGAATTTAATGAGGTCACTCAAGTCAATCTGCATTTCTTCAAAAACAAATGGAGTGGGCATGAAAAGGATTTCTCACTTATTCATTGAGCCTTATACAACAGCAGTAGAAATTTCTTTTATGGTTTTCCTCTGGTAACACCAAGGGATTTTATGAGAATATCTTAAAATAATGCAATTTCCAGGGCATTTTAGGAATATAAAATGAATGTGGCCCAAAAACCAGTTAATAGGTTCAGTTACTACACAAGAATACACAAGAAAGGGGAAAATAAAAGAATGCTAGCAAAATATTAAATGAGAAATGTACTAAATCTGGAAGAGGACTTTTTTGCAATAAGAAACACAAAATGTGGCATGTGACAGCTGTTTGGAGGCAAACATTTTCTGGAAGGTCTTACTCCCTGGGGTCACATGTATCTGCAGGCCACACCTTGCCCACCCATGTACTAATTGAATAAAAAAAAATGAAGGCAATATTCAAAAACCAAAACAATGCAACAAATTACAGTTAAATTTTGTATATGCCACCTTACCACAAATTCATATCAATCATTTTACAGAAGCACCAGTACTCCATTGTAAACTTCACAATGTCTTCACAGTGAATTGCTTGTATCTTCAGCTCTATTGTTGTATGAAAAATAGCCCTTCTTTCTATAAAATGTGACATTGTTATCATCCAACAATCACTGAAAACAAACAGCTTCTGCAGAGTGAAAGTAATGCCTATTTCAGACCTATTGCCCTCCCTGTGATTTAGCTTCATTTTCCCTCAATGATTTAACATAGATTTCTGTGTGACAGCATCATTGTCAGAAAGTAGGGCTGTTTTTGCCACAAAGAAATTAAACTTGGGATACAGTGGATTAGGGAAAATCTCCACACTAAACAAGAGTTGCATATATGTGCCTCAGAATACATTCAGATCTTATGAGCTTTTAATCATTTACTGCAGCAACAGCAGAAGATAGGAAGCTACTAGAAACATTAGCCACATGTAGAATTCAAAAACAGCTGTCTTAATCAGGATCAGCATGCAAAGAGAACTGGTAAGACCTTTAAGAATGAGAAAAAGAGGTTGGTAGCATAAGCATTTGTAGACTAAGGGGCTAAACAGACCGCACCTTTAGGGCAGCATCCCACCATCCCTTTCATTGCCAGATAGGGGCCACGGCAACCACATGCTGCAGCCCTGATCTGGTGCTTTGCTGGCCAGCAAAAAGAGACAGCAAAATGCTGCTTCTTTTTAAAGCAGTGAAAAGCCCCACTTGCTACTGTGGCACAGCACATCTAAATACTGCATTAAAGAAATCCTGACACCGCCTGCCATGAGGGCAGGTGGGTGGCATGATGATGGCATCAGGCTGGTGTCCGGGCATGCAGACTCCATGCCCCCATTCTGCCCCGATGCCAGTGTTTAATGCCGGTCTGTTTAGGCCCTGTGTCTATGATGAAATAGTCTATGGAGTTTATCACACTGGGAAATCCCGTGCAGAAACTGGATTTAAAAGATGGGGGAAACCCGCAAAAGCGGTTAGTTTTTCACACACATCACTGTTAAAATGGGGTTAATTTGAACAGAAAGTAGTCATAAACTACTTCTTTTTACTTTCGGGATTTTCCGAAAGTAAAAAGAAGCAGTTTCTGACTACTTTCCATTTAGGTTAACCCCATTTTAACAGTGACGCCGTCTGAAAAACTAACCACTTTTGCGTTTTTTTGGTTTTTTTCTAATTTAAAGCCCCATTTCCGTACAGAATTTCCCCTGTGTGATAAACTCCTATGAAAGCTTACACTATCAACTTTTTATCTCAATTAGTCTCAAAGGTGCTACAAGATCCCCTTTCATGCCACCTCTTAATAATGTTCAGTAGTATTATCTTGAATTAAATAGTAAAAGTGATAACACTGGATGGGTTTGTTGTAGTATTTCATATCAGTTATTCTGCATGTACCAGTTTTGCATAGACACAGGAGTTTAATGCAAAGTTTTTTACAAATTGTACAAATCACACAAATTGTGACCATGATGAGGGTGACAAACTATGACGGGGAGATTGGTGTCCCCATACCAAAATGATTAATTCTGATTACAATTTCAGCAACTGTAGAATTTCTTCACATACCTAAAATTCACCAGTTTCAGTGAGAAATGGTCACTGAAGCCTACACATCTACTTCTTTTGCTCAAAATATTTACATACACAAAATAATAATACTTTTAGCTGGCTCATCTACCCATCATAACTATCTCTTTGTCTGTATCATCCTGCCAGGTGACATGAAAACTTTACCAAGATGCACATGCGCATGTATCAAAGATTGATGGGCTCATTTGGAACAGTGTCTATGTACAATGACCACAAATGATATGTCAATAGTTGCAGAAATTCAGAGATTCTATGAATTCAAAAACATTGCCGTTTCTAGTGCTCTTAGCAAAATAAATCAATGTATTGAGATGTGGTTGTTGTTGTTTTCATACATGAAACAAGATATATGCCACATAAGATATCTTTAACTTTGGGGAAAGAGCAGTGCAGAGGACATTAACCTGAAGATTGCATTCTATATCATCTACATAATGTGTGGTTCCAAAATACAACTGCAACCTTTGGAGAAGTGCTGACTGGAAAAGAACATTCTTTGTGATTCAAGTCACTTACTCCATAAACAAACACAATATTTTACACACTTTATACTCATGTCAGTGAATGGCCACATGTGCAAACCTGTGGCCCCCAAGATATTTGTAAGCCATGAAATACTGTAATAGTTAAAGTGCAATTTATTGTCTCATGCAATTTAACATCTTGCTCATTCAGCATGCTTAACATTATAGTAAAGCAGTGGTTCACACTATTTGATAAATATGAAAGAACAAATAGCAGTACTCTGTGGAATGAGCTCCCATCCCAGCAAGGGACTAGTTGCCATGACTCCTGACTATAAAAGCAGCTGATTACATCAATATACTATCTATATTCAGGGAAATAAAAATGGGACAAGGAAATAATCTCCATACATTTGCTTATGGATGACACTACCTTTGTGGAATGAGCTATTAAAAAGTCTTCTATACCTACTTTCTTTTGCGTTATTCAAAAGGCCAACCATACTTGCAAATGGAATCTTGAACACCTCTTTCTGACTTCTCCCAGAGATTGATAGTGCCCATGCTATCATGCCTGCTCCTCCATCCTATGGCTAGGTGGGCTGCTCTTCCCTTTCAGAAAGGGCCCCTTTGGCCCTGAAAAGGGGGCCAAGAGTGTGGCAAGGAGGAGGATTGAGGGAGGCCAGGAGGCCTTTTGGTTCAGGGGGTGGAAAGGTGGATGCTGAACATTCTGGCAGGATTGGGGATGGTGTCTTTTGTTTCTCTGCACCTCAGGAGCCCCCCCGAATCCTGTGAGACCCCTCATCATTCTTCTCCTTCCCTGTTTTTGGGCTGCCGCTGCCCCCAGTAGGTGACCACCACCCAATGGAGCAAGGCACCTCTTCTGGTGGCAGTGGAGAGGGGTGCCATGCTCTCCCTCTTGCCCACTGGGCATGGCCCACACTCCTGGCACCACCAGCATCCTCAGACCCTCAAGTTGAGAGAGAGGGAAGATGCTTGAGTGTGGAGGAAGAACATTCAGGGAGGGAGCCTCCATGGCTGTGGGGTCAAATCCTGTCACCCCTACCCCTGCATGTCCTTCCACAAGAGAGAGGGGGGTTCCTTCTTCCTCCACCCAGGATCCCCTTCCCCAAGGCATCCCCTTCCCCTTCTCAAGGCAACCCCTGTCTCTGTTCCTGGCTGTCTTGGGGGGGTGTCCAATTGGTTGGAAGCTGGGCAAAGCCCCTATCCTACAGGCCAAAGGGGGCCAACAGTACAGGGGTGTTTCATCATGCCAGAGCGGTGATTCACTCAGGATAAGGGCAGCAGGTGGACAGGGGTGATTGGATAGTACTCTCTCTTTCCTGGAGCCCCATTTGTGCCCCTCCCCTTCTGAAAACCTCAGTGGTATTCCACCACCTTGTGTGGCACCATGGCAGGCATGGATGGAACATGGGCCACCCAGGAATGTACTCAGCCTCTGCCATGTCAGGAGCCATCCCGGCCACACTCCCAGGAGGGGGGAAGCCAAACAGGGGCTCAGAGGTAGAGACCCCAACTTTCTTGCGGCCAGGGGGCTGCCTGGGCCTGGAGGCCTCTGCCCACCCTACAAATAAAATGGGTCCTACCGAAACCAAAGGTCCTCTTTCCTGCTTGCCTTCCCTCCTCCCAGCCACCATGTGAGGAGGCCTTTGCCACTGTGCAGGCCGGGAGACCCCAACCGAGTGTCACCCCTATTTTGGGATGTCACCCAGTGCGTTCTACATCACACACACACACACACACACACACACACACACTTACACATTGCACCCCCTAGTGACGCCATTGCTATTACATAGCTAAATGAAGAAAATGAGTCCACAGCAAAAAGAAAGAAAGAAAGAAAGAAAGAAAGAAGGATGGGTGAATGAGACCGAACTCAGACTTGAGAGTATCTGCCTGTCAGTGAGGAGGTAACAGAGCAGACAATAAAAGAACAGTCATACAGAAACTCTAACTATCTGTCTTTGCCTCTCTTGATCCCTGTAGTCACAAAGTTATTTGTTCAAGTGCGGCTTCACATGTTTTTTCCCTTCTAATATATTATATGTGTAAAGTGGGATTTCCTTTGTCCAAGTAACCTGTTCATGGTATGGTTTCTGGCTTTGAGGGGCTATCTGGATTTGGCTAGGCCTTCCTGCTTTTCCTGCTCCCCCCCCCCCCAAAAAAAATTATAGATGTATTAATTGATGTATTCGACTTATGCCCACCTTTCTCCCAAGAATGGTACTCAAGGTGGATGTAAATAAAATCAACTGTTTAGTGGCTCTAAAACAAAACAAAAAAGTAAAGATTCTTACCATCATCTTCCATCTACTGAACCCTGCTTTGTGCTTTCTATACTTTCAGAACTATGGTTCAAAAGGTATTTATATATTTGATATACTGCTGTTTTGTCATATCAATCTGTTGTAGGATTAGATTTTCTTTTGACTATCTACTTAGCATTAAAGATAAAAAAATGTTTCTCAGGTTTTGATGCTGTTTCAAATTATTCCCAAAAAAATTTAAAACTATTTCCCAAATTTATATTCAGATGCTGATCACAAATGTATAACCGAAAGGCACTACCTTTCTTTTCCATTTATTGCTATGGAATATCTGACTTAAGCTTTTATATGAGCTCAATCAAAAAAAATGTAAAGGGGTTATCGAAGCACTCTTATGTGTGTCTGGTGTGTGCAAATTGAGTCCACTTTAATTGCCCTGGCTCAGTGCTAGGGAATCATGGGAACTGTATTTTTTTCTGAGACATTGAGACTTCTCTGTCATAGAGCTCTGGTGCCACAATAAACTACAGTTCCCATGATTCCCTAGCACTGAGTCAGGGCAGTTAAAGTGGACTCAATTTGCACTGTTTCTGGCAGTCTGCAAAGGCCCTTAGTTCCATAGGTATCCCACTCAGGAATATTCCAAAAGTCTTCCAATCCAAATTTTATTTCTGGATTCTGCTGTATTCAATGGTGTCTGTCCATAAACAGAATGGATGGTACCGGCAAAATGGATTCTAGCTACCCTCTGCAATGGGAGGATCCTGGAGACCATATCTTAGAGGTGAATGGAAGCATACACTCATGTCCTGCTGGTGGGCAGCTTACTGCCCGCTACAGGGAAAATGTATGCTGGATTACAGAAGCCTTTTGTCATATCCACCATGGCTCTTATGGAAAGACCTATTACATGAGTGGAAGCCCACTTACACAATGTTGGATATATCCTACTACTGCTTCAAATATTTTCATTGTTCTTTCTTTAGTGGTATACAGAATAGGCAATAATATTTGGAAAACTTTGGGGGAAATTTGTTTTTTGAGTGTCAAGCAACCTTGTCAAGGAGAAACATCTTTATTCTGCATAAAAGTCATGCATGGACTTTTGCACAGAAAATAGGATTTTCTGTACAGTACACAGAATTTTCTGTAAGCGAATTTGTTTCTGGTGTAAAAAAATGTGTTTTCTGGGGAGAAAAGTGCAAATATTGCACAGAGAAAGTCCCAATTCTGCCTGGAAATATTTCCTGTAGATAAAAAGCTTTTTCATGTGCAGAAAATGTTAAAAATGTGGATTTTGCATTGAAGTGCAAATAGTTTTCAAGATGATGATGAGTAGTAGTAGTAGTAGTATCTTACTCTATTCCCAGAACTGGGACAGAGAGCAGCTTCACAATATTAAAAGAACAATACAATTAAAAACATAGAAAAAAGGTACATTAAAAAGGAATTAAATTATTACAATGTTAAAATTGCTCCCCACAAGAAAAAAGTTAGTGAAGATGTTTATGCTGCATTTACTGCTCCTGAACTTTGTATACAATAGTATATAAAATAATTTCATATTTTTCATTTCTTTTTCTGCCTCTCCATCATTTCCATAACAACGTATAGTGATAAAGCAATCTTTCATATGAAAATATGTGTTATAACATCATGCTTATTTTGTGCAATACTACTGATATGCAGGTGCACTTGTGTGCACTTATAGAACATTGCAAAAAAAAAAAAAAAGAAAACCTGATGTAGTTGTACATACACTGATATATGATTGTATTCACAGTTATGTTTTACTAATATTAGGAGGTCTTCGGCACTTTAACAAAGTGTAACAAAGTGCTACACAAATGGAATCGCCATGTAATCATGCATGAAATCACATCATGTGGGGGAAGAAGGAGATTCAAAAACTGGTGCAAGTTATATCTTCTGCATCTAAATTAATTTTAGGAAATATATTAATGAAGAATGAAATAGAAGTCAGAGCAAAGCACAGACATAAAAGAAATCCTCTTACCCCTATGTCCAATAATGGATTCCCAAGCCATGTGACAAACACTGCTGCAGGCGAAGGGCCCTTTTTGTTGGCTTCTGTGAATGAAGACCAGAAAACTTTGCTTTTGACCTAAAATAGCAAGTGATGACACATGATGGGGGTGAAGGAGACTATTTAAGAGCCAGTCACACTCTCATATGCACTTCTGTCCCTGGCTTTCAACAATCCACCCTTCTGCCCTCAGTACAGTCTGCTGGTCATCTAAGTCTGGGCAGGAATCCTCCCCACTTTATCTGTTTTTTGGTTGTTGTTGTTTTTTGTTTGTTTATTTATTTTTTGCTCACCCCATACTGTAGCTGTTGAGACTTGGACAATTGGCATTGATAAATAGCTCTCTATTGGCCTATTAGGTAGTGGGGGAAAAGACATTAGAACAGTGTACACTAGGGAGACCTGGTGGCACAGTGATTACATGACTTAGGTCCAGACTATTTGAGAGACCTATTTCCCCATATGAACCACCTAGAGCCCTAAGATCCTCAGGAGAAGGCTTTCTCTTGGTCCCATCACCATCCCATGCTTGTTTGGTAAAAATATGAGAGAGGGAGACTTCTCAGTGGCTGCTCCCACCCTGTGGAACTCCCTTCTACAGGAGGCTAGGCTGCCCCCTTCACTGCTGGCCTTTCGCTGACAGGCAAAGACATTTTTATTTAAGCAAGCTTTTTAAAATCCTGCAGACTTGGTTTCACTGGGGGATGGGGGTTTAGTTTTAGATTATTATTATTATTTTTAACTCTGTTTCAAATTTTATATTTGTAATTTTTATATTTTTTACAGTTTTAATTATACTATTTTAATTATTTTAATGTGTTTTATAAATGTTGTTAGCCACCTTGGGTCCCACTTTGGGAGAAAGGCGGGGTAGAAATAAAATAAAATAAAAATGAATAAATAAATTAAATTCTGGTACTGCAGCCACAAGGTTGTGAATTCAATCCCAAAAGCTCCAAGGTTCACTCAGACCTCCATCCTTTTGTAGGTAAGTAAAATCAGTACCCAGTTTCTTGGGGGCAATTAGCTTACAAATTGTAAACTGCTTAGAGAGTTCTGAGTTCTCTGATAAGCAGTATAGAAATGTACATGCTATTGCTATTGCTACACCTTGATACCCTCTTGTGGTGAAGGGTTGAGCTCTGGAACTGTCTCTGGAACTGGATGTGTAGGAACGAATCTGCCCTTGAGGTTTATCTCTCTTATAAATTCACAAGGCTTGGGAGGGAGCCCTCCAGATTTGGCCTTTCAAAGATGACCATCTGAGATAGCAACCAATCTCTTTGGATTGTCCTCAGGGTCTGGTGTTTCACTCTAGGGATGGCTAGAATGTGTTACAGGTTGACATCTGGGCCTTAGCTGGGCCTGCATCAGGTTACTGCTCCTTCTTTCAGGCTTTAAACTTTTCAAGAGGTTAATGTTTAAATAGGTTCTAGGTCTATAAAATGGCCCTTGTTTAACCAAATTAATCATATCTGGTTTCATTATTTCATGGCTAGTCAACAAATGATGACTGTAAAGGTCACTCTGTGTATGGGGGAGAATGTAGTTGCCATTGGATTATCTATGCAAAGAATGCAACCATACTACCAATGCTGTATATAGACATTTTGCTGCTTGTGGAAGATGATCCTTATTCCATGTACAAAAAATCAACTGGATTGGCAGTTAAATATTTCTTCAAAACTTTCTTCTAATAAACCCCTAAGCACATAACTATCTTCTCCAACACTCTCCTGCTGTCTCTATCTGAGGTAACGATCTCATTTCAATACTGTTAGAATACAACCATCTCACCCTGAATACTGCTGGAAAGTAAGCTGGGCTCTTGTAATAAAACTCTAAATTGATAGCTAGTCTTGTCCATATATATTATGCTTGTTACCTTCTCTAGGCACTATGTTTTTGCATATGTTTTTAATGCTTTCCAAAGCTGTCTCCTTTTTCATGGACATAAGCAAGCCCATTCTGCATTGCAGGTCAAATTAAGTAGGCTCAGAAGATATTCTCAGGTACAGTGGCTTAAACCTTTTAAAACAAGGTTCAGAAGGTGTGTACCACAGAACAATTTTACAAGGATAAAAATAAACCAATTGCCACTCAGCTGTATACCTCTCTCTTAAATATAAAACCTTTTCCAGTAAGCTAATTTGATATGTTTTAACATGTTGTTGTTATCATGGTTATGATATTCTCATCTCTTTCAGGTTTATTATTGTTGATTTTCCCCCAAATCAACAATATTCTGCACAAACTGGAGAGGATGGGAACCAGGTTCTGTGACCTACATTTTAACAATTGGTCAGTTACAAAGACCTAGACATATGCGTGTGTGCACTCATACCCATAGCTGTTATGTCAGAAGTAGCTTCTGTTCACTTTAGGCAGAAGGAAAGGCAAAGGAAAAAAATTGTTAGCAAGTAGCAACAAATGTACTCTTTTACTTGCTACTCAGAACAATGAGTGAAGCTTTTGAAGAAGTATTAATGAAGCTAGGAAGCATCACTTGACTTGCTCTAGCCTCCCAGTGTAAAGAGGAATCTTTGGGGGAGTCTCCCTACATTTCATTTCTTTTGCCAGAACAGAATTTTAAGCTACATCACCTTACATCTCTGATGGTGACAGTTCAAGATCTGCTAGCAGCTTGAATCTATCTGAATGTTTAGTTACCAAGACACTATCAAGTAGTTATTGTACCATAGTTTGGAATGGGACAGGGGCAGATTGAAATGATGCCTGTATAACCTCCTCCTCCACCACTATTTCAACTCAGCCAATGAAGTTTGGGCCCATGAGTTCCCCATGACATCATTAGTCCCTGTTATTACAGCTACCTCCCTTTCTTTACTGAAAACCTGGCCAATGAATGCAACAGCACTATGGACAGCTCTCTTCCTCTCTGGTTTCTATCACTCCACTGCCTATTTTTGGACAACATTCTTGCAAAAATTCACATATGTATACATGTTGAAATTGCTAGTGAAACTCATAGGGTTTAGCCAGCAATAGAAAAAGAACGCTTCTCTGGCTAAATTGTTTAATCAACATCCATATGGGAAGAAAAAAACTGAGGAAGGTGAGTGAAGCTGAAGGGTTCCCTACCACCACTTCCAAACCATTTAAAAGGCCCTGATGTACAAAGCTAAATTCACACTTACTATTTCAATCTTTAACAAGGAAGCTCTGATATTTAGGAAGAAGTTTTCTGCCCCTTGGCCTTGGAAGTAATGTGCTGAAACATTGCTGGCATTACTATCTGGACTTCTTAGCTCCTTTTAAGCAGAAATCACTACAGCCTGAAACTCTGGGCTTACCTAAAACCTATTTTCCCACCCCCAATAACAAATGGAATTGGTGGTGGGGGAACTCTTCTGATTCACTCACTTTTTTCTGTTTTTTTTTTTTCTTTCAGTATGAGTGCTGACTAAATGCTTTAGCCAGATTATCTCATTTGTGTATTCTCCCACTAGTTCTGGTTAGTTTGTCCTCTCCTGAGATCTCTCTCTCTCTTTATACTGCTCCAACCAGAATGAAAGAACATCTTCAGGAAAGATAGTCTGTACTCCTTCTAAATCTATGTCCAGGGAGTTATTTCTGAGCTCCCCTAGCTCCTTTATGTGTGCGTGGGGAGGGCACATGGGAAAAGATATTTATTGCTTCCCTTTTGAATCTTCTTCTGTCTCTCTCTGCCTTATGTGTATGTGACTTTCCCCTTTCTTCTCCTAGCAACTATTAAACCCAGAAATGCTTTTCCCTAACCCCTGCTTCCTCCTGCACTCTGACTTCAACTCTCTGTAATATCCCCAGGCTCTGCAATGATAGCCTGAATCTTAAAACTCACACAGCCTTGTGAGCTTGCTTATTTCATTTAGTATATTCCCATTCCCAACTGTGTTATATTAGCTACTTATTTGTGATATCCATTTGTTATTTACTGTTGATGAAGTTCTACTACAATATTGCTATTCCCCAATGCAATAATTGTGTATAGTTTGGTACTTGTGTGTTCAATAAATTAGCTGTTTGGATCTAGTTTACTGGGTTTAGCCTGTCTCAGACACACTATTGCCAAAGTTAAAACATCTCTAATGCACATACTTAGAACATGTGTAATTTCAGACATATGCTCAGATGGCATGCCTGATACCATATCCTGAAAACTGTAACAGACATCCCAGGCACCATATTAGGACTGTGTATAAATGTTCTTTTTTTTTTTTTAATCTTTATTAGAAAAAGTTTTAAAATTTTTATAACAAACACAATCACAAAACAATCATTGACAGACTTACAGACAATAAACAATATTACAAAACAATATACAATATAGTTACATTCATACATTGAACTTCCTCAGTTTTGGCGGAAAGGTCGTTTATTCTACTACTACAAGACCTCTCAGTTTGTCCTTCAAATATTATTAACATATATCTTAATCTATTTTTCCGGTTCGGTGCCTTAATTAATTGGTTTACTCGCATACAAGAGATCATTTTAAACGATCTTATCACTTTCTACTATGTACCCGAATAATTTCTCCTCTTACTATTAACCCATCAATTTTTCCTAATGATACACTAGTCACAGTTCTGCTACATAACATCTACCACTTGTCTCTTCCCCTCTTTCTCGTATATGAACCATGGTTTCCAGATCTTGTAGAATTCTTCTAACGGTTTATTTTCCAGCAGCCAGGTTAATTTCTCTAATTCGTAAATTTCACATAATTTTAATCTCCATTCTTCAATTTTTGGTATTTCATTTTTCCTCCAGTATTTTGCAAATAGAATTCTTGCTGCAGTAATTAAAAAAAAGAAAAGATGTTCTACTTCTTTCCCAATCTTTTCTCCCCAGATATTCAACAGATAAATTTTGGGGTCCAATCTTACGTTTAGCTTCAAAATTTCAACAATTTCTCTATTTATCATGCGCCAGTATTTTTGAGTTTCACTACATTTCCACCATAAATGATAATAAAATCCTATTTCTTTCCCGCATTTCCAACAAATAGGATTGTAACCCTTATGAATTTTAGATAGTAGGTATGGGGTTAAATACCATCTAGTCATGACTTTGTAGGCATTTTCCCTTTGGTCTATATTGATTGTCAATTTTCTCACTTTTTCACAGCTCTTTTCCCAATCATCCAAATTCACACTTTGTTTTAAATCTTTTGCCCAATTTAACATAAATGTTTTAACAGTGTTCTCTTCTGTTTCCCAATTTCTAATTAAACAATAAAATTTTGAAATAATCTTTTTTCCTCCCCCAAGTAGCACATCTTCAAAATTCTTATCTGCAGGAGCAATCCTATTTGCTTTCATATCAGTTCTAAATTGCTCATGTATTTGCATATAAGCAAACCAATTCAAGTCGATATCTATATATTTTAATTCCTCTCTTGTTTTGAGTCTAATTTCAGACCCTCCGCAGTCAATCAAATCTTTATATTTGTATCGTATAGTTCCTTTATAAACAGTTTT
Source organism: Phrynosoma blainvillii (assembly GCA_026167975.1). NCBI lineage: Eukaryota > Metazoa > Chordata > Lepidosauria > Squamata > Phrynosomatidae > Phrynosoma > Phrynosoma blainvillii. Next base: position 116,747,203 of record JANUYF010000001.1, on the reverse strand, counting down.
CATCAAAACTGAGTCCACTGGCGAGGCCCATAATGGCACTTTTAAGCACCACTTTCTCTTATACTTTAGCCATATTCGTAAACAGGACTTGCGAATATAATTATCCTTAAATTTTGCATCGACTTTATATTTATCATAAAATAGGTATGCATGAAACCCGTACATTAAATCCCCACCTTCCAAATCAAGAGTTCTTGGATCGCTTAGCAGTAACCAGTCTCGCAGCCAATCCAGGACACATGCTTCGTAGTACCACAAGCAACTAGGAACACCTAGTCCTCCCCTTTTGGGAGAGTCATATAAGTCAATTGCCTTTACTCTATGCCTTTTATTTTGCCAGAGGAAATTTATTATATCCTTGTCCCACTTTCTTAAAGTTCTGTCATTTTCTATTATAGGGATATTTTGGAAGTAATATATTAGTTTTGGAAGAATTGCCATCTTAACCAAGGCTACCCTTCCCATCCATGACAAGGTTAGCTGTTCCCATTTTTTCATATTCCCTTTAACCTCACTCCAGATTTTTTGGTAATTATTTTGAAAAAGATCCGCATTTTTGATACTAATCCAAATCCCCAAATATTTAGTTTTATTTTCAAATCTAAAGCCAGTTATTTCCCTTAATTTATCTGTCTCCATCTTTGAAATGTTCATAACCATCATTATAGATTTATTACGGTTTACTTTGTATCCGGAGACTTTCCCAAAATCATACAGCAGATCCATAAGCGGCTGGATGCTTTCCACTGGATTAGCAATTGTTAGAACTAAATCGTCCGCATAGGCACGGAGTTTGTAAGATTGATTTCCAAAAACTACCCCTTGGATTTTATTTTCCCTCCTAATCTGGATAAGCATTACCTCTAGCGTTAAAATAAACAATAAAGGTGCCAGGGGACATCCTTGTCTTACTCCTTTCTGAATCTTAAACACCGGAGTCTTGTCCCCATTTATAATGATGGAAGCGTCCTGATCCGAATAGATTTTTTTAATCCAGTTAATAAAAGTGTCACCTGCATCAATTTTCCCTAATACCTCAATCATGAATGCCCAATTAACGTTGTCAAAGGCTTTTTCCACGTCCAGGAAGATCAGTGCCAATTTTCTATGCAAATTTTTTTGATGAAAGTCAATTATATTTAATAAATTTCTAAAAAAATTTTTTGTCCCCCTGGATGGAAGAAAGCCGTTCTGATCTTGATGAATCCAATTCCCTAATATGATTTTGAGTCGATCAGCCAAAATTGATGCCATTAATTTATAATCGGTATTTAGCAATGATATTGGTCTATAATTATTAGGATCCAATCCATCTTTGTCTTGTTTTAATATTAATGAAATATTTGCGGAATTCCATGATTGAGGTATGTTTCCTTCCACAATAGCATTCATAGTGCTTAAAAGGGGTGAGACCAATTCACTTGCGAATAATTTATAGTATTCATTAGGGTAGCCATCTGGACCTGGGGATTTAGAAGATTTCGATGATCTAATTGCTTGTTCAAGTTCTTTTACTGTAATTGGCCTATTAAGTGCCTCTTTTTGTTCCATCGTAATTTTAAAAATATCTATATTCTTCAGATAATTCTTAATATCAATAATTTGGGTATTGTTGTCTTTATATAAATTCTCGAAGAAATCCGTAAAAACTTTTTTAATCTGTGACTGCGTTGTCAATATCTCAGAGTCCTTTCTAATTTTTGTAATCGATCTTTTAGCTTTTTCTTTCCTAACCAAATAAGATAATAATCTTCCTGACTTGTTTCCAAATTCATAATATTTTTGTTTAATAAATCTTATTTTATTTTCAATTTGTTCCATGTTGAGAATTGATAATTGCTTTTGTATGAGCTTAATTTTGTCTTTAATTTCTGCCGAATTTGGGTCTATCTTTAATTTAATTTCCAGCTCATTTAAATCTTTGGTAAGACTTTCTTCTTTTTGTTGTCTTTGTCTTTTCCTTTCTACTGTTTTTTGAATTATCAATCCTCTTATCACCGCTTTATGAGCATCCCATATCGTTTGTATATTTACTTCATTATTCCAATTCTCCTTAAAATAATATTTTATATGCTTTTTAATTTCCTCACACACACCATTGTCCTTTAATATATTTGTATTTAATCTCCAAACAAAATTTAATTGGTCAAATTTCAATTCCGTCATTATGGGGTTGTGATCTGACCATATTTTTGGTAGTATTTTAACTTTTGTTACTTTGTTTAGTAAGTGGTCAGAAATCCAAATCATGTCAATTCTGGAGTGTGTTTTATGACAATTTGAATAGAAAGTAAAATCTTTCTCTTTTCCCTTCTTTACCCTAAATATATCTCTCAATTGCAGCATGTCAGTCAGATTAAAAAATTCTCTTGGTAATTTTCCGAGATTCTTCCTAATTGGCTTTATTGATGTTCTATCAAGTAACGGATCTATTATCCCGTTATAATCGCCAACCATAATTAAATTTTCATATTGTGTGTCTAGTAATCTTTCCTTCAAACTTTTATAAAATTTACTTTTATTATCCAGAGGGCCATATATACCTACTAACAAAAAGGACTTATCCTCTATAGTAATTTCTACCATTAGAAAGAAACCTTCGGGGTCACTATAGACCATTTTAGGATCATAAATCGAATTTATATAAAAAGTAACCCCTCTCTTTTTGAACAAACTGGCAGCAGTAAATTCTATACCTAATTTTGGATTTCGTAGATACTTTATATCTTTCTTTTTAATTCTGCATTCCTGGAGAAAATAAATATCTAATTTTAATTTCTGGAGATAATGAAAGATTTTTTTCCGTTTTTGTGGAGTGTTTAATCCTTGTACGTTTAAAGATATTATCTTAAGCTGCTTAGCATATGGCATATCTAGTATCTAATATCTAGTTTTTCAAGTATATCACCGAGAAGCTATTAACCGGGAAAAAGAAGGGAACAATAAAAAGAAAAGGAAACTTACTTAATTATCAAAATATTCCTCAATACCAATTGGGGAGGTAATTAGCAGTTGTCTGTTGCCCCCTTTGTCGAACTCTTCCAAAGCTTGCCTGAAACTTTCAATTTCAGGCAAGTTTTTAGAGCTATCATCATCTTCATCAATTTCCTCGTCTTCATCGTCATCATCATTACTATTTCCATCATCGTCGTCGTGTCCTTGAAAGTCGTGTTGCAATTCAGACAAATCATAGACTGGTTCAGGTCTTATCCCAGAATCATGTTTTCCTTGCCGGATGTCTTCGGAATCCGCGGCTGCACTGGTATTCTCAAGAACATCGTCTTTGTCCTCCTCTCCCTGCCTTCCCTTTCCTTTATATTTATCCTGTTTCCTCACTTTCTCAGATGCTTGCTTTAAAAAATTAGCTGCTTGATCAGTATTAGCAATTTTAATTCTTTTCTTGCCCCACCAAAATGACAGACCTTCAGGGGTCTCCCATCGATACTGTACCCTCACCTTTCTCAGGAAAGCAGTTAGGGCCGTGTAGTTCCGTCGTTTCCTCAGTATTCTCCCCGGTACGTCTTTTAGAACTTTTAGGGTTTGTCCATCTATATTAAATGAGTCCTGATTATTTTTAATCATAAAGGAATCTCTGGTCTGTTTCTTGACAAAATTGACCACAATGTCCCTGGGTAAACCTTTTTGTTTTGCAACAACTGAGTTCACACGGAACAAAGTATCGATCTCTTCATGCATTTCCTGTGTAGATTTATTCATGAACTCTGCCATTTTCGGTATCAATCTCTCTGGCAGCTTTTCATTTCTATCTTCAGTCAGCCCCCGAATTTTAATCGCTTTTTCTCTAAGCTTTTGCTCCAAGATCGCCACATCGTCCATATCCTGCTCTCGAATATTTTCCATTTTTATTATCTGTCGTTCTGATCTTTCCACTGTATATTCTAGTGTCTCCACTCGCTTCTTCACCTTCTGCATCTCTCCCAACAACGCGTCTACTTTTTGATTTATTTCCCTTAAATCTGACCTGATCTCCTGACGGATCTCTTTTTTGAAATCAATAAATTGGGAAGAAAACTTATCAGACAGCGAGTCTATCTTGTCCAATATTAGTTGACTCATGTCGATGTTTTTAGATTTCTCAGTGGAAAGTCTTCTTTGAGATTGAGAGGCCAGTTTCTGCGATTGCGACCTCGTCGTCATCTTAACCTTGAGATAATCGACTCACTTGCAGGTGTGGCGAATGATATATTTATTTGTCAAGGACAGAAGACAAAGTCACTTTGGATTACTGTTTTTCCAAGGGCACTTAAGCAGTCCAATCAGTCTAATATTAACTTCAGTTTCCAATCTATACTGTCTCAATATTTTACTTTAGCTGTCATCATAAATCGTTATGTATAGGCTCCAAATTTTTTCTGAGAATAATCCTCTTCAAAAACACAGTTTAATTTTGTGCGAAGGAGATAAGATCTTCTCTCTGAAAAGAGTTCCCCGGTTCTACAATACAGAACTCTTCCGCACTTGTACAATCAGTTATTCCGGCAATGAAGATTGTAAATCCACTATACCTTTTAAGTTCCACCCGTAGAAGCTGTGAAAGTCCAATATTTATAAGATCCAGCTTCAGGATATCCAGTCAACGCCGCGAGAAACTTCACCCACTTTCACTTCTATAAATTGTATCCAAATATTACACCACGTCTAATAAAGAGCCCTGATTAGATATCTTCTTGTCTCAGGTCTCTTGAATTCTCTTCCCAAGCCAAGACTGTTGTCGTCTTGAGTCTTAAAAAAATCCTATAAAATAAAATTGGCGGCTCCTCTGCGGCTCTGAAAAGGAACCGGTCTGCTGCGGGGACCGTGGTTTGCTCTCGTGTCGTTCTGATTACTCCGGGGATTTCTCCCCGTCCGAGTCAGTTTAGACTTGCTACGAGCCCCCTCTGAGCCCCCAAATCGTGGAGGGCAATTTCTGTACCTCTAAAGTTATATAAAGGTGCAGGGAACCCCGACAGCATAGGACGGGCACGGAGCATTAGCAATGCGCGTCCTGCCGAGGAGCCATAGCCAACCGGAAGTCTGGACTGTGTATAAATGTTCTTGATGCCAGCAATATGATGTCTGACACAGTGTTCTCTCACTTATTGTTAACAATGTTATTGTCATCTCACGTAAAGACTGGGGCCACAATAAAAACAGTTGTGGTGGTCCCTTTGTGCTGCAGAGTATTTTTCGTTCAAATTTCAGAACTAGGACTGGGTGAAAAAGAGCTATTTTTCTAGATATTGTGGGGAGGATTTCATCTGCATCCCAAATTAAGCTGAAGAGACTTGATCCATCAGCATAAATGAAGTTCTTAAATATAGATCTGCCTCTAAGACATTGTGGTCAGCCTTTCTCCTTGTCATTTTCTGCATGAAGAACAAAATAAAAAAGATATATTTTAAATTCACTGTAAAAAAATATTCTTTGTAAGACACAGAGCCAATCCCCTTTTATAAGCTGAATAATGTGGCAGTATCTTTTTCCTGGCAAGAAATCCTGAATAGCAATGATTTCTTATTCAGATAAGAAACAACCAGTCAATAAGCTCTCCTTACAATCATAATCAAGAAAGAAAGTGCATTGCTTTCTGGCTATATAGCTGTATAAATTTAAAATAAATATTAAGAGTGGGTGGGTAGAGGTTGAATTAAATGATTGCCAAGGTCTTCTCAGTGTAATACTTTTATAGTCCATGGAAACAAAAGAAATATACACCAAGGCAGGGGGGAGAGAACTAGTAAAAAAAATGAAACATATCAGCTTCATTTCAATTAAAAGGTAGATCATGGTGAATAATAATAATAATAATAATAATAATAATTTTATATCATGCCCCTCTGCAAAGCAATTAGGGCGGCTTACAACATTAAAATTAAGCATAAGCTTACAGTACAATTCAATAAAATCAAAGTCTAAAAATCCCAAAATCCACCCCCCTTAAAAAGTATTAAACAAATCATAAGATAAAATATTTAAACTAAATCTCAGAGGTGAGAACAGTCTCCAACAATATCCAACATAGTAGCAACTGCAGCAGAGAGTAATAGAAAGGAGGATGGACTAGTTCCTGGGACCAGGAAATTAGTCAGGAAAGGCCTGCCGGAAGAGATCCATCTTAACAGCCTTTTTGAAGCTGCTTAAGGTAGTAATATGTCGGAGCTCATCTGGCAGGTTGTTCCATAATCTGGGAGCGGTTGCCGAAAAGGCCCTCTGGGAGGTAGTAGACAGCCTCGTTTTTATCGGCTGCAGCAAATTCCTCCCAGAGGACCAAAGTGTGCAGGGTGGATTGTATGGGAGGAGGCAGTCCCGGAGATAGGTTGGACCCAAGCCATTTAGGGCTTTAAAGGTAGTAACCAACACCTTGTACTGTGCCTGGAAACTAATAGGCAGCTAGTGGAGAGACTTTAGTACTGGTGTGATATGGTCTCTTCTAGATGAACCCAAGACCAGCCTGGCTGCCATGTTCTGTACTAATTGAAGTTTCCAGACCAAGCACAAGGGTAACCCCATGTAGAGCGCATTGCAGAAATCAAGATGAGAGGTTACCAGCACATATGCCACAGTTTCAAGGTCCCTAATTTCCAGAAAAGGGCGCAGCTGGCATATCAGCCAAATGTGATTAGCTCCTGATTGAAATAGTAGCAGAAGCCAAATTTCTTTTCAAAGGGAGGGACTTATTCAAGACCAGTTTTAGCAGGTTCCAACAATGTTGTGTCATGGAAACACTCTTTTAAATATGAGTGAAGATGTCAGAGGACAACTAATGATCACATGAAACAAACATTACAGACTTAGGACTTTATCACATAGGGAAAATCGGGTTTTTTTAAGAGCCATTATCTCATTAAAATCTCGTGATCACCATAAAGATTTTCACACAACATCGGCATTAATGAGCCATTATCCTGGGAATAAACAGGCAATAAACAGCAACAAATCATTCATGAGGAAATCCTGTGAATGATTTGTTGCTGTTTATTGCCTGTTTATTCCTGGGATAATGGCTTTTAATGGCGATGTGTGTGAAAATCTTCATCATGTAAAGATCATGTAATTTTAACAAGATAATGGCTCTTTAAACCCCTGATTTCTGCCCTGATTTTCCCCATTTTATAGTTGGGGCCCTCCAGATATTGTTGGAGTGCAATTCCCATTGGCCTTTGCCTGCATAGCCAGTAATAAGCAATGGCGGAGGTTGCAATCCAGCATCCCCTGTATTTATTTATTTGGAGTATTTATACCCTGTTCTTCAGCTACAAAGGCTCTCAGAGGCTTACAAATGGTTAAATAGATGGTTCTCTGCCCTCAGGCTTACAATCTAATAGCATGACACAAAAGGAGAAGGGAATGGCAGTGAAGAAGGGGATCAAGTCCAGCAGTTCTTCTCTCCCTCTGAGGCCTGGACCATGGCAGATATAGAAAATAGGCCTACATATTTCTCATTCCTGCTATAGAGATGAGGAGAGTTTGTTGACCATCCACTGTTGCTAAGATTTTCCTCAATGAAGACATTTTTTTTAAAAAAAATAAAACTCTTATTGTATCTTTAGTAAAAGCTATTTCAGAATGAAAATTATCATTGGGGGGTTGCAGACTGCCAGAAATAGTGTGAATTCAGTCCACTTTTAGGGTTAGGGTTAGAGCTAGGGAACCATGGGAACTGTATTTTATTGTGGCATCAGAGTTGTCTGACAGAGAAGGCTCAATGTCTCAGAAAAATAACAGTTCCAATGATTCCCTAGCACTAACCCTAACCCTAAAAGTGGACTGAATTCACACTATTTCTGGCAGTCTGCAACCCCCCATTGTTGTTGTAGCTGTGTGCCTTCAGGTTGTTTCCATGTTATGGAGATCCTAAGACAAACTTATCATGTTTTTTTTCTTAGCAAGACTTGTTCAGGAAAGTTGCCATTGCTTTCATTTTATGGTGACCTTTTGATAGGGTTTTGTTGATGAGATTTATTCAGTGGAAGTTTGCCATTTTCTTCCTCTTAGCCTAAGAGAGTGTGACTTACTCAAGGTCACCCACTGAGTTTCCAAGTCTGAGTGAGAATTCAAACCCTGGTCTCCTTGGAGTCCTAGTCCAATACTCAAACTGCTACACCATGTGGCTCCTAAATTTGTCACACAAAACAGCAGTCTTCCAGTAATTCTTCTTTGGCTTGATTGTGAAAATAGTTTTCTCCTTCTCATCATTCTGTGATAAACAATGGTCCCTAAAGTGATAGCCACATGAGGTCACTGTTGTTCATATTGAACTGAAAGTTTAAGCTTTGGCTTTCACCAAGATGTGAATGAATGTAAAAGTCAAATACATCATGTAGGAATAAAAGATATTTCCTTTACCAATAATAAAGGGTATTGTTGTTGTTGTGTGCCTTCTAGTCATTTCTAACTTATGGTGATCCTAAGGTATCATGGAGGGTTTTGTGGGTTTGGTTTTTTTTTTTTGTTTGTTTGTTTTTGGTTTTTTTGCAAGTTTCTTCAGAGGAGGTTTGCCATTGCCTTCCCCTGAGACTGAGAAAGTGTGACTTTTCCAGTGGGTCACCCTTTGAGTTTACATGGCCAAACCAGGATTTGTAATCCTGGTCACCAGAATTCTAGTCCAACACTCAAACCATACATCATGCTGGCTCTTGAAAGGAAGAAATAGCTCCCTTTACCAATCAATCAATAATGGAGTGGATGAGTGCGAACAAACTGAAACTTAATCCCAACAAGACGGAAGTGCTCCTGGTCAGTCAAAAAGCAGATAAGGCATTAGAGATACAGCTTATGCTGGATGGGGTTACACTGCCCCTGAAGATGCAGGTTTGCAACTTGGGTCTACTCCTAGATTCAACCCTGATCCTGGAAGCTCAGGTTTCAGCAGTGACCAGGAATACATTTGCACAGTTAAGGCTTGTGCACAAGCTGTGCCCGTTCCTTGATCCATCAGCTCTGGCCATGGTGACATATGTCTCAGCTACATCCTCTTTAGTGATCCTCTTTATATGTGTTTTACATGGGACTGCCTTTCAAGACCATTCAAGCTAGTTCAAAGAGATGCAACCAGTTTGTTAACTGAAACTGGCTACAGGGAGTACACATATCTCTTGTTGCAATACAGGGAGTACACATATCTCTTGTTGAGATACAGCTTGTGCTCCCCTGGCTGCTGGTCTGTTTGGGAGCACAATTCAACATGTCAGTTATGACATATAACACCTCTTATTGGTCAGGTCCACGTTATTTGAAAAACCATATTCTCTATTATGAAGTGCCCATGTTTTAAGATCTTTGGGGTAAGTTCTTTTCTCCCACCATGCATACATCTGGTGGGAACACAGGAAAGGGCTTTTTTTTTTTTAATGGCTGCTCCCTTCCTGGACTAACACCATCTTTGCTATCTTTCCATAGTCAGGTTTTTAGTTTTGGTAGGCCTTGGAAGACTGATTGCTCAGATTGCTTGAATAATGTTTTTGATTTTCTGTTTGCTGTTATCCTTTTAATGGTGCAGGTTTTTAGCAGGTTTTAAAAATGATGGGATAATCTAATTATATTTTAAAATTTTGTATGTCACAAACAATTGGTTTAACTGTTGTAAGCTGCCTTGAAACGGAAAAGGGCAGGATATTATTTATTATTATTATTATTATTATTATTATTATTATTATTATTTCCACTGTTTAAGGACTTGTTTGCATTTAAAATCTTAAAATAAGGACTGAAAGATTGCTCAAATGTCCATATGTATCTTAAACTACTGTGCTGAAAATATGTTATATTGGTCAAGAAAAGACAACTGAATTGTCATATTCAATTTTGGTAATTAGTTCCCAATTTCAGTAATTGGGAATGAGATTAGTATTAGACTACTGATTCCATGTCAGGACTGTTTATATGATCACTGTAATTTGTGTCGTCACAACTAGAAAAAGAACCTTTTCCAAGGCTTTGACATGATGCAAATTGCAGTGATAATGCAGTGACAAAGCTTCTATGGAAAGGTTCTCTTTTACAGAAAAAAAATGAGCATTTACATACCAAAAGCTTACTAGCATCCTGTGACTGAACAGTCATGTGGGGACTGCTCAATGTATAAATCTGACCCATAGAAACACAGGACTAATAAACATCAGGAGGCAAGCCAAAACGGGAGAGGAAGATTCTTTAGATCAGTGGTGGCAACTGTGGGGGTTGGGGTCAGTTCAATGGCCTCTCATGGAGCCTTGGAGGCTCACACTCTCCAAATAATTTTAAAACAATTTTAAAATTGTTTTTGCTCAAACGGTCTTCTAAAAAGGGACAGAGAAAAGGCAGAACTACTCAACACCTTCTTTGCCTCAGTCTTCTCACAAAAGGAAAAGAGTGTTCAACCTGAGGAAAATGGAGAAAATGACACAATAGGGGAAATGCAGCACAGAATAAGTAAAGAGGTAGTACAGGAATACCTGGTTACCTAAATGAATTTAAGTCTCCAGGACCATATGAACCACATCCAAGAATATTAAAAGAACTGGCAAATGTAATCTCAGAGCCACTGGCAATAATCTTTGAGAACTCCTGGAGAACAGGAGAAGTCTCAGCAGACTGGAGGAGGGCAAACATTGTCCCCATCTTCAAAAAGGGGAAAAAAGAGGATCCCAACAACTATCACCCAGTTAGTCTGACATCAGTACCAGGAAAGATTCTAGAACAGTTCACTAAACAGAGAGTCTGTGAAAATTTAGAAGAGAATGCCATAATCACTAAAAGTCAACATGGGTTTCTCAAAAACAAGTCATGCCAGACTAATATGATCTCTTTTTTCGATAAAATTACCAGCTTGGTAGGTGAAGGGAATGTGGGAGACATAGCCTAACTTGATTTCAGTAAGGCTTTTGATAAGGTTCCCCCATGATATTCTTGCAAACAAGATAGTAAAATGTGGGCTAGATAATACAACTGTTAAGTGGATGAGTAACTGGTTGACTGACTGAATCCAAAGGGTGCTCAGCAATGGCTCTTCTTAATCTGGAGACAAATGACCAGTGAGTGCCACAGGGTTCTCTCCTAGGCCCAGTGCTATTCAAAATCTTTATCAATTACTTGGATCAAAGACTTAGGAGCATGCTTACCAAATTTGCAGATGACACCAAATTAGGAGGAATAGCTAATACCCCAGAGGACAGGATGAAAATTCAAAATTACCTTAATAGATTAAAAAGCTGGGCCAAAGCTAACAAAATGAATTTCAACATGGAGAAATGTAAGTTACTGCACTTAGGGCAAAAAAAAAAAAAATGAAATGAAATGCATAGATATAAGATGGGGGACACCTGGCTTAACGAGACTATGTGTGAAAGGGATCTAGGAGTCCTAGTAGACCACAAGTTGAACATGAGTCAACAGTGTGATGCGGTAGCTAAAAAGGCCAATGCGATTTTAGGCTACATCAATAGAAGTATAGTATCTAGATCAAGGGAAGTAATAGTGCCACTGTATTCTGCTTTGGTCAGGCCCCACCTGGAATACTGTGTCCAGTTCTGGGCACCACAATTCAAAAAGGATGTTGAAAAACTGGAGAGTATCCATAGGAGGGTGACAAAAATGGTGAAGGATCTGGAAACCATGCCCTATGAGGAATGACTTAGGGAGCAGGGTGTGTTTATCCTGGAGAAGAGATGGTTAAGAGGTGATATGATAGCCCTGTTTAATTATTGGAAGGGATGTCATATTGAGGAGGGAGCTAGCTTGTTTTCTGCTGCTCCAGAGGATAGGAGGAACGCTGCTCCAGAGGATAGGAGGAACATCCTGACAGTGAGAGCTGTTCACAAGTGGAACACACTCATAGAATCATAGAATCATAGATTCATAGAATCATAGAGTTGGAAGAGACCACAAGGGCCATCCAGTCCAACCCCCTGCCATGCAGGAATTCCCAATCAAAGCATCCCCAACAGATGGCCATCCAGCCTCTACTTAAAGACCTCTAAGGAAGGAGACTCCACCACACTCCGAGGGAGTGTGTTCCACTGTCGAACAGCCCTTACTGTCAGGAAGTTCCTCTTAATGTTGAGGTGGAATCTCTTTTCCTGGAGCTTGCACCCATTGTTCCGGGTCCTAGTTTCTGGGGCGGCAGAAAACAAGCTTGTTCCCTCCTCAATATGACATCCCTTCAAATATTTAAACACGGCTATAATATCACCTCTCAACCTTCTCTTCTCCAGGCTAAACATACCCAGTTCCCTAAGTCATTCCTCATAGGGCTTGGTTTCCAGACCCTTCATCATTTTAGTGCCCCTCCTTTGGACACACTCCAGTTTCTCCACATCCTTTTTGAATTGTGGTGCCCAGAACTGGACACAGTATTCCAGGTGAGGCCTGACCAAAGCAGAATAGAGTGGTACTATTACTCGGAGAGTGGTGGAGTCTCCTTCTTTGGAAGTATTTAAACAAAGGCTGGATGGCCATCTGTCAGGGATGCTTTGATTTTGATTTCCTGCATGGCAGGGGGTTGGACTGGATGGCCCTTGTGGTCTCTTCCAACTCTATGATTCTATGTCTCCTAGGACAGTGCTACTCAAATTGGGAGTTCATGGTCCACTTTTTCCTGAAGATAACTGACTAGTGGGGTGCCACATCATTCTGTCATGGGCCTGGTATTGCTTAACATCTTTATAAAGTACTTTGATTATGGTCTAGAAAACATGCTCATCAAATGTACAGATGATACCAAAATAGATTGTTTAGCTAATACCCTAGAGAACAGGATCAGAATTCAAAATGACTTTAACAGATTGTGGAGCTGTGCCAAAATTAATAAAATGAATTTAAACTAATGTTAGGTACTACATTTAGGCAGGAAAAATGAAATATACAAACACAGGAGAAGTGACACCAGACCTGCTAATGGTACAGGTGAAAAGGATCTAGAGGTAATAGTAGACAGCCAGTTAAACATGAATCAGTAGTATGACGTGGCAGCCAAAAAGGCCAATGAATTTTTAAGCTGCATCAGCAGGAGCATAGTGAGGGAAGTCACCATACCAAACTATTCTGCATTGATCAGACCTTACCTGCAATACTGTTACCAGTTCTCGGTACTACAGTTCAAGAAGGATATTGACAAGCTGGAACATGTTCAGAGAGGGTTTCCAAGCTATGAGGAATGTTTTTGGGAGCTAGATATGTTTAGCATCCATAAGAGATGACTGAGCTATGATAGCCATCTTTAAATACTCAAAGTGATGTCATATAGAAGATGGAGCGAGCAAGAAGATCCCATCTCGGGAACAAGGCAGGATATAAATTCAATAAATAAAAACAGAATATGAACCAGTAGATTCAAATTACAAGAAAAGAAATTCCAATTAAACATTAGGAAGAACTTATTGAATGTTAAGAGCTATTTGGGGAAAGAAAAAAAAGACTCTGAAGATGCCAGCCACAGATGCAGGCGAAACATCAGGAAAAATTATTCTAGAACACAGCCTCACAGCCCCAAAAGCCCACAAAAACCCAAAGAAATAGACTGCCTGAGAGGATGGTGGCCTGTTCTTTGGAGGCCATCTTTCAGAAGTGCTTTAGTTGTGTGTTCCTGCATAGCAGGGGGTTGGACTGAACTATCAAACAGGAGCCAGCTTGTTGCCTTCAAGAAGTGAACTATAGTGGATTTAGCAAAAGGCCCAGCCATATCCTTAGTAATTGATGAAAAATTTACCCTGAAACCCAGTACAGTGGTGGGCATGCAACCTAGATCCTTTATAGTCTCTTTTTGTCAAGTGCAGGCATAAAGATTATATGTTGTACCTTATTTTTTAAAGGCAGAAGCCTGTGGACTGATATCCTAATAGCATTTTGAATCTTTCATCTGTGATGCTTGTGAAGGTGTTAATAAATTAAGTCCTCATCTAGGAAAGCACTTTAGGTCATTAGGATTACCTACATGCCCCTGTTTTATTATGCTCTTAAGTGCTTTTTTGGATCAAGGTTGTTTAATCCTCACAGCACCCATATGGGGCAGGTATTAATGATTTCCAAATTACAGATGAGAATGCTCAGCATGGTGAAGGTGTGTCAAATAGGTGGCCTCATGCCAGACTTACCAAAAATGAAACATACATATCATGTCTACACCAATGGCTCTATTTTAGCCATAAACATTTATGCTGTTTCATGGAAGCAAATTCTGGCTCCCTTCCTGAACACATCTGAAGAAGAACTATTGGGAAAGATGCATAATGCATCTAATTGTAATGAGATTATTTCTTTTCTCTTCAAAATGGACTATTAATGAGAACTGCACTGACAATGGACACTCTCCTCTTAATCTATGAAGGTATTTTACGTGTAGCTAAAATGCAAAGTGTGACTAGTGCGTCATGGCAGTTATACTCAACAAGAAGTCAGAATTAGTTGTTGTGTTGGCAGGCTGAAAGTTTCCCAACAAAATGTGTAAAACTGCCCCTTGAGTTCTGAAACAAATGTCTATGTAACTGATGTAAATGTTTGGTGGCTGTTCTGTATCTTGTCAACATACAGAAATCTCAGTAATGCTGATTTATCATGATTCTTGACAGTTCTACTTATGCTTCAGGGAGCACATGTACATCTCCCCTGCAGATCTTGTTGGAGAAAGGTTGGGGAATTGAGGGGATGGGGCACACAGCAACATTTGTGTCAGAGCTGATGAGGTAGCCCAGTCCTCACACTTTTGATAGAATGTGTGAAATGCTTTGCATTTGTTTAATCTGCTTATGTGAGGGCTAAAAGTTATGTGGCATGTGAACAAATGTCAGGATCCTAGTATTCCTGTCCCTCATATCCACTCTGCATTGAGCCCAGAGGTATGAAATATGTTTCCTGTTACAATCATGAATGATAAAATCTGCTTTATAAGGTTTCGTTAGGAGGGTATCTATAGGGAAAGGAAAGATGCATCCTCAAATACACCTTTTGACTCCTTATCCAAGAAGTCTGAATGCTTGCCTAGGCCTCATATCTCCTTGTCCCACATCCCAGCCACTTAGCAGATTTTGAACCCAGAGTATTCATTCTGCCTGTTCCCTTTAATTTGTTAAACAAACATTGTACTGGGTAAACTATTTCTCACTTAATGTTCACTACAGCTAGGGCTTCTCTTTCTCACTTTTGAAATCTTATGCAAAGACTTTAACTCCAAAGGCTTGTCTCTCAGCACTAAAATATTTGGAAACACTCTTGTCTCTCAACACTAAAATATTTGGAAAGCTGTTCCAAATAACTAGGGAAAGTCTTTCCCTCCCACGTTGCAATCACCTCATATCCTAACATTTTCCTGGCTGGCATATCATATATTAAGAATTAGGAACGTGACATTTTGAGAGTACATCGGTTGCCCTTCCCTGCCTTTCACACCAGCTTAAGAAGTCAATTCTAACCTGCTTGACATCTAATTAAGACACTGCTAATGAGGCTGTAAAAACTGGGGTCTCTAGAGAGCAGCTACTGACATCTACTGCTCCCTTTATCTGAGAAATATATAGCTGTCTATCTTCGGTCATTTACAGAGAGAACCTCTTCCAGTGAAACTTCCAATGCATTCAACACTAACTTTTCAAGGGTGGAAGCTGTCTGTTGTAAAATGGAAGAACAAGAAATAAGAAGCTGTGCAAATGTGGTCTGTCTTCAGGAAGACAGATAATACGTCTGATGTGGCTGATGCAGTTTCAGAACAGCTTAACAGGGCCAAATCCAAGGCATGTTCAAATAAGTGACTATAAACAAATGTGTGTTGCTGTCATTCTGAAAGATGTCATATGCTGGCAATTTTCTAATTAGGGAAATGAAAATTATCTAAAAAGCAACATATTGTTCTATGCTAATGGACCATTATGGCATAACTTATTTACTTATGGAGTTATCTTCTCAAGCTTAAATTCAATTTCAGCAGTTTCGAACACAAAAGCCCCATAGGCTTTTTCAATTTGAATGCTGTAAAACCACGTCCAAATGCAAGTCACCCTTTTTGTTGCTGTTGTTGTTCCCCTGAGCTTTGTTAACAAAACTTACACTATAGTTCTTAGTAATATAATTTAGTAATATAATTTCAACTCTTCAGGCATTAGCACTGTGGTCATCAGCTGATGGGGAGAGCTCAGACGGTTGGGTACCCAAGCATACATTCACATGTAATGATACAACAGTACAAACCAAATGCTCTCTTTTTATACACCCTGCCTATGTCACCTTTTCCCTGTAGTTATTTAAACTTGTTTGTCCTTGTCTTGCACTTCTCTCTTGTTGGCTCCCCCATCTTTGATTAAGAGCTTCTCCAAGAGCGAGTGTTGTTGTTAGTTGCCCTCAAGTCAGTTCCGACTCATGGCAACTCTGTGGATGAGACATCTCCAAGAATCCCTATCTTCCACTGCCTTGCCCATTCCCCATAACCTCCTGATTATGTCTATCCATCTGGTTTGTGGTCTTCCTCTCTTTCTTCTACCCTCTACCTTTCCTAACATTAATGTTTTTTTCTAGTGATCCATGCCTTCTCATTATGTGCCAAAATACGATAGTGTCAACGTGATCATCAGATATGTGGATGACACCATAATATTAGCAGAAAACATTCAGGAATTGGAACAGTTAATAAGAAAGGTCAAATGTGAAAGTGCAAAGGCAGGTCTGATGTTGAACATAAAGAAAACAAAAATAATGACCACAAATACACAATACACAAATTCAATCTAGACAACAAGGAAATTGAAATAGTGAAAGAATTTCCATATCTAGGATCAAACATTGACCAAATGGTGACTGCAGTCAAGAAATAAGAAGAATTAGAAATGAATATCTGTTTGGATGGGTTATCAGTGGAATACTTATTGGAAGATCGGAATCCTCATATTACTAGACTAATGGCCAATTTTCTGGAGGAGGCAACAAGAGTATGGCTTAAATTTATAATAATGATCCTGAAGTTTTATTGTAAATGTATTTTACTTTATTTTATTTTGTTGTAAATGTTACTGTTGTATGCCTAATAAAGGTTGAATGAATGAATGAATGAATAAGAAGAAGACTAGAAATGGGAAGGGCAGCTATGAAAGAACTGGAAAAGATACTGAAGAGCAAAGACATACAACTGAACACTAAAGTCAGAATCATTCAGGCCATTTTATTCCCATTTACCATGTACGAATGCCAGAGCTGGACAGTGAAGGAAGCAGACAGAAAGAAAATCAACTCATTTGAAATGTGGTGCTGGAGAAGAGTACTTAGGATACCATGGACAACCAAGAAGACAAACAAATGGGTTCTTGAACAGATCAGACCAGGGTTCTCCTTGGAAGCAAAGATGATAGCAATAGCAAAAGCATTAGCAAGTACATTTCTATACCGCATATGAGTGCACTTAAGCACTTCCTAAGCAGTTTACAATGTGTAAGCCAATTGCCTCTAACAAGTTGCATACTCATTTTAGCAACCTCAGAAGGATATAAGCCTGTGTTAAGCTTGAGCCCCAGGCTGGTATTGAACTCACAACCTTGAGTTCAGCACCAAATCCTCTGTATATCCCACTCACACCAAATTTAAAAGCACATATTTTGCTCCAGTTCTGGAATCCTCTGGAGCAACATGGGCAGCTGTTTGCTCCCTCTGAGGTCAGAATGAGTCACCCAGCCATGTGATTGATGATGGGTACCTTGTTTTTGGCCTCAGAGGGAGTGACTTGTAGTGTTGGTGGGAGTGGTGGACAGCACAGTGAAACAGGTGTGCAAACAGCCACCTGCAATTGCTCCGAAGCACAAGTTAACAGAAGGATATTGAAGCAGTTTCAGGGCCAGAACACTCTGGGCTGCTCCTGGAGTATTCTGGCCCATGCAGATTCAACAGCAATCAAGAGAATGAAAGGGGCACATTTGCACCAAAACAAAATGATACTACCTAGTCTAATATTACTAAAGTACTTCAGCATTATAACTCTAACTCTAATTAAGTTTTGGTGGAAACTGATGGAAATTAATTTCTGAAATATTGCATGAGTCTAGATGTGATATGATCAGTGGGAAGGAGAGGAAGAGGAATTCAAGGGAAGGGGGGAGGAAAATGCAGGATATTTCAAGAGATCGTTTGGATATGAAATTGAGCACAGGCAGGTAAAATAATATAAAAAGAACTTGGAAGTCTCAATACTTCCAGAGACTTTCCCCCCTTTGCTGAGTGATCCCTAGGGTTAGGGGCTCAGGGCCCCTGTGAAAGTAAAACACAGCAAATAAGAAACCACTAGGTTTTTCAACTTGAGAGAAACACCTCTCTAGGATTCTCTGGTGCAACACTGTGGTCAACATCTGTAGGAATTTGACCAGAGAATCATGGTGGAGGACCTACAAATTGTTAAGGAAAAAGCAACATGGGATATACAGTAATAGAAATAAAAATATTTATGTGAATGTCAAAGTGACTAAGCAGGAGCAATCAGGAAGATACACAGGTGAAAAAGATAATATAATTAAGAAGCCTTGAGAGCCAAGGACAAAGTTATAGAAGGTATATTGAGAACACCTGTGATAGATTGCAAACACCTGAGACTCATTAAGTGGTCAAGGTAAAGTGATGAAACACTTGGGTTGGTCTTAGGTATGGGATGATCTATGTGGACCAATCAAGATGTAAGTACACACCCACTGGGTGGAAACTGACTGGTGGGTGGTGTCTAACAATGGCTATAAATTGCAATGTTTGCTAATGTACATTGTGGAGTAGTGTGGAGTGTTTTGGAGTAGTTTTGCAGATATTGTGAAGTGTAGAGATTGTGATTTGTAGGGCATATAGTATTTATGTATATAGTAGAATAAAGTAGATCTTTTATATAAGACTACTGAGTTGTCTTGTGTCTTGAGGGAAAATACAAGAACCAGAAGAATCCTGGAGAAGTTTGGAGACATCACAGGAAGAAGGGTGAGAAGGCTTGGAGAGTTTGTCAGGGTCTTCAGCCTATTCTCTGAAACTCTGCTGCTTGGGAAAGAAGCATCAACCACTGATCAAAGCTGGTCAGCTCTGCTGCATAACAAGGTGGTGAGTTAGAGCCAGAGGTGAAGAGCTACAACTCCCATCATCCCTGACACAAATACATAAAGAAGTGTTCTCTCTAGGAATCTCTAGGTCCTCCAGCATGACTCTATGGTCAAATTCCAGAAGAGTTGCACTACAGGACTTAGAGATTCCCAGAGAGAGCACAGTAATGAAATCCATGAATAATCAAACCCACAAAAGTCAAAGCTGCAAATGTGGAAGGCTGATTATATTACTATGACACCCCCCATGGGCAATCATTGGTTTAAAATGTGCAGTTTTAATAAACAGAAATTAAATTAAAAATTAGGAATTTATTAAATTTGATTGAATTGCATGAAAAAATATAGATAGACAATTGTAGTGGTTTGAGTGTTGGCCTACCACTCTGGAGACCTGGGTTTGATTCCCCACTCTGCCATGAAACCCACTGGGTGACCTTGGGCAAGTCACACACTCTCAGCCTCAGGGGAAGGCAATGGTAAACCTCCTCTGAACCAGTCTTGCCAAGAAAATCCCAGGATAGGGGTTCACCTCTTATCTGCTGCTGCTTCCTCCTCCTGCCTCACACCACACCACATCACCCCTTCCTCCTCCCCCCTCCTCCTCTAACCTCTTCCTTCTCCTCCCGCCTCGTGCCATGCCACCCCTTCTTCCTCTTCCTCCTCCTCCACTCAGCGTATAAGACAACCCCCGACTTTGGAGAAGGTTTTCCTGGGTTAAAAAGTAGTCTTATATGCCAGAAAATGCAGTAGATAAAGAATTTAGTAACCATTTTATAAGATGAACTTTATTCCTTATATGGATGAAAGTTAAAACAAGATGGTGCAGAAGAATCCCCTTATGAGTTTTGACAACTGAGGCATTATTTAGAAGAGAAACCATTTATAATAATTAAAAAATGGGTTATATATGCCAAAATTACAAAATTAAATCAAAATAAAAGGGAATTGAAATCACAAGAGGAATTAATAGCAGACGGATATAACTGCAATTTGTTTTTATATCATCAACTAAGAGAAAGATTTCAAATGGATATGAAATTATGAGGGTATATATATGAGGGTATATGAATGGGAGACAATGATTTGGGAAAAATTGTGAAAGAAGGAAATGATTACCAAATCTCAAAATTGTATAAATTGCTACTTAAATACGAATTGGAAAAGGAAACAATGAAAGAGTTTATGATAAAATGGGCAAAAGATATTAAACAAACTATTAGTCTGGAACAATGGGGAAAACTAGATTAAGAGATATAAATATACATTAAATTATGACATAAAAGAAAATCTGTATAAGAGCCAATATAGATGGTACTTAACCCCATATAAATTATCTAAAATGAATAAGAAAATTAAAAATGTCTGTTGGAAATGCAAGAAAGAGATTGGTGCCTGTTACCATTGTTGGTGGAGATGTGAGACAGCTAAAAAATATTGGAATATGGTTCATGACCAAATGGAAAAAATGATAATAAAGAATATGCAGATCCTAAGGTTTATTAGTTAAATATGATAGAGAATGATGAATTAGAAAGGAAATTTGGAAAACTTATATTTTATTTGGTTGTAGCAGTGAGGATGTTGTACACGAAATACTGGAAAAGCACTGAGACTCCAAGGTTAGAGGAATGGAAATTAAAGATATATGACTATTATGAGATGGACAAATTGACATCTCTAGTGAATCGAAAATCAATGGACAAGTTCAACATAGATTGAAAGCTGTGGATCACTTATATTAAAGAAGAAGAGAATGTAAGCATAGTAATTGTATTAGAACAAAGATAAGATATAAAATAGATAATGATAATGACATTATATTACAATCTAAGAGAAATTTTAATTAGATTGGTTAGGTCTATAGAATGCAAATTAACAAAAAAAAAAAAAACACTATATGACCGATTAAATAATAAGAGATTAATGATTTTTTATGTTGGGTATGGAGTAATTAAATAGTATAAATTAAGAATGTACATAGTTTAAAGAACACATTGATAGAATAATTAAGAAGTCTAGGAAGTATAAGTGCAATGTTAGTCTACTTAATTAGTATTGGTCATGTTTTGTATGTGTATGTAACTTTGTTTTGTTTGTTTTTTTGTTGTTTTAACATAATAAAATTTATTTTAAAAAAAGACAATAATACTAAGAAAGGTGGAGGGAAGTAAAAAAAGAAGACCACAAGCTAGATGGGTGGGCTCAATCAGAGAGATAATGGGTATGAGTTTACAGGACTTAAGCAGAATAGTAGAGGATAGAGAATCTTGGAGATGTTTCATTCACAGGATTGCCATGAGTCGGGGTTGTCTTGAGTGCAGTTAACAATAACAACAAAGCATCAGATTTCTGTTTAATGTCTGGGTTTCAGTTCTGGGATTGGGCAGTCACATGGTATCACTTTCCTCCCCCCTCCTCCACTATTCTCAAGCAGCCTGTTTTCTATTTTTAAAACTTTCCTTTCCTTTCTTTTCTTTTCAACCCCCCATCACATTGCCACAATGCCTACATTGTTTTTTTTAAAAAAAGAGAGAGAAAAATTAAAATTAAAATGTTGGTAAAGCAACAGGAGAGAGAAACAAGGTTAAGGAGCTGAGAAACAGAGTCTAGACTAGCAATGGCTGCTGCAGTTATGGCAGCCACATGTGATGGGAACTGCTCTCAAGCCAGTATGTATGCATTTCTTTTCATTAATGCAATTGTGGTGAGAATGGGGGCTCACCTGATAATACCTCGTGACCAAGGAGACCAGGGTTCAAATCCTTGCTTAGCCATGGAAACCACCTGGGTGACCTTGGGTATGTCACAGACTTTCTGCTTCAAATAATAATAATAATAATAAGCAATTGGGGTAGCTTCCAACATAAAAATACAATACAGTAAAATCAGCCCTAAGCCTCAACCCTCCCAACCCTTAAAAAATTATTAAACAACAACAAATTTAAAAGCAGTTTAAAACAAATTACAACAAAATTTATCAGTTAATAATTAATCACGGCAGCAGAGGGTATAATAGCAGCTGGAATGGGGGGAAGAGAGGTACAGAAAGGCAAAGGCAACCCCTTCTGAACAAGCTTTGCTATGAAAACACTGTGATAGGTTTGCCTTAGAGTAGCCATACATCAGAAACAAGTTGAAGGCACACAACAAATATATAGGATTCCATGGATGATGAAATGGCAGATTCCCCTGAAATTGTCTGTTGGAAATGCGAAAAAGAGATTCTCCTGAAACTACAAAAGTGAGATAGTGCTTGCTTTCTTTTTCTGAGATGCTTTGGATATTTTATATCATATTAAAATGATACATGTGTTGTAAGAAATGGGCTTGAATATATCTAATAAGTAGAGGCATTTTATAAGACAGCTGAAAAAAATGTTCTGCTTTATTGGAAAATAATGATCACATCCAACAACTAAATATCATGCCACTGCATTATTTACAAAGCTTTGAAAAGACATATTAAAATAGTCATTACTAGAGAAGGTTTAGTCTTTTAGACTCTGTCTCTTCTTCTTATCTTTTGCAAATTTAAACACTATGGGATCAAGTGAAAGTTCAAACCAAGGACCAGCACACTCTACAACAATAAAAATAACATCATTCAAGACCAGGAAGGAATAAAAAGATGTTGGATGCAATACACAGAAGAACTATACAAAAGAGATGACAAAACAAAGGACAGATGGAGCGAAGAGCCATATGAAGATGAACCCCAAATTCTAAAAACTGAGATGGAAGATGCAATAAAAGAAATGGCAAAAAAAAAAAAACCATCCAAGAACAGATAATATACCAATAGAACTGTTGCAATCCACATTGACAGTCAACTCTACTGCTAACCAACATATGTCAACTGATATGGAAAACAAAACGATGGCCAACATATTGGAAGCAATCAATATACATCCCCATCCACAAAAAAGGAGACACAAGAGACTGCAGCAACTATAGAACCATACCACTAATCTCCCATGCAAGCAAAATTATACTCAAAATTCTGCAACATAGACTCCAATCACACATGGAGAGAAAAATCCCAGAGGTCCAAGTAGAGTTCAGGAAAGGAAGAGGCACCAGCGATCACATTGCAAATATATGATGGCTAATGGATCGTAAGCAGGGAGTTCCAAAAGAAAATCAGCATATGCTTTATAGACTATAGCAAAGCCTTTGACTGCATAGATCAGGACAAGAGGCTACTGTCAGAACAGAACACAGAGAAACAGAATGGTTTCAAATTGGCAAAGGAGTCAGACAAGGCTGCATCCTATCACCCTAACTATTCAACTTATATGAATAACAACATATTGTAAGGAAAGCAGGCTTGGACATGGAAGAGGGAGGAGTGAAAATAGGAGAAAGAAATATCAACAGTCTGAGTTACCATCAACAATTTGAGATGGTATCAACAATCTGAGACACCATAACACTAGCAGAAAACCTCACAGACCTGGAACAACTACTAAGGAAGATCAAAGAAAAAAGTGCAAAAGTAGGCTTACTGTTGAACATAAAGAAAACAAAAATAATGGCCACAGAGAACTTACACACATTCAAACTAGACAATGAGAAAATAGAAATAGTAAAAGAGTTCTCATGTCTGGGATCAAACATTGATTGGAATGGGGACTGCAACCAGGAAATCAGGAGAAGATTAAGAATGGGGAGGGCAGCAATGAAAGAACTAGAAAAGATTCTAAAATGCAAAGACTCAGCACAAAAGTCAGAATCATACAAGCCATCGTCCTCAGCTCTATATCACATATATGGCTATTGCATTTCAAGCTAGTCAACAAATGCATAGCCCCAAGGTGCTGATGTTAGCTCCCCTTGATTCTGTGTGTGATGCCTGCTTGTAAAAGAATTGGTGTTCTCTCCTCACTTGCCAATCAGCAACTGTCCATTATTTCGAGTCACAATTCAGGTACTACTACTTATGATCTGTCACCTCCTGCTTATGGCTGAGATGGGATTTGTAGTGATATCTCTTAGCCTCCTTATTATTTTTGGTTTGTAAGGATTTAAAACCCTCACTGTGCCTAGACTAATCTTTTGGATGTAATTCTACAATGCAAAACAGGCCATGGAAATAAAATGCAACCCTAGCTATGAAATATAGTCCATTTATATAGAATTATCAGCTTGCTTGTTCATGTGACATACTAGTTCTAAGAGCAAAGACAAAAAATAAAAGAATGTGGAACAAACTGAACATAGTAAGGGTGATATTAAGATCCCAGGCACAGAAGTCCAGACCCAAGAAAACAGTAAGTAACAAATAATAATAATAATAATTTTTATTTATATCCCGCCCCTCTGCCAAGCAATCAGGGCGGCGTACAACATATAAACATCAAAACAAATACAATCAAATTCAGTCCCATCCCTCATTCCCACCCCTAAAAAACAAAACAAACAAAACAAATTAAAAAACAATTAAAAATTCACAAAGCACATCTTCAATGAATGACATTTAAACCTTGAGTTCTCTAAGGCTATAGCAGGAGAGGAAACATGACAATTGCTGTGTCACAGAAGCTGTTGTCATAGCCACAGCAAAAGATAATAGGCGGGGCCTTCCAGCGACCACCTACAGTCTGTCCTCCATCTGTCCTCCACACTGCCTCAGCCGCTGCTGGTGCTGGGAAGGATGTTCCAGCAGGCTTTTATGCCTGAGTTCTCCCAGCTCTGGCTGCTTCTGAGGCCGATGCAGGGCAGCCCAGGTGTTGTCAATGGGCACAGAGAGAGTCCTCCATCTGTCCTCCACACTGCCTCAGCCGCTGCTGGTGCTGGGAAGGATGTTCCAGCAGGCTTTTATGCCTGAGTTCTCCCAGCTCTGGCTGCTTCTGAGGCCGATGCAGGGCAGCCCAGGTGTTGTCAATGGGCACAGAGAGAGTCGTCCATCTGTCCTCCACACTGCCTCAGCCGCTGCTGGTGAATGAAGTGGGAAATATTTCATTCTGGGGTTGTCCCCCTCAAGAATATAAATTCATCCCATCTGTATTTTTGCCATATAGAAGGAGAGTATTTTACTGCTAGACTTCACATACAATACACTGTGATTCATTCTCCTCTCTCTGGTTGTTCAGGTAGTCTAACTAGTGTGTTTGAAAGGTGTAATTGTGAATGATAAATCAGATTCAGGGTCAGTTTTCAGAGGGCTGGCACAGTACATGTTGATGTCATACATAGGCAGAACAAAAATGGTGCTTCTCCACACACAGTCAAATCAAGGTGCATACTACCCCAAGCCAGGCATGTTGTTTTGGCACTTGAAGCCAAAAATCCCATAGGCATATCTCCAGATCCCTAACAGTAAACATAAACAATAAAATAAATAACTAATAATTAATGCTGCCCCAAATCTGCTGCCTGAGGAAACTGTGTCATTGTACCTAATTTTTTTTTTTTACTTCTTCTGACTTTGAAGAACAACAGGAATCTGCTACACTTTCACATTACTCTGAATTATAGTGACTATCCTAAGGTTTGTTTGTTTTTTGGGGGGGGCAAGATTTGTTCTAATGATGTTTGCCATTGCCTTCCACTTAGAGCCTTAGTCTAAAAGAGTGTGGCTTTCCATGTCACCCAGTGGTCATTGGTTGAGTGGGGGCTTAAACACTGGTCTTCCAGGGTCTGTGTCCCACACTCAAACCACCACACTGGCTCCACTAGCAGGAATCTACCACTGTTCTTTTTGTATATTTTCTTGAATTCAATTTATCCATGGAAGACAATGTGGAAAATGCATCCAGAGTTACAAGAAAGTGGGTAAATGAAGCAACTCAACCTAAACCATTAAAAACGTATTGTGGTCATCTTCTGTCATCCAAAAATGAATTCACACAACAGTGTAGTTGATTTAATCCTTCAATTTATGGAGAGAACAACATTTTTTGATGTTTCTTTTGATATAGAGACCCAGGAATTCCATAAAATCCAATTGTACTAACTTCCAACAAAGAGTAATGAAAAGAAAAATCTATGGACAGGGGGAAATGATATGTACAATACTAAATCCCTACTCTCTGATAAACCTTCCTAGACTAGAGAAGAATGAGTTCTCCTTTTTTTGTAATTCATAGCTTCCAAGCACTGATTTGGCAACTACCTTTGGGAAAACTACACTTCTCATGGGGTGATACATTGAACGTAGGAGAGCAATCAGAGTTTGTCGTCCCTTCTCTTCCCTGTCATGGCTTTACCAAAGTGACATAGCAACTGACAGAGATAGAAGGGAAGGAATCCTCTCTGAGAATTCAGGGTTGTAAGGCTTTCCTCCAACTGAGGCAAGCATTGTGAACTTTTAAGTTTTTTTCCAAGCCTGGAAAGATGAGTTTTCACGACATCTAGTCATCTGGGGCATTCTGCTGTGCATGGCCTCTGTGTATGAAGTTAAATCTGTTAAGGTATGAGATGGGTTTTGTTTTGTTTTTGTTTTTGTTTTTTAGTAGGAAAACCAATTCAACAGAATTTATTTTTAACAGTTGCTGTTCTTTAAATCTCATTTTATCTTTGTATTGCTTTTACATTAGGCAACTTTTAGTGCACTACTGATGTCTTAAACTGTGTTTCCCATTTTGGCTTATTTTATTGGGAAAGAAGTCTCTCAGTGTTGAAATACAATGAATAATACATGAATCCCTAGAATGACCTCTTGTAATTTCCTGGGTAAACATCACCCTTAAAAAAGCTATTATGGTAACATTGGTCCTTTACCACATTCTATCCTAATAACCTTATGGCTGACAGAAGGTAGGAATAAGGAACCACTGCATCCAAAATGAGTGGATGTTAATTGGAAAATGGACCCTTCATGTTTTGAAGACCAGAAGCTGTTGCCAGGGACAGGTGTAGTATCCCAAGTGACCATTGTGTATATTGCATGCAACCAGAAGCTAGCTGGGAGAGAGATGGACCATCTGGTACAACTTGGCATCCCAGTTCTTTCACTGAATTCTGTTTATCTTATAAATTGCACTGGTTATATCTTTATTATATTTTGAAAATCTACACATAAAGCCCCTTAAACAAACGACACTTAGAGATGCTGGCAATATTAGAATCAGCAATGGACAATACTTCAGACCATGATGTACTTTACTGTAACGTACATTTTATTAGATAATTGGCAAGAATAATAGATAGATAGCCTCTTATATCCAGAAGAGTGCTTATAATATATCCATTGGCATCCTTTTAAGACAGCCAACTTCCCCTAGAGGGTCAAGATAGATCATCAATTTTTGACAGCAAAATGGTAAAGCTTTTAAGTATTTTCTTTCACAAAGTGCTTAGATCAGGAAAACTGGGGAACATTTAGCTCTGTGGATGAAATGGGGGGGGTATGATCATATTTGGTTGCTTACAAGATAACAAAGGGGGAAAAACACCCCACATTATTTTTTATATTATATTCAGGACATGTACAAGAACCTCTGCTTCTCAACAAACAACTGAAGGTCAATCAAGTGGTTTCCAGGACAAGGCTGGCTGCCATGCTGTATTGAATCCTTCCAGATAATATTTGGTGTGTATAGCTCATTTTCTGTGGAAAAAACCAGTTCATTTGTTATGTGAGAAGCATTTCTGTTGCAAGGATATTGAATTTTCTCACTATTCAAACCATAATAGTTTCTTGCTGTAACATGCAGTCCTTCACACTGGTCTTGTGTGGTTGCTGAATGTAGGCTAAAATAAGGATACTCAGGTGTCACATGCCCCTAAAAGACAGACAGAAAAGCCAAAGCTATAAAAAGGGGACCAGAGGAGCTTGGAATTTGCTTCTAGAGACTATAGCCTCCAGAATCCCCCAGTCAACATGGTCATGAGGGCTGGGCGAGTCTAGGAGTGCAAGACCAAAAATGCCAGTGGCCATGGTGGCTGGAATTTCTTGTCCAAAAAAGCCAGTGCTTATGCTAGATGGAGAATTTGGGGAGTGGTAGTCTGAAGAAGTAGCATCCTTTTCAAGCTCTGAATATTTCAGAGAACAAAGGAATCTGGTCACAATTTGTAGTTGTCTAGGTACATAACAGGTCCACTGAGGGAACTTGAGCATATTCTTTGTCCCATGTGCAAACTCCTCCCCCTGCAGAAACAAAAAAGAACAAAATAGCAGAACAGCCATATTCATTCCAAGAGGCTTTAGCTAGATTTTGTTTGTATACTAGTAGCTAGCTTAATAATGAGCTGATGCTCTGGCAGGATTTGGGAAAGCAAGAGTCCCAAAGACAGGTAGTTCCATGTGCATAAAAATTATTCCAGGGATGAGTCTGGGGAAAGCACTAACACTAAGAACCTCTCACAGTTATGGTAAGAAAAAAACACTTTTAAAACATACTTTTAAAATATGCATTTAAAATTAGCACACAGAAGGAAGACTTATGAAATGCAAGATGTGATGATGGGTTTAAGCTATTGTGGAGAAAAACAACTGTCATGGTACCAATTAGCATTCTTTTATCTTTAGTACAGCAGAATAATTCACAATAATGTAAGGCAATATAAAGGACTTAGGATAAAGTTAGTGTGCCCTAACACTGAAATAAGGCACAGTGAATACACTGGGCATTATTTACTTATGCGTAAAAGTGTACACAGTTGCGATGTCAAGCTGAAAAGAAAACCTACTAGCTAGCTAGTGATGATGTGACAGCTATGATTCTGCAGTGTCTGATCAATTTCTTGCTTAGACCACATGCCACAATTTTTGCTGATCCCATGACTGCCTTTGCCGCTTAAGCCAAGATTTTAGTTCTGCTTTTCTGACTGAGTATCTCATTTCTGAAACCTCCACAAAGACTAGACATTTGATTATTTCTATACAAACTCTCAGTGTCACTCTTCTCAACCAGAGATACCATGCATTGTATGTTGCACCCTCACTTACCAGCAGATTCTATTTTGAAAGCTAGCAAAACTTAAGTCCACCAACTGTCTCTTTCGGAGACAGGATATCATGATAGCATATTCAGTCATGCCCAGACACAGATATCAAGGTCATCCTGCAAATTCCAGTACAGTTCTGATTGTGGACACCCTCTTCCTCACTTGAGGAACAAAAATATGAGAAGAGAAAAGAGATTGCAGACATTCTGGATATCAACAGATGAGCAGCACAGTCTTAAAGTAACATAGTTTAATGTCCAGCAAACCCCTACAGTCCATGTATGCAATAAATGATGTAAGGAGAATATGTTGCTTAAGATAAAAGACACAGTCACAAATTTCCCATGTTTCCGACCAACTATGATTTGATTATTATACATGATTGGATATTAACAAGATCTTGGCTCATCTAATTACTTGTGCAGAATAAATAACTGTGAGGTCTTATTGGAAAAGTTCCTTTTGGGATGATAACTTTTCCAAGCTCTTGTCCCACTTCCTAATAAGAATATCTCAGTTATTCTTTCCACTGAAGAAGACTCAGAAGTGCTGGCTCTCAGTTCTTACTTCCATGGTACAACCAGACATGTCTATCAGAGTGAAGACAGAAAAAAACAACCCACAAAAAGCACTGTGCTCACAAAATTGATAATATAACAGCCTTTCCTACCAGTGCAAAAACTCCATTATAACTGCCAACTGTACTTTAGATTGCTGAAAATACTCTTGCTGTCTGGGGGCTCTTTATAGAATCATTAGTGAAACATTCCTTGACTTAGGGCCTAAGCAGACTGCCAGAAATAGTGCACATTAAATTGAGGCACTGCCCTGGCTCAGTGCTAGGGAGTCATGGGAATTGTATTTTTTTCTGGGACATTGAGCCTTCTCTGTCAGAGAGCTCTGGTGCCACAATAAATTACAGTTCCCATGATTCCCTAGTACTGAGCCAGGGCAGTGCCTCAATTTAATGTGCACTATTTCTGGCAGTCTGCTTAGGCCCTTAGTCCTTTAATTATAATTGTAACTTGCCCTGAATCTTATGAGTAGGGTGAAATACAATTTTTAAAGAAAAGAACCCTGCAATCACTGACATAAGTGCTGAGATTTACCAGCCAAATCCCACGCTTTGGATTGCTACAGATCTATTATGCTTATGGGGGAAAAACCCCTGCAAATTTGATGAACAAAAAGCAATTGAAAAAAGAAATCTCCTAATTGCTTGTTCTATGGTCTTCCAGATGTTGTTGAACTACAACTCCCAATATCAGTGACCAGCAATTTTAAACTGCTGGGAGCTGGGAGTTCCAACAACCTCTAGGGGCACAAATATAAAATATCAGGTTTAACATCTGGCAGCCCTGTCATAGAAGATATGCAAATATAGCAATTGAATATTATTGAGTACAAAATTTCCATCATGCTTGCAATGATCCATTCCAAATAAGTAGCAAATGTTAACATAAATTGAAATGAAGAACCTTTGGTTCTTCAAATGTTATGAACAAAATTCCATCAGCTTAAACCAGGAAATACAAGGTAAGGTGTTATGGAAGCTGAGGTCCAAAGAATCTGAAGAGCCAAAGGTTTAGCCCTGATGTAAGGAATGCAGCTTTTCTAAGGTGCTTCCATTCCATTTGTTTTGAAATCATTGCAAAAGTGGCTTGCTTTCTCAATAGTTCTCTTTCTCCTTCAGATACATGTGATTAATTTGAGGTTTTCTCCCCCAGTCTGTAGCTAATTTCATGGGAAAGTGTCATTTGATATGTCTTTCCATTTAATTAAACAAAGCCATGCATAAGGAACTTACATATTTATAAAACCATTTTAATGCCCTGAATATCATTATTTTTTCAGCAGGAACTGTTACTTAGTTAAATGGATTTGAAACATCAAACTATTATATGACAGATGATTTTGTCACTATGCAAAATGTGAACCCTGTAATCAACTTGTTATGGCATTTCACAAAAGTATGTGACAGTAAAATAAGTAAACTGTCATTTGGGCAATCAAGCCTTGAAATCCTTCAGGACGAGGAAAAAGGCATTTGACACAGTCTTCATGTGAGCAATGAGGTTCAGAGATAATGTAAGACTATTACAGCAATACATGAATGCATAACCAAATACAATAATGTAACAGGATGCATCTGAATAGAGTTGCTAGTGACATAAATCTATGTTTCCTGTCATTTCCCATTATATTTCAATCACAACCCACACAATGTAGATTTTTTAAAAGTACCATATAGCATATATATGATTGGATTTGGGGTGTCCAATCTATAAATGGACAGGCTCCTGGGCTTCATGGAAGGGTCTGAGATCTAATGAAGTCTTCTGTTGGAAAAAGTTGGAAACCAATTTTAACAACTGTAATTCATTCTTCCTATTGGATCCATGACATTCTTCTGACAATTCCTGCAGTCTCTTGAAGCATCTTTTCAAGGAGATATGGGGAGGGGAGAAAAGGGGTTAAGAAAAATCACTTCTTCTTCTTCTAGCACAGGGGTGGGATGTTGCTGCACTGCAACTCCTATTGTTCCTCACCACTGTCTATCTGGCTAGAGTTGATGGAAGTTGCAGTTCAGCAACATCTGGAGGGCTGGATGAGTCCCACTCCTGGTTTAGCAGAAGCTAATTCTATGTTTGGAGACTATAGATCCCATTCACAGTCAAGTCTGTGGTACTAAATTGTGTGTTACTTGAATGGAAATTATATATATTTTAGAGCTGATGTGGTGCCTTTGGAGGCCTGAATTCTCAGAACTAATACATTACCAGGCTAGCTACAATTCATACTAAAGGTGATATGCAAGCAGGCATCTGTGATGGATTGCTTGATCTAGGTGTCAAAATGTGTAGATTTAATCCTGATGAAAAAATTCAGCTAGGCATACTTAGATCACTATGGAATACTATATAAAACTCCCTTACCCACTCTGCTCAGGGTATTCTGCATTAAAGAAACAATGTGGGCTACAATAGTTAACATTGCAAAATGTGCTTTTAACTTCCTGAACTGCTCACTTTGGCTGGCTTCACAATTGCAATGATTTGCTAAGACTTCTTTTTATCTATTGGTATAGCATTGATCCCAATATTTTAAACAAAAAATATATTTAAAAAAAACCTGGTTTTATTGTGATTAAGTAGCAGGCCCAAACTGTGTTGAATTTTCTGCTAAATGTGATATGATTAATTGTTTTAATTTTTGTATGATACAGGAAAATAGCTATAAATAATTTTCAGGAGATGGAAGAAAGATAGAATAGAATTATCAGAAAGAATAGCCTACAATAGAATAATGTCTTGAAACGAGAAGGGCAAAACAAGCACAAAAATAGCACAGAGAGATTGAACAGGGTATGTCAGGAGAGAAAAAGTAGTTGGAATGAGTATAGGGAAATGAGATAGACAGAAATACCAAGAGACATTGGGTTGGGCAAAGCAATGAGATTTCCCCTATCTGGAGAGAAATATGATAGGCAAAAATGCAGCTAATGTGGTTAAAGACAGGCAAGTATGCATACAACATCAATCAGATCCCTTCAGTCATTCACTCTGAATGATTAAATAGGCCTAGTTTCCCCATCTGCTTGTTACATAATCTCAGATTGGGGAGGGGGGCACTTTAAGGAGTAGAATGGGGACTTGTGGAAATTATCCTCTTCCTCCCACAACTGCTTAACAAGGGAAGAAAAAGCAGTTCATTTTCTCATCATGGTTGAAATACCACCCTCATGATCCCTGTATCATTGTGCCCTAGGGATAGTAAGGTTGATTCCTAACAGAAAAAGACTCTAATGGTATCATTTCATTATAACTGGCATGGCCTTCAAAAGTCTAGTGAACTACTCCCACTGGCTAATCCCATCATGATCCCCAAGGAAAGTTCTTTGCAGGGATGGAAATAATTTTTGAAAATAATTGTTGGGAAACCCTGATATGGAGGACTGAGGATCTTCTCATTTCAGGACTTCTTCTGTGAAACATTTGCATGTGGTTGATTTGTATAGAAAACAGCAATTTCTGCACAAGAAACAGCATTTTCAGAATTGCTATCCATAAGTATTATTTTTTTTCACAGAAAATGCTGTTTGCTGTGCAAAACAAGTACAATTTTTCTCTCAGAATAAGTCTTGATTGTGAATAAGTTTCAAAAACTGCAAATTTTCAAATATTTTCTTGCAGTGGGAAGAAAATTACTGAAATTTGTTGTTTCCTTTAAGAAGAAAATTAGTGAGGAATTACATCCCTGATTCTTTTCCCCATAGTGATGGACAGGTGAGGCTCAAGGAAGCAGCATAAAGGCAGGTACCTGTTCATGGTGGGCCATCTCTACCTTGATTCTACTCTTTCTAATTGGATCAGTGGCATTTTCAAGCACTGTTATGATCACTCATCTTGTCTTTAAAAGTGATGCAAAAGCAGAGACAGTTTAAAAAGAGAGATATGACACAAGGCCTGTGTGGATCTCAGCTCTTCTCAGCTTTCACTTAACAGCTCTAAATTGATTCATTCATTGGGACAATGCCACCATGAGTACACCCAATGTAACCTGGTTTTAGAAGCTAAGCAGGATCAGGCCTAGTTAGTACTTGAATCATAGAATCATGGAATCATAGAATCATAGAGTTGGAAGAGACCACAAGGGCCATCCAGTCCAACCCCCTGCCATGCAGGAACTCCCAATCAAAGCATCCCCGACAGATGGCCATCCAGCCTTTGCTTAAAGACCTCCAAGGAAGGAGACTCCACTACTCTCCGAGGGAGTGTGTTCCACTGTCGAACCGCCCTTACTGTCAGGAAGTTCCCCCTAATGTTGAGGTGGAATCTCTTTTCCTGGAGCTTACATCCATTGTTTCGGGTCCTAGTCTCTGGAGCAGTAGAAAACAAGCTTGTTCCCTCCTCAATATGACATCCCTTCAAATATTTAAACACAGCTATCATATCACCTCTCAACCTTCTCTTCTCCAGGCTAAATGTCCCCAGCTCCCTAAGTCATTCCTCATAGGGCTTGGTTTCCAGACCCTTCACCATTTTAGTGGCCCTCCTTTGGACACGCTCCAGTTTCTCCACATCCTTTTTGAATTGTGGTGCCCGGAACTGGACACAGTATTCCAGGTGAGGCCTGACCAAAGCAGAATAAAGTGGCACTATTACTTCTCTTGATCTAGACACTATACTTCTACTGATGCAGCCTAAAATTGCATTGGCCTTTTTAGCTGTTGCATCGCACTGTTGACTCATGTTCAACTTGTGGTCCACCTGGATTCCTAGATCCCTTTCACACGTAGTCTCATTCAGCCAGGTGTCCCCCATCATATATCTGTGTTTTTCGTTTTTCCACCCTAAGTGCAGTACCTTACATTTCTCCGTGTTGAATTTCATTCTGTTAGCTTTGGCCCAGCTTTCTAGTCTGTTGAAGTCATTTTGAGTTTTGCTCCTGTCCTCTGGGGAATTAGCTGCTCCTTCTAATTTGGTGTCATCTGCAAATTTGATAACTATGCCCCCAATACTGTCATCCAAGTCATTGATAAAGATATTGAATAGCACTGGGCCCAGGACAGAGCCCTGTGGCACCCCACTGGTCACTTCTTTCCAGGTTGAAAAGGAGCCATTGTTGAGCACCCTTTGGGTTCGGCCAGTCAACGAATTACAAATCCATGTAACAGTTACTTTGTCCAGCCCACATTTTACCAGCTTGTTTGCTAGAATGTCATGAAGAACCTTGTCAAAGGCCTTACTGAAATCAAGATATACTATATCCACAGCATTCCCTTCATCTACCAAGCTGGTAATTTTATCAAAAAAAGAGATCAGATTTGTCAGGCATGACCTGTTTCTCTGAAACCCATGTTGACTTTTTGTGATTATGAAATTACCTTCCAGATGTTCACAGACTCTCTGTTTAATGATCTGCTCCAGAATCTTTCCAGGTATTCATGTCAGACTAACTGGACGATAATTGTTGGGATCCCTTTTTGTAGATGGGGTCTTTTGTGGATGGGGTCCCTTTTTGTAGTTGGGATCCCCTTTTTGTAGATGGGGGACAACATTTGCCCTCCTCCAGTCTGCTGGGACTTCTCCTGTTTTCCAGGAGTTCTCAAATATTATTGCCAATGGTTCCGATATTACGTTTGCCAGTTCTTTTAATACCCTTGGATGTAATTCATCTGGTCCTGGAGACTTATATTCATTTAGATTAACCAGGTATTCCTGCACTATCTCTTTACTTATTCTGTGCTGAAATTCTCCTATTCTGTCCTCTGCTCCATTATCCTCAGGTTGAGCATCCTTTGCCTTTTCTGAGAAGACTGAAGCAAAGAAGGTGTTGAGTAATTCTGCCTTTTCTATGTCCCCTGTTAACTTTTTGCCATCTTCTCCACACAGTGGCCCTACCATTTCCTTCTTCCTTTTGCTGCTGACATACCCAAAAAAAGCCCTTTTTATTGTTCTTAACCTCTCTAGCAAGCCTGAGTTCATTCTGCACTTTAGCTTTTCTGACTTTATCCCTACACATGCTAGCTATTTGTTCGAATTCCTCTTTGCTGATTTCCCCATTTTTCCTTTTCTTATACATGTTCCGTTTAAAACTTAGTTCAGTTGCAAGTTCCTTGGATAGAAGACCAGCCAGGAACACCAGTAATCTCAAAGTAACACTAGGAAAGAATCCTACCCCAAATCCTCTGAGTCAGAGTTGGAAGTATGGGGGTAGAATAGATGAACTAAATTTCTAGTTTAATATAAGATAGCATACTGTGTTCACTCCCACATCAACTTCCAGTCTTGCTTTTACAAAAGGCACTTATGTAATAAATCAGATGCTAAACCCCACCCCACCCCCTTATCTTCTTGTATAGTTTCTTTCTGTGGACCCACACTAGTATCACTGAACCCATTATGGAACATATTAGTTGACTTATCAAGGACAAAAAGGCAGTTTGAACATGTTGAGATATGAAAGGATGAGTTTGCCTCAGTAACTGTCTGATCACTTGGGCATTCTAGCTCTTAACACAGATCTTTTTGCAAAGGCTTGCTCAATCACTGAGGTAGATCCTCCACCTGGAACCTGTAAACTGAGGGCCTTTACAGACTGCCATAAATAATGCAGCTTGAGGCCACTTTAACTGTCCTGGCTCAGTGCTGAGGAAGCATGGGAACTGTAGTTTAATGTGGCACCAGAGCTCTCTGACAGAGAAGACTCAATGTCCCAGAAAAAAATACAGTTCCCATGATTCCCTAGCACTGAGCCAGGGCAATTAAAGTGGACTCAATTTGCATTATTTCTAACAGTCTGCAAAGGCCCTTAAAGTGGCCTCAAGCTGCATTATTTATGGCAGTCTGTAAAGGCCCTGAGTGCTAAACAGACATCTGTTACTTCTGCCAATGCTGAAGCATTAGCAATGTACATATGAAACAATAATTGAGCTACATCACAATCTGTCATGCCCAGCCAGCCTGAGGACTCAGAGGAGGAGGAGGCTGAGCCAGAGAAAGAATAAAATGCACTCATTTTGAATTTTCATCCTGTTCTCTGGGGTATTAGCTATTCCTCCTAATTTTGTGTCATCTGCAAATCTGAGAAGCATGCCCCCTATTCTTTCATCCAAATCATTGATAAAGATGTTGAATAGCACTGGGCCCAGGAGAGAACCCTGTGGCACCCCACTGGTCACTTCTCTCCAGGATGAAGAGGAGCCTTTGCTGAGCACCCTTTGGGTTCAGTCAGTCAAACAATTACTAATCCACTTAACAGTTGTATTGTCTTGCCTACATTTTACTATCTTGTTTGCAAAGATATCATGGGGGACCTTGTCGAAAGCCTTACTGAAATCAAGATAGGCTATGTTTACTGCATTCCCTTCATCTACCAAGCTGGTAATTTTATCGAAAAAGAGATCAGATTAGTCTGGCATGACTTGTTTTTGAGAAACCCATGTTGACTTTTAGTGATTATGGCATTCCCTTCTAAATGTTCACAGACTCTCTGTTTAATGATCTGCTCTAGTATCTTTCCTGGTATTGATGTCAGACTAACTGGACCATAGTTGTTGGGATTCTCTTTTTTCCCCTTTTGTTGCGATTCTCTTCCCCCCCCCCCTTTTTGAAGATAGGGACAATGTTTATCCTCCTCCAGTCTTCTGGGACTTTTCCTGTTCTCCAGGAGTTCTCAAAGATCATTGCCAGTGGCTCTGAGATTACATTTGCCAGTTCTTTTAATATTCTTGGATGTAGTTCATCTGATCCTAGAGACTTAAATTCATATAGATTAACCAGGTATTCCTGTACTACCTATTTACTTATTATGTGCTGCATTTCTCCTATTGTGTTCTCTGCTCCATTTTCCTCAGGTTGAGCACCCTTTTCCTTTTGTGAGAAGACTGAAGAAAAGAAGGTGTTGAGTAGTTCTGCCTTTTCTCTGTCCCCTGTTAAAATTTCTCCATCTTCTCTGTGCAATGTCCCTACCATTTCCTTCTTCTTTCTTTTGCTATGGACATACCCCCCAAAAGCCCTTTTTATTGTTCTTAACCCCTCTAGCAAGCCAGGGACTGTCCCTTCTGCTCTTCCTCTTCATCCTTGATAGGGTAGAGAGCTTCAAATCGATTCTGTAGCTGCAAGCTCCCAGAACAATTCCTGGTTTCCCTATTTCTGTGTGACATTCCTCCAGCTGTCTACCTCCTGTGTGCATGAAGTGACCTCCTCCCCAACAACTTCCTCTGTGTGGTCCCCAACCAAAACCGTTCATTCTGCTCTGTCCAGGAAAACCTCTTGCTCTCCAATTTGCTGAAGTGTAGCCACCCGGGCCTCCAGCTGCTGGACTTTCTCTTCCAGGAGGGCTACCAACTTGTACTTGCTGCAGGTGAAGTTCCCCACATCTTTTGGCAAGAAGACAAACATCCCACAAATGTTGCAAGTGACAACAACACCTCCCTCAGTGTCCATATTGAAAAATCTTAAGTAAGCACTGAAACAGGACTGTGGGCTTCTCCCTCAAAAAGTCCCCCAGTAAAGACCCATGTAATGGGCCTCTGTTGGATTGGCCTTTTCACCAGGCTCTGTCAGAGAGTTCAATCACCTGGGTTTATAACTCTATAGAGAGCTCCTGGGTGCTACCTTAATCTGAAGGCAAGTATCTGTCTCTTCCTCTGAGTAAACAACCCCAAAAGCCCTATACATTTTTTTTAAGGAGAACCACTAAAACAAAGTTTCAGATAGTTCATGCAGATATTTCTGGACCACATGACATTCAGAGTGAAGGTGAGAACAGATTTGTACTGGTGGTGGTAGATAGAAACATCAGATTTGGCTATGTTGCATTGCTGAAGGCCAAAAGTGAAGCTGCAGAGCAATTGAAGAGTAGGTATTAACACCATTGAAAGGGAATTTCTCTATAAGGTTGGCACCTTAATAACAAATTGAGAAGAAGAGTTTCTCACACAAAATCTGCAAAGTTGGCTGAAGAAAAAGGGCATATGTCACCGTACAACGAACCTGGCTTGTCCAGCTGAGAATGGTTTGGCCGAACAAAGAATTGGCATAATAAATCAAATGTGGGACCTCCTAGTTTGTGGGGAGAGGCAACTAGAACAGCTTACTATGTCATAAATAGAATGTGGAGTAGTGCACTGCAGCATACTCCATATTATCTATTGTATGGCAGAGAACCCAATCTGAGTTACCTAAGAGTGTTTAGACAATACACAAACGCACTGATTCCACCTCAGTTCAGGAGGAAAGGGGAACCAAAGTGGAAACTATTGTGTTTTGTGGGTTACCAAGGTAACGGCTACAAGCTTTCATTGGGGAATGGCAGAATAAAGTTCTCAAGGGGTGCAAATTTCGAGAAGTACTCAGGATGGGACAAACTCCATTGCAATCTTGATATTGTTGTGCTATTGAGCAATGCAAACATCAGAAATGGAGGGGTGGATTTGTCTGGGATTGAGAAGGATGCAAAGCCAGTACACCAACACAGGACACCATCCAAACACAAACACTAAAGTCTGAGCCAGAACAGAGGTCTGTCACAGAGACAGGGATACATACCAGTAGCAGTGATAGTGAGAATGAGGAAGAGAGGAAGAAAGTCTCCATTCCATGGAGGTCTCAAAGGGACAAGAAGAAACCTGATTGGTTTGTTGTGTGGGAAGCAAGGGCAAGCACAGCAGTAGCACAGGAACCAGAGAGTGTCCAGGAGGTGCTACATTGTCCAGGAGGTGCTACAGAAAAGAGCAAGAAAAGTGGAATGCTGCAGTGAACAATGAACATGAAGCCTTAAGGGAAAAGCAGGTGTCAAAGACGATGAGCAGGACTGCAGGGCAAAGGACAGTTGGCTGCAGTAAGAACTGAAGTACAGATACAAACTCATGGGGATGAGACATCACAACATTTGTGAACTGGTTCAGAACGGTGTTCTGTTGTTGCAGTATGTTAATACAGAAGATAACGTAGCTGACATTTTCATGAAGGCACTACCTGTGGAAAAACATGAAAAACAGGAATCAACATCTGAGATCCACAAGACATGTGGAGATGTGACAGTCACATAGGATGCACATCTTATATCATTTTAGAGGGGACTGTCAGAGTAAAATGCACTCTGAAGAGAAAATGCCATAGATGTGACTGCAGCAAAGAAACTGGGACAAAGGTGAGAGGGTTACCTTAGTACAGTTGGGAGCCATGATGACTCAACATTTGAACCGTTGAATTCAGTTCACATGTGCCCCAACAGAAACTGAGTCTGAACCTGAGCCTGGCCCTAGTTCTGCCCTTCCAGCTCAAGCAGAGTCTGTAGCCTCAAACAAGGCTCAGCAACTAAACCTCCAGGCATGGAAGGGGATGAAGAAAACATACCTACCTTCAACCAGCGAAGAGCTGAAAGAGCGTGCCTCCAGCATTTGAGGAGGCTTTATGAGAAATGTCATCAAATCAACAAACAGCTGAACTCATGAGAGCTGGAGATATAAACAGATGAAGGATGCCAGACCTGTTGTCAGAGGGGTTTTGCAGACCGGCCCAAAGGGCCAGCTTGGGGATGGAGTTGAGGCAGGGCAGCCGCACACCAACCACCCCAACTGCACCCCAATACCATCCTGATGCCACACACCTATTTGCATGACCCACGGTGTCAAGACACCCTCCCTGCACAGTGTGCAGACATGCTGCACCCAAAAGGCGCAGAAGAGCCACAGCGTCAGCTCTCAGGGTGGCCTTTTGCTGCCCCTAAAAGGAGCAGCATTTTGCCACTCTTTTCGGGGCAGCAAAAGAGAGAATTGAGGCTGTGGTGTGGGGTTGCCACAGCCCAGATCCGTCATTAGCAGGGGTGGCCCAGAGCCACGTGTTTTCATAGCCCCAGAGATTATCTGAGGGCCTTTGCAGATTGCCAGAAATAGTGCACATTAAATTGAGGCACTGCCCTGGCTCAGTGCTAGGGAATCATGGGAACTGTAATTTATTGTGGCACCAGAGCTCTCTGACAGAGAAGGCTCAATGTCCCAGAAAAAATACAATTCCCATGACTCCCTAGCACTGAGCCAGGGCAGTGCCTCAATTTAATGTGCACTATTTCTGGCAGTCTGCAAAGGCCCGTGAAAACATACTTGATCCTGACCTTCCTTGTCTTCTCAGCCTGGACTTTTGACTATCGGACTGCCTAGCCATCTTGACTCTCTGGAACCCCTGACCTTGGACTGCCTGATCATCTTGCCTCACTGGAATCCTTGACCTTGGACTACTCAACTACTCTATGGTTTGCACCTTAGACTTTGCTTTGTATCTTCTTTGCTTTAAACTGCACAAAGCTCTGTGAGCAGTTTCCTTTGTATTTTGTTTGGACTTTAGCTATCAGCATGTCTTTCCCAGACACAACCTTTGTTTGAGTTTGTTGTGGCTTGTTCTCTTCTCTCTTTCCCCCATCCATTCCCTGGGAAGTATTGTAACCAACCTAGTGAAAAATTATAGCAGTCACTACTTTTGATGGCAATGCCAAAGAAATTGAAAGTCTTAGTAGAAAAAAGTATTCCTTCATGTGGTTCACTGTCTATTTGTACAAATCATTGCTATTATAGTTATTATGTGGGTTCACATGTCAAAATATATGTGCATAGATGCATAAGTGGCAAGTTGAGAGACAATACATGTGTGCTAGCTCTTTGTCCCTTCTGGTTTATTATAAAGGTCAAAAAGGGTCTGGCTAGTTGGATAAAAGGATTGGCCAGTGCTTCTCTACAGCAAAGAACAATCCCAATAAGGCCAAAGAAGCAGTGTTACATCTTCTACTGAAAAAGACTCCCCTGAATACCACCACATCAGATAGTTATTAACTGCTCTCTAACATTTAATTTATAGCAAAGCAATAAAGTATTTTATAGAGCAGAACAGTTTAATGACTAGTGCAAAAGGATAAAGAAGACTACTATAATCCCAGAGGGTGCTGCTCGGGGACTGTAGCTCCAGCAAGAGGGACCTCACTTGTGGGGTCCCTCAGGGAGCTATTTTGTCCCCGATGCTGTTTAACATCTATATGAAGCCGCTGAGTGATATTATACAGAGTTATGGTGCTGGGTGTTATCAGTATGCTGATGACACCCAAATCTATTTCTCCATATCTCGTTCGTCGGTCTCGAATTCCAATGGCATCTCTTCTCTCAATGAATGTCTTGGGGCGGTAATGGGCTGGATGAGGAAAAACAGATTGAAGCTGAATCCAGACAAGACGGAGGTGCTCACAGTAGCGGTCCCGAAACCAGGAATTGGGTTGCAACCTCCAGTCCTGGATGGGGTCATGCTCTCCTCCAGTGACTGTGTTCGCAGCTTGGGGGTGCTCCTTGACTCGTCGCTCCTGATGACGAATCAGGTTAATGTGACGGTCAGGAGCGCCTGTTATCAGCTTCGGCTGATACGCCAGCTGCGCCCGTTTCTGGAAGTAAGGGATCTCGAAACTGTGGTGCACACGTTGGTAACCTCATGCCTCGACTTCTGCAATGCACTCTACATGGGGCTACCCTCGTGCCTGGTTTGGAAATTACAGCTGGTACAGAATATGGCAGCCAGACTTGTTTCAGGAACATCTCGGAGGGATCACATCACTCCGGTTTTGAGGTCCCTCCACTGGCTGCCTATCAGCTTCCGGGCCAGGTACAAGGTGTTGGTTATCACCTTTAAAGCCCTAAATGGCTTGGGTCCAAGCTATCTCAGGGACCGCCTGCTCCCGTATAATCCTCCCCACACTCTTCGGTCCTCCGGGAGGAATCTGCTACAGCCTCAGAAATCGAGGCTTGTGACTACCTCCCGGGGGGCGTTGTCTGTTATTGCGCCTAGGCTCTGGAACGGCCTGCCGGACGAGATCCGTCTTTTAACATCTTTAGACAGCTTTAAAAAGGCTGTCAAGATGGATCTCTTCCGGCAGGCCTTTCCAGACTAGTTATACTAGATCAGTCCTTCCAGCCTCAGATTAATAGCTATCTAAGAGACGATCCTCACGTGGCCCCATCAAGTGATGGGAGGATCTTCGAGCCAGGCTTTTGCAGTCACCGAGTTGGAGGGTCAAATATTTTAACTTGATTTGTTGTTTTTATATTGTCTTGATTTAATACTGTTTTAAGGGGGGGAGGGGGTTTGCTCATATTGTATGTTTTATGTGAACGGTATGTTTTAATTGTAAGCTGCCCGGATTGGACTACCAATGGGCGGGATATAAATAATAATAATTATTATTATTATTATTATTATCAACACAGAAGATAATAACAAAAAATGAAGAATGAGAGACCTCTTCCACAAGAAGTGGGAACATGAAGGGAAGTCAAACCAAGAGTCAGCATACTTTATGATAAGAAAAGGAACATACTATCAGATCAAGAAGAAATAAAAAGATGTTGGCTGTAATACACAGGACAGCAATATAAAAGAGATGAAAAAAATAATTACACATGGAAGGATTAACCAAACGAAGACAAATCCTAAATTCTTGAAGATGAGGTAGCTGCTGCAATAAGAGAAATTGGGCAAAATAAATCACCAGGAACCAATGATATTCCAATTCAACTGCTACAATCCATGCAGACAGTGATTCCACAAAGACAGAAACAGCAATTAATTAATCAGCAGCTGTGTTGAGCTGCTGATCTATAAATCCCCTGCCCTCCAAGAATTGTTGGAGATTATCTGACCTGCCTTGCTCTCTCTCATGTTCCTGAACTTTGTGCGTGACATGGACCTGTTGACTTATGACCCCATGAATTTCATAGGGTTTTCTTAGACAAGGAATGGTCAGAGGTGGTTTTGCTAGTTCCTTCTTCTGAAATATAGCCTACAGCACTGTTATTTTTAAGCTGTCTCCTATCCAAGTACTAACCAATGTTGTCCATACTTAGCTTTTAAGATCAGACAGGATCTGCTGTCTTTAGGGTATTTAGACCTGTCCTGTGTGGTTTAGGTAGCCTAACAACATTTTAATAATAACCTTTCACATGCTTTTACTTATATGGCTTTCTCTGTATGTGGAGATTATTGCACAGACTTTCATTCCCATGCTAGGCACAAATTGTAAAGGCACAGGGATGGAGTCTATCACATAGACTGGTCCCCGGGCAGTACTCATCCTGTCCTTGATCCAGGCTTCTCCGAATGAGATTTTCCTATTCTTTACAAAGTCCAGGAGAAGCCTGGATTGGGTATGGGATGAGTACTGCCCAGGGACAGAGCTGTGCAATAGAATTGGTCACTCTGTGTTTACATCCTGTGACTAGTGCGGGAATAAAAAGTAGTGCAATATCTTGAATCTCAATCCTGAGAGGAAAGGTAGGATATAAATCAATAGATGATGATGATGATGATGATGATAATGATGTGACTGCTCAGTTGTACACTGGAAAAACCAGGTGTACCCTGAACATGCAACAATCAGCATTACCGTCATAGATGAGTTATACTAATTTTATATATTTCTGTTTGGATGTAATGTTGTAGAAAGCTATCTTGTACTTCCCTGTTACCAACATGTGAGCTAAAACAGGGATGGGAGAATATCTGGATGTCCAGATACTGTTGAATTTCACCTTCCATCTGCCATAAGCAATACAGCCAATGATGAGGGATGATGGGCATTGAGATCCAATATCTGGTAGGTCTGTCCTCCAAGTTGGAGAGAGATTCCATTTAGCTATCAGATTATTCATCTTAAATTAGCTGCTCTGGAAACATTTCATTGAAAGTGCAGAGGAAGTAATGCTTACAGCAACAAAGGAAATGAAGGAGAAGAAAAAAAATATTTTCCATTTATTAATCAAACCTTCCCACCACCCTTCAAAATAATGGCAATTAATACTCCATT
Organism: Phrynosoma blainvillii; assembly: GCA_026167975.1. Lineage (NCBI taxonomy): Eukaryota > Metazoa > Chordata > Lepidosauria > Squamata > Phrynosomatidae > Phrynosoma > Phrynosoma blainvillii. Next base: position 116,702,945 of record JANUYF010000001.1, on the reverse strand, counting down.
TGACTCTGAAAAGATCTTTTCCATAGAGGAATGGCTGCATGAATGTATGTGCCTTCAGATCACCTGTCATCTTATGGTGACATGAATTTCATAGTGTTTTCTTAGGCATGAAATGCTCATTGGTTGTTTTGCCAGTTGCTTCTGCTAAAACAGAGCCTAGCCCAGTGGTACTCAAACTTGATACCCTTGAGACCCTACATGTGGATATCATGCCCCCTCCCACTCAATGTATTGTATGAATAAAAATATTGTTTGGGAAGTTTGGGAAGAGGAGGAGGAGGAATAAACAGGGCATCCAAGTCGCTTCCCCCCCCCCCCCCCATTAGTCCTGCCCCACCATATGACAACCACTGAACTTTAACAGTTTGAAGAGGCTGACCTTGGCTATCATAGTTCATGGGGAAATCCTCCCTGACAGGGCACTTGACTGCTGTGGGTAAAAACATTAATAGGCACTTTATGTGGCATAGCAGAGCTTTGTGAAGTTACATTATTAGGGGATGACAGCTCCTAGAAACAATCGACCACTGGCCAGGTTTCTTAAGATCATATCAAGAGGTGTTGCTGTTGTGGTTAACTGCCTTTGAGTTGCTCCTGACTCATGTTGACCCTGTGGATGAGACATCTCCAAGGCCCCCTGTCCTCCACTGCTATGCTTAGGTCCTATAAGACCCCGCAACCTCCCTAATTGAGTCTATCTGTGTGGTCTTCCTCTCTTACTACTGCCTTCCGCCTTTCCTTGCATTATTGTCTTTTCCAGTGAGACGTGCCTTCTCATGATGTGGCCAAAATATGACAGCCTCAGTTTAGAGCCTTATTGTATTATTAAACAAACTCGGCAGACAAACTAAAAGACATATATTTTTTTCTCCCTGTGCATGACTTTGTTCTCTTTTGTTCTCTTCCAGTTGTAAAACCATAAGAGAGGGTCATAAAAGGGTCCCATTTGCCAAGATGAAATAATTCCTTTAGCAAAAATGATGTTTTTACAACACTCTCCCACACTTTTACAACCTGAAGAGAATAAGAATCATGCAGAGGGAGAATAAATGTCTTTTTTTTCTTTTTCTTTTTTGCCTGCTGAGTTTGCTTAATAATGCAATAAAGTCATAGTTTGGGTTTGCTTTGTTCAAGACCTCCCCCATTTATTTATTTATTTATTTGGTGTGCTTCACTGTCCATGGTACTCTCAGCAGTCTTCTCCAGCTTGTTGTTGTTGTTGTTGTTGTTGTTGTGTGTCTTCAAGTCGTTTCTGACTTACGGTGACCCTAAGGTGAACCAGCGCCACATCTCAAAAGAGTTTATTTTCTTTCTGCTGGCTTCCATCACTGGTCCAGCTCTCACATCCATACATGGTGATGGGGAAAACAATGGCTTGGAGTAGTGTCACTTTAGTGTTCAGTGAGTTATGTCTTTGATGTCATTTCCTTCATCCCTGCTCTTCCCAAAACTAGCCTTCTTCTAATTTCTTAACAGTAGTCTCCCTTCGGATTAATGTTTGAACCAAGGTATGGAGACTCTTTGACTATTTCAATTTTCTCCTGATCTAGAATGAACCCCTGTAGATCTTCTGTGCTCATCATTTTGTATACCAGGAAGTTTATTCCACTCCTCCCCCACCCCGTAACTTTCCCAAGCTATGCAGCAACCCTAACCAGAATAACAGAATCAAAGAGTTGGAAGGAACCCCAAGGCCCATCCATTCAGTCCAACTCCATTCTGCCACGTGGGAACTCAAAATCAAAGCATTCCCTACAGATGGCCATCCAGCCTCTGTTTAAAGACCTCCAAAGAAGGAGACTCCACCACTCTCTGAGGGAGTGTCTTCCACTGTCAAACAACATTTATCATCTGGAAGTTCCTCCTAATGTTAAGGTGGGATCTCGTTTTCCTGTATCTTGAATCCATTGCTCCAGATCCTATTCTCTGGAGCAGCAGAAAACAAGCTTGCTTCCTTCTCAATATGACATCCCTTCAAATATTTAAACAAGGCTATCACATCAGCTCTTAACCTTCTCTTCTCCAGGCTAAACATACCCAGGGATCTCTTCCCTTCTTAAAATCTATTGGGGCCAAAGTGCTGGGGAGCAGAAGGCACAGCATAACTGAGCGAGAGGACTACGGCTGCCTCTGTACTGCAGAAATGATCCGGTTTGACACTGCTTTAACTGTCATGGCTGAATTCCATAGCGTTCAGCCATGGCAGTTAAAGCGGTGTGAAACCGGATCATTTCTGCAGTGCGGAGGCAGCCTAGACAGCTTTTGCGATCAGGCCCAGCAGGCGGCAGCAGAGAGCTCCTCCCGCGCCACCCTTTCCGCCTTCTCCGCCGCAGCTCCCTCCAGAGTCCAGAAGAGAGAGACCAGGTTGCGTCCTCAGAACCGCCAAGGAGGACCAGGCACCGCAAAATGGAGGACCTTCCAGGAAAAGGAAAAAAAAGAAAAAAAAGAAAAGAAAACATGTCGGACATGACCATATATATATCTCAAAACACTAGAAAGGTCAAATCCATGCCCCAAATGGAGGACGTTTTGGAATTCCTCCTGGACAGAAGCAGGCTGAAATGGAGGATGTGCTCTGGAAAAGGAGGACACGCCTGGCTCCCCACCCAAGCGAAGCAAAGCAAAGCAAAGCAAAGCAAAACAGCAGTAGTGGGTGGGTAGGCAGGCAGGCAGGCGCCTTTCCCCATCCTCCTCCTCCTCCTCCTCCTCCTGCCCTTTTCGGCCCCTTTCCTGGCATTTCTGGGGTACCAAACCCCTCTCAGCCCTCCCGCGGGGATGGAGGCCAAAAGCTGGCTGCATGAGGGGAAAGAAAAAGGTGTAGGCGAGCCATTGGAGAGAGAGAGAGAGAGAGAGAGAGAGAGAGAGAGAGAGAAAGGGTGGCTTCCACCAGGTGTGAGGGATTTGAGGCTACCTTGCCTCCTCCTCCTCCTCCTCCTCCTCCCAAAGTCTAGCTAGAGCCGAGCCCAAGTGGGCCCTCTTCCCGCCTTCCTCTCTGCCCCCGGCCTTCCTCCTCCTCCTCCTCCTCCTCCATCATGCCGAGGTGCTGAAGCCGAGCGGCGTTGCCTTGCTAACGCGGAGAGAGAGCGCGCCTGTCGTGCTTGGGAGCCGCTCAGGCAGCAGTTCCCCTCCTCCTCCTCCTCCTCCTCCTTCTGTTGCTGAGCTGCATTGGGAATACTGGCTCTGCTGCCGCTGAATGGAGGCGCTGAGGACGCTGGGGCAACGGGGAAGGAGGAGGAGGAGGAGGAGGGGAGGAAGCCTAATCTGACCAGGCGCTGAGAAAGAGGAGGAGGAGGAGGAGGAGGAGGAGGAGGAGAAGCAGTGGCAGCAGTGGAGGGGAGGAAGGGAAGCCACGCCGAGAGGATGAGCTGAGTCCTCCTGCCTTCCTCCTCCTCCTCCTCTTCCTCTTCTTCTCCCTGTCTGGGTCTCTTTCTCGTTCTCTTCCCCCCCTTCCTTCCCCTCCCCCGGATGGCTCCAGGGCTAAGCCCAAGCGGGGGCCACACTTGGAAAGGCCGGCGCCGGGTGCCTTCAGGGAGCGGGGCTTCTGCTCCTCAGCCTCCACTTGGCTTTGGGGAGCCCTTGCCCGCCCGCCTTGCTGAGGAGGCTGTTGGCGGAGGAGGAGGAGGAGGAGGAAGAGGAGGAGGAGGAGGAGGAGGAGGAAGAGGAGGAGGAGGAGGAGGAGGAGAAGGAGGCGAAGTAGGAGCCGCGTGGCACAAGGGGAGTGAAGGCTCTGGCTCTGGCTCTGGCTTTGGCTGCTGCTCCTCTTTGGGACGGAGCCGGATGCCTGGGGCTCCTGAGGAGCCGGCGTCGCCTGGAGGCTGGAGGAGAACCCCGAGGGCTGCCGGGGTTCCCTTCGCCTCTCCCGGCGTCTGATTGGACGGGGCCGGCCTCTGCCGGGGACTGCGGGAACCATGGGCTATTGCAGCGGCAGGTGCACCCTGATCCTCCTCTGTGGCATGCAACTGGTAAGTCTGGAGGAAGGAAAGCCACCACCCCCCTCCCTTTTCCAAAACAGAAAGAAAAAGAGAATGAAGGGCTGAGAGATGCCAAAGGGCGTGGGGGCTCATTGCTCGGGGGGGGGGGGGTTCCTTGTTGGTTCCAGAGAGATGGGAAGAGTTTTGTGCCAAGGTGTATCCTCCTCTCTGTAGCTCTCCCCCGACGTGAATCCTCTGGGAGGACATCCCAAGCCAAGTGCCGATGGCATGGCATGGCTTGGAAACTCGACTCCCTTGCCTTGAAGTTGGTCGAGGTGGAAAGGCCCCTTGGTTTGGGAGGGATGCGCGCTTTGAATGATCGGGACGCCTGCTGAGTTAAAGGGGTGCAGGAGCCCCGACTGACTGCTAAGCCCTGGTTGGAAGAGTTTTGCCTTCTTCAGGAAGGTAAACAAGTAGAGACCTGGAAGTGCTTGCTGTAAAGGCAGCTCACCCACAGGGAATGGGGATGGGAGTTAGCTGGAGAAACCGGGGGGTGGTGGTGGTGGTGGTGGTGGTGAACTCGTCCTTAGGAAGGCTTCAGGTGGAGGCTGGAAGTTGGGTTTCCTAAATTGAAGGGATTGAATAGGGTTTTTGGAGGATTGAGAACTGACTCTCAGATCATCAGTCCGGGAGAGGTAATGGCTGAGTAGAAATTAAGCGTTTTTTAAAAGGGTGTGGTAAGATATGGAGTCACTGTGTTCCAAGGCAAAAGCCGACTGTAGAGCTCTATGGTGAGTGATGAGATGCTGAGGAGAAAATCTGTTGCAGTGTCTGTGTCACCGGGTACCCGCTGGAGTTTTTGTTAAATGCCTAGAAAGGGAGGATGAAAGGATGTTGCAGCTCCATGTAGTCAAGTCAGCCACAGAGAAGGTGCTGCTGCTAGACTTCTGAATATGTTTTCAGCAAATCAGCTTTGGTGGAGATGTTGTGGAATGGTTCCTTAGGTACAGTTCTTAAACTGTACATACCTACCCAGGAGAAAGTCTGCTTGATCTCATTAGGACTTACATGTGAACAGACTGTCACAGAATTGAGCTGTTAAAAGCTGTTAACCTTGAGAATAGAGGAAATGCTGAACTAGTGGCAGGACATCTTTCCAGTCACCAAAATACTACAAATTTCTCATAAAGAAAGGTGCATATGGAAGAGGATAGCTAGCTCTCTGGGATTGAATTCAGTAAATGGGAAAGATTTATTGGCTGTTAATAGAATCTCTCTGTGTTTCAATGAATCCATTATTTTTGCCTCTCTGCGTGTATGAAGTTGGAAGTATTCTGCTTGCCTTAAGGCTATTTTTCATAGAGGTATCTCCTCATCTCTCTTTCATTTATTTATGTTCATTATCTTTGAAGGAAAGCAAATCATCTAAGGTCTGCAGTAAACTGAATGTTTGGAGTATAAGTTGTTTACAATATCTTTATAACATTTACTAGTGAACTTTCTTGAGTGTGTGTTTTTTTTAAAGGCTATACAGAACAATAGTTTTGCATTTGATATGCCAAAATATTAGAATGCTGGATCAGGCCAAGGATGCATCTGGTCTTACATTATAACTAGATGCACCTGTGAGGCTTGCAAGCAAGGTTTGATGAGGGCAGCAGCTCTCTCTTGTCACTGCCCCTAGTCTCTGACATTGCAATTTGTAAGGTTTGTGTCCCTTGTTTTGTTAGCCCAGCATAAGAATATCTCCATATGTAATGATAACCACAACCATTTCCAGTGTTTTTCTTTTTTTATTATTTAATATTAGATTGGGAGAAGAATGGGAAGCAGTACAAAGATATAAATACAGGTATACTTTCCTTAGTCTTTCTGAAGGAGTGCAGATTTAAGGACTGAGTGAGGAGAAATAAGCTATTGTTGGAGCTTGTGAAATATGCCTTGCTGTTATGACTTCAGCGCCGTTGGATACTAGAACAAGTCAGATGTATATATTGTAAGGCACTGATCCATGAAGGGATTTGAATCAGTCTTATATGAAATAAACTGCACGACATGGTGATCATCTGTATGCTTTGACTATGTTAAAATTTTATAAAAATACGAACCAGATATATACATTACAGATACATCAAAGTATTGAAGAAGACTTCATGAACATTGACAATGTTACCGAAGAACTTTCCTTTTGAACTGAATAAAACTAATCACAACAGTGCTGTATCTGCAGGAGTTGTGAAGAACAGTTGCCTCTCAGTGGAGATTTTGTGCCCAAATTTCCCTCCTTCTGTCTTACTTTTTGAATGTTCAATCTGCAGTTTCAGTACTATGAGGAAGTTTCAGTGTGAATGATCTGTGCAAGATGCTACATATCAGTTGGATTGGGACAGCTGTTAACCACTGGTTGAGTGTCGATTATCTGGAATTCTGAAATCCAAAATACTCCAAAATCCAAAAATGTTCACATGAGTGACTGAAATAGTGACACATTTGCTTTCCAATGGTTCAGTGTACACAAACTTTGTTTCATGCACAGAATTATTGAAAAATAATTACCTTCAGGCTATGTGTATTAGGTGTATATGAAACATAAATGAATTTAATGTTTAGACTTGAGTCCCATCTCCAAGATATTTCATTATGTATATGCAAATATTCCAAAATCGGAGGGGGGGGGGATCCAAAACACTTATGGTCCCAAGAATTTTGGATAAGAGAGACTCCAGCTGTAATATGTTTACTACTGGTGATGTTAAGAGAAGTTACAGTTGCTGCAAATACACCTTAGAATGTAGAATGAGAACAAGAGAAGCTCATGATAGAGAGTTCTACTATTTGGAGAGCCATGATTGGCCACAGTACCTTATTGAAGATATGGTTTGTAGCAATCCTTGGATTACTGTGGGATAGCCCTTAATTTATATGGGTGCATGGAATTTTATGAATGTGTGGAATAGCCTTTAATGTTTATGAGAGGTGGCAGTCCCATGGATCTCTTTGGTGTGATGGGCTTTGCCTACAGCTCTTCTCTGCATCTGGGCTGATGAAATCCAGACTGGATAGTTAATCTCTTTTGAATAACTTGTATGGTGGTTGTATTTCTAGGGGTGAGTGTTGAGATTCTGCTAGATTATTCAGATTATCCGTATTGCTGACTATTATTTCTATGCATTAAGTTCACCCTCTTATGAAAACAAATATCTTCCAGAATTGATGACTAAATTAAAAATTAGGTATAAAAATGGCTTTATCAAAAATAATATAAGTTTAAAAGACAGGTGCAGTCATGCACATTTGCTGAGACAAATGGCTCACTGAAGTCAGCATGTCTGTACAGAATAGCAGGCAATGTTTGCATGGAATCAAAATATTATCTGTTTTTCACCAAAAGTATGGAATTACAATTGAAGTACACAATAGACAGGACAAAATATAAAAATTATTTTTAAGTCTGTCTCCCTTTGACAGGGTAAAGAAAACAGCTATGTACTACAAATCAAAGAAAAAAAGAAAAGAAAAATGTAACTACTTGTCTTGGTCACATATAGTTCTTTCTTCACTTTCTTAACACACCTGCAGCTTAGCTTTCATTCATACCACTGAAAACCACTTCTGATGCTATTTTCCCATCCTTTAAAATGTATATTAAAAATAATAGGCAATAAGGTTATCTGACAAATAGTATTTATTAAATCATTACATTAAAATGATTCCTAAATACCACTTCATTTTTCTGAGTTGTTAAAGTGAGAGGCTGACTCTTGAGAGTTAGTATTGTGGACTAAGATGGAATATTAAAAGTTATCATTTGTTTTACCTCTTCACTTCAGCTGAGAATAACAGACTGCTTGATATTCTCACCATCAGATATCCAGTCATTAAACATGTAATTAATTAGGCAATAGTTCTTTTTAGTTGTCTTGTGTTTGGGAAACTCCTGAATGAGATATGTTGAACACAAATTGGTCCTCTTAATATGATCTAGTCCCAACATTCATTAGAGTACATGAGGATGGAGGAAGGAGAAGAAAAGTATCCAGAGGAGGTTACTATCTATAGATTAATGATTGCCTCATGAGAAAATCACTGCTTTTGTATCCCTTTTGTTACATTCTATTTATTTTGCTTACATTTTTGAAACTTTGTTGAAGCTTTGAGGCACAGCCAATATTGTTGCATTACTTAGGCATAAGAATGGGTTTTAGAGAAAGTCAGTGCTATTGACTGAATTATTTCCAAATGATAAACAACAGAATCTCCACACCCTTTCTCATTACAATCCATGATGTGAAGACACTGATTCTTCCACTTTGGTTTCACTTTGTTTCATTGTTCTTATGAAAATAAATAGTTTCACTTGTAATATTTTTGGTTGCAAAATCTATTGTTTCTACCACACCTTTCAGAGGCATTTTACAATAGAATATATTAGAAAAATCAAACACACTGAAATGTTTAATAATGGGTTAAAGGCCCAAGAGACAGGCACAAGTAAAGTTCTTGGGAAGGAATTTGTACAAGTATGAGACCACTATTTAAAAAGTCCTGCTTCTGCCAATCTCACTTGCCCTATCTGTTGGCCTGAGGCTAGTGCTGCTGATATTGATACTGATACTAGGGTCTGGGAAAATCCATATGGGTGAAGGCATACTTTTACATCACCTGGTCTTTATGCATTCAGGTTGTTAAACTGGTATAGAAAATGAATGGCTATCCAATGCTGCTCATGCATTAGTGCTGTATGACCACCACTTTTGTCTTAGAAGCATTCAGATGACAAAACTCTGAACTAGCAAAAGCTTTCAGTGTTCTGTTAAAGACAAATCAACATAGATAATATGACTTTTGTCTAGTGTGACTATAACTAGTGCATCTGATAATCCAGAGTATGATAGTAAAAAGCCCTCCAGGCCACTGGCATCACCTGCCTCTTCAGAAAACCCAGAGTCCAGAAACAAAGTGCATACCTCACTCTTTGGGAGGAATGTAATCCCTCCAAAATTGCTTGCAAACTTCTGGTATATTCTTGAACATCATTTGTTGTCACTATTACCTTTATTCTTTTGACTCCCTAAATCATTTGCATTTTTAAAAAATTTTGTTTCCTCAAATTATATATGGATAGGCAATTCAGTTAAAAATTGGGGTTATTAACTTGTGTGAGCCTATTTTCAAGGTTTCTCTAGATTGTGTTCCATAGCCTATGTTTAAATTTGGTAACAAAATACCTGCTTTCTAAGATCATTTATTATCATGTATTGAAAATTCTTAAATTATATTTTGGTTCATCTGGATACCCAACTCTTCCTCTATCCAGTATGTTGCTTACAGCTCATTGGAATGTGCCATATGCATGTTGTTGTTGTTATGTAACTTCAAGTTGTTTCTGACATTACGGCAAATCTATTAAGGCGATTTTCTTTGCAAGATTTTTTCATAGTGGGTTTTCCTTTGATTTTGTCTGAGGCTGAAAGACTGTGACTTGTCTAAGGTCACCCAGTGAGTTTCCATGGCTGAACTTTGGTCTCTGGAGTCGTAGTACAACACTCAAACCACTACACTGTGCTGGCTCTTTTACTTAAAACAGAATGTTTCAAAAAGGTTTTCATATATGAAAACACACCAGTCTAACAATATGCAAGGCACATATCTTTACTGTAGTAAAGTTCTGTATGTATAAATAATAAACAAATGCATAGAAACTTTAAATGGAGCTTTAATTACAATTACTCAACTCACAGGTTTTGATGCAAGTTTGTCATGACTTTCTTCATTTATTCAGTCCCACAGTTCTTTGGAGGAAGTTGTGGCAGCTGATTTGTTTAAGTTTATAATGTCCGACCTAAACAATATGACTGTAACTTCTTATAAAAGTGTTTCAGATTAAGTAGCAGAAGAGGCTCTTGCCAGTCAATTAAACAACAATACAGAATTTGACTTGTATGGATATTGGTTATTTAAATGGTAAAAACAGCAATCTTGTTTCAATTGGAGTTGCAAGGTACAAATTACTAATTCAATAGGAGGAAGAACTTTTCACTTAAATAAAACTAATTTAGCCCAACACTTAGAGGTATTGATTCATTCTTTGCTATTGCTGAACCTAAGGCTGTGTAACTTCCCATAAACAAAAGCTGTCATGTACAATATGACACTGGTGGTATCTGGGGATATTGTCAGAGACATTTAATTAATAGAAGAGACAGTGCTAGTGTTCATATTTTGCAGTTTTTCAATTGTCTATATTGCACAAGTTGTAAAACAGTGACATATTTAACTACCCAGCACAGCACTGTTATTCTTCATATGACATGGATGTCTTAGAAACCATTTGTGCAAGATTTATGACATAAACCATTTGACTTGAGGGGCAAAGAATCTTTATATGCATTTTCATTCATGGTGAAACATAGCATTTGGAGTTTCATTGTCTCTGTTATATAAGAAATCATGAGATTGTCATAGGTCACATGGGAAACTTTTTCCATGTCTCAATGATGTTGGAGCCAGCTATATACTCTGTATTGCATACTGATGCAGCCTTGCACTATTGCTAAGATGTGTGAACTTTCCAAGAAAAGTCTGTGTTGTTTTTTAGTTATAATTTTTCCAATGCTCCTAAGAGATGGAACTTTTCTCAAACTTTCTCCTTATTTATGTATGTTTTACTTATAATATTTATATACCATCCAGTAACCAAGGTTCTCTGGGCTGTTTACTCTCAACATTTTAAACAGTAACAAAGAAGTAAAATGCAAAACATGAAGTCAAAAAAGAATAAAATCACCAACAGCATAAAACCAAAATAGAACCCACAGCAAGAGTTAATATCAGTACTAAGAAAACCAGCAAGAAGTGATAATGTTAGTGCAAGGAATTTTAAAAGCTTTACAAGATTTTAACAATCTTTAAGCCTGAAATAAATAGGTCATCATATGCTGCTGAAAAGATAGTGCAGGATTATAATCCAGAGTCTGCATCTTTTATAAACAACTTTTCTTTCATAGCTCCATGTCTTTTAACACATCATCTCTAAAACAGAATAAAAGCTGTTTGTTGAGTTGTTGACATCACATTGAAAGTTATGGTCTTGACAAAAAAGTGTAAAGAATGAACATCTAACAATGAAGAAAATACATTTACAATAATAAAATATGGGTAAATCCATGGAGGGAGGGATTGTTTTGTGCTCATCTTAAAATGAAATACAATGTATTAATGACTATTACCTTCATTAGACTTAAAAGCAGAGTTTAACACATTCATACAAAAAGCTTAAATTCTTAAGATTTTACTTGTAGAACCCTAGACCAAATACAGTTTACTTTTTCATCATCAGTGGGGATTTTTTTTTAATACATTAAGTTTCTTGCCAAGTTAAAAATTATTTGTTGGCTTTAAAAGAAGTCTTAGGAGAAAAAAGGCACAGCACAGGTTAATTGATTTAATTGATTCAGCAACTTGGTTTCTCCTTTATTTGTACTCTTTAACTTGATTTCCCCAACAGCAGTTTCCAAAGATTGTGTTTGTGGTTCAAATAATCCAATTTGTGACCACTTTAACTGCCCTGACTCAGTGTTAGGGAATCCTGGGAATTGTAGTTTATTGTGGCACTGGAGCTATCTGACAGAGAAGGCTAAATGTTTCACATAACTATAGTTCCCAGAATTCCCTAGCATTGAGCCAGGGCAGTTAAAGCGGTCTCAGACTGGATTATTTCTGCATTGTGTTTTGGATCTGTGTTCTCCAACAGTGTGAAGCACTGATAGCCAGGAAAAGCATCATCATTTAATTCTTCAGCATGAATGAACTGGACCAGAGGCTGCGGAATATTGGCCTAATTACATCAGACACATCAGATCCTGTCTGATCTTGGAAGCTAAGCAGGGTTAGCTCTGGTTAGTACTTGAATGGGAGACTGCCAATGAATACCAAGTTCTGTAGGTTGTATTTCAGAGGAAAGAGCAGAGAAGCAACCTTGTCTGCTCCCAGAGTATTCTGATGCCGAATTCCCCGTTTCACCTGTGCTCTCTCTGCAGCGACAGCAGTGGATGCCTTCCCATGTCATCTGGTGCTGCCTCTGAGGTCACAACAAGACACCCAGCCATGTTATCAATGCTGGGCACCGCATTCTGACCTAAGAGTGACTTGTGCCTGCAGTGGCACTGGGCATCTCACAAGAATAGTGTAGGAAAGCAGCCATCCATCATCGCTGCAAAGAGAACCAAAACCTTAGCATTAAGGGGAGGAAACAGCAAATCAGTTGTGGACCTTGTGAAGACAATCCACACCCAGTTTGGATTTTGACCTTATATTATGCAGACAGGACAGCACAAGGCTGGGGTGAATTTGGAGTAAATAATTCATGAAGACAAGCTGTAAGAGTCAAAATAATGTGTCTAACAGGAAAAGACTGTGCTGCCTTTAAAATGCTGATAGAAGGATTCTGTGGGGTATTGCAGTGATTATAACTTATTATTATTTAACCAATAAAAGATACATCCTGTCCTGGTGGCACAGTGGTTAAATGCCTGTACTGCAGCCACTCACTCATAGACCACAAAGTTGCGAGTTCAGGGCTCAGGCTAGACTCAGGCCTGCATCCTTCTGAGGTTGCTAAAATGAGTACTCAACTGTTGGGGGGCAATGAGCTTACAGTTGTAAACCGCTTAGACATCCCATAGCGCGATATGAAGAGGTATATAAATGAAGCTGCTTTGCTTTGCTTTGCTTTATTTCTATAAACAATTAAGTGTCAATCGTAATGTAATAGTAAAGTTGGGTTTCATGAGGTACTGTATATACTCATGTACAGTTGCCCCTCCAAATGGTGGCTCGCTAATATTCAAACCCTATAGAAATGAATGGGGCATCCATTGTACGTATGGCGGTTGTCCCTCCCTGCAAAGAGTGAGACTGAGGACCTGAAGTCCGTGAATGGGGAGGGACAACTGTATGTCTAAAAAATTAGGTCCCTAAATTGACCCAGAAATCCTGAGTTGACTTATCCATGGACCAATGTAGGTACTGTGCTTTAACTCTCATAAAAAAGGGGATTATCTCCTGGAGAAAGGCAAGAATGTAATGTGTCCTGGAAGCACTCAGCCCCTTCTATTCTCTCATCCATCCACCCTTTAAAGTGAACACAAACTGTTATGTCTGCTGGACTTTTGTAAGTTCTTTGGCATTGTTTTCCATTGCTTCATCCTTTAGACCCTTTGTTACAGGCCCCTAAGTTTTACCCTTGATTTATCCATGGGTCATATCAGAATCCATAATTTTGGCCTCGACTTATTCATTCAGGTCGACAGATAGTTGAGTACATACAGTACTTTTAGGCTTGGGAGCTGCAATTAAAATAGGTTGATTGAGGAGAGTGACAAAGCAAAAAAGGCAGGTCAACAGCAAAGCTTTCTTGATCTGGTTTCCAAAACTGACATATACTTAGGCATCTTTTAAAATGAACCTAACCCAAGGTTCAAAGATCAATGCAGCTAATTCTATGCGCCCAGGGAGATGGGATTCCCTTTCTCAAGAACATTTTTTGTCCTGTATAGAAGACTGTCCAGAGGACTTTCTTCCTGTCTGTGGTCTTTAAAAATACAAATTTTACCATTGAATTTACTGTAGCTTTTTTGAATCTAAGCTTAAATGGTTTACTAACATTCCAGTGAATGAAGTGTATTAAACAGTTGGTTAAAATTAAAAGTGGATTCAGTTTCTGATTTTTTATGAACCACTGTTAATGAATATACTGAATGATATTGCTGTTTTTGTTGTTGTTAATTCTTATTTATTTATAGTTGAAGAAATCAATTTCTATATTTAAAATGGTATTTTTGCATATTGAAACCTATTTATGACATCTCCAGAGCTGACATATATGGTTTTTTATTATGTTTGGTTTGGGTCTTCTAATTTCTAGAATCAGTCAGCAAATGAGTGTGTGTGAATGTGCACACATTTGTACATGGATATGTTTATGTATAGCAGAACCTTCCTTACAATCTAGAAAGGGCTTGACTCTTTTTAAACAATATCTTTAGGAATCATTTTCTTAGGAAAATGATGCCAGGGAAAATATAAATGGCATTTAATTATGTTTTTCTGTCTTTTAATTTTGTTTTAATTCTTCATGTTGTTTTGTTTTATTGAATTTTGTGTTTTTTTAAAAGTGTAACATGACTGCTAACAAGTAATAAGATCCAACATGATTGATACAGGTTTTACAGTGTACTTCAGAAAATTAAATGCTATCTGTCCAGGAAAAGAAAAAAAATAAGTTGTTAGTAGCTTAAATAACCAGCCATGTAACTTTGTTTTCCTCATTCATTTTCCTCCAAGCAACCAACATGGAGTCAAACACAGCAGTTAATGTTATTTTACTGGTTGCCAAACTAAGAAAGGGAAAATCTAGGAATTGGTTTTGAAGATTTTCTTCAAAATTTGCCATGGTAATACTGGAACATCATTTTTGATCTCTAGATGGAAAGATTGGCTATATTTGTATTCACTAAAAAGTAAATATTGGGGGGGGGGTTGCAGACTGCCAGAAATAGTGCAAATTGAGTTCACTTTTAGGGTTAGGGTTAGTGATAGGGAGTCATGGGAATTGTTGTTGTTTTTCTGAGACATTGAGCCTTCTCTGTCAGAGAGCTCTGGTGCCACAATAAAATACAGTTCCCATGATTCCCTAACCCTAACTCAGTGTCCCCCATGGACACTGAATATGCATCATATTTATGCATTTTAAATAATTTATTGATTTAATTTCATCCATAAGTTATGAGAAATGTTTATCAGTTTATGACTCTGTGAAGGTTCTGGATAAAATTTGTGCATGCACTGTATTCTGTATATACTAAAACCACATTATTTACTGTTCCATTGATCTCCTCATTTGCATATTGAACTGTGGTAAAATAAAATCAGTGGAAAGGGAAGCATTCCAAATGCAACTTATCCTAAATTCAGTCCCTGACATCTCTACTTTTAAAAGGGGAAAGAATGTAGAATAGGCTGTGGATTTTGCAAAGTAGTTAGTGGGAAAGATAGCTAGCTGTGTCCTTGGAGAGTTGTCAGGAGACAAAGTAGACAGTACTGGCTTAGGAGAACCAGTGATTTGACAATAAAGTACTATACACCATTCTGTCTTCAAATCTCAACAAGGAGGATTGTGATAACGAAGGTACTTGTGTTGATCAATCTTTTCCTGGTACTTCAGGGCCAAGACAGTGCAGAGGTTCTTAATCTTTTTTGGCTCCTGTACTCCAGTCTGATAAAAAAAATGTGGACCCTCCTGTATGTACGTATAAAAATACATATTAAATTTTCACAGTACAGGTGTCCCTCCCCATTTACTGACTTGGAGTCTGTGGTCTTGCTCATTCATGGATGGCAAGCAAAATGGTGCATGTGGCTTAGATGCACGCACTGCACCGCACCATACATAGGGGTGCACCCCCATTGTAACCAATGGGGACTTCAATATCTGCATTTCTTCAGATTCATGGGGGCTCCAAAATGGATTCACGGGGGAGGGGGAGGGTCCAGAATGGATCCCCTGTGAATCAGGAGGGATGTTTGTAGTAGGAAGGAATTTGAAGCAAGCACCCAGAATAAAATAA
Organism: Phrynosoma blainvillii; assembly: GCA_026167975.1. Taxonomy (NCBI): domain Eukaryota; kingdom Metazoa; phylum Chordata; class Lepidosauria; order Squamata; family Phrynosomatidae; genus Phrynosoma; species Phrynosoma blainvillii. The sequence continues at coordinate 116,687,407 of JANUYF010000001.1, read as the reverse complement.
AACCACAGTTCATAGATGCCCTGAAGCCCATTAATGGACCATGGCCTTGCTCTTGAGGTAAGAGCTTTCTTTCCAGTATTGTTTTATAGTCTTTTTAAAGGTCTACATTAATATGCTGTCCAGGGTGTTTGAAAACTTTGTTGTAATTTTGCTTTTTACCTACATTTTCACCATATAATACTGAAGACCACTTGGTGTTTATGAAGAGAATTTTGTGTAAAGAGATCAAAATTACCTTATATACTTGACTATAGATTGGCCTCATGTATAAGTCAAGGGCTGGTTTGGAGGCCAGAATTACGGATTTTGATGCAACCTATGGATAAGTCAAGAGTAAACCTTAGGGGCACATAACAAAGGAAAACAATGCCAGAGAACATACAGAATTCCAGCAGGCATAACTATTTGTGCTCATACTAAAGGCTGGATGGATTCTTTCAATTCTCTGTTTTCAATTCTCTCTTTCTCTGTCTCTCTCCCCCTTTCTGTCTCTGTCTCTCTGTCTCTCTCTCTCTCACACACACACACACACACACAGACACACTATCAGTGCAACTACCTGCAACAGAGGGCATTAAAATGCTGATTTACTTTACATGGATTATATGAGAATTATGACTAGATCACACACATAAAGCACTTTGAAAACGTGGAACACTATACAAATGTTATTGTGTCTCCATTAATGATATAGAACTAGGTTTATTGTAAAGAAACTTGCTGTGTTTTGAAGGTGTGAGTCTTCTCTGCAGTATTATCTTTTATCTTTTTAATCGTATTTTATTCTTTTAACATGTAATTTGTTTTAATATTGTAACAATTTAGTTCTGTTTTAATGTACCATTTTTGTATGCTTTTAATTGTCCTGTTTTTTAAATGTTGTAAGCTGCCCTGAGTCCAAGTTTTGGGAAAAGGGCAGGATAGAAATAAATAAATAAATAAATAAATAAATAAATAATTTCTTCCTTTAATTTTTGTTAGAGAATATAAAGTTTATTCCATGTACTACAGTTGGCCTACACAAGGTTTCAAGAGCAGGCAAATAAGAAAGAGAATGGCCAGATGCAGGTTTATAGTCCAAGGTGGGGCAGAAGCCAAGATCTTTGTGAAAATTGCAAAAACAGATAGCAGAGACCAAGACAGGAATTGGTAATAGCAGACACAGGCTGGAAAAAGACGGGCAAAAAGCACCACCTTTGGGCCAATCTGGGTGTGTGGCAAATGACGTATGCCCCTGGATCAGCTGGAAGCCATGCCAAGGCCAACTAATGTGGCCCAAAGGCAGATGAAAAAGGAGCAGGGAAAAACCACTCCTTGCTAGTGTCTGTTGCAGACTGCAGCAGTAGCTGACCTTGTGATGTCTGGTCACCATGGTCCCATGCCAATCGAGGGTCGATCAGGTCTGGAGTGACGAGAGGCCAGTCAAAGCTGCTGGTTTGTTTGACCCCAAACAGAGTTTTCCCATGCTTGTGGCTTTGACATTTGCAGATTTGATTAGTTGTGGATTTTATTAATATGTTCTCTCTAGATATCTCTAGGTTTTCCATCATGACTTTGCCAGAAGTTGACCATAGAATTATGTTGGCAGATCTAGAGATTCCTAGAGAAAACACTTCTCTAAGCATTTGTAGATCTGCCAATATTATTCTGTGATCAACTTCCACCTGACGTTCACCACTGAGTTTCACTGGAAGACCTAGAGATTCCTAGAGAGGCGTTGTCTCAGGTAGAAATCATAGCCTTTTTAAAAAAAAAAAAAAAATTACTATGTTCCTAACCCCAGTGAATGTGGATGATTCACTGTAATGGTCTCTCTAGATCTCTAGCTTTATCACTCTCCTTTAGAGAATGGCTACTTCATATAAAGTAATGCTAATGTCCTGAAGTGCATCTTTTTAAACCAGGGACAGGCAACCTTTTTGAGACCTGGGCTGGTCTCCCGTAGCCCAGGTCTCGGCTGGGCCAAGGTGGGGGGGGAATGGCGGCGCACACCCTCCGCCACCATGTGCGACCCCCCGCGCACGCTGCCACTGCGGCCTTTGTTGCCGGGGGAGGGGGGGAATGGTGCGGGGGCCGGTTGTATGGGGATTGGGTGTGTGTGTGCGCGCGCGCGCGCATGCCTGCCCACCCCTCACAGCCACCATGGGGCCGTTCCAAGCCCCCCGCCCCGATCCTTGGGCGAATTCACCCTGGAAGCCCATCGCCACTGAGGGTCCCCCCTTCCAGGAGGCCCGTCCCCACCGAGGGAATCCTCCCCGGGGGGAACCTCGGTGGCGACAGGCTTCCAGGGAGGAGGCCTGTCCCCGCCAAGGGAATCCTCCCCGGGGGGAACCTCGGTGGCGACAGGCTTCCAGGGAGGAGGCCTGTCCCCGCCAAGGGAATCCCTGGAAGCCTGTCACCACCGAGGGTCCCCCCGAGGAGGCTTCCCTCGGTGGCGATGGGCCTCCTGGAAGCCCGTCGCCACCGAGGGTCCCCCTGAGGAGGCTTCCCTCAGTGGTGACGGGCCTCCTTGAAGCCCGTCGCCACTGAGGGTCCCCCCGGGAGGCTTCCCTCAGTGGCGACAGGCCTCCTGGAAACCCGTCGCCACCGAGGTTCCCCCCGAGGAGGATTCCCTCGGCGGGGACAGGTCTCCTCCCAGGCGCCACGGCCGCCATTTTGGTCTCCAAAATGGCAGTTGCGATGCGTCTGCGCATGCACAGTAATCCTGCGCATGCGCAAACACATTATGGCTGCCATTTTGGAGACCAAAATGGCGTTTGCAGTGCGCGCAGCTGTGTGGCGGCTGAACCGGGCGGCGGCGGCGGCAGGGGTCCGCCTGGGCCGGTAAGTCAGGCGACCTGGGCCGGAACCGGCCCGCGGGCCGTAGGTTGCCAACCCCTGTTTTAAACTTTTTAAAAGCTAACTGCTATGTTGTTCTTTCACATTCTTTCCTGTTGTGTATTTATTGCAAATTTAACTTGGATACATTAATATGATACAATTCTGTGAACATACTTTAAGTAAATTTTTATATTCTTCTCTTTCTTGTGTGTTTGTATTTTATTACTTCTCTCATTGTTCTGTTCTCTGCCTAAGCATATGGGATATGCTGTAGCCTTTGAGTAACCTGTGTTCTTATTTTCATACTTGATACCTTTTGTGGTAGTAGGAATGCCAGCAGTGCCACCGGTCTTTGAAATGTTATTAAATTTTCTCAACATACTTAGGGGAAGAATGTTAACAGTGTCACTCACTTATTGCCACACAAGTCTATATTGTCTGCAAAATTTGATCATATGCTGCATAGTTCTTAGCACCTATTGGGCTGTAGGCTTGTTATCAAGTAAGATATTTTAGTACTACAGCCTAAAATATCTGTCTCATCTTAAATAACAGGGACTGCTGCTACAATGCAAAACTAATGCTGTTTAATATTGTTTTAACTGTCATGGCTCAATCTTATGGAGCCCTGGGATTTGTAGTTTGTTATGGCACCAGAGAAGGCTAAATATTTCATAAAACTAAAAATCTGCAAATCTCAGAATTCCACAGTATTGAGCCATTGAAATTAAAGTAGTGTCAAATTGCATTAATCCTGCTGTGTAGATGCAGCCAGGGACAAATCTTTTTACTATTCTTGTTAAATTTATGGTACTTGTGGGCTGAAAATTTGGGCATGAAGTTCAGGAACTAAACTGATGTAAGCCTTAGATGGGTTTGGTGTACACCACACAAGGGCTCAACAGCAGGCAAATAAGAATCAGAATGGCCAGATGCAGGTTTGTAGTCCAAGTGAGGCGGAAGCCAAGGTCTTTGTGAAAATGGCAACAAACACATAGTAGAGACAAAGGCAGGAATTGGTAATACAGAACAGCAGACAGGCAGAGTTTGCACATTTAGTCAAATTGCTCAGATTCAGGAGCAAGTGCAGAGGCCAAGGTTGAAGAGGGCTTTGTGGGTCATAATTGGCCACTAGGTCAAATTACTAGTAGACTAGAATTGTGAGCTCAGAGACAAGCCTGAGAACTTGGTTTGTGAGGTTTGCAGTGTGAAACCCAAAACCTGGTGGCACAGAAGGAATTGCACTAGAGGCTGAGCACTGGAAACTTGGGGCCTAAGCAGATGGCGCAAAGCGCCGTCTTCGAGGCCAGGAAGGGGAGGGGCAGCCTCATGCTAGGCGCCCCAACCCCTTCCCGAAAACGTTGTCGGAGCAGCCGGCCCTCCGCACGGCCGGCGCTCTGATGATGCACTTCCTCTGCAGCGTCCGCACACGCTGCAGCAGAAGAGGAGCCGAAGGTGCACCAGAGGCCTTTTGTGGCGCACCTTTGGCGTCTTGCGGAAGGAGCGCTATTTTAGTGCTCCTTCCTGGGCCTGGGACGCTGCGCCACGGGGCCAAGGAGTGCGGATACCTCAGCCCCAATCCGCAGCTTCTCGAGGCAGCCCCGTGCCACCCGTCTGCTTCCCCTCTTGGTTTATGATCCACACCACCAGCATCTAGAGCCTTACAGCTCAGCTATGAAACAGCATTTACACTTGAGGATAAATAATTTCAGTATGTTAAGAATGCATTCTATTGAATTCTTGGAATATTTTTGTTGATCAAGATAAAATGTGGTCTTCTAATAATCTTTTTAAAGGTCACAGTGATTCATTTCATTCAATTGAAATTCAACAAGTTTCATGTGGGGGAGGAAGGAAATCTAAAATGTTGGATGCCTTTGCACTTTTTTGATCTGGTATTTGAAAAAATTGTTCAGTAGCTGCTGCTTTGGAATGAAAAAGTAACTCTTCAGAACAACAACTCTCCAGTACATGTTTGTCAATAAAAAATATACTTTGTTATAACCCAGGTTCCTTTTTCTTTCTTTTTTTCTTCAGTTTAAGAAGAGTGATTGCTTTCTGTTATCACTATCCCTGGCAACGTCATCCTTACCTCTATGCAGAGCTAGGCAAATGTCTCTGGAAGCAAATGTTGGCAAACAGTAGGCTATTCCTCAGCCATGCATCATGCTCTTCTCTAGAAGGACAGGGTTGGGTGTTTTGTACAGCCTCAACTGGTGTTCCTAAGCTTGACAACTTTCTAAGGTTTTGTAGAAGATACTACTCCCCTCAGTAAAACTGAAGCAATATTCAATAGCAATAGCAAGTACACTTCTATACCATTTATCCATGCACTTAAGCACTCCCTAAGTGATTTACAATGTGTAAGCCAATTTTCCCCAACACTCTGGGTACTCATTTTAGTGAACTTGGAAGAATGCAAGGCTGAGTTGACCTTGAGCCCCTGGCTGGTATTGAACTCACAACCTTGTGACTGTGAATGAGTGGCTGCAGTACAGGCATTTGACCACTGTGCCACCATGGCCAATCCAGTTTACTTCTCTGTTTGTATGTGTACTGCAAAGGAATGTAAATTTTCACTTTTTCATTCTCAAATGAAAGAGGAAGGACAATGGGCTTTCCACATTTGCTAGGGTTAGGGGCACAAGGCCCCCATGAAAGTGGGAAAAAATGCAAATAAAAAAAAAACACTTTTTTGTGAGAATATCTTTCTAGGAATCTCTAGGTCCTCCAGTGCAACTCTATAGTCAACTACTGGCAGAGTTGTGCTGGAGATTCATAGGAGTTTATCACACAGGGAAAAATTGGTAGTTTAAATGGTGATTAACCCATCAAAATTGCTCAATTGAGATTAAAACATGATTAAAATGTGATAACATTTTTACACACAAAAGCCATTATCCCAGGCAATAAAGAGCAGAAAATCATTCATGGGTAAATCCCATGAATGATTTGTTGCTGTTTATTGCCTGGTTATTCCCAGGATAATGGCACTTTAATCGCTTTTCACCATGATGTCATGTGAAAACCATTAGCACAATTAACATGGGATATTCTTGGGATAATCACGTCTTGAATATGATGTCATGTGAAAATGTTAATCGTGAATGTACAATTTTGATGGGTTACTCACAGTTTATACTTCCAATTGTTCCTGGTGATAAACTCTCTAGAGAGGACATATTAACATATTAATCAAATCTGCAAACAATCAAATGCACAAAAGTCAAAGCTGCAGATGTGGAGGGCCAAGTCTAATTTCAGCAGTTTTCTCCCCATTGCATGAAAATGTGAAGGTTTCTGTACTTTTAGTCATTATTTACAGGAAACTTAGAATAGAATCATAGAGTTGAAGAGACCACAAGGGCCATCCCCTGTCATGCAGGAACACAGAATCAAAGAATCATCTAGTCTTTTTTAAAAAAGTTCCAAAGAAGGAGACTTCACCACACCCCAAGGAAGTGTGTTCCACTGTTGAACAGCTCTTACTGTCAGGAAGTTCTTCCTAATGTTGAGATGGAATCTCTTTTCTTACATTCAGGAAAATTCATTTGGGCTTTTTAAAAAACAGAAAATTTGTGTAACCACTGATCCACTTGGCTTATCAAGTTAATGGTGACTCATTCAGTCCATTACAGCATGAACCAGTGGTCCAGTGCTTGCACTACCCAAGATGACTCCATTAACAAGAAGAATGAGTGTTATCAGCAAACTGATGAAATCCAAACCCAAAAGTCTCAATGATCTCACCAGTGGCTGCATATAGTGGAACACCATGGGATCAGTCTTGTGGCTTCCCATGGCCTGATAGCCATAGAGCTTAACAGGAATCACCCAATGCTGCTTTCTGGAACTGGCCCTGTATTAGTAATGAATGATACAGTTTCATTGCTTTATTTGCTATCTTGCAAAGTTTTGTAAACCCAATTCCAAATTTTGTTCTTATTTCTTAATTGATTGATATTTGAATACTCTCCATCTGTACAACTGCTGCTCATATTCTTGCTTGTTCAAGGTGAATATATATCCCAATTATGAGAACTGAAATGACCAATAGAATGGCAGCAGAAGATGTAGGCTATAGTCATTGCTCCACTGCTACTGTATAATTTACCACAAACTGTTCAGCATAACAACTCTACAACTGAAGGTTGTATAAAGGAGCCTGTTGTATCTAAGCATAGACCTAGTTCAGTAAAATAAACTGACTTAATGAAAGGATGTTAAATTTGTACTTAATAGCCCTTTGGACTACTTTCGTGTAAACAGATGATTTTCCCCAATTTAATCATGAATTGTTATGGCTAAATATACAGTAAAGGCAATGATTTCACAGTGAAATCTTTAATTGACTCGTAACAGGTTGGCTTTACTCATGTGGATTTATGACCAAGGTTCAATAAAGTTTTATGGCTGGTTTTATATTTAATTCATAAATCAGCAATACCAAAGCAACATTTTCCTGCCTGGTTTTTTCTGCTTGACAGAATACAGATGTCAATGACCACCTAATTAGGAATTGGATACAGAATAGAAAACAAAAATTTGGTAGATCACTGTAGAATCACATATTAGTAGGAGGTGATAGCATACTAAATTTGTTTGTCTTTGGGGGTCATTCACAAGTCATCTTTTTTTGTGTTGGAAGGATGTGAATAACTTCACTCATGCATTCTGGATTTGTTATTCACACCATGAAATGGCATTGATCCATATCTCTCTGAGTTTGGAGCAGGAGTTGGCGGCTGAGGTGGGGGGGCAGGTCCCCCTTTGCCAGGTCTGTACTTATCCTCCATAGTCTGAGGAAGGGAGGAACATGTTGCTTTCCAGGAAGCCCCCAGAAGCCACCTGTAGTAGCAGGTGTGCAGCGGAAGAAGAATAGAAAGAGTATCTCCTCATAAAGCTGGCTGGGAGGGGCCTCGCCCTACCAACAAGTTGATGATGTGAATGTATTCGAAATGTGTCCAAGGTATGCTGAGTTTAATCTGGGAATTTTTGATTCATTATTCACACTGCTGATGATGCAATCTTTTTTGAAAACTAGGGAAAGGACCTGGTGTTGAATACCCTGAGTTAAGTAAGCATAATGGTAACCCACACCAAAACTGAATTGGGTGAATTCGGGGTGCATGTGAACAGCAAGGATTCAACCCAAATTCATTCTGGGTTATTTTCACCATGTGAATAGACCCTTTAATGTAAGATAAAGACTCTCTTAAATTTGGTTGCCATAGTCTAACATAGTACACCTTTGGAAATCTTCGTAATAAAATGGTCGAAAAGCATACATTGCTGAAACTCTGTTGGAAAATGTTTCCTGATTGCTTTATGAGAAAATTAGTAAATAAGGTGAAAATCATTGTATTAGTTTCACTGCTAGGAAATAGAACAGATGAGAGAAAGAATTATCAGGAAAAAGTAGCATAACCAAATAAATCTCTTTATTTTGCATGGTATTTAATAAACAGTTGTCCCTCCGGATTCACTGACTTCCCATTCGTGGTTTTGGATTTCTGTAGATGGGAAGCTGGGAGGGACAAAATGGCATGCCTGCCTTGGGGCTAGAATATTTGTGGTTTTCCATTTTCACAGGGGGTCCAGAACAGATCCCCCATGAATTGGAAGGGGTGACTGTATTAAACAGTTTAGTTTTTTAATAGTGTTACAAGTAATACATTTGAATAGTCTAATAAGCAATGCTTATTTCTATCCTTCGAAATTTCCTTTTATTTTTTATTTTATTTCCTTATTATGGTGATTGGCTTTTATTCTGTTTGTCTCTGATTGATTTCTTTTAGGGCTTTTAACTTTTACTGTCAACTGCCCAGAGGATGGTATGCAAACAGAGTGGTATGGAAGTGATATTAATAAATGTTATGAATTAATTGAGATGAGGAGAGATGAATGTACACATCTTATTGAAGAAAATAATTTTATTAATACTTCAGATTGAAATAATAACCCCTCTTGCCTCTTCTCTGACAATTTCAACTTTTTTTTTTGTCTGACAATTTCACAATGTATCATTAGCATGTTAGTTCCTAAGTGGCACTCATAAGCCCCTTTACACTAAATACTGAGATTTCCCAGGAAGTCATCAAATGTCATGAAATAGGACTGGAATCCATTAAATAGAATGTTGGAGAGGTCATCAAATGAAGCCTCCTGCCAGGCACTGAAATTGTACTGAAAGGTCTTATTAAAATATTCCTGGCAAGAATTTTGATGATAAGATATTTTGTGTATTTTTGAATGTTGATCATCCACTTTATATACAAACACATACACAGAGAAAGTAAATGTTTGCTTTAAACATAAACACTTTTAAAGTGGAGATTTATGTTACTATATCCCATACAAAAAGCTTATGACTCCAGCGTTATGAGTTCCTGGTTTGGTTTCTGAACTGTGCTGAGTTTTGAATTTATATGCATGTTTAACTTTAGCTTAGAAGTGAGCAGAAGCATCCTCTCACTTCATAGTGCTCTTTGCAGCTGTAAAAGAGGTCTTATTGTCAATGATGCATTGGCAGGGGAGGCATCAGCTATGAACAGAGTGTGCTGCTCCATTATGGGTCTGGAGGGCCTGGTAGCATGTTTCTGCATATGCCTGAGTGATTCTTCTAGCACTTTGTTGTAAAGTGAGGCAGTGAAGTTGTCACTGTGCAAAGCACAACACAATGATAGCCATTAGACTGTGAAGGCAATGAAGGAATATATTCCCTTTCTTCCTTTACTATGACTTCCAGTGCTCTGCAATGGCCAGCTAGGGAACACTCTTCATCTTTATGTCAAAAATGTAGATGTTTAATTGAATTGTCTGCATAGTGGCATGATGCAACTTTTATCATCAAGTTTTCACTTGCCTTGGCTGGTATTTGTACTTTCAAGGACCCTAGGAAATTCCTTGTCAGGCACATTAGAAGGATGGGGGCTCTCCTTATTTCCAGGCTCTCACCAGAGCAAAAGATTTTTACTGGGCATGATTTGAGAAGTGTATTTTTTTTGGATCCTTGATGATCTTGGTCATCTTGCTTGGTGCATTATCTCTGATGGATATGGTCAGAAAGTAAAGTGGGAGGGGGCAGTAGGGAGAAAGTAGCAGTTGAAGGACAAGGGAGGAAATATGAAAAAAAAATATGGAAGGAGTGATTTGATATATTTTGGGCTCCCCAATATTCTGCTTTGTACTGACTATTTACATGTGGCTATTACACTCAAGACTGAAGCAGATGGCCCAGAAGATCTTTGGATGCTCTGGTTGCAATCATTCTGGGACCATGGTGACCGGATGGCCTGCTCCCAAAGCGGGCTGCTTCCACAGTCCCAAATGGGCCGCTGGCAGGAGCAAATTAAATCTGCTCCTTTTGTTAGTTGCTTCAAGCTGCCTTAGGCAGCCTTGGAGAGGCTTTTGGCCAGGAGTGTGCATTGCCCCCCAAATGTCCGGAAGTTGCTTTATTTGGCTTGTCTGTTATGGGCCTCAATCATGGTTTAACCCAGTGATTCCCAAACTTTGGTCCTCCAGGTGTTTTTGAGTTCAATTACCAGAAGCGCCAGCAGCATGGAATTCTGGGAGCTGAAATCCAAAACATCTGGAGGACTAAAGGTTGGGAACCACTGGTCTATCCAATTGTAGTTATATTGTCCCAGACATCAGAGACATAGCCATGTTACTCTGGAATATCAGTATGCAAAGGGATCCTGTAGCACTTTTGAGGCTTAACTCAGCAGAAGTTGGGTCCATCTTATCTTAGGGACCGCCTCTCCCCGTATGATCCCCCTCGAGCCCTTTGGTCCTCTGGGAGGAACCTGTTACAGCCAATAAAGACCAGGCTGTCCCAGACCTCCCAGAGGGCCTTCTCCGCTACCGCCCCCAGGCTATGGAACGGCCTGCCGGACGAGATCCATCTTATTTCTACGCTCACTGCCTTTAAGAAGGCAGTGAAGACGGATCTTTTTCGGCAGGCCTTCCCAGAATAATACCCCCCGGATACTTCTGCCCTGGGGAGATATTTTGTCTGGTACTTTATCGGCCTCCCTGCGATGCTTGGGTTGGTCATTGTATTGTTGTTTTATGTAGTACTCTATTGTTTTAAATTTTCCTCTTGTTTAATTCTATTTTAAGGGGTTGGGAGGTGGGATTTAGGGTCGGGATTGTTTTACATTGTTGATTTTTAACTTGTGTAACCCGCCTTGATTGTTGGGCAGAGAGGCGGGCTATAAATAAAACTTATTATTATTATTATTATTAGAAGAAGAAGAAGAAGTTGTAGCATAAGCATTCATAGAGACCAAGTCGACAAAAGCTTATGCTATAATTTCTTTCACACAGTTAATCTCAAGGGTGCCACAGGATCTCTTTGCATACTGATGTCTCAGGCATGTAAGAATGTAGATTCCCTCTCCCCCCGCTTCAAAGTTGACAAATATGATGAAATAAAATGTTCAGTTTTTATAAAGCAGAGGTTTTTGACTTGATGGAGAAATTAATTGGTTAAATTTTGTAGGTCTTTCTATTTTTACCAGATACAGTACAATTCATTTTGTGATGAAACACTGGGAAGCTTTATATATGGGCACAATATATAATTAATTATTCTCTGCCTTACTTCCAGATCTCTCTCTCTCTCCCCTCCAGGATAGTATTTGTAATGTCTGGTGCTTCACTAGTGCAGTTCCACATTTAAACAAGTTTTACTATACCCTTTGCATGAGGCCTGGGCCATCTGGATTGCCAAGGGCATTTATCAAATGTGTAAAATCACAAGCTTCATCTGATAATGGTTCTAAGAGAGGAGGAAGTTCATATAAATTACTCCATTGGTCATTCTTCATTGTAATATGAGAGGATATAACACATACATTTGTCAACAAGAAAGTCATAGAGCCTTTGGTTTGTTATTGCCTTTTTAAAACATGGAAACATCCTATGAAAGCATTCCATTACTATATTATATGAGAAGGAAAATGGGGCAGACTACTTTGTTTTCTTTAGGATTGCAAGTGTGAAAGTAATTTCTTAAGTTCAGACCTATCATTTAAAGTTCTCAGATGATTTGCTCCTATGTAATGTGAGTTGAGGCAGGCTAGCATATCCTAGTTTTCTGCTATTAAATTGTTTTCTTTCAGCATTTGATTATAGCAGATTATCACAGCACTAATAAAGTTGGCTTACCTGAGCCAGCATAAAATTTAAAATGGGTGGCATCCTGATATTGTCAGAAGGATTTAGCTGCCAAAATTATCACCTGGGTCCAACCCAGGTCCATCACCACTCCCAGGCTGCTCAGCGCAGCTTTTTTTGAAGCTGGGAGTTTTCTGTCTGGAGCAGCCCTGGGAGCAGGGATGGACCTGGGATGGACCCAGGAGGCAGTTTTGGTGGCTAAATCCTTCTGATAACATCAGGATGCCACCTGTTTTAAATGTTAAGCCAGCTCAGGTAAGCTGGTTTTATTAGCGCTGCAATAATCTCTGTAGACTAGTGTTATCATAGTGGTTGTTTTTGAATTTTTAGTTTCTCAAGCCTTTGGTTCACAAACATTTACATCTGTTTAGTACATTTTCATACCAATATGTATGGAATTAAAACTTGACAGAGTAATCTGAACTGAAAGATGCATTGGCTATGGGGGCTTAATAATAGGTAGAGGCCTCTTTTCATGAATGAACTTCCCTTATACTGGCATAATTTTTTCTCTGTTTGATCCAAGAGATTATCTAGCAGAAGGATCTGCTGGCAAGACTGTCCAGATTTTTTTTAAAAAAACTATATTTATATTTATTTAAATATAAGCCACTTGGAGATCTCATGCAGGATACAAATATTATAAATAAATTGATAAAATTATTAAATCAAAATAAACCACAGAATTTCACAATCAGTTAAACTGCAAGAACAATAACCATAATGGGAGGGACAACAAACATTAAAAACCTAAGCAGCTTTGCTGTTCCTATGACATTATAAGAGCAAAAGTATGAAATTAATAAATTCAATCTGTGCAGATAAAGCTGTATTTTGTTTGATGCATAAAACATACATACAAAAACAAAATGAAGAGTGAACCAGTAAGTGTAATTAGGTGAGAAACAGAAATGAACCTGGTCTTGAGTACATATTGTTCTGTTGAGAGAACCACAGAAAATGCACAACCAAATTGTTGACATTAATAACTATGTGTTTGCTTTTTTTGTTCACAACTAGCTGTTCATGCTGGAAGGAGAATACTGTATAGAGGAGAAACAGTAGAGAGGGTTTTTTTTCTGCATTGAATTTAACTTTTAAGGGTGCTGGAGAAAAAAAATGCATATGCTCTAAGGTCAGAAGAAATAGAAACCATAATTAGATATCTCAAAAACTGGAATAGATTGGCACAAAAAGCTTAATGGAAGAATTGTGAGGTTTGATATCCTGATTCCACAATTGGAAAGCATCAATAATACATTATGGACACACTTGTGATGTCTCTCATTATGCCTTCCAAGCCAGAATGGCTAAGCAAATCCCAGACCACCAATTCCTGGCTTCTATAGTATATCTGAACCTAGCAGTACCTGGCACTCTGGATTGCCCTTCTCCTGACAAGCCATAGTTTGTTTCTGATTAAGCTTGTCAGAAGTCTTGGATTTTAACAACACAATTGGCAAATCATGGATGGAAGCGTTATAGTTTGTTTAGATAACTTCTACTTGCAGCAGGATTGATCAGGCAGCATGTACTCATGGTGCTCTTAAACTGTAAGCTGGGATCCCCTGGAATTCTGACTTATTGTGATGTCTAAACCAGATTTATATCTCTCTATTGAGAAATGATGTTCCACCATTATCACATGAAGTGCATGTGCCCATAATTCCTATGTCTCACAAAGATAATATTGTTTGACAAATGCATCTGAGTCATGAATCAAAATTCTAAAATATTCACTGACATTTTGGTGGAGTGATTTCAAAGAGTAATGAAGACTATAATTCATAACAATCAGTCTGGGTTCATTAGAGGATGACAGGGATATGGTAACATCTGCCAACTGATTGATTTGATTGCTATCACTAAATGCAAGACTCAGTTGCCATTTGATCATTGGACACGAATAAAGCATTTGACAAAGTGAAATGAATTTTTGTTTTGTTAACTGTTCTTCAAAAAATATGACATTCATCTAATGTTACAGTGGGATAAAAATATTTTACTTGTCTCCAAAATCAAGATTAGATTTAGGTTCTAGGGTAAAAACAAATTGATTATATTTTGAGACATTTCTGCTTAAGTCTGGTATAGCAATAGCAATAGCAATAGCAATAGCAATAGCAATTACATTTCTCTACCACTTATCAATGCACTTAAGCACTCTCTAAGCAGTTTGCAATGTATAAGCTAATTGCTCCCAACAATCTGGGTACTCATTTTAGCAACCTCGGAAGGATGTAAGCCTGAGTCAAGCCTGAGCCCCCTGGCTGGTATTGAACTCGCAACCTTGTGGTTTGCAAGTGAGTGGTACATGGTAGGATGTCTATAACATCTATTTTTTAAAGTCTGGTGGTCAGGTTCTTTTTTGTATATTGTGACAAGCATGAAATTTGTAGACAGATCCTGGTCTATTGACAGCAAGAACATATTTAGCCTATTGGGAAATTATATCCTTGTGGAAATAAATTCAAACATAATATACATTTTTATATTTCCTTGATAACAACAGCAATAGTTCCCCTGACACAATAAATCAAGAAGGAACTCTGGCCTGCTACAGACAAGCTGTGTACTAGTGCATGCCATCTACCTGCTCATACTTGCAATGGGAGTAGGTATGAAAAGCATAGAGCTTTCCTTTATAATATTATGCAAATTTGCATACAGCTCTTGTACTAGTTTTCTTCTTTTCCAACAAATCAGAGCCAGAATCCCCAAACAAACCTAAAACTAATTATAGCTCCAGTATTTTGTCCTGTGATTTGTTCAGCTGCTCCCGTTGCAAGCAAGAACAATCAAGAAATGTGTATGCCAACTCACTGCTTGCCTGTGGTGAGCCCAAATTTCTATGGATCCCTTTTTTACTGGGTAATGCAACCATGATCAATGTGACATTCCTGGGGCAGGTGAGTGGCTTTATACATGGCATGAAGAATTTGGCAAGATATTTCTGACACTTCTCTAAAATATTTTCTTGCTATAGGACATTCTTCCTGTGTCTGCAATACAAATTTATAAAGAATTAATGGCATTTTCTAAATTTGACACAAGTAAATGTCAAGCACAGGGAAAAAATAAGGTCATACATATAAAACCCAAGGAGAAGGAAATATTGTTAGCCGTTAAACAAATTGCCCTTGATGTTAGATTAAGATTGATCCATTAAAACTTAATTTGGAGGAGCATTTGGACTTTGTTCAGGCAGCATCAAGAGTCTGTGTGCACAACAGCTCCTTGTGTGGCTTTGTGGAGGGCATTTTAATTCATATGACCTGGTTCTGTCAAGTAACACAGCCCCTATGGATGGGGGCATGTAAGACTTTAAATGCAGTTTTGGAACATTTGCTTCTCTTGCACAGATGCATTTGTGGAAAACTGTGCATGATACAGGGATATGTACCTACACTGTTAATCTTAAATACAGATGATGTTGTTCTGTTAAGTTGTGCTTGTTCACTGCTGAGAAACTTGTAATTTAAGGATGAAATTTGCTCTTAATTTAGTTGCTGCCTTTGCACTTTGAAATAACATCATGTATCAAAAATCAAAGCTGGACACTTTTCTATCTGGGTTAAATATTATTAGAGAAACATAATGATACAGGTATTTGCAACAAAGAAGACTATAACAGAGAAACAAATAAGGCCAGCTTGGGCCTTACTTTAATTACTTTAATTTATTTCTTGTACTAAGTGAGACCATTAATCCATCTAGGTCTTTCTCTGGCTCCTAGTCTTCCTTACTCCCTTTTTGTTTTCAACCATATTCGGTGAGCTGCTTCCTAACTAGAAAAGGATTAGAGAACAGGGAGTGGAAATATTAATGCAAACTGATTTTTGTATCCATGTTGTTTGCCCTCTTTCCTTTTTAATTTTTTTGACATAACTTGAGATGCATCTGCACTCCAGTAAAAATACAGTTTGACACCACTTTAACAGCTAAGGCTCAATGCTGTGGAAATCTAGGAATTGTAGTTTATTGTGGCATCAGAGCTATCTTACAGAGAAGGCTAAATGTCTCACAAACCTAAAATTCCCAGAATTTCATAGCATTAAACCAGGGCAGTTAAAGTGGTGTCAAACAGGATTATTTCTGCAGTGTGGATGCAGCCTTGGAAACGAACAATAACAGTGTATATACAGTGTAACATTTTAAAATATGAGAACAGCTGTAATGTGTACTTACAGCTTTGAGGGATCTTACCTAGTATTTGTGAAGTTCATGTTTCATACTTTAATGAATGAAGGTTGGAGGAGTGGTGTCTCCTTATCCTGACTGTTGAGGCTGTTGAGAATAGGCTGTTGAGAATAGTCTTATGATGTGTATACTTAATCCCATTAAATTTGTGGAAAGCAGATTTTTCAGGGTTTAAAATAAATGTTTCAAAATTCATAAAAATGGTTCAGTCAGATGTGTTAAGATACCATAGGTGTAATCCAGTTTTGTAACCGTTTTCAGTTCTCTTATAAACCATTGTTAGTTTGACTGAACAAAAATAATTCTTTAGAAGTTCTGCAAGGAAAGATGTCTGAAGATCTGAGGCAGTTTCATATCGTACTGTTTTGAAGTCTGAGAAGATGGCTGTACCTTCATGAACATGATCAAGGTAGTGGATTGGCTTTCAGTTTCAAAGATTTAAGGTTAGAATACTGTAGAATAATAAATTTTATAACACAAAGAGGGGGCATATAAAGTTTTATAAGGTTGTGGGTAAGATGTTGTGGAGCTAGTGAGTAGGAAACCTTTTTTTACAACAACAGTTTGAGTTGTGAGTTTTCCATTCAATACTACAAATTGCACAAAGGTGTGGAATGAAATCAAAGCAATGCAAGTAATTTGTCAGAGGAATGGAATGCTTCTAGTGTCCTCTAAATTACCGTGGGTCCAGATTTCCTCATAGTCCCATTTTGACACAGTGGTCTTGGGCATGAAGAAAACTCAAAAGAAAGTGTTTAACACATATTTACTCAGAAGCCTCATTGAATTCAATGAGGTTCATCCCTGCCCAGGTATGTGTGTCTAGGATTGTGAGCTAACTCATTTTCCATTTGTCTACTCTGGTTAAGAAGAGATCATTTCTAGAAGGCTGTATGGAGCGATGAAGGGCAGGGTTGTATTCACATGCACTGCTTAAGCACAAGATGTTCAAAGCTTGCTTTCAATAACTACATTTAATCTCTTTCAAGTGGTGTCAGCTGCACCCACATGTCACAGCAAATTTTATGTGAAGAGGAAAAGTGACAGAAATTATGGGGCTGGCAAGGCTAAGTAGTTAAAAGCAGACATATCTCATTTAACTGATGACTTGGAGATGGATACATTTGCAGTTTGTTTCTTCTTTCTAGATTCTCGGTAAGAAGAGTTGCTTTGCAAATCCATCCCCAGTGCTCCTGAAACAATTGCAGTACAGCTTCAGTGCCCATGAAATGGGGGTACTATTTGTTCTTTTCATGAGAGAAAAGAGGGGAGGAAGGGGTTCCCTAACTCTTTGTCCTGCATTGTGCTCAGTGGCATCCTAGATTGCTGTCCAGCTTCACAATAGGATGGATGAGATTTAGGATCCCAAGATTATTATTCTACAGTATTCTAACCTTAACCATAGTGGCAGGTCTTGCATTGGCAGGCCTTTCCTCTGAATAACTTATTTAAGAATACAGTTGTCTCTCCATTTTCACAGGGGATCTGTTCTGGAACACACACACACACACCCCGCAAATACAGAAAACCACAAATATTCAAACCTCATAGGCTTGAATGGTGGAGCGCACCATGGGCACATGCCCCATTTTGTCCCCCTCCATTTGCTGCCCATGAATGGGTGAGGGACATGGACTTCAAGTCCGCAAAAACAGAGGGGCGACTGTATGTTGAAGCATTATGCAAAACTCTGCCTCTTTACCATATGGACCATTTCACCACCTGCTGCCTTCCTGATTATATGTTGCTATGGATCTAAATTGGCCACCAGTTGTTGGGTTTGGGAAGGAATTGTACATGCCTTCCAGCTGGGCCAGGCAATAAGGTTTCTTGTAGCAAGGGACTGTCTCTATATAGTACCTCGTATTGGTTTGTATTATGTTTTAGTGTTTGTTTCATTATTCACAACTTTGAAGGATTATACAGAGTGTGGCATTTCACACCCCAAAATCGGGAGTTTCTTATAAGGAATCTTGAAGAGACCTTGTGACGAGTCACTAAGCAGATGTGATTTCCCAACAGCCAATCCTGGTTCAATCTGGCTGTAGGGGAGTGACTGCTGTGGTAGGCTACAAGGGATGAGTGAGTGAGAAGCTAGTTGAGGGAAGTGACAGATAGGGAGAAGAGAAGAAGATTAAGAGAGATTAGATTTAGCTGAATTTTCAGTGCAGAATCCCTTAGCAGAATTCAGAGTTCTGTTACAAGAGTAATGATTTAATAGGCAGAAGAACTTAGGGCTGAAGCAGATACGCAGGAAGGAGTGGCTAGAAGCTTCTCTCAGCTTGATCACCCTGAGGCAGCAGTGAACACATGCCACAGCCCTGAGGGCACCTCCTGCTATGGCCCCAAGTAGGAGCAGAAAAGATCCACTCCTTAGGCAGCCCTGGCACAGCCCCAGGGCAGCTTCCGGCCACTCTAGGGCCATGCATCATGTAAATGCCATGTCCCCAGCATGTCCAGAAGCCACCCCCATCTGCCCATCTGTTTTGGGCCTTAGGGGCCATACAGAGGGCCATACAGATGGCCCCTAAGGGGTGGCTCTGTGCCACCCCTGAGAGGGCTGGATTGGGGCCACAATAATTACATGCCACGGCCCCAATCTGCCTTTTTGCCACTCCTTCCCAAACCTTTTTGGAGTGGCAAAAAGCCGCCCTTAGTGCCCCTGCACCCAACAGAGCGCCCTGACACTGTGTGCCGTGCAGTGGGTGTGCAGCATGACAGTGGCATCAGGGTGGAGTTGGGGCAGCCAGCATGCGGTTGCCCACCCCAACTCCACTCCCAAGCCAGCCCTTGTGGCCAGTCTGTACAGGCCCTTAGTTAAAGGAAGAAGAGAGCAGTTTAAGTTTAGAGAGTTAAGTGTGAAAGGCAACTGAACAGAGAAGTACCTGTAACTGATGATTTATTGTCATTATTGTAACATTCCACCTATGAAACTATACTGAATAAGCTATATTCTTACTACATGCCTGTAAATAAAATTGAGTTTGTTTGTTTCAAGCTTCTGACTGAATGAATTAATACCAATAAAAGCACAGGGAACATGCTACCAAACAGATTTAAAGGTTATAGAAGGACACTGGGGGACACTAACAATTAAACATTCAACATGCAGGGGGAGCTGTGTTGCCCATTTATTAAGGGTGGAAGTTGGGCCAGTGTCTTTAACAAGGAGTCTTTGGATTTTTCTGAAGTTAAAAGGTGGCCTCAAAGCATTGTTGGGAAGACCATGTGACAGACGACAAAGAAGAACTAACTAGCTTGAGTGATGGTCTGGCTTTCACACACCCTGTCACATCCAGACACTGTAGTCATTCCCATATCTTTCCAGTAGGCAAAATGTGGGTAGTTACATTGGCCAGTGCTGAGGTTGAGATTGTAAATTGGAACTAAATTTTTTTGGTTAACTTCACCCAACATTAGTCCCACTGTGGTTAACAAGTCCTCACCTCAGTCCCTGTTACACACTATGGGAGGGGAAGTATATTTTATGCATCTTTATCCAAAGGTTAGAAGATGATTAAGGGGCTAAAATGGGTAATATGGACAGCAAAATGCCTGTGCTCAAAGTAGAATAGTAGCAATGAGTAGAGGTTATGAAAATGGCAGGGATAGGAAGGAAAGCAAGAGTGGTAGATGCAAACAACTGCAGTGATACCAATGATACCAAGATATTTCCATCTCTTTCTGTCCTGCAGATTGAAAGAGTATAAAACTAATGTTGTTTTCCCCATGCCATATTTTGTTGTTGTTGTTAACTGCCCTCGAGTCGATCTTTAACCATGGTGACCCTATGGATGAGATTTCTCCAAGACCCTCTCTCCTCCACTGCTCTGCTTAATTCCTGCAACCCCATACCCATGACCTCCTTAATAGGGTCCATCCATCTGGCATGTGGCCTTCTTCTCTTCCCACTTCCCTCCACTTTTCCCAGCATTGTTATTTTTTCTAATGAGTCCTGATGATGTGTCCGAAGTACGTCAGTTTGGTCATCTTGGCTTCCAGGGAGGTTTCTGGTTTGATCTGCTCTAGGACCCATTTGTTTGTCTTTTTGGCTCTCCTCAACACTTTTCTCCAGCACCACATCACAAATAAATTGATTTTCTCCCTATCATCTTTCTTAACTGTCCAGCTCTCACATCCATACGTGGTAATAGGGAATACAATGGTTTGTATGATTCTAACTTTTGTGCTGAGTTGTATATCTTTGCATTTTAGAATCTTTTCTAGTTCTTTCATAGCCACCCTCCCAATTCTTAATCTTCTTCTGATTTCCTGACTGCAGTCCCTATTTCTATCAATGTTTGATCCCAGGTATGAGAATTCTTTTACTATTGCTATTTCTTCATTGTCTAGCTCAGGGGTAGGCAACCTTTCCCCTTTAAGGGCCAAGGGACTTTAGCTCCCAGAATCCCAGGAACTATTGGCCAACATGGGACTATTGGCCAACATGGCTGAGGCATCTGGGAGCTGAAGTCCCTCGGCTCTTAAAGGGGAAAGGTTGCCTACCCCTGATTTAAACACTATGCCCCCAATGCAGCCAAAAGCTGCTTCTTTTGGCCTGTCTGTTTTGGGCCAATAATACACTTTACTATTTTATATTGTCATTGCCATTGCACTCTTGTTCCCATATATTTATCAATCTTTTATATTCTGCAAGACAATTTTGAATTTTTAAACTATAAAAGTTAGTGCCATTGTGAATTGCTGTATTATTATTATTTTTAGCAAATTGATAAAATGTTCCTTTAGGCTTAAAACTTGCAGTCTCTTAAGCAGTTTGCAGTGACAGGTAAGACATCATTTGATACCAACATTATAATAAAAAGACACCATGCAGTAAAACAAAAAAGGACAAAAATTGCTAAGGCAGCATTGTAGTTTAAAAATAAATGTGAGGAAAAACAGAACCAGTTATCCTATGTAGCCAAGGCAAATACTGTGACTGCAGCAAAATGAAGCAATGAAAGTTTATACCTGGGTGAAATGAGGAGAGTTACTGAGGAATGAAGAAGAGAGCACAGAAAGATACACATAGACAGCTGGGTAGATGCAGTAATCTTGAATTAATGTGACAGTGTACAGGTACTGCTTTTCCTGGGAAGGTGCCCGTTGCAGGATGGATGAGGCCTCCTAGACCTTCAACAGTTGGGTAGAATTTTTCTTTTGTTCATAATCACAGTATAAATTTTAATACTTCAAATATATGTCAAGTTTCTGTTTGGAATGCTCCTAGGTGTCTTTTTCCCACCCCCCTTTTTCTCTTGATAGAAAGAATTTCTGTGTTATTTTTTAAAAATAAATAATTCACAAATGGATACAGAGCTTGGAAGTACTGTTATTTGGCAACAAGAGCATAAGAATGTTTTCAAAACAAATTGGGCAAACAAATTGCAACTTAATCTGAACAAGACAGAGCTGCTCCTGGTCAGTCATAAGATCAGGCAGATCAGGGAATAGGGATTTTGCCTGTGCTAGACGGAGTTACACTCCCCCTAAAATCACAGGCTCACAGCTTGGGTGCCCAGGTTTCTGTAGTGGCACAGCTAAAACTAGTGTACCAGCCACACTGATTCCTAGAGACATCAGATCTGGCTTTGGTGACACGTGCCTTGATTGTGCACCATTTGGACTATTGTAATGCACAGAATAAATAAAAAGTTTAAAAATAATTTGACTGGTATTTTTTGGTATCACTAGTAACATCTATTAATGACTCCTAATATATTGTTTTGTTGAATTATTTGCAGGTTTGGGGATGTGGTTTGTAGTTTCGAGGTATATTTTTTAAAAACAGGAAAAAATAGTTAAAAAAATAACATGTTGCTAACACATATCTCAAAAATTAACAAGTCCCATTTATGAGGTATCTGTGTGTCAGTAACAAGAGATTGCTTTTTAAAAGTAATAATGCTCCAAAATCTGATTGAGGTAATGAAGAGCCCTTATTTCTGTGAGTACACATCAGTACTGCTGACCCCCTTAGCATCAAGTCCCAGTAACTGACCTTGGGAACAGAAGCAGTCATGAGTGTTTCTGTGGCTTTGAGTAAGCAATATGATAGCCCTGGGAGTACAGGACCTAGAATTCATTCTGAATAAATGCTTGTTAATCAACTATCTTCCTCTATTGTGACTTTCCTGGACCCTTTCACTTTGGAGTAGGAAAGGGAAAGCAATGTGATGGCTTTTCACAAGCTTCAAGTACTTGATCTTACTGACACTTTAGAAGCTGAACAGTGGGATCCTCTTGCTTGCTCAGTAACTCAGACCTGGAATACATCATAGATGACATACTTTTACACACCTATATTTTTGGCAGGGTAGGGAGATCCATATATGGCACTCTGGAATGTTGGTTAGCAACACAGAAAGAAAATCAGTCATGAATCATCTGGGCAATCACTACAATTTGGTTTGACCTATGATTTCCAATTCCAGGCCATCATTGTCAGTTGTCAATCATATTTTTTCAGTTTGGCCTAACCATAACAACTCTGTTTCCTTAACCTGTTTTGCTTTGATGCCTGAACTGGATTTTTAAGCAGAAATAAAATAAAAACCCTTTATGAATGAGAGAAAGATTGAATGGTGGGCCCAGAATAAATAAATAAATAAATAAATAAGGTGGTTCTCAAAAAATAGGTGGCCTCTTATGCAATGGCTTTCATATTTTTAATTTGACTAACTTTCCTGCTGTTCAAAGGGTGTATATAGGATAGAAGGAAATCTAGGGCATTTTCTTTATAAATGATTTTAAAATGGTAAACAGCCTATTAATTCTTTTAGTCGGATCATACAAGCCTGTAAGCGTTATGAACAATGAGGAATACAAATAGAGACATTAGCAGTATAAAAAAATAATGAGCTGTAATCTTTTTAAAAAGGTAAATTAATGCATACTAGGTATTAATTATCATATGAGACAAATTTTTGGAAAGAAGATTTTGCATGGAAAACTGACACCTCTCCCTCCCATATCCTTAAATTAAGTTAGAAGGAGGAAAGATTTAATTCTAAGATTGTAATTTCATTTCTGAGGAGGAAATCCCAGAAATATACAGATTTTTTTAAAGCAGTAATCAGAAATATGAAGTTATGTTCAGGCCCTAGGATAGCGATGGCGAACCTTTTAGAGACCGAGTGCCCAAACTTAAAAGTGTCCCAGCACTGGGTGTTACCCGTGCTTGGGAGAACTTCAGGAGGTGAGACTTCTGGGGGCAAGACTTTTGCCTTCTGGGGGGCAGGCCCTCCTCTTCTTCACCCCCACCTGAGCCCTTAGCTGCCTCCCCAGAGACAGCTGAAGGCCTGGGAGAGTTCAGGGGGGAGAAGAAACAGGCACACACCTGTTCCTCCTCTTCCTCACCATCCTGGGCCTTCAGCTGTCTCCTAAGAGCTGAAGGCCGAGGAGGGCAGGGGGGAAGAGGAGGAACAAGTGCAAGCCTCTTAGGAGACAGCTGAAGGCCCAGGATGGTGAGGAACTGGTGTATGCCTGTTCCTCCTCTTCTCTTCCCCCCCACCCTCCCAGGCCTTCATCTATCTCTGAGGATGCAGCTGAAGGCACAGGAGGGCAGGGGGAAGAGGAGGAACAGGTGTGTGCCTGTTCCTCCTCTTCCACCACCCTCCCATCTCTCTGCATGCCCTCCAAAATGGCTTTGCATGCCAGAGATGGCACATATGCCATAGGTTCGCCAACATGAGGCTAGGAGATTAATATTTCCTTGGTGTGCATGGTGTTATAATTGATAGAGTCTGTATACATTAGCCACATTTTTAAGAGTTTGCCCACGGCATCCTTTGTCTGAGATATGTACTGTATTGTTGCAGAATAGTAAAACATACAACTCCATGTTAAGTGTTTGAATATGCTAGACATTTACTTAATGCCACCTGAAATAGAACCTGGAAATATTTTCAAAGGTGTGTTGGTGTTTCATCAAAGGTACTGATATAGAGAAACAACAAAGATTGTTAATATCAATAAATCAAAGTTCTCAATTAACCTCATTTATTTATTTATTTATTGGGGTTGTTGTTGTTATTGTTATTGTTTTATTTTATATTGGGTAGCTAAACCATCTTTGATAGTTATTCTATCTTTAGCTGATTTTTCATATTGGCATTCCTCTGGAGAATGGGGTTTTTGGTCCAAATGTAGTTATAAATCAGGGGTGGGCAACTATGGAAGGCTAGCAATTGGATTACCCCCACCCCCCACCCCGAGACCTTGAGAGGCCACCTACTACACCTACTCCCATTTAAAAAGCCAGGTTTTTACTCTCAAATGCCCTCTAGGGGGGCATGGGGGCATTATTATCATGTTTTGGGGGCTTCCCACCCCTAGAGGGCCTTATGGGGGCATTTTCAGACAAAATAATTTTTGGAACAATGTTTCAAAAATTTGTTTTGACTCCGGGGGGGGGGGGGAGGCTGAGAAGAGCTCACAACATGGAAGAAATGCCCTCCACACTCTAGTGGTTATTTTGAAGCAAAGGATTTTGATCTCAGGAGGCCCCGGGACCACAAAATTATCTTGAGGGCTGCAGTTTGCCTGTCCCTGCTGCAAATTTTTATCTAATTATGCAATGATTTTTGGGATAAGGCAGTTGAGATCCTATGACATTGTTGGCAAACTCTAGCCAAAGTTCAGCATATTTAACTTGCAACAAACGTAAATGGAGAAGTAAAGCATATATTTATTTCTCTTTGGTGGAAATAAATTGAACACAATATTGGTAAAATTGGATTATCTCTTTATTTATAGGACTCCTTATTAAGATTAATTTTAGTGGTATGTTGCTATCAGAAGCATTCACAAAGTAGTTGGTAACAGCTTACTAACATCTATTTTTCATATGCTTTGTGCTTAGAAATGTGCACACTGGTAGCTGTGCCAATTTTTGTTGCTTCATTGTAGAATTATTTTAGAGTTTTCCTGGATTAATTGGATGGCCTTCATATTACCTATTTTCATTCCTGCATCCATGGTATTGTTGAAACTCCACAGTTTTCTTTTATGTCAGGTTGGAAATAGACTGTTTCTTCTTATACAAATGAAAGTGATAAGAATCATAGTGGCCTATGGTGAATAGACTCTCTTTTAGTTTGTATCACTGTTTATTCAATGAGAGTGTGTATATACCAAAGGTAAAATAGGTTCTGTCACAGCACTTTCTTTGGTCCTTCTCCATAAGTACCCAAAACTGACTATGCTGTCTCTCTCTCTCTTTTCCCTTCCTTCAGCATATTAAACACAATTCAGGTTGACACTGGGAAAGTCTGATCAAATGTGATCCTCTATTTTTCCTCGTTTTCTTTATTTAGTTATTTTAACCCTTTCATTTTTATATTGTTATACTTGCCTGAAAGGGACATGGATATATTCTCTACCTTACTTGAGTCTTCGGCAAACACAAACTTTAGTCATCTAAATAGCATAGCCTTCTGGCAACTGTTGATACCAGTGACAGATCGTAATTTTCACTGTTGCCTATAATTTGAACATTTTGTGCTTTTTCATTTCTTAGCTCAACTAGCTTTTTAAAATGTTCCACAATTTGACAAAGAAAACTGCCTAGAGGAAAACCACCCTTTATCTGTTTTCTCTGTCATAAAACTTGACAAGAAGGTTCTATTAAAGTGACCTACATATGTTTTAAACCAGTCTTCAATTGACCCCACTCATCTGAGGACATTAGTGTCTCTAGAGGATGAAAACAGAATATTTTATATTCATTTAGGTTATTGCATTACAAGTATTTTTCGTTTCTGTATATATGTTTTTTTATGGTGTATGTTTTTGAAGGAAGTTATAGAGGTCAATTTCTCAGTCCACTTGGTACAACAGTGCTCAGAGAGGTGCACAACCTTCTTTCTACAACTTTAATGCCATGCAGTTGTAGCAAAATGTGAAATCTAAATTATTACTTGCTGCATTTGAATACTATTTGGTGATTAGTTCAAACATTGAATGGATTAGACTAAGGATGGAACCACACTGCACAAAAAATAACATGTTTTTATCACTATAACTCCCGTGGCTTCTTCCTATTCAATGTTGTAATGTATTTTGGCCAGGCATTTAGAATTCCCTGCCAAACAGATGTGCTTCACTGTCCCGAACCACAGCAATAAACCCTCTGGCAGATAATTCCAACTGTCTCACCAAACTACAAATTCTAGGATTCCACAAGATAAAGTAATGACACATTCTAAAATGTTAATGTGTGATAACTGTATAGAATGGATACACCCTAAGATTGTACACTCCTTATTCAAGTATAGTTAAATGCTGTTTGATTTTAAATAAATATAATGTAAGCTCTTTTTTTTTTTTTTTTTTTTTTTGTATCATGATCACTCATATAGGCCCAGAATGCATGGGCCAAATAAAACTGCTTCTGGATGCTTTGGGGGCATGGTGTTTACATGATGCACACTTCCAAAGCTCCCAGAAACCACTGAAGCCACGCTAGGGGGCTAAAAGCGAGACTAAAAAGGAGTGGAAATAATCTGGCTCCTGGTGGCGGCTGACTAAAGACTGTGGCAGTGGCCCGTTTTGGAAACAGACCATGCAGTTGCCATTTTCCCAGCACTGTCGCAGCCAGAGCAGCTAGAGGTAGCTCTTTATTGGCCATCTGCTTCACACCATAGAATTGTATTTTAAGAATAGCATCCCATCTGGCATTATTGAGATCTAACAGTAGGCTGATGCTTTTGTTATTGTGTGCCTTCAAGTGGTTTCCAATTTATGGCAACTCTATAATTTGGTTTTCTTGGTAAGATTTATTCAGAGGGGTTTTTGTCTTCCTCTGAAGCTGAGAGCATGTGAATTCTCCAAGTAAACCCAGTGGGTTTCATGGCTGAACAGAGAATCGAACACTGATTGTCAGAGTCATAGTCCAGCACTGAAACCACTATGCTACTCTGATGAATTGGCCTGCTCATTCCACTCTTTCTTTTACCTGGCACAGACATAAAAAGACACTTGAAAGTATTTTAAAACTAACTTCAGTTTTATTATTGCATCTGCACTGGAACAAACTGTGGGTAGCTTAAATTATGTGTGATCTCTTACTATGCCAAGATCAAACTCAATTTTCTGATCTTACTGGAATTTCTTATTCCATTTAGCCACAGTTTAAACTAATCACTGTTCTTGGTTTGGTGTAGTGGCAGACTGCTGTCAGTTTAAATCAGGAAGTAGAAGCTTCTAATATCTTCCACAGGAAAGCCAGGAGATAGAAAAGTGCTTGAAGTCAAAGCTTAAGCATGTTCAGTCACATAGCACTAAACACGTAGAACTAAACTGTGCTATGTTCTAATGAAGCCATTTCATGCCAGAATGAAATATCAATAGAGAGGTGTGTGGAATCTAATTTCAGTCTGAGGTTCAGCCTTTTTGGCTTGCAGCTTGTCTATGCCAGCCAGAATAATCCAGGCTGGTTCCCAGAGTATTTTGGCTCTGGAGCTGTCCTGGTGCAGTATCTCTGCACTTCACAGTGATGCCGGATGGCTGTCTGCACACATGCTGCTGGCACAAGGCATTCCCTCTTAGGTCGTAAACTCCCTCTTAGATCATCAATCACATATATGACTGCCTTATTGTGACTTCAGAGGGAGTGACTCACACCAGCGGCAGCGATGACGGGTGACACAGCAAGAACAGATGTACAGATAGCTGCCTAGCATCAGTCCTGGAAAATCTAGAGCAAAAGGTACTTTTTAAAAAACTGGTTTAAGGGAAGGATAGGGTGGATTTAATGTGGAACTGGCCTTATATTGTGAAGATAGTCTGCACTCAAAATGGGGATTTGGCCCTGCATCATGAAAACAGGTCACCATGAGGATGGGATGAGGCCATTTTATTTAGCTTGTATAGATAAGCCCTTGGTCCATACTACATGGAGTATTTGCAGGCCAAATACAATTAGTGTTCCAGAATCGTCATCTTGATAGAAAGCTGTAAATATATCCAATGAATATATACATTTGAAAATGGTGCACAAATGCTGCAAAAATGTGCACATAAAAATGGTGTGGACATTGACCTATTTAAAAAAAAAACCAACAAAACTAGGCATAGATCATATGCATATATGGAGAAGAGAGGAAGTTTATGTGTGAGGATTTTATAGAAGTGCACATCTGTAATTGCAAACATTGAAAGTACATCTGAGAACACCCACAGAAAGGGCACCTTTTCCAGTGCTGCAGCGGCTTTTCAGTGTTCCTTTGGCACAGCATATGTAGATGCTGTGCCAAGGAAGTGCTGTGACACCTCCTGTCATGAGGTGGGGCGTGCGGTGTGAAGCCGACATGGGGGCAAAGTCAGAGCAACCAGCATGTGGTTGTCACACCCTACTCTGCCCCTTTATGCTGGTCTGTACAGCCCCTTAATATCCTCCAGATATGCTGGCTCCAACTTGCATTAGACCCAGAATGCCACCAACTTTGAAATGGCTGGCCTATAGTGATAGCTTTGACCAACCAAACATGTTAGTGTTGTGGGAATTAAGAACTAATTATGGAATTCTCAGAAATTCAGGCTGGATTATAACAAAACAGAAAAAGAAAAGAAAAGTGGAGATGATTAAAAGCAGAGTATGAGTTTAACTCTCCAAATTCTACAGTTTGTAGAAGTCTTAAAAGGAAGTGGAGTTATGGATAATTACTGAGATACTACCTCTGTGTGGGATACACTGTTCCTACTTTTAGATTTTGTTTTTATAATTAAATAAAATTCATCACTTGTCACTTGCTCCCTCCAGACAAGATAGGTCTTCTTTAAAAATAATTGGTTGCTGACAGTGCAATTCTATTCTGTACATATCTGTTTGGAAGTAAATCCCATTAAATTAAGTGATGTTCATTTCCAAATGGATAGTTTAACCTTGAATTACTAAATAATTTTGTAATGCTTGGTCTTTATTGACCCATACAATGAAAAGATTCTGAATATTGTTTCTAGTTGTTAAACTAGTATTTCATCCCATCATTTCTACAGTTAAATCTATGTAATGGCAGTAAGTCTTACTACTTTTGACTAGAGGTTAATATGAAAGGAAATGGCTTTGGAAATTAGCTGGCCATGGTCTTCTTTATTGTCAACAATAAACTCCTATTTTGATCCTTTTTAAATATTCGCCCATAATGAGTAAATACGTAATTACATTGACTGTGTAAAAGATGGCAGGATGGAGAGTGAGTGATGCTAAGATAGAGGTGTACACACATGTGGCCTCAGTGACAAAGCTAGTCTTGAAACAGACTGAAGAATTTACAGACAACTGTTCACCCAGTCTCAGTATTTTGAGTGTCCTAAGCTCTCTTGCCCAATTATGGATTTCTTTTTGCTTATCTTCAGACAGCATGCTGAAGTCTTAGCCTAAGCTGGCAAGTTATTGGATTTTTCTTTGTGAGCTTTAAAAACACAGATCAAAGAATGGTGGTGTTCAACCTTATTTTCTGGTTGATAAAAGCCTGTAGTGCAATTGTGATTAATCTGTTTGTTCTTTAAAGGTCTACATTTTCACATATATTTTTTCTTTCTTTGGGATCCAGCTTAGAGAGGGGTCATTAATGAAATTCCTTCCTAATTATGTTTTAAACAAGAATGTTTAAGGAGAGACCAAAGAAATTTCAAAGCAATAAGTTTATCACTAATATCTGTCAGTGCATTAAATAGTGAGGCCCCCAAGAGCTGCCAGAATTGTGATACCCTGAAGCTAGAACATATTAGGCCTGGCTTCAGATAAATTAGAATAAGAGTTTCTGATCTCTCCTTGAAATCATAAAATGTTAGAAGGCTATTTTACCGGCTTATATCAGTGCTGCACCTTGCTCTGTTTCCTGCTGCGTGTAGTCATAAGGCCAAGGCTGAAAGGTTCATTCCTGATTGCCTTTGGGTTAGAAGAGTTCCAAGTTCTAAAATCATCAGCTGAAGTCTGTTCTTCCATGATATTGCCTCCCCTTCTCTATCTCAGTTGCAGGTGCTGGCTGCCAGAGAGTTGCATGAGAGATCTGCCAATTACCTTATCAACACTCCCTCCTAGAAGGAAAATGTGAGACTTCAAGTTAGGTTCAGTAGCATACAGTCAGAAGTAACCCCAAAATTCCTGCTCAGCTCCATAAGGCAACTAGTATAAGCCCATATTTCTGTTTAGGGAGAGTAGGTAGATTTCTCCGTGCATAATAAAAAGAAGGCTTCTAAAATGGTGTCCTGGCCTTATATAGGCCCATGGATGCCTCCTTTGATGAGATTACAAAGTCTTCATGGGACTCAAAATTGCACAAGATTTTATTCCGTCTTTTCAAGGGGACAAGGCAATATGACTTTCAGGCAACTGGTATAAAAGTTAATGAAATGGACTTGTATCATAAAATAAAAGTTTGCCTAATAAAAGCCTGCCAGAGACCCTCTTTTCAGTAACTTTTGGGCTGGTGATAACTTGCACAAGCAGATCAAAATTAATTTGATCAAAGATAAAGAGTTGGAATATTCTCAAGAATCAGTCCTTCATTTGCTTTCTGTCTGCAACATGGATTTCTGAAACTTGAAAATGTGTTTCTAAACAAGAGTGTTTATGTTGGACACACACACTTTTTTTCAGTCATGATCTACATTTGATTACTTTCCTCTTGTGAATGGGGAGTTGGAACAGGACAATATGACTTAAAGGATTGTTATCTATTGCTGTATAAATCATCATCATCATTGTTATTACACAAACATAGATGGATTTTGTAATCTCTCAGAATTTGGTGCCCATGCTTACCATGCTAATTACATTTTTGACAAAAATGTTGGTTTTTTTTACTTTTCTGGTTTGCAGAGCTTCTTTAGGAACAGATGGAACTTTGGAGGTAGAACAGAGCTGTATTTTATAAGCAGTGATTTTTTTAAAAAGTGATTTTTCAGTTTTAAATTTACTCTGGTATTGTAGCTGGTGGTGAGGGGCATGTTTGTCATACTGTTTTGTCATTCTGTTATTAATGTTATGGGTGTGTGTATATATCTATATATGTATATATAACAAGTGTGTATGTATTTTTATGTTGTCAGAAAGTTATGTTTTGTGCCATAGCCAATGATTTGTAGATGTTTTAAAGCAACTACTTTAGTAGAGAGTAGGAAAGAAAATGGGAAGTTTAACCTATTGAGCTTGTGAGGCACACAAAGAACATGCCTTCACCTGATTTGGGATAATTCCTGTTTTCCACTCCAGTTCCTACTGCCACAATGGGGGGAAGCAGACGGGCGGCATGGGGCCGCCCCAGGAAGCTGTGCTGCAGGGCCGAGGTATCAGCACACCTCGGCCCCACGGCACAGCTTCGCCGCCCCTGGAAGGAGCGCTAAAATAGCACTCATTCCACAAGTTGCTGAAGGTGCACCGCAAAAGGCTGCCAGCGGACCTTCGGCGACTCTTCCACCTCAGCGTGTGTGGACGCTGCGGCGGAGAGGCATCCTCGGAGCCCCGAACGTGCGGAGGGTCCGGCACTCCGACAATGTCTTGGGGAAGGGGTTGGGGCACCCACCGTGCAGCTGCCCCTCCCCTTCCTTGCCCCGAAAACGGTGCTTTTCACCGTCTGCTTCCCCACAATGTTCTGATGAGACTTTTCAGGGAGCCGGTGGGGTGGGGAGTAGATAGGAAAGATCCATTTTATGACCAGCCATGCCTCAGTTGTACTTTGAATTCCATCCAGTAACTCATTTTATTTTGCTTAACTAGCTTCCTTGTTAGTGATTGTACCTATATTCTCTGTGCGGAGATAAAATGTGCCTTTTTTGCACTAAGATTTAAAGGGTAGATTTTTGACTTCAGGGTACCTTATTTCAAGTAGCTGGATTCAGTTTTCAGAGTATTCTTAATAACCATAAATGAGGTTTGAATATTTAATTTTTTATTCACCTTTCTAGTCCCCCCCTCATTAATATATTATTATCAATCCACTCTTAATATATAGCTATAATTCTGTCTTCAGAATTTGTGCCAAGACTAAAAATAGTTTCTGCAGTACTTTTCTACCTGAGGCTTAATCTACCAAGTTGTCTAAATCTGAATATTTTTAAATGATAAAAATAATATTTCTTACTGTATTGCATGATTACAAATATAGATTTCATTTGATATTCCTTGCTGGGCCTGTTTTTGTCCTGATTAATTGAATTCTCATCTACATCCTCTTTGTTCTGTCGCTGAACAGTCAATCATTCTACATCAAAATTTAATATTTTTTTAAAAAAACAAGACAATAGCAAACATGTATTTGTAAAGGGAATGCTTGGTCCAATCAAGACATAGTTCTGAATCAAGTATAACAGTATCTCTTTGGATTTGTTGTTAACTGCGATCAAGTCGACTTCAGCCTATGAATGGGAACCTCCAGGTCCCTCTGTTATCAGCAGCCCTATTTAGGTCTTGTAAAGTCAGGGCTGTGGCATCTTTAATTGAGTCTTTCCACCTAGTCCTCCTCTTTTCCTACTGATGCCTTACCAAGCTTTGTCTTCTTCAATGAATCATGCCTTCTCATGACATGTCAAAAGTACGAGAGTCTCAGTGAAGGCATTTTGGCTCCTAGTGACAGTTCAGCCTTGATATACCATTTATTTGGCAGTATGTGGTATTCATATCTCTTTGGATACCTTGATCTTTTAAACATCTAGAGGAAGACAGATTTCCTTACATCTTGTACTATGGAATAGGGTTATTTTGGTGTGAGAAACAGGTCCAGGTCCTCCCCTAGCCTTACCTTGTTCCCTGGGCTCTAAGTAATATCAGTAGCACAGGTGAAATATTATGTCAGTAGGTCATCCCAGTGAAAGTTCTGAAAAAAAATTATGGAAGGTAGTGAGACAAGTTTTAATTTGCCTCCCCGCTGATGAAGCTGCAGAGATCAAGCCGCCATTTTCTCCATTATGGTTTCAAGAATCCAAAAACCAACAAATCTAGAATTCTAGAGAAATGCACATGCTAGTCACAATATGGGTTTTATCTGATTATAGAGTGATATATTCATCCATGAAAACCCAGTATTTTTTGAGAAGACTGTAAATAAACAAATGTGATGAAAAGAACTTATCTGTAGCTGGACATGTATACTCATAGACTCAGAAATGTGGCCAATATTACTTTTACAATTTGAATGTCTTACTACAGAAACTGATGCCCATGTCATAATTCATAAAATGAAAGGGTACCAGAAGGCATTTATTCATTGGCCATTCATCCTCAGTTGTCTGCTCAACTTTTCTCCTATTTGACCTGAAACAGGCAAGCCCAAAGGAGTGGTGCAAGGCCACACCAGTGCTGTTCACACTGGGACTGTGGCAACTGCATGTACCCAGTCCCAATCTGGGCCACCACTGCAATCCTGAACTAGGCTACAGGAAGGAGTATGTGTTTTGGACCTTTGAGGGAAACAGAACTCCACAACAAGCCCCACACCTTTGCATTTCACATACTTTATAATATTCACAAATACAGTTGATACTGGAAGGAAAGAATATCTCTCCCAAAGTATACATTAATATAGGTGATGATTTTTGCAAATGCACTGGTCCATTTTTTTCCAATTGCTTCCCTTGCCGCCTTCTTGTTACCAAGAAAATCTGTCTGTGCTTATGGATCTACTGGGTCCGATATTGTTTCCATGTGAACTGTCTTAATTTAGGTACTTATTATACTAGTCAGTTGCTCCAGGTCATTCCACTGGAAAACTGCTTCTCTTATACTTGGAATCATAACAGAATGGCAACACCCTCTTTAATGCCATCAATGCATTTGCATTTCAGTGGCATTAGTTCCCATCTTTGCTTTCCTACACTTGAAATACAATAACACTATTTACACCACTCTTATTTGCTACAGCTCCATGTCCATTTTCATCTCCATGATTGGTTTAAAAAAACATTTGAAATTACCCTGAAAGCTGTAATTGAGCTATTGTGGAATTACATAATGGTGTTATTATGGAATGTCCTCATTCCCCCCTCCTTTTCTCCATGAACCTGCATATTCTTGGTTCTGCTCTTGTATATTAGTTTGAGCTTCTGCGGATGGCAAGCCCCAGCTTTTTTAATGGGCATGTGTGCATGTGGTGGTGTGAGCGGGACTTAAGGTTCTGCGGTTTTTGCTATCTGTGTGTGGAGGGGTCCAGAACAGATCTCCCACAGACAGCAAGGGCGCATTGTATTTAAACATTTCCTGAACTCTGTGGTTTCTACAGGGGTTAACAAGATTGAATCAGAATTATGTTATTGTGCTATTTCAAATATACACAAACACAACACACACACATACACAATTTTAAAAAATACGTGCAGGAAAATGGAGAACAAATATACAGCAATTCTCTCAGGGACTCTTGGAAATCCCGGTGTCTTCCTGAGCCAACCACTGGGAGGTAGTCTGTTTCCCTGCTGAAAATCCCCAGGGAATCCAATGGGAGAAGCAATGAAATCACAACCATACCTCATTCCCAATATTGCAGTGAAGCAGAACAGAACAAGACAGTTACATGCAGTATGGCCACTAAAACAAAGCAAGAAAGGGGGTCATTA
Source organism: Phrynosoma blainvillii (assembly GCA_026167975.1). NCBI lineage: Eukaryota > Metazoa > Chordata > Lepidosauria > Squamata > Phrynosomatidae > Phrynosoma > Phrynosoma blainvillii. The sequence goes on along the minus strand of JANUYF010000001.1, from coordinate 116,652,646 downwards.
ACAGATTATTACTAGTGGGAAAAGAATCTGTTTCCAAATGGCCCAAGAGCAGTACAGCATGGTATAGCACTGGAACAGCCAGAATGCATGTGATGAGCTCCAGACAAAAACAGGACTAACAAAATATGATTGAGGTGTAAACAGTGTTGTGTAATAAACTTTTTAATTTTGCCATGTGCTGGCTCTGAATTGTTTGTTTAAGTAATGCAGGAACTACTGGTGTTTCAAGAAAGATACATTGGCATTTTTGATATAGAATGTTGCATTTCTTCAGATGAGAAAGGACTTGGCCACATTTAATAGGTATAGGCTGAGTTTCCCTTAGCCAAAATTCCAAAATTCGAAATATGCTGAAATCCAAAATTGACCACATGACTGTTTTATTTACCTTTGCTTTCTTACGGTTCGCTGTACACAAACTTTGTTTCATGCACAAAATTATTAAAAATATTATGTATGAAATTACTTTGAGGCTATGTGTATAAGGTAAATGTAAATGAATTTAGTGTTTAGACTTGGGTCCCATCTCCAAGATATCTCATTATGTATATGTAAATAGTTCAAAATCCACCCCACCCCTTCAGAAATCCAAAATACTTCTGGTCCCAAGTATTACAGACAAGATAAACTCAACCTGTGCCCCTATTATCAGAATGAAGAAAACCATATTGCACTAATTTGCAGTATACTTGTTGATGAAGAACATGCCCAAAAAAGAGGTGTCAGACCTAACTCAGCATCAAGAAAGTTGATTCAAACTCAGAATTGTAATGATTTGAATACCAAATTTTAAATGTTAGTATTCATAGCCCAAAGCAGTCACTTTGGCTGTTTCTCCCAACAGAATTTTTGAAATCTCATATTTTTTCTAGATGAAATGTGAAGATATTTGGGAAATTTCATACACAACATTTTGATAAACCAAAACTACCTCATGATAAGCACTATACATGGACCTGCCCATAAGGTTATAATGGTGCGTGTGATTTTTTTTCATGGAGGTAAAATTCTTTTGGTCTTGCATCCCAAAATCCCTCCTGAAACTTCTCTGGACTTTTTCTTTGTGGAAGGGGCAAAGCTGTCTTAAAATGTCAAGCTATCTAGTGCAAGTTTTTTTTTTAAAAAAAGGAGAACTTACAGTGGCAGAAACAAAGGTTTCTTTCTCTGGAAAAATAATTACTGGCTCTGATGTAACATTTCAGTAAGGAAGGAAACAAACAAAAATACCCAGCAGGAGATCATTAAAAATACCCTGTCACTTCAGGCAGACCATGTATTGTAATGCAGATTATATTGATTTTCTGCAGATTCATGTGTGAAACTAAAGGGGCTTCCAACTGAACACAGGTACTAAATCTTTGTGAGCTACACAATAGGAAACAGCAGGGTGGTTGATGTGGGGCTTCTTTAATTCTACAAGTTAAGATCAGAAGGTTAATGGCAAGAGGTTTCTGGATTTCCACTTGAAGGCTTAATAAATTATTCTATTCACACTTGGTGGATGGTTAAAATGAAAAGATTTGGGCTGCAGTGTATTGAGCTTTGGCTGGAAGTACAGAATATTATTTTTTCTGCTCCTATTGTAGACTAAGCGCCTTTATCTGGAGAAGAAGAAAGTTATCCTTTCCAAGATCTGAATACAAAGTGTGTATGTCATGGCTCTCTGCAATTCATTAGTACCATGAAGAAGGAATAGTTTTTCTCTTGTTTTCCCTTACAAATAATTACGGTAATAAAGATTATTTATTTATACTATAGATTCCTAATGTTCATAACAGTTAACCAAGCATGTATGTGTGCTTTCAAGTCACCTGTCAATTTAGAATCATAGAATCATATAGTTGGAAGAATCCACAAGGGTCATCAAGTCCAACCCACCGCCATGCAGAAACACACAATCAAAGCACTCCCTACAGATGACCATCTGGCCTCTGCTTAAAAACCTCCAAAGAAGGAGACTCCACCACTTTCGAAGGCAGCATGTTCCACTATTGAACAGCTCTTACTTCAGGAAGTTCTTCCTAATGTTTAGATGGAATCTCTTTTCCTATAGTTTGAATCCATTGCTCCATGTCCTAGTCTCTGGAGCAGCAGAAAAAAAACTTGCTCCATCCTCAATATGACATCCCTTCAAATGTTTAAATAGGGCTATCATGTCTTGCCTTTACCTTCTCTTCTCCAGGCTAAACATACCCAGCTCTCTAAGCCACTCCTCATAGGGCATGGTTTCCAGACCTTTCATCATTTTGCTTGCCCTCCACAACACATGCTCCAGCTTGTCCATATCTTTCTTGAATTTTGGTGTCCAAAACTGGACACAGCATTCCAGGTGAGGTTTGACCAGAGCAGAATAGAGTGGCACTATTACTTCCCTTGGTCTTGACACTATACTCCTATTGATGCAGACTACAATTGCATTGGTTTTCTTAGCTGCTGCATCACACTGCTGACTCATGTTCAGCCTGTTCACTAAGGGGCTTTGAAGACCAGCCTAAAGGGCTGGACTGGGGGTGGAGTTGGGGTGGGGCAGGTGCACTCCAGCTGCCCCGACTGCATCCTAACCCCGTCCTGATGCCGCGCACCCGTTTGAATGGCGCGTGGTGTCAGGACACTCTATTGACACAGCGTGTGCACAAAACAGTGGCTGAAAGGGTAGCTTTTTGCCGCCCCTAAAAGGAGCAGCATTTTGCCGCTCTTTTGGGGGCAGCAAAAGGGATGATTGGGGCAGCAGCATGCATTTGCCATGGCCTTGATGTGCTGCTCCCAGGGGTGGCTCTGTGCTGCTCCTTTAGGCTGGGCTGCATCAGCCCTAAGACTCCCAGATTCCTTTTGCATGCACTACTGTTAAGCCAAGTATCTTCCATCCTATATCTGTGTATTTCATTATTACTGCCCAGGTATAGTATCCTACATTTCTTCCTGTTGAAATTAAATTTGGCCCGAAACAGATGAGCTCAAAAGAGCGGTGCACAGCCACACTGCCACTGATCGCATCAGAACCATGACAACCGCATGTGCCCAACCCCAATCTGGGCTGCTGCCATGGTCCTGAACCAGGCCACCAGAAGGAGTGGATCCTATTTGATATTCTGGATGGTGTGGCATCGGTACAGCTTCCAGCCATATTCAGGGCCTGTGTTTTCTGAATGCTACACCCCAAATATAACCAGAATCCATGTCATTTGGCCCATGTGTTTTGGGCCTTTGTTAATTTTGATGCCGATTTCTAATTTGCTATGGTCATTTTGCATTGTGATCCTTTCCTCTGGGGTATTAGCTACTCCTCCTTAATTTAGTGTCAACTGCAAATTTGATAAACCTGCCCTCTATTCTACCATATAAGTCATAGATAAAGATGATGAATAGCACTAGGCTTAGGACAAAACTCTGTAGCACCCCACTAGTCACTTCCCTCCAAGATGAGAAGAAGACATTGTTGAGTACCCTTTGGGTTCAATCAGTACTAGCTCTTTTTGCAAGGATATCATGGGGGATCTTGTCAAAGACCCTTCATATATCAAGATATGCTACATCCACAGAATTCCCTTCATCTACTAATAAAAAAATAGAGATATTTATGGCAACCTCATGAAATTCACAGGATTATGTTAGGAAAGTAATGCCCTGTACAGACCAGCCAAAAGAGCCAGCCTGGGAGTGGAGTCGGGGCATGGCGACTGCATGCTGGCTACTCCAACTCCACCCTGATGCCGCTGTCACACCGCGCAACCCACCACAGAGCGGGCGGCGTCAGAACGCTCCCTTGCCACAGCATACAGACACACTGTGCCAAAGGAGCACAGAAAAGCCACTGCCACTATGGCAAGGGCAACTTTTTGCTTCTCCAAAAGGGAGAGGCATTTGTCAGCTCTTTTTGGAGCGGCAAAGTGTCAGATTGGGGCTGAGGCATGCAGTTGTTGCGGCCCCAATCCAGCGCTCCCAGGGGCAGCATGGAGCCTCCCCTTAGGGGCCATCTGTAGAGCCCCTAATACTCAGAAGTAGTTTTGCTAGTTCCTTCCTCTGAAATATAGCCTACAGTACTTAGTATTCCCTGGTAGTCTTCCATCCAAGTATTAACTATGACTGGCCCTGGTTTGTTTCCTAGATCAGACCTGGTCCTTGAGAATATTTAGGCTAGAGACGAGTATAAATACCACCATCCAATTTACACTTCTGCCATTTTTATTACTTGTATTATACTCTTCCTGTTGTGTGCCTTTTTTGTTGTGTGTTGTGTGTTGTGTGTTATTTTGACTCTAAGGTGAACTAGTCACAAGATTTTCTTGGCAAGATTTATTCGGAGGTGGTTTTACCTCTGCTTTCCTCTGAGGCTGAAAGACTGTAACTTGCCAACTCACATTTTATACAAACTTTGTTGTTAACTACCATCAAATTCTTGTCAAATTTTGATGACCATATGAATGAGAGATGTCTAAGTCAAACTGTCATTAACAGCCCTGCTCAGACCTTGCATACTCTGATCCCTTTGCTACTTGGGAACCATCCCATTTCTCTGTATTCTGTTCTAACAGTAGCCTCTTGTCTTGGGTACAGGTTATGCATCAGAACAACAAAATGCTGTGGCACACCTGTTTCTTTAAGAGTGATCCATATTTTTTCATGATTTAGTCCAGGGGTAGGCAACCTTTCCCCTTTAAGGGCTGAGGGACATCAGCTCCCAGAAGCCTCAGCCATGTTGGCCAATAGTCCCATGTTGGCCAATAGCTCCTGGGATTCTGAGAGCTGAAGTCCCTCGGCCCTTAAAGGGGACAGGTTGCCTACCCCTGATTTAGTCAATCACATTTGCTACAATATATAAAGCACATGCTGATTTGCTATAATATATAAAGCACCACAATTCAAAAAGGATGTTGGCAAGCTGGAATGTGTCCAGAGGAGGGCGAGCAAAATGGTGCAGGGTTTGGAAACTATGTCCTATGAGGGACAATTTAGGGAACTGGGTATGTTTAGTTTGGAAAAGAGAAGGTTAAGAAGTGATATGATAACCCTGCTGAAGTATTTGAAGGGATGTCATATTGAGGATGGAGCAAAAAGAAGCGAGGATATGCTGTCTTAGCTTGAAAACTGTGCATCTTCATGCCTGGATATAAACAGCCTGACCCCAATGCGGGGCTGCGGCAATGCAAAGAAATGAATGTGCAACAACTCCAATGGATGTAATTACAACATACACAAACCAGACAGTCTAACGGGGGGCATGGGGTAAAGGGCGCATGAATAGGGGACCCTCCATGATTGCTTTGCCAGTGTATCATTCACATTGGTTCACCAATGCCCTTTACTGGTGGAGCATTGCATGTGTGACTGTGTGACCGATCAAAGGAGTGGGCATCCAATGGGATGATTATTTATTTATTTATTTATTTATAGCCTTCCCAATCACAAGGAATCCAGGTGAGTTGCAGCAATAAAAGTGCATGGAATACAATAAAATTCAAAATTAGTCCCTTCCCAACCCTCCCAACCAAATACTAAAATTACAATAAAGAATCATAATTTAAGAGCAAAAATACAAAAAAAAAAAAGATTTTAAAAGGGGGGAGATAATTGGTGGATAGAGCAACGTAGATCACCTTGTGCAGGGAGAGGAGTTAAGACAGAAGCGAACCGTCTTAAGAGCCTTTATAAAGGCTGTAAGAGTAGAGATGTGATGGATCTCCTCCGGTGGTCATTCCACAACTTTGAAGCAGCTGTGGGGAAGGCCCTCTGGCTAACCAGTTAATCTAGATTTTTCAGCTGTAGTAGGTTCATCTCCGAGGACCTTAGTGTGTGGGACAGACAATACGGAAGAAGGCGATCTCTTAAGTATTCTGGTCCCAAGCCATGTAGGGCTTTAAAGGGATGGCAGCTACGCAGATGTGGGAGGTATTTGGAGGTCACAGGTGGTGTGTTTGTGCAACAGTGGTCATGCATGGTGGTGAAGCAACAAAAAAATTACCCAGTGGCATGGCTTGATGCTGTGTGGTCTGCCCATGGGTATTCAACCCACCTTGGGAATGGGATGTGCGGACAGTGGGGTTTTTACCTGCTTTTAGAAAAAGCAGGATCAAGCCACTTTTTCCTGCCCATCGCTCCAACCCCTCTTGATCCTAGGATAAATTCTCCTTCAAAATTTGTTTCTTCTTTGTTTCCTGCATTTGTGTTGCAATCACCTAGATTACCGAAATGACCTGTTTTGATATGTGATCAATTTCTTCTTGTATTCCAGTATACAATATTTCTTATATATAGAATATGTATAGAATATAGAATGTGTCTTCCTTTTCTGCCTCTGTGGTTGGAACATAAGCTTGGATTATGGTTATATTGGTGGCTTCCCTGAAATCTTACTGATATTATTCAGTCAGATTTTGTGTTATGTCCTTTGACTGTTTTGCTACATCTCTCCTTACTATTAGTGCCATTCCATTTCTTCTTAGATTATCATTTCCTGAGTAAAATACTGTGTAATTATCTGACTTAAAATGTCTCAAATGTACACTTCCATTCACTCACCCCAAATAATGCAATGTTTATATGTGCCATTTCTTGTTTTACTATGCCTTGCTTCCCTTGACTCTTGCTTCTCACAACCCATGTTCTTATAATAGGTTTGTGCTGCTTTGCACTTCCCTTTCACCCCTGAGCTCATCATCAGCTGAACATCCTTCCAGTTTGAGTCCAGTTGCATCATTAGCCACAGTACTACTTATACTTATAATCTGATTTTTCCCAGTATCTCATTGACTGCCATGCAACCCAGAATTCTCATCTTCTGGTACTATCTCTTGTTTCATTTTAGACTGTCCCATCATAGTGTTTTCATGATAAAAGACATTAAAAGGGGTATACTATGTCTCCTTCTGTGCAGTACTAATAAGCATTAACTGTGGTGCCACTGCTGTCATGTCTGAAAGATCCTCCACCAGTTTCACCCTTCTACTGCTGATGCATATTTAGCATATTTAGTCTGGCTCCCCAGCAAAAGCCTATCAGAAATAGGAGACCGAACCAGCAGCACTGCTGCTATCAGTTTTTGCCTCCCAGGAATATGCAGTCCCACACCATGGTAGGGTCATGGTAGGTTATACAAACTAAATACTGTAGTTTCAAGTCTTGTAACCTTTCTTGTAGGACATTTTCTACAAGAACCAAAACAGAGTAAGTGGTTAACTGTGAATGCAATATCACAGATTTTTGGTTTCTTTCTTTCTTTCTTTCTTTTTTTCTGGATAGACCCCACAATAGTTGTGTTTCATTTTTGTTTTGTTTTTTATTATTTGTCTAAACAAGGTTTCTGAATTCTTCTTGGAAGGCTCACTGAATTGCCAACTAATTGCATTCATACTATTTGCCATATCATCAAGGAATTTTTTATGGCTGGATGCAAATAGATTAAAATCAATTAAAGAGATGAGTCAATTTTTGTGTGTATTTTTATTTTGTCTGACAGCTGTTTTCTGAATCCCACAAAGACTGCATATGAAGCAGATAATCCCCTCTGAATATACCAATTGTTGTATTTGTTGCCTCTTTTATAGCAGGCCCATTACATAAAAGTGAAGCAGTTCAAAGTGACAGCTAAAACTCTCCCTCTCATGCCTCAAGACATCTCTACAAATTGCACAGTCTGCTGTTTGTATTACAATTCCAAGACACAACTGAGCTCATTAAAACTAAACTCTGGTACTAAAATTAAGAAGTGATGCAAATTGGCTAAAGCTAGAAACCACATACCAAGTATCTGTTGTGGCAGTTAAACAGGAGAGGAAATTGGTGCAGAAAAGTAAGAATGCAGAAGCTGGGAAACTATCTTTGTTATTGTTGTTGTTGTTAACTGCTGTCAAGTCAACTTCAACTTAGGACAACCCTATGAACAAGAGACCTCCAATTGATCAACTGCCCTCTGAGGTCCTGTACACTTAGAACTGTGCCTTCCTAAGTTAGGTCTATCCAATCTATAGTCTTCCTCTTTTACTGCTGCCTTCTAACTTACTAAGCATTGCCGTCTTTTCTAGTGAGTCTTGTATTCTCACAATATATCCAAAGTACCATAATCTCAGTTTAGTCAGTTTGGCTTCTAGGGGGAGCCCAGGCTTGATTTGCTCTAGGACCCACTTATTTGTCTTTTTAGAGGTCCACGGTATCTGTAGAACTCTTCTCCAGCACACTGCATATGAGTTGATTTTCTTCCACTTCATTTTTTTTTTTAATTGGAGGTTCATCTTCATATGGTTATTGCTATACAGGAGAGGGAAAAAAACCTCTTTTCTTTTCCTGTATTCTTGTATGCTGTCCTTTCAAATCCTCTATCATGCTATACATGAGTAAATAATAGCCATCTACCTACATTTTCAGGTGTTGCCACACTGGCAACAAAATTATTTCTAAATATGATCCTTGGCAGTTAGCCATTTTTAAGGCCACTGCTTCTTTCCTAATTTCTCAACCATCCACAGAGGACCAAAGAAAATTAAAGGGTTAATCTTTTACTTTGAACCCAGTTTCAGAGATATTCATAACAATAATTCTCTAGTTATTTCAGCACATGCCAAATATATAGGAGTGGGTTTGCCATCTCCCTCCCTCCCTTGCACCTTCCCCACATGCACCATCATAACTCCATCTCATCTTCCAGAAGAACACAAACAAAAGAACACTTCTTGCATGCCTGCCATTTTCCTTACCACTTTCCTAAGTAACTTTATTAAACCCCTTTCTTCCTTCAAGCAAGCAGAGATGCAAAACTCATGTACTGGCCAACTTCCATTTACCTTTGTTTGACCTGTTAGGTGACCCACAAAAATTAACATCACTTTCAGGGAACTCTGCATGAAATTTTGGTAAAATCTGACTTCAGAAGAGGAAATTTCTCTAAAGTGAGGGAACTGGTAAAAAAGAAAGTTGAAAAGACTACTCAAATATCTCCTTGATGTTTGGAGCCACATTAATAAAGGATCAGCTAGAAAGGGATCTATGAAGTCTTGGTTATGAGCATGGCTAATGAGCAGTGTGAAGAAAGCTAATAAAAAGGCTTCCTTCAGAAAGTGAAAGCCTTGCCCAAATGACAAAACAAACAAACAAACAAACCAAACATGAACAAATAAATGCAAGCAGATAGTTATGAATGCTTAAAATGATTTTGAGGAGTATATTGCTAATAGAATGGAGAGTAACAATTCAAAAAATTATTTGAATACACTGAGAGCAAGAAACAAGCCAGGAGGCATTTGGTGACTGGATGACAAAGAAATTAAGGGAGTTTTGAAGGAGGTTAAGGAAACTGCACAGAAGTTGAACAAATTATTTTCACTGCTGAAATGCCTACGACTGGATTCAGGTTTCTAGAAATGAAAAGTGAGTAACTGAGGCAAATTATGATCATAAGCAAAGAAGCTGAAGACTCAATGACAAATTGCAAACAAATAAAACAACAAATCCATATAGTATTCACCTAAGTTCTTAAAGAACTCAAAAACAAAATTGCTATAAAATGTTCATCACCTTTCTGTACAAGAGGGCTGGAAAATGGCCAATGTAACAGCCATTTTTGCAGGAAGAGATCCAGATGAGATCTTTCAAGGGAGATCCAGAAAACTATTGATCAATTAGCTTAACAATAGTTACAATAAATTAGTGGAAAGTGATATTAAGAATAAATCACAAAATACAAAAAAGGTCAAGTCCTGCTTACAAAGACTGAACATAGCTTCTGTAAAAGTTATGTCTTGTCTTACTAACCTGTGAGTTCTTTGAAAATGTCAATAAACAAGTGAACAGGACTGATCCAATAGAAATTTCCCACTTGGACTTCAAAAAGGCTTTTGATATAAATTCCCACACCAAAAGCTCCTGACCAACATAACACTCATGAGCTAAGGGTGCTTCTATTATGGAACTGTACTTTTCTAATTGTTCATAAATGATCTAGAATTAAGGGTGAACAGGAAAGTGACCAAGTTTGCTGATAACACTAAATTATTTAAGGTGGAAGAACAAAAAAAAAAGTTCTTTGGTGTGAGAGGGAGTGCAGAAAAATACAAGCAAAATTATCAAGGGACTGTAGAAAATGTCCTACAAGAAAGGTTACAAGACTTGAAACTATAGTATTTAGTTTGGATAACCTACCATGGACTCCAGAGTGGCAGGAGGCTTTCAAAAGGCTGAAAGGAATATTCAGCATGGAACTCATCCTAAAGCATTCTGACCCAGAGCAACCTTTTGTTATACAGACTAATGCTAGCAATGTACATGGATGAAGGGTATTATCAGTGGAGTCTGGTGGCTCTAATGTCATAATCTTTAAAGTTTGGAGTCAAACTCAGAGCAGATTCACAGTCCCACTGACATCAGAATTCCCACTTTCTACTGCTTATAATTGTATGTACACTTTGCTGACTCTTGAGCCTTACAGTATTATACATTAAAGTTAAAGTCTGTAGGTTCTACAAAAAGGGTAAACTGTACATGGGAAGGTCAAGAGTGGAGACAGCACATGAAACCCAACTTTCTTCCTCCATGTGTTCAATGTATTGTGTGAAATAGACATATGATCTGCCTAACACATGTTAGTAGGATAATCTGTGAGGATTATTGATTGGGTTGCACTTGGCAAAGAAGACAACATAACAATTGGATTAATGAGTAACTGATTTTGAAAATCATTCAGTATTTTAACTCTCCAAACCATTGCCAGTGTCAAGAATATGGAAGAAGGATGGAGAGAGTATGCTGTACTCCTTCAGGTCACATTATGTTTCTGGTTTCTAAAAACAACTCTGGAGCAAGGTTTGAACTTCAATAGGTACACACACAAAAAAGCTGTCTTATTGGATATAGTTGCACAAATTCACTTCTGTGCTGCTTTAGTTTCTTCTTAACTGCATGTTTCTGTGCTCGTGTGATTTTGAAACAGATACCCAGCCATTCTTTTTGGCTGGGATGATCTGTGATATTTACATACTTTAGACCTGTGGTCTTTAGGCTCCTATACATAGTCCTTTACCTAAAGCTCATTTAAGAACAAAGGGGAAGGGAGTGGTATAATACATTATTTCCAGCACTGAGCCACTAAGGATTAGGGGAGTATGTTTCATCAGTATGTGTCTTCTTTGGTTCGCTGACTTGAGTTCCTGAAGGTGGAAATCATGTTTTGTTTCCATTCCAATTAAAATGATGGATTTTTGAAATCATTCATATAGGTTCTACATCCTTTAATCTAACAGTCTATATAAATAGCTGATATAAGGGAACAGTTGTGAAGGAACAAATTTTTTACTGGCCATTGTTATTCCCTGGCAAGTCCATTCTACAATGAATTGAAGAAAGAAACAAATTAGTGTTGGCATTATCTGTTTTAACAACTTTACAAAAGTTTGTTTAAGGGGATGCCAGTGGAGGCAATAGATTGCATGTTGTACAAGTCATATAATCTTTTCATGTTGGGAGAATTTTTTAAAGTCTAGGACTGAGATCCTCTTTGACACTAGTGGAGCATAAAGCTGCAGGATGTTGAATATTTGGTAAGGTGATATCTGCTAGAAGGATAATGGCATAGGGTGCGTGCCCCTTTACTGGTTTGGCTAGGGGAGGGAGCTGTGCCCAGCAGCTCTCCAGCTATAGTTGAAGAACCCATTGAACTAGAATATAGTGCAGACCTCCTTATTCAAAACTATATATAAAAAGTATACTTGTATAAGTCAGTGATGTAGGCTCGAAGTCATTTGACTCTGACTTGAGTAGGACTTAAGTCATTTCAAAGACTTAACTTGGATTCAACTCTGCCACAAATAGAGCACTGAACTGAACTTGACATTAGACTTGTAAAATTTTAGCTATTAATTTGTTGGTCTTGGAGGAGAAGTCTTCTAAAACATCTCTAAGCAGCAGGCAAAACTCACCCCTAGAACACAGAAAGCATTTCTCTGAGGGGACCCCATCAAACAAGTTTGGCAACATCCTCTGAAGCTTTTTCTAAGCAGCAGACAAGATTCTACCCCACAGTGTCATGTTTAGTGGACTTAGTCCTAAGCAACCAAGATAGCAAGATAGTGTTCAAATACTAGTTTTCCCACTTACTCACAGATCCCTTCTGCTTCTTCCTCAATCCAAATGTAATACAGTAATTTTTGCATAATTTGATGAGTCCCTCAGTGCCATTGGTCTATGTTAACAACCTGGAACCCTCCTTTGCATTGCCTCCCCCACCTCCATAGGAAAACACACACACCCCAATCAATGGTGATGCTCAAGTTATTTATTTATTTCAGGGGTAGGCAACCTAAGGCCCGGGGGCCGGATGCGCCCCCCCGAGGCCTTTGGACTGGCCCCAGGCCGGTCCTGCCACCGCCGCAGCCACCACCGCCACCCCCCACTGCCGCCACCCACCATGATGATATTGATTATTGTTGTTATTACTTGTTCTTGGGGTTTTCTTGGCAAAATCTCCACAGGGGTTTTGCCATGGCTTTTCTGGGGCTGAGAGAGTGTGCATGCATATTTTTTAATTTTTTTAAAAAAATTATTTATTTATTTATTTATTTATTTTTGGTGCTTCGGCCCCCCAATTGTCTGAGGGACAGCAACCCGGCCCCCAGCTCAAAAAGGTTGCCTACCTCTGATTTATTTCATTTATATCCTGCTTTTTTCCCAGAGGGACCCAAGGCAGCTCACAGATAAAAGCTTTAAAATTGCAATCAAATTCAAAACAATTAAAATATCTATGTCCCATATAAAATCACATAAAATATATACAAGTTAGAAAACAAACTAAACAAACAAACTAAAAACCCATCTTTATAGCCTGCCTGCACTCTTGCTGATTCCTCTTACCCTTTCCTTTGTCTTGGGGATGCTTCGGCAGGTCCCTCCTTGAATTTCTACCCCCTCCCCCATAATCAGCCAAGATTTTCAGGCCATTACCTAATGTACCCAGAGCATGGGAGCATTTCTTTGAAGGGAACAGCAGTCTGCAAATGTGTTAGAGCAGGGGCAGGCAACCTTTTTGAGCCGGGGCCAGGTTGCTGTCCCTCAGATAATTGGGGGGCTGAAGCACCAAAAATAAATAAATAAATAAATAAATATTAAAATTACAAATTAAAAAAATTAAAAAATATGCATGCACACTCTCTCAGCCCCAGAAAAGCCATGGCAAAACCCCTGTGGAGATTTTGCCAAGAAAACCCCAAGAACAAGTAATAACAACAATAATCAATATCATCATGGCGGGCGGCGGGAGGCGGCCATGGTGGCAGGACTGGCCTGGGGCTGGTCCAAAGGCCTCAGGGGGCCACATCCAGCCCCCGGGCCTTAGGTTGCCTACGCCTGTGTTAGAGCATAGAGCTGCCTATGATATATACTTTAATTTTCTTTACCTAAATTTGTGCACATCTTCTTGATTTTATAGTTATTGAAATCCCATCCCCACACACATACTCTCCAACTCCTTTTTTCTGTTAAAATTGCCTCCGAGATTTGAAATTTGATGAGACTCGACTTGAAAGTATCTTGCAAGGACTTGAGAGTTGACTTGATACTTGACTTGAAAGTATTTTGCAAGAACTTGAGATGTGACTTGAGACTTGAAGGTGGGGACCTAAGACTTGCCTTGAGACTTGGAGTAAAAGACTTGAATATATTACTCATATAAGCCATATACTTACTTTTATAACTTACGTGAAGCAAGCATAAGTTATCAAGAGGATTCCAGCCTAATTATCGAATTGTTATTACTTACATATTGTACCATTTCAGGTATCAATTTATGTGTACAGGAAGAAAAATCCAAACGTCAGCCAATGCTGCATTGTATTGCAACATTAGTTGAAGTATTCCAGAAGAATATCTTACCCCGTACTTTCCTTGCCCATTTGCTCAACCTCTGAGATAAAGAATTTGGTAGTACAAGCTTTTATGTTTTGTATTAAGCTTTTATATTTTGTAAGTCTCCTTCTTCAAATGCATGGAGCACTTCACTCCAGTAGTGTCACTAGGGTGGGCTTCACCTAGTGCGGTAACAAATGGTATCATCCACCCATTTACCTCCTCCCATACCTCACCATACAGAATCCTTAGTAATATTATTTATACTAATGTTACTCATAACTTTCTATCTTCAAGTTAGTCTCAAAGGTGCTACAAGATCTCTCTGCATACTGATTATACAGACTAACACAGCTATATTTTTGAATTCATAACTCGTAATTTCCATACATCACTCAATATCATCATGGGAGTAGTTGTGGCATAAACAACTATCAAAATTAAAATTATACTTTTAAATTAAACCATCATACACACAACCTAAATAATAATGATAATAATAAATTTTATTTCTTTCCCACCTCTCCTCAAAGCTCAAGATGGGGTACAACATATTAAAATACAAAACACAATTTTTAAAAAAGAGAGAAAAACAAATTAAACCAATAGTTGAAATACAATACTGTAAGCATTAAAATATACTCATATGAGTACATGCTTTAAAATATACAAATTTAAAAGTCATGATTTAAAATTGACTGGGTAGACCTGCTGGAAGAGTTGTGTCTTCAATGTTGTTTTAAATGTATCTCTTCTGACAGATCATTCCAGTCTGGGGGCAGCAGATGAAAAAGTATTTGCATGTACTTAGTTTATAATAAATGCATTTACATGTACATAGTTTCATATAGTTAAAGCAGAAGTTTTTTTTTGTAAGATTTGATTTTTAAAAAATCAATAGAACAAGCATTTTTTTAAAAAAAATTAAAAAAGGAGTCTCTCTCTTCCCATTGAGCCTTGACCCACTCACACCATCTCTTCATTGTTTTAAAGGGATGCAGGTGAATACCACAGCTCATTTCTGCGCAAAGGCAGATATTTGGGAAGCAGTGGTGTCACTCTCCCCTACTTAGATTGTCACATAGTGCAGTCCACACTCCCTACATCCCCTAGAGATGCCCCTGCTTCACTTCATGCATCTGATGAAGTAGATTTAGGGGGGTTGCAGACTGCCAGAAATAGTGTGAATTCAGTCCACTTTTAGGGTTAGGGTTAGAGTTAGGGAACCATGGGAACTGTATTTTATTGTGGCATCAGAGTTGTCTGACAGAGAAGGCTCAATGTCTCAGAAAAATAACAGTTCCCATGACTCCCTAGCACTAACCCTAACCCTAAAAGTGGACTGAATTCACACTATTTCTGACAGTCTGCAACCCCCCTTTGTCTGCAAATGTTTATACTACCAACTTCTTTCTCTCAGTTAGTTTCAAAGGCGCTTTGAATACTGATCCAGACTAACAGTGCTATGTCTTTGGATTCTACCATATGAAATCATGAGGCTGTATTTTGGTTTCTACAAAACCAGAAAACAAGGGCATCAAGCTGGTGAGTCTGGTCTAGCTCTCAGCTCAAGAATACTACATCAGAATTTTATGGCAAAAGACAAGAATCCTTCCCTTTGAAGACTTGTTTTAAAATGTAAAACCATGTTCTAGGTGCATGCCACTGATGGAAAGCTTATTTTACTGGAGGGGCTTGTATTTTGTAATTCCAGAGTACTACATCAAATTCCAGGAGAGAAATTAACACGGAGCAAATTTGTACTGGCTCTGTCAATAACTAATCTGGCATTAGGTTTTTATTACAACCACAAAAGGAGCTTTGAGAAGCAGAGTGGATGACAAACTGACTCATACACTGGTATTTTATTCAAAAGTTAAATCTCTACTTACATAAACACTCTTATTAATTTTTTTAAAAGTGCTGATGTTTGCTTATTTCTCAGACTATGCATTCTTAATTCTTCACATCCACAAGACCTTTATAGCATCTGTTGGACATTTCCAATGCTTTTATTATCTTCCCCTTCTGCAGGAAAAAAATAGCTACCAGTCATCATGGTTTTTTATGACATTTCCAAATCTGAACATCTGGGAAGTTCAGTGTGGCACTGAAAAGAAAACTGACAATGAGGCTGATTGTTTTACAGCTTCTACATATAATCTAGGCATGCATAGTCATTGTGCATTTTCACTTCTTTTTCTCTTTTAAAAAAAGCTTTCTTCTTTAGCCTTGAATATCAGATAATATCTCACATTATTTTTAAGCTGTACATAGAAAATGGTGTGTCATATGGCTGAAAATAAAGTAGGATAATAATAATAATAATAATTATTATTATTATTATTATTATTAATATCCAGCCCCTTTGAGGTCAATTGAGGTGGCTAACTACAATAACAACATACAGATGTTGGCTGGCAGATTGGCACTATTTTGTATTGGAAGAGAGAAACCTCAGCTGCAAAATTCAGTATAAATGAAGATATTGGAAGGTTTTGTTAATCAGATGCCTACTCTCTGCATAAAAATGGAAATGAAGCAGCTAAATATTCATTAATCCTATTATTGCTTTTATATACTGAGATGTGGAATAAGATGAAAGTAGAAGAGGAAGTTTTTCTCCCTGTTGTACATT
The DNA here is from genome assembly GCA_026167975.1 of Phrynosoma blainvillii. Lineage (NCBI taxonomy): Eukaryota > Metazoa > Chordata > Lepidosauria > Squamata > Phrynosomatidae > Phrynosoma > Phrynosoma blainvillii. Next base: position 116,636,187 of record JANUYF010000001.1, on the reverse strand, counting down.
TAGAGGTGTGAATGTCATAATAAAAGATTCATAGCAAAATCCTGATACTTCAGTGGTGAGGAAGGTTGGAATACAGAAGGACAGTGTTGAAAGGAAGGAAAGCAATGGGGGAATTAGACAGACAGACAAGAATGCTGATATCTGAAACTTTCCAAAAGTGCAGATTTGTTTACATTTGAATATATCAAGTAATCTAGATTTTCATTCTATGTACGCCATATATTATTAATACCACTCTTCCCATAACCTGACCTTCCCTGCCACCCAGATATAAAAACAAAATATACATTTCCAGTTATCATCCTCATATTTTGGAGAGACTGAATCATCCTCTGATGTTGTGAAAGAGACCTAGGAGTTTTTCGCACAGCTAAAACCCAGCTTACCTTTCCTGGTTTGAATCCTCTTCTGGGATGCAGCCGGGTATTATCACACCAATAGTTGCCACTGATTCTGCTGTCCAAGTGCAGCCCAGCTGCATCCTGGGTCCCAGGCATGCTTCGGTGGCCATTTTTCCAAGCCAGGAGCTTTCTGATTTTGAAAAGCGGTGCTGGGACCTGGGATGCAAACGGGCTGCACTTGGCTGGCAGAATCAGTGGCAGCTATTGGTGTGATAATACCTGGCTTTATCCCAGAAGAGGATTGAAACTGGGAATGGTAAGCCAGGTTTTTTAGCTGTGCAAAAAACTCCTTAGTTAGATGGTAGACCCCATCACATGCTTTTCATGCCAATGCACAGTATATAATATCTGTTCTCCAGGTAGGGATGGAAGAAACCTATATGATGACCACAGTGTAGCCCAAAGGTGGGAAACCTTTGTCCTACTACATGTTTCAAAAGACAGCTCACATAATCTTTTACTGTTTGCCTTGTATAGCTCAGTATTCCTGGGATGACAACATGAGCAGCAATTTTCTCACCCTTACATAGACATTTCTTAGAATCATCCTATATTCCTAATAATTGGCACGATTGAGCAAACTGTGTTCCTAGAAACATAGAAAACATCTTAATGTGTTTCAAATCATTCTTGGAGTTTTGTAACTCAAGATCATACAGTTTTATAGAATTTGGATGCATATGCACCACTTCATTAGTCACAGAACATTTTGAAATAATGTAAGCAACAGTTTTGTTTTAAAATAACTGCAATGCCACAATAGAGTGATGACTCAGAACAGAGAGGGTGGCTGTGTGGTGGCTGAGATCTTAAAATAATGTGTTCCTATGCAGCTGGTAAGACTAGAAAAAATGGATGTGACTGATAAAAGCAAGATGCATACTTGCTTGGCACTTACTATATTAAAAATATTAAACTTTGAAGGATGGGGGTCTAGGAGATGTCTCATCCACAGGGCTGACATGAGTTAAAGTAAACTCAACGGTAATTTACAACAACAACATTGCACTATAATTGTGTAGTGTGAAAAGGGTCCTAATTGGTAGTTTAAAGTACTTTTTTGCCAATATTCTTAATTCTTCTCCTTATTTATTTATTTATTATTTTTGTTTATATTCCATTTTCCCAGTTTGTAACTCAAGGCAATTTAAACAATAAAAATAAGCATACTTAAAAATTTGCAGTGTACAAAAATTTAAAAACCACTTAAAAACACAAACCATTATGTTAAAAACATAAACATCAACAAATAAAAGTCCAGCACATTATGTAATGATTGCTTCAAAGTTCTGCCAGAAAGCCACTGGTTGCTCAACCTTCCTGGTCAGGATTTCACTTCTGATTCCTGAAATGTGTACACAGGTCTGCAGTTGTTTCCTACATGTATTTAAGATGGCATCCTGTAAATCTATACTTTATGATGCCTGGAAATTCCTTGGTGCTATTTTTTTTCTTCTTTGGAAACATTATAGGCAAGAGTGAGTCTGTGATTATTAGTAATGACTACGTCAATTGAGTTTTAAGAAGCATTCTAAGATTGAGCTCCCAGTCACACTATACAAAATAGTGATATTATTCCACTTTAAGTGCTGTGGTTCCATCTGAGAAGGCACTGGAGCATCCAAGATGAGAATTGTAAATGCCCCTCCTTAAACTGCCAAACTCAGAATTTCGTAGGACAGAATCATGGCAGTTAAAGTGGAATTGAGGCAGGAGAATTTCTTTAATTAATGTTTTATATGCCTAAATTAGAGATGTGTGTTATTATGTGTAGAAAATAATAGTCAAGCAGGCATGTGAAGGGAATTCTGGGAAGTGGGCCCCTAAGGAAAATGCTGGAAGGTTTAAACTCAAAGAATGCTAAAGGGTTATTTAGATACAGCCTGACCCCAAGCCTGGTAACCTGATGCATTAAAGACTTTCATTAGGAGCCAGTGTGGGCCAGAGAGCCATAATAAATCATTGACAACTACTCTTGTGTGTGCAAAAGGGCCTTCTGCCTGGTACACACCAGTTTATTTACTGATAAGAGATTTTGGTATGTGGTTGGCATGGCAGCATGGTAACTTAAGCATATTATAATGTATTCTGAAATCTGTATTCTCATTGCTCAGGATTCTGTGTTTTTAAAGTTTAGAGCATCCAATAGAATGCCAGCTTTGAATTTCTTTGTCTGTGAGTGCATAAAACTACGGCCATCTTGGCTTGTCCTTTGCCCAATGATCTGAATGCTAATTCCATTGGGACTTGCTGGCAATGAAACTATGCTTTCAAACTATTTTGTGGTCCCCTGTTCTGCATCAAGCTCTGCAAGGAACCGTGGATGCTGGGAGTTAATTTGCAACAGTTGCAAATAATAGAATAATATTATTTATTATTAATTATTATTAATAGAATATTATTAATATTAATATTAATATTATTCTATTAATAATAATATTAATAATATTAATATATAATAATAATATTATTAATAGAATAATAGCACTATAATTGTGTAGTGTGAATCAGCCCTGGATTCCTGCTGTTATTTAGTGTCCAAATCTTTGCTGAACGAAACTGTAGTAGAGTATCACTATTGTAGCTGTCCATATGATTTTTAGAGTCATCATGGAAATACTCTGCAAATTTCTTACCCTTTCAAATGCATTGATGCCATTTTTCTGAGCTATTATTATTTTAAAGTGTGATCAGATATACTGAATTAGCTTTTTCCTCTGTCATTTGGACTGTCGTCTTTTCAACTGCTCCATCAGGTTCCATTTAAAAATTAACTCTGCACACAGAACCAAACCAAAGTGTTGTGGATATCTCATCAAGATCTTTCAGCAAGAAGGTAACTTCCAAAACTTCCAAATTTAGTTAGACCAGCTTCATCTGTTCAGATGTTTAAGTACAACTGACCCATGCCAAAAAAAGAAAAAGAAAAGTCTTTATTATATTCTCTGGTTTTGATTATTTTGATGAAAACTGATGTAGTATATGAAAGTTGTTTGGAATATTTCCAGTTCAGATCTCAGCCACAGTTTCTTCAGTAAAGATCTTACAAAAGGCTTTACTATATTTGTAACTTTACATTTTCCCCAATAGATCAAAATTCCTTTGCCATTTTTCATATTCCCCAACATCCTTATTCCTAATATTGTAGATTTTCCCTGGATATATGAACTAATAAAGATGTAGCTGTCCAGGGCAAAAGGGGCTATATTTGATGTTTCCCTCTATTGAGATGGACAAGGATACTCTTTCCCATCCTGCCTACTATTCAGTTGACATATTGCCTCCAGAAACACCTTTCTTCCTTTTCAGCATTGATGAAGCTTCACTGCACTGTCTATTGCATTTTCTGATAATAGTCCTAAGAATTAAGCACTGTATGTTATATTTCTCTGTTAATAACTATCCCTTTGGAGGGCCACACCTGGAAATCAACTTTCTGGTACCATTTTGGAAGGTGCTGAATACCCTTGGCATACCTCAGTTTCCTTGAATTTGTGTCTGCTTTCTAGAACATCCTCTTCTTTCCTGAAAGTCTTCTCTGCCTAGTTTGAAAACACCTGTGTGATGTCTGTTTTGCACAGATGACTCATTGCTCTCTCCTTCAGCCTCCCAAAAGAACAAAAAGGTAAGACTGGTAATCCATCTTTTGTCCTGAGCAGACAGGCCAGGTTAGCACAGGTCCCAACCTGGATTGGTCCCTGGGCTAGCATGGGGACAGACAGGCGTTTACATGCCTGACTATCCCCATGCTTTGAACCAGCTACCACTGTATGCCCCTTACATTACTCCTCCATTGCTGGCAGTAAGATCTGTCCCCACATATGATGTGGAAACTGAATAAAGGCACTGTGACCACTTTCTCTAGCAAAATAAGAGTTCCGTATTTTTGAGAAAATTCTCATTTTGTGTCTTGGAGGATTTCACAAAAGTGGTGTGCAGGTGTGTTTATAGACAGGGATTTCAAGCAAGTATGGTAATAGCCTTCTTCCTCACCACCTGTAATAGCATTACTCAACTTTTTCAGGATTGTAGTAAGGCATGATGACCTAAGGTAATGATGGCAAAGCTTTTAGGGGCTGAGTGCCCAAACTAAAAGGTCTTCTGACACTGGTTGTTACACAGTGCTGGGAGCAGGACTTCCACCCTGCAGGGGTGGGACTTCCAGAATGGGACTCTAGCCCAGGGGAGGGAGGAAGAGGAACAGGTGTGTGCAAGTTCCTCCTCCTCCCCCCATGTGATTCCTAACCTTTAGTGGCCTCCAGAGTGCACCTCTTCCTCCTTCACTGTGCCCCGTCCTCCTCCTTCCCAACCCTCCCCTTCCTTTGCATCCTGGAGGAAATGGCTTTGCATGCCATCTCTGGCATGTGTGCCATAGGTTCGCCATCACAGATCTAAAATATATAATCTTCAATGAATACAGTATATGCTGGAGTATGTTGGAGTTTGGTTCCAGGACACCCCGTGTATATTATGGATAATCCATGGATAATCAAGTCCCATTAAATAGAATGACATAGTAAAATAGTGCTCCTTATATAAAATGGCAAAAGAAGGGTTGCTTTCTGGAATTTACTAAAAAATAATAATAATAAGATTTTCAAGCCATGGATACTTTAATCCATGGATAAGAATCCATGGATATAGAGGCCCAACTGTAGTTGAATTGCACTATATAAAAATTATATATGACCGTAATAAGTCTCTCATGCATGGATGCACTGGCATCCAAGATTTGGGGGGGGGGGGGGAGAGAAACACGTCTCCTGAAAAACACTCAGGAGCTTATCGCATTCACAATTAAAACGTTTTACCTAAGCCAGTTTAAAATTTAAAATAGGTGGCATCTTGATCTTATCACAAGGATTTAGCAACTGAATTTGCCTCCTGGGTCCATCCCAGGTTCATCCCCACACTCAGGAGTGCTCAGCGCACCTCTTTTCGAAGATGGATGTTTTCCGGCTTAAGGAAAAGGCTGCTGGAGTGCCCCTGTGAGCGGGGATGGACCGGGCAGCACATTTGGTGGCTAAATCCTTGTGATAAGATCAGGATGTCACCCGTTTTAAAATTTAAACCAGCTAAGGTAAGATGTTTTAATTGTGAATGCGATAAGCTCCTTATGCATGATGTAAGTATCTGCAACAATTCTCAGCTGTTGCTCATTGTACTGAAACTGGATGAATGGTTGTCACATAAAGATTCTTCAGAGGAGAAATGGATCATTCCTGCCCAGTTTGCAGGATCACAGGCAAAGGTTCAAAAGTCAATCTAGGCACTGTTTTAGAAACTGGGCTGATTTTCATGAATGGTTTGAATAGATTTCCAAAGCAGGGGACTTATTTTGTAAAACACAAGGCTAACAATAGGTTGTCATGGGAAAATGAAGTAGCAGCTATAACACTTTTAGTTTATCAGAGAATGGGATGATGTTTACAGGCAGATTAGGGCAAGACGAACAGCTAAAGATGGTTAAATCTGAAGTAGGTACTGGGTTTTTGTGCTAGCCAGGTGCCTTTACATGTTGAAGTGGTTGTTTCACTAATGATGTTTGATTGCAACTTTTAAAAATTCTTGTTAGAATTGCATGAAATTTGCAAGCATAATGAACTAATCAGTCTTGTTTATTTGTATTACATTTCTTACAGTCTTTAAACTGGTACAAACTATGTTTGTGAGTTAGTTATTTAGAACATATTTCCAAAGTACGAAACATATTTATTTTTCTCTTATTTGTCGATTTTTAAACTATTGAATATAAATTCTGTTTATTGGAATGTCTAGTTTGTCCATGCTTAATCTTTTTGACTGGGAACATGTATTTTTAAATTATTAAATCAACCACACTCTGGACGTTTTCACACTGGACTTTTTGAGGAGGCAATCCTACCTCCGTCCGGCCCCACTCCGGCTCCATTTCCGTGTAGTTCACACGCGCGCGGCGGCAAACCCCGCCCCTTCCGGTACCATCCCTGCGTCCGTCCGGCTTTTCGCTCCGTGTGTTCAAACGCACGGAGCCCTAAGTCCGGCATCACTCCGGCCGAACCAACAATAACTCTGGCTGAAGCGGCGGAAAGGTAATTCCGGCTGTCCAACAGGAATTAGCCTTTCGGCGGCGGAGCCATTCCGGAATCAGCGGCACGACCCGTTCCGGAATGGCTCCACCCGGCTTTAGGAGGACAGTGTGAAAACGTCCTCTATGTCTGCAGTCTACGAAGTGGTATAGTAATCATCATTGCTGTTTTGTCATATCCAGTAATTGCAGTTTGTATTGTCTACTGTCTCTCTTTGCTGTTGTTTTTTTTAACCAAATGTTTTATGATGGTCTGAGTCACAGTTGTATATGGTGTTTTTACATGAAAGCTGATATGGAAAACAAATTGCAGTAAATCTAATCATCTTTAATTCTTTATAGTCTAATAAATTTGGCAAAATTGCTTGAATATATATGTATTCACTCCCATTGACATCAGTGAGGTTTGTACCATCTTCTTTTAAGTTTTATTTATACATCATTCTTCAGTACTAAAGAATATGCCCTACTATGTTGACCTAATATAAAAAAAATCCAAATCCAAATAGGCTCTAAGGGTGCATTTGCAGTTTTTTTAAAATTTGTAGTTCTGTATACTATATTATTAGTCATTCCACTTGAGATTTGGAGAACTTATGAGGCTCCATGAGCCTTGCTGAATAGAAGTGGGAATGGCTGCTCGGAAGCAGCAACCATAGACTTTCTGAAGCCTTTTCAATCTTGGATTTCATTTGTGATTATGGTCGTGTAGTGGTTTGAGCGTTGGACTATATATCTGATGATCTGGATTCAAATCCCTGTTGAGCCATGGAAACTTACTGGGTGACCTTGGGCAAGTTGCACACTCTCAGCCTCGGAGGAAGGCAAAGGAAAATCTCCTTTTGAACAAATCTTGCCAACCCTCCCCAATAGATTTGCCTTTGGACCACCATATGATGAAAGGAGTTGAAGGCATACAACAACATCAACATCAACAACAACAATAACTATTAACAGTGCTTAATATACATTTCTTGGTCAATAAAGTTGGCCCTCTGTTTTTGTGGGGGGTCCAGAACCCCATAGGTTTGAATGGGGCATGCCCCCATGGGCATAAGTGGGGGGGACACCGGGGGGCACAGCCCATTGATTTTAATGGAAGTTGCCCCTCCATTAATATGCAAAACTGTGGACTTCAAGTCTGTGAGAATGGAGGGGTGACTGTAAAGTACTAGGATTGTACAAATGACTAAAATTTGGATTATTTCATTTTGATCATGATTCAAACTCCAAGATACCTACACAATTTCTCTGTGGATGCATGTCACTTAGGACAAGACTGAAGTAATGTGTTCTTTCCACTTTGGTCTATGCTTACCTTTACAGAAAGAGCTTGTGCAGTGAATATTTATTTACTCAAAATTAAGTTGTATGGTTTTCAGGGAGACTGTGTCGATGTAAGTATACACATGGGATGGATTTTTTTAAAAAAAATATGACATATTACCTAAGCTTTCTTATGTGACTCCATGCCTTTGTCAGATCTCATGTGATATCTATCCCTGGGACAAAATTGGGACAGGTAGCACTATAAATTCTGTGAGTTTAGTTGCATCAAGAAATGCTTGTGACTCTTCTAAGGTTGTGAAGCAAGTGTTAATGAATTAGCTATAAATGTGACATAAAGTTTAGTTTGTTTTTCCTTCTTCAGCTACAACTTGCCACCTGTACTGTGAAAATGGAATATAAGACCAGCTTTTATGTAAATCAAAGTCAAAACTTTGCTTTTGGTTCAGTTTTTATTGTGCTGCTTTTTAATATGTAAATGGAACAAATGGGTATTTAGCAGCCCATGTTTACATTATTTAGATGTCAACCCCTCAGATGCTCATGAGAAACAATTACATGGGAAAAGATTCTCTTTTAAAATTTTAGAGAAAAAATATAATAAAAGTACCATGTATTCTGAAGGCTACAGTGGTTGAATAATAACCATAACCATAATTGTTGGGCCATGTCTAAAGCATCTGAATAGAATAATATATGTAAAGAATAACAGTTTTCTGACCCAAGGTCACCAGAACTTACTCAAATTTATTTGATACCCTTTGTTAAATACTCAGTAATCAAAGAAGAGAGATGGGGAGCTGTGATGGAGGAAAAGAGACTGATATACTTTCAATGCTATAACGCTGCACTAATTCACACTAATCATTCTATTGCCCATCACCAAATGCTCAGTTTTGAGGAAGTTTCTGGGGCCTTCCATAATTATATGATTTAGATGGACATAAATCCACATGTCCATAAAGACATGTTCTTAATCTTAAACATGTGCTTTCTGAGAAATTCCTGAGAAACTGTTAAGCAAATAGCAGGGGTTTGAACTGTAAAGTGGGCTGAATATCAGGCAAAATACAATTTGGGGAGTGCAGGCATACTTAATCTTTTCCCCCTGTTCTGACGTAGGGCTAGCTTATGCCCTGAAGCACTGTCTGATTTTCTAGCATGTGCTAATTTTTGGCCATCATCTGCTTTAATGAAGATTACTGGAGGTGGAAACAGAACAGTCAGTATTGGCAGTATGTCTGATGGATAAGACTGGCATTACCTCTTAAGACAATTCTCAATGTAACAGCAATTTTGCGATGTGACCCATCACTATTGAGAAGTAAGTGTAGTGTGTTAAATATTGGTACTGCTGACAGTGCCAATATATTCCAAAAAATAATTCTTGGCACCACAAAGTAAACCACCATCATTTTGTTCATAATTTAAAGACTATTAACAGCCTCATTCTTTCATTTTTTTATATTGTTGAACTGAAAATAAAAGATTGGACTATTTGCACCCTAAAAGTATGCCCAAAAGTAGAAAAGCAAACTATTTTTCACATCATAGATGCTGTTGCACCATAGTGCAACACACCATTGTATGTTTTATGTTGCCCGTCATCACAACTCTCTCCCTTCCAGCTCAGAATTACATATACTACTCTGTTATTGTCCTCTCTTGCCTTATCTCTTGTTAGTCATGCTACAGTTTTCTTGCAGGTTGTCTTGTGGAATTTCTAGAGACACACAAAACAGAACTGTATTGAAGCAATGACAGAGAGACAGAAATGCTACTGAGGGGTGATGCTATAGGCAGATGTGCACCATTTGGTCCAGAGACTAAACTGCTGTTAAGAACATCTATGTCAGTGGATTAACAGGGAGGTGAGAGTCAAAATTTGTTGTTGTTGTTGTTGTTGTTATTGTTGTATGCCTTCAAATCATTTTCAACTTATGGTGACCCTAAGGTAAACCCATCAAGGGATTTTATTGGCAAGATTTTTGCCATTGCCATCCTCTGAGGCTGAGAGAGTGTGACTTGCCCAAGATCAACCAGTGGGTTTACATGGCTGAGCTGGGATTCAAACCCTAGTCTCCAGAATCATAGCCCAATGATGATGATGATGACGATGATGATTTTATTTTCTTACATTCCCCCCGTCTCTCAACATATGGACTCAAAGCAGCTAGCCCAATGCTCAAAGCATTACAACACACTGGATTGAGAGACAAAATACATGAATTTAAAAGTCTGGAAGTGTTTAGTCTTTCAAATGTTGTGACATAAACTATTTTCATTTTATGATGCATTCTTCTTGATGAAACTGAACTAGTATGATCAAGTACAGGTATACCTCAAGTTAATCAAGTAGATGTGTTCCCAGTCATGATTTCTTTTACAGAAAATCTGGTACCAGAGACAAAAGTAGCAGAAATAATAGGAATAGGTTCATAAACCACAAAGAAGAACAGTCAGACATGTTCCAGCAGGGTTATTATTCAGAACTAAAAATCTGCATAAGTGAACCTCACAAAAGTAAACAAAAAAAAATTGAACCTCCTAGAAACACCTTAAGGCTTCTTCCAAAATATGTCCAGGGATGAGGGTTTTTCTTTCTTTCTCCAGTCTCCACTTTTTCTTTTGATTTCCATTTTAATGGACAAACTTACAGATCTCTGTTGGTGTTTTTTTAACTTGCTAGGCAGTTGATGAGAGAGGCACTTGTATTCTTCCCCTATCTTTCTGTTGTGATGTTCATAAATACTCACTAAGGGATATTAAAAGTATCTGATGTTTACCTGATCTGTTATAGGCAGGCTGACACAGATGTAGAAGAATTGGTAGAGCACAACACCGTCCTTTCCCTGCTAGAGCCTTATGTCATTGATTACTGCAGATGTGCTGCTGCAACCTGATGCTGAAAGTCTGTTTTTGTCCATTACCACTCTCCCAGTTCTGATGCTGCTAGAAAATAACCAGAGAAACAGAGGATGGGGAGGAAAAGCAGGACTAGAAGGGTACAAGGAGGCTTTGTAAAAAGGAGGAAGGTTGTCAGAGACTTTGTTGACCGAGGTGTGCCTGTCTGTCCAAAATTGTAAATAGACATTACTGTTTCTCAGGATTTCCTAGCTAAAATAAATGTTATTATGAAAATGAGTGACAGGAAGGAAATATAGAGAATTCTGCATGGCAGTAGATTACAATAGCTTGTGCAAAAACACTGAGAAAATTGGGAAAAAAATCAATGAACGGGGAAAGTGGAATTAGTACAGATAAGGACTGAATTCAGATAAACAGCTATTTTTAAAGAAAACACATTCCTTTAAAAATATAGGAGAACATTAAAAAGCTGGGAACCTCCAATCCACTTTATAAGAGTTGCTATGAGCTGAAGGCCTCTGTTTCCCTGCTGTTTTGGAATAAGAATAGGAGCAGTTCACTGGCAGTACCTTACATTAACTTCATCTTTCATCTGCTGTGCTTGTGTGTCACTTTCCAAGTTTTGATAATCTTTCCCATTCAGAAAACTCAAGAAAAGAATTAGGTACACCCACCCACCTAACTGTCCTTCCTTCTTGCAGTCCTTAGTGTAACCAAGGCCAGCACAACATTATTCTCTAGCATTTTATACTTGCTTTAAGAACAGAAACAATCTTGAAACTTTTCACAAAGTTTACATTACCATGAACAATTCCTGTTCATGCTGTGAATTGTTCTCTCTTGAGATTCAGCTGCCTTCAGAGGGAAGACCATTTTTTAAAAAGTTGCAAGCTTAAATAATAGGTATAAAAATGTTCTGTAAGAGGTCTAAATCCTTTATTAATTCTGCATTTGAGTGAAAGTCAATAGCAAGTTAACAATGGCACAACAAAAATACGCTCTGTTTTTGTTAGTGTTCTGTGCCTAATAACAAGGCATTGTGTTATGCATAGATTTCATACCCACCCTGTCAATATGATGTACTCATTTTAAAATGCATACAAATGGTGCTGTTCATCAGTATCCATCTATACCTCTCAGTCATTGGCTGCAATCCAACATCTGATCAGCATAGCATAACTATCCACATTTGCAGATATGTTGCACCAACACGAAACAGTCCCCCTGAAGAACAGCAACATCAATGACTGAGGGTCACTGTGTAAGTGCACAGTGAAACTGCAATGTGGAATACAGAATAGCAGTGTCCAATGTGCAACAGCAATGCACAGCACATAAACAATGCACTGTCCTGCTGTATGCACAACTCCATTTCTGCTGCTGTCAGCAGAATGTGTTTCATTGTGCTACAGTGAATAATTTGCCCTGCATGTGCAGCATGACTGATGCACACATATATCACTAAGAGAATGCCAGCCTGTATCTGCTTATATTTCTATCTGTGACGTACAAAACAAGGTATAGGAAAATAATCCTTATAAATATTTCAACTGATGTTCCTCATATGTACCAAAATAATCCTTATAAATATTTAAGCTGGTGTTCCTAAGGTGAACCTATCACAGGGTTTTCTTGGCGAGTTTTGTTCAGAGAGGTTTTGCATTTGCCTCCTGAATCTGAGAGAATGTGACTTGCCCAAGGCAAGAACCTCTTCCATGCTGAAAAATGCAAGTTGATCTCTCTCCCCACCCGCCCCATCCCACCCAGCAAGATTTTAGCTAAGAGAGAGCCATTGTGATTTTTGTGGTACTTCAGATCACTCGATACAAGGCATATATTTGAATTATATAGTATGGGTCGGCAAAGTGTGGCCTGAAGACTGAATGTGCCCCCTTACTCTAGGAGGAAGCAAAACAAAACAGAAAAAAAATGCAGGAAAAGAAAAGAAAAGAAAATTTCCCCTCAAGCCTTCTAAGTGGTCTGGGAGGCATCTTTGTCATCTCCTCCCTGCCAATTTCAGCCCAGAAGAGGCTTTTTTTTATTTAAAAACAAAACAAAACAGGAAGTGACTTCCACTCACTCCCTAGTGTTAAAAAAAGGCCTACAACATGGAAGAAATATCACCTCAAGAACATATGGAGCAACATACTGATATTTATTTATTTATTTATTTATTTATTTATTATTTTTGCAGGGAGTGCTCCAAGATGCCTCATGGGGCTAATGTGGCCCCTTAGTCTTACACATTTGCTCAGTTTTTCTATATAGCTTATTTTTCATGAGCTGCAAAAAACAGTGACCACAGTCCATCATTAGTATAATTAAATCTATAGTTTTTTGTGGGTTTTTTGGGCTGTGTGGCTATGTTCTAGAAGAGTTTCTTTCTTATGTTTTGCCAGCATCTGTAGCTGGCATCTTCAGAGATGCCATCCACAGATGCTGGCAAAATGTCAGAAAGAAACTCTTCTAGAACATGGCCACACAGCCTGAAAAACCCACAAAAAACTATGGATGCCAGCCATGAAAGCCTACGCCTTCACATAGTTAAATCTATTCCAGCAGAGCTGCACTGGAGTTACATGGGATTAACCATGGAAAACAATTGCATTAATGGAAGTGTATCAAAGCAGAGTCCCCTCCCCACCCCCAGTGGTTCTGCTCCAGGTATGGGCAGGATTCTTCTCTCCAAAAGGACAATTAGTGAAACAAAGAGAAGAGACATTAGTCATGGGGCCAGTTCAACCACTAGGAAAATATATATGCCACTTCTGGCTACCCACTGAAGAGCAGGCAGAGGCCTACAGATGGCACCCATGATAGTGGGACCACTTTGTACCCATGAGGATTTTGTACATTTACAAACCAGTGTTAGAAGTACTTACAGGTGTCCTTCATCCTCCAGGTCTTCTTCTGAATGTCCAGGAGCAGCGAGAACAGGGACAGCCTCCTAGGTAAAAATGTCTTTCCCTGCATCATTCGTGTGGTGCCACCTATGTTGAGAGGTGATGGTGTACCCACTCCTCTTTCCTTAGGGCATATTACTAGCACTGTCCATGTGCAGCCTCCTCAGAGTCTGTACCTATTTCTGTTTTTTTTTTCTTTGAAACCTGAATTGTCCTGAAATGACATGATACCAGAAATGAGAAGCTAATGACTGTGGTGGAAAGGCAGTCACCACTAGACAGATGTGTGTTGACATTTAATTAAAATTAAATTAAAAAGAGATTCCACCTAAACATTAGAAAGAACTTCCTGATGGTAAGAACTGTTTGACAGTGAAACACATTACCTTGGAGAGTGGTGGACTCTCCTTCTTTGTAGGTTTGTAAACAGAGACTGGATGGCCACCTGTCAGGAGAGTTTTGATTGTATCTTCCTGCATGGCAGGGGTTTGGCCCTTGTGGTCTCTTCCAACTCTATGATTCTCTTCCAAAGGGCAATTTTACCTGTTCCAGCCATTTCCCTCACCTGCTGCTGCATGATATGAGGGGCTGCAGATGGGCGGCTCTAGGCCACCCCGGGAAGTGGAGGATTGGGGCCGCGCCACCCTTTCCAGTGCACATGGCTCTTTGTCGCCCCTTCTGGTGCAGCGCGTCAGGAGGCTACAGTGTCAGGATGTCATTGGCCTGGGTTTGGGGTGGCCAGCGTGTGGCTCTGTCTGTGCTCCATCTGTGCCATACCTTCATTGTCTTTCCACCTACATCTTTTCATTCTGTATATTCTCATCCCATCCATTGTCAGTCACTTCATGCACATGATTGTCAGGTGTTGTTAGCTTAGAAGCAACAGTCCTGTTTTCAGTGACAGCTGTTGATATACATGTGAGGCATCTTCTGGTAGCAAAGCAAAGCAAAGTAGCTTCACACTATGGGATGTCTAAGCAGTTTACAACTGTAAGCTCATTGCCCCCCAACAGTTGGGTACTCATTTTAGTGACCTCAGAAGGATGCAGGCCTGAGTCTATAGGAAGTATATACTTTAGTGCATTCCTGGCTAGAATTGAACTCGCAACCTTGTGGTTTATGAGTGAGTTGCTGCAGTACAGGCATTTAACCACTGCGCCACCAGGGCTCTGGTAGAAGCAGGCCTGGACTGAATATAGCTTTGCCTAGGAGACACTGTGTAGTTGGACACCAGAGTAGTGTGGCTTTTGTGCCTATAGGTATAGCAGAGTAGCACACTCTGATGTGATTTCAAGCTTGGAGGCTGCATTGGTTACTCTCATCTTGAGTTCAAGAGGAGGTTGTGTCAGTCTGTACATAGGGAATGCGAGTCTGTACAGAAGGTGTACTTTGTAGACAATTCATATTTTTTATGCTTGTGAACATCCTCCTGTTCATAGAACCTGATTAAGGTCTCCATCATTTCTCCATGACTGTGGGTACCCTTCTAATTGTCCTGAAGCCCTATTGTCTGATAGTCCAGCAGGTACCTTCATAATCAGCTAAGAGCCTGTGTAGGTCTTCCATCAGCTCATGATGCCTTTAGTCAGGGTCCTGAATTACCATGAAATAGATGTAGTAACCAATTAGTACACAGTGCTACAGTGCTAACTAGCAGCACTTCATATCAGGCTCCCTTCAGGATCATATGTGCTGTTGTGTACACCATAGTGGCAGTACCCATCTTGCACACTCTTGGACAAGGGGACTGGCATTCATTTTCACCTCTTGGTTCCCATTCATTTGTTGCTTCTCTTCCAGTGAACCTGTCAATATGGAAATGGGACCCTAGTCATAGTATAAAACTAATTCAACTCATGCCCACATAGTCCTGCTCCTTTATCTCCATCTTAGAGCTGTACATATCTGCTGGAAGAAGCAGTGTGATGTAGTGGTTTGAGTGCTGGACTGGGGACTGGACATGGCGAGATTGAAAATCCCCACTCAGCCATGGAAACGCATTGGGCAAGTGACTCTCTCAGGGAAAGACAATGACAATCCTCTTCTGAATAATATTCAAAAGAAAATGTGTGATAATGTCAATCTGAAGACACAGAAGAACAATGTTCCTCAGAATCACCAGATGCCTCAGTGGAGAAACTGGGCCTATGCATTTCTCCCTTACTAGATTCCATCAAGAGACATACCTTTGCTTTAGGGAAGTTTCCTTATGGCATGTGGGCAAATGAGGGGTGGGATAGAAGAGGGATGGTGCCTTGATCCTCAGATTAGTTATTCCTAGATGGCAGGGAGCTAAGACAGTTATGCCTTTAGTGAAAACTAAGCATGAAGGGAATCCACAGCAGGTCACTGAGTAATAAAGGAAAAGAAATGACTGCTCTGACTGGCTCTTTTGCTGACCTCTTTGTTACATATGGTGAGGCAAGCTACAAATTCAGCACTCTAATTGAGGATGGCAGTTTTCCTTTAATGACTTCTGTTGGATCAAAAGAGAGAAACATGCTATGTCATCACCACATTAAAATGCAATTCATGTTCACACTACACAGTTTTTATGGAAGAAGTGTAGTGTAACATTCACTTTGCAATATACTTTAGGGAAGCAAAGAGATAAAAAGTTAATTTCCCTAGAGCAACTGCAGGGATACATATTACTCCACTATTTTTGTAGCATTGCACTGTTTCCATTGAATTATTCCATTTCCACTGCACTAGGATGTGCAGTAGAACAGCTCAGTGTTACTACACTATGTGTGAAACCTGCCTATTCATGCACTGAGAAGAGTTTGAACCCCTAAATGTATCAGTGACTTCATATTATCAGGCTTCAGGGAAACTTCTGTCATCAATTGGCAGAAAGGAACAGTGTAGTGTCCATTTCTTCCACAGTTCACGCTCAGTGCACTGTCATGCATGGGATACAGGCATGTTTCTTCTTCATCTCTGTGTGGCTAAATGTGGGTCATGGCAAGACAGAGACATTCCAGACTAGACACAAATCAATTCAGCACCTCCCAGACTCAGTGGGAGAGTTCATTGTTCACTGTAGATTTAGCAGAAGGAGCCTACAAAATCTCCTGCTAATATTCAGGCCACATCTGCAACCTTGTAGGAAAAGTGGGGTATACATTTTCCTCTTGTATCAAATGTCCTTGCTGTTAGCTTGTGTGCTTTGTAGGAGGGAGTAGATTGGAACATGAATGTGGCATTCTTCTGTGCACAGTGCTTTTCAACAAAATTTTGGGTGCATTACTCTGTCTTGTGTGATTATTTATATTGATCTCCAAAAGGGGATATGTACTTGCAGATATCAAAACTTGCTTCTGCACTGTTTCACATGTTACTGATGGGGCAGGTCTTATGCTAGAGTAGTATATTTATTCTAATAGCATTTTAAAAACACTTAAGCATAATCAAAACTAACAATACATGTTATAAGCACATTGGAATACAACCTAACATTTTCATTAATTGTTTTTAAAGGCAGATGTTTCATTACCCATAGTGCTTCAATAGTTACATGATCATTTGCAAACCTTTGGTAATGGAACGTGAATCTGTGTTCCATTACAGGCATCAGTGGCTGTGAATGTCATCTAAAAAAAAACCCCAAAACCCAAAATAACTAGCCTTGAAAACGCTTCCCTAACAAAAGCTTTCACTTCTAGCCACAAAACTTTTCTTTTAAAGATCATATTAAAATACAATCCATCTTTCAGTTCTTTGCATAAGTTATCAGTTATGATTAAGCAGATCCCATGCTTTGTGTTGGTAAGGATATGTTTGAAACTGTGTCACTTTGGAACATAGTTTGGTGACTCAAAAACTATGTTTAGCAACATGTATCTGAGAGGAGTTGTCACTTAAAATGTAGTTTAGAAGTGCTATCTAGAAGAGCAGGCCAGCTCATTCCAAATATTTACTTGTACATTGTAGAGAACGAGTTGAATCCAGACTTCCCAATGTCCATACCATGTGATGTATATGGGAGTATAATGTTAAAATAATTTGGTTCTAAATCAGAAATTAAGGTCCATTTTAAAAAAAAGCCACAAGGGTACAGAGAGTATATGGAGAATGGTAACTCCATGGAGGCACCTTTTGTTTCCTCATGATAACATTAAAGGGTCAGATGTCAGAAGATGTATTAGTTGTAGAAATACTGGAGTTTCAGTGCTATCAGATTTCTATCAGTAAAGATTGTAGTTATCATTTTTGGAACACAGACATCCATATTATTTACTTACTTACTTACTTAATTTATATGCTGCCTTTCCCCCAGGATGGGAGCCAAGACAGCTTCCACAATGGCAAATTTTTAAAGTTTACAAAAAGTTTAAAATTAATTTAAAAGCATCACATTAACACACTATAAAACTGATTAAAATCATACAAAAGTTAAAAACAGATAAACCATACATCTGTATTAAAAACCTTCCCTTCTTAAGTATTAAAAGTTTACTTAAATAAGAATGTTTTTGCTTGCCAGTGAAAGAAAAGTACTGAGGAGGCCAGGCTAGCCTCCCATGGAAGGGAGTTCCAGAGGGTGGGAGCAGCCACTGAGAAGACTCTCTTTAGTGTCCTTATCAAGCAAGCCTGTGATCGCAGCAGGACTAAAAGAAAGCCTTCCCCTGAAGATCTTAAACTCCGACAGGTTCATAGGGGGAGATACAGCCTTTCAGATAGTCTTTCAAATATGCCCTTTCAGATCAATGTTTGTAAACCTGGGATTGACTTTCAAGTAATAGCAATAAAAACATAAGGCCATAATTATATTTGTTTTTGTCCAGTGCCCAAATTTTGGATTCAAAAAGGAATATATTCCAGAAGAATACAGACATATTTCTTTCATTGTGGGAGGTATCTTGTTTTACTTTTTCTATATGTGAATTATTCAGTCTCTACAGACTGAGGGGTTGGCCGCAGGGGCCAAAAGACTCATGTTTGTCCCAGTCTCACATCATCCAGTTCAAAATCCTGGGGTCAGGATCGAGCCCAATCCTGGATCCAATGGATATGGCCTGATCCTGAGGTAAACAGCATTTACTTCAGCTCAATTTGACCCCTGGTTTACTGTGGAGTTTCCTGAAAACATGGCAAACCCAGCTGTTTACATGCCTCCCCATGCTTCTTATGTTGCTGCACTGTTGTTGGTACTGAGAACCCCCCTGTTACCTTGTGATTGCAGCCAGGTGCCCTATTCCCACATCAGAAGTGGTGATGGGGTATGTTTCCTCAGTACCAGTGATGGCACAGCAAAGTAAGGAGTATGCACTGGTAGTGGGTCCTGGGTTGGTGTGGAGATTGGTCTGTAAACACCTGCCCATTCCCATGCTCACCCAGAGATCGACGTGGGTGAGCACCAGGGCCAGAATACCATAGGCTCAGCCCCTACTATTCTGACCTGTCCAGCCCCTTTTCCAGTCTGCTAGGACTTCTCCTGTTCTCCAGGAGTTCTTAAAGATTATTGCCAGTGGTTCTGAGGTTACATCTGTCCATTTTTTCAGTCCCATTGGATGTAGTTCATCTGGCCCTGGAGACTTGAATTCTTTTAGAGTAGGCAGGTATTCCTGTACCATCTCTTTATCTAGTCTGTGCTACATTTCCCCTACTACATCATCTGCTCCATTTTCCCCAGGATGAGCACTGTTCTCTTTTTGAGAGAACACGGAGGCAAAAAAATGGTGTTGTGCAGTTCTGCCTTTTCTTTGTTATTATTATTCACCATCTGCTCCATGCAGTGGCCCTACCATCTCCTTGTTCTTCTTTTTCTACTTTTTCATCAACTTTTGTTGTTGTTGAAAAGGTACTTGCTCACTCTCCATTGTTTTTTAAAAAATCTATTTTAAAAAATTGTTTAGATGAAACAAATGCAGAGAATCTGGCCATAGTGCAAAATATCAATCATATTTTAAAGAATAAAAGACAGGGTGTTTAACAGGATTTATTATCTGATTTCTGGGTATGCTGGAAATCGTTGAGTCCACCCACAAGCCACCCAGGCTGAAAAAGTGAGAACAAAGAAATTATGAATGTCAGAAAGTGTGAACATAGAATCTCAAAGATAAGTACCCATTATTGCATTTCTAGCTCTTCTCACATCATTAACGAACTAAAAGTCTGCATAAATCATTTTGTATCAAAGCAAAGCAAAGCAGCTTCATTTATATACCCCATCATATCGCGCTATGGGATGTCTAAGCGGTTTACAACTGTGAGATATCAGGCTTTGTATCTCAGAAGGATTAAAACTAAAATACTATGGAATAATCTTCTGTTAAAAGAACCAATCTATTGGAATCCATCATGTAGCCTTGTGTTTTTGTGACGTTTTGATAACATTTCAGTGTATTTGTGGTGACTGATTATAGTTTCATGTACACAAACCTTTTCATTAGCCAGTACATACTGAACAGAAAATAATTTTTATTTAATAAGGATGAAGCATATTTCTATGAAGTTTTCATAGTAAAATGTAGTTTTTTGTAATACTAATTTTACTAGAGACAAATAAAACATTACACTAGTAAAAGGTCATGTTGCAGTGAGCACTTTTTCTGTAAGAATGGTCTTCCTCTAGAAAGAAAATGCTTTCTACTGCAAAATTGGGATCCCTCCCACACTCTTTGCACAGTATTCGGCAAAGAGATTGAGAGGAAGCCTGCTGAGCATTGCACTGTGTATTGCCTCTCAAGTACCTACAACAGCTAATTTAAAGTAAGTGAGAACCTGATTCTCCCCCTATCTTGTTGAGTCGTGATTCTTGTGCTTCACATAGCACTGCAGAGAATGGGAACATTTTTATTCCTGTTTGACCTCCAAAACCAGTGGCAGGAAGCTGCAGTCTTTTGATATTATTCAATATTCTTGAATTGCCAGAATCTTTCATCAGCCCTTAGGCAGCATGGCCAATAGTGAGAGATCATGGATGTTGCAGTACAACAGTATCTGGAAGGCCACAGTTTCCCACTCTTATCCAAAGGACAACTGATACCTCCTCCATTTTGACTCAGTGTTATATTTTATATAGTTCTGTTGCTGTTAATCTTTGCAATGGCTTCTGCTGTAACACTGTACTGAAAATGCTGCACCGGTGTTGTATCTTTAGAACTCTATTTAAATGTTTATTCATTTCTGTTAGTTTGTGTTTTACACAATCAGTTTTAGTGCAGTTCCAGGTATAATGTATAGGAAAAGCTGGTGGGCAGTTTTGGGGTTGTCCTCAGCAGTATTAGTGAAGCCCTGCTGGAGTGCTGAGCCCAAGTGTGAACTCTTTTCCTGGATGAAGCTCCATTCTTGCGCAGTGGTGACCATAACCTTTCTTTTCTTCACTTTCTTTAATCTTCCACCGACAGCAAACTCCTCTTCCTGGACAGCGGAACCTTGCTTCCTGTGTGATGGCAGTGGCAGCTTTTGCCATTTCTTCCCATGATATACTATACATTTCTATACTGCTTCATAGTGAACTAAACACTAAGTGGTTTACAATGTGTAAACCAATTCCCCCCAACACGCTGAGTACACTATGAAATGATGGAAGGCTGAGTCAACCTGGAGCCCTGTGGGATCAAACTTACAACATTGAACTGCAATACTGGCATTTAACCACTGTGCAACCAGGGCTCACGCATGCACAAAAATATTTTAAAATATTGTATACAATTACCTTCAGGGTAATTGTATAAGGTATATATGAAACATAAATGAATTTTGTATTTAGACTTGTATTCCATCTCCAAGATATCTGATTATGTACATATGTGCAAATACAGATATTAAAAAAAATCTGAAATTTTAAACACCTCTGGTTCCAGGCATTTCAGATAAGAAATATTCAGCCTGTATAAATAGAAATAGAAAATTGTTATAAATTTTGCTAAATGAGATTTGCATATGTATCTTTTGATAACTGGCTTGGTAGTGACAACAGAATGTACAGGAAAATATTAAGATATGATGATATATTTAATATGGGAAATTGTACAATATTTGTAATCTAACTATGTTGTAAATTTTATTGCATTATTTAATAATATTGTATATTGTAGAGGGACATATACACTGCAAAGACAGACATAGCTAAGCATGAAAATTTAATTAATATATTCTGTGCCTCATGAGTATATAGGCATAACCATTTTATCACTCTTCTGAGATAAATATTTTTGCCTTCTACAAGTTCTATAATCAGTGTGGGAAAGGTGTGGGTCTCTTGAGGTTGATGGAGTAGCAACTCCTGGTCCTTAGTTATTGTTTAAATATAATCAGAGAATAAAGAAGGTGAGATAATATATAATAAATAGAAGGGAAGTTACATATGGTGAAAAGGAATGAAGGCATTTAAAGTGAAGAAAATAAAGCTAAATACTGTGTGTGAAGAATTAGGAAAACCAATGTGGTTAATTGTTAATGTGAGGCAGCTTGATGAGCAGTAAGATTAAATGCTACAGAGAAGTTCAGAATAGAAGAAGTTTAAAAACTGAGGAATCTGGACCAAGAAGGAATTACAGCACAAGATACATTAATAATGAAGGGAGAAGAAAATGAATTATTTTCAAAAATATGAAAAGATGATGAGATTTATCAATAGAGAGCAAGGGAAAAGTAAAGAAAGAAACCAGCACAGATACCAAATCATGTGAGCTGGAAGAATTTTCTTTAAAAAGATTCACTGGATTTACAGAGCAAAAGAAAAAGTGAAGAGAAAGGTAAAAATGAAAGACATGCTGCTTGATTTTAGACAGCTAAAAATCATAGAGGAAGATAAGATAAGATTAAAGCAATATAGCTGTCACCATGAAAATATAATATTGAATTATATCAGAAAACTAAATTGTGAGCCTAAGAAAGAGTAGAGTGTGGGAAGAGGAAAAGGAAAACTAAGTATAAAATAGAAGAGAAAGAAGAAGATATATGTCAATTAAAAATTGTACAGTATCTAACATATTTTAGATGTTGATACAAAGTAACTGGTATTCCTTTGCAATTAACATGTTTTCCTTCCAACAGTGAGGTTTCCTCAGAGATAGATGTCTCAGCCATGAGACTTGCAAATCAAGTGCTTGTATACTTTTGATGGAACAATCACAAAAAACAAGCTAATTTGCAAAGATCACTGAGTTTAAAAGCACATACTTTGACAAAATGACTTGTTCACCATTTGAGGACATCTCTTCTAAATACATGCCAGGCACACAGTGGGCTAGTCATATCCATGAGAGTTTGGTTCCATGATCCTGCATAGATACCATAAAACACAGGTGCTCAAGTCCTAATATATAAAATGGTATAGGGCGGCAGCAGTGTGGGCCCTGGTGGTTTGGCCTTGCAGTAGCTGGTGTACAGAGACATGGAACACAAGAACTTCCAGAAATTGGTCAGGTGGCGGTGGTAGTAATGAGAAGGAGAGGTGGGGGTGTCCCTCCTCAGTCTGTGCTAGGTGCCCCTCCCCCACTGCTGCATCGCCCCCTCATCTCAGTCATTTAGTATCTTTTGGGAGTGGACAACCCCATGGAGAAGGCAGCCCAAATCATGACCCACTGCCAGTTCTGAAAGGGCACTGGTAGACTCCTTCCTGTTCTCTGAAAGTTCAGCCTATGGGGCATCTGGGTACAACACACCAGTGAGGAGGGGCTGAGGGCTGCTCAGGGACAGGTGATATGACCTGGCTGTTTTAGGTTAGAAAAAACAAGCCTGACCGGAGGTGGGAGCAGCAGCCCATCTTGAATCACCTCTCCCTAGCTTGTTGATGTCCTTTTGGTGGGACTGACAGAAGCATCTAGGTAGGCAACCTTTCCCCTTAAAGGGCCAAGGGACTTCAGCTCCCAGAATCTCAGGAGCTATTGGCCAACATGGCTGAGGCTTCTGGGAGCTGAAGTCTCTCGGCCCTTAAAGGGGAAAGGTTGCCTACCCCTGATCTAGGTGATGAGGAGGCTGAGAGTTTAGGTCATGGGTAGGTAACCTTTCCCCTTTAAGGGCCGAGGGACTTCAGCTCCCAGAAGCCTCAGCCATATTGGCCAATAGTCCCATGTTGGCCAATAGCTCCTGGGATTCTGGGAGCTGAAGTCCCTTGGCCCTTAAAGGGGAAAGGTTGCCTATCCCTGGTTTAGGTGTATTTTCCTCTCAGCAGAGTAGCCACATCAGAGGAGGAGAAGCAAGAAGAGGAGGAGAGGAGAGAAACCAGGCTGGCAATGTTTGCTGCCACCTCCAAGTGACCTCTGCTGCTGCCCTGGGAGTGCTTGACCTGTGCCTGTGGAGGTAGTGGGCAAGTCACTGGGTGAGGGCAATTTTAATCTGTGGTTGGTTAAACCTGTGGATCTGGAGCCTGTTAGTGAGGAGGATGCATTGTATTATCTAGAATCATAAAATGCTGACAAGAAAGTGACAAAAATATGAGAAATATTCAAAATAAAATATTATTCGCTATTAGGAATAGAAGGAAAATGAGAAAAGGAATACAGGAAGACCAATGAAAGTGCAGGGATAACTAGGGATAGAAATAACATTCAAAAGTATTTAGAGAATGGTCAAAATCATATTTTCCATTTTTGAGAAACTGTAATGAGAAGAATCCTGAACTACTAAGAATCTTCAATGTGTAGGATTTATTCTGTGCAAAATTCACAAATACTTTGCATAGAAAACAGCATTTTTTTCTGCACAGAAAATAATGCTTCTATGCAGAAACATTATTTCTTGCACAGAAAATGCTGTGCAAAATTTACACGTGGTTGATTTGCACAGAAATGAGTTGCACATGTGATTTTTGCACAGAACAAGTCCCAAATTATAAATACATTATCAAAGCTTAAAACAACATAATGAATATGAAATTTGCCTAAAAGGATACAAATAAATTACATAAAATTGGATTCAAAGAAAGAATTAAAACAAATTAATTATTTTGGCACAGGAGTGTGTTAGTGAATGGTCAACCCCTTTTTAATAAACCATCCTCTCTTATTTTAACAGCTAAAGACAAAATTTTGGCAACTGATAAGGTGGTGTATATACATTTGTCTTCCAGTAGCATTCTGATGTAAAACATTTCAGTACAACCTGGCATACAGCTCAATAAGGTGAAGATTAGCTGGTTATGACACCGGTTGTAAAAGACACAAGAAAACAAAATGTGTCATAATGTTTTGATGACTAGCCATCCACAAGTGTAAAGTGTAGCAGAGGATGGTAGTCCTGCATATCTACCCTAAAATGGATTAGAGGGAATATGTTGCACCTCACCTTGATAAACAGGATGTGATACCTAGGTACTGTTAAATTTTTATGTAAGAAGGCTGATAGAAAGGTCCTACATAATGGGTATTTAAAGTGCTAAACTAAATTTAAACAAGTCAAAAACAAGTTAAGAAACTTAAAACAGAATAAAATAAAAACACTGCAAAGCCCACTGAAAGCCTTATGTGCAACACACTATCCACCCACCCCACCCCTGGCTTGAATTGTTTATTAGTCTAGCAATACAAAGACAGCAAAATCTGAATAAAAATTTGTCACTTCATATTTTTACTTTTGCAATGTGATGAAAGCAAGAAAGAGATCTCAATAACTTAATTTGCCTGAACTCTGTAAGAAGGAATGTGAAGAGGAAAACTACTTTTTCCTGTATATGTTCTTCTTCCATCAGTGGATACAAACAGAAATATCCAGTTTGTTCAGGGACTGGAGCTTTTCTTGACCAAAATAGTCTAAGCTGCATTTGCAATTTACTTTCCATAGCAACTGGCTTTTGAAAATCACCAGGCCAGGCCAGTAAAGCTTTTTTTTTTCCTGACATTGGCATGGAGATATTCCATTTAACAGTATTAATTCATATGGTGTATTATGCATTATGCATTATATGTTGCCTACTTCTCTAAAGGGTAAGAAACTTTATAGCCATTTGTGGTTTTTCTTATGAAAGAACAATGGAGAGTTATGGAGATTGCAATATTTGCTGTATTTACAGACATAAGCAGAGGTTTTGGGGCAGTGCTGTTGCAGGCAGCAAAACTGCTTTTTGTATACCTGTAAAGCACCTTAATTCAAAAATTCTGGAACATACAGATAACTCACAAGTTTGTGTCCTACTGTGTATACGTGTGTGTTGCACCTTTAAAACAGCCAGTCAAGTTCTATTGATTCTGAGCTGTGAAAGAATGCTAATGTTGCTATATTAAATTTCTCAGCTCCCATTAACAAATAATTTATTAACAAAATAAATTACTCACAAAATCTTAGTGACACACACTACTTTACTGCAATCAACATTCATGTTAAGTTCAGTTTTATAACAATTGTTTCAACCATGTGCATTCCTTATAACCTAACCAAAATATAATTGATGGCTCAGAACTTCTTTTGTCCAAGTAGACCTTTATTCTTGTCTGCACAATCTGGAGGAGGAGGTATAAACTGACTTGAAAGTTCTCACTGTGTATAACATCATGAAGGGAGGGGGAAAGTTCCTGGTCATGTTCCCCTGCCCCATTTGGAAGTCAGATATAGAAACTTTTTCTGAAATGTTGGGGAACTCATATCTTTCACCATCTAGAAATATCCCGTGCCTTTTAAATGAGTTGTTGTGCACCTTCAAGTCATATTCAGCTTATGACAACCCTAAGGTGAACCTATCAGAAGGTTTTCTTGGCAGAGGGGGCTTTCCATTGCCTTTCTCTGAGGCTGAGAGACTGTGACTTGCCCAAGGACACTCAGGGGGTTTTCATGGCTGAGTGGGGATTCAAATCCTACCTTCCCAGATTCCTGGTCCAACCCTCAAATCACTACCTTCAACTAATATTAAGTTACTGGTTAAATACTGTTGGGATTGGATACAGATTCTTTTACACTACATAGAGATCAATAATAGATTACAGAATCATAGAATTATAGCATCATAGAGTTGGAAGAAATCTTAAGATCCATCTAGTCCAACCCCATGCCATGCAGGAATACACAATCAAAGCACTCACAACAGTACGCAACAGTAAGGTGAAAGCTTTCATGTCTCCCATTACATCCTCTGGTCTTAAAAATAAAATGTTAGACAGGAGCCTAGATTGACAGCCATTGTACTACTGACACAGGTCTAACTCTTGTGCCAGCTTTCTTACCTTCTAGGCATAAAATCAGACATCAGGGAGGTAATGTGGACTGTTCCTAGGCCAGACATGCTGTCTTCTATATCAACTGTGATTTTTTTATTTTATTTTATTATTATTATTATTATTATTATTATTATTATTATTATTGGATAGAGCTACAAGATAGTGGGAGGAAGTAATGAGAAAGTCACCAGTGAAAACTGCTTGATTTTGTGTTCTCTTTGGCTTTTAAAAGGGAACCCACAGAAGTTCTATGTTGTGTGTGTGTGACATGGAGACTAAGATGGCACATTTCTTTACCATTATACTAAAGGTAAATCACAAAAGAAACCACATCTGATACAAGAAATGACTCCATCCATTTTTGGAGGTGTGTGTGTGTGTGCTGACATATGAACTGTCAGGATGTGGTTGATTCACTACCTCCTCCTCTCTGCTCTTCAAATGCTCAAAATGGATGAACTTTCTTATCTAAGTGGAAGTGTCACCTCAGGCAAAGACCAAGCCTTAGCAAATGTCAGTATGAAAGATGAATGTTTGAGAAAATGATGAGTGACAGAAATCATAGAAATGTAGCTGTGATTGTCAGGCGAAAGAGACCTAAAGTTTTTTTACCTTGAATCTTGCATAAGATGTTTTACATGCATTGTTATGCAACACTTCAGTACAGCACAGCAGTTGCTTTTTGTCATTTTTCATCATTGCCAGAATACAGTTTTGCTGTAGTCCAACATAAAATGAGACATGGTCCTTATTCTAAAGTGCTATTTGCTAATTAAAGTGCTATTGCTTTCTAGCAAATATTTTGTTATAAATGTATTAAATATAAACCATATAAATTCTGATTTAAATATGAGGGCATGGGTTTTGTCCCTTCTTAGCAAAGTTTTCCTGGCAATCATCTGAAAGCAATATTATTGAAAAGAATAAATCAAAATTATAAAGTTTCAGCTTACTGAAACATGTTAGTAGAATATTGCAGCTGTGCAATGGGAAAACAATTGGAAACTTGTAGTTTGTGTTTCTCAAAATAAAATTATTTCACAGCACATGCTGCTGCTGGAAATGTGTCATTGTGAAAGGAAAATATTGTGATGATGCCAAATATTAGAAAACAAACGGCTTAGAAAATTCACTAGTGCAGAATAAAAAAGCAGGTAAAAAAAATCTAGGATACTGGAAATATTGAAAGTTTCCCTTCCACTTAGAGATAGATGAGTGCTTGCTTAATACTTTCATAATGTTAATCTGCCCAAACTGCAAGTCATTTCATTACGTTCTGAACTGATTGCATGTATCTTAACATAGGAACATGCCTTTTTCTTATGGCAAAGGAAAGGAGCTTATAGAGTGAGGTTGTGAGGTCTGTGTATTATATTTTTTTTTTACTCACCACAAGCAACCATGTAAATGCTGCTTTGAAAGGAGCTTATGAGCTCCAGTTGGTGACTACTTATTGCCAAATGAGAAGACAAAATCTATATATATGAATCTAAATTTGGAAAGGATTATTGTGATTTTAATATAAATACTGTATAACTGTGATATAATATATGATACTGAAAACTGTGACAAGGTTTGGTCACCTAGTCAGGCCAAATTTCACCTGTTGTGAGTACCTGTGCACTTGCCAACTTGGTAGTAACTTTCCTTTAATCTGGAGTTCCACTGGAAAATAGGGTTGTTATGTTCTGCTTGTAACTTCGTAATTTGAGTTCTTTAAGAAAGCAACAGGTAATATTAGGATGCATCCACACTGCAGAAATAATCCAGTTTGACACCACTTTAATGGCCATACAATTCTGGGAACTGTAGTATGTTGTGGCACCAGAGCTCTCTGAGAGAAAGCTAAATGTTTCACAAAACTACAGTTTGCAGAATTCCACAGCATTGAATCACAGCAGTTAAAGTGGTATCAAACTGGATTATCTCTGCAGTGAGGATCCAGCCTTAGCAATTTTCTTCATGCTGTGAAACTTATTGAACACTGCAGTTTTCAAATATTCATTTTGGGACTTATTCTATGCAAATTTCACCCTTCACGGGTTTGTTTGTTTATTTTTTACACCAGTCCTCCAATATTATTTTCTGCACATAATAGTCTATTCCCTGCACATAAAACACTGGGGTTTTTTTTGGGGGGGGGGGGGTGTTGCAAAATTTGTGTAAAATAAGTACTGAATTGTGAATATTTTTGTCAGTCCAGCATTTAATACTATTTTAAGGGGGGGTATGTTTCATCTATTGTTTTGGAATTTTAATGATGTATTCTTTGCATTTTAACTTGTAAGCCGCCCAGATTGGATTACCATGGGGCGGGGTAGAAATAAGTTTTATTATTATTTATTATTATTCTCTTTGGCAGAATTTCTCAACACTGTTTTTGAGTATTCTATCCATCCCAACTGTAAAACCCTTAAAACAGTGGTATTTTTATTGGCCAACTATGCACAAATCCATCATGCAAGCTTTTGAAGCTTCTCTTGCTTCTTCATCAGGTAGAGATGTTAAAAAAAAACTGATGATGTTAGGGTCACAGGGGTACATTTTGTCTCACACATTGCTTCAATTGTCAGTTAAAATAGTCTGGAAGGATATCATTGAAGGCAGAAGTCACTCCCCTTCTTGGCCATGTGGAGATCAAGGAAGGAGGGTAATAAAAGACAGGGAATTAAATTTTGACTGGAGTTAAATGTTCTGATCTGTTAGTGTGGTTGCTACATTTTGGACAAACTGAAGCTTCCAAGCGACCTTTAAAGGCATACCTACACAGAAAATATTAACCTGTTCTAGAGCTAACTGAAGCATGTATTATAGAAGCTAAATCTACCTTCTGTAGATAAAGTGTGTAGTTAAAACTGAGAAAAGACGCATCCTAACATCTACCACCACCTTCGTATCCATGGAGAATGATAGTTTCCTTCAGGAGAAGTACTACCTCATTCAGGTCAAGCTCAACTGTTTTAGCTAGATTGCCAGGAATATTTACTAGTACTACCTCCATCTTGTCTGGATTAAGTTTCATTTTGTTAACCCCAATCCACTCCTGAACTGACTCTTAATTAGGGGAAGAGTGCATCTTCTTTGTCAGGATTTGTCAGATGAAGGACACCTAAAATGCTAGTGACTTGACAATATACTTTGGTACAAATGTCCAGTGCAGGCCTAATGTAATGGGAGAAATTGAACTTTTACAAGTTCAGGCTTACTGTGAAGGAGGAGAGTTACATAGATTCATCCTTGTGGTTCACTAAAGGGTCTCCTGTGTACTTTAATCCTGAAGCGCTATTAATTATTTATAATGTGGCATTCCTATCACATTCACTTAAAGATAAAAGCCAAAATACTACCAATAAAAATAATAGGAATAGTATATCAGGAAATTCCTAAGGACGGTGTGTGTGGTGAACAGTTAATGAGACATAATAGCTGCCTTTTAAAAAAGAGACAAGTTGTTTTAATCAAAAAGGTCATGCATGTCAGATAACATTATTGTTTTTGATGTTAGCTTGATTTAACCTCAATCTGTGGGAATTAGTTTTTAGTGTACATTACTAATGGAAAAGATAGTTGTCTGGGGATGCTGGCAGAAATGTCTTTGCTGAAGCTGCAATGCCAATAAAGTGTTTAAAGTATATGGACACTTGTGTATAAATATTAAAAATGACCAGGCATTTCAGCTTATCTGATATGTCCCTGTTTGGTATTGAGGTAGCATCTCCTTTTGGACATTTTGGACATTTTGGACAAAAAGGAGAAATTCTGGGTATATATACTTAAGTAAGTAAATAAGAATAAGGGATGTGATGGTTAAGTGGTTAAGATGCCAGTTCTGATGATCAGAAGATCAGAAGGTTGGCAGTTCGAGGCCCAAGTGCTGCATGATGGGGTGAGTTCCTGTCACTAGTCCCATCTTCTGCCAATCTAGTAGTTTGAAAGCATGCAAATGCAAGTAAATAAATAGGTATCACTTTGGTGGGAAGGTAACAGCGTTCAGTGCAGGCATGCTGGCCACATGACCACCAGATTCATCTTCAGACAATGCTGGCTCTTTGGCTTAGTAATGGAGATTAGCACTGCTCCCAGTCGGTTATGATTAGACATTCATGTCAAGGGACTACCTTTACCTTTACCTATACTTAAGAACCTAGCACCACATGGCCTTACCCTATAAGATAAAAAACGAAGTCCCGAAACAGATGGGCCAAAAAAGTGGCTTCTGGCTGCATTGGGGGCATTGGTGTTTACATGATACATGCCCCCAAAGTGGCCAGAAGCTGCTCCAAGGCTGCCAAAGATAGCCCGCAGCTGCCACAAAAGGAAGCCATTCAAATCCATCTCCAGGCAACAAGATCAGATCCATTCAAATCCATCTCCAGGCAACCTAAGATCCTAAGACTGTATGGCCACTACGTAATAGACATTGCCAACATTTATTGAATAATGCTAAAATAGAGTGGTCTAAATTGCCACCTTGCACATGGCTCATTTTCATCTTTATCAACTGAAGAAGGCACAAGCCAAAATGTTTTGCTCATTTTATATTGTATATTGTTGTTAATCATTTCAATAAATACTAAAAATGGCTGTGCATTACTAAATACTATCAGGACAGAATACAGAGAAACAAAATTATTTCCAGTTGGCAAGGGGATCAGGCAAGACTGCATTTTATCACACTATCAATTTAACATGTACATTGAAAATATCAGATATGAAGTAGGATTAGATTTGGGGGAAAGAGGTGTTAAAATTAGAGGAAGGAACATCAATAATTTAAGATATTGGAGGAGACAGTGGGGAGCCCTCTCCTGAAAAGGACCTCTCTGGACGCAGATGTATATGGGAACTACCACCCAATAGCAAAAACTGCCTTTTTCAGCAAGGCGCTTGAGTGTGTGGTAGCTGGGCAACTTGGTGTTAATGGAGGAAACAAATTATCTGTACCCATCTGCAGCTAATACAGAATTCAGCTGATTGATAGCAGAGAGTAATATCATATAGACAGCACATAATGCCAGTCTTAAAAGAATTGGCTGTCAATATGTTTCCAGGCTTAATTACAGGTGCTTGTAATGTCATTTAAAGCCCTAACAGCTTGGGACCCAAATGTACCTTCCTGAGGAGTAAGATCTGCTGGGGGGGGGGGAATCCATGTCCCAATAGTGAGGTGAATACAGTCAGGACGTGGGAAAGGACCTTCTCAGCCTAATGACATGAGTGTTGGTGCCAGTCAGGCCTCCAAGGGTGCTACAAGTGAGCCTAAGAGGTAGGATTTGGGGGTTACATTTGATCATTAATGACATTAAACATGAATTTTGAAAGTGGCAAGATCATGGGTCTACATTACAATTTTGTAAATATTGAGCAGGATGGTGGCCAAAATGTTTAGTAAAGTTTTAATTATCATGTTTTTAAAAAATTGACAGAAAGTTTGTTTTGATTTGTAGTTGTTAACTTATCTTCTACATAGTCACCATCCAGATTCACAAATATTTCCCAGCATTTCTTGAGCCTCCAAATACCATTATTGTAGAAATCTGCAGATTGCGCCACTCTTCCACTTCATGAATGATGTCATTTGTGTTGTCAAATTGGTGACCCCACAATGGATTTTTCATTTTTGGGAAAAGAAAAAGTCACTTGGTGATGATGACACTGCCAAATTTCATCTATGTACGATAATAAGTTCTGGGTGATAATTATTATTTTATGATAACCCCTTGTACTTCTCCATCTTACACTTTAGTCACTTCTGACACAACCTGTAACAAAAATAAAGGACACAATGAGCTGATTTTCTCAACACCATGCTGACACTGACAAAATTTCATCAATATACCATAATAACTTCCAGGAGATAATTATTACTTTATGATACCGTCTCATATTGCACAATTTTATGACCAGTTTTATTGCAAGGAGCCTTAAACAGTAGTGTGTATGTGTGTAGTTATAGATATATATGTGTAGAGCAAGCATGTTGTAGTAGTTTAAGTGTTAGAGTAGGACTCTGGGAGATCAGGATTCAAATCCCCACTTGGCCATAGAAACCCACTGGGTGACTTTGAACAAGTCACATACTCTCAGCTGCAGAAGAAGGCAAGGGCAAACCCTCCCTGAACAACTTCTGCCAGAAAACCCTGTGATGGTGCCATCATAGGTCAGAAATGACCTGAAGGCATTCAACAACAAATTTATGTATAGCAAATTTTTGTAGATAGATACAGATAAGTGCACATTTGAGTGTGTGTTATTATGAGGGGGAAAACTAGTTTTTACATCAGTGCATTTTCCCAGAAACAACGGCAGCTTTAGTGACTGCTTCCTGCCTGTCATGTGCAAAATTCAGGGGGAAAAACAGAGAGTTCAAGTATTTTGTACAATCCTTATCCAGGCAGGTAACACAAATTCCAATGGAGTGAGATAATAACTATCCTAAACAAAGTATATAAAAGTCAAGAGAGTAAGCCATCTCTTCACTTTGCATGTCGGGATTCTATGTTTCATAATATCTGTTTTTGCTGTTCTGATTGCTGAGACAGATTAGGTGATTCAGAGGCAGAGAGAAGAAGCCCTCTTGCTCAAGAATTTACATAAGCCAGACAGTAGCAGAGTTGAAACAGCATCAGTAGGAAACTTTTCCTGGCCTCTCTGGCCACTTCCAACCATGGTTTCAGTGGCTAGGCTGACCAACAGCATGACTGTAGCTGTTACCTAAATAGGCAACACTAGCCTCCGAGAACAAGAATATTATTTTGTATGGAAAGATAAAATAAGACCACCTTGTTCTCATTTTTGCCTCTCTTTGGCTTATTATTATTATTATTATTATTATTATTATTATTATTATTATTATTTATATCCCACCCTCCTGAGCTAGTGAGTATTTTTTCTCTCTTGTATATTTTTAATCTGTGTCTTGGGAATGAAATAACTAATAAAGGAGGATGGGACAATTCAACATAGTGATGCGCAGAGAGAATTAGGATGACTGACCAGGCAATGGGATATCCCTGGGACAAAAGTTGTATCCTCACTGTTCCTTTCTGACAGGATTTAACTTCCAGGTTTGTGTTGCTAATAGTGCTACTGCTGAAAACAATGTCAACCCACAGTAAAATATTTATAATCCACAATGTTTGTTGATGCCAATTAAGGTAATGAGAAATGTTTATACCTTTCACATTTCTGTTCCCGCTTGTAGGTTATTCATGTGTGTTGAAGATATAAAGGTAAATGGTGTTCTTAATAAATACAAATATATAAACCTCTTATGCCATTCAACTTAATAGGAAACACATTTGACTAAACGATTCAAAGGCTCACACCATACTTCTAGAACAAATAAATATAGAGGTACCTCTTCAAATAAGAATTCATATTTTCTTTGTCATTGTTTAGATGCATTTTCCAAAAATCTAAATATTCACATCACATTTCTACTATCTACCCTTGCCTTTCAAGTCATTTCCAACTTATGGTGACTGCTAAGGCGAACCTATCATGGGGTTGTCTTGGCAAGGTTTGTTCAGAGGAACTTTGCCATTGCCTTCCACTGAGACTGAGAGTGTGTGACTTGCCCATGGTTATCCTGTGTGTTTCATAGCCAAGCTAGGAATCGAACCCTGGTCTCTAGAGTTGTAGTCAAACCACTATGCCACACTGGCTCTCTGCTCATATCTAAGCCCAATTCAAGATGATGGGATGTACCTTTAAATCTCTAATTGGGTCGCTCCATATACTTGAAAGAGTACTTCTTCCCATACTAGGCTGCCTGCATCTTAAGGTCTTCCACTGCAAGTCTATTCTAAGTGTCTTCTGTATCAAGGTATGCTGTACAATTATTGCTTTTTATTTTGGTTGTATTGTGTTACATTTTTTTTAAAAAAAAAACTTAGATTTTATACTGTCCTGGAATCTCATATAGTAAGGGCAGTAGAGGAGTATTTAAAATAGTAAAATCTTCAAATCTAGCCTAATTAGATTTACACCCCATACATTTATGTCTAAGATTTGAAATGAAATCAACAACGTGCTGTAAGACTTTAAATATAGTGATAAAAGTATAACATGGTACATTGTTGCTTCAAAAATGATGGGAAAAAGGTAATACATTCATGAAAACTGGCATATTTTTCTGTTTTTTTCCCTTTCTTTTTTTCCTCCTGTGTCTAGGATTTTTCCCATTCCTGGAAGGAAATTGAATTTGCCTATTTTTGGTGTTGAAGACTGTAGCTCAGTTTACAAAAATAAATAAATAAATAAATAAATAAATAAATAAATAAAATTATTTATGTAAAGTATTTTTGTATTGCCTTCCAGCCCACAAGGGTTCCCAAGGCAATGAACAAATAAAACAAATTAAAAGAATACAAAGAGAAAAACATTTTAATACATATTGAAGTACTCCTCAAAAACTCCTACAAGCAGTATAAAAGCAATGAAGCCTAGATAAAGTACTGGGAACTGGAAATGAATGTTCCTATAGTAAGAGGTCTGGCACAGGTCAAAGATGCTGGCTTCCAAAAAGAATGATATGGACACACTGGTTACCATATTATCCTTTTTTTTAAAAAAATGCAACTATAAATATGATACATGAATAGGAACCATATCTAACTGTGTGTGTGTAGGAACAGATAAGGGTGGGTAATTTTCTGAAGTCAATTTTTGAGCAAATATTTGGATAGCCATAGAAAATCATTCCTACTCATCCCTGTAACAATTTACAGATTATTCTTTAAAAAAATAACCTACCAGTGCATATACATTTGTGCATTTTTCTATGTTTCTTTTCCCAAATTGCTGCATTACTGTACATGTTTTAGAAATGTATGTACTTTTACTTTGTAAAAGGTGATGCTACATATATTTCAAAATGTGTATTTTTAAAAATACACTTGGCCCTCAGTATCCATAGATTCCTTATCCACAGATTCAATCATCCATGGTTGAATCCAAAAAGCAAACTTTAATTTTGCCATTTTTATGAGACACCATTTCACTATTCCACTATGTACTTAATGGAACTTGAGCATCCACAGATTTTGGTATCTATTGCGTGGTGGGTGGGTCCCAGAACCAAAGACCTGTATATACCAATTGGCCACTGTAAGTACATTTTTGTGCATTTTCTTTTAAAAAGAATCACCAAAGGAGTTTGAGCACTGATGGAAGATTATATAAGTATGATTGCATTCTGGTCTGTCACTTCATTCAAAAAGTACAAATTGCCTAACTATCCCATTCAGGTGGTAATAGAAACCACATTCCATACTGTAGGGATAGAAAACCTGCAGATCTGGGTGGCTGTAGCCCCCCAGCCACTTACCATTGGCCGTGCTGGGTAGGGCTGATGAAATTATAGACCAAAATGTCTTGAAGGACCAAAGATTTCTCATTCCTGGCTTAGAGGAAACAGTGAATAGGGCAGTTATATGTCATTTCTTTTGATCTGGAGAACTATTTTTTTCTTGCTATATTTTTTTCAGATGTAAATTATAGATGTGCACTATGTAGAGCAGGGGTAGGCAACCTTTCCCCTTTAAGGGCCGAGGGACTTCAGCTCCCAGAATCCCAGGAGCTATTGGCCAACATGGGACTATTGGCCAACATGGCTGAGGCTTCTGGGAGCTGAAGTCCCTCAGCCCTTAAAGGGGAAAGGTTGCCTACCCCTGATGTAGAGGGTGGTGCACATTAAATAATTGTGAATGATTATTAAGTGGGCACATGGTGAATGCATGGTGAATGTGAGTTAAGTTGAAAGTCAGACATAACTATCCATATGTCATAACATTGCATAGGCCTGTTTTGCTCCCCCCCCTCCCCATAAAGGGGTTTAGCTGTTCAGACTGTTCCTGCATTTATGGCTGTACCAATGAGACACAGTACATCAAGCACAAAATCACTGCTAGACTATATACTTCAAGGTAATGACTGCAGATTGTACTGTTTTTCTCAGCTATTTATCAGAAGAAGAGAAAGAATATGAAAAGGTAAGTATCCACATCAATAGCATTAGCTTTCAAAGCTTCATAAAAGATTTTAAAAAATGCCCAGATGGCTCTAAAATGGAAAAAGGAGACATCAGACTGGTGAAGCCATTAGTAACTAATTGCATTAAGATGAAATCTGGTCCTGATGCTAGCCATTGCATGCCCAGGGTGTAGGTCCACCACCTCTTTGATGAGATTCTTTAAATTGCTTTCAATTCCTGTATATATTACTTCAATCTAAATTCTCCTCATCATATGCATGACTGCATCTTTTTGCTAGTGAAGCACACCAATAATGTTGAAACTTCATAATACAGTCGGCCCTCCAAATTTGTGGCCTTGAGACTCATGGTTTCGATTATTCGTGAGGTCAAGGCCACTAATGCGGGCATTCCTCCTACCTTTCCCTGCCTGATCTCTCCTTGGGCAGCCCAGGGAGAGATTGGGGAGGCAAAGGCAGGAGGTGTCTTGGGCCCCCAAAGACCCTTCTGGATCCTCTCCCTGGGCTGCCCAAGAGAGGATCACGGAAGCAAAGGGTTTTGGCAGGGCCAAAGCACCTCTTGCCTTCTCTTCCCCAATCCTTTCCCTGGGGTGCCCAAGGAGAGGATCGGGGAGGAGAATGATCTCGAAGGGGCCAAGGCACCTCTTGCCTTCTCTTGGGCTGCCCAATGAGAGGAGCAGGGAGGTGAAGGGTCTCAGAGGGACCAAAGCACATCTTGCCTTCTCTTCCCCATCCTCTCCCTGGGCTACCCAAGGAGAGGATCAGGGAGGTGAAGGGTCTCAGAGGGGCCAAGGCACCTCTTAGCTTCTTTTCCCTGATCCTCTCACTGGGCTGCCCAATGAGAGGATCGGGGAGGAGAAGGTATGGGAGGATGGGAAGAAAAGAGTGTGCACCTGTGCTCCTCTTCTCCCACCCTCTCCTCCCTTTAACTGGCTTCTGAGTGAGAGGAAGGAGTTATTCATGA
Source organism: Phrynosoma blainvillii (assembly GCA_026167975.1). Classification (NCBI taxonomy): domain Eukaryota; kingdom Metazoa; phylum Chordata; class Lepidosauria; order Squamata; family Phrynosomatidae; genus Phrynosoma; species Phrynosoma blainvillii. Next base: position 116,598,598 of record JANUYF010000001.1, on the reverse strand, counting down.
TTTTTTCATATTTGCGGGGGTCTCATTCCCCTAACCCCGTGAATGTGGAGGGAGGACCATATAACAAATTGGTAATTAGAAAGCTGAAACCATGGACTTTTCCTTTGTGCTTCCTTTATACAACAGGTAAGAACATAAAGAAGGGTGTTGTTTTTTACATTTCTTGCTATTGAAGTGTTATTCACTGCTGGGTAAGAAGACAGACACAAGGCAAAACTGATAACCTGATGGCTCTAATAAGCATGGGATCATGTTGCTGAATCCTAACCTGGCTACAATTGATGAAATAGCACAGTTGGATGCCTAGTTTAAAAGAACTTCAGTAACAAGTCTTGTGATCCCATGGTCATGCCTGGAATTGGAAGGCTGTTAGCAGGACAACTTGGGGCTTATATGAAGTTAGGTGATGAACAGTTCTTTTTAAAATAAATGTGCACAGGATAACTAGATACATAATCTACCTTTGGTATAATTTTATTCCCCTATTGTATGTTTGTTATCTTAAAAAGTAAGATAAACAGAGTTATCTAAAAATATTTATACAATATGATTTAGCAGCTATGCTGCTTGCTCTCATGGAGGGAGAAAAAACACAGTTCCTGGGCATGTTGCATATTGTAAAAATACCTTCAGTAGAATTTCCTGACAAAGAGTTTGATATATTTAAGAAATGTGCTTCCAGTGTTTTAAATACTAAATTGTTCAATGAAGGTATTTGTTCATATATTCTGAAATAATATCTTCATGCAATATCTCCACCTTTCCACTATGTTCTTTAGTCATGCTGTACTAAAAAAACTGCATTATTCTATACCTATTTGTTACATGCTCCCTTACATTTATTTATGTGTAGATACCTACTCTGTATTACCAATATGCTTAAGTTTAGGAGTATGTCATCCATCCTTCTGGCAGGCAAAGGTCCATCTGTAATTAGCAACAACATTCTGCCTGGAAGAAAGGATGTCAAATATGCTTCAGTTCCAATACAAGGAACACATAAATCCATAGGATTCATTAGCCTCTGAGGCATCTGAAATTAATTGGCTATCACACTGGAAATGTGGATTATCTCTTGCTTTAAAGTAGCTGAAGCAACTTTAGAGTGATCCAATTATCCAAGATATTCAGATAAGTCCTAAACATGAAACAGAGCATATGGCCATCCCTGTGGGAGTTCTCTATGGCCCTTTGTATACAACCTCATCATCACTTCCAATATGACATGTGCCAATTTAAGTGAGATGCCATCTGTACTATATATCACAATATCATATTTTATATGAGGATATATCATTTTTACTATGTGAATGATAGCAGAGGCACAGTTTGTTGCTCACCTTTTATAAGTCACATTTGCCACCACCTGACACTACTGCACTTTCCCCCAGGGTCTGCTACCATAGTTAGTTTTCTGCTTACTGGAAAAAAAGAAGTGCAAGACTAAAGAAAACCCTACAACAAAGACCAGAATTGACTAATGGTATTTCCTCCTCTTTCTACATACTACAGTTGCCAAAACAGCTAGCCACAACAGCTGCTAATGGATTTAATAGGATAGCCCACTGGGCCTGAATACTGGAACATGCAGTGTCTTAAAATGAAAATTGTGTTAGTACCTCAGGAAAAACCTCTATGAATTTTCAGAGTTCCTTTATGGGGACTCTCCAAGGCATGGATATAATCTCTAATTCCTTGAACATTCCTGCTGTTTTAAAGAAATGTAAAAGTCTGTTTTGGAGCAAAGAAAACTCCAGTGACCTTTTCATGCAAAAAGGAAGCTTTCCATTTAGATAAGCTCTTAAAACCTGAAAAGGTTGTAGGAACTAAGGGGAATAAAAATAATGAATTCTTTGAGTGCACAGAGGAAGGAGGTTTTAAAAAGCCAACCTGTCTGAACCTCTCTCTGTGTGCTATGTGTGTTTACACTCAATAATATCCTTTTCACATATAAAGGTTTTGAGTATAACTTGTATTTAACAATGAAACAACTTGCCCCATTTTTTAGCACTAGATATTCACAATCTCTACAGGCACAAAGCTTTACTTTTTATTAACTGTCATCTACGAATACTAGAATAGCTTTACTGATAGGAAATCCAAGGTGTTGGTTTACATATACTTTTTCAACAGACAGAAATAAACTTTCTTTTCCATTGCTGTTCAGGGTGTCAAGAAGATGTCAAGGCCAGACAGTCTGGAGCAGGTCAGGAACAAGAAGTCAGGATAAGTGAGAATCAACATGATGTCTGGATCTAAGGGCAAACCAAATAGATATGAAAAAAAACAAAACCTAGAGTCAAGACAACCAAACATCAAGTATGTCTGAATTGAGATGGCTCACCAAAGACCTTGAGAAGCTTAAGGCACAACTGCAAATGGCATCTTCTACTTGTCAAGGCCAGGTTTTTATGCCTCAGAAGCACAGCATCCCACAAAAACTATTCCCACCCTGGCAGTAAAAAAAATATCATAAAGAAGTAAATAACTCACCATTTCCTGCCCTTTCATGATGTGCAAAACCTACTCTGCCTGGTGGAAGGGCTCATCCTAAGCATATGTAGAACTTGTTGTACAAGCAAAGAAACTCCTGTCAGGTTTCTCTGAGTCACCCTCCCTTCTCTTGCCTGAGCTGGATTCGACCCCTTGCTATCACCTTTTATCTAAAGAACTTACTGCCCCCACCCAATAATTGAGTCTTCTCACATTAGCAATGCACTGGGATGTTACCAGGAATTCCAATGGAACTTCCCTTGTCAACTATAAGGAAGAAATGGGCCAAGCTAAGGCACATGAAATGGAGTGCAAAAGAGGCAGAGCACTTTTAAAGAAAAAGGTTTTGTTCCAAGTAAGGAAATTCTTAGCAAAAGGATATCTTGTATGACCTCATCCTCCACACACAGATAGAAAATATAAGTTACAATGTAAAATCATTTCAGCCAAATCCAGAAAAGAATAAAAAAATATTCTAATGCAACTGGCTGGCACATTCTTCTAATCTTATTCACAAATCAGGTGGGATTTATAGTCCTTGATGTTCATGGGAGGACACACTGTCATGCTCTGCTTCCAGAATATTGACATGGACTCTGACTCAGGGACTGAAGCAGTGGACGTGCTGGGACCTGCGGCTGAACCAGAGGTTCCAGAGCCACTGCCCATTCAGATATGGAATACTACTTACCCCTACCTACCTATGCTGAGTGGAGACAACAAAGGGAAGGCTTGAGAAGATCTCAGACAATTTATAGGAAACAACATTTAATTAAGCAGCAATTGCATTGAGCTGCTGATCTGTAATTTCCCAGGCTTGCCCTCCAGGAGATTTAGCTGATCTGTCTGGCTCCCCATCATTTTTCTGAACTCTGTGATTGACATGGACTATGTTTCTTGACTCTGGATGCCATTTACCTGACTTGGACATGGCTGAACTCTGTTTGGGACTTTAGGCTTGTATTTAATAAAGTAAAGAAAGTGCTGAACTGTAAGCTACTCTATGACTGTGCTACTGGCTATCAGCTGTGTAGCAGTCATTGGCTGGTTGCCCAGATTGTGCTTGGGATACACACACCCCAAAGTTCACTACCACTACCACCATAAGAGGATTCTCTGGGAGGCCCTCTCTGAGGTGGATAGACCCCTTGAGACCACCTTTTGTATAAAGTAATTTGCTGCCATCACCAAATTATTGACTCCTCCTAGTAGCATCCCAGTGTGTTGCTGAAGTGGGAGGAATCAATCAGTGGCTGGTGGCAACAAGTTCTTTAGAGAAAAGGTGTACTCAAAGGGTCCCATCCAGCCCAGGAAGGAAAAGAAAGAGAGACCCAGAGAACCTTCACAGCTCCACTGTCAGGCAGCTGTCCCATGCTGCATCATGTCCCAGTGGAGTCAGTGGCCAGCTTAGGAAGTGTCAGTTAGGTACCTTATTCACCCAGAAGCTTTTGTAACAAAGCCCATCACATGGAAAAATGGTTGACCATTTGTGACACATTTTTTAGATGCTGAATGGTGTCGGTGAAGCTTGACATATGGAACTGTGGCCATGCATGTTTTTTTTTTCTCTGTACAAGGTTTATGTATTGCACAGAAAAATATTTTTATTTCATTGCAGGGTCAAGAGCAGGGCAGGCTGCTGGCAAAGGATCTCTTTAGAAGACATGGGGAAGGGTTCAAGATTGGGTGGAGTCTAGATGGATTGGGCCGGTAGAAAAGTTTCCTGAGAGTGATGATGGGCAATTTCATCTTGAATTGATTCAATAAGTTGTGCTATTTTTGAGGAGGGGGGGGGCAATGGATGGATTCCATACTATAGAAACCACTGCCATACTCCTGAAGGCATAAGTGGGAATGTGGTTCCGTTCTTCCTTCCAAATCTTCAAATTTTGCCTTTCCTTTTGCATCATCTCAACCTTATTTGGTGGTGATGCAATAATCTCTTCCCTACTCACAAAGACTGCTCCTGGGAACAACATGCTGCACTTTTCCAGAATTAAACTAGAACACTTTTGGGCTGCTGAAAATAGACAAGCTGGTTCTGTAGCAAAGCTCCCCCTCTCCTGTTTGTTTTAATGAAAAAATAAGTGAGGTGTACACTCTGACATCTTTCTTTAATGATAAGACCAACCCATTTGAAGGTTTTTCTCTAGCATGTCCTGAAGGTTATGGAAATGTTTCAGCTGAAGAAGTAGGAAAAACATGGTCGCTCCCAGGTTTTCCTGAATCAGGTGGAACCCCCGCTTTCAGCACAGCCCACTCCCGCAACAGGCTAAACACCTGCAGATGGTCTGTCCCATACAGTGTTAAGCTGTGCCACTTGATTATTTTTTGCATAACCCCCCCATGCATGCACACATCACACAAACATATTGCCTGTGACTGTCAGTTACCTCCCTTGTTCCACCCAGCTGCCATCCCAGTGTAACCAACCAGTTACATGAGCGATACACTGGCCGTATAGTGTTCCCAGTGACATATTGGTGTTCCCAGTGACATATTGGCAAAGCACAATCATGCCAGGGGCCCATATATGCCCCCTTGCCCCTTCATCCCATGGCCCCATGTTGGACTGTCTAGTTTGTGTTACTACATCCATTATATTATTGGTGACCTGACGTCTTTGTTGTAATTTCACTTCATTGAGTGTGTGATGGAGTGATGGGTCGATGGTGCAGCTGGCCACTTGTACAAAAGAAAGGGAAAAAAACATATGCCAAGCAATGGCACTGGCAGCTGCATCTCACAGGACCCAGGGTGCATGCTCCAGACAGCTTCCGTAAGCCACCTGGGCTTTCCTGCATTCCCACACTTGTGTTGTGCTGTTTATGTGCCAGTACAATAATATGTCCTTTCCATATTAAAGGGCATTATTTTGATCTGTTTTTTCAACCCAGAGCACAGCTTCATCCCAGTTTCACCTTGTTTTGGTCTTGTGCATAGTGTAAACAGCTGAGGCTTGAAACGGGGCAAAACTGTTATTATTTTTTTGTCTGCGCAGACAGCCCTCAAGGCATGATAACTCAGTCTAGATTACACCTCTTAGGCTCTACCACCATTCATCTTGAGGCTTTCAAAGGGAGTGCTTCTACCTTTTCTCAGTGAATTATTACTCCCTCTGTCTCTTCAGCAGACACTGTGAACTGAGAGAAACTCCATAAGGATCCTTGTTGTGGCCCAAAGATTTACAACTATCAGCCTTGGGTTTAGTATCAGGTATCTGTTCATGTTCAAGTTGGCAGCCACCAACTTAAGTGCCCCATTTTCCTCTATGTCATTGCTTGATGATGGACTATGACACTGTAGGGATGCACAAACCTGCACCTATCAAAGTATCACTTTTAGAGTGACTATTAAAGGAGTAAATTTCTTCTGATAAAGTAAAAGTAGAATAGAGAGGAATATTGATTTAAAAAAAAAAATAGAATTTGTGTGATACTTTTGGCCCTAGCATCCCCCAAACAGATCATTTTTTTTATTCTGCTGCAGAATAACTACTCATTAGATATATATGCCCCTTGTAGTTAATTGTTGATGTTTTTGTTGTCATTGTTCTATAGACTTTATGTATTATATTATAAAAACTCAATAAAATTTATAGAATTATAAATAGCAGTAGTAATTGCAAATATACTTCACCTAATGAAGTAAATTATGTTCCAGGGCATTGCCTCTTTGACAAAAAATTTAGTACCAGAGGCAGAAATAATAGGGGAAAATAGGGGTTGGTTCCTCAAGTACAAAAATTATTCAATTAATGTTGTATTCAAAACTAATGCTATACACAAGTGAAATAAAACAACCAGATCAAATAATTCTTGCATAAGTAAAAATATCTTGAACCTTCTAGAGGTCGCTTTGAGGATGACTTCTAATTTCATCTACTTTTCTTATGAGTTATATTGTAATCTCCTTCTAGCTGGGCGTCCCCTCTCTCATCTTCGCCCTTTAATTTCTGTCCAACATTCAGCCGCTCACATCATTACTTCCACTCGCTGTTTTGACCATGTTTCCCCTGTGCTATCTTCTCTTCTCCCCTTCTCCTTCCATATCCAATATAAGCTTTGATTGCTAACTTTCAAAGCCCTGCATGGGCTAGCCCCTCTTTACCTATCTGAACTTTTTTCTCCTTACATTCCCATACGTACCCTCCATTCTAGTACTCAAGGCCTGCTGTCCCAACCTAGGATCTGCACAGCTCCATCCTGGATTCGCCCCTTCTTGCTTGCCGCTCCTCACTCCTGGAACCTTCTTCCCCCTCAAACATGGGTCATTACTTCTCTGTCTACTTTTAAATCTGAGTTAAAGACCACCTTGTTTAGGGAGGCATTCCCAGGCACTGTCTGATATACATTTACTTTTTCTGTCATTTGGGTAGACAGTGGATGTTGCTAATTAATTGTGTAATTCTTTTTTGCTTTAATTGACTTTTATTATTTTACCTATTGTTTTGTATTTTAGACTGTACGCCTTTGGCAGGTTTTTATTCTATTTTTTGCTTGATTGTCTCTTTGTACAGCACTGCATACATTGACAGCGCTCTAGAAATAAACTATAATAATAATAATAATAATAATAATAATAATAATATGTTGGTGGCCAAATGTAAAGATCTATGCTTTTTTTTAGCATACTCAGGGTAGCTGGTGAAATAGGCTTATCTGCTGTTAGGAATTGGAGGCACTGCTTTGCGGTGGTTCCATTCCTTCCTCTCTGGCAGATCCCAGAGGGTGAGGCTCGGGGACAGTTGCTCTTCTAAAATAGAGCTTAATTGTGGCGTCCCTCAGGGCGCCATCCTGTCTCCGATGTTATTTAACATTTATATGAAGCTGCTGGGGGAGATCATTCGGAGGCATGGAGCACGGTGTCTTCAGTACGCTGACGACACCCAGATTTACTTCTCCATGACCTAATCATCGTCTCAGACCTCTGATGGCGTCTCTCCTCTCAATGACTGTCTTAGAGCGGTAATGGATTGGATGAGGAAAAACAAATTGAAGCTGAATCCAGACAAAACGGAGGTGCTCACGGTTACAGGTCCGAATCCAGGTTCGGGATTACAGCCCCCAGTCCTGGATGGGGTCACACTCTCCTCCAAGGACCATGTGCGCAGTCTGGGGGTACTCCTTGACTCGTCGCTTCACATGACCAATCAGGTGAATGCGACAGTCAGGAGTGCCTGTTATCAGCTTCGGCTGATACGCCAGCTGCGCCCATACCTGGACAGGAAGGACCTGGAAACTGTGGTGCACGCACTGGTAACCTCACGATTAGATTACTGCAATGCACTCTACATGGGGCTACCCTTGTGCCTAACTCGGAAACTTCAGTTGGTTCAAAATATGGCAGCCAGATTAATTACCGGTATATCTAGGAGGGAGCACATTTCTCCTGTGCTGAAATCCCTCCACTGGCTGCCAATCAGTTTCCGGGCACAGTACAAGGCATTGGTTTTGACCTTTAAAGCCCTACATGGCTTGGGTCCATCTTACCTTAGGGACCGCCTCTCCCCGTATGAGCCCCCCCGTGCCCTTCGTTCAGCGGGGAAAAATCTGCTCTCACAACCTAAAACGAAATTCAAGCAGACTTCCCTAAGGGCATTTTCAGTCGTTGCCCCTAAACTGTGGAATGGCCTGCCGGATCAGATACGCCTTATTACATCTCTTACCACTTTTAAGAAAGCAATTAAGACGGAGCTCTTCCGGCAGGCCTTCCCAGAATAACTCTGTACAGGGATATGCACAGCTGAGCCACTTATCTGGTCTCTCCACCGAGAGTGGCATTTTGTTTTATCTTTATTATTTATTTTAGTTATATGTCCGTTTTAACTCTATTATGTTTAATACTGTTTTAAGGGGGGAGGGTAGTGGGTGAAGGGCAAGAATGTGGATTTTAACTGTAATATTTTAATTGATGTACGCCGCCCCGATTGCCGAGCAGAGGGGCGGGTTACAAATAAAATTTATTATTATTATTATTATTATTATTATTATTACCCCTTTCACTCTGTTTTGCTTGTTCTTATAATGCTCAGTAAGGGATTATTCTGTAGGCAGCTGTTATTTACCTTGTCTGTTCAGGCAGATACATGTAGCTGCAGAAGAATCCCATTCTTTCCTAGGTAAAACTTTATTGTATTTAATGAAGATACACTGTGACAACCTAGCACTGAAAGTGTGTCTCTCCAGTCATGCTTCATCCTCCTCCCAATGTACATGCTGCTAAAAAAAAAAAAAAATCCAGTTAGATAGAGGATGAAGAAGAAATGGAAGAGAGTGGGTGGGATGGTGGTCTTTAAAAAAAGTTTGTAAAAAGAAACTTCTTCACGAGAGACTTTGTGTGGAGAGACCACAGGCAGATTAGAATGCTGGCAACAGCCAATGAAAGCTAAGCCAGGAAAAGGTGAGGCTGCTGTACCGTACACAAGTGGTGAGGGTGGCAAAGCCCTAAAGGGAAACCATGGAATCTCTCATGGAAATGAGTACAATATACACAAAACAAACAGTCAAAGAGGGGACATAGGGTTAAGGGGAGGTGAAGGAAGGCCTGATTGTACCTTGCTGGCATCTGCATGGGCACACCTCTGCTCTGATGCCCTGTCCTGGTGAAGCGCTGCACCTGCAAAGGTGCACAGGGATGGTGGTGGGGACAGTAAAAAAAAAAGAAGAAGAAGAAGAAGAAGAAGAGCCCAGCAGTGCAGCTTGAAGCCATGCTGTGTGGCCATGACATGCACACTCCAGCCACCTTGGGAGCCAGTGGTGTGGTTGGTGGGGTTTCAATGTGGCTTCAGAAAAGGCAGCTTCAAGCCAACTTTTTCCTGCCCATCTGTTTTTCCCCAGATACCTGAGATAGGGATGAGGAAAGTTCTTAATTAAATTGTTGTGGTAATGTCCTGTAGGCGATATAGTGCTTGGTGACTAGTGAAGTCACAGAAAACCACAAGGGTTAAAAGGTACAGAAGATAGATCAAGGTTCTGTGAGAACTTAGGGCATGGGCATGTGCCATTATTCACAGCGCGCACCCTGAATACTTCCTCCCAGTGCAGCGTTTTCATGCGCTGCGTCAGAAGAGAAATGGAAGAGCCACGTGTTCTCTCTTTCAGCGCCCTTTCTGCGGCTTGAGAAAGGAGCACTATTTTGGCACTCCTTTCCCAGGCGCTAAAAGGGTGGATTGGGGCCGAGGCGTGGGGCAGCCTCGGCCCCAATCCTCCGCTTCCCAGGGTGGCCCACAGCTTCCTAGGGTGACCCCCTTAAACTGTAAAGGAACATTTATGAGGCTATAAATAAACAAACTAAAGCAAAAAGAAACTGTTAAACCATGTAACTACTAAAGAATTTATACACTGTATCCATCTTGAATGCCACCCACTGAGAAAGGTACTGTATTCAACTAGATTTATAAATAAAGTCCTTTTGCTTTTTCAACAAGCAGTTGTCTGAAGTGCTTAAAGAAGTATATTCAAAATGCTACCAATAGAGAGAAATGTCTTTTAGGTTTGCGACACATCAGATAGTGGGTATGTGGTTACCAACGAGTAATTGGTGCCAAACTCAGGGGGGGGGGTTGAAGACCAGGGGCTGGCATCTAGGGAGAGTTCTAGTGTAGGTGGCACTAGAAGTCAGAACTGAGTGCTGCATCACAAATTAGGCAGCAGACTGGTGGGATAGTTGCCATCCCGTGACATATTGTTGGCATAGGTGGGATCAAATAGACCCATTGGGCTGCCATCTGAGAAAGTAGTTAGGTGAGTGAGTCTCACCTTCACACTTAGTTATACTGTGTTATGTTAATCTTGGGCTTGTCTACACTGGTGAAAAATGCCTCTCCCAACCCCAAAGCCAGTGCAGGCAGTCTTCACAGTGTATGGCTACTTCCAGGGAGGATCTTTTTTTTTTATTTTTTATTTTTTATTTTTATTTTTATTTTTTTGCCCTTATCCCAATTTTGTCCCAAACAAGCAAAGTCAGGGGAAACTCCAGTGTTTTTTGGGAACCCCCAGAGTGATCTCAGATTCATTGTGCATTTGAATAGCTGGATTGTGTCCTGTTTGGAGCAGCACAGGGTAAGAGGATGGTTGTTTTCAGAGCCATCACCACTTCCTCATAGGCAAGAGCTTCGTATAAAAACCTGCTCAATGCGCGGTAGCTTCTGCTGAAGTCAGAATGGGGAGAGTGACTTCCTTCTTCTTCATCACATGGTAGGGCACCCCATTCCACAAAAATGATGGCAATGGCCAGGCTCTCATATGGAACTGCTTGGATGGTGAGGCTGCAGTGGCAGTGGGAGATGGTCTAGTGGGACTGCTGCAGTGGTGGCTTAGCTGCTCTGTGTGCACAATGACGTGATGTCACACCAGATTTGGTCCATGCAAGTACTTGACATCATGGTTGGTCTGGGGTCAGTCTGAGATATAATGGTCTGCTTTGGTCATCAATTAAGTCACTGGAGTAGATGTGGCCCATGATATATAAATATACTACAGTAATAGAAAGAAGCTTTGAGAAACAAATTTAGGGGTGGGCTTAATTATCAAGGGACCAAGATGCTTCTTGTATGATGCTGAAAATGGGGTAAAGAGGGTACACAAGCCTCTTGATAGAGGGAATCAATTGATTTCCTTAATTGACACTAACGGCCTTTGCAGACTGCCAGAAATAGTGCACATTAAATTGAGGCACTGCCCTGGCTCAGTGCTAGGGAGTCATGGGAATTGTATTTTTTTCTGGGACATTGAGCCTTCTCTGTCAGAGAGCTCTGGTGCCACAATAAATTACAGTTCCCATGATTCCCTAGCACTGAGCCAGGACAGTGCCTCAATTTAATGTGCACTATTTCTGGCAGTCTGCAAAGGCCCTAAGAAGACCATTGTCTGTAACTCTCAAGCTAATTTTGAATGGTAGAAGAGCATGGAGTAGAGCATCTCCTGAAGATCCTAATGGGTGGGTGGTATTATATAGGAGTAGCTATCATTTTAAATTATCAGGATCCACCTACACTTTGAATTGGGTCTGGAGATGAATCAGGAGTTAGAGAAGATCAAATGAGACTTGTGCAATATAGCAAATAATTGTCAAAGAAAACCCTTGCAACAGGATTTTATATCACTAGAAATGTCAAAGGATTCTTGAAAGGTAGCTAAACATATAGTATGTAGCTCTGGATGTAAGCAAAGCATGCATGGTATGTTTTCAGAGACATCACCACTTCCTCATAGGCAAGAGCTTTATATAAAAGCCTGCCTGACGTGCTGTAGCTTCAGCCAGACATTTTTGCCTTATTTGAAATGAATGACTTTATTGCTTGGTGTTTTGAAACAATGCAAGCCTGCTGGGCTGCAGCCAGGAGGCGGGATGAAGGCGGGGGGGATTATAACATACTAAATCGCCATCGAATCGCTAGCCTCCATCAGCCCTGGTCCCAGCCAGGCTCAGACGGCACTTTTTAGAAGCTGGAAAGTGTTCTGGTTTCTAAAAAGCGCCGGCTGAGCCCAGCTTGGAGTTGGGCTGATGGCAGCTAGTGATTCGGCAGCAATTTAGCACGTGATAATCCCCGCCTCCGTCCTGCCTCCTGGCTGCAGCCTGGGAGGCTTGAGGCATTTTAAAACACCAAGCGATAAAGTCAGAATTCTCAGTACATTATAGGATTTAAGGCATTGCTGTTGAAATATCAAACAGAAATATAAAATGGTGGCAATATAGTCTGAAATAATTCTAACAACACAATAAATTTACAGAAACCAACTATGTCAGTTATTATTTTTTACAACATAGGCTAAAACATAGTTAGTTAAAGATGCTGGCATTTTAAAGAGCTCTTACATGGCAGATTAAGATCAATGAAGATCAATGTACTGTTTCTGAAAACTATGTATAATGAAAAATAACAAAATAGGTTGCAAAATCTTTGTTTACAAGTGGTAATTTATACTCCTTGGGAATATATGATCCTTCCTGTATGTATCTATCTGATTACCCAGATGCTTTTGACCTAGACCTTAATACATTGGATTTTGTTGGTATTGTGAAAAGGCAGAGATTTTGATCTTCAGTATGAGGAGGGATTATGCAAATGGAACAGAATTTTAAAAAATCTAGGAAGGCTTTTTGAACATTTCTGTTAGCAGGAATTGTGAACTCTGGAACACATACACTGTATTATAGAATACAGTTGGCTGTCTTTTCTGACTGGACAGTTAATGAGCTTTGGATTGAGTGCATTCAACTCTGCCTGTTTTGCAATACTATTTAGATCTAAGGTCCCATTTAGTAGGTTTAAAGAGGGTTAAAGTACTCAAATGTTAGTATGGTAGTTCTATTGGAAACAATAGGGAAGGAGGCATCATGCTCCTCCACTGACTGTTAAAAAAGAAAAAAGGGGCTTTCATTCTGTCCCATATAATAAGTAAAATATAGAAAGACTTCTTACATTGCTGTTCGCTAGAAAACATGTTTTATGTCTGCACGTGGAAGGGCTATACTGTGGTGATGATTGCAGTGCAGAAAAGAGGTCTGTTGCCTGCCAGCTTCCTTGCTGCTCTTCACCTCTGCTGGTGGACATCTGTCTGCTTCAGACACCTGCACTCCCTGCAAAACCAAGCCCCAGGTACTCAGCCAGCTCCTGCTAATAAGCCAGAGGACCACCCATCCCCTTCACAAGGGAATAAAAAGTGGGTGTCTGCTGTGGCAGCCCAGTCAACTCTATGGAGCCACTCTTTGGGAGACCAGTTTGGGGTTGGAGAAAGTGCAAGAGCCAATCCGTTTGTTTGGGAGGGGGGAGGAGGAGGAATGCATTGGTCTTTTGTAACTTTTAAATGCCTGACTGCTGACAAAAGAAAATGTGTTATACACATTTCAGGGAAGCAGTGAAGGGAATAGCCATTATGACAATGAAGGGCAGAGGTAGACATGGCATGGAGAGACAGTCTCATTATCTTAATAGAAGGGAGAGCTACAGAGAGCCACAACTACCCCCATTTTAAATAGTCTGGATAGTCTTGGCAATAAACTCCCTGGGTTAAAAGTGCTGCTGCTAAATGACAGGTTGATGAATGAGAAAATTTCCTTAATCCAGGACTTCATTCTAGATGTGCATGCAAACCTGGCTTGTATTATGGAGACTTGGCTGGATGAAGCTGGAGGGGTTATTCTCTCCACCTTTATCCACCCGAGTTCTCTATACAAAAACAAGTGAGGCAGAGAGGCAGTGGTCTATCAAGATGCCACTCCCCTCATCAATGCCCTCTCTCACAGATTGCTGGGTCTGTGTTATTTTAAAAGTGGGTGGCTTTTACAGAATAGATTCTGTTGGTGTATGTCAGAATCCATAGGTATGGTTCTGTCATGATTGGTGTGGTTTATTGGAAAGGAAGTATGTATCAAATATTGAAGTATATTTAATACTGAATGATATGTATGAATCATGTATGGGCCCTGTATATGGGAAGCAGCAGAGTGGGCAAATGGCAGGGGAGGCAAATGGTAAGCAGAGTGAAGGGGTTTATGGTTTTATGACTCTAGCCTTCTTGCAACAATTCTGGTATGTAGAGGAAGAAAGGGCTCTTCAAATTTGCTTTGAATGGCATCAAAGGCTGGGAGCCAACAGCTGGGGGTGGTGGTGAATAGTTTGAGCTCTAATGCTATGGTATGGGAAAGGGCCCCCTCAGTTTTGGCAAAAACACTCTACTGATGATTTCTGTCCTGATGGCTGGAATAAAAGTCTTTTGTTTTCTATCACACTAAGATGTTTTCCTGGTTATTGGGAACTGAGTCCACAGGTTCTGACAGTGTGCCACCCACATGCTTCTCAACAGGTTCCCTTTCTGAGCTAGGTGAGTTGGTCATGGTGATGGTGTTGGAGTCCCCTCAGCTTGTTGTACTGTGGGACATGCAGAGACTGTTCTGTCAGGAGCATCTCAGGACTTCATGTTCACCATGACAACCGTGGGGATGTCCCAAGTAAATCTGGGACCACCCATGCTGCAGGACACACTGGACCTGGTTTTCAGTTCTGGGCATGATGACAGTGATCTGGATGTTGGGGAACTTTCTGTAGTTCTGTTGTCATGGATTGATCACTACCTGGTGAGGTTTAGACTCACAGGGACTCAGAGTCTCTATAGGGGTGGAGGGCCAATTAAGGTGGTCCACCCCAGGAAACCTTTGGATCTGGATGAATTCCTGACTCCTCTTGGGGAGTTTCCTGTTGCCATGGATGATCTCTGAAATGGGGAAATAGCCAGGGTGGTGGGCATGATTGCCCCAAGCATCTCCTCCCATGAAACAGATTACTAGGGAACTTGCAGTGATGAAACAAGTGAGGCACAGACTAGAGTCATGATGGTGGAAAACTTGGAGTAAGTCTGACTGAATACTGGCTATAGCTCTTTGGAAGGCCTGTACCGTGGTGATGGTGGCAGTGAAGAAATTATACTTCTCTGCCACAATTGCCACTGCACAGCTGTCTCAAGTGGTCAGGGGCCTTTTACATTCCAGCTCATAGGAAGGAAACAAATACCACTTGACTGCTGTCTGTGAAGAACTGGGCAAAACACATTGCAGACAAAATCACTCAGATTAATTTCTGACTTGGATGTTGCAGTTGAGAGTAGTTTAGTGGGTATAATCATGGTGCCTTCTTGTTCAGTGTTATTTGGTACATTTCAGTTTGTGATACCTGAGGATGTGGACAGGATCCTTGGAAAAGTGAGCACCCTTCCTGATTGTTGAAAGGGGAACAGATTGGATAAGAGGAGTATGAATGCCTCGGTACAGCAAGACAGGTTTTCATCTTGTCTGAAAGAGGCTGTCATGAGGCCATTATGGGGCCAGGGGTGGGGGGGCAATCCTCCCTGGATTGCAAAATACTGCAAAATGCCAATATCTCTTTTTTCAGGTAAAGTACTCCAGGCGTTCCTGCATGGAATGGATTATCTAGATTTTAATATGGCTTCTGGCCTGGCTATGGGACAGAGACAGCTTTGGTTGCCTGGTAGATGACCTATGTAGGGAATTGGACAGGGTGTGTGGGTCCCAGTTCATTCTGCTGGACCTCTCAGTGGCTTTCAATAACATTGACCACAGTATCCTTCGGGGTTACCTCTCTGATCAGGGGCACTGTTTTACAGTATCTCCAGTCTTTCTTGGAGGGGTGGACTCAGAAGGTGGTGCTTGACACAGTGGCTACTATCCTGTAGGGTTTCCTAGGGTTCAGTTCTGTCCCCCATGCTGTTTAATATTTACAGGAAACCATCCAGAGTTTTGAGGTTCAGTGTCACCAGTATGCTAATGACATACAATATTATCTCTTCTTTCTATCTGATTCCAAGGAAGCTGTTTCTGTACTAAACCAGTGTCTGATGTGAGTGATAGACTGGATGAGGGTTAACAAACTGAAGCTTAATCCAGACAAGGCAAAAGTTTTCTTGGTCAGTCATAAGAAGACTGGGGAATAGGGATTCAGCCTCTGCAGGATGGGTCACACTTCCCTTGAAACATCAGGTTTGCAACTTGGGTGCACTCCTGGGCTCACATGTGAGCCTGGGTGCCCAGGTTTCAGCCATGTCCAGAAGTGCACTTGTACAGTTAAAGCTTGTGCTCCAGCTGCACCCATTTCTTGAAATATCAAATCTGGACATGGTGACATATGCCTTGATTACATCCTGTTTGGACTACTATAACGCACTCTAGCTGAAGCTGCCTTGGAAACTTCAGCAGGTTCAAAATGCTGCTGTCAGGCTGATGATTGGGACTGGGTACAGGGATATGTGACCTCCCTGTGGAAAGAACTACATTGATGTCTGATCCATTTTCAGACAGAATTCAAAGTGTTACTTTTGACCTTTAAAGCTTTGTTTGGCTTAGGTTGAAACTATTTGAAAGATGGTATCTCCTTACATACACCAGCACATGTCTTAAGATTGCACGGGAGGGCTTTCTCCCTGTCCTACCACTTTCACAGATATGGTTGGTGAGGACTCAAGAGAGTCTCTTTGATGGCTGCTCTAAGGCTGTGTACTCTCTTCCATGGTGGCTCTCTTTCTGCCAGCAGGTGAAGACATTTTTATTCAAGAAAGCATTTGGTGACAACAGATAGAGCTTTTAATGAGGATGGGACATAGTGGGTGTATTATTATTATTATTATTATTATTATTATTATTTCATCATGTTTTAAATCCCTTATAATGCTGTTTTAACTTGTGTTTTTAATATGTTCGAATTAATTAGTTTAATAGCATTTTAACATTTTTATACTGAGAGTTTTTCATTCTATTGTGTTTTTAAGGAGCTGTGCACTGCCTTGGGTACTGTGCTGGGAGAAAGGCAGACTATAAATTAAGTAAATCAATCAATCATTTTTTATTTATTTTTTTACTCTATGATACCTCTTCTGTAAAGTACAGGTTCTTTGGGGCGGGACATGTGTGTGTGTTTATAAAATATAATATTAATGTTTCATCCATAGTTACTTATAGTCTGTTTGTGAAGGCCTTTTGGCCTCCTATTAATGGCAGGGAGGCAACTAAAACTGATTTTTCCATCTGGAAACCCACTCCACTGTGTTCTGCTGGATAGCATAGCCATCTAGATTTTTAAAGAGTTATAGGAAAGGAGGGAGTGTTGTTGGGGGGAAAGCCTTCTCCAAACAATAGCTCAGCACTGGATGCAGCCTTTGGTGTTATTTTCTTCCTTGGTTTTTCCTTTAATTTTACATTTATGTGATATTAATCACTGAAGCTTCAAAGAAAATACTGCCTAACCTTTCAGTGCTTATTTGTTCACCTACACTTTACAGCAGTTAACACTAATCTCTATTTGTCACACATCTAGGAAAGCTTTCTCCGATAGGATCCACTGCAGGTAGGGGAATCAGAACAAATTCTCATCAATTTCTAAGCAGAGAAACATTGTTTTCTTTGTGCCTTTCGAGAAAGCAGTTAGAAAGCTTCTGAGGGAATGGCCTTTTAAAGGTTCTTACTTTGTAGTGAAGTGGAATCTGCAATAAAGGAAATGGGGAAAAGTAAATCACCGGGAACAGATGATATCCCAATTGAACTGCTACAGTACCTACAGACAGATGCAACTTTAGTGCTAAATGAAATATGCCAACAAATATGGGAAACAAAGCAGTGGCCAACAGACTGGAAATACTTTATATACATACCAATTCACAATAAAGGAGATACAAAAGACTGCAGCAACTATAGGACAATAGCACCAATCTCACATGCAAGCAAAATAATGTTCAAAATTCTGCAGCATAGACTCCAACCATACATGGAGAGAGAAACTTCAGAGGTGCAAGCAGGATTCAGGAAAGGAAGGAGCACCAGGGACCACACTGGAAACATATGATAGCTAATAGAGCACACCAAAGAATTCCAAAAAGAATCAGTATGTGTTTCATAGACTACAGCAAATCAATTGATTGTATAGATCACAAAAAATGGAATGCACTCAAAGGACGTTATCACATGGGGTCTAAAGCAGACAGAACCCCGTCCCATCCCCGTCCCATTGCGGTTCCTTTGCCCCTGTGTTCACATGATGTTGCACAGAACCCCGCTCATCCCCGTCCCATCCCCGTCCCATTGCGGATCCTTTGCCCCTGTGTTCACACGACATCACAGAGAACCCCCTTCCCATCCCCCTCCCATCCCCATCCCATTGCGGCATCATCCCCGTTCTTTTGCATGCCGGTTTCATTGGGAATTACATTTGCGCGATCAGAAGCATATCGGAATGATGCTGCTTTCATTCATTCAGGAATGATGCTAGTTGCTAGAGACCCGCGTGTGAAAACGTCCAAAGAATTGGGGGCGTCAGTACATCTGATAGTCCTAATGATGAATCTGTACTAAGGACAAGAGGCCACTGTCAAAACAGAATTTGGGGGAACAGAGTGGTTCCCAATAGG
Organism: Phrynosoma blainvillii; assembly: GCA_026167975.1. Classification (NCBI taxonomy): domain Eukaryota; kingdom Metazoa; phylum Chordata; class Lepidosauria; order Squamata; family Phrynosomatidae; genus Phrynosoma; species Phrynosoma blainvillii. The sequence goes on along the minus strand of JANUYF010000001.1, from coordinate 116,580,191 downwards.
CAAAAGGGTCAGGCAAGGCTGCATCCTATCACCCTACTTTAACTTATATGCTGAAAACATCATAAGAAAAGCAGAATTAGAAACAGAAAAAGAAGTAGTTAAGATGGGAAGGAGCAACGCTAACAACCTAAAATATGTGGACAAAACCATAATATTAGCAGAAGACATTCAGGAATTGGAACAGTTAATAAAGAAGGTCAAAGATGAAAGTGCAAAAGCGGGTCTGATGCTGAACATAAAGAAAACCAAAATAATGATCACAGAAGAAATACACAAATTCAATCTAGACAATGAGAAAATTGAAATAGTTAAAGAATTCCCATATCTAGGATCAAATATTGACCATAATGGAGAGTGCAGTCAAGAAATAAGAAAAAGACTAGGAATGGGAAGGGCAGCTATGAAAGAACTGGAAAAGATACTGAAGAGCAAAGACATACAAATAAGCACTAAAGTCAGAATCGTTCAGGCCGTTGTATTCCGAATTACCATGTATGGATGTGAGAGTTGGACAGTGAAGGAAGCAGACAGAAAGAAAATCAACTCATTTGAAATGTGGTGATGGAGAAGAGTACTTAGGATACCATGGACAGCCAAGAAGACAAAAAAAAAAGGGGGGGGATTCTTAAACAGATCAGACCAGGGCTCTCCAAAGATGATCAAGTTGAGACTATTGTACTTTGGCTACATAATGAGAAGGCATGGATCACTAGAAAAAATAATAATGCTAGGAAAGGTAGAGGGTAGAAGAAAGAGAGGAAGACCACAAACCAGCTGGATAGACTCGATTAGGGGGATTATGGGCAAGGGCTTGTAGGATCTGGGTAGGCAGTGGAAGATAGGGATTCTTGGAGATGTCTCATCCACAGGATCATCATAAGTTGGAACTGACTCAAGGGCAGTTAACAACAAACAACAAAACCTTTGTAGGAACAAAACCTGCATTTTGATTATAAATGTTAGGGTGTTTGTTCTTCTTTGGGTATCTTAAAACTACTGTACAAGAAACAAAGGATGCATTTGCTTTTAGACAGGTATTTCTACTTTTTTGTGTGCTGTGGAGCATTTAAGCATTTATCTCCCACATTTTAGATTAGTGTTTGAAATCAGTCTACTAGTTTTGAGTTCTTAGATTAGGTATTCAGAACCTGATATGAGATTGCAGTAATGTTTCTATACCACCCATTACATTGCTCAACAGTCTCTCTACTAGGCGCCTGAAAATCTCTCAGTCTTGGTTTAGTATGACTACTTGAACCCTGCATTTTTCTTCCCATATTTGTTATGTTGCACTGATTTCTTTTTCATGGAAATCCATGCATATTTTGAAAGATTCTTCATATGGTGAGCATTTATTTTTGAACACTTTATTTGTTTTAAGTATACAATATTCTCCCATTGATTAAATTATGCATGTGTTTTTTTTTTAAAAAAAATGTGTACATTTTTAGTTGTTCATATTTTAAAATATGTGTATTCTTTTATCTGTGATTAAGTCAGTAGCTTTCCAATGAATGAATTCTGGTGAGGTGCATTTCATCTTTCATTCAGTCTTGAGTGGTTTGAAAAGGGCTACTTTACTCAAGATGGTCAAATCCAACAAATCTCTCTCCCTATTCCATCCCCAAGCACATGGAGGTGGGTGCTGGGTAGTGATGAAGATTCCAAAGATGATGACATTGGGGAAATGACTATACTTTGTCTGGACAATCAGATGTTGTTGGACTCTAGTTCCCAGCATTCCTATCCACCATTGGTGGTGTTGGCTAAGACTGCTAGGAATTGCAATCATATGGCATATGAAAGACCACATTTCTATCCCTGATATAAATAAAAGTTCCTTTATTCATTTATATAAAATAAAACAGACAGTGGTTTAATACAGCAAATATTTAATCATTCAGAAGATGTGTAGATTAAACAATGTTTAGAATTCACCTGTCTGTGCTAATAAAATCTTTATAGCTGGTGGTCATTGACCTGAACTACATCCTAACCCTCTGTATAAGCCAGCAAAGACAAAAATTGACAAAAGTCATATAGTCAGCTGGTTTAAATGTTTTCTGAGCAGACCAGAGAGGATCTCTCTTTTCCTTGGTATAGAGGCAACAACAGGGCACCCAATTAGTGGCAACTGAGCTAAATGCTGTACTAATATGCTCCATGTTATTCAGTTTATTTACAGCAGAAAAAAATAGATGGCATGCCAGCACTGTTGGAGGACTGTATTTTCTGATTATATATATAGAGAGAGAGAGAGTAAGAGAGAGAGAATGGCAGAATGTGTATGATAAAATTTTAGCACATTTCTGAAATATTTGTTCCTGTCCATATCTAGACCTAGTTTAAAATAACAGTTTACATTTTTTTTCAAGTCTGAAGAAGCTTAGAACAAAATCAACTGAAAAGTAGGGAGTGCTCTCCTTTTAGTCCATTCTGTATGGCATCAGCTTCAATTTCTCTATAAGCCCAAATAATCTGTTCCTCAGAAGGTTATAGCACAAGCTTGTTATAAGTGTTAAGAATACACAAAGGGTTACACCCAGGGGCAAATTAATGTATGTAAGATTTTTTTTTTAAATGATGGATAGTATAATAAAACTGAATCAGTTGCAATTTTTGAATCCTAGGAGATGGGATGCCACCATTAATAAGGAAAAATAACCAAGATATTAAAGCTTCATGTATCCCAGTAGATAGTAACATCACCATTAATGTGAAAAAAACTGCCTACCACTGGCAGAATAACCCATCTTCCAAGATGCAAGATGTTAAAGTGTTGTGATTTATACAAAGCAAATCAGGAAAATCCAGTGTAGAATACCTTTCCTATGTTAATTCAACTTGTGGCTGCAATTCGGACTTCCTATCCTTTCTATTAGAAAGATTACATACCAGATAAGATAAGCACTTGAAACTGAAGCTTGACATTGTAAAATGGCTGTTGCCATTTCAAGCAGACCAGTATCATTTCAAGGATCAAAGAGAATTTCCTAAAATCGTAGATAAGTACTCTAGTGGAAAAGGAAAATATTTTCTACTTTTACAGCATCATAAACCCTGCGTCCTGTGCTCTTTTACATGCTATTCCTATGTGGCTATTTCCATGTAGTTCCACATAGCTTGCAGAATCCTGATGAGAGGATTCTTTGCATGCTTTGACTTTCTAGTCACTGCTGGGAACATTCGACATTCTGTTCCCTGTAGGGAGTCAATGTTACTAACCACAGCCTTGGGGAAGCTACTCAGCAGCCATTTCAGCTAAAGTGTGAAACCTGCTAACCCTTCCCTGCTAATCCCTACATGATGTCCTTTTTGATATTATTAAGTGAGCTGTGGAGAACCTACAGTATACTTGTATCCCTGAGGAACCTGTTTAAGAATAATAAAAAGTGACTGAAGAAATATGGAGTTTCTCAAGTGCATTAAAAATGTTTCCAGCCTGAAACTGCTATAGGAATAAATTTGCATGTCTAAGATGATGGAAACCAAGTACTAGGGTTTGGGGTGAAATATAGGGTTGCCATAATTCTCTTCCACAAAACTGGAACAAAATGTAGGAAACACTGTAGGACAAAATGTGGGACAAAATGTAGGACATTAAAGAAAAATGGAAGACACAACCAACTAAAAGCCAACAAAAGTGTAGGAAAGGCAGTGGCAGCCTTAAAAAAAACAAACCCAGCACCCCAGTGAGTCCACAGGCCCCCGGGCCTCAGCCAGGTCTGCCTGTCTGCACTGGCAAAAGCATGGGGAAGGTGGCAGGCAGTGGCTTTCAACCCCCCTGCCCCTAAGACCACCAGGCCACCCCCAGGCAGCCCCAGCCAGGCCTGCCTGCCTGCCCGCCCACTCCTGGCAAAAGTGCGGGGAAGGCAGCGGGTGCCAACCTTCAACACCCCCTGGCCCCCAAGACCACCCCAGGCTACCCCTGGGTGGCCCCAGCCAGGCCTACCTGCCTGTCTGTCTGCCTGTCTGCCAATGCTACCTCAGTTAATGGGCCAGGCCTCTGGCTCTCTCTAGGTCTCCTCCATGGGCGGTGCCACTTCCTATTCTTTCTCCCACCAATTTACCAGGGCACATTTTGTCAATCTCTAGTAAATTTGGCTGTCAGGTCTGCCAAAATTTAGAATGATCCTATTTTATTCTTAAAATGAAGAAGGTTAGACTTAGCCTATGATTACCCAACCACTGATCACATACCATCCAATATTTCACAACTGAAAACCAGGTCCCACGTGAACCGCATCCCGCGGCGCCTGATCGCTAAATCCCCTTTGGAGCCTTCGTATTCATTGCGCTATGGCCGCCAGGGCGAAATTCAGTTCGTTTCGGTATAGAACTGAATTTATTCTCACTTCGGTTACTTTTCTGTTACTTTTCGCTTCGTGGCCAGCGTTTGATAAGGCCCTAAGTGTAGCATGTACAATCTTCTATTTGCTGATTAATTGAGAGTCAATGTAGACATTATATTAAAGATGCATTTACATCTGCTCCTCTCCCATTTTTTTTCTAGAATAATCATTTGGACCTCTAACACATTCCAAAGTATTGGAAAGTTTTTACCATTGCCTGCATTGTGAACTCAATTCAAATCAGTATGAGCACACTTACATTTTTTTTATTGAAAAATATAATCCCAGTAGAGCAAATGTTGATTTTTAAAAGCAGTGTCCACACTGATTCTGATTAAGGAGCTTATCACATTATCTTTTAAAGCAAGACCACTCCAAAGGGATGCAGCTGGGATGCTGGATGGAGGAAGGAATTATCACACTGTAATTCACCACCGATTCTGCCAGGCGATGGCATACGGGTCCAAGCCATGCTCAGCCAGCCCTTTTTCGAAAACAGAAAGCTCCCAACTTTGAAAATGGGCTGGCTGAGTGCGGCTTGGACCTGGGATGCAATTGCCTGGTGGACTCAGTGGCGAATTACAGTGCGATAATTCCCACCTCCATCCAGCATACTGGCTGCATCCCGTTGGGGTGATGTCGATTTAAAAGGTAATGCGATAAGCTCCTAAGTCAACATTGGAGCTTTTCTTCTTCCAGGTCTCAATGCTCTACAGTGGTCTGTCTTTTTCTTTTTAAGTGTCTCCTTTACCATATCTTTCTGAAATTTACTTCCGTGAGAACCAAAGGGCCAGAGTTGATCAAGATATAAATTACTGGACTTTAATCTGTTAAAAACCCAACATAGATAAATGGTCTGGGGCTGATATGAGATTCTCCTTGAATGTTTCTGGCTATGGAAATAATATGGGGAAGTATGCTGGATGAGCCAATATTCTGGAGGCCTGCTCTTTTTGCAATGTTTGTTATCATAGTTGGGTGTTTTTTTTTAAAGAAAATGAAAAAAGAAGCTGCCTCGAGCTTTTCACAACTACTATTTTGTGCATTTACATCATCTACATTTCCTCACTTTTCTCTTAGATGGCCAATTTGTAGTCATTGTTCTATAGAAACATTGAAACTCAGTTTTGCATATTTCAAGCAGGAGATATCCCAGAAGCAGCCTCTACTGTTTCCTTGCTCATTCTTTTGTTTTAAATGGGGGAAAAATCATTTTTGTTGTTCCCTTCTTATCTAGCTAGTCTAAGCTTTAGCTTTCCTTATATCATCCCTGCAGGCTTGGGCTTACACATTGGTGCTCTTCTTTGGTGAGTCCTCCTTCCATCTGTTTTTTTTGTGCATATGCCTTTTTATTTTCATTTCTTTCTTGAGTTTGCTACATGGGTGTATTCATACTGCAGAAATAAAGCAGTTTGATACCACTTTAATTCCATGAGTCTATCCTAAAAAATTCTGGGATTTGTAGTTTGCTAAGGCACCAAAGCGCTCTGACAAACCAGGCTGAATACCTCATCAAACTACAAATCCCAGGATTCCACAGGATGGAGCTATGACAGTTAAAGTACACTTGTCCTTCCCTGTTCACAGACCTGGAGTCTGCGCGGACAGCAAGCAGGGAGGGGCAAAATAGCGTGCACACCTGGGGCATGTGCACAACACCACACCCTGAAGCACACATTTGTTTTAACCAATGGGCTTTGATATATTTGCAGTTTTTCCAATTCACCGGGGAGGGGGGATCCAGAACAGATATCTTGTGAATCGGGAGGGACAACATATTTCTATGGTGTGGATACATCTTGAGTTGAGGGTTGTAGTGGGTACAAATATATTTAGCTGGTTATAATAAGCTTTGTGAAGTTATATGAGATGCCACTTTGATCATAAACAGTTAGACTTAAGTTGCAATAGCTTCAGTGAGACATTCTTCTAAACATGATTAAGATCACTTAATGCCAATCCAACAAATAAGAACAAGTCCTTGGCCTCTACACTTCTGAAGGAAATGGATGATGTTGCAGGCTTATCTAAATCCAGTGGTTTGAAATTTAAAGCCCATTAGGAAGCTGCTAGACAGGAAGGAAACAATATCTATAATTTATCACAATAATTTATGTGTTAGGACTACATCTGCTATTGATATGCAGCATAGCAGTTTCATCTGCAAGGTCAGAAAACATACATTGTAGTAGCAATCTATGAAGTCAATGCTAAATGAAATTAAAAGGTTTGGGCTGAAGCAAACACAGATCATGTAAAATCTTTGTATTATATAAGGACAGTAGGGTTATAAACTAAACATTTGGAAGGATCTATTTCTCCAGACTTCTTCATGATATCAGATTGTTGTATTCTGATCACACCTTGCAATGTCCCCCCACATACTTTGGCCTTTAATGTAATGTGTCAGTGGTACTCCTATATCCATCTAATAATAATGGCAGTGTTACACATTAAGGACCAGGGGCAAATGCAGATTCTGGGCTATACAGGAAACATAACAGCATACTCTAGCATTCTGTTCAAAACTCAAAATTCATTCACACACACACACACACACACACACACACGTATCTGTATGTGTATTGCATTAGCCTAAAGGCAAGATTAAAATAATTCTTCCTAGGTTTGCGCTAAAGGTTCAGGCTTGTTTTTTGTTTTTTTTTAACAGATAGATTAAAAGTTTTGGATGATTAGTTGGTGAAGAAAACTTTAATCAGTGTGGAACATTAGTTGTTTGTTAGTCTGTTTTAATTTCATGGTGCCTATAGTAGAGAATTAAAAATAACATATCAAAGATTCCTTTCTTTGTGACAGTGTTAGCTTTTGTTCATTAAATTGTTGGCTTTCTCACACATCCATCAATATTTCAAAAGTACCTATGTTATGGTTTGAGTAAAATGCACATTTGTTTACATTCAGGGCAGATTAAGTGGCTAAAAGAAAATAGCTGCCCTAATAACTTTGACAGGGGAAAAATCTTAGGATGCTCTCATGCGCACATCTCTGTGTAAGTAGCCCTATTGAACTCAGGGCTTACTTCTCACTAGACACTTATAGGACTGCATTTCTATTTTATGATTATTCTGAATATATTTTCCACATAGCAGTTTAAGAATATTTTGCCATGCTTCCAGACACTCATGAAGTGTTTACAAGGTACTCTGTCTCAAAGTCACCACTTAATATGTTACTATATTGTCACATAATGTGTGGCTTACAAAATTAAAGAAAACTCAAGTATCACTACATCTCAGCACAAAGTAATCTGATCTGCTTTCAAAGAACAACATTACAGCAGTATTCCCCTAGTCCACAGGTGGAAGATAAGCTTCAGTATTAGCTATGGGATCAGTTCATGCCACCAATATATATATATAGTAGTAGAGACATATATAGTATATAGTAGAGACAGTACTCCCCCCCATATGTGTGCATGTGTGTGTGTATGGGGGGGAGTACTGTCTCTACTATATACAGTCTGGATACATGAGGAATGTTCTCCATTCTGCTTTTATTGGTTATGTCCAGATTCCTTACTCAGGGGTTCAGCATTATTATTTATTTATTTATTTATTTAATTATACCCCACCTTGGTGGCTTACATAATATAAGATACAGTTTAAAAGCATATTATGAGATACAGTTTAAAAGCATATTAAACAGCAATAACAATGATAACAATTATTACCCCCCCCCTTAAAAGAGGGAGGGAGGGCCCTTCTTCTTTCCAGGCTAGGCCCAATGGATCTGGCCTGCCTTTTCTCCCTCAATGATGGTGGAGGGAGGGAGGGCCTTCTTCTTGTTATTTGTGGCCTTTGTGGCAGTGCATGTTTTATCTAGCTAAAGAGGTGAAAAAGAACAGTAAAAATGGTTTTAAGATTTTCAGAGGCAAAAATTAAAGATGAAAGTGATGGGGCTCAAGATGTTGAGACAAGTGAATAGTTTGGCTTGTAATAATAACAACAAACGCTACAACAACAATGTTTATTTATAATGCCCTTTCCACCAAAGGATGGAACTTCAAACATATATAATCAAAAACAGATGGTAAAAAACACAACACTATCAAATGCTAAAATACTAAAATAATACACTGATATGCTAAAAACAAACTCCTGATCTGTCACCACCCATCTCAGCCACTTTAGGCACACTCAGCAAGTCAATCCAGTGAATCGAAGAAGGAGGTCTTTCAACCCTTTATGAAAGTGGGTAAGATCCTCCTCCAGCTGGAAGTGCAAAGGAAGACTGTTCCACAAAATGGAGCCAAATCCTGAAAGGCTTGCAGCCTTGATAGACCTGTATGCATTGGTGGAACTGCCAATAATACTTTGCCTGTAGATCTTAAATTCCTAGGTCAGGGGTAGGCAACCTTTCCCCTTTAAGGGCCGAGGGACTTCAGCTCCCAGAATCCCAGGAGCTATTGGCCAACATGGGACTATTGGCCAACATGGCTGAGGCTTCTGGGAGCTGAAGTCCCTCGGCCCTTAAAGGGGAAAGGTTGCCTACCCCTGTCCTAGGTGATAATACCATGCTAGCTGAGCTGCCAAATACTGGGGGAGGTTAAAGCACAGGGCCTTAAATACCAGCACCAAAAGCCTGTAATGACCCCTGGCCTGAACTGTTAGCCAATGGAGGGATCTATGAGGGAAAGAATCTTGTAAAATTGGGCAAAAGTAACAATTTGGAAGCAATATAAATCTTTGAATGAAACCAATATGTTGTATAGGAATTTATTTTAAAATTATTTATTTTAAAATTAGAAAGGGGAAAATTGTACTGTATATTGAAACTGCAGCAGATTTTATTCAGAGCAGTATAAAAGAATGAGAGGTAGGCTCATGATTTACAAAAGAGCAATGCAGACTCAGCATGGAAAAATATCAGTTTGTTGCCATCACTTAGATATTTGTGTGTGAAATGTTAAGAATAGTATTTTATACTTAAACATATGTCATTTATTCTGCAGGAATGTAATATGGTGTGATTATATATTTAGTTGAATCTCTCTGGAGTGCCATGAATTGTTGACTTGAAATGGGGCAAAGGAGTATTTAGTGGGTGGCTGTCTTGTAGAGGCCCAGTCTTTAGGAAGATCATGAGATCACCTTGATTTCATTTTAAAGTTGCTGCTCTTCTTTTTGTTGGTATCCACATTTTGCAAATCACTTTTTGTTCGAGAGTGAAGTTTGTTATTCTACCCTTTTTCAAAAATACCAAGCACCAGATATTCAGTTGAAGGGATATGGTGAGTAATTCATAGCTGCCAAAGTGTCACTACAATTAAGTTGCCTTTTTTTAATGTCGTATTTCTAAAATACTGGTATTGAAAAAATAATAATTTAAACAGAAAGCAGGCTTCATTTTTTCTTGTCTATTAGTTTTAAGCTACCTAGGAAAATGTATAATATAGGATTCAGTAATATCTGCTTTAAGGAATGCATTTCACATTATCAAATAAAACTGTAGTTTTTTTCTGCAGTCCAGTAATACAATAACTTACCCATGCTTTAGAGTTCTTTCTGAAATACCTTTATGTCATTCCATGGGTCATGTAATAAGGGAGTATACCTGCCTAAAAGATGAAGCACCTCTCCTTAAGCTCAGAGTTAACTCCAAATGGAGTATGACCATAGCTTATTTCATTGCGCTTTAAGCTTATTTGTTTTTACTTCTTTTGGTATCACCATTTTTCTTGTTATTTTTTTTCTCTCTAGTAGAGTTGCACCTCCTATTTGAAGGTATTTCCATGCTTCATTTCTGCTTTTTTTTCCTATATATTCCAGCTCAGTGGCACAAATTGATTTTAATTCATCACCAGAAGCCTCTCCACTTTCCTGAGCAAATCTCTTCTGTCCCTGACACAGTGAATTATAGAATCACCTTTCTCCCCTATCCTCCTTCTCAAGCATTTTTAAATGATCCAGCAAATAGTCTGCAGTGCAAAATATTGTCTTCCTGTTTCTCGTATGGTTTAACATTTCTCAGGGCCCTCAGATTTGGTGGAAAAAATAGAATATAAAATCACATGGCACATAAAATCATATCTTGAATACTTACCCTGTTCTCTACTTCTGATAGTACATACATATTTTGTTGCTCCCACTTGCAATCACTTAGGAGCTTATTGCATTTACAATTAAAACATCTTACCTGAGCTGGCTTAAAATTTAAAATGGGCAGCATCCTGATCTTATCACAAGGATTTAGCTACCGAATTTGCCGCCCGGGTCCATCCTGGGTCCATCCTCGCTTGCAGGGGTGCTCAGTGCACTTCTTTTCGAAGCCTGGAGTTTTCTGGCTTAAAGAAATAGCTGCCGGAGTGCCCCTGTGAGCGGGAATGGACCCAGGATGGAACCAGCAGCAAATTCAGTGACTAAGGGGGGTTGCAGACTGCCAGAAATAGTGCAAATTGAGTCCACTTTTAGGGTTAGGGTTAGTGCTAGGGAGTCATGGGAATTGTTTTTTCCCCCCTGAGACATTGAGCCTTCTCTGTCAGAGAGCTCTGGTGCCACAATAAAATACAGTTCCTATGATTCCCTAACCCTAACCCTAACCCTACCCTAAAAGTGGACTCAATTTGCACTATTTCTGGCAGTCTGCAACCCCCCTAAATCCTTGTGATAAGATCAGGATGCTACCTATTTTAAATTTTAAGCCAGCTCAGCAAAGACATTTTAATTATGAATACAATAAGTTCCTTATATACCTGATTTCTTTCGCCAAAAATGAGTAACATACATAAGGTGAAGGAATGCTCTTGTTCTGTTATAGAAGATTTGCTAAATCCAGCACCCTTAAAATGTGTAATGTGAATTTTCACTTTCCTTTCATTTTCCAGTTTTACTTTCCTCTGCATTCAAAATTTTAACCTTTCTGCCTAAATATGAAGAAACTTAAAAATTTAGTAAATAGATGTGTGTGTGTGTGTGTGTGTTTTAATGAACAGGAATGAATTTCTCTTCCGTTTGTGTCAGCCAATTCAGTAGTTGGCAGCTGTTCCAAAGGCTGAGTTTTACTTGCCTGACATATAGGTATTAAAGATGAGAGGCCTGTCAAGAGGGGGGGGGGGGGAGTGGCAAGGACTTTCTAACTTGATTTTGAAAAATTGAACACTCAAAGCATTATCCTAAATTCTTTTCACCCAAGTTCTTTCATCTGAACATATGAAAATGTTGAAATTGAATATCACTGTCCATCTGAACAGTAGAGAGCCAGTGTGGACTGGACAAGTAAATGTGTCTTTGGAAAGCATCTGTGAGGATAAACCTGAAATATATGATGCAACACCATCTTTTAGCTTGTAAGGATATGGACTAGGTAAGACACAATGTCTTGTGTTCTGACTCAACTAACATGTAATGGGATTAGCAATAAGCCAAGTATATGACCTCTACAATTATTTCTAAGGTAATACTGCTTGCAGACTAATGGAATAAGCTATTCATCTGTGCCATAGTTAGGCCTTTTCCAATATTTTACATGACATACTACTATTGTAATTCACTTGCAGAATGTAGCTATCAAGTGCTTATAATAAGCCATTTGAAACAAACTAATATTTCATTTCAGACTCACATTTGGGGGAAAGCATTTTAACAAAGAAGGACAAATAAAATGCTAGTCAAAGCACTGCAAGGAAATAAACAGCTCTTTGAGTAAGTGGTGTGTTTTATCCTTTGTTCTCTGTTATTTGATTGAAAGGCATCTAAGGTGTTAGTTAATTTAACAAAGCTGACATCACATCACACTTGGCACATTAAGACAGAGAGCTGTTTGCTGGTGGTTCAGTCATTAGTGACAAATGCCATTCCACCCAAAGAGGGAAACAGATCTCTGAATTATTAAACATCTGGATCAGCAACTCAGTTGGGAATTTTCTTGGGTCATGAATGTTGGCAGGTTGTCAGGGAAACGGGAATAATGCAACTGCATGCTTAGGTTTATTGTGAAATGGCTTCATCTTTCATTTTTTTAGTTTTTGATTGCAAATACTGTCAGCAAAGCCAGCTCTGTTAATGGCACAAAAATAAATTTAATATAGTTCTGATTCACTGTAGGCACTTTCTGTGCTATTATAATCTTGACTTCTTATGTTACTTTGTTTTAACTTACTTTCATCCTTGCAGTTACTAAGTGCTATATTTTAATGAGTTTTATTTATTTTATTTATTTTAATGTGCTCAGTGACTAATATTTCTTGCATTTAAATTGTATTGTATAGGAATTATTTATGCTTACAAAATTCTATTCAACTCAACTTCAAATATTCTCTAGTTAGACTAGTACAAGTGCTATGTGAGAAAAGAAATTGTGTTTTGAAGAAGAGATGGCATTTAAAATCAAATTCTAAGTAACAGTAGAAAAAACACATGTATCCAGATGAGAATTAAAATGAAATTTTAGAAATGTGTCACATGTGAATTAATTTTTAAATGAAAGTACAGTAGAAAGCAGGGACCTTGGCACTGTTTTTAAGGTGGAGAGACCTAAACATTGACAGGCAGATCATTATTAATTTTGCCTACTTGCAAGTACATTTTTTCAAAGCTAAATAAATACATTGCATTAAAATAAGAACAACAACCAAATGAAGCAGGAAACAATCTTCACACACTTGATCTTAGCCAAAAGGCCGAGAAGCGATGCAGGAAACAATCTTACAGGAAAGCAATGGTAAAATAATAAATGGCAAGTTACAAAACTGAGTAAATAACACCCTCCTGCAATAAATATATCAAGAAAAGGAGAGAGAGAAAAATTCAAGGAACACACGCATACTATTCTCAAAAGAAAATGCAACAAAACAAAATATGTATATCTACTAACCTTGAGGTGTAGGCAATCAGATGTAGGGTACAGTCAGTACAATAATACAATCATAGGGTTGGAAGAGACCTCAAGGGCCATCCAGTCCAACTCTACAATGAACTCTACAGTCAAAGCATCTCTGACAGATAGCCATCCAGCCTCTGTTTAAAGACCTCCAAAGAAGAAGACTCCACCACTCTCTGAGGGATTGTGTTCCACTTTCAAACAGCTCTTACTGCCAGGAAATTCTTCCTAATGTTTAGGTGAAATCTCAGTAGAAGGGCTGTCATCTTTTATCATTCAATCGTCCTTAAATATAAAGGCTTTTACAAGCATAATGTATACTTAGAAGTTCTCTCCATGTATCCTGTGTAGCATACTCTTAGGTAAATGTGGATGGGATAGTGCAGCCTTTGCCATTTCTGAAGGGGACGGGACGGCTATGACAAATCTGTTATTTTTTTGTGTGCACTTTATAATTGAATACACATCCAATTGATAATTCTTTAGGGGGCTCAACTACATAGGAGTCTTAGAGGTGAGGCAGACTGGTGGCTTGGAACAGACAATGGCCACTCCAACCCCAGCCAGCCCCTGATTGGTGTGGGACTACGGCAACTGGACTCTATGGTCCCAAAGCCAGCCACTACTGTGGCCCTGAATGCGCCACCAGCAAGGAGCAGCTTTTTGCTGCTTCTTCTCTGGCAGCTTCGACCCACCTTAGGTGGCTGCAGAGCAGGTTTCAGCCAATCTGGGGGTGTGCGTTATCTGCCGCACTTTTTGGCCCATGTGTTTCAGGCCTCAGCGGTCTCGTTTGCCTGATCATAAGGGGGGTCAGCCATCCTCAGTCTGAGAGGGACTTCAGCTCTCCCTGGCCTCTCCATTTCAGAGTTCACAGCAAAGCTATAACAAAATGCACCTAAAAACAGAAGCAGAAAAAGAGAAGCAAGGGTGCCTTACAAGTTGTAGGTGACAATGGCTTGAATGTCTCATTTGTAGTAATGTATGGACAACAGTCTTGGATTGCCTCATCTGAGTGTAAAATCATAGAACCACTGAGTTGAAAGGTACCTGTGGCCCATCTTGTCCAATCCCTGCCAGTGTAGCAATGCCTTGCTAAAGCACTCTGAGTGGTGTCCAACTAATCTCTGTTTAAAAACTCCTTGAAATTTGGACCCATATCTTATCCTCAGGAACTGCAGAAACAAGTTTGTTCTAGAAGACAGAACCCCAACACTGATTGAAGAGATGCTGGTATATATCACTTTAATTTACTGAGCAATAAAATGCTTCTGGGTAGATATTATCTTTGGAGCAGAGACCTCAGTAGTTGTCATGTGATGGCATTCTCATTGGCACACATCTTAAAACTGGATGTTTCAATATAGGGCCTTTGCAGACTGCTAGAAATAGTGCAAATTGAGTCCACTTTAAGGGTTAGGGTTAGGGAATTGTGGGAACTGTATTTTATTGTGGCACCAGAGCTCTCTGACAGAGAAGGCTCAATGTCTCAGGAAAAAAAAATTCCCATGATTCCCTAGCACTAACCCTAACCCTTAAAGTGGACTCAATTTGCACTATTTCCGGCAGTCTGCAAAGGCCCTGGCAGAATGGGTTGTTGCTAAGTAATAATACCAATGCTTCTAATAATATGGTGATGGTGCTTAGAACTTTACAGAATAATGTACTTTGAACTCTCTGTGTGTCTTTTTCAAACCCCTGCTCAAAGCCTATCTTTTCAGAGAGTATTCTGGCTTAATCCCTTAATCCTTATTCCTAAATGAAACAAAGCCTAGCAATAACCCACAAAAGGCAGTAGGCCTAAAAAAAAAATTGAGGAGAAAGCTATAATTGGTTACATAATTGCAGCCTGACTTCTCAGCAATGAGCTAAAATCTCAAACAAACCCACTTGGGCAACAGCTGTCATCTTAGAAAAATGACAACCATTATGCAAATATTGAAAATGAATGTAGTATGGTTAGACAACTGGTTTTTCAGAGGGGGGGACAGTAGGAGAAATCAAGTTTGAAATTTGATTGCTGATTCAAAGCAGTTTGGTTTGTTTGTTTATTTGATACTTCATGATACTTTAAATACCTTGAAATGTTCCCAAATCAAGAGAAACTGGTCAGGCAGGTGGATTGATGCAACTATTGAACAGAAACAGTGAAGACAATTGGTATATTTATTCATGGAAGAGGCTTGTCCATTTCTGCCATGGTCTAATGTATCCATCTGTGATTTGTTGTCTTAGCTTCTAGACTCATTTGAAAAATTTCACAAAATGCTTTCAGTGACCTCAAAGATCTAGGCAAAAATTTGATACTTTTGTTGTGTGGGTCAAATTGTACTCTCCATTCAAAATGTTTTCTGACACAGTAACACACATTCTGATGATTATATAATTGGCATTCTATTTAGCAAAGGTTTCTTGCTGAAACCTTATTTATCTACAGAAAGAAGCCAATGATGTCTCCTTATTATCCATGAAAAAGACCATGACAATAAGAAGATACAATGACTGTACATTCTAACAGCTCTTTGAGTACATTGTTTGTGTCATTAAAAATGGAGTTATCCTGTCTTACCTGTGAACTAGTACCATGCTTGACATCACTTATTGATGACATATCAGTGAGGAAATGACACCAGGCATCTTGATACCTATACAGGAAACAAAAGCAGGCAGTGCATTTGTCCTGTCTTATAACCCTGCTTATAAGATTTATGGTAGTTATGTGTTGCACCATGTTCCATGACCACAACCTGCAGTATTCAAAGACATTTGTCAGTGCTATGTCAAAAATAATAGAGGAAAGCAGTATTAGATGGGCAGCATAACAGAGAAGGGTGCATGACAAGGTCATTGCATACACATCAAGGGTCATTGTAGGTAGATGTTACAGTAAATTATACAGGGAGTGAAACCATGGTCTTGATTGTTAAATGTGAGGAATAAAGGAAACTCAATTGCACTTCTGGAACAGCTCCCAAACACTGCAGATATGAACAAAATCCAGGCTCTTGCTGACACCATAGGGAGCTTGGTTATATGACCTACAATCTGATGTTAGAAAATAAGGAAATAGTTGTTGGAGAAGAGACCAACATCTTAGGTGTCCTTGTTGCTCTTTCAGACACATTCTTGCCCATCCATATGCTCATCCTTGAACTAAAGAATAATTGTGAAATAGCAGATTCATCATATGTGGACACCATGATTTCTTATCATATTCTTTCACTGTGCCATGAAGTAGATGAGAAGATGTACCACATGTATAAAAGAAGTATAGTTAGCCAACCATATAATGTGCAATTTAGTTCCACAGCACTTCTACCAGCATCTGCAGCTACATGGCAACATATTTTAAAGTCTTCTGTGAGCAGTTGTCATGTCAACCCATCAGTTATGGAATGTGGATGAACAGTGAATAATGGTTGAATGCTGTTCCCAAGAACTTCTTTCATCTCATTGCTTGCAACTGTAAGTCAAGCTGGTGAGCATGGCTGTGAATGTGGACAAGGTGATCTGTTTATAGTACCTCACATGGTTTATATGGTGGAAATAGCTGTGTAAGTGAACTTATGTGAAGAATGAGCTCATGGACAATAGTAAACGTCAAAATAATATTTCTGATGAAACCACTCAAGATTATATTATCAATGAAAACTTTCTAGAACTTTCCAATGAAAATCTTGAGAATGATTTTTTAAATTAAAATAGTGATGACTATAATGATGCACCACAGAATTCAGTAAGGTAGATATTGGGAATTTTATTTGGTTGTTTCTGGCCATTTTATTTATTTCTATATTGTTTAACCTCATGTCGATTCTAGAAATAAATAAATGAACCATACCAGCTCCATGGCTGACATAGCCACCTGTTTTGTGATTATTCCATAGGAGGAGTTTTTAGACTTTGAATCCAGATCTTTTCCCTAACATACCTAAGAATGGCAACAAAACATTTCTAACATTGTAGTCCCAGCTTAAAAGAATCACGAGCTCATGAGGAGGCTTGCCAAATTAGGGGTCTGAACAGACAACCCTTTTAAGCCGCCGTCGAGGCAGCTTTGGAGTGTGGCGTTTAGACACTGCACATCATGAAGTCACCCTGAAGTCAGGTGGCTGCCCAGATGTTGGCTGCTCTAGTGGTGTGCCGTTTACACACCGCACACTACTGGAGCATCATGAAGCCACCATGGGGCCGTGTCGGGGCTGGCGCAGCTGCCTTTTCCCTGGCTGAAAAAGGAGCAGATCTTATCTGCTCCTTTTTTGGCTGGGTTCAAGGCAGATTGGGGCCACAGTATGTGGTTGGCATGGCCCCAATCCATCTTCGGAAGGGGCAGCTTCAAGCCATCCCTTCCTGCCAGTCTGTTTTCCTCCTAGGTCTTTTGCAGGAGTGGACCTGTCTTCTTGATCTTGATGGAGAACAGCAAAAAATACTCTCCCATGAACTGTAGGATTTTAGTCTTAATATGTTCAGGAAGTCAAGCTGCAATTATATATCACATTACAACTTCTTTCAGTTTTTTTCCTTCTAGTTCACACCCCAATATTACTGAATATTCATGTTTATTTTTCCCATGCTTTTTCCTTCTCCCTTGACTCCATTCCTTCCTTCCCAGACTAGCTTTGTTTAGATCTGAATTTTTACTGTTTTAACTCACAAATCTTTAAAAAAGGTAATGTACCACATATGTTGTTATTGTTGTTGTGTGCCATCAAGTCATTTCTGACTTATGGCAACCTTAAGGGAAACCTATCACAGGGTTTTCTTGACAGGTTTGTTCAGAGAGGGTTTGCCATTGTCATCCTCTGAAGCTGAGAGACTGTTACTTGTCCAGTGTCACCCAGTTAGTTTACATGGCCAAGCTGGGATTCAAACCTTGGTCTCCAGAGTCACAGTCAAACACTCAAGCCACTTCACCATGCTGGCTCTCTATGTTATTGTAATATGCTATTGGTGGTATACAAATAATATTTTAAAAATGGCTTAAATGAAGGGAAAGTCTGCTTTTCACAAGCAGGTTTTGCACTGGCATATGGCTAAAAATAGCTATAGCTTCCCCATTTGTATGTTCACTTCTCTGTGTCCCAGTTAGACCATTTAATTATGGTGTGAATTCCATATTTTGTATGTTAGATACAAACGCCTGTCCCATCCTGTGTTTTGGAAATATTTATAACCCTTAAGCTGCTTTCACCTCATCAGTTAAAATGGGATATGAATGATGAATAAAATAAAGTGGTTTTTCACACATACACACACACACATAGATACAATATCTTCATCTTTTGGAAGCAAACACTTTTATCTCTTTCTGTGCCTACATCTAAATGATATTTATTCTTTTTATTTGGCAAGCTAAATGAACATTTCCTCCAATAATCTGTTTTACATTATTCTGTACAGCTTGGTTCTTTACAAACAAACCTTTTTACAACTGTAACAGCAGCAAACTAAATCCTCTGGCTTGCCTGTTCATAAAAACAGGGATATAATCTGCACCTCATTACAATCAGTATCATCAGATCCATTTCTTATCTATTTCAAAGTAGTCTTTTTAATGGCTAATGAAAGCCTCGGAAAGATTAGCTTCTGAAGAGAAGAAAAGCTTTCACATATTTTTATTCTTGTATTCTGCTTTTGCCATCAGCAAAAGTTTATAAAGAAAATCATTTTGCTACTTAGTATTAAAATCAACTGATGCACTATCAAAGTACATTTTGGTGATCAAAGCTTCATTTCTGTTGTTATCAAATCCTACTCTCAGGGGAAAACTGGCCAGTCCTAATTTCATGGGTAGTCAGTTTCTGTATAAAGGCTACAGCAGTCAGTAAGGCAGCTCAAATTTGGGGAAGCTTTCATATGCAGAAGCTCTGAAACATGGTTTTGCTGCCATTATAAGTGAATAGAAGTTAAACGTCAGTAATATTTTATTTTCAAGTAAACAAATGCAATGAATAAAGCTTCAGTGAGAAAAAATAATATTATTCTCTTCATAGATTGATGACAAAATACGACAAATTCCAAGAAGATAAATCACACAAAAATAAATGTTCTTATTTCCTGAAATGTGATAGGAGAATGCACCTTTACTACAATGGTAATTGACCATAAAACTCACAGTACCTTTTGTTTCATCACAGAGTTGAGAACTGTAGGTACACTAAACATATGGGATGTAAGTGCTAGAAGATAGATTCTGTCTGATGTCTTTAATATCTTATTTATAGTTTTCTCAACAGCTCCATGTAATGGGATAGCCACAGCAATATGTCACAGTATTTTAATACTTGATGGTATTTGCATTAATAAGTAATTGTGATAACCATCAATAAACATAAGAAAATGCTCTTACAAAGAGTTGGTGTGGTTGAACAGTTATCATAGCTTTGACACTAAAGGGCATTTACTCTCATTAGATAAAATGTTGTTTATCTTTCCATTTCCAAAGTTAGGACAAGTATTGGGGGGCTTGCAGGGTTGTTTTGTTTTTTGTTTTTTGAGGAGGGTTTGTTTGTTTGTAGCAGTGTGATTTATCTGACACAGTCAGAAGTGTTGATTGAACTTTTTATCATTATCTTAGAGTGTCAGTAATTGTTGCCACATTTATTGTGCTAACTTCCATTCTGTTTGACACAACTTCCTTTCCCTTGAAGTTTCCAGGTTTCTTCTCTTAGGGAAGAGTTAGATTTTTAAAGTTTAATAAAGTAATACTTTGCAATAGAGTTGGTGGGCAAAGACTTGAATTTTTTTTGTGCCTAAGGGTGACTCTGAAGAGGATATTTCAAATGTTGGCCAGAACAAATGTTATTCTGTGAATCTGAAAGTTCCCCCAACCCCAGCTCCTTCTAAAGTGAACAATTACATGTTCCTAAGGCTTAAAACCTCATTGAAAATAGACTTATAGATCGTATTAGTGCATTGCTGCATTATTGCAAATTAGTAAGTATCATTTACATACTCCTTCCCCCAAATAACCCCTTCTGTAATCCACTTATAGTAATGCTAGTTTATCTTAGAGTGCTTGAAAGAAATCTCATTTCTGTTAGATCCAGTGCAAAGATTGTCTGATTCTTCAATTATAAGAACAGGGGCCAGTGACTTGCACTCTGCCAGATGTTGTTAGACTCCTGACTACTAACTGTGCTAGATTATGAATACACTGCAACCAAAGGTGGGACACAGATTGGATGAGATCAAAGATTGAAATCTTTCACCGATCTGGAAGTCAACCCCCTCCCTTGATCTCATGGGGGTTTCCTTTGGATGTACTCTTGCTTTGGACATACTGCCAAGATTTGGTGTCAAACCACGGTTGGGGGGAGAAATCCCGCTTTAAAACAAGCAGTAATTTTATTCTAAAGGGGATTTCATGGTTTGCCACTAGACTGGAAACTGTAAACGAAGCAAAATAAAAAGAAACAAAACCCGAAAGACCCCCACCCGCATCCACCCCCACAAACATTCTTGTTTTAAAGGAGAATTTTCTGGATTGACACCAAATTTTAATGGTGTTGTTTTGGGTTAGCCATCTTGGTTAATAAGATGGTGGATTAATTTTGTGGATACCACATTTGGTTAATGCCAGTGTCAAGGATAAGTGCCTGCTGCCTGATAGGAGGATATAGGATGTCCTTTCCAAAAGAGGAACTCCTTGGACCCAAAGTTATGTGAGAACGTCTGCTCCATCACTAATATTCCCTTGTTGGGCAAGGTGCTCAGACATCTGGTGTCTGAGAAGCTTCAGAAGTTCTTGGATGAAACAGATTATCTAGACCCATTTCAGCCTGGTTTTAGACTAGAGAACAGTGCTGCAACAGTCTGATGACCTACTCTGGATGAAAGATGGTGAAGTTGTATTTTTAATCTCTTAGAAATTTCTAATATGATGAATCATTATATCTTATTGGATTGCCTTTGTTGGGAGTAGTGTGAAGCACTGTTTTGCTGTGGTCCTACTATCTGCAGAGCATGCTCTATAGCAGGGGTAGGCAACCTTTCCCCTTTAAGGGCCGATGGACTTCAGCTCCCAGAATCCCAAGAGCTATTGGCCAACATGGCTGAGGCTTCTGGGAGCTGAAGTCCCTCGGCTCTTAAAGGGGAAAGGTTGCCTACCCCTGCTCTATAGAGTACCACTGGAGATTGCTCTTGTGTTCTATAGCTATTAAGCTGTACAGTGGCACAGCTTCCACTTATTCCCCATGCTGCTCAATATCTATATTGGGATAGGCAGAAGAAGAAAGGAGCATTTTTGCCACGTACAACCCCCCCCCATGGGCTGCAGAAAGTGATGCCACATCATCATGTCCTGTTTTGTTTTCAACTGATTTTCAAATATTGGGTTGGATGAGGACAAGCTAACTTTTCCTCTCCCCCCACCTTTTTTTTAAAGGTAAGTGAGGAACTCTGGCAAATGTGTGAGTTGGGGTGAAATATCCCCTGGGGGGAAAATTAAAAATGGGGGTTGGGTGGCTTCAGGCAGCTTCACAAACCATTCCCCCCTCACCTGCTCTACATGAAGCTGATTGCTGAAGGCATTAGGAGTTTGGGGGTGTGAGGGTGCCATCAGTATGCTGATGACACTCGGCTCTCTTTGTCCTTAACATTGACATCAGCTGGGGCTGCACTGGTGCTTGGGTGCTATATTGCATGAGATAAGCACCAATAAATTGAAGCTGAATCCCAATTATATGGATGCTCTCTTGCTTGGTAGTTTTAGTTCTGGGAATTGGCTAAATAGTCTGTCCTAGCTGGTGTATCATTCCCCTGAAATAGTAGGTGCATAGCATGGGAGTACTCCTAGATCCTATAATTGGATGCTCAGGGGGATTTCTTGGAGTGCTTGGGGCCAGCATCAACTGGTTCACCAGTTATGGCCTTTTGTGGACAGGGATAATCTAACCCCATCTCTGTTACACTTCTGCAGTGTACTCAGTGTTGGGTTTTCCTTAAAGATGACATGAAAAATGACAGCCAATGCAAAATATAGCAGCAAGATTTCTGATTGGAGTTCCAGAAAGACACTACATGGCACCAACCTGGTTGTCAATATGTTTGTTAAAGTAAATTGGCTGCCAATATGCTTCTGGTCAGAATTCAAAGTACTTGTGATTATATGGTTTGAGACCACAATAGTTGTTGGAGTGCCTCTCACATGACCAAATAATGAGATATGCTTGAAATTCCTTCTTTATTTCCCACCCGTAGGAACAATACATTGTAGGAGAACATGGGAATGGACTCTCTCTGTGATATCATCCTATTTATGTGATGTCCTCCCTTTGGATGTTCAATTGGTGCCAGCATTGGTAGCATACCAGTGTCAAGTCAAAACATGTTCATTTGGGGGTCCTAACTTACTTTTCCCAAAATGGTTTTAACCTGTTTTAAACCATTCAAGCTGTTAAATTGTTTAATACATTTTACTCTATTTAAATTATTTTGATTGTTTTAAATTTGGGTGCTAACCTGAGATCTTCAATATATAGCGTGGGATTTTAAAAAATCAATAACTACACACACATACACACACACACTTTTCACATGGTTCTCCTTAAGAATTTGGCCACCTCCAATCTATGTTTGTTGCTTTCTCTTCATCTGATTAAACCATCTAGCTGGTTGTTGACCTAGTCTTTATCCCAGTTTCCCAGTGTGTATCAGGGTAGGATGAAGTTAGAAGATGCATAGTTTGCACATACTAGGTATGCTGAGTTACATGAACTAGTTTATAAATAGGAATTTATTCCTGTTCCAGTTGCATGGAAGGAGTACTGTTGGTATCATCTTTTAGATGTTGAAAATAACACAAATTTTGAGTATATTTAAAGAACTGAATACATGAAGGGATTAAAAAGAATCAACATGGTGATTGATTTTGTATTAACTTCAGAGGTTTAGCAACAGATAAATGTTTTATTTTGTTAGTTTCTTGGGCTTGTAGAAAACACTCTTATTTTTCTTTCACAATGCAAAATGGCAATAGCAATTTATGTATTAATTTTATGAATGCATATTTATATATCTATAAATTAATTTCAATAGTCATACAGTTTAATCTTCTTTAGTAATTTACTTCAGATACATGGTGTTGTAAATACTCATACCAAACATATTTCACATATTTTAAAAAATATGACTAATTAGTAAGCTGGCAGTTTTTATTATTCAGTATTATGTGTGGAATTATATTTTGAAACATGGTTTTTAGTCTTTATTATGTGTAGCTGTGCTGGATGCATGAATCAGTTTATATAATTCTTCTTAGTTATGTTTCAGACACCATGCTAATGGGTTGCATAAGCTGATAGTTTTTGATACTGTTATTGAAACAGTTTTATCTGCTTCACATTTTTATTCTCACAGTTCTTCTGATGTAAATTAGTTTTTACTGTACTTTTAGTAGTTAATTCATCAAGATCCCTGCCTAATTATGATCAGGAGTTCTGTGGTGTGTTTTTTTTTTGGGGGGGGGGGTTGGTCTGTTTTATTTTTACATAACAAGAAGGCTGTTTCCTCCTGAACATAATTGCCTATATCCAATTGCTAGTCCCATTGAATCAATAGAGTTTACATAAATGTTGAATTGCCAAATTCTTATTCATTTAATGAGTTTGCTGTAGTTGCAACTAATAAATGTAGTAAGACATGAATTCCAAACTTTAAGAAAGCTGTTTTAAGTTTTGTTGTTAATTTCCCTCAAGTCGATCTTGACTCATGGTGGCCCTATGGATGAGACTGTTAGGATATGGATGGGATATATAGTCAAAGGTGAAATGTAAAGATGTGTGTGTGTCTGTAATTTTCCACTTGAGAACAGTTTCTGGACAAGGCACAAACAATATTTAGAGAAACAGGGTGAATCAACGCCAGGTGGTAACAGAGACATCAACAATGTACTTTCCCAGTGATAGAACTAATGAAACCAGACTTTGTTATGGATAACAAAGAGATATCAAATACGTAAACATCGTTAGGCTTGGGAAAGTTACTCACGTGGTGGATGATGGACAACAAGAGGCTGGGTTAACATACATCATACTGTCATTATCCAATTAACATAAAGTTAACACCTAGAAGGTGGAGTATGGGATGGGCTTAGAAAATCCTTTGTCTAAGAATTGTTTTTTGTTCAAGATGTGAACATGTGTGGCTGGAAGCAGTGGTTTTAACTGCAACAAGTTGGATCCTAATGCTTTTGGGATTGTTAAAGATGTAATCTTGTATGGCTGAACTGGACAAGTTCATCACAATGGATTTTACTTAGTTATCTTATTTTTACTTTTTATATGCATTAATAAAGCTATGCTTTTGGACTTTACAATGTGTCTTCTTGACTGAGGAAGACAGGATTGCCTGGAGAAGAGAAGCTGAGCCAGTTGATGGCAAATCTACACAGTGGCTGTGGATCACAGCAGCCAGCTTGTCCTGCAGACTCTGCTGGGTGCCAAAGGGCATCACTACAACACTCATCATCCACACACCAACAGAGACATCTCCAAGACCCTCTGTTCTGCTTAATTCCTGCAACCCCATACCCATGACCTCCTTAATAGAATCCATCCGTCTGGCATGTGGCCTTTCTCTCTTCCTACTTTCCTCCACCTTCTCCACCATTATTGTTTTTTCCAATGAGTCTTCCCTTCTCATGATGTGTCCAAAGTATGACAGCCTCAGTTTGGTCATCTTGACTTCCACGGAGGTTTCCAGCTTAATCTGCTCTAGGACCCACTTGTTTGTCCTTTTGGCTGTCCATAGAATCATCAACATTCTTCGCCAGCACCACATCTCGAATGCATTGATTTTCTTCCTATCATCTTTCTTAACTGTCCAGCTCTCACATCCATACATGGTAATAGGGAATATGATGGCTTGTATGATTGTAACTTTTGTGCTGAGTTGTATATCTTTGCATTTTAGATTCTTTTCTAGTTCTTTCATAGCCACCCTCCCCATCCTTAATCTTCTGATTTCCTGGCTGCAGTCCCCATTTCTATCAATGTTTGATCCCTGGTTTGGGAATTCTTTTACTATTTCCATATTTTCATTGTCAAGGTTGAACTTTTGAAGGTCCTTGGTGGTCACTATATTTGTTTCTTTATGTTCAACATTAAGCCTGCCATAGCACTTTCTTCTTTGATCTTCCTTAGTAGGTGTTCCAGGTCTGTGCTAGTACTATGGTGACATCTGCATATCTTAGATTGTTGATATTCCTTTCTCCTATTTTCACTCTTCCTTCTTCTGTGTCCAAGCCTGATTTTCTGATAGTAGGTTCTGCATACAAGTTGAATAGATAGGGTGAAAGGATGCAGCCTTGTCTGACTCCTTTGCCAGTTGGGAGCAATTCTGTTTCTCTGTGTTCTGTTCTGACAGTAGCCTCTTGTCCAGAGTATGGATTCCTCATCAGGACTATCAGATGTGTTGGCCCTCCCATGTCTTTAAGGGCATTCCATAACCTTTCATGATTTATGCAGTCAAAGGCTTTGCTATAAAACACATGCTGATTTATTTATTTTTTAATTTGCTGGTGCACTCCCATTAGCCATCATATGTTTGCAATGTGGTCCCTCGTGCCTCTTTCTCTCCTGAATCTCGGTTGGACCTCTGGGATTTCTCTCTCCATGTATGGTTGGAGTCTATGTTGCAGAATTTTGAGCATGATTTTGCTTGTATAAGAGATCAGTTCTATGGTTCTATAGTTGTTGCAGTCTCTTGTGTCTCCTTTTTTATGAATGGGGATGTATATTGATCGCTTCCAATCTGTTGACCATCATTTTGTTTTCCATATCTGTTGACATATGTTGGTTAGCATTAAAGTTGACTCTGTCAGTGTGAATTGCAGCAGTTCAATTGGAATATCATCTGTTCCGGGTGATTTGTTTTTCGCTATTTTTCTTATTGCAGTTTCCACCCCACTTTTTAGAATTTGGCATTCAGCTTTATATGGCTGTTCATCCCATGTGTCCTTCATTTTGTCATCTCTTTTGTATAATTCTTCTGTGTATTGCGTCCAACTTCCTTTTATTCCTTCCTGGTCTTGAATTGTGTTATTTTAATTGTCATAGATCATCCCAGTCCTTGGTTTGAATTTTTGATTTCCCAGATCTTGTGAAATAGATCTCTTGTTTTTCCCTTTCAGCAAACATACTGAAACATACATTCAACAAAACTAGGAAAATACTGGGTGTGGTCCTGTAGTCAGGAATACTAGAAGGGAGGTCATGATGGATGGGGTTTTCTTAAAAATGATATTGAAGGCAGAATTTCAAATAGTTCCATTTAGGAAGAAGTGGGTGGTGTCTAAAGAAACCAAGATAGATGTCTAAAGAACTTTCAATTGAGCTAAGATTTAAGATGTACATGTACAGGGGATGGAAAAGGGGGGAAATCGCCAAACAGGAATTCAAACAAATACCCAAGTTGTGTAGGGAGAAGTCAGAAAAGCTAAAGTGGAGAATGAGCTCAGGCTTGCTAGAGATGTTTAAAACAAGAAAAAGGCCTTTTTTTGTTATGTCTGTAGCAAAAGGAAGAACAAGGAAATTGGTATAGCCGCTCTGTGACGAAGATAGAGAAATGTTAACAGGGGACAGAGAAAAGTCAGAACTATTTAACAGCTTCTTTGTCTCAGTGTTCTCTCAAAAGGAACACAGTGTTCAACCTGAGAAAAATGAATAAGTTGATGTAGTAGGGAAATGCAGCACAAAACACGTAAAGAGATAGTGAAAGAATACAGAAAATTTAGGAATACCTAAATAAATCCAAGTTTCCAGATCCAAAAACTACATCCAAGGGTATTAAAAGAACTGACAGACGAAATCTCAGAACCATTAGCAATATCTTTGAGAATTCCTGGAGAACAGAAGTACCAAAAGACTGGAAGAGGAGAAATGTCCCCAACCTCAAAAAGGAGAGAAATAGGACCCAAATAATTAGCCTGACATCAATACCAGAAAAGATACCACAGCAAACTATGAAATTCCGGTGTATAAGATGACCAGGCATATAAGACGACCCCCCACTTTTCCAGTTAAAATATAGAGTTTGGGAAGAGTATGACTTCCAAAACTGTTGTTGTTGTTGCTGTGCACCTTCAAGTCATTTCCAACTGATGATGACACTAAGGCAAACCTATCATGAACCTCCTTATACCCAGCGTATAAGACGACCACCCCACTTTAACCCCAGATTTTGCAGGTTAAAAAGTAGTCTTATACGCCAGAAAATAAGGTAGTCTGTAAACATAGCTTTTTGTGGGTTTTTCAGGCTATGTGGCCGTGTTCTGGAAGAGTTTTTTCCTGACGTTTCACCAGCCACAGATGCTGGCGAAATGTCAGGAACATTCTTTTCTAGAACACAGCCAGATAGCCCGAAACCCCCCCAAAAAAACTATGGATGCCAGCTGTGAAAGACTTCGACTTCACAGTCTATAAGCAGTTAGAAAGGAATACTGTGATCACTAAAAGTCAACAAAAACAAGTCATGCCAAATTAACCTTATTTCTTTTATTTTAAAGAGTTACAAGCTTGGTAGATGAGGGGAATGCTGTGGATGTGGTGCATTTTGATTCCAGTAAAACCTTTGACAAGGTCACCCATGATACTATTGTAAACAAACTAGTAAAATGTGGGACAGTAAAATATAACTGTTCGTTGAATTTGTATTTGATTAACTGACTGAATGCAAAGGGTGGCCACCAATGACTCCTGTTCATCCTGGAGAGGAGTTGTCCTGGAAAGCCAATAGGAGGGCTGATAGCAGAGGCAAAGGGAAGCCCAAAGCATGGTCCGATTTACCAGTCCAAGGGGTCAACCAGCGAAAGGTTCAAGCAGTCTGAAGGTCTAGGATTCCAGAGAAGCAGAGTGGTAAAGCAGTCCAAAGGTCAAGGGTTCCAGTAGTCCAAGATGAGTCAGCGGTCTGATGGTCAAGGGTTCCAGTAGTCCAAGATAAGTCAGTGGTCCAAGGGGCAGGGGTTCAGGCCAAGGAACAAGGAGAGCCAGAGACCGAGGTTTTTGCCCAGAAGTTCAGATAACCTCTGGCACTGAGGAAGTGCTTCCACACCTGCTTAAATCCCTGAGCTGCAGGAGCTCAGCTGAGGCTGATTACCTCAGTGTTTTTCATAAAGCCTCTTCGAGTGCCGAAGGCCTGCCCTTTCTGCTCGACACTGGCTGAAGATAGGCACAGTCCCTTGATCCTCCTCCATGTCCAAAGGTTCTGCTGCTGGGAGGCTCGGCTGTGGAGCCTCTTGGAGGCCCCAGGCTCTGCTGGAGACTCTGCTGGCAAAGCCAAGCTGCTGGGGCTGGGTTGGGCCTCCACCCCTGCAGGCTCCAGACCTGGAGGAGGTTCTGGCTCACCCTCCTCGTCCTCCTCCAGGCAGAGTATGACAGGAGTGATCAGTGGGGAGCCACAGGGTTCGGTTCTGTCCTGAGCCCAGTGCTCTTCAACATGTTTCTCAATGACTTGGATGGTGGAACAGGGGACACGCTAATACAATTTGCAAATGACACCAGATTTGGAGGGTTAGCCAATACTTTAGAGGGCAGGACCAGAATTCAAAATGACCTTAACATATAAGAGAGTTGGGCCAGAATTAACAAAATGAATTTTCAACAGGGAGAAGTGTAATGTATAGTCAGTCTGCCCAACCACAGGCTCACTATTTGCAGATCTGAGCATCCATAGGTGGCCCCATCCCATTTATCTCAATGACAACATGTGCATGTGGTTGTGCTATAATTTAAAACATGGTCACCATTAAAGCCAATGTGAAATGCATAGATATAAGATGGGTGACACCTGGCTAAACGAGACTATGTGTGAAAGGGATCTAGGAATCCTAGTAGACCACAAGTTGAACATGGGCAACAGTGTGATGCTGCAGCTAAAAAGGCCAATGCAATTTTAGGCTGCATTAATAGAGGTATACTAACTAGGTCAAGGGAAGTAATGGTGCCACTGTATTCTGCTTTGGTCAGGCCCCACCTGGAATACTGTGTCCAGTTCTGGGCACCACAATTCAAAAAGGATGTTGAAAAACTGGAGCATATCCAGAGGAGGACGACTAAAATGGTGAAGGGTCTGGAAACCATGCCCTACGAGGAATGACTTAGGGAATTGGGTATGTTTAGCCTGGAGAAAAGATGACTAAGAGGGGATATGATAGCCCTCTTTAAATATATGAAATGATGTCATATTGAGGAGGAAGCTAGCTTGTTTTCTGCTGCTCCAGAGAATAAGACTCAGAACAATGGATGCAAGCTACAGGAAAAGAGATTCCACCTCAACATTAGGAGGTACTTCCTGACAGTGAGAGCTGTTTGACAATGGAACACACTCCCTCAGAGAGTGGTGGAGTCTCCTTCTTTGGAGGTGTTTAAACAGATGCTGGATGGCCATCTGTCGGGGATGCTTTGGTTTTGAGTTCCTGCATGGCAGGGGGGTTGGACTGGATGGCCCTTGTGTTCTCTTCCAACTCTATGATTCTATGATTCTATGACTTGAGGTCCCACAGTTTTGTACATTCATCAGGAGGGTGTCCAGAACAGAACCCCCGTGGATACAAAGAGCTGACTGTGCTACACTTACACAGAAAATAATGAAATGCACAGAAATAGGATGGGTGACCCCTAACTTGAGAACAGTATGTCCAAAAATGATCTGGGAGTCTTAGTAGACTACAGACTAAACATGAGTGAATGGTGTGATGTGGCTCCTAAAAAAGCCAATTATGATATTAGGCTACATTAATTGGAGTATAGTGTTTATAGATCAAGGAAAGTAGTAGTGTCATTCTGTTTCACTTTGATCAAGTCTCATATGGATTACTGTGTACAGTTCTGGGCATCACAATTTAAGAAGGATGTTGACAAGCTGTCCAGAGGAGAGTGACCAAAATGGTGAAAGGTTTGGAAGCTGTTGTAATATATCTGTTGTAATCCGCCTTGATTCCCATTGGGAAAAGGCAGATGATGATGATGATGATGATGATGATGATGATGATGATGATGATTTGCTATGTCCTATGAGGAGTGGCTTAGGGAGCTGGGGATGAGTCAACAGTGTGATGCAGCAGCTAAAAAGGACAATGCAATTTTAGGCTGCATCAGTAGAAGTATAGTGTCTAGATCAAGAGAAGTAATAGTGCCACTCTATTATGCTTTGGTCCGGCCTCACCTGGAATACTGTGTCCAGTTCTGGGCACCACAATTCAAAAAAGATGTGGAGAAACTGGAGCGTGTCCAAAGGAGGGCCACTAAAATGGTGAAGGGTCTGGAAACCAAGCGCTATGAGGAACGACTTAGGGAGCTGGGGATGTTTAGCCTGGACAAGCGAAGGTTAAGAGGTGATATGATAGCCTTATATTTGAAGGGATGTCATATTGAGGATGGAGGAAGCTCATTTTCTGCTGCTCCAGAGACTAGGACACAGAGCAATGGATTCAAACTACAGAAAAAGGTATTTCATCTAAACATTATTATTCATTATGATGATTTTATTCATTTATATCCTGCCTTTTTCTTGATATAGGAATTCAAGGCAGTTAACAAAAGTGTAAAACAGTACAAGTTAAAAACAATACAAGTAATAAGAAGAACCTTCTGATGGCAAGATCTGTTTGACAGAGAAATATGCTGCCTCGGAGAGGGATGGAGTCTCCTTTGGAGGTGTTTAAACAGAGGCTTTTAAGTGCTTTTATTGTGTCTTCTTGCATGATGGGGTTGGACTGGATGACTCTTGTAATCTATTCCAGCTCTATGATTCTATGTTTTTAAGTGAGTTTAGTTCAAGACGGTTAGTCTTTTCCAGATTTTCAGCAGGTTTATTGAATTCCACAATTGAATATATTAACATTGCAGTGTGTCATTTCATTATGATAGTTTCTTGATCTATTTTGATTTTTTTATTTGTATGTTAAAAATATTTTATTTTTATATTTAAAAATATTTTATTTTTATATTTTATATTTTTGTATGTTAAAAATATTTTATTTGTGTTATAAATGGTTGAATATTTCAAGTAAAGAAGGGAAGTCATTTTATGTGTAGTAGTTAGAAGTAGGTTGTTTTTTGTAAATGTTATGTTGTTGTGTTGTGTTATGTATGTATTATTTGTTGTTGGGTTTGTATTGTATTGTGTTATTTTATAAATAAAAATCTTTAAAAAAATATTTTATTTGTAGCTGCCTAAGGCCGCATCTACAACACTTTTACTACCATGGCTCAATGCTATGGAATTTTGGGATTTGTCATTTTGTGTGGCATTCAGTGTTCTCTGTCAGAGGGCTCTAGTGCCACAACAAATCCCAGGATTCCCTAGAATGGAGTCATGACAGTAAACACAGTGTCAAACTACATTAATTCTGCAGTGTGTCAGCAGCCTCCATTAACTCGAACCAGCGTAATCTTTGTATCTCAATTAAGGAACATATGCATTAGCACTGCAAAATGTAACCAAATAGTAGCTGTAAATAAAGCACATACTCATTATCTCTGTTACACTGGAATCAAATTCATAAAACTGTTTCTCACAGAGTGACATTTTTGTTGTCTAGTGGCTTTAAATAGTACCGTAGTTACCATGAGAGGAAAAATATAGTATGATTTTGCATGCTTGTTTGTTTTTTAAAAAAAAATAACCAGCAAACTTTATTAATGATTCATCTGCTAGAGGAATATAAACCAGCAAAACCACTCAGAAGGGCCTGGCCTATTTATACTATAGTGGTCACATGTCATTACTTGTATTAGTGCCCCTCAAGAAAAAATAAACCGTTATTATAAATTTAGATAAAAAGAAATGAAATGGTTTTTATGTAGTCATATGAACACATTTAGAATTATCTCTCCCTTACCTCCACCCCCAAATAAAAAAGTAAAAACAAAATGATTTGTTGAATATCATCTTATTGAAGATTTGCTATTGTGACATGTTTGCCAGTTTTTGGCCATTATACTACCACTGTTTTGGTCAAATACTAGATATATGACTTGATCATTAGAATAACAGCAGGGAACATTCAGGTTGCTAGTGTTTCATCATAAAGATGGATTTAATATAAACAATCATTGTGCAAAAATTTCGTTTCAGGGAAGACTTTGAGAGTGACAGTATTAACAGTTTCTATACA
This sequence comes from Phrynosoma blainvillii, assembly GCA_026167975.1. Lineage (NCBI taxonomy): Eukaryota > Metazoa > Chordata > Lepidosauria > Squamata > Phrynosomatidae > Phrynosoma > Phrynosoma blainvillii. The sequence continues at coordinate 116,547,887 of JANUYF010000001.1, read as the reverse complement.
ATATATTCACATTTTAAATCTGCTTTTATGCATGTCTGCCCTTGTCTGAACAATCAGTGGAAGCAGCATACAGAGGAGCTTAATACTTAACTGGAAGGGGGAAAAAACAGGGACGGTAACCTAGTAACCTTTGTGTAGTTGAAGGGCTTAAAAATGAGGCTAAGTGGTTCTTTCATGGTGAGAGTGATTATAGTGTTTGAGCTCATTTCACTGAATTACATTTTACCCACATTTTTAAACAAATCAAAGTTGATATGCAGTTTTCAGAACTAAATCTAATTCACTAGTATACCTACTGTGCTAGTAAAGGTACAGTACTAGAATTAAAATGGCTGAAGTGCTCATTTGGATGAATACTTTCTTTAGCTTATGAGGCTTAAGCTACATGTGATGGTAGCTGATCAGTGCATCTGAAGCTTACTTCTCACAACTGCATAAAAATAAACAAACAAACACATAAAGAAAGCAAGTGAGAAAGTGACAGTGGGCAGTCTGGTTTAATGGGAAAAATGAGTTAGAAGTGTGGAACCCTCTTCCTTTTCATAGGAGACTCACATGGAAGAAATTGGGGGATTAAAAAGGCATTTTCCTGGGACAGTCATGCGATCGTGGCTAAGATTTTCACACACACATCAAAATCTGAGAGGACTTGTCCCAGGAAGAACCAGGAATGCTTCAGTAACAAATAATTCACAGGGAAAGCCATCAGCAGTTGCTTGGGCAGCAAACTAATCAGGTATAGTTAGTATTCTGTGTTATTGTTATATCTATTTAAATTCTAGTTAAGTTTAAGTAATTATTTCTAAGTTTTCACCCAAATGTATAAATTAGAATGTGCTTTATACAAAAATAAAAATAAAATCATTGGTTAAGTTTCTTTTTGAAACATTTTCCCTGTTTGCTAGTAAATGGTAACCCAAACTAGAGCTCACATTCTCCTTTCAGTTTGCCATCATCATCTGACTCTGTGAACAAGTTCCCAGCAGATCCTTCATAATAATAATAATAATAATAAAATTTATTTAATACCCCGCCTATTGAAAAACCAATCCAGGTGGCTTACAATTAAAATCAAATACAAACTGCAGACAATCCCTCTCCCTCCCTTAAAACAGTATTAAATCACAATAACATAAAAACAATATAACAATTAAAACTGAACTTAAAACGGCACAGTTAGACACTCCACTATGGCCTATAGCAGAGTTCCTGTCCATCCAAGATGGGGCCACATAAGGAACAGTGCTGATTTAGGCCGGGGAGAATTAATCAGGAAAGGCCTGCTGGAAGAGATCCATCTTAACAGCTTTTTTAAAGCTGACTAGCGATGTTAACTGACAGATCTCGTCCGGCAGGCTGTTCCAGAGTTTGGGGGCGACAATAGAGAAAGCCCTCTGAGAGGTTGCCGTGAACCTCGATTTCTGGGGCTGCAGCAGATTCCTCCCAGAGGACCGGAGAGCACGGGGAGGATTGTATGGAAAGAGGCGGTCCCTAAGATAACTTGGACCCAAGCCATTTAGGGCTTTAAAGGTAATAACCAACACCTTGTACTGGGCCCGGAAGCTGACTGGCAGCCAATGGAGGGATCTCAGAACTGGAGTAATGTGATCCCTCCTAGATGTTCCCGACACTAACCTGGCTGCCATATTTTGTACCAGCTGTAATTTCCGAGTCAAGCACAAGGGTAGCCCCATGTAGAGTGCATTACAGAAGTCAAGGTGTGAGGTTACCAGCGCGTGCACAACAGTCTCGAGATCCCTTACTTCCAGAAAAGGGCGCAGCTGGCGTATCAGCCAAAGCTGATAACAGGCTCTCCTGACCGTCGCATTTACCTGATTAGTCATTAGGAGCAACGAGTCAAGGAGCACCCCCAGACTGCGAACACAGTCACTGGAGGAGAGCGTGACCCCATCCAGGACTGGAGGTTGCAACCCAATTCTTGGTTTTGGGGTCGCTACCGTGAGCACCTCCATCTTGTCTGGATTCAGTCTCAATCTGTTTTTCCTCATCCAGCCCATTACCGCTCGCAGACATTCACTGAGAGAAGAGATGCCATTAGAATTTGAGGCCGATGAACGAGACATGGAGAAATAGATTTGGGTGTCATCAGCGTACTGATTCATCTTTCCAGCCACAGGGAAGGACCATTTTGCAATGTAGCTGGCTACTCTGGTAGAGAGCTGGAACAGACTAAAGGGCCATCCAGTCTAACTCCCTGTCAGGAGGTGTTGGAGGACACAGTCAAAGCACTCCTGACAGATGACCATCCAGCCTCTGCTTAAAAACCTCTAAAGAAGGAGATTCCACCACTCTGAAGCATTATTCCATTGTTGAACAGCTCTTGCCATCATGAGTGTTTTCCTAGTGTTTAGATGGAATATCTTTTCCTGTAGTTTGAATCCATTGTCCCATGTCCTAGTCTTTGGAGCAGCAAAAAACAAACTTGCTCTATCTTCAATATGACATCCCTTCAAATATTTAAAGTTTTAAACATAGCTATTGTGTTTAAATATGATAAATAAATATCTAGCTCTCTAAGGGGTAGTCTGCACTGGCCAAATAAACTGGCTTTTAATCACTTTGAAGGCGGCATGTTTAGATTATGCACAAGGGAAAACCGGGAGGAAAACCAAATGAAGCCATGCTCCAGGGCTAAAAACTGGAGTAAAAAGAAACTGGGATATTCCAACTAAAGGTGGAAAATGTGCATCTTCCCACCAGCATATAAACAGCCCAGCACCAGCATGGGACTGTGGCAAAGCAAAAAGGTAATAACCAATAATGCAATGGATGTAATTACAACCTATACAAACAAGACAGTCCAACAGGGGGGCATGGGATGAAGGGGGGTTGAAGGAAGCATATATGGAGGGCCTCAATGATTGTTCTTTGGGCACACCAATGCACCAATGCACTGTACAAGCAGTGCTATGCACTACAACTGTGTGGCCAATCATACGGATGAGCATCCAATGGAATGACATCTGGGCAGGAAGAATGAGGCAACTGGAAGTCACAGGCAGTGTGTTTGTGCGATAATGCACAGGCATACTGGGGAGGCAAGAAAACAACACGGCTTGACACCTTGTGGTGAGGACAACCTGTGGGTGTTCAGTCCATCTTGGGAGCTGGCTGTGGGGACAGTGGAGTTTCAACCTGTTGTCAGAAAATACAGGATCAAGCCACTTTTTCCTGTCCATCTACTCTGATACCAAGCTGATCTTCATAGGGCATGGTTTCTAGACCTTTTTGGTTTGTTTTTTGAATCCTAGCTTTCTGGTCTGTGTCCTGAATCCCAGCTATATCCTACTGTCATCCCCCTTTTTCATACCAGCTTGCAAGACTCATCCACCAAGAAATCTGTATGCATTTTTGTACACATTTTTCTAATCTATGCATTTTTGCAGAACTTTTCTTCATTTTTGTGCAGTATTTTTCAATTTTACACTTTAAAAAAAGTGCACCTAAATGCAAAGCCCAGCAAAACTATCTGAGAAACTGGACACATCATAAAATAAAATCTGCTGAAGATGAACCTATGGGCTATGAAAGATTGAAAAAAACACCCAAAAAAACTACCTGTCAGCTTGTATAACACTTTGGTTGGTTTTTGCCATTTGCTGAATCAGCCTCCTCCTACAGGTGTGTTTGGAGAGACTTTCAGCCCTCTGAGCTAATTAGAAGGTAATCAAAATCCTATTTTCATCTGTCCTTTTCATTAGAGCATCTGAATTGATGACATTTTACCCTGACTGGACTTTATTTTCCTGACCTTGCCTACTTTGAGCAGACATTACCTGCCATGGACTGACTTAATCAGATACCACTGGCTTTTTCTGAGCCTTTGCAGACTGCCAGAAATAGTGCATATTAAATTGAGGCACTGCCCTGGCTCAGTGCTATGGAATCATGGGAACTGTAATTTATTGTGGCACCAGAGCTCTCTGACAGAGAAGGCTCAATGTCTCGGAAAAAAATACAATTCCCATGACTCCCTAGCACTGAGCCAGGGCAGTGCCTCAATTTAATGTGCACTATTTCTGGCAGTCTGCAAAGGCCCTCAAGTAATAGGTGGAATAGTACAACCCTTTCCCCAAATGCATGAAAGGTGAGGTAGCATCAGACAGGGAACTCTCTGGTCCATGCAATCACTTCATGAAACCTTATCCCTGTTATGTCCGTATTAGTTGGAAAGGAGCAAAGCAGAGGAAAAACATGAGCCACAACTGATTGTTTAGAATTGACCTACACTTTGGAAACGGATCCAAAATTTGTCCAGGTTGCAGCAAAAGAAACCACACTCTTGAACTCCCTCCCATGGGAGGCTAGGCTGGTTCCATCCCTGCTTCCTGACAGGCAATTTTTTTTTGTTCAAGCAAACTTTTAATGTGTAAACATGGGGAGCTTCTTTTTTTTAAAAAAATGCATGTATTTTAATGATTTTATACTGTTTAATGTGGAGATTTTAAATTGCTTTAATTTTTTATTGTTATGGTTTTTAAATTTATTCTTTTTGGGAGCTTCCTTGGGTCTCCCTCTGGGAGAAATGCAACGTACAAATGAAATAAATTTATAAACAAACAATCAAACAAACCTGCTGTATAAATTCACCAGGTTTTCAAGTTCATGTCCTTTTTTAAAAAAATAATGCTACATACATTTCATTTTTGCCACGAGAGGGATTTCCATGATTTTAACAGAGGCGCGAATAAAAGCTTATACAACCTTGTTAGAAGTTTCAGTTTATCATAATTAGGAAGAAGAAGAAAAAAAAGAAAAAGTAAGAAAGAAGATAAAAGGGAAGAGAGGAAATTAAATCTTTATGGATTCACATAAATACTCCTGCTTCTTGTACTATTTCAGCAATATTTTAACATTATAAATCAATAAACAGTACTGTATATCTGTATTCAATTGCTGTATTGCTTTCAACTTTGCCTTATTTTGTCTGGATTATTTCTCTTAAACACCCTTTTCTATACCATTTCTATGATTGCTTCCATAAAACCTCTATTTTTTTTTCCATTGGCACAGAATTGTTGGTCCGATTTATCTTTTATTATCATTGTCAATTTGTCCATTGTCATCAAATAATGAAGTTTTGCTAGCCAATCTTTCTCTAAATTCTCCTTTGTCCAATGTTTTGCAAATGATATTTGTGCAGCTGTAATCATGTAAAGAATAACATCCATTTCTACCTTACTTGTTTTGCTTTTCAATTCTGCTGTTATAGTCAATAGGTACAATTTAGGATCCTTATTAAATGTAATTTGGAAAGTTTCTTGTATTCTTTTTAGGATCAATTCCCAGAAATTTATTGTTGTCTAAGTTCATGTCCTTTGTATATATAGATAACATGCATTTTATTTTCTATGGGCATTTATTGCTTGTGCACTTCCTGGCTTCTAACCAATTTCTTTTCCTCCTTTAAACATAGCAATCCACACTTTAGTGTATCATTTTGTCTTTTATCTTGCCATCTAAACCAATATAGTTTTCCTTGGAATCAGAGTTAGGATAATTTACTGCTTATATTCATGACACTAGGTCTAAATTTAGTAGCAGCCAGAATTTGAGTTGTCACCTTTTTCCTGACAAAGCTTCTGTACCAAAAAGGTTTACAGAATAAGCAAGCACAAGAACACTGTGTATTTTCTCAGGTTCAAAAAACAGCTATCAGAAATGATATACGTTTGTTAAATTTTTTCCTGTTATGAAGCTGTAAAATGCCCAAAATCTTTCATGAGAAAGATCTAAAAGCTCTAGCTAAAAAAACAAAGGAAAAAAAAAACAGCATTAGAATTTCCAGCAAAGACTTATTAAATTTCTGGTGTTAACTTGGTAAAAGGTTAGTGTCTGCCTATCTTTTTTATGTCTTAATCCCAGATGTGTAAAACTAAATGAGAAAAAGATGCACAATTCTTGTTTCTAGTATCTAGAGCTGTCCCATCGCACATAAAATAGGTTCCTTATCTCTGCTCAAATTAAACTCTGTGGTTTTATTCTTCTGGCTGCAAAAATAAGATGAGGATTTTTTTTAAAAAAAAAATCTACCAAATTATGACTAATGTGCTCAGCCCTCTTACTGTGTAATCCAAAAAGATTTCAGTGGCATAGTCAAAATGATTTACTACCAACCATACAATAAATTAAAAAGCATAAGCGAAGAAATTAATGTGTTGAAGTACAACAGTAGGTTGTCTTTACTTAAAGAGTTGTATTTAAGAGGAAAGAAGCACAAGTAAACCAAATAGGTCATTATGTAGAATAATCACATCATAAATTGAATATAATCTATGTTTTTATAAGGCAGATTTGGGGTCTCTTCTACAGTATCCATCTTATTTAGTAAGGTTTATGGCTTTATTACTTCCTTAGGTAAAAAGAGATACATTTTTAATCCTATGGTAAAAATGATACATTGAAAAGACTCTGAGATGAATAGATTTTCATTAGAATATGCTTCTAAGGGTGATTAGAGATCTCCAAGGAAATTTCCTTAGAGGGTCAGAACACTAACTCTTGAACATATGTATGCAAATAAACTTCAAGGAAGAAGTCTTTACTCTCCTTTAAATAATTCACCTTCAGCTGGAAAGAATAATGGAAGCTTGGAAGGAAGTACATAAAATTAGATGTAGAGTTTGCAACCATATTTCAGCCACTGAGTGCAAGCAATTCATCTATACTGTGCAGTGTACAGAAGTAGTTGCGGAGAAATCTAGTAGGGATGGTAGATTTCACTGGCAAGGAGACAAGTTGCCTCATAAAACCTAGCCACCCTTAAGGACAAGGACAAGGACAAAAGAGGGACAAGAGAAGCATCCAGGAGAAAATGGTGCTGCCTAATTTATGAATACTGTAGTACAAATTCTTCGGGCAGACCTTGCTTCTTTTCTCTTAAAAGATTGGGGTTGTCAGTTGTACCATATTTTCTGGCATATAAGACAACTGGGCGTATAAGATGATCCCCAACTTTTCCAGTTAAAATATAGAGTTTGGGATATATTCGCCATATAAAAGGACCCCTCTTCCAACCCACACCAAATAAAATTTTTAAAAACATCAGATTTGATTTCAATATGGTAATTTTAATTCAAATGCTTATGACATGCAGGTACTTAGCAGGAAAACTGTCACTTATAAACACAACAAACTACAGCTCCCATGTTCCCTAGCATTTATTTGTGCAGTGTGTTTTGGACTTTACTTTTTAAAAAATAGTCCAGATTTAAATGCTGCTTTAAAAATTATTTCCATCTCCCAGCTATGAGATGGTTGGGGGGAAATGAGAAAGTGTTGCGGGGAAGGACTGCCAAAATACTAGGTGATGCATTCTGAGGTATGTACAATTTGCAGCCAAGTAAGTGACCTTGGGCATGTCACACACTCTCAGCCTCAGAGGATGGTAATGGCAACCCTCATTTGAAGAAACATGCCAAGAAAACCCCATGATAAGGTTGCCTTAGGGTTGCCATAAGTCAGAAAGGACTTGAAGACCCACAAGAACAACAACAAAGGCTGCAATTGTTTCATAGGTAGTACATGGAAATAGGAGCCAACATGGTGTAGTGGTTTGAGTGTTGGACTACCACTCTGGAGACCTGGGTTTGATTCCCCACTCTGCCATGGAACCCGCTGGGTGAACTTGGACAAGTCACATACTCTCAGCCTCATGGGGAAGGCAATGGCAAACCTCCTCTGAGCAAATCTTGCCAAGAAAACCCCATGATCACCATAAGTCAGGAACAATAATAACAACAACAACAACATTCTTGGAAGTCACACTCTCTCAGCCTCAGGGGAAAGCAATGGCAAGCCCTTTCTGAACAAACCTTGCCAAGGAAACCCCAGGATAGGTTCATCTTTGAGTTGCCAGAAGTCAGAAATGACTTGAAGGCACACAACAACCACAACCACAACAACATTCTTTGCTTCCCCTTTTAATTGAAACTGGATAATTACACATTCTTTTTTTATAAAAAAAAAAGGTAGGTTGTTGCCATGAATCCTGGGTGGTGGTGGTGGTGATGGAAACAACCTCTAGGAATGGAATGTTTCTGTTGCATTAGGAAATGGCTCTGGATGTTCCATGAAAAGGCGAACACCATGTGAACATTAAAAGAAAAATCGAGAACTTTAGGAACGGATAGAGCAACCAACAGGAACATTTCTGCTGTCTGTTTTACCCCTTATATAAAACAAAGCACCATAGCACAGTAAAAATAAAGTCTAATTTTTTGAATTAAAAACTTGAGATTCAAAGTTATAAAGGAAATATTTTCAAGACATCATGAAATGGAAGATAAACTATAACCTGTGTTCACTTTTAGGAGATGAACTACTCCTCAGCCCCCATGGTTCTATAATGAAAACAAATAGAAATGCAGACAGTTTTCTATTTATTTTTATTACAGACATGATAAACTGTTTGTTTGTTGTGGGTTTTTTTGAATGAAATACATTTTACGTTTTGTCACAAAATTTTGACCATTTCGATTATTCTTTTTAATTGTGCTTCCCTCTTTCATTTCACTGTGAAAGCCAGCTTTCCTGATTGTGCGTGTAAGCTCTGTGCACACGTTTTCAGACCCATTGTTTTCTCCAGTGGATTCTGTCTACCAAATTTCAGACAGACAGGCAGAAGAATTCCCATTCTATACGAAATAAACATGGCACATTTTTATAACTAAATTATTTAGCATGACAAAGGAGGAATTATTGAACAGATTTAGACTCCATATTAAAACAGCAAAGTGTGAACAAATGCAGATTGGTGGACAGACCTTGGCAGCAGATTTTGATAGGGCAAAGGAGAATCCATGTGAGTAGAACAGGTCACAAGATTTCAAGAATGTGGGAATGTATGTACAGAGAGAGGCTGCTTCTCAGGCAGATCATAATTATACATCAAAGAGGCTGTGTTTTCAAATCACACCCACAGCAGCTGAGTGACAGTATTTCAGATGGGGTATAGAGCCAGTGTGGCATAGTAGTTTGAGTCGTGGACTGTGACTCTGGAGACCTGGGTTCAAATCCCTGTTTGCACATGAAACTCACTGAGGACCTTTGCAGACTGCTAGAAATAGTGCAAATTGAGTCCACTTTAACTGCCCTGGCTCAGTGCTAGGGAATCATGGGAATTTTTCTGAGACATTGAGCTTTCTCTGTCAGAGAGCTGTGGTGCCATAATAAACTACAGTTTCCATGATACCTTAGTACTGAGTCAGGGCAGTTAAAGTGGACTCAATTTGCACTATTTCTGCTCTCAATCTCAGGGAGAGGCAATGGCAAACCTCTTTTGAACAAATCTTGCCAAGAAATCCCTCTAATATCCTTAGGGTCACCATAAGTCTCGAATGACTTGAAAGCACACAACAACAGAATGCAGAGGAAGAGAAGCCTCTCCAGAGGCTTTGGAGAGAAGGGAACAAATATATCTCATCAAACTAGACAAACAGATGAAATAATGGGATGGCAGAGGATTAAAAATCAGTACTATCCCCACCAAATGAGGACTTTGAAGGTGTATGATATGAACATTAGCTTTCTTTGGTTGTGACATTTTTACATTATTGACTAGTTAACAGTCTGGTAGAATAGCAGAGCATGACAAAACCTAGAAGAGACTTCTACCTCTCTACTCCACCCCTATGCCCTTGTGTGTGCTCTGCAAATTGGTACTGGAGAGCTCACAGAGAGGTACAGGCTGAAAGCAGATTTCCTACATACACTGCACACATCATATTTTGAAGTAAAAAAATGGGAACATATACAATATTTAAAATGAAGAACAAGAACAAGTAAAGTTAAATAAACAAACTTTATTCTGTATTAAATAACAGTGTATTTTAATGAAGGGGGAAGGACAGAAGACACCCAGGGAAGCGAACGAAGTAGCCTTCAGAAGAGGGTTGTTCGCTTCATTCGCTTCCCTGGGTGTCTTCCCTCCCACCCTGGTTCTTCCCAAGGGGCAAGGACAGAGGACACCCAGGGAAGCAAACGAAGCAGCCTTCAGAAGAGGGTCCTGGCTGTCTGGTCAGCGCGCTCTTCTGAAGCCGGCTTCATTCGCTTCCCTGGGTGTCTTCCCTCCCTCGTTCTTCCCAAGGGGGAAGGACAGAAGACATCCAGGGAAGCGAACGAAGCCAGCTTCAGAAGAGCACGCTGACCGGCCAGCCAGAACCCTCTTCTGAAGGCTGCTTCATTCACTTCCCTGGGTGTCCTCTCTCCTTCGCCCTTGGGAAGAATGAGGGAGGGAAGACACCCAGGGAAGCAAACGAAGCAGCCTTCAGAAGAGGGTCCTGGCTGGCCGGTCAGCACGCTCTTCCGAAGTTTGCTTTGCCTGCCGGGAGGGAGGGCGCGCAGCACAGGGGGTGGAGCATGCCGAGAGCAACCCAGCTGCCATTTTGTGTTGCTACACAAAATGGCGGCCAGAAAAGCCCGGCAAAGAAAAACGCGGTGGCGGCAGCGGCGTTAGGAGCAAACCTGGGCTGATAGCAAGGCCTCCTTGGGCCGGATCCGGCCCGCGGGCCATAGGTTGCCAACCCCTGATCTACACTGTAGAAATAATGCCTTTTGATAGCACAGTAAGTGCAATAGCTCCATCCTATGGAATCCTGAGATTTGCAGTTCTTGTTACCTCATTTTAGTGCTATGAATCCAGATTAATTGTTTTGCCTGTATCCTATGGGATCCTGGGGTTTGTAGTTTGGTTCCTGGTAAAACTGAAACTAGTCTGCTTAACATGTTCAGAACATATGATCATGTCACTTTATCTTCTCTGAACAATATCCCCTGTGACTGCAAATGCCTTTAAAACAGGGAAGTAATGACTCAGTGTATTAAGTTTCATGTTGTTGAGGTAAATCTGCAGTTGATAAATCACCCTTCTATCTTTGCGTACATTTTTGCCTTTAGCTTTTTCTTTAAGTTTCATTGGATGCTAAAACAGTGGTGCATCTTATGCATTAACTTGGAAGTTCACCAGGTTTAGACAGCATAGCAATAGCAATAGCAAATACATTTCTATGCCACTTATCAGTGCACTTAAGTACTCCCTAAGTGGTTTACAATGTAATCTGATGGCATAGGTTTTAAAGTATTATTATATGGGTGTGTATTAGGAAGGCCCACTGTGGGCCATGCCACAGCCCCGATCCTTCCTTTTGCTGCCCTGAAAAAAGCGGCAACATGCTGCTGACACATTGATTTTAATGAATAGTTGTACTCTAGTCTTCTACAGCTGTACTCTATGCTGCCACTCCCATTCTTTCAGAAGGTCCCAGTATCATCTGGAGATGCAAGAGTTTTAAGGAAGAGGAAGAATTTCCTGGCAGTCTGCAAAGGCCCTAAGATTCTCCATTCTGGTTAAAATTCTTTTGTGAGAGGACAATAGAAGTGAGAAAGCCTTTTATGAGTTGTGCTTGGAGCTAGTTGCATCTGTGTTTACTTTTGAGTAAATCCCTCTGGATTCAGTGGTGCTTTCACTTAGTAAATATTTTGTTAATAATAATAATAATAATAATGGGCGGTTTACAACATAAAACAATTTACAATAAAAAACAGAATTCCCCCCCTTAAAACATTATTAAACAAATAACATGATTAAAATCCATTAATAATGTTGTTGTTGTTGTTGTTAACTGCCCTCAAGTCAATCTCAACTCATGGCAATTCTATGGATAAGACATTTCCAAGACCCTCTGTCCTCCACTGCTCTGCTTAATTCCTCAACCCCATATCTGTGACCTCCTTAATAGAGTCCATCCATCTAGCAGGTGGCCTTCCTCTTTTCCTACATCTTCCCCACCATTATTGCCTTTTCAATGAGTCCTCCCTTTTCATAAACGACACACATTGAGTGTATGTACCTAAGCCTGAAAACCAGGGATAGTTTGGGGATTCTGTTGGTATACCGGCCACCCCGTTGCTTAACAGACTCCCTATCCGAGCTGACTGCCCTGGTTTCTGAGTTGATGCTGGAGTCGCCCAGGCTATTGGTCCTGAGCGACTTCAACATTCCACTCGAAACCAGATTACAAGATCTATCTGGCGCGGCTCGGGAGTTCATGGATACCATGACAATCATGGGCCTATCCCAATTGGTCGACGGGCCTACACATTGTGCGGGTCATACCCTTGATGCGGTCTTTAGTATGGAGCAGGGACAGCCATGGGTGGAGGTCAAGACAATCTCCCCCTTGTCATGGATGGATCACTTCCTGATCAGGGTGGAGCTCAAGGCTATATCCTATCCCCCCGGGGGTGGTGGACCTATTAGATTGGTCCGCTCTCGAAGGCTAATGGAACCTATTGGCTTCCAGAAAGCCTTAGAGGGTTTAATGGTTGGCAACGTTGGCAATTCTGTTGAAGCCTTGGTGAATACTTGGAACATCGACCTCACCAGGGCTATCGACACAATCGCTCCCAAGCGTCCTTTCCGACCCGCTTCGAACCGCAAACCTTGGTATTCAGAAGATCTTAGACGGATGAAGCGGGCTGGACAACGACTGGAGCGTGAGTGGCGAAAGACTCGACTCTTATCCGACAGAACTCGCCTTAGGAGTCACCTTGACTCCTATAGGGAGGCTTTACGAGCAGCACAGAGATCTTTCTGCACTGCACGCATCGCATCTGCAGAGTCTCACCCAGCAGAGCTGTTCAGGGTGGTAGGGGAGCTGGCAAAGGTTCCTCCTGCACCAGGTCCCCTGCTTAACCCAACAACAGCCTGCTGTGAGGCATTTAATATTCACTTTGCAGATAAAATCTCTCGGATAAGAGCCGACTTGGACACCAGTGTTCAAGCAGAATCCTCAGAGGAGGTGTCCAGCAACTCCGTTGATGCTATTTTACTGGATGAATTTCAATCTGTGAGTACCGATGACGTGGACAAGCTGCTTGGAAGGATGAGGAAGACGACTTGCCCTCTCGATCCATGCCCAACTTGGCTGGTCGCCCAGGGGGGCGATGCCTTGAAAGTGTTCCTTCGGGACACGATCAATGCATCCCTTAGGGAGGGTTGTGTGCCAACTTGTCTTAAGGAGGCAGCAGTTAGGCCACTCCTAAAGAAACCCTCCCTTGACCCCTTGGATAGAAATAATTACCGACCAGTCTCCTTGCTACCTTTTTTGAGCAAGGTGATCGAGAGGGCAGTCGCCTCCCAACTCCAGACAGTCTTGGATGAAACCGATTATCTTGATCCATTTCAAACCAGCTTTAGGACAGGATTTGGGGTTGAGACTGCTATGGTTGCTCTGACTGATGACCTCCGCTTGAGTATCGACAGGGGTAGTGTGACCCTGTTAGTGCTCTTGGATCTCTCTGCAGCCTTTGATACTATAGATCATGCCATCCTTTTGGATCACCTGAGAGAGTTAGGAATCGGAGGCACTGCTTTGCAGTGGTTCCGTTCCTTCCTCTCGAGCAGATCCCAGAGGGTGAGGCTCGGGGACAGCTGCTCATCTAAGATAGAGCTTAATTGTGGCATCCCTCAGGGCGCCATTTTGTCCCCGATGCTGTTTAATATATACATGAAACCACTGGGGGAGATCATTCGGAGGCATGGAGCACGGTGTCTTCAGTATGCTGATGACACCCAGATATACCTCTCCATGACCAGATCATCGACTCAGACCTCAGATGGCGTCTCACCTCTTAATGACTGTCTAAGAGCAGTAATGACTGGATGAGGAAAAACAGATTGAAGTTAAATCCAGACAAAACGGAGGTACTCACAGTCACAGGCCCGAAACCAGATCTGGGAATACAGTCTCCAGTCCTGGATGGAGTCACACTCTCCTCCAAGGACTGTGTTCGCAGTTTGGGGGTACTCCTTGACTCGTCGCTTCACATGACTTGTCAGGTGAATGCGGCAGTCAGGAGCGCCTGTTATCAGCTTCGGCTGATATGCCAACTGCGCCCTTATTTGGACATGAGGGACTTGGAAACTGTGGTACATGTGCTGGTAACCTCACGGTTGGATTACTGCAACGCGCTCTACATGGGGCTACCCTTGTGCCTAACCCGGAAACTTCAATTAGTACAAAATATGGCAGCCAGATTAATTACTGGGACATCTCGGAGGGAGCATATAACACCAGTGCTTAAATCCCTCCACTGGCTGCCAATTAGTTTCTGGGCACAGTACAAGGTGTTGGTTTTAACCTTTAAAGCCCTACATGGCTTGGGTCCATCTTATCTTAGGGACCGCCTCTCCCCGTATGATCCCCCTCGAGCCCTTCGGTCCTCTGGGAGGAATCTGTTACAGCCAATAAAGACCAGGCTGTCCCAGACCTCCCAGAGGGCCTTCTCCGCCGCCGCCCCCAGGCTATGGAACGGCCTGCCGGACGAGATCCGTCTTATTTCTACGCTCACTGCCTTTGAGAAGGCAGTGAAGACGGATCTTTTCCGGCAGGCCTTCCCAGAATAATACCCCCCCGGATACTTCTGCCCTGGGGAGATATTTTGTCTGATATTTTATCGGCCTCCCTGCAATGCTTGGGTTGGTCATTGTATTGTTGTTTTATGCAATAGTCTATTGTTTTAAATTTTTCTCTTGTTTAATTCTGTTTTAAGGGGTTGGGAGGTGGGATTTAGGGTTGGGACTGTTTTACATTGCTGAGTTTTAACTTGTGTAACCCGCCTCGATTGTTGGGCAGAGAGGCGGGCTATAAATAAAACTTATTATTATTATTATTATTATTATTATGTGTACAATAGATTCAGTTTGGTCATCTTGGCTTCCAGGGAGGTTTTTGGCTTGATCTGCTCTAGGACCCATTTGTTGGTCCTTTTGGTTGTCCATGGGATCCTCAGCACCACATCTCAAATGAATTGATTCTCTTCCTATCATCTGTCCAGCTCTCACATCCATACATGGTAATAGGGGATACAATGGCTTGTATGATTCTTTTGTTTTGAGATGTATATCTTTGCATTTTAGAATCTTTTCTAGTTCTTTCATCGCCTACCTCCCCATTCTTAATCTTCTTCAGATTTCCTGACTTCAGTCCCCATTTCTATCAATGTTTGATCCCAGGTATGGGAATTCCTTTACTGTTTCTGTTTCTTCATTGTCAACGTTGAAATTTTGAAGGTCCTTGGTGATCATTATTTTTGTTTTCTTTATGTTCAACATTAAGCCTGCCTTTGCACTTTCTTCTTTGATCTTCCTTAGTAGGTGTTCTAGGTCTTTGAGGTTTTCTGCTAGTACTATGGTGTCATCTACATATCTTAGATTGTTGATATTCCTTCCTCCTATTTTCACTCCTCCTTGTTCTGTGTCCAAGCCTGCTTTTCTTATAATATGTTCCCGCATACAAGTTAAAAAGATAGGGTGAAAGGATACAGCCTTGTCTGTCTCCTTTGCCAATTGGGAACCATTCTGTTTCTCAGTGTTCTGTTCTGTCCTAAGTACAGATTCCTCATTAGGACTATCAGATGTATTGGCACTCCCATGTCTTTAAAAACATTCCATAGCCTTTCATGATTTATGCAGTCAAAGTCTTTGCTCTAATCTATAAAGCACATGCTGATATTCTTTTGGAATTCCCTGGTGTGCTCCATTAGCCATTGTATGTTTGCAGTGTGATCCCTAGTGCCTCTTCCTTTCCTGAACCCCACTTGAACCTCTGGGATTTCTCTCATGGATGGTTGGAGTTTATGTTACAGAATTTTGAGCATGATTTTGCTAGTTTGGGAGATCAGTGCTATGGTCCTATAGTTGCTGAAATCTCTTGTGTCTCCCTTTTTGTGGATGGGGCTGTATATTGATCACTTCCAACCTGTTGGCCATTGTTTTGTTTTCCATATCTATTGACACATGTTGGTTAGCACTAGAGTTGACTCTGTCAGTGTGGATTGTAGTAGTTCAACTGGAATTAGTAAATAATCATAGGGTTATATCCTGAATTGTTACACTATGTCAGGGGTAGGCAACCTTTCCCCTTTAAGGGCTGAGGGACTTCAGCTCCCAGAAGCCTCAGCCATGTTGGCCAATAGTCCCATGTTAGCCAATAGCTCCTGGGATTCTGGGAGCTGAAATCCCTCGGCCCTTAAAGGGGAAAGGTTGCCTACCCCTGCACTATGTTGTCTGTAATGGTCTTGTGTACCCACAAATTTTCTCATGGGCATCATATATATAATATCTACATCAATACTATTCTTAATAGCATCAGAATCAGCCAGTATGCACATGTATCATCATTTCATAAAAAATGTTTTATGTAGCACATTTTAGACTAGTTGATCAAAAGCAGATATTTGGAATGTGCATTTCAAACATTTTAAATGACTAATCGATGAAATAAAAGATATTTATTCCTTGGTTCTGTGCAACCCATGCTATATCCAATTAATTTTATGTATCCCCATGTAGTGTTCTAAAAATATCATCTCTGTGAGGTCACCTATTGTGGGTAAAGAATATAAAGGTCTGTCCTTGTACCATTTAAATATGTAAGTATTAAATGAGGTTGTTTGGAACAATGTTAATACTTCTTTTTTCTAGAACACAAAGTTTCTAAATATAAGCAAATAATAAATCTGTACCATTAATCATTAATAGGTTAGTAACAAAATACAGGATCAGCATAATCCTCTTGGACAATGACAAGTGCATGTTGCCATCTTAAATAATGGCACAAAAAGGCTGCAAAGCTACCCAGTATAGATTTACCATAGAAAATGAGTTTGTGTTACTGTATATATTTTGTTGTACATCTCCCTATTATCAATAACAGACTTTATGCCTCGCAAAGAGCAACCAAAGCAGGAAAAGAATAATTGCCATTCTGCACAGAGCCAGTTTATTGATGAGGTGGACAGAAGTAATATTTTTAGCCTGCTGGCTGTCCATCTGCAAGCAGTTTCCTGGAGCTGCCACTTCTCTTTTCTCAGGAAGCTGTTACAGCTTTGTTGAACCACCCCCCCCCCCCAAATAATGAGATCCATCTATCAAATGGCAAGCAAACAATAAACTCTCTACCTTCCAATTAATGTGTTTTCACCTCTGTTTACCAATATGCATGCAGTTAACTATCCATCTTATTATAAGCATTTAAAGAAGTCCATTTTTCAAAGGTGGAATCCATTAACCCTTTTGCTAGCAAATATATATGAATGCCCTTGAGCTAAAGAGGGACTTTGGCAAAATCAGTCATTTTTAGAGATGCAGCAAGCTAACTATATAAATTGCCTGGTGAAGCATGCTGAAACCGTTCCATTCAAATCCATGGGGCAAGCTAGGTATTTATTTTGAGTGTGTTGTTGTTGTTGTTGTTGTTGTTGCTGTTGTTGTTATATAGAATAAAATGAAATATGTGTCCATAAAAAGTCCAACTTTTTTTTTCTTATCCTGCACAATTCCACATTTGGTTAATACTGCTCACAGTAGGGACATGGACATCTAGCAACAGGAACATGCATATCTCCTGATCAGATATGTAAAAGGCAGTTAACTTCTCACCTGCAAAAGTCCTTTGTCTCAAACTCTGGAGAGTTCTTTGACCTTTGCTGGTATATCTTTAGGAACTCAGTAGATTTCTTGTGCTTGCAGTTAATTCCTGGAGTGTGGTTTGCAAACTACTTTCACAACACTACAAAAGTCAGCAGCATGTCTCACGCAACTGGGGCAAGTATTTGTATGTAACTTTGGGGTCAAACCCTAAGGTTATGTGTGCCATCACATAAAGGCAAAGACTAAATGGCAGTTGAATAGCAGCTGCTGTATCTCCACAGCTTCACAAATGTATAAATAGAAGTGTAGAAATCTCTTTAATATAACTTAATTATAAATATTTGTCCAACACTAAGGATTTTTAATAAGCTCCTGCTGTCCCAGATGTCGCGCGTGTGTGTGTCAGAGAGGGGGGGGCAGGGGGAAGCTACCACCAGTGGTAGCAGATGGAAAGCCCTGAAACAGTTGTTCCATGGGTGTATCAGATCTGGCTTTGGATCTGCTGGATCCAAGATGTCTCTATTCCCCAGCTAGACGTGTGATTAGAACTCTTCAACTAAGCCAGCCTATACCTGTAATTGGGAATTCTCTTTCATTGTGAACAGGAGAGAAACCATTAATTTTTTTAGCTCTACTGGAGCAGAAAACATCCTACCGTCTGTCCTGCCTGGAACAAGACAGCAGGGTTGTAAATGAGTTGGTGGATCTGTCTTGTCACTCTTCCTTTGCTCCATTTAAAATTGTTGTTTCTCCTGAAGCTGCTGTCATATATTTTTTTTAAATGGGGGGGGGGTAAATGCTACATGAGATTGGAATGGATAAACAGCTGCTACAAAAGAAACATGAGTTTGTTTGTGCATTTCTTTCCAACCTGGTCCATAAAGGAAAACAAAACAAATAAATACATTCTGCAAGGGTTTTTGGATTTCTTTAAAGACATCTCCAAGACTTTCTGTCATCCACTGCTCTGCTTAGTTCCTGCAAATTCATTCCTGTGATCTCCTTAATAGTGTCTATCCATCTAGCATGAGGCCTTCCTCTCTTTCTACTTCCCTCCACCTTTCACAGCATTATTGTTGTTTTTTTCTGAGTCCTCTCTTCTTATAATGTATCCAAAATATGACAGCCCAAGTTTTGTCGTTTTGGCTTCCAGGGAGATTTCTGGATCTGCTCTAGCAATGCAATGTTATTTAAGCTATCAAAGATGAAAGCAATAATGTATATACATTGCTTAAAGATATAAATCTATATTTTTTGAAGTTTTGTGCAGATCTTTATGCAGCTCTCTCATGAACAGGGTATGGAGAGTTTCTTTTCTCATATTGATGTTCCCCATCTTACCAACAATTTCTTTCAGAACCTTTAAACTTAGAGGAAAGTGTTATAGCAAGTATGCATTAGTGTTATAGCAAATATCACAATCTCAATCGCAAGTACATTTCTATACTGCTTATCAGTGAACTAGCACTCCCTAAGCAGTTTACAATGTGTAAGCCAATTGCCCCCAGCTAGCTGGGTACTCATTTCACCGACCTACAAAAGGATGGCAGGCTGAGTGGACCTTGGAGCAATCCTCTAGGATTAAATTTACAATGCAGTACCAGTATTTAACCACTGCGCCACCAGGGCTTCTTCTGTGCCACCAGGGCTCCTTCATATGAAAAAAGGAAAGTCTCCTGATGATTTTTGCAATTGAATGGTACAATGTCCCATTCTTCCCAGTCTGTTAGCACCAAGACTGCCCCAACTTAATCTAAATGAATATAAGTCTCCAGGCCTAGATGAATCACATCCAAGGGTACTAAAAGAACTGGCAAATGTAATATCTGAACCATTGGCAATAATCTTTGAGAACTCCTGGAGAACAGGAGAAGTCCCAGCACACAGGAGGAGGGCAAATGTTGTCCCCATCTTCAAAAAGGGGAAAGAAGAGGATCCCAACAATTATCATCCAGTTAGTCTGACATCAATACTGGGAAAGATTCTGGAGCATTAAACAGAGAGTCTGTGAACACCTGGAGGGTAATTCCATGATCACAAAAAGTCAAAATGGGTTTCAGAGAAACAGGTCATGCCAGACAAATCTGATCTCTCTCTCTCTCTCTCTCTTTTTTTTTTTTTGATAAAATTACCAGCTTGGTAGATGAAGGGAATGCTGTGGATATAGTATATCTTGATTTCAGTAAGGCTTTTGACAAGGTTCCCCATGACATTCTTGCAAACAAGCTGGTAAAATGTGGGTTAGATAAGGTAACTGTTACATGGATTTGTAATTGGTTGACTGGCCGAACCCAAAGGGTGCTCAACAATGGCTCCTTTTCAACCTGGAAAGAAGTGACCAGTGGGGTGCCACAGGGCTCTGTCCTGGGCCCAGTGCTATTCAATATCTTTATTAATGACTTGGATGACGGTATTGGGGGCATAGTTATCAAATTTGCAGACGACACCAAATTGGGAGGAGTAGCTAATACCCCAGAAGACAGGATCAAAATTCAAAATGACTTGAACAGACTAGAAAGCTGGGCCAAAGCTAACAAAATTAAATTCAACACGGAGAAATGTAAAGCACTGCACTTAGGGCAGAAAAACGAAAAGCACAGATATATAATGGGGGACACCTGACTGAACGAGACTACAAGTGAAAGGGATCAAGGAGTCCAGGTAGACCACAAGTTGAACATGAGTCAACCGTGTGATGCAGCAGCTAAAAAGACCAATGCAATTTTAGGCTGCGTCAATAGAAGTATAGTGTCTAGATCAGGGGTAGGCAACCTTTCCCCTTTAAGGGCTGAGGGACTTCAGCTCCCAGAATCCCAGGAGCTATTGGCCAACATGGGACTATTGGCCAACATGGCTGAGGCTTCTGGGAGCTGAAGTCCCTCGACCCTTAAAGGGGAAAGGTTGCCTACCCCTGCCTATGAGGAATGATTTAGGGAGCTGGGATGTTTAGCCTGGGGAAGAGAAGGTTAAGAGGTGATATGATAGCCTTGTTTAAATATTTAAAGGGATGTCATATTGAGGAGGAAACAAGCTTGTTTTCTGCTGCCCCAGAAACTAGGACCCGAAACAATGGATACAAGCTACAGGAAAAGAGATTCCACCTCAACATTAGGAGGAACTTCCTGATAGTAAGGGCTGTTCGACAGTGGAACACACTCCCTTGGAGAGTAGTGGAGTCTCCTTCCTTGGAGGTCTTTAAGCAGAGGCTGGATGGCGATCTGTCGGGGATGCTTTGATTGGGAGTTCCTGCATGGCAGGGGGTTGGACTTGATGGCCCTTGTGGTCTCTTCCAACTCTATGATTCTATGATTCTTGAACTTTATAATCATAAAGGACTAAAACAGATGGACCAAATAAAGCAGTTTCAAATTGCTTTTACAGCATGGTGTTTAGATGACACACACCTCCAAAGTGGACATAAACCAGATTGAAGCTGTGCTCTGGAGCTAAAAACTGGAGCAAAAAGAAGCCGGGATATTCCGACTTAGCCCAGCAAATGTGCACCTTTGACCCTACATATAAATGCCTTGAAACAAGAATGGTTCTTCGTAACCCTAAAGCTGCATATGAATGCACTGGTGCAGATGCACATTTAAAATGGGGAGAGCCGGCATACCCAAGCGGTCAGGGCGGCAGTGCAATAAAGTGAAAGTGTGACACCTCCAATGGATATAAGTACAACATACACAAATAAGATAGCTCAAGAGAGGGCATGAGATGAAAGGGGCATGTAGGGGGACATGATTGTGGTTTGCCAGTGTTTTACTGGGCATGTTGATGCTCCGATGCCCTGTACTGGTGGAGGATTGCAGGTGTGACTGTGTAGCTGTTCAAAGGGGCAGGCATCCAGTGGGATGACATCTATGCAGCAGTCAGTCAGCGGCAGTGTGTTTGTAGGATGGTGCACATGCATGGTGGGAAAGCAACAAAATAATTGCCCAGCAGCACGGCTTCATGCAGCACCATGCGGTCAGGCCATGTGCATTCCATGCACCTTGGAAGTGCTGATGTAGATAGCAGGGTTTCAGGCTGCTTCCAGAAAATGCAGGTTTAAGCTGCTTTTTCCTGCCTTTCTGTCTTGCCCCTGCAAATTTAGCTCCCTCACTTTATCATTAAATGATGCCTGTATTACCCTGATAAGGATTATGCTTGCTGTGCTAACTACCACCCTATATCCTTACTGAATATTAATATCAAAATATTCACAACTATGTTAGCTAATAGATTACAAAAAGTCATTGAATTTTTGGTAACTCTTAATCAGACAGGATTTAGCAAAAACAGTCAAAGAACTATTAATATTGAATTGGTTATGGACTTGATTGCTTTAAATTTGGATAGAACTGATAAGCCAGCCACTATTTCTTTAGACACTGAAAAGGCTATTGATAAAACTTACTGGCGATTTATTTTCCACAGTATTGGCTAATTTTGGGTTTCTGTTTTTGAAATTCATAAAAAAATTACCAAGAGCACAGATTATGTTCTTTCCTTATCACTTTTTACATTGAAATGGGGTACAAGGCAACTATGTCCTTTAGCTCCTTTAATATTCAATTTGTACCCAAAACCCTTAGCATCTGCTAGTAGACAAAATTCCAGAGTGGATTAATATGCATTGATCCACTGATTCTGGAATTTTGTCTACTAGCCTATTTAGAAATTAAAATTGTTATTTTTGCAAATGATCTTTGTTTATTATAATGCCCCAGCTTTATCTGTACTGATGCAGTTGTTTATTGATTTTGGAAAAAAAGATATCTGGATATTCATTGAACTGGTCCAAGTCATAAATGTTGCCAGTGGAAGACAAGATGGACTGTAATGTATTTAAAGCATTTGGGTACAATTATCTCTAGGAACTTATCTCAGATGATTAATCTTAATAAAAGTAAGTTGCTAAAAGATAGGGCACAAGATTTAGAGAAATGGGTGGGCTTAAAAATGAGACAATTAAAATAAATGTTATTTTCAAAAACTGAATTCATTGTTCAGGAGATGGGGGGGGGTTGTCATGAAAAGATTGCAAATTCCAGGGCAGGTGGCCTTCTAGATCTTCTTACATACCATTAGGAATATCTATCTTGTATTAATTTTGGGACATATCCACTTAAAGTAAGTAATCCGCCATGGTCAGGCATGGAGCCTTCATTTCTGGCACCGCTATTCAAAAAGACAGTACTTGGTTCTCAACTGAATAATAATGATAATAAAGAACAGTGTTTTGTATCAGATATTGTCTCATCAATTGCAGTTTGATCCATATGCTCATGCCAAGTTGACTTTATGGGAGAATCCAGATTTGAAAATTGGTAAGGAACCTTTTTATGGAAGGTGTGGGACTCTGGGGACAAGGGTTCAATTCCCTGCTTGCCCATGGAAACCCACTGGATGACCTTAGGTGAGTCACACACTGTTAGCCCCAGAAAACCATGTGATAGGATCACCTTAGGGTTCCCAGAAGTCAGAAAATACTTGAAAGCATATAGTAACAACACAGTGGGCAGATAATGGAATTGTTACCTTAAATCAGATACTTATTTTTGATTATAAGTTTTTCCCTTTTTTAATTTTGTACGAGCAGTTTAAACTACCTCTATCAGTTAATTTACAACTGAAACATTTGCTACAAGCCATATTGACTGCAGTTTTAAGAGCATCGAGATTCCCTTAATATCAGAAACATTAATTGGGGTCAACCAAGCTGCCAAACCAACAATATATATATATATATATTATATATATAAATTTCTGTTGTGGCATGAAAGGTTTGGGATAGAAGAACTGGAATATCCAATTTTTAATCAATGGCCATCAGTTTTAACATCTACAACTCCTATAGATCTCTAAAACTGTAGCAGAAATATCACTCACCACAACATCTATTAGTGAAAGGGCTTTCTAGAACAGCAAATTGTTGGAGAATCATTACTCCTTTTGCTTCCTTAAAGAATATGTTTTGGAATTGTCCCATAGCAGCTACATTTTGGGAGGAAGCAATCACACAAGTAAATTTAGTTTTGGAAAGATCCTTGATATTCAGGGACCTGAATTGTTTATCTCTTTCTGGGACTTTCTAACTGCTAAAAGATTAATACCTTGTTATTGAATAGTTTTTCTCCACTTGTGATCCAATGGACAGAAGATCTAACAATGATTGCAACAATTGAAAGAATACTAAATAGGCAAAGTTTACAAATGGACCTAAATTTGGACATTTGGTCAACTTTTATAGATGCTTATGACTGATGTGATTTTTTTTCATCCTTTCATGTTTTTATTTTCCTGATTTTGTTATATTGGACCATTATTGTATGTAACTGAGATCAGTTTTGAATTTAGATTAAAAAACAAACAAACAAACAAACAAAAACCCTTAATATAATATTCCAAGAATATAGAGTCATTAAGCCTCTGATCTCTTGCTACAAAGGAACTCCTATGAGTGTGAGTCCCAATTCAAAACTGGTCACATCAAAAATGTTACCACCAGATTTTGCATTTTTAGTTTCCTGCTTTCAAATGCTTACTCTGCCCCTGCAACAAATGTAACATGGCAGGTGGTATACTAACATGACATGTCTGTATTATAATTGCTATAATATAAATGTGTGCTTGGCTTTGAAACAAAAGAAAACCTGTATTTCTCTTTTTATCATCTCTGTTCATATCTTATAGGTAAGTTTTAAGCATACTTTAAGTGCATGCTGAAATAGGAATGCAAAACAAAACAAAAAAAACAAAACACTGATATGTTAACGCTATCTTTCCCTGGGTAATGAAACCATACCTGTAAGTCATTTATGTACTTGATGAGATATGGCAAGAGAGGTGGGGGCGCTTCAAAGGCTCTTCTGCTCTACCAAATCACAATGTAAAACCTGGTTTTCCCCTAGTTTTTCAGAACAGTAGCATCACTAGGCTTGGTGTCACCCAGTGGGGTAATTCATGGTGTCACCCCCCATCAACCTCCTCCCATACCATACCATTTGTTGTTGTGTGCCTTCAAGTCATTTCCAGCCTATGGCAACCCTAAGGCGAACCTATCATGGGGATTTCTTGGCAAGTTCCTTCAGAGGAGATTTACCATTGTCATCCTCTTGACTGAGAGAGTGTGACTTGCCCAACCTGACCCAGTGGGTTTACATGTCCAAACCAGGATTCGAACCTTGGTTTCCAGAATATACCCCTATCTTCCAGCCAGGCTGGGGTTGAGGAGACCTCTCTACACTAGCAGGGAAGCTCGCTCTCCACCCCCCTCAGCCATGCACACACGCTACACACAAGCACAGTAAACAGTTCTGGACATTTTGAACACTAGTTTTCTGAATGAAATTCTAATTTAGATTGATGGCTACAAATGATTAAAAGTAAAATCTTGCAATAGTAGGATTTGTGTCCTTTATGTATATATAAAAATAGTCTAGGAAGTAGCCATATTTCTGGATAACACAAAATTAAGTAGAATGGTTTATGAAAATCGAGATGGGCCTCTAAGTGCTCCCAAAGGATCTCTTTGGAATGGGTGAATGACTAACAAAATGTCAAAAGAGGCTTAATGTAAATAGAAGTATTATACCTGCCAGGACAAATAGTTGTCATATATACACAGGATGCAAGCTTTATGGCACCATAATTCTTTTCTCATCCAAATGTAAATGACAGATTGCAAAACATCATATTCCGGAATAGATTACATGGTGTCCCTTCTTTTGAATCACACTTGACTGATGACTACCTCTTAAGCTAATGCTTCTCCTCCTAGGATAAATTAGTGTTTTGCAAGTATTGGGCAAGAGATCATGAACCAGATATTTAAGTGTATCAGCTACACATCTGCTGACCCAAGAATTCTTGAGAAATTTTTGCATTGTGATGGTTCAGTCTTTCCATGCCTTGCATTAAACTATTCTGATGAAGAACAATCCTATTTAAATACATCTTTATGCCCACCTGGTGATAGTGGATTGGTTGGTGGGAAAGAGTGTGTTTTATGCCTAGAATTGGTTGAGTTGGCCAGACCTTGAATGAATGAAAATTAGGTATAAGTCTAAAATTTTACTAAATGTGATTTGTGAGAAAGTCCACACAAGCTCTCATTTTTCATGCATAAGTACAAAACCCCAAATTCCTTTATTTCCAGACTAGCTAATAATGAATAACTACTTGGACCTGCATTCATATCCACTAGCAAGATCAAAATTCCTATTTCATCAATATACCTTTAAAAAGTGGAGAAAGTACCCCTTTTCTAATTTCTAGAATAAGTTTTCACTCTTTAGAATTTGATCAAAGCTTGTGGAGGGGTACCAAATACATGGAGACTTACAAATATGTAGAATTGCTTTCAAGAGTTTGAACTGTAAACTTTGCATTGAGAGCTAAGTATCTTTGTATAATATATTTTTGTTATCTGTCTTCAAGTCAACTACAAACTACAACTACAAATGCGAACCTCATCATAGCATTTTCTTAACAAGGTTTGTTCAGAAGGTGTTTGCCATTGCCTTCCTTTGAGGGTGACAGAGAATGTAGTTGACAAGCTAGAACATGTCCAAAGAAGGGCCACTGTAATGCATGATCTGGAAACTAATCATGAGGAATGACCTAGGCAGTTGGGTGTGTTTAGCTTGATAAAGAAAATACAGTGACATGATAGCTTTCTTTAAATTTCTGAAGAAATATCATGGGACATGGAGCAAGCCTTTTTTTTTCCTGCTCCAGCCACTAAAAGGCCACCTTGAGTCCCTGTAGTGGGAGAAAGGCAGGAAATAAGTGAATAAAAAATAAAATCATCATCATCATCAGATCCAAATTACAAGAAGGGAGATTCCACTTAAATATTAGGAAGAACTTCTTTACTGTGGAATAGACTATATTGGGACGTTAGATGGACATTTTTCAGGAATGCTGTAGTTCTGTATTCCTGTGTGGCAGGGGATTAGACTAAGCGAGCCTTGCAGACACTTCCAGTTCTATGACTTCAGAAATATGATTCTGTGAATCTGTCTGAGGAATATATGGTGCTTCAATGACTGTGAAAGAGACCCAATGAAGACCAATTCTTGTTGTTCCTAGATGAGCAAACACATTGCGTTGTTGATTTGCTTCCACACTGGGCCTTCCAAATGTGTTCCATTATATAGCTCAGTCAGAATGAGGAGGTGGTATACTTTCCTATTATGAGTAGATGTGTAAAAATGTCTCAATCACCATTTTATGATAATTCTCTAAATGCAAATTCTTGAGGTTTCTGCATATTTTGTTAAGGAATTTTCCTGAGGTACCTACTTTTTACCTATGCTTCTTAACTCACATTATATGCATTTTCTCTGATACCTAGTGTTTTTGTGTACATTTTTAAAAGGATATATTTCAAAAATGGAATTGTTTACATTTCTTGGTGCCAAATTCGAAAAGGGAAAAATCGGTCATTTTTTTATTTCTTCCCTATGTTGGAATAATGAAATATAAGTGTATGATTTCCACTATAATCTAACAGATGAAGAATTGGGTAAGTTGGGAAAACTTTTAGTTAATGTGAATTTCTTTTTCATTATTAACCATGAGATAATCACAACATTTGATTCTATGATATGATCAGTGAATAAATACAACAAACATTTTCAAGTATGTGGTGGTGGTGGGGAGATCAGAATATCCATATTACTCAAACTATACTAACAGTGGACCAGTCTCTGAAACCTACATTGGATAAAATGTCTAGGAACTCTGGCCACTATGCATTTTAAGCTTGGTGCACTCATAGTTAGCACTTTTTAAATACTTAGCAGCTTGATGTCTTGCTCATAAGAAAACATGAAGACTGTCCTTGAAGTAAAGAAATCAGATGCATTTGTTTTTCACTAGCAGCAGTCAAATTACATTCAGGTTGAATACTGAGAGTAGAGCATCACTGTGCACTAGTTCTCAGATACAAATATGGACTGTATTGGAAGAGAAATAGTGGTAAAGAAATAATTCATCCATATATTACACCCATTATTTTCCTTTTAAACCCACCTTTTACTCCTGTGTCCCCTTGTGCCACAGTTGCCACCAATCCATGAGGAAGACCTATTTCTTCCCAAAATTACTCAAGAGACTTAATAATAAAATGTTTTCCTCAATGTTAGTAGCATGTTACTGTATCTTTGAAAGCACTCCAAATAGTCATTTATTGAAATGTTATAAATTTATTTGCAAGTTAACTTAAATACAGTATCACTTGTGTGGGATGTTGTTCACAGTTGATACATTATTGGCATACTTTATTTGTTACACTGTGTTACATCTGTGGTTTCTTGTCCATATACTTGTTTGTTACAGTAACCCAAAACCATTCACTCTTTATTGTACTCTAGTTTCTTATACTTTTATTAACTGATTGTGCTACTTTTCACTAGCTACTATTCTCCTCAGAGACTAACACTTCACCTTCCCCAGGACATTCTTAGTCTTCTCTTGGGCTTTTAAAAAAACTTTTAACTGCCTTTCTCTGCACTAATACCTAGCCTCTCAGGCTCTTCAACTCCTCCCGTTGTACTAAACGGTAACTCTCATTTTGAGTTCTGTCCCTAACTCACTAACTAACAACACCAACATCAACAAATCCCCCCTCTCTATCCTCTCTCCTGCTCTATTTATACTTATTCTACTCTACTCTACTCTCATTGGCTCCTTGCCCCATCCTAACTGGATGTTGCCAGGGCTTCTCTTGGCCTGCCTATATATTTGCCTTATCTGCACAGCCATGTTTTTTCGTGATATGGTCAAAGTACAACAATTTAGTCATCTTGGCTTTCAGGGAGACTTCAGGCTTGATCTGTTCTAGGACCTATTTGTTTGTCTTTTTAGCTGTCCATGGTATCCTCAGCACTTTTATCCAGCATCACATTTCAAATGCATTGATTTTCTTTTGGCTTTTTCACTGTCCAGCTCTCACATCCATCACATGGTGATGGGGAATACTATGGTTTGAATGATTCAGTGTTAAATATTTGCACTTCAGGATCTTATCTAGTTCTTTCATAATTGTAATTCCCATTCCTAGTCCTCTGATTTCTTGACTACATTGTCTATTCTGATCAATGTTTGATCCAAGGTATGGGGAATCTTTGACTATTTCTATTTCCTTGTCATGTAGGATGAATTAATGTAGATCTTCTGTGATTATTATTTTTGTTTTCTTAATGTTCAGTGATAACCTTACCTTAGCACTTTCTTCTTTGAAATTTGAAATTCTTTTAGTAATTGTTCCTTCCAAGTCTTTTTGTTTTCTGCTAGTAGTATGGTGTCATCTGCATTTCTTAGGTTTTTAATGGTCCCTTCCTCCAATCTTCATTCCTTCTTCCTCTAAGACTGTTTAGTGTATTATGTTTTATGCATACAAATTTAACAAACAGGGTGATAGAATGCAGCATTGTCTATACATATAAATTCACCTAACCCATCTTTTCTGGAAGGACAAACAAACATGTCTTCTTTATGTGAGGATTTAAATGAATTGCAAAACTATGCTTTCCATGTCCAAACTACTTAATATCTTTCTTACTAGAAATAATTCTATCTGTAAATTAGGGCATGTTTTAATACCTTCTTGGTCCCATACAAGGCAGGTTATGAAACCACTTGAACAAAAGTACCAGTAGAAAGAGCCTTAACGAAATTGGAAACACTTTAACAATCAAAGATAAGATCATTGATACTGAAGCCACAGAGAGCCTTGCAGAAGTACAAGTTCAGTCTTGTTTTGCCCTGTGTTCAGTGAAATTAACTGATTCTGCAGTGCATGCCAGCAATGAAAATTAAGTCTACTGTTGTCAGTACTGTATTGCCACCAGAGATGACTACTGTGTGGGAGTGCAACAGCTTCCGTTAGGCTGTTCTTTTCAATCAGATACAGACCAGTTTACTTATGCGTAACACCTTGCTGCATGATTCAACAGAAGACCCTCAAGCTCATCATACCATTAACTTTCTTTCCAGGAATTATGTCACGTTGCACAATTACAAAAACTGACAGTTGTTCTCAAAACTCTCTAGCCTGTATGCTTTTATTTTGATCCAAGGGCTCAGAACTCAATATGGTCTGATGGTTTTATCACACATTATCTTCAAGTCCATGCTGGTGAGAGGACAAACAGAGTTTGTTGTCACAGGCATTAAACCTTCAGGCATTAATTACTAAAGTAGACCCCAGCAACCAGTGACTCCTGGCCTGAATTTTGTTCATTTCAATTGTTAGAGCCATTTGCTTGTTAACATTTATTTTCTCCTTCAAGGTGTACATTCTGAGAATATTGGTCTAACCTTGAAGAGCATACAGCCAATCTCTCTCTGAAATTCCCCAGTGCCCTTGTTCTTGTGACACATGATTGCAAAGCCAAATTGGCTCTTCTGATAATGTTCTATATTCATATTTTAACTATTACATCTTTTCCACATGGAGCAGTTAGCATGCTTTTCCTTCAGCAGTCTAAGTATACAAAACTCAACTGGCAAAGTATTGTTTGGGTGATCTGCAGACTAGATCTTTTAATGCTATAGCACCCTCAAGAAATTGCATTGGAGTTGTGCAGGAGAATGGGAAGTATGGTCGGAACAGAGGGAATGAATGCTACAAAAGAAGACAGGATCACTGTTTAAAAGCTATCCCACCTTCAGTTCCCTCTGCTTCCCAGATTGATTTGGAGAGCAGACCAACCATTCCACAGAACCTTACTCTGCTCCTCTGCAATGCCAGGTCAGTTAAAAATAAGACCCATGTCATCCATGATCTCCTCTTGGATGAGGATGCCGACCTGGCTTGCTTTACAGAGATCTGGCTGGGGGAGGATAGCATAGTTACCTGGGCACAGGCACTCCCAGCCAGGTACTCTGTCAGTAGGCAGGTATGGGGAAGTGGGCGGGGGGGTGGAGTGGCTCTAGTTTATAAAAATAATCTAACCTTGACCAGGATACCTGTCCAGAACACAGTCCACTTCGAGTGTATGTACCTTAGCCTGAGGACCAGGGATAGTCTGGGAATTCTGCTAGTCTACCAACCACCCCGTTGTCTAGCAGACTCCCTAACCGAGCTGACACAGCTGGTCTCAGAGCTGTTATTGGAGTCCCCCAGACTTTTAGTTTTGAGGGACTTAATTTTCTGCTTGAGACCAGCCTAACAGGTGCAGCTCGGGAGTTCTTGGAGACCATGACAAACATGGGCCTATCCCAATTGGTCGTTGGGCCCACACATTGTGCAAGTCATACACTCGATGTGGTCTTCAATTCGGAACAGGAATATCCGTGGGCGGAGGTCATTAGTACCTCCGCGTTGTCATGGACGGATCATTTCCTGATCAAGACAAAACTTAGAGCCTGTATCCACCCCATTAGAATGGTCCGCCCTCGAAGGCTAATGGAGCCAATTGGATTCCAGAAAGCCCTAGAGGGGTTAATGGTTGGGAATGCCGGTGACCCTGTCAATGCTCTGGTTAATACTTGGAACACTATCTTACCACGGCTATCGACACGATCGCTCCCAAGCGTCCTTGCCATTCTGCTTCTAACCGTAATCCATGGTACACACCTGAGCTTAGGAAAATGAAGTGGCTTGGACAACGACTAGAGCGCAGATGGCGGAAGACTCGACTCTCATCTGACAGGACTCACCATATGAACTTCCTTTGGTCCTATCGGGAGGTAATACGTGCAGTGCAGAGATCCTTTTCCTCTGCACGTATTGCATCTGCAGAGTCTCGTCCAGCAGAGCTGTTTAAGGTGGTGAGGTAGCTGACACAGGTGCCCCCTGCGCCAGGTCCCTTGCTTAACCCGACAACGGCCTGCTGTGACACGTTTAACAACTTCTTTGCAGATAAAATCTCTCAGATAAGAGCCAACTTAGATGCCAATAATTTAACAGAAACCATAGCTGAGGTGTCCAGTGACTCCGTTGATGAAGTTATTCTGGATCAGCTGCAATCTGAGTACCAATGACATGGACAAACTCCTTGGTAGGGTGAGGAAAACAACTTGCCCTCTCGATCCTTGCCCATCATGGCTGGCCTTTTGGGGGGGGGGGGATGCATTGAGGAGATTCCTTAGAGATATCATCAATGCATCATGTTTGAAGGAGGCGGCTGTAAAGCCGCTTCTGAAAAAAACCTTCCCTGGACCCCCTTGATATGAAAAACTATAGGCCAGTTTCATTGTTGCCATTCTTGAGCAAGGTGATTGAGAGGGTGGTTGCTCTTCAACTCCAAGCTGTCTTGAATGAAACTGATTATCTAGACCCATTTCAAACTGACTTCAGGACAGGCTTTGGGGTTGAGACTGCCATAGTTCCCTTGACCGACGATCTGCGTCTGAGCATCGACAGGGGTAGTGTGACCCTGTTGGTGCTCCTAGACCTCTCAGCGGCTTTTGACACAATAGATCATGGCATCCTCTTGGACCACCTGAGGGGGTTAGGTATCGGAGGCACTGCATTGCAGTGGTTCTGGTCCTTCCTCTCGAGTCGGTCCCAGAGGGTGCTGCTCGGGAACAGTAGCTCCAGTAAAAGAGAGCTCACCTGTGGGGTTCCACAGGGTGCTATTCTGTCCCCGATGTTATTTAACATCTATATGAAGCTGCTTGGTGAGATTATATGGAGTTATGGAGCTGGGTGTTATCAGTATGCTGATGACACCCAAATCTATTTCTCCGTGTCTCGTTCGTCGGCCTCGAATTCCAATGGTGTCTCTTCTCTCAATGAATGTCTTTGGGTGGTAATGGGCTGGATGAGGGAAAATAGATTGAAGCTGAATCTGGACAAGACAGAGGTGCTCACAATAGCGGGCCCGGAACCAAGAATTGGGTTGCAACCTTCACTCGTGGATGGGGTCACACTCTCCTCCAGTGACTGTGTTCACAGTCTGGGGGTGCTCCTTGACTTGTCGCTCCTGATGACGAATCAGGTAAATGCGACAGTCAGGAGCGCCTGTTATCAGCTTCGGCTGATACACCAGCTGCGCCCTTTTCTGGAAGTAAGGGATCTCGAAAGTGTTGTTCACGCACTGGTAACCTCAAGCCTAGATTTCTGTAATGCGCTCTACATGGGGCTACCCTTGTGCTTGGTTTGGAAACTACAGGTGGTACAAAATATGGCAGCAAGATTAGTATCTGGAACATCCAGGAGGGACCACATTACTCCAGTACTAAGGTCCTTCTACTGGCTGCCTATCAGCTTCCAGGCTGAGTACAAGCTGTTGGTTATCACCTTTAAAGCCCTAAATGGCTTGGGTCCAAACTATCTTAGGGACCGCCTTCTCCCTTATAATCCTCCCCACACTCTCCGATCCTCTGGGAGGAATTTGCTGCAGCCTCAGAAATCTAGGCGTTCAGCTACCTCCCAGAGGGCTTTCTCTGTTGTCACCCCCAAATTGTGGAACAGCTTGCCGGACGAGATCTGCCAATTAACATCTTTAGACAGCTTTTAAAAAGCTGTCAAGATGGATCTCTTCTGGCAAGCCTTCTCAGGATAGAATATCCCAGCCTCAGTCCCCTCCTTTCTTTAGGGGAGCCCTATCTGTCTCCCCGAAAACTATTTATTACATTACCGCAGCTCTCTGTCGTTTATTGCACACCGGCGATTGTTGTTTTAACTCTGGTTATTTTAACTTGTAATTGATTTAATAACTTTTTAAGGGGTGGATGGAAGGTAATTTGTTTTTATTGTTGCACTGCACTTTTTACTGTAAGCCGCCCCGATTGATCTCAAAGGGGCGGGGCATAAATTATTATTATTATTATTATTATTATTATTATTATTATTATGTTCACATACTGATAAGGATCTGAAGCTAATGTAATCAACTATGTTCTAGTTTCACATCAGTTGCTAGACTCTGTGGACTGTGTTAAATCTGAGACACATCAGGATTGTGATCACTTGCCAATATTTTTGGAACATTATATAAGGAAGCAGAAGAACCATCTAACAGAGAAATTTGCTGTTACTGTTATGTTTTACTCCAGATATCAAATAATCAAATCATCTGTGAAGTCAGATGAGTAAAGTACATTTTTTTGGTTCAGACTAAGCTTCCCAGTTTTGGAGTAAGATTATTTTGGCCAAGTCATCTGAGAAAGCTATTTAACTCTACCAGGAGTTACTGCTTGGCTTATGAGAGAGACAGCTAAAAGATACTGTCCCCCCTACTTCTTCCTTAGGAAGCTATAATTCAAAATCTTAGTTTGACCATGAATGTGTGCATCTAAAATATATCTCCTATCTCAATTTAAACATTAAAGATTGAGCAATGCTTGACTAATTCACCCTGTGCTGAAACTCTAAGAACAATGCTATAAAACCCTAAAGAGAACATAAAAGAAAACCTTCCAACTGATTCAGGCTGTTACAGTAAGAGATTCCTCACTAGTTTGGTACATTGTAGCAGATGGATTTCAAACACAACCTTCCAATTTGACTAGTTATTTTAAGTATTCTTATATTCTACCACACACCCCCACCTCCCCAGATATTCTATAGGAAGTCCTCAGTCTTCTTCTACTCATGTAGGTACTTTCTCATTAGTTTTACATGAAAGTCTACCTGATCCTCTCACACCCATCATTTTAACTAACCAGTTTTCAATGAGAGACATTTGGTTAAGTTTCCTTTTTTGCACATACAATAGTCTCTCAGCTGAGATCATATATAAAATTACTCACCAATGTTTCTTCTCTACCTCTAATGCTAGTCAAAATGTTATATGGCTTACAGCTTTGCATATGCCTAGACTTTCATCCCCTGGAAAAAATACAGTTTTAATTTCTGAGAAACATTGTGGTGTCCCATGCTGTATTCCCATTGCCCTACTTAAACTGGAAGCTAAGATAGTTCCTCCAGAAGCACATGCCTGGTTCCATATAATTATTTACTAGCTCAAACTAAATTTCAACCCACTTGGTCTAACTGCCTTGAACTTACTGGATAATTTCTTCTCCAGCTGAGTAAGAGCTGTTGAGGAGAAACAACAGCCATGTAGGTTTCATCCAGTAAGCTCTACTACATTTTGGATTATCCAGAGCCAAGGAGATAATTAAACAAAGGATCTGGGACATCACTCTTCAGGAAGATTAGGCATGTAGCTACTTGGAAGCTTGGAATTTCCATAAACATTTTGTCCCAGACAATTATCTTTATGCTCTAGATATTTCTAACACAAGCAATATTTTGGCTCATTAGGGGAAATACTCAGATATCCTTTATTTTCCCCTTGTCAATCAGGCATGGTTGAAACTGTTGAACACATGGTTCTCTAATGCTTGTATAACAAAAACATCTACTTTTTATGTTACCCCAATTTTAGTTGATTTTCCTGGCTGATCTGATTTTTATTCTACCTTCCTTTTTCAGAATCTGTTGATGAAATTACTTTTAATGTGGCACAATTTTATCTTCTGACATCTTCTACTGTGAACTAGCTTAGCAATTGTATTAGCAGACCCCACTATTTTCTTAATTGAAGACACTGTCATTCATTGTGATTGTTTGCATGTATGTTGGAATTTTCCTATACTTATTTGTATCTATTCATTTTATACATGTTCATTTTCTAACTTTAGAGGCTGGTCTACAACCACAGGAAAGCATTCATATCATATATATATATATATATATAGGGTAATTTATCAAATATCCAGTGGGAAAAAACACAGTGTCAATAAAGGTTCCAATGATAACAAATCCATTATTATTGCAGAACAATTTAAATACTATATATAATTATTTAGAACAATGGCATTAGCAATGACAAATGTAGAATATCATGACATGTATTCTACTATGTTGTTATGCTGTGCCTTTAAATTGTTAGTGGCCTAGCTCCTTCATTGTCTGAAGAGCTCCTCGGAGATCATCTTGACATGTGTTGTCACTGCCAGGGGTTTGCACAAAATTGTCAGTGAGGATTGTGTGTGTTTAGAGAGAGAAGGTTTTGTACAAAACTTGAAAATAGTGTCTGTGTGTAAGAGCATCCTTGGGTGAAGTACACTGCAAACATTTGTGAGGTCAGACTCTTGATCTTCACAGCTGGCTTTAAGAAATCATTGTAATAGCTTTCCATCAGCCAATTAACCTAAGTCCAGGAAGAATCCCCTTTCTTCATTGCCAAGTAATCTACCTTCAGTACTGCCTGCTGGCTTGTGTCTGTGCTAGGATTTTGAAAAGCTCCTTCCAGGTTTAAAGGATTGGATTCTCTGTTACTGTAGATAATACTTAACACATATAAGAAGATAATGTTTATAAACATCAAGGTCTGTGCTGCCTGATAAATAATTCTACTGAAATTGTAAAGGACTGTTCAAGGATTGCTGTAAATGTCAGCCTTTCCCCCCTTATGACACTGCTCAAATAGACTTTTGTTCATTGTGCTTTGGATAAAACACAAATGCCATTAAATTTAAGGATAGTATGAGATGTGTGTCTGTATATTTTAAAGAAAGAGACTCAGTTGGGCAGTGTAGTGTAGTGTGTTAAGTGTTGGACTATGAGTCTGGAGATTAGGATTCATTTCTCAGGACAGCCATGGAAATCCACTGGGTAATCTTGGGTGAGTCACACTCTCTCAGTCTCAGAAAACCCCATGATATTGATGGCTGGCTCCAGACTTTGGCATTACTTGTCAAGAGAGACTAGGGTTGGTCTCACATTCTTGTCCTCCCACCAGCCAGTAAAATACTTTTTATTCAGACCTTTAGCATCTAAATGGAACTATTACTGAGAGAAACTTTTATGGGCTGGATGTTATTACTTTCTTTTTCTTATTGATGCTTTTAATCAGTGAAATTTATGTATTTCACTTTTGTTTTAATTGTCATTTTTTAGTTGTATTTACAATTTTTGTCGTAACTAGTTTGATTTTAGCATTTCTACCCTTCTCTATTACTTACTGTAAGAGCACAATCTTTACATTAACAGAGACACATCTACACGTTGAAGATTTGCATTCCCTCAAGGATCATGTTGTTGCTTGAGAAAACAAAACTAGATACTAATTATGAAAAAAAATAATGCACAACTGTCTAGGATATTCTAATGTTGAAGGTTTCATATGAGTTACTTCACATTTGGCTGTCTGTTCATTTTTAAGTGCAAATACCACCATTTTTTTTATCATTAGTTGTATTGGGTAGGAGGATGGGATCCACATTCCAACGATATCAGCTGGGCCAGAAAAGTAAATAATTTTTACTTTTGTTACATTTCAGTTTCATGAAACAAATGTAAGGAAATTGCAGCAGTACAGCTATTGCAAATAGTAAATACTGTATGCAAGTTAAATGACACAAACTCTTCATCTCTATGTAGAAACATCATTTTCTGTAGTCTTAAATAACATTTATGAAAATGTTTAAACCAGTGACAACTATGTGTTGTTGTTTTTCATGCACTGCGTGAGACACATACTGAGATTAAACTTCTAATGGAAGGAGACACATCTTGTCTCAAAAGGTTTCATTCTCACTCATTCTCACTCATTCTCAAAGTTTGTGATCCATCGCAGAAGGAAAATGTACCCAAAGTGTACATAATTGATATACATAATTTGGAAAATGTACATAAACACATTTTGGCCATACAAAGATGTATATATTATAAAAGTGTATACAAAACATGGGTAGGTACATTTATGGGGTGGTTGGATGGGAAGTCACAGATTTCTGGAAAGGTGAAAGGTCTAGCAATGCAGTATTGAAAGTAGATAGAATAAGAATGCCCATAGAAAACTTGACAAATTTGAAAACTTGAGAAATTTGACAAAGATTCAAAAGATCATCTGAATAAACCTATATCTCTTTGAGCAGAGTAGTTTCTAATAGCACCAAATCTACTAAAATCAATTCATTCCAGTTTTGGAAATTTTAAAGCCTATTGAAGAAACATTCAAGACACATCATCATACACCAGATGGTAGCACAGCCTGCTGTCAGTTGCAAAATTCCTAATCAGTGCTTGATACAGAGTAACATGATGAGATCAGTATGCTTTCCTCACTGATCACTCACAACTTTTTAAGACTGGATGTGAAATACAGGTTGAATCTCCCTTATCTGGAATTCCAAAATCTAAAATATTCCCAAAACCAAAACTTTTTTCATGAGTGGCTGAGATAGGCGAACCTAGGGCGAAACTATCATAGCGTTTTCTTGGCAATTTTTTTCAGAAGGGGTTTGCCATTGCCATTCTCTAAGGCTGAGAGAGTATGACTTGCCCAGGGTCACCCAGTGGATTTTTATGCTCCATGAGGGAATCGAACCCTGGTTTCCAAAGTCATAGTCCAACACTCAAACCACTACACCATGCTGGCGCTCTCTCTCTCTCTCTCTCTCTCTCTCTCTCTCACACACACACACACACACACACACTTTTTAATAATTTATTTTGGGGGAGGGGATTAACAACCATGCTGACTGGGAGGTACAGTAAAAAAACTAACTTTTCAAAGTTCTACCTAAAATCTGCCAATTTCAAGTTTGCTGGCACTGTTGATGATGGTGAGGATGATGATGATTTCATGCAACATCAGTTAAAACAAACATCATCAGTTAAAACATACAACAATTTAACAGATCAAATAAGACAAATACATATTAAAACAATCAATCTATATTATTTAAAATTCAAAATATTATT
The DNA here is from genome assembly GCA_026167975.1 of Phrynosoma blainvillii. Classification (NCBI taxonomy): domain Eukaryota; kingdom Metazoa; phylum Chordata; class Lepidosauria; order Squamata; family Phrynosomatidae; genus Phrynosoma; species Phrynosoma blainvillii. The sequence goes on along the minus strand of JANUYF010000001.1, from coordinate 116,509,770 downwards.
TAAAAATCACCTGGATAGGCCTACCGGAAGAGATTGGTCTTTAATGCCATTTTAAATTAAGACAATGTATTCTGCTGTTGAATTTCAGCAGGTCATTCCACAGTCTAGGGACAGCTGAAGAAAAGGACCTCTGGGTGGCAGCTGCCAACCTTGTTCTGGCTGACTGGAGTAAACATCCCCCAGAGGACCTGAGTGTATAGGGCAGATGATATGGGAGTAGGCAATAGGTTGTGTGTATGTGTGTCCCCAGCAACATCTGAGGATCCCATTTTGCCCATTGCAGTCTAGAGCCTAAACATGTCACTAACATCTCTCTCTCTCTCTCTCTCTCTCTCTCTCTCTCTGTGTATAGTAATACTTATATGTCTTACATTCCTGATTATACTGGGAACTAAGGACTATTTTGACTTAAAATACTTTTCTTCACATACATTATTTCCATGTAGGAAAAATATCATACATAAAATGGCTGATACTTGCAAGTAACTAGACTTAAGACCAGATTAAAATCCATTATTGTGATTTGTAAACTTTTTATTTTTCATATTTTTATTTTTTAAAAATGCATAAAAACAACAAAAAAATAAGTAATGTAATGGGAGAACATGAATGCATTTCAATTAGATCACAGAAATCTTAAACAGGATCTTTACCCACTTGCATAGCAGAAGTTTCAGTGCAAAGGTTCTTACCAAAATAATAAAAAAAACTTAACAGAAAACATCATTTTTTAGTGTCAATTGCAATCCATTTAAAATAAAAAATCAGCAGCTAAGAACAGCCAGTTGGTCTACTGGTCTACAGTTACATGTACACTGTTGTACTTCTTCTGAATCTCATCAGATATTTCACATAGATATATCAGATGTCTCATCAGACCCAGGAAGAACTTCTGAGAAAAATGGAAATTCATTTTCCAATGGAGCATTGCAACCTGGACAAATTCATATATCAAAGTAGGTAATTATGAATTTTGGCACTGTCACTGATAATATCTGTCACCTGAGAACTGACATGTTAATTTTCCTGTAATCAAGATAGTCTTTGTACAAGTTCCAAATCAGAATATTTTTTATGCATTTCCTCTCAGAATTATTTATCATTGTTTCAAAATTGCAGATTACTGCTTTTTTACAGGCATATCACATTTATGTCTAAGTGTTCCATCTCTTTGAAGCAGTTTATCAGTAATATTGTAAATAGCTCTCTGAGGGCTTCACTTTTATTTTCTTCCTTTGGAAAATAATAGGAAGTGATCATCCTTTTCAGCAAGCGGCACTGTATTAAGCATCAGGTTCAGCAGTCCCCTTGGGCACTATTGAATACACTGTCATAATGGCTGGTTTAGTGGTTGAAAAATCAGTTCCCAAAATTGGTGTGTCTGCATATTGGCATGTGGTTGCATGTAGTTATGGCAAAATGCATTTCAGATGTCTAGAGTTCCCAGGATCCAATTGCTTTCATGGGATAGTTTATGAACCCAATAGTGAGGTCATTTAAAAACAACAACTCAGCAGCACTTAGTGCTGCATGCCAAAAGAAAATAAAACCTTGAATACATCAAGCATTTATCTAATGAAGTAAATAAGCCTGTTTGCATGAATAAGTTATTGCTCTGTCTCCTTGTTAATCTGTTTGACAGCTGGAAGCCAAGGTGATGTATTAGTGCTATAGTTCTCCTTCTGTTTTAATGTCATGCACTAATCTCCTTTGTATCAGATCTGGAGGGTTTGAAAAGGTGTGTGTGTGTGTGTGTGTGTGTGTGTGTGTGTGTGTGTGTGTTTGATAACTTCTCTTCTCTTATGGTCTCTATTAAATTTCTGTGAGGATGATTCATTGATTAAGTAATGGGGGAAAGCATGAGTGCTTAGAAGAAAATTATATATACGCCTATGGCTTTATTTGTTTATTTTAAGCAAAAGAAATTGTGAAGGTTCTTTAAGGGGAAATTTTAATTTTCATTCAGTTTCTGTATGCAAAAAATGCATAGGATTGTGATAAGTGCCGAACTGCAGTAATGTTTGACTTTCTTCCAGAGATATAGCAGCCATTGCTTTTCAAACTTTTAAGGTAAATGACTTTGATTTTTTATTGGAAGCCTTCATGGGACCAAATTTCAGCAGTAGAAGCTAGTTTTAGGGTATAACTCTGAATATATTAGAAGAGGGTTTGCTACCATTGGTAGATGTTTTTCATCCAATTCTAGAACAGCTTGTATACTTTCAAAAGAATGAGGTGCCCAGATTGGGAGTATTCATCCGGAGCTTGAAAATGTTACCATTTTGGACTTCAACTCCTAGAATTCCCAGCCAGCATGACCAATAATATTTCCAAAGTCTGGGCTCATCATTGAAACTGGGAAGCTTCATTCAGTCCAGATGGTTTAGGAATAGATGGGAAGCTTTATGTTGCTTGGACTGGTAGAATCACAAATGTGCTGGAATAACTTTATGGTCTCCCTTTTGTCTTCTGTGCTCAATACAGATATTTAGGGCCCTGCTTGACTTAGGATCTGGCTAACTACTGGCCTGGCTCATCTCATATCAGTACAGCCATGCTCTCCAACATGAAATTGAAGTTCTTCTCTTGGTGTTTCTGATATTGAAATGATGCTATGAGGTGAGAATGGAATGACTTCTGAAGTGGGGTGGGGAGGCTTGCCTGTCACTCAGTTTACTATCGCTTCAGCCTCAAAACCGGGACTTTAAAAGAGATCTGGATCTTGTTTTAGACTAGGGATGAGCAAAAGTGTAATCTACGAGCTACAATGCTGCCCCAAGCATTCATTCTTGTCTCTCCAGAATCCCCATGTCACTCCACACCTCGTTTCAAATAAATGGGAAATAGTTTCAGATAACATCAAAACCAACAGGTGATTTCTAGTTTATTTCATTTCTAGGCAGGGGGGTCCTTTCTGGGTCAAAAACATATTGGGGGAGCATGGAGAAAATTCCTTCTAATCACTGCTAGAGGGCACAAGAATTTTTTTAAGTTAAAAAATGTTGTTTGGTGGGACATGACAGATCGACATGTTGGTGTTGCCAAGGGAGTCTCTCTAGGAGAATGTTTAATTAGCTCAATTTAATTAATGGACTGTGGATATATACACAACTCAAGTCCATTGCAGGGTGGGTGGAGCGCATGGCCTTGCGACCTCTGAATGCTGCTCATCCATATTTCAGACATTCTTGTCATTTCTGTTCATCTGCCCCATTCAAGTACAAGATGGAACTTTACAAAATCGAGAACTATGCCTCTACTTCAATGACATTTGGCTGGAAGACAGTACATATTCCTGGTGTCTAGCACTTGGGCAACAGCATTACAACAAAATGGATATTCTGGTTTGCTCAGCCCCACAATCCCTGGTAGAAAAATAAATCACTGTGGCCATCACAGTATGGAATGTGGGGAGAAGTACAGCCAACAATACATAACATGGGGAGATACCAGCTACCCCAGTCTGGCTACTCAAATAATTTTTGTCTTATTTGAAATACTTCCCTCTTGCTTTTTTGGGAACCACAGTGATTGGATGTATAGACAGAATTGCAGTGGGCAGAGTTGCAGAGTTGACAAACAGGAAGTAACTATTAAGTTTGTATTCTGCCTAAATGCCTAAATACCATAGGAAAAAATTGTTTTCAGTTAATGCAGCCATGTATTTCTCTGTAAAATTAGCATAGTGTCCACACTATATTATGTTATGGGATGCAGTGGTTCAGGTGGTTAAAACGCTGACTCTGTTGATTGCAAAAATGGCAGGTTGGCAGTTCAAGGCCCAGTTGCTGCATGATGGGGTGAGCTCCTGTCACTCACTAGTCCCAGCTTCTGCCAACCTAGCAGTTTGAAAGCATGCAAATCAAGTAGATAAATAGATACCACTTCTCATTGGGAAGGTAAACAGTGTTCTGTGCAATCATGCTGGCCACATGATCACAGAGGAGTCTCTGACTACGCTGGCTCTTCTGCTTAGTAACATAGATGAGTACCGCCCCCTACGGTCGGACATGACTTCACAACCTTGTCAATGGGAAATACTTTTACCTTTACCTTTTACCACAGTCATAAATAGCACAATGGACACATTTCTATCCTTATGAAGGGCCACACCCAAAAAATGCATATATAAGAATACTTATATAATCTATATAAAAAGAAAAGCTTTCTGACCCTCAAAGAGGGGACATTGTTTATAATAAGGGACCCTCTTAGCTCCATAAGGAACAAGCTTTCTGGCCCTCAATTAGCGGATATTCCTTATAATAAAGGACACCTGGCAACTCTACTGTGGCATGAGACACAGAATGCCTATCCATGCAGGCTAAAATTAATAAAGGAATTTCATTTGGACTATATACTTTACACCAGGTTTCCTGCTCCACAGTCCCTTGAACTTAGCAGATGTTTAGACAGGTATCAAGGGATATCCCAACTGTCTGTCAAACAGTGAGTTTAGAGAAGTATTAACTTTCTGGTCTCAAAACCTGGTAGCTGATTATTTTGTGCAAACCATGTCATCCCACAGGACCAGTCCTTCATATTGATGGCACAAGTTACATGCTTAAGACTTCAGCAGTGATGGAACTTTGAAAGTATGTTACCCGTAGGGAAGCTGTTTTTTCATATTCTCCAGTTTCAGAGACTACTATCAAAGCAAGGAAATAACTACACTGCACACTTATGTGTTTTTTCAGTTATTGGTAAAGATTTCTCAGAAAGTTTTAATTTTTTAAATTGTAACAGTATTGGGGTGACTTAGGCCATTTTCATACATCTAACAATTTTTCTATATGATAGTATGTAATGTACATTGACAGCCAGCATTATATAGTAGTTTGAGCATTGGCCTCCAACTCTGGAGACCAGGGTCTGATTCCTTGCTTGGCCATTGAAACCCACTGGGTAGCCTTGGGCAAGTCTCTCTTGGACACTCTCAGCCCCAGAAAACCCTGTAAATAAGTTCTCCTTAGGGTTGCTGTAAATCAGAAATGATTTGAAGGCGCAAAACAAGAAGAGGTACGTTAAATATAGAATATATTTTATAAAATCTGCAATGTTTTTACACAGTGCACAAACATCAGATAGCATCATGTGAGGTATTTACATTATTGTAAACTGACTTATGAACACATAAAGATGAATTGTGATGATGTGCAATGTCTGTATTCTCAGGAGGAGAGCAGAGACATAACTACATTACAGAACCAGCAATGTTCAGAATAGGTTCCATTGGGCTTTGGACATCATAGCATTATGAGTCCTATTGCACAATGGAACACTGTGTGAGACACCCTGATAGGCACTGTTTCAATTTACTAGAAGGGTTGTATCAGGACATAGCTACATCACTGTAAAGTTAAATGTTGTAGTTTCTGATCTTGGCCACTGTTTTTACATAGTGTAGAGTTCAAATGTTATCCAGGCCACTCTGTAGATATATTTTGAGTAATTTTGAGTAACCTATAGCGATGCTCTTTCAGAGCCTTTTCTAATAACAAATGGAGTGAAGCAAGATTGTGTTCTTGCTCCAACCTTATTTACAATCTTCTTCAGCATGATGCTACAAAGGGCTATGGCAGAGCTCGAAGAAGCTGACGGCATCTATATACGTTACCGTACTGATGGTAGCTTGTTTAATTTAAGCCATCTGAGGGCTTGTGCTAAGACTCTAAACCAAGGGTAGGCAACCTTTTTGAGCCGGGGGCCGGGTTGCTGTCCCTCAGACAATTGCCGAAGCACCAAAAATAAATAAATAAATAAATAAATATTTTTTAAAAAAATAAATTAAAAAAATAAATATATATATGCATGCACATTCTCTCAGCCCCAGAAAAGCCATGGCAAAACCCCTGTGGAGATTTTGCCAAGAAAACCCCAAGAACAAGTAATAACAACAATAATCAATATCATCATGGTGGGCAGTGGTGGTGGGTGGTGGCGGCAGGACCGTCCTGGGGCTGGTCCAAAGGCCTCGGCGGGGGAACGCATCCAGTCCCCAGGCCTTAGGTTGCCTACCCCTGCTCTAAACTATCTAATCTGCAAGCTGCTCTTCGCTGATGATGCTGCCCTTGTTGCCCACACAGAAGCAGCTCTGCAGTGCCTAACATCCTGCTTCGCAACAGCTGCAGAGCTGTTTGGGCTGGAAGTCAACCTGAAGAAAATGGAAGTTCTCTACCAGTCTGCACCACAGGATGAACACTACCATCCCCACATTGCCGTAGGCAAATCTGTGCTTAAGTCCGTTCAGCAGTTCACCTACCTGGGAAGCATCATCTCCTCAGATGCTAAGATTGACAAAGAGCTCGATCATAGATTAGCAAAGGCATTTGGAAGACTTTGCAAAAGAATTTGGAGTAACAAACACCTAAGGCGAAGCACAAAAATGAGTGTGTATAGACCCATTGTACTGTCTATTCTCCTTTGCGGGTCTGAAACATGGGTAACCTATCGCCAGCACTTATGACTCCTCAAACGCTTTCATCAGCACTGTATATGCACAATCCTAAATATACACTAGACTGACTATGTGACAAATTTTGCTGTCTTTGAGCAAGCAGGGATCACCAGTATCGAGGCCATGCTATTGAGAACACAGCTGCACTGGGCAGGCACGTTTCTAGGATGGAGGACCATCGCCTCCACAAAATAGTACTCTACAGTGAACTTGCCACTGGTCAGCATAAGAGGGACACCCCAAAAAAGCGACACAAGGACTCCCTGAAACATCTCAGGCTCGGCCAAATTGATCACCAACCATGGTCCGCCCTGGCCTCACATCGGGAGGCATGGAGACACACTATCCACAATGCTGCAGCTTTATTTGAGAACTCACATCGAACAAGTCTCAAAAAGAAACGACAACGCAGAAAGAATCACAACCCGGAAACATCACCCAAGGAGACTTTCTGTTGTGCTTTCTGCAACTGGACTTGTTTATCTCGGATAGGTCTTTTTAGTCATCAGCGCACTTGCACAAAGTGTGGGGTGAGTCCTTCCTGAATCTTTGTTTGCAAAGAAAAGCCAGAGACAAGTTGGCCTCATGTATAAGTCAAGGTTTTAGGGCCCGAAACATGGATTTTGATATGATCCATGGATAAATCGAGGGTAGAACTTAGGGGAGGAGAAGGTTTTAACATTGGATTGGGAAGGAAGGAAGTGTAGGGAAATGGGGTTCTTTGGTGGTCAGAGAGATCTGGAGGAGGCGGACGATGAGGAGGATGGGGAAAGAAGATTTTAACATCACATTGGGAAATGGAGGGAAATGGGGTGTTTGGTAGTCAGGAGAAATCCAAGGTGGAGGAGGATGAGAAAAAAAGGTTTGTTGTTTTTTAATAAAACTTTATTGTTGCAAAAGAAAAAAGACATTACATCAAAAGAAAAAGACATTACATAACAAAAAAACTAATAAAAAAGAAAATAGACAAAAACTAAATTAATATATCCTAAACACATACATTTGTTTACACAAACATTCTTACCTTCTAAAATTAGTTCTGAATTATCCCTTTCTTAAGTATTTCTTAAATTAACATCCAACCTTTCACCTTCTACTTCCCAACTCTTCCCACTTATGCCTTCATCTTCCATATTCACTTCCAGTTCTTTCTTCCATATACCGTATATACTTTCTTTCTACCTACTCTCACCTTCAACAACTTTCTCATACCTTCATACTAACTTTCATTTTATATCCAATTCCTTTCTACTCCATGTCTTCCATTTCATAACTAAATTCATACTACTACGTACATTCACGATCTTACATTCCTACCACCACACTGAAGTTCCCTCTTGTATTCATTGGATTATATTTTATCATCTTTTGTCCTCCTTAATAACTAATTTTATGTCAGTTTAACTATCTTACTTAGCTTTGTTTCTTACATGTTTGTCGATCTGTATATCTAAGTCCTATATTCACCTACATTGTACAGATGAGTTCGCATATTGTTATAGAAAATTTTTGCTTAGCTATATTTTGTCTTTACTTATTCTATTAGTTTCTTTTTTGCACCTTTTTCCAAATATATTCATAAATAAAAAAACTGTTTATGCTTGTTTTCATCTCACTATTACCTTTAATCATTTAAACTTTCGATTACAACATCTCAGATTTTCCTTATTTGTAGTTTAAATCTCTGTTAGTATAATTGGGTTTGGTCAAAAACTAATTGTAGGCAACCTGCCCCGTTGTTTTCTAAAATAATTAAGAATTGGGGACCACTCATCGAGTCCTTCATCTATATATTTATCTCTTAGATAATATGTTAATACATCAATCTCTATTGAGTCATATAATTTGTGTAACCACTCTTTTAGGCTTGGAACCGTCCTCATTTTCCATTTTTGCAATAGTGCTATTTGTGCTGTGGTAATTAAATAAAATATTATTTTCCCCATTTTATTGTCTATATTTTTGTCCCACATATTTAATAAGTAAATTTCTGGGTGAATTTTAATATTTGTCCCTAACATCACATTAATCGTTTTATTTATTTTCGTCCAATAATTTTTCACTGTTTTACAGGTCCATAAACAGTGATATAGAGTACCTATTGCATCTCCACATTTCCAGCATTTATTGTTACTTCCTTTATATATTTTAGCTATTTTTTCTGGAGTTAAATACCAGCAGAAATAAACCTTATAGAAATTTTCCCTAAGTTTTTGAGACAATGTGTATTTTAATCTTCTTGTCCACACATGTTCCCAATTATCCAAAGCAATAGTGTAGCCAAAATTTTTCGCCCATAGAAAAGGAAGATAGACGCATGATATCCAAATTATATAAAGTGCTCTTGAAATTAGATATAGAAAAAGAATTGATAAAGCCACATATGGTAAGGTGGGCACAAAATTTTGGCACCAACATACAATTAGAACAATGGGGAAAGTGCTGGAACAAAAGATTGAGATACACTCTAAATTATGATATTAAAGAGAATTATGTTAAGATGCAATTTCGTTGGTACCTAACCCCATACAAACTAGCCAAGATGAAGAAAAGTCAATTAAATAAATGTTGGAAATGTAAATTAAAGATAGGTACTTTCTACCATATGTGGTGGAGCTGTAAAAAAGCAAAAAAATACTAGAGAAGTATACACCAAGAAATAATTAAAATACTTAATTAGCAACTAAACTTAGATCCTAAAATGTACCTATTGGGAATGATTTCAGATGAAAACTTAGAAAAAGACTTCAGTAAATTCATTTTCTATTTAATTATAGCAGCAAGGATTAATTATGCTGCAAAATGGAAACAGGAGGAAATTCCCACTATTAAGGAGTGGTATATGAAAATTTAGGATTTCATGGAAATGGATAAACTTGCTGAAATGTTAAGGAAAAAAGATTTAGAAAGTTTTAAAAGAAATTGGAGTCCAATGTTTGAGTATTGGAGAACTGAATGGGGAGCACAATATTTGATAAGATTGGAATGATACAGTGAACTTTATATGTTGTTGATAGGATAGAATTTAGACATAATGAAGATGAAATGTAATTTCAAATTTATTGATATGTGCAAAAAAATAACATGACCAAAAAACCTAAGTGATAAAGAGAAGAGACTATGGGCAGATTAGTGAGTCATGATTGACAGAGAAGTAATTGTATATGCTTTTGTATCTTTTTTGGTTTAATAATGAAATTATACTTGTTGTTATTTTTTAATCAATAAAATTAAAAAAATCGCCCATAAAATCATATTCTCTTTTATTCTCTCATCCTCTAGATCCCATTTAAGTAAGAGTTTATAAAATTTGCCTATCCCTTTTTCATTATTTCCTGTCCTTATTTTGTTGAACTCATTTAGTTCCGTTTCTATTCCCAAGCATTTCAAATCAAATTTATAGCAGTCAATTATTTGTCTGTATTTAAACTAGTCCAATGTAAATCCTTCCAATTTTAATTCCTTTAATGTTTTCGTAACATATTTACCTTTCATATCTTCTTTTAGTAATTTAGTATAGGTTATCCAATTGTGATTTTGCCACATTTCACTTCTATGTAGTGCTTCGTGTGGGGAAAACCAAGGAGCAAATTTTGGCATTATTCTTAATTTATATTTGTTCCATACCTTTAGTTGTGATCGTCTAACACAATTGTTATTAAAATCTTTGTTTGCTTTAATTTTACCATAACCCAAATATGCATGCCATCCAAAACTTAACCCTTTGCCTTCTAATTCCAATAGGTCCTCAGTTTCCATCTTAATCCATTCCCTAATCCACATGAGGCAACATGCTTCAAAGTATAATTTAAAATTTGGCAATCCTAATCCCCCTCTTTCTTTCAAATCCTGTAATAGTTTTAATCTAATTCTGGGCCTTTTATTCTGCCCGATGAATCTGCTTAGATCTTTATTCCAATTTTTAAAAATATTATCTTTGATTACTATCAGGATCATTTGGAATAAGAACAAAACTTTGGGTAATATTGCCATTTTGATTGTTGAGATTCTGCCCATCAGCGATAATTGTTTTTTGTTCCATTGGTTCAAATCTTTCTTAATTTCTTTCTATTTCTTTGCATAATTTTATTCGAATAAGTCCACTAATTGTTTTGTAATTGTTATGCCAAGATATTTTGTTCTTTCTTTAATTTGTATTCCTATTTTCTTCTCTAATTCTAATTCTTTTTGTCTTGACAGATTTTTTTGTGCTAATCGAGGATTTTTCTTTATTTAATTTACATCCTGTTATTTTCCCAAAATTTTCTAAAATTTCAATTAAATAGTTTGTGCAAGAATCAGGATTTTCTAAAAATATAAGAAGATTTTAACATCACATTGGGAAATGGAGGGAAATGGGGTGTTTGGTAGTCAGGAGGAATCCAAGGTGGAGGAGGATGAGAAGAAAAGGTTTTAATATTGGATTGGGAAGTGGAGGGAAACAGGGTATTTAGTGGTCAGAGTGGTTTGGAGGAAGAGGATAAGGAGAGAAGGTTCTAACATCAGGTTGAGAAAGGAATCACCACACACACACACACACACACACACAGTCCTGCCTCAGCAACACTTTCAGAAATCACTGCCAAGGTGCAGAGAGTACAGCATCAGGGCTGCTTTTTAAAGACCTTTCTAAGCAGTATTACTGTTTGTCAGTTGTTGTTGTTAACTGCCCCCCAGTCAATTTAGACCCATGGGAACTGTATTGACCTGTATATTAGTCGACCCTGGATTTTAGGGTCAATTTTTAGGCACAATTTTTTGACTAATAGTCAAGTACATATGGTAATTTGTGAAAAACAAACTGAGTGAGTATTTCTTCTTTATTATTGTCCATTTAGTTCATGGTTAAACAGCAGTCTGGATTGACAATTCTCATTTTTAGGTCCAACAAACTACCTGCCTAAAACAGCAGTATACAGCTTTCTTAATGGAGTATAAAATTTATATACTGGGCCTCTGGTATCTGGTGTGGTTTGGTTCCAGGACACACACACAGTGAATATCAAAATCCATTGATGCCCAAATCCCATTATATACGAAGCTGTATTAAAATGGCATTTCATATATAAAATAGTGTAATCAAGGTTTGTGTTGTGGTAATTTTTCGTATGTGAATATTTTCAAAGCATAGATCAGGGGTAGGCAACCTTTCCCCTTTAAGGGTCGAGGGACTTCAGCTCCCAGAATCCCAGGAGCTATTGGCCAACATGGGACTATTGGCCAACATGGCTGAGGCTTCTGGGAGCTGAAGTCCCTCAGCCCTTAAAGGGGAAAGGTTGCCTACCCCTGGCGTAGATGGTTGAATTCATAGATACGGAGTGCTGACTGTAGTGAATATTATTATTACTGTTTTACAAGAAATAGGGCCTTTTGTGATGCATGTAGGGCTGGGTGAGTATTTTGTCTCAGTTTGTTTTTCATCCGAATTAACCAACATTCAAATGTGGAAGAAAGGGAAACTGTCAGATTTGCCAGTTCCCGGTATCATTTAGTCCAGGGGTAGGCAACCTGTCCCCTTTAAGGGCCGAGGGACTTCAGCTCCCAGAAGCCTCATGTCCCATGTTGGCCAATAGCTCCTGTTGGCCAATAGCTCCTGGGATTCTGGGAGCTGAAGTCCCTCAGCCCTTAAAGGGGACAGGTTGCCTACCCCTGATTTAGTCCATTTGGTCTAAAGTCCAGAGGGGGGGTGCAGACTGCCAGAAATAGTGCAAATTGAGTCCACTTTTAGGGTTAGGGTTAGGGAATCATGGGAACTGTATTTTATTGTGACACCAGAGCTCTCTGACAGAGAAGGCTCAATGTCTCAGAAAAAAAACAGTTCCCATGAGTCTCTAGCACTAACCCTAACCCTAAAAGTGGACTCAATTTGCACTATTTCTGGCAGTCTGCAACCCCCTAGAGTGAATTTTAACTGCACATAGTGACCAGTTTATTCAAAAGGAATTTGTTATCACTAAAGAACATTTTTATAAACCAAGGAACCTTTTTCATCTGTGAAATTTGCATTTATGGGAAGGAGAGACTTTTGTGGCAGGAAGATCTGGTGCCACAAATGGACAAAGCCTCTCTTGATCCTGTTTGGTTCCTAGAGCTGCCACACTTGTCATCTTCTCTGAAGATGTGGGGTTGGGAGATCAGTGCTGATTGAAGCTCTGCTGTAGCGTGGAAGATGCTCTCACAACCTGTAAGCCTAATTTGCCTGATTCCGGCACCTGGCATTTCTAAATTCTTCGGAGAAGCCTGCAACCTGTTTCCTCCCAGCTGGTTATATTTTTCCCATCTTCAGGTCTTCCTAATGGTTTAGCTTCTTAAATTAATAAATGCTTAAAATGGAAATATATTCTAAATGTATGAGGCAGCCTTTGGCAAAGAATATTTCACTGTCTGCTGGGGAGAAAACACCTTTTAATTTCTAGCATTAAACAGGGGATTATAGCATGACGATAAATGGAGCATTCACACTCTGTGACAGAATTAATATGGCAAATGTGTGTGCATTAAAAACACCTAGTCAATGGAATGCCACTTTCTGTTTGTCCTGAGTTTCCCAGTCTCTTCAATCATGGCTCCCCTTGATTATAGAGGAGATTTCTGGCTGGCATGAACTAGGGAGAACTATCTCCTCTTGATCCTATGCCAAATCAAACAAAACCTCTCATACATTCAAAGAATACAAGAAAGGGGCTAGGGGATGTGCAAATGCTGGTTGCGCATTTGCCAAGCACAACAAGAAGTATATAGGCCTATAAAAATCTAGCATGAAAAGGAACTAGATTCACTGAAATCTCTTAGGATTTAATTTGGTGGATTTTTCAGAATTCCACCTGCATTTTTTCTCCAATACTTGTTTTGCATTATGTTGTGATGCTTTGTATGTTCTTTCTGCACTGACATTTATTCACAATTGTATATGTTTTCCTTGATTTGCTCATTTATTTTAGGCAATGTACCTAATTTATACAACTTTTCTCCACTGACTAAAGCATGTTCCTTGTGTTTCTATTTCATTTATGCCCTTGTGTTCACATTCCAAAATTGGGACACTGTTTTGTGTGCATATTGTTTTTCATTATTGCCCTTTAAGTCTTTCAAATATGCTAATGTTAGAGGTGAGGTCCATATTTTCTTAAAATAAGTTTTAGAAGGTTTGAAAATGGTACTTTTCTTGAGACTGTCAAATTCAAATTTTGCTGCAACCCTAAAAAGGGCTCTATACATCTGTCATTTTGTGTGTGTGTGTGTGTGTGTGTGTGTGTGTGTGTTGATGGATGTAGACATTCTACCAATTAACTCAAAGAGAGTGGAGATACTGAATAGTTCAGGAAACCCATCCCTATCGAAAATATCTCTCTGTATATATCTGTATATTGCTAGGGCATCTTGCAAGTACATCTGATAAATTAAATGTAATGTGAATGATTTCAAATTCTAGAATTGGGAATTATCATATAGAGGAAATTCATCCATTTTTGTCTTTTTTGGTTTCATTTTTTATTCTTATAAGAAGTGCTTGTGAGGGAGAAATATACCAATTTAACCAAGTACTATTAGAACATAATGTGATGGCTCAGGGCTCCAATCTGCACATTGATCTGGACAGAGCTACATGAGAGCATATTGTTTTTTATTCACACACAGGCGCGCATAGGCAACTGGCTAAAGTCTCCACCATTAACAGAGTAGACTGTGATGGTTTCTGGGAAAAGAAATATCTTCTCTGAGCGCTCAAATAGAAGGAGCATTAGATTGCTCACCTTTGAGAGCATAAAAGGAATATGAGCTATAGGCCCATAAAAATGGACCACTGTGAAGCTGACGAGACAATGTGAATGTCACTGAAGTAGAACAGATTATGGTACTTGGCAGCTGAATGAGTGCTGAAGCCAGAAGTTGAAGCAGGAGACATTTCAGAAGGAACAACATTGATCTTGTAAAAACATTTTCTCACTGTAATTTCATTGTGTTGAAATGATTGTCATAAATGCAGTGATAATAATGATTATAATTCTCGATTGAATATCCTTCTGGATGGCAACAAGCATTAACCGAGTCATAAACCTTAGGTTTTATCATGCTAATTATAACTTCTTAGCTTTAGCTCAAGTAGCTGCTGTTACACTGTAGTTTTCCAGGAGATATATTGCATAGTTTCTATTCACTGAGTTAACTTAAGGTGTTTCAGTTTATTATAGTAGCTGGTACCAATTGTAGTGTGCCTATCTAGTTTTCCTTTACAGGGAAGCGTCAGTATAGGACCTTTTGTGCCATGGTCAGTTAACTCACAGCTAATTGGAGACCCCACTCCTCTGAAGTGACTGTTCCTGCCACAGTTTACTGTCCTTCAGCTAAACAAGTATTTCAGAGCTTGGGCTCCCCCCCCCCCCCCCCCCCGTGCTCAATCTTCTGCTTTCATTGGCTTCAGTTATTCCCTTTGTTCTAGAAAGTGGCTTAACAATGACTAACAGCCAAAATATTGTTTCTTTGATAACAAATTGACCTGTCTTGTTAAGTGTTCAGCCTACCTATAACAGTCCTCCACAGAGATCCTGGTTATAGAATCTCCACGGTGTCTTTATTTTTCTTGTCTAAACTGCATTCAGAAGGGGGGAGGCAAAGTGTGTTTTCTGTGCTCCCGTTTTCACACTTGAAAGACAAACCTGGCTTTCAGGGGAAAGCACTTAAAAAGAAAATGAAATAAGAATTCCTGTATTAATACTATGGTGGTTTTAGCCTGATCTCTGTCTACAAGATATGGGAAAGAGGGTACCACAAGCTGATGAAGGTAGTATGCAAATGTACTGTATAGATTGTGAACATTGGATGTACTAAATAACTACTTCCAGTCTCCTGAAAAATGCTGAATATGGACATGTCCTTGCCTTGCCCAAGCAACATACATTCATCATTTAGCTGTATGTGCAGAGTCCTCTGTGTCTTATTTTCCTTCTCAAATGAAAAATATGTCTGCCTTATCCACTATACAGAGTGGCGGTGAGGATTTATTAGTAAAATGCCTCTAAAATACAACAACAAAAATCTCTGTAAAGGTCTACCCCCATTCTTGCACCTAACAAAGCATTAGATGGATAGTATCAGCTAGCAGCTTGGCATATTGAACGCTTTACTTATGTTTTCACCCAAGGAAAGGTGAAATTTATTTACAAGCTATGTTGTTCCATCTTCTATGATTTTTTGTGAGATGTTGCCTCTCCCTAGATCCATTTATGTTCATGCAGGTGCATTATCAAGCTCATAAATTAAAATCCATGATATTAATTAAATATTGATAAGAATCCAAGATTAGTAGTACATTAGTCCCACAAAAAGAAAAGGAAGGTGTGGTTCAGTCTCTCTCAGCTGGGTCAGCTGGCACAATTTTCTTCATTTTTGACCCATGATAACCCTGATATTCTAGCCAGGGGCCCCTCTTGAGAACATTCTGAACAATAATATTACAAGAGAGCAGAGCAGCCAGAAAAATCACATATTAGCCTCTCATAAATGACATCAGAAACCTTGTTGACACTGAGGGCAACGTGATGCGATGACTCATCTTCACAGAGTTGTATGAAATACTCGTCTCTTTCTTGCTCATATTTATCCTAATGGAAACATTAAAAGGAGTTGTTCCATCCTAAAGTCTAATGTCTTATAATGTTCCCTATTTCATTTACTTGCCTAAGAACTGGAGTTCAGTATAAATTATTCAGAGATTTTCCGCTTTTCCTCATCTGATGGCACACTTATTCTGGCAGACTGTGCTTCCATCAATGAAAGCAAGAGTCAGGAGATCCACATTTTCTCTTGCAGATCCTCTCTTCACATGCCCTAAAAACCCATGTCAGCACTACGATACCTTCAAAAGTAGGTCTTCAGCTCCACAGAGGGGTGCAGTGGATGCTGGATTTAGGGTATCTTTTTGCACAGGAAAGATGTATGCCAGACTGCAGACCACTGTTAACCTAATATTGCTAGAATATTATCACCCTTGCCACAGTTAGACTTGTATTCAGTATTATTACAGGAATAAGCAATCTCAGAAATTTCACTTCTTAGAAACATAAATATCAAATGCCACGATTTCCCATTTTGGCTGCTGTAGCCATTGTCAGGTCCCACAAAAATGCAAGATACTGGTAAAGTAAGAATGCTAGAATAGATGGCAGACTGCTAGAAATAGTGCAAATTGAGTCCACTTTAACTGCCCTGGCTCAGTGCTAGGGAATCATGGGAACTGTATTTTTTTCTGAGACATTGAGCCTTCTCTGTCAGAGACCTCTGGTGCCACAATAAGCTACAGTTCCCATGATTCCCTAGCACTAAGCCAGGACAGTTAAAGTGAACTCAAGTTGCATTATTTCTGGCAGTCTATAAAGGCCCTATGTAGACCATAAGCTGAACATGAGGCAGCAGTGTGAAGCAGCAGCTTAAAAAGCCAATACATGTAAGGGAGGAAGCAAATAGGCAGCCATGGGCTGCCCCGGGAAGCTGTGCCGCAGGGCCGAGGTATCCCCACACCTCGGCCCCGCGGCGCAGCTTCGCTGCCCCTGGAAAGAGCGCTAAATTGGCGCTCCTTCCACAAGTCGCCGAAGGTGCGCTGCAAAAGGCGGCTGGCACACCTTCAGCAACGAAGGCAGCTGGCGCACCTTCAGCGACTTTTCCGCTGCAGCGTGTGTGAACGCTGCAGCAGGAAGTCCTCCTCGGAGCGCCGGCTGTGCGGAGGGCCGGGTGCTCTGAGGACAACCTGGGGAAGGGGTTGGGGCGCCACCGTGTGGCTGCCCCTCCCCTTCCCTGCCCCCAAAATGGCTTTTTAAGCCATCTGCTTCCCCCCTAAGTTTCAGTATCTCCCATTTTCAAATTTGGTGAATTCTGGTAAATTATTATATAAACTAAACTGAAACAAAATTCTCACCCATCCATAGTAGTTTTGCATACCTTTCATTCATGATCAGAATTGCTAGCTGTGCCCTTGACAGTGTGGCTTTTGCAGAGAGGAATGGCTGATGCTACATGTATTTGTATTTCTTTGTATTAGACATACACCTTTCCTCATTTACATTTTGTAAACATACTAGATAACATAAGCTTCCTATCTATCTAATGTAATATTCTACATTTAAATCAATTTGATGGTTGGTTGATGTCCTAAGCCTGAATTACATAAAGCAGATCTTTGTCATTTTTTCAGCAGATTTCAACTCTCTTATCATTCATGCCTAATGCAGACATGTTTGTAAATTTTGCCAAATACATTAGCAAGGTTCTACAAAAATATTTCTGCAACCTAAATGGAAATAAGTCCTATTAAACTCAGAAGCTTTACTTCCAAGTGAACATGTATATGATCAGACTGACAGATTTTGGAACTGATATGTACTCCTTAAAATAGAGGGTTGGGGGACTTCCTTTAGCAAACACATCAACTGTAGTTTAATCATTGGGAGAATCCATGAAGTTATAATAACTGTGAATGCTTTAGCATTTTTTTAAAGTGAAAAGTCACCCCATTTCATGCTAAATCAATGTACATTGGGCCCTTAGTATCCATAGGGTTTGGTTCCAGGATCCCCTGTGGATACCAAAATCTGTAGATGTTCAGGTCCCATTATATAAAATGGCATAGTAAAATGATATCCCCTCTTTAAAATGGCAGAATTAAGGTTTGCTTTTTAGAATTTTTTAAAAAACATTTTCATACTGTGAATTGTTGGAATTTGTGGATGCAAAATCCCTGGATACAGAGGGCCAAATGTAACTATTCACATTATTTCTCAGTAAGGTTCCTTTTATTCCCATGACATATGGCCTCTAATCTGTCAAACCTTTTTAAGTTATATCATTTCTCTCAAATGATTCTGTGGATTTACACTATTGATGTTGTTCCCACCCCAAATTGTCATGTTTTCTGAGCTCTATTTTACTAGCCTGATTTAATCCTTCTAATTTAACATTCCCCCCCCCCCCACAACTCTCTGTTAAGGCTCATTGGCTCTTTAACATCTCAGGCATACACAGTGTGGCATTCTCATGGCTATATAAAACAGTTTACCTGAACCGAATTTAATCTTAAATCGGGCTGCATCCAGAACCTATCACAATGATTTTGCTGCCAAAATCACTGCCCAAATGCAACCCAGATCCATCCCTACTTCCAGGAGCACTCCAGTGGCCATTTTTCAAGCCAAAAAACTCCCAGTTTTGAAAAGAGGCACCTGGGAGCAGGGATGGATCTGGGCTGTATTCAGGTGGTGGTTTTGGTGGCAAAATTGCTTTGATAGGGTCCGGATGCGGCCCAATTTAAGATTAAATTCAGTTCAGGTAAACCATTTTATTTTAGCTTTGTGATAGTCTTTTTCCTCTAGATAGGGAAAAGCAAATTTGTTTTAGCTTATTCATCATTCCATTTACCACAGTGAAAAGGGAGGATTTATGTGCATGCATGTCTACCTACATATCGTCCACAGGGCCTTCTCTGTCTTGGAGAGGGAAAGGTAGTCCTACCTGGGAAACATCTCCCCCTCCTGCACTCATAAGATATCCCTTCTACATCTTCCCCTCACTGGAAACTGCAAATCCCAGAATTCCATAGGATTTTGCCCTGGCAATTAAAGTGTAATAAAAGTGCTATAACAGTGTAGTGTGTTTAGGATCAGAGATCCAAAACATCTCTTGAAGACCAGGCAAAGATCTATCTTGCTAGATTTGGGGATGCTTGAGAGGGAAAGGAGGGAACTGCAGGAGGAGAGAGAGAGTGCATGAGAGAGAGGATTATGCTGGAAAGGACCATGATGTGCTACTACTATGCTTCTATATGACTGTATGGAGGGCAACGAACACACATGTCCCCTATGATCAACAAGTCAGCAAAATTTGGCCAGTTTTTTAAAGATTGTAGTGGCGGTGGTATGCTTTCAACTTTTTTTCTGCTTGTACACTCAACCCATCACAGTGTTCTTGTTTTTTGGCAAGATTTGTTCAGAGAAAGTTTGCCAATGGCAGGGTCTCCTGAAATCATTGTGATCTATATGCTAGAAGTGGGGTGAAATATTTGGGAGACCAATTGGAGGCTGCAACCTGTCACAGTGACTAGTAAATCATTTTCTTTTGACCTAATCCAGAATAGAATTCTGTTTTATGTTGAATATGCACTGTTGGAGTCCAACAGTTTATGTATTGTAATGCCAGAAGAAAGGACAGTGTCAGTAAGAGTATCTTGTAGCTTGCAAGTCAGGCTTTCCAGGTTATTTTTGCTTCCTGGGGACCCCTAGAGGAACAAGAATAAAAGAATAATATTGAAGAAATAGGCTGCTTGGAGTTAGCAAACGACTTTTTGAGACAGCAAGAATGAAAAATCTTCCTTTCTTCCTTTCAAGGAAGTAAATTGTATCATGGAATATTATACTCACACAATGCACCCAAAGCACTGCACCCAACATCTCAGTTCAGACACATTTTTGATTATGTTGCCTGCTTTGCTTGTGTGGTCACACCTTTTATTAGTTTATTTAAGTATTTTTAAACTACAGGCAAGGTATAAATAATTT
Source organism: Phrynosoma blainvillii (assembly GCA_026167975.1). Classification (NCBI taxonomy): domain Eukaryota; kingdom Metazoa; phylum Chordata; class Lepidosauria; order Squamata; family Phrynosomatidae; genus Phrynosoma; species Phrynosoma blainvillii. Next base: position 116,489,769 of record JANUYF010000001.1, on the reverse strand, counting down.
TTTAAACTACAGGCAAGATATAAATAAATAAATATTAATTCAAATATTCCACAAGGAAGTTCCTCTCATTGTCTATTGGAGGAATGTGTGGTTCAGTGTGTGTCTGTTTAAAAGGAAGTTCCTTTAAATTGAAATGGACTCGATGCCAAAAAAATGTGCATTTCTTTATGTGCTTGAATGTGGACTAACACACTTGCAGTATAACAACATGCATGTCTAATAGGGCTTACTTCTGGCTAAATAGGTATAAGATTACTACCTAAATTTATAAACAGGATTTCTTTCATGGATGTTTCCACCCACTCTACTTGGCATTTAAATGAAAACACAAACCCCAAGAGATTTTACTGTATCCTTTAGAGTTTTAATTGGCATTGCACCTGCTTGACCCAGAGTGTTTTGCCTCAGGCAGGCAAACTATACTTTCAGGTTTTGTAGCAACAACGTAGTGCTGATGAGCATCTCTTTCAAATGAGTCCTGTGGAAAGCCATTGAATTACAATAAACTGAACTAATAAAGTCCACATTAGTTAGTGTGGTATTTGCATGCCCTTAATAATGCAGAGCTAATCCCATCATTAAACTCCTTGTCATTGAATATACTTCTCCAGAGTGCATGTTCAGGTTTAAACATTTCATCATCACTTCAAAAACAGTGTAATTGGAGGAATTATTATTAATCTACTGTTCTTATTAGGTAAACATAGATTTGGGCAAATTAAGTTAACTTGAGATAAAACAGATTTTTTTTCTTTAATCAAAAATAAGGAGAGAGATAAATTATCTCATAAGAAAGAGCTTGTAGAGCAGTGATGAATATTTGCTTTTCCAGTTTTAAGGCAAAATATGCTGGGTGTGCCTTCAAGTTGCTTGTTGGTTTATGATAATTCGAGGAAACCAAAATATTTCCTTGGACACTCCCTAACCTCCATGGATGCTCACCTCTTTCAAGTGAGGTCCTTACCTTTACAGCCTTCCCCAGACAGCATTAACCTAGGCACAGTAGCCCATGCACTCATTAATTTCCAGGTTAGATCATTGTGATATTCTTTTATTGAGTATGCTCTGAAAGACAACTTGGAAGCTGCACTGAATGCAAATTGTAGGAACTAGCTTGTTGACTGGACATTGCCCAGAGACCATCAGTTCATTCACATTATAAAATTAAAACAGTAGTATTCTATTTTAACTGCAGTGGTTCCACCCTATGGAATCCTGTTTAGGGAGTCGTGTTCAGATTTGAAGCCAGTTAGCTCTAGTGGTTCATCAAACAACAAACTCAGGATTCTGTAATATATAGCCAGGGCAGCTAAAGTGGTATCATAGTGTTATAATTGTATAGTGTGAAAGGGGCCCATATAACACTGGTCTTTTAAAAAATATTGCACTGATTGGCAATACACTCTGCTCTCAATTCATGGTGTTGGTGATGACATTCAGAGCCCCAAACAGTGTGGGATTTCAATACCTGAAGGAACATATTTCCTATATATAAGTGCCTAAGGACTATGGTCTGCATGAAAGACCTTCCTCTGTGTCCCATCAGTGGGGACACGATACAATTATAACACTATGATACATGGAGGAGTGACATGGGAGAAGACCTTCTGTGCCATGGCACTCTCGTTCTGTTAATGTGCTGGTTGTGGTGTATCCTCACCTTAAGTGCCAAGTGGTGCCAATGCTAATTTCATTTCAGCACCAACTAAAAACATGCTACCGGGTGTTTTTTTCTTCAGTTAGTCTCAAAAGTGCTACAAGATCCCTTTGCATACTGACTTTCCCAACTAACATGTCTATGTTTTTGACCTAAAAACATGGCTCTTTTATGAAGTCCTTTGCAGCTTAATTGTTTTCATCCCAATTTCCACATGCTTTATGGTTTCAAATTGTTTTAAAATTTAATAAGAAAATAATAAGGAGATGTGCCATTGGCATTCACCTATAGCTATTAAACTCAAGTGTTGGTGGACTTGCTAACAGCAGTCAGGGTGTTTGCTGCTGTGAATGGCATGTGGCTGTTTTTATCAAAAGTGAAGTAAAGCAAATCCCCTTTGGTCACACTGTTAAGTTATTGTTAAGTTATGCTGAGCAGCAACAAAAGAGCAAGTTGCTACGTGAGTAATGTAATGTTAGCTTTTCAAAAACAGCAACTCTAACAACAACAAGCTCCTCTGAGAAGGCTACAACAAATGGCATGATAAATTAGAAAAGAATTAGTAGCACAGTAAATTAAAAGTAACAATCCAAGCTCTGTCCCAGATAGTGAAAATACCCCCCCCCCAAAAAAGGGGGGGGGACCTTACTCTCAATTGAGGACTAGAAACAGAAGTCAGTAAAAGTCCATTATATCAAGAATCACCTGTCTCATATAGCTGTAGTTTTTAAATCCTGCAGATTTGTTTTATAGAAGAATATGGACTGGTAGACTCCAGACAGTTTGTGGGAAAATAGGTTTCTCTGAATACATCTATGAGGGATAGTTTGGACAACCATGTAAAAGTAATGAGATGTGGTTGGGTGGATTCTTCGGGAAGGAGTGAAGAACTCGTTCATTGCTTATTTCTAAAGGTACATAAGACTCAAATACCTTTGGAAAGTATTTTGACTGGCATAATGGTCAGAGATTGGCTTAGCAATAAAGAAAAGTTAAGATCTTCTAGGTTAGTGATTCCCAAACTCTGGCATTCTAGATTTTTTGGACTTTGGCTCCCAGAATCCCAGACTATTGGTCAAGATGGTTCAGACTTCTGAAAGCTCATGTTCAAAACCCCTGAAGTACCAGAGTTTGTGAATCACTCCTCTAAGTGATGCTGAAACAGTATTTGTCCTCATTCAGGGAAGAACTTTGTAGCTCAGTATTCAAACCTATATTTGAATTTTTGCCTGGAAGGTGTTTTGGAAAATGTAAACTTTAGCAGTGGGTGAGGCAAGGCAGGAGTGATACCCTGAAAACTTCAGAGTTGTTTACGATTTCCTACAAGCAGCCTCCTACTGTATCAGTTGCAAAGCAATTATTTTATTCATGGAAAGAAGACAGATGGAAATGGGTTTCTCTTACTGTCTGAGTATTTCAAATTGCTCTGGCTTGTTATTCCAGAACAATTTTAAGACTTTATTTTTTTGGAAAAGTTGATAGGTATTTATGATTCTTTCACACAATTTATTTCAAATATAGTTTGGTCCTGTGTTACTTTGTACTGAGTGAGAAATTACATTAATGTACATATGACTACTATAATCTGAGGAATTATTAATCTGTTCTTTTATTAGCATAGCTTTTAACATATTAAGAAATAGTTTGAAAGCTAAAAGCAACATTAAACTTACTCAATTAGAATAGAGGTATAATACCCATAATTTGTGAAAATAAACAAGCAAAAGGAAAGATGGAACAATCTAAAGAATTTTCATAAAGCTTTCAAAGGTGAACTATGTGGGCTCTAACAGAAACCAAAATAGGAGTCAAACAGACTGACAGCAGTGCCGATTGTATCCCAAGTGATGCAGGACAATGGCAACCAGACACCACAGTTCTGAGTTTGGCCGCTGCCATGGTCTGCAACAGACTGTTGGCAAGGAGAGAGTTTTTATGCTTCTTTTGGGGCTGGGTTTGGCCCGCATTAGCAGTGTGGCATCCAGCCAATCTGGGGCCGTGTGTCATCTGCATGCCATGCCCCCAGATCATTCTTGATGAAGAATAAGGATTAATAGGTGGATTAAATGGCAATCCAGCCCTCAGTCATTAAGCAAACAAACAAAAGAGAATGCAAGCTCTTCTACCAAAAAAAAAAAAAAAAAAAGACAGTATCCATTGAATGAAAAGTTAACAACTACTGCCAAGACAATAGGCTTCACCAAATAAATAGTGTGTGTGGTGGAGGAATGGTGTAAAAGAACAACCAAATGTTAATTTAGTGAATTGCTTTATATTACATAAGAACTACAAGTGAAAATGCATTGACATAAACTCTATTCAGTCATTCATCAGATGTCATGTAGGGTTGAAACTGAGGGTGGGGGTGGAGGTGAGCATGGAAACCCTGCCCCCCAAATGGCAGCACACTGGAAGTTAGATCTGGCTATGTAATTGCATTTTGTTGGATAGAGTTACAGAACTACAGTTAGCAGGAACATGATAAATTCCAGTTCTCTATCATAAGAGCTCCATAACTACATTTAGCTAAGTATCGTTATACAGCCCTCTTCAGCCCTTTCTGCTCAGTGCACAAAAAGTTTTAAAAAATACTTATTGGTGTGTGACCATCCATGTCTCCATCCCCAGTTTTAGTCCTACATAGAATCAGGCAATCATAGAAACAGGACTGTAATCTTGTCGAAAACAGACATTGGCTAAATCATGCAGATGGAGATAGCATTGTGATATAACTTTTCAAATATAATTGAGTCCAAAACAATAATGTACCTGTTGTGGTATCTTTCAGAAAACTGATGAATAGTAAATTAATAGTATGGGAAAATGTGTAGACAAAATATGCAAATTATGTAATCTTGTAGCACCTTTGAGAACTGTAGGAAAGAAGTTGTAGCATAAGCTTTCGTAGACTTGCCTACTAACTCAGATGCATGGAATGAACTTTTTCCTCATGTGGTTTCCTCAGGTGAACTTAGGGCCTTTGCAGACTGCCAGAAATAGTGCACATTAAATTGAGGCACTGCCCTGGCTCAGTGCTAGGGAATCATGGGAACTGTAATTTATTGTGGCACCAGAGCTCTCTGACAGAGAAGGCTCAATGTCCCAGAAAAAAATACAATTCCCATGACTCCCTAGCACTGAGCCAGGGCAGTGCCTCAATGTAATGTGCACTATTTCTGGCAGTCTGCAAAGGCCCTTAGACAAAGTATTTATCACATCAGGAAAGCACTGGGATGTTTTCTGTTATCAGCATAGCAGAGACATTCCATAACTAGTGTAACAGCATAACTGGCTACTCAGCTCTGCCATCTCTTCAACAATGTGTATGTGTGCGCAAACACACACATACACATATTTTACAAAGACAAACCCTTACCCACCTTAGCCATAATGATAAGACAGCCCCACCTCCAAGGTGTCAAAATTCACTTGTCCCCAACTGTCACTGAATATTTTAAAAAATCATTTATTGATTCTAGCTATCAACTGAAATTTTTTTTGTGCCATTCACTGGCGATGGATAGTTTTAAGCCATATTTTCTCGAAGTTGTTTTATTCAAAAGTGATTTTATTTAATATTATTTTATAAATATATATGCTGCATTGATTTTAAGGTGCAGGTCACCTTGAGAAGACTGAGGTCTTAAAAGTGGTTAAAAAGAGATTAAATAAAATAAATATAGCATCCCTTCCCTACAAGATCATACAATAGTGGAGGAGACTATTCAGCCCAGCTTAACTTCATGCTCACTCTTTGGCTGAAGTGCTGCTTCTTTCAGAAAGCAGCAATTACTTTTAATGTCTGCATTAAACTATAATTGCCAAATGCCCTTTTGCTATACTTACCCCACTTTGTTCATCTAGAATGGCACAGAGGACTAGACATGAAGTTTTCTCTCTGTTCAGGAAGTCACTGAAGCATACTTGACAGGGTAGTAAACAAAACAATAATAATCTCACAGCTGTGTCTTACGCATGAATTCAAAGATCCCTAAAACAGATGGTCTTAAATGACAGACTTGCTTCTTCTTGTTTTGATGTTTTCTTTTTGGACACAGCAAACAAGAAGTCCGTCAATCATCTCTCTGCCTGAGGACTATAACTCCTACTGACTATGCGTACAGACTGCTTTCTTCAGACCTTCTTCTGGAATCTCATTTTCTTAGCAGCTCACATCTTCTAGTGCAGGGGTAGGCAACCTTTTTGAGCCAGGGGCCGGGTTGCTGTCCCTCAGACAATTGGGGGGCCGAAGCACTAAAAATAAATAAATAAATAAATAAATGCACACTCTCTCAGCCCCAGAAAAGCCATGGCAAAACCCCTGTGGAGATTTTGCCAAGAAAACCCCAAGAACAAGTAATAACAACAATAATCAATATCATCATGGCGGGCGGTGGCGGCGGTGGGGGGCAGTGGGGGGCGGTGGTGGCGGCGGTGGCAGGACTGGCCTGGGGCCGGTCCAAAGGCCTCAGGGGGCCGCATCCAGCCCCCGGGCCTTAGGTTCCCTACCCCTGTTCTAGTGGTTTTGATTTCAATGCCCTTCTTGTATCTTTTCTGCTTCTATGCTGCTGTCTCCCCCTTCTTCAGGCTCTTCTGTGCCTGAAGTAATCACCTTGCACTAACTTATCCCTGACAGTCTCAAAATTTCCTTTTCAAATGCTCTAGTCAATATCCTATGAAAACATAAACCCTATTCTACTGTTTGGAAAGTGTATTGAACCAACACACAAGAAGGGAAGCCGGCTAGACCTATCCTTTCCATGGTTTCCTCATGTGGAAACTGTGTAACACATTCTGCTACAGAGATTCTGCTCACCTTGTGAGCAAGGTGACCAGATGTCATAACCCTAAAGGTGGACAAGGCACCACAAAATGTAAGACATTTGGGGGAAAATATAAGATACAGTGGGTCCTCGTTATTTACTGGGGTTTGGTTCCAGGAACCCCCGTGGATAACAAAATCCGTGGATGTACAAGTTCCACTAAATACAGTGGCAGGTAAAATGATGACTCTCCTATAAAATGGAAAATCAAGGTTTGTTATTTCGAATTTATACTTTTTTTTTAATATTTTCAATCCATGGATGCTTGAATCCATGGATAAAAAAATTGTGGATAAGGAGGGCTGCCTGTGCTACAAAATAAAAGCTAGGAATACTAATATAAAGGTAAGTTCATGCTTCTTAGTCATGCTCAAAATGGAAGACATTTTGAAATTTCTCCTCGACAGAAGGTTGAAATGTAGGATGTGTCCTGGAAAATGAGGATGCCTGGTCATCCTGCATGTGATTGGGAACTCATAAAAGTCAAGGTCTCCAATTGTTTAGAAATAGGGCTACAAGCTTCTATTCTTTGCCTATGGGCCTGTGGAGTGTTCACAATATGACCTTTAAAAAATGATAAATCCCCTGCAAAGTTAAAAACACATGGGCAGATTGCAAACCTGCTAAAAAGTCATAGCTGCTTACCTTAGTAGCAGTTATCAGTTTTACTGGCAGTTGGTAGGCTGCCAACACTGGACCTTACTTAGAAAGTAATAATTAAGCCTCAATTAAAGTTGACCTTTTTGCTTCTTATAATTAACCACTTAATAATCCCAGCAATCCTGCATTGCACAAAACATTTTCTCTACAACAGTGTAATAATTTTTTTTACCTCACAATAAATGTTTTGTTTGTACCTTTCAACATCTTTGTAAGCTTTGATTGCTTAAAAGAATTCATGAAGAAAATAGGTCAAACCTTCTAAATCATTTCTGTCTAAAAGGTTGCATTTCCTGCCTCTCTCACTTCCAAAGTTGGGGGTTAAATAAAGTTAGGGGCAGTGCAGACCGGCCTAAAAGGCCAGCCTGGGGGTGGAACTGGGGCAGGGCAGCCACACTCCAGCCACCCCAACTGCACCCCAATGTCGTCCTGATGCTGCACACCTGTTTGCACAGCACGAAGCATCAGGACACCCTCCCGGTGCAGCATGCAGACACGCTGCACCGAAAGGGCGTGGAAGAGCCGAGGTGCCAGCAATTAGGGTGGCCTTTTGCTGCCCCTGAAAGGAGTGGCATTTTGCCGCTCTTTTTGGGGTGGAAAAGGGGAGGATTGGGGCTGCGGCGTGGGATTTCCGTGGCCCCGATCCACCACTAGCTGGGGTGGCCCAGATCTGTCCGTCTGCATAGCCCTCAACTTTGCATCTATCTGGTATAGTAAGATATTTTATAAAACTAGGGCAAGGAGCAATATGATCCCATTAATTTTCAAAGCAGTAATATTCACCTTAACACTGAACAACCTTTTCAAGATGTACAAACTGCCAGGTGTACAGCCATGCAGGATAGTTTGAATCTTTCATAACTCTGCTGCATTTTATGGGATGGGTTTGGGGACATATACAGTGGGCCCTTGTTAGCCACTGGGGTTTGGTTCCAGGACCTCCCGTGGATAACAAAATCCGTGCATACTCAAGACCCATTAAATACAATGGCTAGCAAAATGGTGTCCCTTATATAAAATGGCAAAATCAATGTTTACTATTTGGGATGTATATATTTTTTAAATATTTTCAAGCCATGGATGCTTGAATACATTGATTAAAAAAATCCATGGATAAGGAGAGCTGACTGTATGCATTTTTAGCAAATTTTTATACTTAACATATCAACTTTCATTCTCCTTTGTTCATGTATTCATAGCAATACGGTCATTTTTATTTGTCAGTAATGATAGCAGCATGTCCTCTTTATCTCATTTTAGCATTGTGGTCTGAAATATTTTTAATTTTACTTTATAATTAGAGGTGAACTGAGGAGGAAAAAGGAGTTCCATGTACACTTTTGTGCCTGTGCAAAAGGACTTCCATTTGGATTATCGAGGGGAGGGGCTTCAAAAAGACAGAAAAACACCCTTTCCTTCCCACACCAATTGTAAATGAGGACAAAGTATTTTCCTCACTAATATTGTTGTTTAGTCAACTTTGACTGGCTGTTTGATGCTAGAATTTGGAATTCAAACCAGAATTGTATTAGCAGCTAATGAAATTCTTTTAAAACAAGTGTGAAATGATTTTTATAAAATGTGCCCATTAGCAATTCAGCTGCTGCCTACTACATGGAATGCAGTTTCTGAATCATCATCTATGGTACCCCACATAGAAAGAATTGGAACAATTAGGAATTTAAAAGTGCATTAATTGTTGTGGCCTAGTGGTCCCAGTCCATGAAAGGCTATAGTGAGCTGACTACATGGAATGCAGTTTCTGAATCATCTTCCCCAGGGTCTCCACTTTACAACCCATATGCAGGAAAAACAGAAAGGAGACAGGCTGTTTATAGTAGTAATGACAGTGGCTTTCGTGACAAGTATTTCAGTGCCATGGGGAATACACCTTGCCTATATGGTAAGACTCCATCACACAACTGAGCCCATTACTACAGAATTCTTTCAAACAACCTCACAGAGCAGCTAGAAAATAAGGAAATTTTAATACTATAATGTTACTTTATATTGGATGAAATGTATTATGCACCACTAACATATTTTTTAAATGTTGTAAACAGCCCAAAGGATTATGTTGAAAATGAGTGAACATACAAGACTGATTTACTATCCATATAACCTGTTCCTATGCATATTTTACTTGAAATAAGTGCACAGAAGAGTTTAATTCAAGGGAAATGTATATATGACTACAGCATTCATTTATCAAGCTCCCTGCCTTTGCACATACATTTTCAGTTGTATAAAATAGTTATAGGAGTACAGGAAAGGTCTTACCTCTTTACCTGTTGCCATTTCTAGTAATTACAACTTGCCAAAAAGCAACAGCAACAAAAAATATGTGTCTGGAATCATTGATTTGAAATCATTTGGGAACTTATAGTTATAAAAAACAAATACAAAATAAAAATAACGGTAGAAGAAGGTAATGTAACACTCGAGAGGGAAATATTTCAGGGGGGAAAAGAACCAAATAAAGAGCTAATGAAGATATTACCTATATATCTTAGAGGGGTTATAGGGGGGTATAAGGGATAGGAAGGGAAAAGAAGAAGGAAGGAAGGAAGGAAGGAAGGAAGGAAGGAAGGAAGGAAGGAAGAGTAAGAGAGCAGATTGGAAAGGAGGAGAAAGAAGGAAAAAGGGAGGGAATGAATCATAGTAAAGAAGGAAGAAATGGAAGGTAGACAGGCAAAAAGAGTAGGAGGAAGGTGTGGAAGATTTAAAAGTTTAAAAAATTAAAAGAGAGAGAGAGAGAGGAATAAAAGAAAAGAAAAAAATTAAAGAAGGGAAAAGAATGTGAAGAAGGTAAGAGAAAGTGAAGAAGGTTGGAGTATGTAGGGAAAGACTAAGGGAAGAGGCTAGAAAGGAGCTTGGAAGAGAGTACTTAGAGAAAAGGATATAAGGAAGGAGAGAGAGAAAAAGGAAGAGATAGAAGGATAGAATAGACTAAAGAGAGGGAGAGAGGAAGAAGAAAGGAAGAGAAAGGATTAAGAGAAGAGGGAAAAGAAGAAAGAGAAAGAAAGAGCTATTAGAAAAAGGGGGGAGGAAGGAGAACATAAGAAGGAATATGGGAAGTATAACATCTACCCCACTCTGAATATTTATCTGTTATGCCATATTTGTAAGCTCTCTTACTATTACTCTTATTATTTATTATAATACTATTTTGTTATAATATAATTGATAACAATGGAATTACCAAAACTGGGAATATGTCATATTAAGATACAAAAGACAAATCATGTAAATAAATGTAAAATAATATATCATACATTATATAAGAAGAAGAATAAGAAAAGAAGAAAAAAGAAGGAAATGGAGTAAGAAGAAGAATATATTGATGGAAAAGAGGGGGGAAAAGAAGGACTTTAAAAGCAACAAGAAAGAAGAAAATAGATGGATGTGCAATTTGATACCAGGAATGTGCAAGAATGGTTCATTATGTACATATCAGTTTGGCTTTCTGTTTTGGTCCTTGTTTTTTGGATTTGTTAAGAATGGAAAAATAAATAAATTATACTGGAAAAAAATAATTTGGGAACTTATGTGTGTAGAAATATACTTTTCTAAAATTTCAGAAGCACCCAAGCATCAACATTAAACCTTTTCACAACAAAACAATGTCAAACAGCTATGTATCCAGGAACATCCTGCTAAAATCCTATGTTTCTTTTATTTTTTCAAGATGCCCAGATATAAAATGAGATAGCACAACTTAGAACAGGTATGTATTTGTACTATCTTCCCTTGCTATGGAGTAAAGTAAGAAGTGGCTTGCCTGTGCTTGATATACATCTGAGGAGACAGCTCAGTGGAGACAATGTTAGTATTACTAATAGTAGTAAGTTCTGAGAAGAATCATTATGGTTTGATATCCTATTTTCTGGATCATTAATTGGGTGAATGCAATTAAGAGGTATGTGGCTTGTTTGGGCTTGTTTTGTAAATATAAACTCATGGAATGTGAACAGCCAAAGGATGATGAGGGATGAGAAGAGCTGATGTAACTCTTCATAACCTTACCCCAATGCCAACAAGAACAATCTCCCTGAAGGTGCTGTTTGTTTGTTTTTCAAAGGAATCCTATACCTGTTCATTTGGATTCCTCTGAAATGCAAATAGCATCAATGGAGAGCTGGTATGTGTTGGGTGTGTGGCAGAGAGGGAATTGGATTGCCTCTTCATCCCAACTGCCTCCATATTTCCATGGCTGCTGCTATAACCATCAGACATGGTGTATGTAGGCTTTGTTACCACCAAGATCTGTTGAAAACAATGTTCCTTTAAGACATTGTTTAATAGTTTGTATGGCTGTAAATGAGAAGTAACACTAGGTTTCAACCCTTAATCATCACCACTGTATATAAGTGTTCTAAAACCCGTGGCAGGTGTGGGTTGAAGAGAGAAGAGTTGTGGTGTGGCTGTAGAGAGTGGATTGTTGTATATCAGACAGTGAATGTTGTAGAGAGTTTGTATATAACTTGTAATATTGCAACAAGTGATAAAAGCCTCCAAGCACTTTATAAGAATCTAACTGTGTCTGTGCATCATTCAAGTGCAATATTGCCAAATACTGCAAACTTGAGTTTATGCTTCTACACTTTGCTGCAAATAGCTTCTGTTGAGGTCAAGCACCTCAGAAAGTGCTGATAGTTGGCTTCCCTAGTGGGCCTACTTTTTGTTTTTGTTGCTGCATGTCTGCAGGACATAGAAGAGAGCCAAGAACAGGTTATGGGGCCAGTCAGTTCCTGTCTCAACCAGTTTGAACCCAGTATAGACCAGTTTTTGGGTTTTGTTCCAGTTTTGCAAGCAGTTTTTTGTTCCTGAATTAAAGCCAGTATACCCCAGGCTGTGTTATGCTGCTGGGAGGCTAAAGGAAGAAACTATGCCACAGAAGAAGAGCGTTTCTAGTTTGCATTTTGTTTGTTTTTACTTTGTGTTCTGCAAGGAACAAATAGTGAATATTTGACTTATTTTTGAGTTTTTGCCAACCAGAAGAAACAGTCCACAGAGTAAAGAATTTTATTTTCATTTTTTGTGTGACTTGTTTTGTAAATAGCTTGAACATATTGCTGGAGTCATAGAAACAACGAACTTTGCTAAATTAGATGACACTAATTATTCCACATGGCTAGTGATGGTGCAAAGTCTGCTTGTCTGAGAGAACTTGGTTAACTATGGGCCTTTGCAGACTGCCAGAAATAGTGCAAATTGAGTCCACTTTAAGGGTTAGGGTTAGTGCTAGGGAATCATGGGAATTGTTATTGTTTTTCTGAGACATTGAGCCTTCTCTGTCAGAGAGCTCTGGTGCCACAATAAAATACAGTTCCCATGATTCCCTAACCCTAACCCTTAAAGTGGACTCAATTTGCACTATTTCTAGCAGTCTGCAAAGGCCCTATGTAACTAACCTGCTCCCAATACCATGGAGCGATGAGCAGACGCTTGTTGATGAGAAAGCAAGAGCTACTATTATATTGTGTTTACAAGCTGACCAGGTCGTTTACACAACCAACACCACTACAGTATTAGAGTGCTGGCAGAGTTTGAGGAATATCTACCAGAGGGTAGATATTGTGTGTCCAAGATGATATTAACATACAGACTTTACAACACCAAGTTGAGAGATGGTGAGGACATAAAATATCATTTGGACAAACCCAGGGATTTGTTCAATGAACTGCAAAACAGAGGTATGCATTTCCCTGAGGCACAAAAAGGCTACATAGTATTTGGCAGTCTGAATGAGAGTTGGGACTTTTTGTTCCACAGTCTACAGAGTTTGCCAGAGGCAGAGCTGGCCTCAAACCTAGTCTCTGCCCGTATCTTGGAAGAGCAAGAGCAGAGGAGCTTTGAGGCTGAACGTCATGGTCAGCAGCGTGGCAGGAGAGCAGATAAGGAGCAACACCTGACATTGGCATCTCAGAAGCAAGGCGAGACTATGGGCCTATGCAGACTGCCAGAAATAGTGCACATTAAATTGAGGCACTGCCCTGGCTCAGTGCTAGGGAATCATGGGAACTGTAATTTATTGTGGCACCAGAGCTCTCTGACAGAGAAGGCTCAATGTTCCAGAAAAAAATACAATTCCCATGACTCCCTAGCACTGAGCCAGGGCAGTGCTTCAATTTAATGTGCACTATTTCTGGCAGTCTGCTTAGGCCCTAAGTGCAGCTAGTGAGATGGAGCTACTTTTGTGGAAGGAGGGACATTTGTGAAGAAATTGTCCTTCCAGGTTTGGCTACAAGAGGGAGCAAACACAGCAGCAACAGAAGCCTGCAAGCAAGTCTTCTCAGGCAGTTGGGCATGGTTTCCTTACTCCAGCTGTTTGTGAAGCTGAAGCCAAGCAGGTGTGGTTGCTGGACTCTGGAGCTACACACCATATGGTTAACTGTTTTGAGGATTTGCATGATGTGAAGCCTTCAACAGTATCCAAAGTGGACTTGGCTGATGGAGCTCTGAGGAAAATGGAGAAGATGGGAACTGCTTTCATTCTCTCCTTAGGGAAACAATTCTCACAAGTTTTGTTTACTCCCATACATCTTCAGGCAGACAAGCCAAACATGGCCAATGTGACAGTGTCCAATGTTCCCTTGCATGATCAGTATGTGCATTCTCTACATAGGGTGCTTGGGCATGCCAGTTTTGCTACATTGGAACAGTTGGAAAAGTGTGTCCAGAGCTTAAGGTAAAGCCATGCCAAAAATTCTTGGACTGCACTGTCTGCAAGAAAGTGAAAGTCAATTTTTTTCCTGTAGAAAAGGAAAGCCAGAGAGTGAAAAAGCAGCCTTCTAGGCAGTTCATGGGGATCTTGCATGTAATGTAGAGTAATGTAAGGTCCAAGGGGGAACACAAAAACCAGAAAATATCAGATGTGCTGATAGTTGGCTTCTCTAGTGGGCCTAGTTTTTGTTTTTGCCGCAGCATGTCTGCAGGACATAGAAGAGAGCTAACAAGTCACCCTTGTATGCAGGGTCCTTCTGTCTGATATAAACTTAATACTAAAGGGGCTGTCAAAAGGCTTGTAGCCCTAAGGGTGCCCCAGTGCAGAGGAAGCCGCTTAGATGATATAAGGAGATCCGGAACCATATAAGGAGATCCTGTAGGTTCAGCAGGAGAGCATTTAGCATGAAATAAAGAGGATTCTACCAATGATTGAAATCTGCTTAAGCCCCTCATCAATGGAAACAATTGTGTGTGGAGGAAATCTTTGTTTGCAAGTAAACAGAAGTTCAAGAGTATCTCCTTCCAGGAGAGGTATGCCTTTGTTCTCAGACATCTGCATGAATGACCAGCTGCTTTTCAATTTCCTTGCTCATTCTCTCACCTGGAAAATTTATTCCAGTCCTGAATTTGCCCTGGGATAGGTTTTGCCCTATATATGTGCCAAAATGGGCAGTTCGGTCTCATTTGAGGTCAGACAGGCATTCTGTCCATATCTCCCTTGACTCCTCAGCTCATGCAGGCAACTCAAGATCCAAAGGCAGTGTGCTGAGCCAGACTCACTTCATCATGTCCCCTGATCACAGCCTCATGCCTGAAACTAGTACAATGCTACCCAATGCTAACCCCCAAGTCACTATCAGCTATCATCACTTCTTGAATGTGTCCATGAGTGAATGTTCTTACATGAATGGCGATTATTTCTAAATAAAAGCCAGTTTTTCTGAACTGTTCTACACAGGTCTGCCTCTGTTTTTAGTTGCCTGAAACCCTCAGATATCAGAGAATAAAGATAAATGGACAGCTCTCACAAGGTATGGGTGTAAACAATACAATGGGACTACTGTTATTTTAACTGTTGATAAAAGAAAGCACAGCAAAAAGTATTATAAAAGGATCTTTACAGTTGAGTAAGGGCTTGTCTACTCCAGTACTCATACCTTGGGCTGCTCCTGGAGTACTTTGACAATGGATTATTCCTGTTACCTTTGTACACCTGACACTAACACCACTGGCATGGGTCACTCCCCTTGAAGCCTAGTGTCAATCACATGGATGGATGACTCATTGTAACCTCAGAGGGAGCAACCTTTACCAGTTGCATTGGCACAGGTGACACAGCAGGGATGTATGTGCAGACATCCACCAGGCATTACTATGGAGTGCTTTGGGTTTTTCAGCAAAATCTAGAGCAAAATATAACCAGTTTAAGAGAGGGATAGTGCGGATTTGGTGCCAATTGGGCCTTACATTGTGAAGACAGTCCACACTCTTGGCCCTGCATCATGATGACTGGTCACTGTGCGGACAGGATGAGACTGTTTTATTTGGTCTGTGTGGTTAAACCCTGAATAGGCATTGAAATATTGAATGCAGTTCAGTGTAAGCAAGGCTAAACTGTTGCATGTTGCTGCATGCATTAATTGATTGACTGATAATTCTAACTTCATGTATAGCAGGGGTAGGCAACCTAAGGCCCGGGGGCCAGCTGCGGCCCCCCGAGGCCTTTGGACCGGCCCGGGGCCGGTCTTGCCATCGCCAGTGCCGCCACCCCGCCGCCGCTGCCGCCTGCCATGATGATAGTGATTATTGTTGTTATTACTTGTTCTTGGGGTTCTCTTGGCAAAATTTCCACAAGGGGTTTGCCATGGCTTTTCTGGCACTGAGAGAGTGTGCATGCATATTTTAAAAAAAAAAGTAATTTTTTTTAAAATTTAATTTTAATTAATTTATTTATTTATGGTGCTTTGCCCCCCCCCCCAATTGTCTGAGGGACAGCAACCCGACCCCCGGCTCAAAAAGGTTGCCTACCCCTGATGTATAGGCTTGTGAAGTCTCACTCAACTGACTGTGGCTGACCAAGAAAGAGGTCTTAACTGCTATAGACTGTTCTGATATCCAATCCTCAGAAAAGGTATTGTGGCCCCTGAAAATTGTGTGGTCAACAAACTTGACTATCTTTAAAAGAGAATTAGGCATTTTCACAAAGGATAGGTCAATCCACTGATGACTCTAAGTCCAAGGGAAGAGGGGGAGGTTCATCCCATGGTGAACCATTAGGTGTCATTAAGGCAATCCATGTCTACTAGCCAAGATAACTATAAATCAACTCTAGTCTGATAAACTGGGGGCTAGAATGAGGAAAGTGCTACTGTGCTCATATCTTGCTTGTAACCCTCCTATGGACATCAGGTTGGCCACTGTAGGAACAGAATTCTTGACTAGATAGATCTTTGGTCAGGTCTAGTAGGGCTCTTCTTTGGGATCCTTGTTCTCTAATCCCAGCTGTTATCAGGAAACTCAGTTGGGAAGAAATTATTCTGTTGTTACTTTATAGGTACCTGAGCAAGGATCATTGATCCCTGGTTGTTAAATAACTACATTAAATAACTCTGGAAACTTTTCAGTAATAACTCTTCCATAGTTGATCAGGATTAGTATTTGGAGTACACTGTGTATGTAGACAGCAGAGTTATGTTCATGTCACATATAGATGTATATGAAAAAGGGAGCAGAATTATGGCACCTTGTTCAGGGGGACCAGATGTCATAACCACAAGGGAGAAGAAGGCACTGCAAAATGTAGAACATTTGAAAAAAATGTAGGACATCACAAAATAAAAGATAAAACCACTAATATAAATATAAACTTATTTCATGTCATTTAATTATAGCTACATCATATGTACTGTATTTTATTATCTACTCAATCTATTTTTCTGAGGAACTCAAATTCATTAAAATGCCATATTGGCTTGTGTTATACTTACAGAATTCTGAGCAAGACAAATGCTTAAAATTGTACTTTACTAGCAACAAACCTTTGACTGAGTCTACATTTAAATTATTCATTTCATTTTACCATTGTGCTGAAATTAAGGGGAAAACCTTTCAACATTTGCATTATGTTCTCAAGCAGCACATTGCCTAACACTTTTCCTCCTTGAAAATCTTGCATATCCAAGCTCTGTGGGGCATGTCTTGTCTGCTGCTGCTCCTAGGGAAAAAAGAACTTCACAAGGATCTGTCCTATCTCCCTATTTGC
Organism: Phrynosoma blainvillii; assembly: GCA_026167975.1. Classification (NCBI taxonomy): domain Eukaryota; kingdom Metazoa; phylum Chordata; class Lepidosauria; order Squamata; family Phrynosomatidae; genus Phrynosoma; species Phrynosoma blainvillii. The sequence continues at coordinate 116,472,638 of JANUYF010000001.1, read as the reverse complement.
AGTGAGGACAGGCTGTCAAGTTGACACATTTCTTGAAAGGGAACAGCAAAAGTGGTGTTATTCAATTGGCTCCTTACTCATACTTGAAATGAAACACATTTTGGAATTCCTCCTGGTCAGAAAGCTGAAATGTAGAACATGTCCTGGAAAAGGAGATCAGGATGGGATAGAGGAGTTGAGAATTAACTGCCTTTGAGAAAATAATCCAAGAGTGTCAACAGGCAGTCTACTTTATTATGGGATGTGGACAGGTGACTTTATGAAACCTAAAATGTTGTTTGATAATTTTAAAATTAATGAGTTCAAGTATCTGAACTTATATTTAAAAAAAATGGAAAGGAGGTATTGGTATTGTATTCGAATTGGGCTGACCCAAGACTATTTGATGGCTGCAGCAAAGTGCTAGAATGGTATCCTCTGTAATTCTAATTCTATATGCAGAAGCCACACAAAATTCAAAAGTGGCAATATTTGTGTTCCATAACACTTGCTGCTAGTTTAGAGGAAAAGGAGGGAAAAGGGAATTGTGGGAAGGAGGCTCCAGAGGAATGGCTTAGGAGTGCTAACCCGACAACGGCCTGCTGTGACGCATTTAACAACTAGTTTGCAGACAAAATCTCTCAGATAAGAGCCAACCTTGACGCAACTATTGGGACAGAGTCTATAGGCGAGGTGTCCACCAACTCCGCCGATGTAATTTTACTGGATCAGTGGCAATCTGTGAGGACGTGGACAAGCTGCTTGGTAAGGTGAGGAAAATGACTTGCCCTCTCGACCCTTGCCCATCTTGGCTGGCCATCCGGGGGGGGATGCATTGATGAGATTCCTTACGGATATCATCAATGCATCCTTCAGGGAAGGGCATGTTCCATCATGTTTAAAGGAAGCGGCGGTTAGGCCGCTTCTGAAAAAACCTTCCCTGGACCCCCTGGACATGAAGAACTATAGGCCTGTGTCATTGCTGCCATTCTTGAGCAAGGTGATCGAGAGAGCAGTTGCTCTTCAGCTCCAGGCAGTCTTGGATGAAACCGATTATCTAGACCCATTTCAAACCGGCTTCAGGACAGGCTTTGGCATTGAGACTGCCATGGTTGCCTTGACCGACGATCTGCGTCTGGGCATCGACAGGGGTAGCGTGACCCTGTTGGTGCTCCTAGACCTCTCAGCGGCTTTTGATACAATAGATCATGGCATCCTCTTGGACTGCCTGCGGGGGTTAGGTATCGGAGGCACTTCTTTGCAGTGGCTCCGGTCCTTCCTCTTGGGTCGGTCCCAGAGGGTGCTGCTCGGGGACTGTAGCTCCAGTAAGAGGGACCTCACTTGTGCGGTCCCTCAGGGAGCTATTTTGTCCCTGATGTTGTTTAACATCTATATGAAGCCGCCGGGTGAGATTATACGGAGTTATGGTGCTGGGTGTTATCAGTACGCTGATGACACCCAAATCTATTTCTCCATATCTTGTTCGCCAGTCTCGAATTCCAATGGCATCTCTTCTCTCAATAAATGTCTTGGGGCGGTAATGGGCTGGATGAGGAAAAACAGATTGAAGCTGAATCCAGACAAGATGGAGGTGCTCACGGTAGCGGCCCCGAAACCAGGAATTGGGTTGCAACCTCCAGTCCTGGATGGGGTCACGCTCTCCTCCAGTGACTGTGTTCGCAGCTTGGGGGTGCTCCTTGACTCGTCGCTCCTGATGACGAATCAGGTTAATGCGACGGTCAGGAGCGCCTGTTATCAGCTTCGGTTGATACGCCAGCTGCGCCCTTTTCTGGAAGTAAGGGATCTTGAGACTGTTGTGCACGCGTTGGTAACCTCACGCCTCGGCTTCTGTAATGCACTCTACATGGGGCTACCCTTGTGCCTGGTTCAGAAACTACAACTGGTACAGAACATGGCGGCCAGGCTTGTTGCGGGAACATCTCGGAGGGACCACATTACTCTGGTTCTGAGGTCCCTCCACTGGCTGCCTATTAGTTTCCGGACCCAGTACAAGGTGTTGGTTATTACCTTTAAAGCCCTAAATGGCTTGGGTCCAAGCTATCTCAGGGACCGCCTACTCCCATATAATCCTCCCCGCGCTCTTCGGTCCTCCGGGAGGAATTTGCTGCAGCCTCAGAAATCGAGGCTTGCGGCTACCTCCCGGAGGGCTTTTTCAGTTGTCGCCCCCAGGCTCTGGAACGGCCTGCCGGATGAGATCCATCTATTAACATCTTTGGATAGCTTTAAAAAGGCTATTAAGACGGATCTCTTCCGGCAGGCCTTTCCGGACTAGTTACCCCCACCCCGGACATAAATAGCCACTAATGATGCTCCTACGTGGCCCCATCGGTAGATGGAGGGGATCATTCAGTTAGACATTAGTTATTCTGTGTAGGATTTTAATTTTTAATCATGTTAATTTTAAATTTGTTTGATTTAATATTGTTTTAAGGGGGGTGGGGGGGGGGTTTCTGTATTATATGTTTTACCTGGATTATGTTTTTAAACTTGTAAGCCGCCCTGATTGGGTCCCCATTGGGCGGGGTATAAATAAATTTTATTATTATTATTATTATTATTATTATTATTATTATTATTTCAACTCCTCTGCAATACCTGCCAGTTATGGAGCTTCTGTCATTCTGCCTGATAGAAGGACTGGCATAAATGAGGGTGAGTTATGTGCTCCAATATCGTATGTACTCATTTCTATGATGAATAATGATTTTTCGATTTTATCTTGCAAAGAATGGGGCATGTTGACTTCATGTGTTACATTTAAATAATTTTTTTAAAAAATATGCAAATCCACACTTAAACTATCTTCTTTAAAAAAATTCAAAGGCAGGCTCTCTTATGTTTTTGCCTTTTATTTTATGTTACAATCAGGTTCTGTCAAAAGGCATTCAGCAACTGGCAAAGCCACTCTGCTTGTGTTTGCTTATTGCAGCATTTATAGATTCATTTGTGTTTTATTTAATTAGCAAGGCTCTGGTAGTCATCCCCCTCAAACAATGCAGTGTAATGTTTATGGAAATGTTATGGAAATGCATGTGACCTTGGAGATTGCTGCATTGCTATTGCATCTTCTGGCCTTCTGAGAATGCAAACCCATATGGTGTACTCTAAAAAGGAAAGTATTTGTGCTGTCTTGATGCCAAATTTGTTGTCATTACATTTGAATTAAAGGTGAACCATGAAGCAAAAATCTAATAATCACCCAATGCTGCATAGATTCCTTGTGCAAATTATACATTTACATGTATAATAACAATGTAGAAAATCAAAGTATATTTTTATTAGATTGAGTTATTGTCATGACCTGGCTAGAAATTCCTATCCAGATGGAATGACAAAAGAACAGGGATGCTAATTGATTGAAATAGGTTTCAGGCAAGCAAACAATTAAAAATGTTACTTTAGTTTCCAGTCTCTCCAATAGAACCATGAGCATAAGAACCATGAGCATAGCCATGCATCTCCTTTTGACAGTTATGTTTGCAATTCAGCAACCTTATATATCCCAAACTTACATGGCCATGATGGCAGTCCTTACACAGTCATGTTGAAACATTTCTGCTTAAATGTTGTGTGGATGCTAAGGTGTAGCCATTAATATATCTTATGCTTAAACCCCACAACATGAAATGCAACATTTAAAGATGAGAAGTTACATCTGCTGATGTGCATACAGGAACTCTAATCTTGCCCAGTCTAGGCTGCTCTGTTAAATATGAATGTAAATGTTATTTAGAATATAGGCAATAAAGTTATTTTACAGAGCCATCCTAACTTCCAGGTTTCCTATCTGCAGATGGATGTATTAAATAGAGAGGAGAGAGGACATTCACTTGTGAATGTTATTTAGAATATAGGCAATAAAGTTATTTTACAGAGCCATCCTAACTTCCAGGTTTCCTATCTGCAGATGGATGTATTAAATAGAGAGGAGAGAGGACATTCACTTGTGGAGCAGGGATTCTGTCCTTCTTTGCAATCCAGTTCTGCCTCAGTTAATTGAAAGTGTCCTCACTGCTGGTAGCAAATGTGACCCACCCCCAACAGAGTACACCAGGCTACACCAGTCCAGCTTTGAATCTTTTCCATTTGATGCCCAGTTGCTTTAATATCCTAGTTACCTTCCCATTGCTTGCAAACACTGATCAAATGGCTCCTCATACTGGCAAAACCAATTTAGCTGTTCCTTACAGTTCTGGGTCTTGCAATTCCATTTTTAGCAAAAATGGCCACACAACAAAACCCAGCCTTGAATAAACCTGAAAGTAACTTTGCTTTTCATTTTCAGCCATTGTTGGTTTAATTTCTATGGCAGTGATGATGAATCTTTTAGGGGCAGAGTGCCCAAACTAAAAGGCCTTCCGATACCAGTTGTTACCCAGTGCCATGGATGGGGCCTCTGCCCTCCAGGGGTGGGATTTCTTTTCCCTGCCCTCCAAAGGCAGCTGAAGGTTCGGGAGGGGGATGAGGAGGGAAGAAGAGGAACAGGTGCGTGTCTGTTACCCCCACACACACACACTGTTGCCAGCCTTCAGCTGCTTCTAGAAAGGTAGCTGAAGACTGGGGAGGGTCTAAAAGCAGGAGAAGCAGCTGGAGGCCAAAGAGGGTCTGGAAGGAGGAGGAACAGGCATGCACCTCTTCCTCCTCCTCCCCCAGTGCTGTCCCTAGTCTTCAGTTGCCTCCAAACAGGCAGCTGAAGGCCAGAGAGGGTTGGGAAGGAGGAGGAACAGGCATGCACCTCTTCCTCCTTCTACTCCCTGCCCTCTGCGTGCCGTATGCCATCTCTGACACATGTGCCATAGGTTCGCCATCATGGTTCTGTGGGGTTTTGAGGGGCATTGGAGGAGTGGCAAAGGCACCAAAAACTGGTCAACTACTACTTCTGCAATCCTAAAAACAGGTTCAAATTACATTATTTTATGCAAATATTTGCATTTTGTACATAAACTCACTGCAGCACTATGATTAATACAGTATCTTCCAAACATGCTGTTCAGACAAAACTCTTCTTGGACAACCTGGGTAAGGAAAGGAATTTTATTACTGTATATTTTTTATTGGTGTTGATAACTGCTTTTGAGTCGACGTTGACTCACAGCAACCCCGTAGATGAGACACCTCTAATACCCCCTGTGCTCAGTAGCTCTGCACAGTTTCTTCAGCCACATGGCTGTAGACTCCTTGATTGAATCTATTCATCTGGTTTCCAGTCTACCTGTTTTCTCCTACCCTCTATATTTCCAAGCATGATTGTCTTTCCTAGTGTGTCATGTCTTCTTATGAAGTGGCTGAACTACAACAACTTCAATCTAGTCATCCTGACTTTTAGAGAGAGCTCAGACTTTATCTGCCCAGTATCCAACAGTACTGTGTTGCAGTTTTTATTTCTTACCTTTTAATACAGGGGTAGGCAACCTTTCCCCTTTAAGGGCCGAGGGACTTCAGCTCCCAGAAGCCTCAGCCATGTTGGCCAATAGTTCCATGTTGGCCAATAGCTCCTGGGGTTCTGGGAGCTGAAGTCCCTTGGCCCTTAAAGGGGAAAGGTTGCCTACCCCTGTTTTAATAGATACATTTGAAATAGCTTTTCACTCTATTGATAGCAGAATTGCATTTAATTTTTTGTGTTTTTATTGATACATATTTTATATATCCTTTTTTAATTTGTGTAAGCTGCCTTGAGTCCCAGTGCTGGAGAGAAGGCAGCAAATGAAACAAAACAAAAAGAATAACTACTGAGCATTTCAAGAATTAAACACAGCTAGAATTCAATTTTGGTATAAAAATTTGACATTGGTTTTCAACAGCAGCATCTTTGGAATAACCATATGGATTCTTGCTGCCTAACATCTCTGAAATTTCTTATTTGCTTATAAGGAAACAATAAAATGCTTTGATCACTCTTTAAATTGGCCACTGTAATCCCACCAAATATTTTCTAGTAAACTTTGATTTATAATTAACCTATTTCTCACACGATACATATCTTCTGCAATATGGTACTTGTCATTTTGCTACTTGCTACCACAGTTCCCAGAATCCCTCAGTTCCCAGAATCCCTCAGGGCTTTCTTCCCATTTCTATTTTTACAGTTTTACTTTGACTTTCTCTTTCTTGTTATCATCCTTTTAAAGTGTGTTTAAATATATTCCCTCCCTTACACATTTTCTCCTCTGACTCTTTTTTCATGGTCCTTTCTACACTCTTTATGTTCTATTTCTTTACAAGTTTCATTGTCACCTGCAATTTCTCACCTGCCTCAATTTTCTCTTGTTGAACTTTTATTTTTGGAATGCTTGAAATAACCTTCAGCTGTTCAGATATCCATCTAAATTATAAAATGGCAATGGAAGACCCACTTTTTATCTCAGTCATTTGTTGTTTAACATGGCACAGCACCTAGATATAAAGTGTTATGAAAATAATAAATATTATTTGCAGCAGCATGGCATGCAAATATTCTCCTTTAAGCTCAACTCTGGTAAACAGTAGCAAATTCATGCCAGACAGAAAGGGTGTGGCATGTGTTCTCCTTGAGGTTTTGAACTTTTCTTTTATTTATTTATTTTAATTAATTATTCATTCTAGGTATTTTTAATATGTATATGGACCTCTGGAGATAAGGCACATTTGTAAAATCTAATTTATTATTTTCATTATTTATTGATAACAGAAACCACTCTTGGAGGCAGCTCTTCTATGATTTGCAATTTCATATTAGGCTTGCTCATCATATCAAGCTTTTTGATGGGCTGGATAGAGAGATATAGATATAGATGGATTTTAAAATGTCACATTCTTTGTCATATCAAGTTATTTGATGGGATAGATAGATAAATAGATAGATAGGGATTTTAAAATGTCACATTATTGCCTGGCAATATGTAATTGCCAAGCAATGCAGTTTTAAAATGCTTTAAGCATGTCAACACATGATGAATTCCACTATAAACAATATAACCTTTGTCTTGGTAATGGAGGAGAAGGAGATTATCTTGATCAGTCTATTTAATGTACCATTTGTGTTTTATATTGTATATTGAACACAGTTGGTTGCATTGTTAACATTTTTAAAAGTTATTGGAATTATGTATCAATATACTGCCTGTAAATTGTATACTTCTGAAAGCTAGTCATAAACACAGGTAGGTTTAACCCAGGATTGGCCCTATTATTAAGCAGACTGACATTGCTTCCTCAGATAGCAGATTTTGGATTTCCTAAAAGGACAATAAATTATTAGAGTTTTTAAACTAAGGATTTTTAAAACAGTTAATGCTAGAGATAGGAAAATGTCTTTAAGGGATTTTGTGCCTCCTGCTCCAAAATAGTCTCCCCTGGCTTTAGATAACATATGCTGGAGCAATGTGATTTGCTGGTGTGAGTGGGGCAGCAAAATGTCTCAGGGTGCCTCTGTTTTAACCCCCACATAGATAAGTTCTTACAAATATTCCATCTAATCAGTCATCCTGAGAAGTCGTTCTCGATTTGCCTGAAGAAATAGATATACTTGAGTTTTGTTCTTATCAGTGAATTTTCACAGTACTCAGAAGATTTTAATTTTCATCTCAATTTTTACCATCAATCTGGCTTTTATTTCTTGCCATGTTGAGTGCAATCTCTTTCACTTTTATTTAAGACATCGAAACACTTGTCTTCAGGTTAACCCTCTCATTTTACTTGTCTTCATTGAAAAGGGATCTTGCAGCACCTTTGAGATGTTGATAGCATGGGCTTTCATAGGTTTTGAGCCTACTTCCTCAATGCATGTGGAGGAAGTAGGCTCAAGTCTACAAAAGCTCATGAAATCAACTTCTATCTTTCATTTGTCTCAAAGGTGCAGCAAGATCCCTTGGCATAATGATTTTCCAGACTAACATGGCTATGTCTTTGTCCTCATTGCAACACTGTTTCTGATTTCAGAATTACAACTTTTCATTAATTTTGCTTTCCCAACCCATTATATTTATTTGAACAATTATTTTTCTTAAACTCTTTTACCACACTGTCATACTCTTACAAGAGATTTCCTCTGCAGAGGAGGAACCAGAATCCTTAATTAGTTTTGGTTCCTCAGCTCATGGGAGAATGAAGTCTCTACACTGAGGCAAAGGCAAAGCTAGTTACTATCAATTGGCCACCTTGAATGCAGATGTTCTACCCACACTGAGCCCAACATGTGATACAGATTAGGTCTCCCAAGCAGAGGAGAGGTCAAACTTTATAGGAGTATAGCAGTACTCCCCACTGATATGGACAAGAGCATATTTTTTTTGGCTAGTAACTTGGTACCACTATCATTAAGTCTATATTATTGTGTCTGTGTGTGTATAGTATATATTATAGTGGTGGTTTCTTTAAAGTATATGTGGAAATATCTGTTCAGGCCTGCCATATAACAAAGGAGAGGAAACAATGATACCCAGTGTCTAACAAGGAAACAAATCTATAATAAAGAAAATAAGGTGAGACATTGATGGGCATGTGCACAAGTTAGAAGAAATATTTTTATTTTTTCCACATTAACAATGATTTATACACAAGAACTGTTCTACTGTTGAAGTTCAAGACTTGCTGATTTTATTATTTGTTGACAAAGTGGACATGTATTATAAATATTGTTCAATACCCTTCATGTCATAGAATAGTTCAAAAAAAAAAAAGAACCCTGAAAATTTTTAGGTAGATGGAAAATACATAATTTACTCTTGAGGATCCTAAAAGTGCAGGTTGTAGCTTGAAATTAGATTTGGACAGTATAATTGAAGTGCAGTGTGAGTGCATTAGCATCATATTCATATTGCGCCTCGTAATGGTATCGCTGAAGGGTTTTGCTTCTCATCCAGTCATTCTCTCTCTGCACCTATAAATCTACTGTAGAGCTAAATTGACTTCATTGGTAAATGATTATTGCCTTCCAGAACGGGAAGTTCTAAGCCTCTAAAAATAAAACATTACAGCTCCCTCCTAACTATGCAAATAGGTTTGATGTTTGCAGATGTGATCTACAGTCCTACCTCTTTTTGTTAGTGGGAGGAAAAAATCAACAGTCAGTATGCATTTCCATACCTTTAATGTATAACATCTTACAACTCAGATATCATGAATTATAATGAAAAAAAATCAGCTTCAATAAATATGTCTTGTCCTGAATAATCAGTAAAAGAGCTGCCATAGTTCCCTGACAGAGACTACCCTAGACTGTACACTCAAAAAATGAAAGATAGAAAAGAACAAGGTCTGGGTGTGTTGCTATAATTCCCTTCCTGGTATATATTGAGTTGTCCTTGACATACAGATATACTGTTTACACCTCTCTTCACTAAGCACATGGAAGATCCTGTTTTAATGGCAGTGGTTTTATATAGTTTTATATAGGCTAAAAGAGTAACTATGGGCCTTTGCAGACTGCCAGAAATAGTGCACATTAAATTGAGGCACTGCCCTGGCTCAGTGCTAGGGAATCATGGGAACTGTAATTTATTGTGGCACCAGAGCTCTCTGACAGAGAAGGCTCAATGTCCCAGAAAAAAATGCAATTCCCATGACTCCCTAGCACTGAGCCAGGGCAGTGCCTCAATTTAATGTACACTATTTCTGGCAGTCTGCAAAGGCCCATGTTGCTAATCAGAAAGCTTCCTCTACATTAAGGGCCTAGAACTAGCCATGACATATAAATCTTAAATTTAATTTGTGCTTGATATCCTTTGTAGGCTGCCTGTTCAAATCATGTTACATATACTCACCTGGACCAAGCAAAAACATTATCTGAACAATTCTACTAATTCAAACTTATTTTTGTCTAGGCAGTAATTTGATGGCTGGTATGTAAGTTGGGATATTGTTATATTAAAATAACATGATATTTGCTATCCTGGTGTGTGTGTGTGTGTATGTGTGTGTTTCAGCAAATAATTGGAGTCATATAACTCACTGCTTGACTCAAATTATAACAGACCTGTGTTAGTCATTGTTGTAGAAAGTCGAAGTTAGTCATTGTTACAGAAAGTTGTTACAGATAGAAACACAATGAATGAGAAGCTCTCTGTTGCTAGTTATATCAGTCTTGAGATAAATTTTGTTTTGAAAGGTGGGTATATAAATTCCTAATAAATAACTAAAAAGGTTGTGACTATTCTACCCAGAGACACCATGAAAGTTCCCAGACAGTCTGAGAAAGACAAAAATTAAAGTCTAGAATATGAGAGTTCAATTGTAGATGTCATTTTAAGTACTGTATTCAGTATTAAAGCTAATTCATTTGTGTTGTGTATAACAGTTCCTTATATTACAGGTCAGTGTTTTGTTTTGTTTCTTAGGAAAGAAAAATAACAGTTCTGTTAAGAACAAAAGAGTTGCAGTGGCAGGGTGCTTGCTTGCCTAACTAGAGCTCTCAACATAGCTTCTGTGTTTGTTGCACATATTATGTAGTTGTGAACTCTCACCCTCAAACTACAAAGCCCAAAACGAACGAAAAATCAACCCAAAAAACCTTGGTTGACTTATCCACAGATCAATGTAAGTACTTTATTTAATTCTTATCCCATTCTCTGAATAGAGTGGCAAAAGACAAGAGTTTAGTCCATCCTGGGCTTGCCTTTTGCCACTCTACTCAGAGAAGGGGATGGTTCCTTTTTTGATAAGAGTTAAAGTACAGTAAAGGGATACAGTGCTCAAGTGCTTAAAACACTGACTGTTTTTTGCAAAATCGGCAGGTTGGCAGTTCAAGACCCGGGTGCTGCATGATGGAATGAGCTCCTGCCACTAGTCCCACTTTCTCCCATCCTAGCAGTTCAAAAGCATGCAAATGCAAGTAGATAAATAGATACAACTTTGATGGGAAGATAAACAGCGTTCTGTGCAGTTATGCTGGTCACATGATCACAGAGTAGTCTCTGACAATGCTGGCTCTTCAGCTTAGTAACGGATTGGACATGACTTGACTACCTTGTCAACGGGCAATACCTTTACCTTTACTAAAGTACAGTACTTACATTGATCTGTGGATAAGTCAACCAAAGTTTTTTGGGTTGATCTTTTAACTAAAATTTCTAGACATACACATAAATATATACAGTATATCTTTAGAAAAACATTCATAGCCAAGTAAGCCTTCTCTCATGGCTCCTTCTTCCAGGACACCCTGAAGATGTGTATTTAAACAGGACAAAGTAATGCATCTGAGAATAAGCTGATGGAATAATTTATTACAGTAAGAATTCTCTATTGGAACTCCAACTGTTCCTTTTTGGGGTGGTTCTTTGGGAAAGAGCCATGCCCGGGACAGCTTCCAGCCGTGTACAGGACATGCATCATCTGGGTCATTTGTTTGAGGCCAGAGTCTACTATATTCAGTTTCAGAGTTGTGCTCTTCAAAGACAAGCAAATTAAAATGTTGCCAGTGTTTTCTCCAAGTTTGTAATAGAGAATCTGGACATTCTAAATTTTATGTGAGGTTACAGAAGTCAATAGAGCTGCTTTCTCCTTTATTAGAAAAGACTGAGCTTTGGGGACTAAATAGTTCAGGAACTTGAGACATTGAACTTTCAGGCTTTGTTCTTTAGATTGTTGCTCCGCATATAACAGGTAAAAGGTGCTAACAACCCTGTAGCAGATGTTTTCTGGTTTCTGTACATTCTAGGAACAGCCCATGAAAAGTGTAGATATCCATAGCTAATAACTATATAATCAACTTTGGTTATTCGCTGTGAGATGCCATTACCCAATGGAACTATTTGCCTACCAAGGTTAGATGTTATAGACTGATAACAAGAAGGAAAACTATGGCTTATTTTGTCACATTTATAGAATGCTAAGAAATAAAGTTTTGTGTGGAAGCCAGCATCATACAACTCCTAGAATTCACCTGTGCTTCATTAGCCATGTTGCACAGAAGTTGTACCATTCTAATATTCTCTGTGACAATATTGTGCATTGTGTTTCTAAGTTTATGGCAAATCTCATTCCCTGTAATAAATATGCTGTCATGAAAGTGGCCAAGCTTTGCCACATATCAGTTCTATGGTTGCATGTGTATGAAATGGACTGTCACTGCCATTGAATACAAGATAGTCAAGTGTGTGGGGACAGGGGAATTGTAACGAACACATGTTTAAAATGTTCTGTCATTTTTGATTCAAATGAAACAAAAATGTTGTCATCAATCTTAGTGAACTCAGTACTCACGGCCAGAGCACTGTTGGGAAAGTGAGTCCTGATGGCTGCTGGGGCTGATTACAAGCCCTGGAGGCCCAGGCTCTGATTAAAGTCCCCAGAGCTGGGGGGAAGATCCTGGTAAGGGAGGGAGGGAGGGAGCTGCAGCCTTGGCCTTTCAAATGATCAAAACCACAAGTGCCAAGGCTGTGAGTCCGGAGGGATCACTGTACACATATACTTAACTCAGATAGAGAGAAGAAGGCTGAATAGATGTAGCCCATTTTTTTAAAAAAAGAGGGAGTTTTAGGACTAATGTGAAGTTAAAGGCTTTCATGGCCAGAATCCATGTTTTGTTTTTTGTTTTTGTGGGCTTTTTGAGCTATGTGGCCATGTTCTGGAAGAATTTATCCCTGGTGTTTCACCTACATCTGTGGCTGGCATCTGCGGAGGTGTAGATGCCAGCCGCAGATGCAGGTGAGACATCAGGGATAAATTCTTCCAGAACATTGCCACGTAGCCAGAAAAAAAACCCACAAAACCCCCATAGTTTTAGGATTACTGTATATACTTGTGTACAATTTGATCTCATGTATAAGTGGAGGTTTGGGGGCCAAAATTATGGATTTTAATATGACCCGTGGATAGGTTAAGGGTGTGGCCACTACTGATACGTCCCCTCTGTTCCATTTGTCTCTTGGCTCTCCTTTGAGGGAAGGTGTAGAGCTGCTGCCACGGAGAGGCCCCATGAGGGCCAACATCAAAGAGCCATCACTACTGCTGCCTCCCCACTGTTCTCTCTCTCTCTCTCTCTCTCTCTTTCTCTCTCTCTCCCTTTCCCCTCTCATGTCCCTTTGACTCTCCATTTTGGCAATTTAACTCAAGGAGCTGCTCTTTTCTTATTTTGGAGAACAAAGAGTTAAAGGGAGGCTCCCTCCCTCCGTCCCTATCAGTTCAGACTCTCCATCTCCAGTGAGTGTTAGGTTTAAAAACAGCAGATAAAAATACCTTTTTCCCCCATCTCCCAGCCGCTGCTTGAGCTCTCTGTCTGAATATTCTAAATTCTCCTTCCTAAACTACAAGTCCAAGAGTGCAACACAAGGAATGCAAGAGCAGTTAAAGTGGAATAGCAACATTTGTAATAATTTCCTTAGTTTCTGCCTCCTTAAAAACAGCAAATAAGCAGACTTTTTTTCTCTTGTCTCCTTTTCCCAGACAGAGGGCTGAAGCCAGTGTTCGTGTCTGCCTTTTTAAAAACAAACACTTCCTCTCTCTCCCCTTTACTGAGGCAGCCAATCTGTTCAAATCAGCCAATGTGGCTTCTCCCAGCCTCGCTTGAGAAAGGAGGAGGGGGAAGGGTCTATTCATTTACTCTCTTCTTAAAGCAGAAAAAAATGCCTGATACTGGCTCCTCATGTTACAGAGCCCAAACAGACAGGTAAAGGAACAGACAGGGACGGCTCTTTTTTGTCTTCATGGAGCAAAAAGGGAAAAAAAAAGGGGGGGGGGAGGCAAGGACAGCAGCTGGGATGCCTCCGCAGTTGCAGCACCAAGTCTTTTGACAAAGCAAGAGGAGCAGTGTGGGTGGAAGGGAAGTGTTTATGTTACAGGACAGTCTCCCTGGACAAAAGGAATTGCCAGTGAATCCCCACTTCCTCCCACTGTGGCTCTTTGAAATTTGCCTTCCACAGGGGGAGGGGGTGTTCAGCACTTCTTTGAGGAGACCCTCTGCTTTTCCCTCAGTGGCAAAGATATCCAAAAGTGCTGCGGCCACTATTTTTCTGAGCCACGCTACCATATTGTCCCATATATAAGTCTACTTGGATATTTTTACTGACTTTTTAGCATATTTTTTGACTTATGGAAGAGTGTATACGGTACTTCAGTTTGTGTCCAGATACAGAAATCTGACCAGACAATATGTTAATAAGTAATTGCTATGACTAATTAGTATGTTCCTACTTCATATGTAGGACAAGCTGCAAGATAACCTTTCTCAGTTCTTCAGGGAGAACACCACTTCAAAGAGAACACCACCAAATCCCATATATCCTCTGTGTGTGTGTGTGTGTGTGTGTGTGTGTGTTTGTACATATCTAGAACTAGATATCTGTCTCTCTCTCTCTAATCTGTATCAAAGATGTGGTATTGAAAGTCAATGATTTCTCTAAAGCCCACTGAGTGAGTTAAAATTTAGACTGAGATTTGAAGGAAGGTTTCCATCTCATTGTTCCTCATGTTAGATGCTAGACCACAGCAGTGTACCAGTATTTATTTATCAACAAAAGGCTAAATTAGGACAAAAACTGAAGTGATATAAGTTTCCATTTTTACAAAATCCAGAGGTGTGTAAATAGATTAGGTCCATTCTATAAATAAATGATGCAATATTAATTATTCTGCTTTACTGTTTCTCAAGCACCCCTTCAATGTTCCTGAAGCAAAAACCTTGTCTCAGGGAATCAATAAAATAAAAATGAATAATTCCATGTCTTATTGCTTTAGTCTATATTCTTGACTAATTTTCTAGATGTGAGAATTTTGTGAGGAGAGCACTTTTTTAATAAAAAAAGAGAGTGGTATGTAGTATTATTGCATATTTCCAAGCCATTGACCTGTAACATGTATTGGGTTTCTTTCATTTCTGTTGTTGTTCCAACCTGAATTACTTTTTCATAGCATGTTGCTTTTCTCAGTTTTCAACTGCTTCAATCTGTCTTATTACCTTCATGTTCTTTTCTCAGTAGAATCAATCGATAGAAAGTGTTTTTAGTAGTGACACATGACACTAGTTTACTGCAGTGTAGGTGCTGGATGGTATTAACCCTGTTGACCTCTTTTGCTCTGTGTTTTGAGTTAAATAGTAGGTTTCATTTCATGATCTTTAATATATGTCCTTGTGGTGCTTGAACATGCCTAGAATCAGATGTGAGTAACATGCATGCCTTCTTGAATACTGAAGGGTATTTTTCTGTACATTTTTGCTAGACTGTGTGCTCAGTAAAACAGTAAAATCCCATTATGTGAAGGGAGTCAATTTAGTTTTATTCAGTCCAGAAGTTCTGTGATTAAAGCCGAAATCAGATTTATATGAAAATATTTCTGGTTGATTAGTAGGAGTTACCCTTCTTGTTGTACAGGCCTCCAGACATTCTCCCAAATCAGTTCCAGAGGTTTCCTTAATGCGTTTTCATCCACTGAAATGTTAAGTGGCATGTTTGTTTATTACATTGATATCCTAGTCTGAGATAAATCTTATTATCACAAGACTCTTGTAAAGTAGATAACACATAGAGGCTGGCATTCTTGTAGAGATATATGCATGGATAGGCTTCCCTTACTCATGTGTGTCCTTTTGTGTGTGATGTGAGAGTTGGTATTTCCTTCTTCCTCCACAGCACCCAAGGCCCCACTTCCAATTTAGCGTTCAATTCCCCACAGCCATTCCTTGCTTCATGGGGAGCATGCAGAATACAGAAGCACCACCCCTTAGTCAATCTCCCTTCCATAAGTTGTGTGGAGTGATATATGATTCATAGTATAGGTCCACATGCAGACCTACTCTGTTACACTGAGCCATACAGATTGCAATCAAAGATAGCAATCAGCCCAAATATCTCAATGAGCTTTATGTCAGACTGAGGTCTTGAGCCAGGATTCTTCCAATCTTTATTTCCCATGCAATCACTATATCAAACTGGCTCCCACTGGTTTGTTTGAGAAACATAGGTATTGTCTTTTCCCCTGTTTTGCCTAGATATTGTGTCTGAATCTGCCTTGTGATAAATTAAAGAATTAGTCACCATATTTTACTGGCATTCCTTACATAGTGTACTGTATATCCAAGACCTAGCCGGACCATTAAGCTGGATCCCACTGTTTCTGTCAGAACTGATGACTTCTCTCCATCTCTTCTTTCCATGCACCATACAGACTAGCTATATTAGACAGTCCTTCTAAGCAACTTTTAGGGTGTGTGGGTGAAAGCAGGAGGAAGGGGACCACCAATTCTGGCAGTAGCAATGGGATCCAGTTTAAGAACCCTGTTAAATCCTAGCCTATATGTATATGGGAATGTGTGTGTGTATGTGTATGTTCACACATGTATGTGTAAACATGTAGAAAAATAAATACTATTTTAAAGGGAGTTCTGAAAATTAGTTCCTCAGCCTGACAACAGGTATTTCTTTTTACTTCTCAAATTAGCATTACCCTCTTTTGTGCGTCACCTCTTCTTTGGCTTTTTTGATGTATTGTAAATCAAAGGAAAGAAGAAACAATTCAAAGCTAACCCTCTGAATAGTACAGTTTCTGTTTTTAATGCTATTTTTTCTGACTAGCAACAAATAAAGGTCAACATTTGCTTTCAGCACTACAACCTTGTCCTTCCTTGATGCCAAGATATTCATTCCTAGAAAGGAAATTTTGGAGGGAAAAAAGTGTTTCCCATAAATCTTTTTGCCATTCTTCTTTAGTTGATATCACTTTATTTTCTAAATTCTTATTTTAGTAATTTATTCACAAGGTGGATTGGAAGCATCAGGACAAGGAATAATTTGAAATCACTTGAATATTTTTAATGAGTTCCACATAAAACAAAGCAGTTGCACCCCCATTTCTCTCCTCAAAGACCTACATAAGCTGTTTCTTGATTTAAAATTGCCCCTTTCCCTATTTTGCCTAGATTTTGCTTCTGAATATGGTTCATGACAAATTATTTGGTTTGTGGTTTGAATGTCAGCCTTTGCATTTTCAAAAATTTCTTCCTGTAACACAGAAAACAAAAATAGCTTTGCTGACAATAGATCTTACCTAACAGTGTTCATGATGCTTTATAGAACCTTGTGCATTTTATGCACAAGAGGTGTATGAGTCTCTGTGATTTTACAAAATACAGAAACAGGGCATATAGTCAGAATTATTATTAACCTTTGCAAGTTATACCTTAATGCAGTAGTGTATCACTGAATGTTGCTTGGCATGAGGCTTTTGAGAACATAGAATTTAGTCCTGTTGTTTAACAAATGCCTTTCATTGTTAATCTTTCACATCACAAGTTTGCACCTTCACTTTGCCTACTGTTTTCATATCTATAGTACACTAGAGAGAAAATTCCATGTCATGCAATGTATTCATGTCAACAACTGCCAGGATGTTACTTCCTCATCAATAGATGTATTTTAACTGTACTAATAATGTATGTCTTTGCATGTATGCCAATTTCCCACTCCACAATTGCCCCAGAATCTGCTCTATGTTCCCACAACATGTCTGCAGCACAAATTAAAACCCTTTTGTCCTCTCCTTGGAGAAGGAAGGCAAAGCAGATGAATCTTGTTGCCATCCCTCTATTTGTCTCTGATTGTAGTGATATACGCCGGGGCAGAGACTCCTTCCCTGCCTTTTTCCATCTGTGGCAGGGCGGGCAGAGCCCTTAAGAGCTCCCTTCCCAGCCGCAATTCCACAGCGGCTCAAGCGGCGGAGAGGACCAGACCCGCCGGGGCAGAGACTCCTTCCCTGCCTTTCTCCACCTGTGGCAGGGCGGAGCGGAGCCCTTGAGAGCTCCCTCCCCGGCCGCAGTTCCACCAGCGGCTCAAGCGGCACATTCTTCCCCAGCCTGGACTTTCTATATAGAAAGTTGATATAGATATAGATGATATAGAAAATTGTTTTTTAAAATTGTATGTTATTATTATTGTTATTGATTTTATTTTTTATTGTCATTGATTTGATTATTGTTATTGATTTTGCTGTGGGTTTTGTAGCGATGCTTTTTGCTCTGTTGTTGTGATTGTGATTGTTGTATATTGCTTAATTTGTTAAATTTGTTGTAATATATTGTTGTTGATATTGTTTAATTTGTTAAATTTGTTGTAATATATTGTTTAAATTGTTGTAATACATTGTTGTTCACTGCCTCGATTGGCTTGCCAGAGGGGCGGTATACAAATAAACCGTATTATTATTATTATTATTATTATTATTATACTGGATCTGTATGTGACAATTACCATTGTTTTTTAAAATTGTATATTTTTATTATTGTTATTGATTTTATTTTTTATTGTCATTGATTTGATTATTGTTATTGATTTTGCTGTGGGTTTTGTAGCGATGCTTTTTGCTCTGTTGTTGTGATTGTGATTGTTGTATATTGCTTAATTTGTTAAATTTGTTGTAATATATTGTTGTTGATATTTTTTAATTTGTTAAATTTGTTGTAATATATTGTTGTTTAAATTGTTGTAATACATTGTTGTTCACCGCCTCGATTGGCTTGCCAGAGGGGCGGTATACAAATAAACCGTATTATTATTATTATTATTATTATTATTATTATTATTATACTGGATCTGTATGTGACAATTACCATTGGGTGTCTTTATGAGCAATCTAGTGGAAATATGAAGCTGGAGAAATAATCAGGAGACTAAAGCTATGATAGATGATCTTTCGATCTCAGCATTATGCTACTGCAGTTCTTGACCTCCTGCATTGAGCATGAATATATCAAATATGTTTACTTGAACCTCTGCTCATTCAGGAGACTTGATAAAAGCAGAGTTCCCAATCATGTTGAGAATTCTACTCATGCTCAAGTAGACATGAATAGAACTTCCCTTCAGATTTTGCCACTTAGGGCCTTTTCAGACTGCTAGAAATAGTGCAAATTGAGTCCACTTTAACTGCCCTGGCTCAGTGCTAGGGAATCATGGGAACTGTATTTTTTCTGAGACATTGAGCCTTCTCTGTCAGAGAACTCTGGCGCCATAATAAACTACAGTTCCCATGATTCCCTAGCACAGAGTCAGGGTATTTAAAGTGGACTCAATTTGCACTATTTCTGGCAGTCTGCAAAGGACCTTAATCCAGCAAGGTCGGGAGCAGGGAAGGTGGGGTTGGTAGACAGTGGGGTTGGGTCAGCACACACTGTCATCTTATATGAATATCTGTGCCTTGCTCAGTTATTATGTTGGGAACAAAGCTTGTCTTTAGCTGTCTTCATGTGTCTAAATGAAGAATGGTGCCTTTACAGTCAGCCATATATCTATGGATTCTACATCCATGGATTCAACTATCCATGGCTTGCAAATATTTAAAAAAAAACCACTCCAAAAAGCAAACATTTATTTTGTCATTTTATATGAGGGAAACAATTTTACTATCCCATTCAATATTATTCAGCATCCCCAAAATTTAGTATTCTCAGGGTGTCTTGGAACAAAACCCCAGTGGATACGAGTAGCTAACTGTATGGATTCATTCCTCTTGGATCTGTACAAGAAGCATACAGAAATGTTGTACAGCAAGGATTATGTATCCAAGGATTCCCTATCCACTGATTTAACCATTCACAGCTTGAAAATATTTTCAAAATATATAAATTCCAAAAAGCAAACCTTGATTTTGCCATTTTGTATAAGGGACACCATTTCACTTTGCCACTGTATTTAATGGGACTTGAGACCCACATTTTATTATCCATGGGGGGACCCTAGCAGTTACCAAGGGGGGACCTGGAACCAAACCCTAGCAAGTACCACACTATCATGATCATCATGATCATCATCATCTCTCCTATTATTTCCATCCTGCCTTTTCCACAGATTGGGACACAAAGTGGCTTACAGTGATTAAAACACATTGTTAAAAATCCACAAAATACAAAAGTTAAATACACAATTAAAAAGTCAGGGAGGAAAATAAAACCAAGTTAAAACATATACCATAAAAGACACACACACAATAAAACTCAGTATGTTTGGCCTTCCTCTGTTCAGCTTTCCAAACTAGTAACAGAGAAAGTGGGAGTGAAACACAAAGAATCCACACATTATCAATCTCACTTTTCCTATGTTTAACATTGTTAAACTTGTGCACTCAGAAACCTGATATAGGTTTCTTTGAATGTTATTTGTTCAAATCATTATAGGAAATAACTGATACATTAACAAGTTGTCACATTTCTTTTAAAGTTATTTGACTCATTTGCCCCTAGCAATAGAGAGTGGGTCCTTTGATTATTATACTGATTTATGCCTGAGGGGATTTACAGTCTGGAAAATGTAGTGTCATTTGTAATTTTGTGAATGCATCTTCTGCCTGTCAAATGCCACTTTCCTTAATACAAAGAGCAATCCAATTCAGAATAAGAAGCCATTCAAAACTTAAGAATATGATGGTAGAGATTTTAGTTACAATTCATATTTTTGTACATGCAGAGACCCCACTAAAGGTATTATACATAGAGGGAGTTGCACATAGAAACACACACGGGAATAATAATTTTAGAGATTAGTAAAACAATTACATTTTCAGAAGAACAGTAAAACCTCACAAAGCTTGCCTGGGGCTAGAACTAGACATTATAGCTGACACATTACAAGATCAATTTTGCTTTCTGCTATCAAGTCTTGTGACACAGAATTCATGCAGAATCCAGAGACCAGGGTTCAAACCCCTGCTTATCCATGGAAACCAGCTGGGTGAGCTTGGACAAGTCACACCTTTTAGCCTCAGAGGAGACCACAAGTTGAACATGAGTCAACAGTGTAATGTAGCAGCTAAAAAGGCCAAGTGATTTTAGGCTGCATCAATAGAAGTATAGTATCTAGATTAAGGGAAGTAATAGTGCCACTGTATTCTGCTTTGGTCAGGCCCCACCTGGAATACTGTGCCCAGTTCTGATACCACAATTCAAAAAGGATGTTGAAAAATGATGTCGAGAGGAAGGTGACTAAAATGATGAAGGCTCTGGAAACCATGCCCTATAAGGAATGACTTAGGGAACTGGGTATGTTTAGCCTGGAGAAGAGAAGGTTAAGAGGTGATACGATAGCCCTGTTTAAATATTTGAAAGGATATCTTATTGAGAAGGGAGTTAGCTTGTTTTCTGCTGCTCCAGAGAATAGGACCCGAAACAATGGATGCAAGCTACAGGAAAAGAGATTCCACCTGAACATTAGGAGGAAACTCCTGACAGTAAGAGCTGTTTGACAGTGGAAAACACTCCCTCGGAATGCAGTGGAGTCTTCTTCTTTGGAGGCCTTTAAACAGAGTCTGGATGGCCATCTGTCGGGATGCTTTGATTTTGAGTTCCTGCATGGCAGGGGGGTTGGACTGGATGGTCCTTGAAGACAAAAGCAAATTCCCTCTGAACAAATCTTGCCAAGAAAACCCTGTTATAAGTCAGAAATGACTTGAAGGCACACCACTTCCGCAACAAATTTCTCTGCATGGTAAGTCATAGAATTGCAGGAAGGTGTATGAGTCCTTAATCAGTGGCCCAATGCTACCCAATCAAGCTGACAATTGGAGCCTCCTTCATTTACAGGATCTTCCCTGACTGGCCTGTGGGTCTTGACTTCCCCTTTGTCTCTGATTCTGACATCTCCAGCTTCTTGCCATGGCTCTTCTTCTGATTTACTCCTTGGCTCAAGCCCTTGGCCCTAGTTATCTATTCCTGAGTAGACATATGACAAAAATATCTTGCAGTTAGTGAGATTATGGTTGAGACAGACTATATCAGCACAGTGAGACATACTGTCAACAGCCTGTCCAATCTCTGAAATAATTTACACCTCCAGCAGAAGACTTTTCTGAAATTTGCAGGAAAGGTTTCGGTGTGCAACTAGCATCTTTTCCCATTCTGTAACTAAGTGCATACACACAAGCACACCAAGTACAGTAAACAAGCAGATGAAATCAAAAGTATGATGTGAAACTACTGGCATAAAAGTCTTCCCGCTATACCCCTGCTTGAAATAGCGGAGGAACAACCAACATGATGTTGTCATAGCATATATTTTCTATGTCTTGCTATCATAGAGAAGCAGAAGCTATATGGGACTGCTGTTCTTTATCATAGATTCAGACAGCTGGAAGGGAGCATGTGGAACAACTAATCCAACCAATGCAGGAGTGTACTGCTAAAAGTAAACCTGCAAGTTGCCCATCCAACATTTGTTTATAAACAGGCACTAGTGTTCTTGCTTGGATAATGCAATAGTGCTGTACACTCAAGGTCAAGCAGAGGTATTTTGTTGCCCCTCTCCACATAACACACACCACCCAGATACACATCAGGATGTGTAATAATCAAAGGCAGCAGTACTCAAAACCAACACTTCTTACCCATTAAAAAATACAGTAGGTCCTTGATTTCCACTGGGGTTTGGTTCTAGGCTGCTATGTGGATACCAAAATCTGTAGATGCAAATCTAAAAAGCTTAGGTTCTGCTCTTTTGTTACATTAGAATTGCTTTTCTCAACCTGATGGTAGAGTTGGTCCTGGGCACAGCAGTGTGGTAGCTATGTTGCATGAACACAAATCCTTCTGAATATACCAGTGCTAGGGCTTGTTAGGCTCTCGCTGCAGTAGAAGGTGGCTGTTGCAAGGTATTGTTGTAGGCTTGCCCTCCTCCACTCTATGAACTAAGTACAGGCCATTCAAATAAATAATACTGAATTTTATTGTTAACTGCCCTCAGGTTGAACTTGACACATGGTGAAGCCATAAATGAGACATCTCCAAAGACTACCTGTCCTCAATCTCTCTACTAAGGTCCTTCAGGCTCAGGCCTGTGGCCTGATTGAGTCTAGCCATCTGGCATGTGGTCTTCCTCTCTTTCTATTGAATCATAGAATCATAGAATTCAAAAAAGATGTTGACAAGTTGGAGCATTTTGGTGGCCCTCCTCTAGACAAACTCCAACTTGTCAACAACCTTTTTGAATTGCTCACTATCTTCCCTAGCATCATTGTCTTTTCTAATGATTCATGCCTTCTCATGATGTGGTCAAAGTATGACAGCCTCAATTTGTTCATTTTGGTTTCTAGGGAGAGTTCAAGCTTGATCTGTTCTAGAACCCATTTATTCCTGCCTGTCTATGGTATCCTCAACAGTCTTCTTCCTCACTACATCTTAAATGGGTTGATTTTCTTTCTGTCAGCTTTCTTCACTATGCACATCTCACATTGGTATATGGTAATTGGGAATACTATGGCTTGGACGATCCTCACTTTAATGTTTAGAGTTAAATCTTTGCCCTTTAGAATCTCACCTTGTTCTTTCTAGCTGCTCTTCCTAATCCTAGGAGTTTATCACATGGGGACAATTGGAAGTATAAATGGTGATTAACCCGTGTTAATCCTGCAATTACGCTAATAGTTTTCACATGACACCATGTCCAAAGTGCTATTATCCCATTAATAACTCATCAATGCACTAATGGTTTTCACACAATGTCAAGATAAAACGTGATTAAAGCACCATTATCCCATGAATAACCAGGCAGGAAACAGCAGCAAATCATTCACGGGACTTCCCCGTGAATGACTTTTTGCTGTTTATTTCCTAGTTATTTCCTGGTTATTCGTGGGATAATGGCTCTTGTGTTAATCTCATTTTAATTGCATTTTAATGTCAATTGCGTGATTTTCATGGCTTAATTATTGTTTAAATTCCTAATTTCCTCCTGTGTGATAAACTCCCCAGTCATCCCTAGTCGTTCTCCTCCTTCTCCTCCCTAGTCTTCTGCAGTCTCTGTTCTGATCAATCTCTGATCCAAGGTAAGGAATTCTTTGACTACAGTCATCCCTCCGAATTTGTGGGGAATCTGTTCTGGACACCACCACCACCACGAATTCAAAATTTCGTGAATATTCAAGTCCCATTATCCTCAATGGCAGCACCACTGGGGACAATGGGTCTTGAGTATTTCTTTCCCTCCCCCCCTCCCTCCCCCCCAACCACAGGAAGGCCAGTGCAGTGGAGAAATGACTGCACCAACCACCTCCAGGCCTCTGAAGCCAAAGCATGGCCAGCACAGAAAAGGAGGGAAGGGAGGGAAGGGAGGGAAGGGAGGGAAGGGAGGGAAGGGAGGGAATTAGTTGTGGGTTTGCCATTTGCAAGTAATCAAAACCATGAATGGCAAGTCCCAAATCTGGAGGGATGACTGTATTTCAATCTAGGATGAATTATTGTAGATCTTCCATGCTCATTATTTTGGCTTTCCTAATGTTCAGCACTAGGCCTACCTTGGCATTTTCTTCTTTAAACTACTTTAGTAATTATTCTAGGTCCTCATCTGCATATCTTAGGCTGTTGATGTTCCTTCCTCCAGTCTTCACTCCCCGTCTCTGAGTTTTGACCTGCTTTTCATAATATATTTTCTGCATACAGTTTGAATAAATAAGATGAAAATATGCAGCCTGGCCTGTTCCCTTTGCCCATTGGGAACCATTCTGTTTCTCTGTATTGAATTCTGACAGCAGCCTCTTGTCCTGAGTGCACATTATGCATCAGAACTATCACATGTAGTGGGACTCCATTTCTTTGAGAGCATTCCATAGCTTTCTGTGATCTATGCAGTCAAAGCTTTGCTATAGTCAATAAAGCACAGTCAGATTTTCTTTTGGAATTCCCTGGTGCATTCCATTATCCATCATATAGTTGCACTGTGGTTCCTAGTGCCTCTTCCTTTCCTGAATACAGCTTGTCCCTCTGGGATTTCTCTCTCTCTGTCCCCAGGAGTCTTTGCTGCAAAGTTTTGAGCATGACTTTACTTGCATGAAAAATTAGTGTAATGGTTCTGTAGCTATTGAAATCTATTGTGTCTCCATTTTTGTGGATGGGAATATATATTGATCATTTCCAGTCTGTGAGCCATTGCTTTATTTTCCATGTTTGCTGGCATATTTTAGTTAGAACTGTGTTTAATTCTGTCTCTGTGGGTTGTAGCTGAAGTAAGGGATGGTAAAAGCAAGTATGTGCCTGTAGCAGGCCTTTGGGAATATAGCCAATGAATAAACCAAGTGCTGAATCATGATTTTCCAGTTCACATGCTTAGTCAAAGAATGAGTGATAAAATGTTTTGCTGCTTATTAAAACTGCCAGCACTAATTGCCATTATAGCTAAACAATGAAGTACAATCTCTATAATTATAGAAATAAGCATATTTGCTTTTGTGAATTGACTGTTAAAGGGAAGGGGAACACATATAAGCTTTCCATGCAGTCAAATTCAGAATATTTTTTAAAGATGAAAACCAGTACATTTGTTCATAAATTGATGTTAATTTTTTTCCATTTTTATTTATGCTAATTTGATTGTTGAAAACTTGAGCTAGTCTAAGAATTTATAAAAAGAAAAGAAAAGAAAAGACTTGCTGTGTATGTTCATTAGCATGGGTGAATATTGTTGTTGCCATTTCTAAAAATAAAGTCATTCTGCTGATCTTTGTCTGAGATTTCTTCCTAGGTGGATGAAATATGCATATGAATGTTACCATATAATTCCCCAAGAGCCAGTATAGTGTAGTGGTTTGAGCATTGGACTGTGATTGGAGACCAGGGTTCAAATCCCCTCTCAGCCATGGAAATCCATAGGGTGACCTTGGGCAAGTCACACTTTCTCAGTCTCCAAGGACATTAGAGGAAACCTGTTCTAAGCAAACATTGCCAAGAAAAACCCACAGGTCTTTGTGTTGCCATAAGTCATAAATGATTTGAAGATACACAAAAGCAATGTAATTGCCTCGTCAATCCAGCCTCCCCCCCCCCCCATGCATGCTTACCCCAGTAAAAGAAGCTGAAATCCTTCTAATAAGTTAGCTGGTCTCTACTCGGTTATAGACCTTGGATGCCACTTCCACTGCCATGACTATATCCAATGAAATCTTAAGATGTGTAGGTTAGTGAGGCAGTAGAGCTCTCAAAGAATTCTAAATCCTTCACCAGACTACAAATTTTAGGATTCCATTAGATGTAACCATGGCGGCTAAAGTGGCAACAAATTCTATAGAATCGTAGAGCTGGAAGAGACCTCAAGGGCCATCAAATCCAAACCCCTGCCATGCAGGAATACACAATACCTATGACATGGCTAAACTTATAGAGATTGAAGATGGCTTGCAGATGGCCTTCTCTGCTTTCCCCTTCCTATAGCATGTTGGTGGAATTTGAGACTCATTTTTTCCACAAACACTCTTTTGAATAAAGTCTATTGACTTTAAAGAAACCTCCCATTGCTATAAGTGGAGAATGACTTGGGGTGGAGGGGGGAACAATAGCTAGGTGGAATATCAAATAAGAGACAATGTAAAAGACAGAACTATTCTTATGAAGTTTTTCTCTTTGAGATGTTTAGATACTGTGATAGTTGTTAAGTTTCATCCCTTTAGCTTCTTGAGAGATAAAACCCAATAACTTCAATGGAGACAAGAAATTAACAAGTAATCAATACCGAAACAAAAAGATCTGACACATCCCATACTATCAACACAATAGATTCTCATGAGGGATAGATAGTTACATATGTTCTTTGATTTAGATCATAGATACTGAGCACTTACAGGACAGGGGAAGGAGGAGGAGGCTTTCCAGGCCAGTTTCTGAAAGAAAGAGAAGGAGGCTTTCCAGGCAGTTTCTGCCAGGAA
The DNA here is from genome assembly GCA_026167975.1 of Phrynosoma blainvillii. Taxonomy (NCBI): domain Eukaryota; kingdom Metazoa; phylum Chordata; class Lepidosauria; order Squamata; family Phrynosomatidae; genus Phrynosoma; species Phrynosoma blainvillii. The sequence continues at coordinate 116,446,052 of JANUYF010000001.1, read as the reverse complement.
AGGAGAAAGAGAAGGAAGCTTTCTAGGCCAGTTCCTGCTACGAAAGAGGAAGAAAGCAGGTTCCAGGCAGCCATTTTGAGTGGGTGAGTTTTTAAATTCTTTTTAAAAACACTTGGGGAGAGTGTGACTGTTACTCAGTGGGTGGGGCTTTGTTGAGTCGCATTTGTGAGTCAATAGGGGGTGGGCTAGCCAGTTAGCTCAATACAACTGCTCCCAGAGCATACCCACTACTAATTGTGAAAAGTTCTGGTCATCAGCAGACTTTAACACTGGTGTTAGTGAGGGATTTTCTTTGAGGAGGAAAGCTGTAGTCCTCTTTCAGGTACTAATTAAGACTTAGTATGGACACTGAAGGAACTGCTGCCATCACCTGCAGTACCTGTGGGATGTTTGTCTTCTTACCTACAGATGTGGGGAACATGTTGCACATGTTCCAAGTGCAAGTTGGTAGCCCTCTTGGAGGAGAAAGTACAGCAGCTGGAGGCACGGGTAGCTACACTTCAGCATATTAAGGAGCAAGAGGCTTTCCTAGACAGAACGGAACGAACGAACGGTCTTGGACGGGGACCACACAGAGGAAGTTGCTGGGGAAGAGAAGGTCACATCACATACACAGGAGGTAGACAGCTGGAGGAATGTCACACGCAGAAGTAGGGAGACCAGGGATCATTCTAGGAGCTTGCAGCTACAGAATCGATTTCAAGCTCTTTCCCTTATCAAGGAGGACGAGGAAGAGCAGCATGGACAGACTTCCAGGACAGAGCAGGGGACCCTGGGAGTTCCACCACAGGGAACAGTTGCTGCTAAGCCTCGGAGGAGGCATGTGGTCGTGGTGGGGGACTCCTTGCTGAGGGAGACAGAAGCAGTGATTTGTGGGCCTGACAAGATGTCTCAGGAGGTGTGTTGTCTCTCTGGAGCAAAGATCTGAGATGTGACAGAGAGGCTGACAAGACTGGTCAAGCCTACTGACCAATACCCTTTCCTTTTGGTCCATGTGGGAACGAATGACACAGCAAGACACAGCCTTCAGAACATCAAAAGGGATTACGAGGCTCTAGGTAAGAAGCTGAAAGAAATGGAGGCACAGACTGTCATCTCGTCTCTTCTGCCAATTGAAGGGCATGGTCCAGGAAGAGAGAGGAAAATAGCAGATGTCAATAATTGGCTCCGCAGATGGTGTCGTTGAGAACGATTTGGATTCTTAGATCATGGGCTGCGTTTCCATGAGGGCAGACTCCTGGCAAGGGATGGGCTGCATCTCACGCCAGTTGGAAGAAACGTTTTTGCCAACAGTCTCAAGGATTTGATCAGGAGGGCTTTAAACTAAATTATGTGGGGAAGGGAGACAGCGTCCTGGAAGATAAAAGGACTGGAAAAAATAGTCAAACTGTCATAGAGGAAACAAGGCAAACAGTACAGGGACCCAACAGTGGGAGGTAAAAAAAAACATGCACAGGCAGCAAGTAAGGGGGACATATGGTCTTAGATGTCTCTACACTAATGCACAGAGCATGGGAAATAAGCAAGATGAACTTGAACTCCTAGCACAACAAAGCAAATATGATATAATAGGCATCACTGAAACCTGGTGGGATGAGTCTCATGACTGGAATGTAGAAATACAGGGGTATAACCTTTTCAAGAGAAACAGGCCAAACAGGAAAGGAGGAGGAATACCATTATATGTCAGGGATATTTACACCAGTGAAGAAATCCAGGACATCAATCCTGGAAGCCAGGTGGAGAGCATCTGGATAAAAATTAAAGGGGAGAGAAACAACAGGGTTGTTATTGTGGGAGTCTACTACAGACCCCCGACTCAAGCAGAAGAATTGGATGATGCCCTTCTAGAACAGATGACCACACACTCAGAAAAGAGAAATATAGTAGTGATGGGTGACTTCAACTATCCTGACATTTGCTGGAAGTCAAACTCAGCAAAATCCTCAAGGTCTAGCAAATTCCTTTCTTGCCTCAAAGACAATTTCATTGTCCAGAAGGTGGAAGAGGCAATAAGGGAGTCAGCTATTTTGGATCTGATCCTAACTAACAGGGAAGACCTAGTTAATGGGGTGCAAGTGGTTGGATCCTTAGGCGGGAGTGATCATGTCCTCCTAGAGTTTATTATACAGTGGAAAGGAGAAGCCAGACATAGACACACATTCTAGACTTTAGGAAAGCTGATTTTACTAAACTTAGAGAAATACTGGGGGCGATCCCATGGACAGGAATACTAAAAGAGAAGGGAGTTCAAGACGGATGGGAGTTTCTCAGAAGGGAGATACTGAAGGCACAATTTCAAACTGTGCCAACAAGGAGGAAAAATGGGAGGTGTCTCAAGAAACCAGGATGGATGACTAAGGAATTTGCAACTGAACTATGTTTTAAACGGAACATGTATAAGAAATGGAAAAATGGGGAAATCACCAAAGAGGAATTCAAACAAATAGCTAGCATGTGTAGGGGTAAAGTGAGAAAAGCTAAAGTGCAGAATAAACTCAGGCTTGCTAGAGAGGTTAAGAACAATAAAAAGGGCTTTTTTGGGTATGTCAGCAGCAAAAGGAAGAAGAAGGAAATGGTAGGGCCACTGTGTGGAGAAGATGGCAAAAAAGTTAACAGGGGACAGAGAAAAGGCAGAATTACTCAACACCTTCTTTGCTTCAGTCTTCTCAGAAAAGGCAAAGAGTGCTTAACCTGAGGATAATGGAGCAGAGGACAGAATAGGAGAATTTCAGCACAGAATAAGTAAAGAGATAGTACAGAAATATCTGGTTAATCTAAATGAATATAAGTCTCCAGGACCAGATGAATTGCATCCAAGGGTATTAAAAGAACTGGCAAACATAATATCGGAACCATTGGCAATAATCTTTGAGAACTCCTGGAAAACAGGAGAAGACCTAGCGGACTGGAGGAGGGCCAATGTTGTCCCCATCTTCAAAAAGGGGAAAAAAGAGGATCCCAACAATTATCGTCCAGTTAGTCTAACATCAATACCCGGAAAGATTCTGGAGCAGATCATTAAACAGAGAGTCTGTGAACATCTGGAAGGTAACTTCATAATCACAAAAAGTCAACATGGGTTTCAGAGAAACAGGTCATGCCAGACAAATCTGATCTCTTTTTTTGATAAAATTACCAGCTTGATAGATGAAGGGAATGCTGTGGATATAGTATATCTTGATTTCAGTAAGGCCTTTGACAAGATTCCCCATGACATTCTTGCAAGCAAGTTGGTAAAATGTGGGCTAGACAAAGTAACTGTTACATGGATTTGTAATTGGTTGACTGGCCGAACCCAAAGGGTGCTCAACAATGGCTCCTTTTCAACCTGGAAAGAAGTGACCAGTGGTGTGCCACAGGGCTCTGTCCTGGGCCCAGTGCTATTCAGTATCTTTATTAATGACTTGGATGACGGTATTGGGGGCATAGTTATCAAATTTGCAGACGATAAATTATGAGGAGTAGCTAATACCCCAGATGACAGGAGCAAAATTCAAAAGGACTTGAACAGACTAGAAAGCTGGGCCAAAGCTAACAAAATGAAATTCAACACGGAAAAATGTAAGGTACTGCACTTAGGGCGGAAAAATGAAAAGCACAGATATATGATGGGGGACACCTGGCTGAATGAGACTACATGTGAAAGGGATCTAGGAATCCAGGTGGACCACAAGTTGAACATGAGTCAACAGTGCGATGCAGCAACCAAAAAGGCTAATGCAATTTTAGGCTGCATCACTAGAAGTATAGTGTCTAGATCAAGAGAAGTAATAGCGCCAATGTATTCTGCTTTGGTCAGGCCTCACCTGGAATACTGTGTCCAGTTCTGGGTACCACAATTCAAAAAGGATGTGGAGAAACTGGAGCGTGTTCAAAGGAGGGCAACTAAAATGGTTAAGGATCTGGAAACCAGGCCCTATGAGGAATGACTTGGGGAGCTGGGGATGTTTAGCCTGGAGAAGAGAAGGTTGAGAGGTGATATGATAGCAGATATTTGAAGGGATGTCATATTGAGGAGGGAACAAGACAGAGATATGCCTGTCTAGGGGAGCAACTGTGTTCTATTACCTTTCCTGATATAATGCCTATTTGATGAGTAGTACAGTGGGCCCTTGGTATCTGCTGAAGTTTGGTTCCAGGACCCACTGTAGATATCAAATTCCATGGATGCTCAAGTCCCATTATATACATTGGGACAATAAAATGTTGTCCCTTATGTAAAATAGCAAAATCAAAGTTTTATTTCTGGAATTTATATCTTTTTGGAGTATTTCCAAACTGAGGATGCTTGAATTCATGCATATGAAGGGCGGATTGTACATGGATCTGGCTTCTGCATGTAAGGATTTTCCTGGGACTTTCATTTAAAGAGACAACACACATACTTGCATTGTAAGTATAGTCCCATAATATACTATTTCATGAAGCTGGTTTTGGAACAACCTTGCAGAAACATAAGTAGACTGGCTTAGATTGCTTTAGTTTTCTTAATAAAAAGACATGAGGTGGAAAAAAATTCTGCATTGTTGTTATTGTGTGCTTTCAAGTCATTTTCGACTTATGGCTACCCTACGGTGAACCTATCATGGAGTTTTCTTGACAAATTTCTTCAGAGAGAGTTTACCATGGCCATCCTACAAGGCTGAGGGCCTTTGCAGACTGCTAGAAATAGTGCAAACTGAGTCCACTTTAACTGCCCTGGCTCAGTGCTAGGGAATCATGGGAATTGTATTTTTTTTCCTGAGACATTGATCCTTCTCTGTCATAGAGCTCTGGTGCCACAATAAACTACAGTTCCCATGATTTCCTAGAACTGAGTCAGGGCAGTTAAAGTGGACTCATTTTGCACTATTTCAGGCAGTTTTCAAAGGCCCAGAGAGAGTGTGACTTGACCAAGGTCAACCAGTGGGTTTCCATGGCTGGGACAGGATTCGAGCTCTGGTCTGCACAGTTATAGTCCAGCGCTCAAACCACTACACCACACTGGCTCAAGACTTCTGCAGTAAGCATTTATTCTGCACATAGCAATAATAATGGGCAAATATGGCAAACATGGAATTCCTTAACTATAAAAACTGACACATCTTAAAAGTCTGTGGCTTGTAAGACAAAATATGCCTAAACAAATACCATTTTCTGCAGTTAGACATTTAAAGTTTTCTAAGGCTGTTTAATATACCTATTCTATATGTAAGGTCTTCAGCATAGTAACGAAGCATTATTGAGCAGCAACACAAATTCAATAAGAAAACACAGAGACCAGGCTTGTCAGAAACAATAATGATGTAGACTTGTGCAAAATCAATAATCCAGTAAGAGTTTTGATTTTCAGTTAAACAGTTTCCCTGAATTATCGTGAATCCTTCAAGAGTGGCATTTTTCAATAGGCAGGCAGAACTCATTGTAACTATTACTCTGCTTGGCAAGACACTGAGAACAGTCCACAGATGCAGAAGCTCCATTGATCCTGGTGGGGCTTGAAATGTTAGGTTCTCAAAATATGAGCAGTGAAAAGTGTTCTTTGTAGTGATGCAGTGTGGGGAGGTTGGCAAATGGCCTGGAAACTAGGACTCCAAGAGGGACAGATTTCATCATGTAGGGTTTCCAGTTTTATAAACAGTAATGTAGGCTAGGTAAACTTTATCATGCCATGTGAAGAAGGAGCAGAAAGAGAAGATCCGATTTTTAGGCCTGGTCTAACGCTATCCTCTCAACTCAGCTGTCAGCTCAGGACTGGCTGGGGCACATGAGGCAGACCTGTATAAGCTTTGCCTCCAGTCTTGTAGAGGAGGGCTACTTGTGAAATCTCTGGGCTCCTGCAAGATCTCAAATTTCACAGGAACCCACCCCCACAACTCATGAATATATTGTGATGGCAGGCCAGCAGCCATCACAAGTTTAGGAGCTTACTGTTATGAGTAGGGCGTAAGCACACTACTTGGTGTTGGTGCAGGGAGGGGGAAGAGTGGACACTAGATATACAATAGATGGACCGCACCCCCAGCATTTGATATATAATTTTAGTTGCATACTAAATACTCAGAGGGGGCATTTGTTCTGAGCACATTCTGATAGCTTACTCCTCTCACTAACACTGATCACATTTGAATCACTCTGTGTTACACCAGTATGGGACAGGATTTCCAGCCCTAAATAATACAGTATAAAACAGAACACCCTAGTCTCATGGTCTCATAAACACCACAGTCATGGCCCTATGAAAACCCACAAGGAATGCAGTTAACTCATTGAGTTAATGAGATGGACTCAATTCTACCTAGAGAATACCTATTAAAATCAGTGGGACATTGTCCCTGTGGATCTAATCTAGGTAGGCCTACCAGTGGATGCATCCCATCAATTTACATAAGGTCTTTGAGAGAACCTTTCAATCAATGCAGAGATGTTGGGATATTGAGTGTCTAGTCTTCTGTGAGTCCTGAATCTGGAACCTGAAAATTGTCAGGTGGGGATTAGGTCTGAATGGCACTGCTTAATGATGACTAAAGAAGAATAAAATTAAGCCAGTCAGATCAACACCAGCAATATGCCAAAGCACATCAGGCATTTAAAAGTGCATCTGGGTAAGGCTTAATCATTGTATATATTGATGCAATGCTAATTCTCTAATTGTTCATTCATAGAACTATTGTAAGCATGCTGATCACAACACAACATCTTTATTGACGACTACATCATTATACTTGGTTCCATGATAGTAGTAAAAAGCACCACTGGGTTGCTTGCCATAATGGTTTGTACCAGATTTTCTTCACTCCTTTTCCTGTGCCACTGGAATAAAAATGCAGAAAGTACATCATTAGCTGTTGTTACTATTTTTTCATTATTTCTTTTGATTTATAACACATAAAAAGAATTTTGCATAAGCTTTGGGCTCTTATGAATTAAAAAACATAGGCATATAAATCAAATGGACTACTACTGTTCATTTCTAAAATAATTATGTTAGTCAGAACTGAAAGGGAAAATGATGGAGAGAGTTCAGAAGGAACTGAGTTTTCATTCAGAAGCTTTTGACTTTGCCATAAAATAACAAAGAGTCAAGAGGACAATAAACCATGAAAAATAGCTGACCAGACACAAGGCAGCATATAAGAATGGGAAAATCCATCCAATTTTCTTTCTCCCATGTTCAGTATTGAATTTGGCTTTCTCCCACATTAATATGTCAGATTCTTTCTCTCCTGAATATGAGATTTGCAAATTTTGGTAAATTATTTTTTAAGAACTAAAACAAAATTATCTCCAATATTCACTGAAAGAATTCAATAGGTAGAGCTATTCTCAGTGTGGAGAAAATTAAATTGTTCTTTCCCACTATACAGGTATTAAAGATGAGGAATCTCAGGGGGAAAAACAGTGATAATGACAACTTGAATTCAGAACTAACACCCTTGAGTACACAAGTTTTTCTAACCTAGATTCAAAGCCCTGGCCCAATGGACAAATCGGTCAGTCTTTTTCAATTTCTCATTTTTCCATTTTTCAATTGCTCCAACAAACAATTTTTAAACTCTCAATTTCTTTCCATTGTGAATATGAAGAAATATTTAAACTTTAGTAAAACTGTATGAACAAACTGAAAATTCTCAGTTGTACCTAGTGCAAAATCAAATTATTCTGTGAAATCTTGATTTGGTAACATATAAACTGAGAAACAAGTGTGCAAGAATTTCATAATGAGCAGAAGTTCCTTATATTCATTGGCAACACTGGTCTCCTTGTGGAACGTGGTCATGTATACTTGATGCTAAAGGTTTCTCTATTATGGATGGTCAAAAAAATGGTAATCTGGCAATGGCAATAGCAGTCATTTTCTCCTAGTAAAATAGTAGGATTACACCTGGTTTCCCTGGTATTAAATGGAGAAAAATACAGAAGACAATGAGCCAGGCTTCCACTCTCTCTTGATAGAATTGACTAGTGGCAAGTGCCATGCATGCAACTCGTTCTCACTTTTTACTTCAGGGCCAGTGGATGTTCATCACAGAACCAGATTTGGTCCTCTGCCCTCTAGCTGGTGATCTTTGCATTATGCAAGTACTTAATGATGGCTCTTTGTTTGATATAGCTTCTAATGCTGAAAGATTAAGGGATAAAAATAAAACTAGAAATGACAACAAAACTCTCTTTCAAACCCTCTGAAGAAAATATGACATGTGATGTAATAAATAAGAACAACAACAGCAACAACATCTATTTAAAATGCCCTTTTCACTAAAGGCCATAATGTCAGGCATATAATTAAGAATGAAACAATAAAACACAACAGTACTATATACTAAAAATCAAATTTTCACCACTCCATCAGTCACTACTCATTTTGACAACCTTAAGCACACTTAGCAACTTAGTCCAGTGAATCTTCAATCCTTTACAAAAATGATTAAGATCTTCCTCCAGCTGGAGGTTCAAAGGAAGCCAGTTCCACAAATGAGGAGCCAGATCCTGAAAGGCTCACAGTTTTAGCAGAGCTGTACATTGGAGGAACCGCCAATAATCATTTGCCTGTAGGTCTTAAATTCCTAATGGTGCATACAGTGTTAGCCATGCTACCAGGTACTGGGGGAGGTTAAAGTACAGAGTCTTAAATTCCAGGAAGAATAACAATAGCAAGCACTTAAGCACTCCCTAAGCAGCTTACAATGTGTAAGCTAATTGCCCCCCAAAAGCTTGTAATGAGCCCTGGCCTGAACTGGTAGCCACTAGAGGGCTCTACGAAGGGGAGAGACATGTGAGTACTTAGGGCCTGTGCAGACTGCCAGAAATAATCCATCTTGAGACCACTTTAACTGTCCTAGCTCAATACCAGGGAATCATGGGAATTGTAGGGTGTTGGTGTTTTGTTTTGGAAGTGGTGAGGGGAAGTAAGCGGGGGGGTGGAGTGTCTCTGGTTTATAAGAACACCTTGACCTTGACCAGGATACCTGTCCGATACACGACCCACATCGAGTGCATGTACCTTAGCCTGAAGGGCAGGGATAGTTTAGGGATTCTGCTAGTCTACCGGCCACCCTGTTGTCTAGCAGACTCCCTGACCGAGCTGACAAAACTGGTCTCTGAGCTGTTGTTGGAGACTCCCAGGCTTTTAGTTCTGGGGGACTTCAACATCCCACTGGAGACCAGTTTAACAGGTGCGGCTTGGGAGTTCATGGATACCATGACAAACATGGGCCTATCCCAGTTGGTCAACGGGCCCACGCATTGTGCAGGTCATACACTTGATGCAGTGTTCTGTACGGAACAGGCATATCCGTGGGCGGAGGTGGTTATCACCTCCGCATTGTCATGGACGGATCATTTCCTGGTCAAGATGAAACTCAGAGCCAATATCTTCCCCCCCGGGGGTGGTGGACCTATTCAAATGGTCCGCCCTCGAAGGCTAATGGAGCCCATCGGATTCCAGAAAGCCTTGGAGGGTTTAATGGTTGGGATCCGGTGATCCTGTCAAAGCCCTGGTAAATACATGGAACATTGATCTCACCAGGGCCATAGACACGATCGCTCCCAAGCGTCCTTGCCACTTCGCTTCAAATCGTAAGCCTTGGTACACTTCTGAGCTTGGGAAAATGAAGCGATTTGGACAACGACTAGAGCGCACGTGGCGGAAAACTCGACTCCGATCTGACAGAACCCGCCATAGGAACTTTCTTTGGTCCTATCGGGAGGTAATACGTGCAGCGAAGAGAGCCTTCTCCTCTGCACGTATTGTGTCTGCAGAGTCCCGTCCAGCAGAACTGTTCAAGGTGGTGAGGGAGATGACGCAGGTTCTCCTTGTGCCAAATCCCTTGCTTAACCTGACGACAGTCTGCTGTGATGCGTTTAACAATTTCTTTGAAGATAAAATCTCCCAGATCAGAGCCGACTTAGATGCCACTATTGGCACAGAGTCTATAGGCGAGGTGTCCACCGACTCCGCCGATGCAGTTATACTGGATCAGTGGCAATCTGTGAGTACCGAGGACATGGACAAGCTGCTTGGTAAGGTGAGGAAGACAACTTGCCCTCCCGACCCTTGCCCATCATGGCTGGCCGTCCGGGGGGGATGCATTGATGAGATTCCTCATGGATATCATCAATGCGTCCTTCAGGGAAGGACATGTTCCATCATGTTTAAAGGAAGTGGCGGTTAGGCCGCTTCTGAAAAAGCCTTCCCTGGACCCCCTGGATATGAAGAACTACAGGCCTGTGTCACTGCTGCCAGTTTTGAGCAAGGTGATTGAGAGAGCAGTTGCTCTTCAGCTCCAGACAGTCTTGGATGAAACCGATTATCTAGACCCATTTCAAACCGGCTTTAGGACAAGCTTTGGGGTTGAGACTGCCATGGTTGCCTTGACCGACGATCTGCATCTGAGCATCGACAGGGGTAGTGTGACCCTGTTGGTGGTCCTAGACCTCTCAGCGGCTTTTGATACGATAGATCACGGCATCCTCCTGGGCCGCCAGAGAAGGTTAGGTATTAGGGGCGCTGCTTTGCAGTGGTTCCGGTCCTTCCTCTCGGGTCGGTCCCAGAGGGTGCTGCTCAGGGACTGTAGCTCCAGTAAGAGGGACCTCACTTGTGGGGTCCCTCAGGGAGCTATTTTGTCCCCGATGTTGTTTAACATCTACATGAAGCCGCTGGGTGAGATAATCTGGAGTTATGGTGCTGGGTGTTATCAGTATGCTGATGACACCCAAATCTATTTCTCCATGTCTCGTTTGTCGGTCTCGAATTCCAATGGCATCTCCTCTCTCAATGAATGTCTTCAAGCGGTAATGGGCTGGATGAGGAAAAACAGATTGAAACTGAATCCAGACAAGACGGAGGTGCTCACGGTACAGGCCCCGAAACCAAGAATTAGGTTGCAACCGCCAGTCCTGGACGGGGTCACACTCTTTTCCAGTGACTGTGTTCGCAGTCTGGGGATGCTCCTGGACTCGTCACTCCTGATGACAGATCAGGTTAATGCTACAGTCAGGAGCGCCTGTTATCAGCTTTGGCTGATACGCCAGATGCGCCCTTTTCTGGAAGTAGGGGATCTTGAGACTGTTGTACACGCATTGGTAACCTCACGCCTTGACTTCTGTAATGCGCTCTACATGGGGCTACCCTCGTGCTTGGTTCGGAAACTACAATTAGTTCAAAATATGGCGGCCAGATTAATATCCGGAACATCTAGGTGGGACCATATTACCCCAGTATTAAGGTCCCTCCACTGGCTGCCTATTAGTTTCCGAACCCAGTACAAGATGTTGGTTATTACCTTTAAAGCCCTAAATGGCTTGGGTCCAGGCTATTTTAAGGACCGCCTCCTCCCGTATAATCCTCCCCGCACTCTCTGGACCTCTGGGAGGAACTTGTTACAGCCTCGAAAAACGAGACTGGTGACTACCTCCCAGAGGGCCTTTTCTGCTCTCGCCCCCAAATTATGGAACAGCCTGCCGGAGGAAATCCGCCAATTGACATCACTTGACAGCTTTAAAAAAGCTGTCAAGACAGATCTCTTCTGGCAGGCCTTCCCGGAATAATTACCGGCTTAGGCCCCAAAATACTCTGGAGATGTTCCCTCCCCTCTTATGACCAGGCCTTTTTGAGAGTTGAGATTTTATACTCTGATGCTAGCGCCTTCTTTTCTATGTCATATTTTGTTTTTTGAAGTTTTATATAGAGGTACATATATGTTGTTTTAAACTGCTTGGATTTAATAACTTTTTAAGGGGTGGGAGGGGGGTGTAATAGTTCTTAATTGTTGTATTATGATTTTATTATGTAAGCCGCCCCGATTGTCCGAGGAGGGGCGGGATATCAAATAAAAAGTATTATTATTATTATTATTATTATTATTATTATTATTTTGTTTTGTTTTTGAGACATTGAGCCTTCTCTGTCAGAGAGCTCTGGTGCCACAATAAACTACAGTTGCCATGATTTCTTAGCACTGAGCTAGGACAGTTAAAGTGGTCTCAATCTGGATTGTTTCTGGCAGTCTGTATAGGGCAGGCCATTAGAGAGATTTAAAATGACCCAAACAGCACTATTCTGGATTAAAACCTGAGGAATAAGAGAGCAGGAAGGCAAACCTGCCAGTTATTACAGGAGTGAAATAACCAAGGTCCAGACAACCAGATGGGCAGTCTCAATGGTCAAAAATCTATGGATTCTATGGATGTTCAAAAGATAGAAGTTACTGAATTTTCCCTGATAAAGACAATGACTCAGCAGGACTCCAAGATAGGGATCAGTGCATAACCCTGTAAACACAGAGGAGGGCATGAAAATGGGGCTACTAGGCAGTCAGGTTGAAGCACTAGGATCTCTGTTTTATCCATATTCAATTTAAGATGATGAGTGGTTGCCCACAGAGAAATATTCAACAGGCAAGTCCATCATGGACTTCCACACAGTAGTATCAATTAAATCAAAGCTCTGGAATATCTGAGTGTCATCTGCTAAATGTGATATTGGAAACCCACTTCTGAAATAAGAAATCCAAGGGGAAGTGTACATAATGAGAAGAGGACCCAATATTGATCTTTGAGGCACCCCTACGTTAAAGAGAATGTTGTTGACATAACTCCCCAAAATGAAACAATGGAAGTCTATCCAGCAACAACAACAACAACAAAAAAATGAGCCAGCACAGAGTTACCCCATTATTCCTAATGATGCCAACCGTAGTAGCAGAATCTGATGGTCCAAAGTGTCACAGGCTGCAGAGAGATCCAATAGGATCAACATTGATATTTGACACTGAGCCTTTGCCACTAGAATATCATTTACTATGTGAGTTAGAGCCATTTCTGTGGAATGACCTGTCCAAAACTCTGATTGAAATGGGTAAAAAAGAAAATTGTGTGTGATCAAGTAAGACATCAATTGGGAATGGACCACTCATTCCAAAACTTTAGAAAGAAATGGGAGGAGAAACAAAAGATGATAATTAACACAGAGTGAAGGATCCAGGTAGGGTTTCTTTAATAGAGGACACAAAACAACAGGTTTAAAGCAGAAAAATAGCCTCTGAAAAGTAGCTGTTCACCATGTGAAGGCAGAAACAAAGGCAGAAGAACTGGATAAAGACTGGATAAAGAAAAGAAGGGTAAAGCTTGGTAGGGTAGGGGAAGAAGAAAACACAGTCTGACTCATGGCACATAGGAGAAAATTGAAACTTTTCAGGACTCCAGAAAATGATCTAAATATTGATTTAGGAATCAATATTTAGATTCCTAAACAGGAACAGCTCCAACGTTCATCCAGCTACATGAGTGGGGGGGGGGGGCGTTTCCTTGGAGTTTACCACTTCATCATACCGGTACCTGAAGAACACAGAGATAAAAGGCAGGCTGTCAAAATGTTTTAAATTCAGTTGACATCAGCAGCTGAAAAGCTTCACAAAAAAGCTTTGCATGCCTGGACTGATGCTTAAGGACTTCAAATCTTGCCACCAGAAGAGAACACTGACCAGGTTTGATGCAGTAAGCCCAAGAGGTCAAGTTGATTGCAAATGACAGAGAGGTTGAAATAAAGCAGGGAATCATGGAGGGGGTTGGGTTTAGCATTTTACCATAGATAACCATGTACCCTTTTCATCCTAGTCCAGTAATAGAATGAGGTAAGAGTGAGCCCAAGAGGTCAAGTTGATTGCAAATGACAGAGGGGTTGAAATAAAGCAGGGAATCATGGAGGGGGTTGGGTTTAGCATTTTACCATGGATAACCATCCTAGTCCAGTAATAGAATGAGGTAAGAGTGGAATGATATGAAGAGTAAGCTTTCCACTGGTCTAAAGGACAAAAACATAAATAAATAAAAATAAAGCATAGAGAACACAAAAGACATAGGAGAGAAGAGAATACGGGGCTCACCAGTTCCTAGCCTGTTTTCCATTTCCCCCTTGCTTTAAGTGCCATTTCTTTTATATGAAAGAACAAAGATGCCACTATGCTATAGCAAAGGTCTCTGCTGTGCAGGTAGAGCTGCACAGCCATTTCCCTACAGAATAGCTACACCAGTCCTTGCCCTCAGCTGCTTCCAATCTTTTAAATCCAGATCACACATGCTGTGCAACATATTAAACACCACCCTTTTCAGAGTGTACCACTCCTCTTTCTTTCTTTTTTCTGGGTCCTTGGATGGTAACAGAACACTTCCATTGATCTTCCCCTTTGTCCATATTTTTTTCTTTTGTTTGCTTTGTTCTCACTGAATGATGATGCTGGTAAGGATTAGCTTCTTTTGAGGCACCTGATATGCAGGGTTTGGCTAATGGTGCCATTAATATTGTCATCCCCACTGGCTAGCAAAGGTGAAATGCTGCTGTATGTGTACATTCCTGTATAGAAAGGTCACAGAACAGTCTATTATTCAGTGTCCTTGATCCTAGAGAGCATGTTCATGAGGAAAGTTCTCCACTTGATTTATTTGTAAAAGGTCAAGGGGGGCTTTCAAATTATGAGCATGAGTTCCAGATCATTCCCAGTGTGAAACTTCTTAAGAAGCAATCCCATGTGGTATATACATTCAGAAAATACACAGCTAACACACTTTTAAAATTAAGGTGCACAGTGAATGAAAAAGGCAATCATTCCAGGCAAGGACATGCCTTCTATTCCACAGTGAATGGTAAATTCAATGATAACATTCTTCATAAGTTTTAATTCCCGTTGGGTTTTGCTCTTCTTTTTTATTTACTTTCTTTCTTTCTAGTTAACATCATAAAGACTGAGCAGGCAGGCAAAGATAGCACAGGCTGAGCCCATGCTATTCTGGCCTGGGCCAGAATGGGGATGGCCCAGCAATATTCATCACCTGCTACTGGCACACACTCCTTAACTTGCTATGCTATCACCCCTACTGTGAAGCCCCCCATTACTACATCTGATGCAGAAACAGGGCTCCTAGCTGCACCCATGTGGCCAGGCATCCCATTTCTGCATCAGACATGGCAACAGGGGACTTCACAGTAGGAGAAATGGCACGGCATGGCAAGGAGCACAGAGTAGTGTTTAAACAGCCAGGGTTTGCTGCATAGTTTCCAGGAAAACCATATAAAACCAGGGGTCAAATTGACCCAGTGTAAAGGCTGTTTACCCCAGGATCAGGCCAGATCTGTGTCCAATCTACCAACCTAATCCTGGTTCTGGGGTTTTGGCTTGCATTGTCTAAACAGGATAGGACCAGGCCAGGGGGAACATGGGCCTTTTGGTCCTTATTTACAACCCCAAAAGATACAATATACTTGAGCCACATTATATATTTATGTTTTCTATAACTAGGGGGCAAAGCTGGCTGCCCCAAAGGAGCAGCTTCTGGCTGCCCCTTTGAGCACCAGATTGGGGCTGCAGCAACCACACTCCATGGCCCTGATCCATCATTTTTCCAGTCCCAAAAGAAGCAGAAAAATGTTCCGCTTCTTTTGGGATAAAAGCCACCCCTTTTGCCGCACCAGCAATTCTTCCAGATTTCTGTGGTGTGTGGTGTCTAAATACCATGCCACAGGAATGTCCCAATTGTTGGAATAGTAACAAGCTCTACACTTGAGCCATTATAGGGTTAATGACCATTATAGGATTAACGGAGAGTTACTGAGAACAGATGATCTCCAGCTGTATATGCATAGCTCTAATCAACCTTAGAGTCTTAATAAGGCTAGCTTTGAAGTGAGCTTGCTCTCTCCCTCTTTTGCTCATTCTATTCTCAGCCTTCTTTTCTGTTACATTATACTTGTGTTAGTTGCTTGTATTATATAGTTTATATTATTATTACTTGCTTTTTGTGATTATGTTTGCCATTACTACTATGGTTTATTTTGTATCTGTTGTATATATGGGTTTTGTATGATTCTCTCTCTCTCTCTGTATATATATATATATATATATATATATATTGTTTATTACCCTTTTAAACATTTCTAGATAAAGCCTTATTTATAGTACCTTAGGGCCTTTGCAGACTGCCAGAAATACCTGCCCTGGCTCAGTGCTAAGGAATTATGGGAACTGTAATTTATTGTGGCACCAGAGCTCTCTGACAGAGAAGTCTCAATGTCCCAGAAAAAAATACAATTCCCATGATTCCCTAGCACTGAGCCAGGGCAGTGCCTCAATTTAAAGTGGACTCAATTTGCACTATTTCTGGCAGTCTGCAAAGGCCCTTTGTCTCATTTTGTCTCTTTTCAAATCCATTGTCCCAACACCAATGCTGCCCATTGTTTGGGTGGGTGGGTGGGTGGGTGGGTGGTGTGACACCAGATTGGGGGCAGAGTTGACGCATGTGGTCACCATGTCCCCAAGTTGCCAGGACACCACTCTTTTTACCAGTCTATTCAGTCCCTAAATATCTCCAGAGCTCCCTTACCCAGCCTTAATGTTGTAATTACTGAAAAATGCTCTTCAGTTCTGGCATTAGAAAGTACACAGTCTCCATCAGTTATATAGTCTCACACAGCTATGTTGGATGTTCTGAAAGAATCATATACTTCTAACAGTGCAACAGTAATTATTGCCAGATTTGCACCTTCAGTTAGTCAAAAAATATAAGTGTGCAAAATATTTCTATCAAGTATCTAAACAAAGATAATTTTACATGCTATAAATGTTGTAAACTCATACATATACATACATACAGAGAGAAAGAGAGAGATCTGCAGTATTTTTTTAAGGATAAAGATATAGACAGACACGTAGAAGGATATTGTTTTGTGCTTTCACGCTGTGTCTGACTTATGGCAACACTAAGGTGATCCTATCACAGGATTTTCTTGGCAACATTTGTTCAGAAGAGTTTACTACTGCCTTACTCTCAAGCTGAGAGAATGTAACTTGGTCAAGGTCTCAGAGTGGGTTTCCATGGCTGAGTGACAATTCAAACTCTGATCTACAAAGTTTTGTCCAGTGCACAAAACTCTTCATTATTCTGGCTCCGTATATAATATATATGGACCCAAGATAGCTTTAAGGCACTGTGTTCTTAAACTTGAACACAAAAGAATTATACCATGAAATATGAAAACATTAAAAAGATTAAAATGTCTTTTTAATAGAAAAATAGATCTTACATGCCTACACTGACATGGAATTGAGAATAAAATGTTTTCCATATCTCCAGGACTGTAACAAAACTATTACATTTATATAATGGCATTAATTTTCCTTAGCAATATTATGACTGCTGGGATAACAATAAGAATGACAATGCAAATTTTCATTATGGTGCTGATGATTTATGATGATGGTTTTTACTAATCGGCATTCTTTGCTTTTATTTACAATTTCATTGTAACATAGACTAAATCTATTGATAACCTAAACTGATCTCTTTTTATATTTATGGAACTTACTGTGAATGCTTGGAACAAGATGAGGTATATAGATTTTTTGTTATTGTGATCAAAGATACTGTTGACATAACCATTCTGCCTTTTTATTGACATCTCCAAACATTTGGAAATGCATAGGCCCAGTTTTTTGAAAGGTGATATTTAATGCTTCTTCCTCTGAATAAGAAGGCAGATAGACAAAAAAAAAGTAGGTAAACAGATGCAGAGAAACAAAGATGATGGAACTATAGAAGAAAAATGATGCAAGGGCTATGGTTTATAATAAATAGAAGATGCTTTAGAATTGATAGGAGCAGCATCAAGATGACTTGGCAGCCATATCATTCATATGATCCCTGTGAAAGTTGTAAATGACCTACATCAATGAATGAAGTTTTTCAATCAAAGTATTGCTATAAAGATTAACCATCTAGGGAAGCATCTGGAATTAATTTGGACAAAACTAAATAGAGTATAGATTTCTGAATCTAGAGGAGGAAACAAAAAGGCTTTTTTTCCCCTTCAAGGAAGTTGTAACTGTACTTTCAGACCTTGCTTAGAAATGCAACACACTATGGCACACTTCCTCTTCCTTCATGGTTACAACGATTGCAGGGCACTAGCCTCATCCACTAATTTCAAGTCTGGAACATTTACACTGTCCACAAATGATTGCAGTTGAATATCTATTACAAGACATTTTCCAAAAATCTTTAATTGTAAATAGGCCAGATCTAGCCACATAGCACATGTCATGGGAAATTCTTTTAATTAAAGCTTTATTTCATTTATATATACCGCTTCATACCACGCTATGGGGTGTCTAAGCGGTTTACAACTGTGAGCTGATTGCCCCCCCAACAGTTGGGTACTCATTTTAGTGACCTCGGAAGGATGCAGGCCTGAGTCGAGCCTCAGCCCTGGCTGGTACTGAACTCGCAACCTTGTGGTTTATGAGTGAGTGGCTGCAGTACAGGCATTTAACCACTGCGCCACCAGGTGAACTAGAGTGCCCTTCAATATAACTTCTTCACTTAAGGGCAGAGCTTGAAAGAAACAAATAACACATTGGTGAGGTGGGGTCAGGGGTAATGGAAGTAATTTAAAAAAAAATCTATGGCTTGTTGGATGCAACAAGTACCATTTATTCATTATTCCAAAAGCACTGCTTTTGAGAGATCATTTTAAGTGATTTGGGGACTTTTTTTTTAATTCAAATATATTTTAATAAAATTAAAAATTACAAAGTTAGGGGAAGGCAAAACTTCCCTGAATAAATCTTGGCAGAAAAAGTCTATGACTGGGACATTGCAAGTCAGAGTCAACTTGAAAGCACCTAACAACAACAACATTCAAAAGCAACACTTTAGCAAAGTGTAATTAATGTGCTATTCTTTTAAATGCACATAACAAGTAATATAATAGAGTTCCTTTTTTCAAAATAATGAGCTTCAGGTAGTGAACTACTTTTTGAAATACATAAATAACATATAAAGTTGTGCTTGAGAAGGCACTATTCCTCACTAAGCTCTTTTAGACATAACTAACCATCCATGCTAAGCAAAAAAAAAACAAGTGCACATATGGTCACCTAAGCAAATTTGGGGGGCTAAATACAATGGTTAGTCCCAATTAGAGCACACATTTTAATCAATGAAAATTTGGTAAGTAAAACACTTATGTAAGACCCATTGATTTGGTGGGCCTACCCTAGTTGAGAGTTATAATTACATTTTAGACTTGGCCATTAAGAGCACCCAGATTGTATTAGCTGTTTCCTTAACAAACTTTATACGAGATTGTGCTTTGTATGGTTACAAAAATAAATGGGATAAGCACTTGGTGCCTAAAAATTAGCATTTACAATTATGATAGGGTTAGACTAAAGGATTTAGCACACAATACATTATAAATGAGAAGCTACTGAGAGGGGCGAGATAATTATTAAAATGTTCAAAGGAGAATTCAGGGTTTTCAGCTTCATAAAAATGTTTTCTCCACTATATCTGAAAGAGAGGAACTGTAACAATTTTAACCTCTGATCTTGGCATACTTTAATAAATGAGCTGTCGTAAAGAGCAAAAGAAGAAAAGAGCTTAACCAAACAATGCTGCCAAGCTTGACCAAGTTCATTGCAGAGGATCAATTTTCTGTCCTCATCCAACCCTAATATCAATGCTTGTTAAGACTTAAAAAAAACACATTCATTTTTCTTCTTAGGATTATTTCATAGAATCTCGGAGTCTATGCAAGAACCAAAATGTTCTATGACACAGAAAAGTGCTCTGGATTGTTTATACAGTTGTCCTTTCCCATTCGCAGACTTCGAGTCTGTGGTCTCACTCTTCACGGGAGGGACAAGGAGCTATAGATAAGATGGTAGCCCACATGCATGCCATGGGCATACACGCCATTATTTTCAATGGGCTTGAATATTTACGAGCCACCATTTTCACGGGGAGGGGGGGTACAGAACAGATCCCCTATGAATTGGGAGGAGCGGCTGTATTCATCTCTCAAAACTCTGATTATTAGATGTTGGAAATAAACAACAGCAGGGTGACTATCACCAATTCCTGCTGCATTTGATCTCCCTGGGGATCTAGCTGGCCACTGTGTGTAAATCAACATTAACTTTTTCTTTCTTCCTTAGACATTTCTGTCCTAGTTTTGGATGTTAAAAGGTGACATAAAAAAGAACAGAGTAAAACAGAGTGAGCATCTGTAGAACAGTAAAACACTTGATTCTTTTTTAGAACAGCTAAGAAATCCTAAAAAACCATTAAAAAAAGCTAGAGTGAACAACATGGATTTCTTTAACAAGTTTCATAGAGACATCAAAATCATATGGCCTTACATATCATGGCACTTCTCACTGTCATGTCGGCAAGAGGTGCTGGGAGTTGCAGTCCAACAAGGGCTACAAGATTCCGAATGCTGTTGTGTAGAAAATATTTTGCATTCCACAAACTCAGGGCCTTTGCAGACTGCCAGAAATAGTGCACATTAAATTGAGGCACTGCCCTGGCTCAGGGCTAAGGAATCATGTGGAACTGTAATTTATTGTGGCACCAGAGCTCTCTGACAGAGAAGGCTCAATGTCTCAGAAAAAAATACAATTCTCATGATTCCCTAGCACTGAGCCAGGGCAGTGCCTCAATTTAATGTGCACTATTTCTGGCAGTCTGCAAAGGCCCTAAGTCTGCATTACCAATGATTGAGATGTTATTTATTAATTTCATTTATGTGTATACTCATTATGCCACTTGGTATCACTGTGCCACTTGGCATAATAAAGCCCCAAACTGGTTGCATGCACACTTTGCTATCTGAAGGACAAACTATAGATTAAAACATAGTAAAGTCAAGAACAGAACTAGGCTGTTCAGCATAGCTTTAATTTTTATGGGATTGTTGTTTTTTTCCTGATTCACATCCTCCACATTTGTACAGTTGGCCCTTCCAATTCACAGGGATCCGTTCTGGAACCACCACCACCACCATGAATCAGTAAAACCACAAATATTGGAGCCCCATTGTTTTTAATGGTCCTGCATGTGTGACGCACATGCACGTGCCATTTTGTCACTCCTGGCTTCCTGTCCATGGAAATTCAAAACCACAAATGGGAATTCAGCAAATCCTGAATGACAACTGTAATTTGATAAACAGATAGCCAAGACATAGCTGTACATTATCCAATACACCTAACATGAGTTTGGCCCTGAATCAGGCCTGAAAAAAAAATATTTTAATATGATTAATTTTATTTATACCTTGTGTCTTGGTTGCATTAAATATGTTTAATAAATTTTGGAAAGGATTAACAGAGCCAGGCATTAATCATAGGAATTAATAATGCAAACAAAAGATCATGCTTCCTGGACATACATGCTTATTTGATTGTCCTTGAGTAAGGCACAGACAAAATGGCACTTTGGAAATTTTGGAAACACAAATTTAAAGAAATATGTCTTCATTATTTTAGTCAAAAAGTTATGCTGAGATTATTAACCTCGTTATGTTTTTGCTTTCATGAGTCTCAAAACAGTACTTCTCATACTTGCTGGCAACAAATTTGTATTGTTTCCTCTTTTCTTGGCAAGATTTTACCCACATTGCTCCTTCTCCTTTCAATGCTCTTCATTTTGTTTTCCTCTTACACTTTTAAATATAATTAGTTATACCAACACACATGATTTTGTCATTATTCCATTAGTATATATTATAAATGACATCATAGGCAGCATCAGAATTCAAAATGACCTAAATAGATTAGAAAGCTCAGCCAAAACTAACAAAATGAATTTCAACAGGGAGAAATCAAAGGTACTACACTTGTGCAGAAAAAATGAAATGCCCACATATAGGATGGGTGATACCTGGCTTGATGGCAGTATATACAAAAGAGACATAGGAGTTTTAGTGGACCACAGGATGAACATGAATCAAAAATGTTATGTGGCTCTTAAGAAAGCCAATGCAATTCAAGGGTATATCAGCAGGAGCATAGTCTCTAGATCAAGGGAAGTAATAATGCCTCTTTATTCTGCTTTGGTCAGACATCATCTGAAATATTATATACACTTCTGGGCACTACAATTCAAGAAGAATTTGTTCAAGCTGGAGCATGTCCAGGACAGTGCCACCAAAATGGTGAAAGGTCTGGAAACCATGTCCTATGAGGAGAGGCTGGGGGAGGTGGGTCTGTGTAGTCTGAAGAAGAAAGGAGGTAACATGATTGCCATGTCTAAATAATTTGAAGGGATTGAGGATAGAGGATGGAGCAAGCTTGTTTTCTGGTGCTCTAGAGACTAAGAACAATGGATTTACACTACAGAAAAAGAGATTCCACCTCAACATTAGAAAGAAATTCCTACAGAAAGAGCTGTTTGATAGTGGAACACACTAATTCAGAGAGCAGTGGAGTCTCCTTCTTTCAAGGTTTTTAAACAGAGGCTGGATGGCCCTCTATCAGGTGTGCTTTGATTGTGTATTCCTGCATAGCAGAGGGGTTGGATTGGATGGTCTTTGTGGTGTATTCCAACTCTATGATTCTGTGACCCCAGCATTACAGGCAAGGTATCCAGAAGTGTTTGGAGGGATGTATATGAACCATAGGACTAATTGTTCTTGACACATTCTAACCCAATGGACAATTAAAAAAAAATTCCTCCTAGTCTTCTACCTTTTGTCATCAGTGCCAACCATTGTTTACTACAAATTGTTTTGTCCAATTTACAGCTCCATCTTCAGAAATTGAGAAATCAAACTATTCTGCCTCTCTAGTTCAGATGAAACTGAAAACTGAAACCTAAACTTCACATTACCTGATAGTGCCTCATTTGATTGTCTTCATGTCAGGTCTCTAGACCACAATATTTTTGGTAGCATAGGGATCTGGTGATGTCAAAAACTGCATGCATTTTTGTTTCCATTTAGCTGGCCTAATATTAAATATTGTCCTAGTTTAGATTTTTTTGATCTTTCATATGGCCAAAGCCAACTATTTCCATTCCTTATTATGGTCCATAGACTCAGCAAGTTCAAATTAGCAACATGTAAGATAAATTAAAAACACAAGGGCCAAGTGGGAGGGCATCACCTGAAACAGTCAAATCATACAGGCAGAACTCATTTCAGACATCTTTTACTAATGTAGAAGTTAACTAGTCTCTGATCCTGACAGCCTCCAACAAAAACTTCTCAACAACCAATGTCATATTGGGATTCTTATCTTCTAATGTCCTGGTAGACTAACCAATAATTGATTAATTATATACTGTCAAATCTGTTTGTAGAATCTACAGAAGAAAATAATGTGCTTCATGGAGTCTACTTTCTGGTTATTTCAGAAATATAATCTTTGAGTTTTAAGAAACACCAGAAATCTGCCTTGTAGCATTTTGGATGAAAAAACCCTAAATCTGGTGGTTGTAAAAAGTCTATGATATTCAACAACAGTCAAATATTTTCAATACTCACTTAGGTGAAAATGACCAGAATATTCTATACTCATGGAGCTTGGTGAAGAGCATGAGTATGAATAAGCCAAAGGAAGCAATATCCCATAGTCTTTGTTTTACCAACCTGACAGCAGTGTCATAACCCATATGGAAAGAATATGTTAAACAATTGAAAAATGGTTTTAAATACCCATGTTTTTCAAGTATCAAGACGTCTTGACTTGGTTAGGTATTGCAGTGGTTCCGGTCCTTCCTCTCGGGCAGGTCCCAGAGGGTGCTGATCGGGACAGTAGCTCCAGGAAGAGAGATCTCACTTGTGGGGTCCCTCAGGGGGCTATTTTGTCCCCGATGTTGTTTAACATCTATATGAAGCCACTGGGTGAGATCATACGGAGTCATGGTGCTGGGTGTTATCAGTATGCTGATGACAGCCAAATCTATTTCTCCGTGTCTCGTTCGTTGGCCTCAAATTCCAGTGGCATCTCCTCTCTCAATGAATTCGGGCGGTAATGGGCTGGATAAGGAAAAACAGATTGAAACTGAATCCAGACAAGAAGGAGGTGCTCACGGTAGCGGCCCCGAAACCAAGAATTGGGTTGCAACCTCCAGTCCTGGATGAGGTCACACTCTCCTCCAGTGACTGTGTTCGCAGTCTGAGGGTGCTCCTTGACTCATCGCTCCTGATGACAAATCAGGTAAATGCAACAGTCAGGAGTGCCTGTTATCAGCTTCGGCTGATACGCCAGCTGCACCCTTTTCTGGAAGTAAGGGATCTTGAGACTGTTGTGCATGCACTGGTAACCTCACACCTCAATTTTTGTAATGCGCTTGGTTCGGAAACTACAGTTGGTTCAAAACATGGCAGCCAAGCTTTTGTCGGGAACATCTAGGAGGGACCACATTACCCAGGTTCTGAGGTCTCTCCACTGGCTGCCTAAGGGTTTCCGGGCCCAGTACAAGGTGTTGGTTATCACCTTTAAAGCCCTAAATGGCTTGGGTCCAAGTTATCTCAGAGACCTCCTCTTCCTATACAATCCTCCCCGCGCCCTCTGGTCCTCTGAGAGGAACCTGTTGCAGCCTCAAAAATCTAGGCTTGCGGCGACCTCCCAGAGGGCTTTTCCTGTTGTCACCCCCAGGTTCTGGAATGACCTGCCAGATGAGATCCGTCAATCTTTAGATGGCTTTCAAAAAGGCTGTCAAGACGGATCTCTTCCGGCAGGCCTTTCCGGACTAAATACCTGACCTTGGGATCTCCCCTCCTCAGGAATGTCTCCATAGCCCCCTTTTTAGAACTGAAGTTGCAGGGGTTTTACCGGTTTGTATTATTTGTTCTGTTTTTTTTAATTTGTTATGTTTAAATTGTATTTGGTTTTAATTGAGATATGATTTAATAACTTTTAAGGGGGGAGGGAATTATACTGTTTTTAGTTGTATGGTTTTAGTGTTGTAAACCACCCAGATTGGTTTGCCACCGGGCGGTATATAAATAACATTTTATTATTATTATTGACCAGGAGAATCCTGAACTGATGAGAATCTCCACAGTTTGGAACTTATATTACTTAAAATTCACACATGGCTGTTTTGTATAGAAAACAGCATTTTCTTCATGAAAAACAGCTTTTTATTGCAGAAAATAATATGTCTACATGCGCAGAAAAAGTTATTTGGTGCACAAACAATGGTGTCACTTGGGACAATTTGCATGTTCCTGATTTATAAGGCAAATAGCATTTTCTGCTCTGGAAATAGCTTTTTCTGTGTGGAAAGCAATATTTTCATGCATAAATATTATTTTATGTGCAAAAAGAGCTGTTACCTGCACAGAAAATGCTGTTTTCTGTACAAAATTAGCATATGGGAATTTTGTGCAGAAAAAGTCCCAAATTGTGAATTGGCTTCAAAATTTGTGTGGTTTTCAAAGTCTCTCTTACAGCTAAAATTGCTAAAATTACTCTTTGCTTCCCTGAAGAAGAAAATTAGTGATGGATTACATCTCTAGTGTCTACCTTTAATACGAGGAGTTTCACTGCAGTCTTACCTCATAGGCTGCAACCACACTACAGAAATAAAGCCAGAAATAAAGAGGGGTCCCTGTTGAGTTGCAAATGGATTTTAAATTTCCTGGACTTTGTGAATCTCCCTATATCTATAGGGCCAGAAGGGAGATGATCCTGCCTACAAAAGATATCCTCCCCACCATATACCATCTTAACTAAAGACTGAAACAACATGTAGACATCTGACTAACATCTCCAATTGTTTTTCTCCTGTTTGGTTTGTAACATCTTGCCTGATGAATAAGCCCATGGAGCTTTGAAAGCTTGCAACAAGTATATTGTGCATTTTGGTTTGCCAATAAAGGTATCACTGATTGATTTTGTTTTAATATAAATTAATTAGTAATACCTGGTAAGGCGCCAGCTTTAGTGAATAAACATTGTAATTCTATGTGTGTCTCCTGACAAAAAAGACACATGATTCCAGTGGGACTTACATCCAAATAGGTGATATGGTTATTGGATCTTAATTAATCAGTATAGTATTATTTGATCAATAGGTTTAAGAATAAAGAAAGATCCATTTTAATATTTGAGACTATTTTTTCTGGTATGTTACTGTCACTGGGAATGAAAGGGAAAATACAATAAGTTGGACTCCCCCTCCCCTCTGGATGCACTTACACTGTAGTACTAATGCAGTTTGACACCACTTTAAATTCTGTATCTCCAACCTGTGGAATCCTAGGATTTGTAGTTTTACAAAGTCTTTAGCCTTCGCTGATAAAGAGTGCTAGTGTCTTACAAAACTACAAATCCTAGGATTCTGTAGGAGGGTGCTATGGTGTTACACTGCATTATTTCCACAGTGTAGATGCACCTTAAGTCTGTATTTTCATGATATTTTAAGTTCTGTCGTTCATCCTTCAGTATACAAACAAGTGTGTATATTGAGATTTTAGGCTATGATAACCCTTGTTTAGACTGAATTGGTTTCCAAATTGTTGTTCCACTGGCAGGAGAGCCTCTCAGCAGAGTTGTGCTGAAAATACATCTGTTAGTGAAGGCAGAAGGAAAATGGTCTTTGCCCATTCTCTCCCAGAATTTGTAGTCCCCCAAACTACCTTCTCTTTGTTCTTGATAGTCCACCACTCAGCCATTATTTTTGGAGACATTGGAGCACTGCAGTTGGAGGAAAGAAATGTAGGAGATAGCTGCCTCTCCTATTCAATCAGTGGAAAATCACCACTGGCTCAAAATCCTCCTGCTTGTGCGTGCTTTTCATCTGCGAGAGGCCTTTGCTGGATCCAGCCTATTGAATCAAGTAATTGGTTAAAAGGAAAATGATTAATCAATTTTAAAAAATTGTAATTAGCTGTCAGCCCCCATTTCCTGACATTTATTTGTTTTTTACAGTGATGGAATATGCTTATGGACAGTAAGGGCCTCTGCAGACAGTGTAAAGCACGGAAGGGGAGGGGCAGCCACACAGCAGCCGCCTCAACCTCTCCCCGAGGACGTCATCAGGGTGTGTGCCGTTACGCATGGCGGGGACCCTGAATATGTCCTCCTGCCGCAGTGTCTTCACGTGCTGCATCGGAAGAGGCAAAGAAGAGCCCTGCGGCAGCTCTTGATGCATCCCTTCTGCCAGCTCTGGAAGGACCAGCATTTTAGTGCTTCTTTCAGGGTCGTCAGAAGGGAGGATTGGAGCTGAAGCATGGGACAGCCTTGGCCCCAATCCTCTGCTTCCCAGGGCAGTCCGTGGCCGCCCGTCTGCACCCCCCCCTTAATTGCAAATTAATGGAGCAGTTTATGAACCATATGTATTCTTTATAAACCTATATATTTACAAATACCTCTATATAAGTTCCCATAAAGGAGGTTTCCTTAAGAGAAAACATGTTTTTGTTCCCACAAACCCAAGCAGGTTTCCTGCAAACAATGTGAATGTCATTCTGCTGACTAAATTATTGGAGTGGAGGAATGACGATAGCAATATAATAATATAATAATAATAAAATTTTATTTATAACCCACCCCTCTGCGCAGCAATCGGGGCAGCTTACAACAAGTTAAAATACAACAATTAAAATTCCAATTTCTTATACCCTCCACCCCCTACCCTCACCCCTTAAAACAGTATTAAACATGATAAAATGAAGAACCAAACATATAACTGATATAAAATAAATAATGAAAACAGCAACAAGATGCCACTCTTGGTAAAGAGACTAGGGGTAGGGTGGCTCCAAATATACATATCCCTGTAAGGCGTTATTCTGGGAAGGCCTGCCAGAAAAGCTCCGTCTTGACTGCTTTCTTAAAAGTAGTAAGTGACGTAATACCTTCTATTTACCACATACTGAGGGAAAGAGTGACTACAACTTAATAATGAGCATGTTTCATTAATGAGATTTTTTATTTCATTCAATTCATTTTCATCATTAAAGACCTAATTCATCTTATTATTCAGTTATAGAATCACATTTGTTTCATTATACATGCATAGAAATTGTTCATTTTGATTTCTTCATTGTTGCTTTGTTTTCTTCTTCAATGGATATGGGAAGCTGTTCCATTTTGCTTACAATGTTCCCAGAGCACTGCAACAACCAAGGAATTGTGGTTAAATAAAATGGTGGAACAGTAGCCAGCCAATAAGACTAGGTTTCTGTGGCTGGAGTAAGTTTTTTGTTTTCCTCATTCCAAATATTGCTAACAAGAAATGATTGGATAAATAATTTTAGTTTTAAAAAGCATAGCAATTCATTTATTGTGAACAGTGGTGTACTAACAGGTCCTCAGCAGGACAGCAACACATCCACAGAAGTACAATAATGCAGGCAACTATGGACTTTATCACACGGGGGATATCCCATGCAGTAACAGGGTTTTAAATTGGGGGAACCACAAAAGCAGGTAGATTTTCAGATGATGTAGTTGTTAAACTGTTTTTAACTCAAACGAGAAGTAGTCAAAAGCCTCTTCTTTTTACTTTCAGAAAATCCTGAAAGTAAAAAGGAGTGGCCTTTGACTATTTTCCATTTGTATTAACAACAGTTTAGCAGCGATGTGTGTGAAAATCAACCCACCTTTGCGGGGTTTCCCCAGCTTTTAAATCCCGTTTCTGCACAGGATTTCCCCTGTGTGATAAAGTCCCATGTCAGCCTAAAATCATTTTAGTGGGTTTTAGATCATGTCCACCATGATCTAGAATTGCTGTCCAAGTTTTAAATTAAATTGTATATTTTCTCATATAAAGGGTTAACTTAATTAAATTTATTTTACCTGCAGTTGTTGATTTAATTTATAATTTGACATTAACTTAATTCCAGAATTAAATTATTTATTAATTAAATGAGAGATAGTGCAAAAGAGCTAACAAATGCTATATTTCCCAGGTCATTGTTTACTCAAAGCTTAGTTTTCTTGAGTTTTTCTGTAAAGCTACTTCTTGTTTTCTGTTAATCCTTCAGAGTTGGAGAATTATAGTATTTAGATCATAAGATACAAACCACTTATTTTAATTTAGGATTAGATGTGATTATAGTTCTAGGTTTAAGGAATTTGAAACCAACAAAAAGTAAGGGCGTGTGGAAAGGGTGTTATCGTTCCATCCAGATGACCCCTCTGTGTTCTGTGTGAGGCAGCAATAGAATCTCCTTATTGTCCCAAAAAACACAGTTTGAAGCTCTCAACCTAGGGAATTTTCAGGAAATCTAAAATCAATTTAAATAGTAATTTAACATAAATTTAATAAAGTTATCCCTCCTAACATTTATTTATTTATTGCACTTATATCCCATCTTTCTCACAAAACAGAATCCAAGATGGCTTGCAGTAATTTTAAAAATCAAAGACATAAATGCAATTGTCAAAAGATATTAACATTTGTCTAAATGTTTAAACCCTTTCCTACCAATTTTCCTATCTCAAGTGCCAGCCACCCCAAAGTACTTTGCATTGACACATGAGTAGCCTACAAAAATGCATTGTTGTTTCTGGGAAAATCCATTTCCCATCCAACAATGGGGTGCCAGACGATGGCATAGGGTGCATCTACATTGTAGAAATAATATTTTAGGGTGGCATACAAGTAAATCAATGCAAACAACTTTAAGTGTTGTAGCTCAATCCTATGGAATCCTGGGATTTGCAATTTTACAAGGTCTTCTCTTCCAAAAAGTGCTGGTGTCCCACATAATACAAATCGCAGGATTCTGTAGGATGGATCTATGGCAGTAAAAATTGGTGTCAAACTGCATAATTTCTACAGTGCAGATGCACCCATAGTCTCTACTCATCAAAAGGTCCTAGGACTTTGACCATGTCAGATCTGTCTTCCTTATAATGAAGCATTATTTGAATGGACTCATTCAGTTAAATTTTTATTCATACAGCAGTGAATGTCCCAACCAATGTATGCTCAATTTCTCCAGCTCATAGGAGAAGAAATTAATTTGGTTTTCACATAAGAACCTACTTAACTGAACTTTTCTGAACCGATACATGGATTAAAACAGCTTGGTATTCACACTTCACAAAATTTTGTGATACAGTTCTACACTCAAATAAATGTATGCACAAAGGTATATAGTATGAAACTGCATGCGTTAGTGAATAACTTGTTCATTATATTAAGGGAGATTGCTTTGAAATGAATATATTAGGCAGAAATATGTACAGAAGTACAGCAGGGTGTGCAAATTAAATTAGCATAAGAAAGCAGGGAATTTTGGGGTGGACTGTGCTTCAAAACACTTTCAAATGATGCAAAAAAAAATATGGAAGGAAATGGAATAAGGACAAATTGAGAGAAACTGAAATAGATTAAGTGAGTCCCAGTGGCATCACTAGGTTTGGTGTCACCCATTGTAGTAATTTATGGTGTCATCACTCCTATTGATTTCCTCCCATACCACACTGTACAGAATCCTTAGTAATTTTATTTGCACTAATGTTACTCATAAATTGTAATTCCCATATATCACTAAATGTAATGGTAATAGCTGTAACATAAACAACTAGAAAATTAAAATTATACCTTTAAATTACAATACCATACACACAGCCTAAATGTATTTAAATGTGTGTAGTTCCATGTGGTTAAAATGAAAATTTGATAAGATGTGATGTTTTAAAAGAAAATTTTAAAAGAATAAAACCTATACACACATACACACAAATATATATAAATTTTCTATTTCTTTTGGCCCATTCCCATCAAAAGGCAGATGTTTGGGGAGGAGTGGTGTCACTCCCCCTTGAGGTGTCACCTGGTGTGGCCTGAAATCCCCCCATACCTCCTGGTGGTGCCCCTGGTGAGTCCCAATACAAGCAGGCAGAATGATCAACTACCTTCAAGGTATTTGTTACTGATGATAGTTATAATGTGCATGGTGGGAGTATCTAGGATTGCCAGGTGAAATAAGGGGCTAGGCCTCTGACACTTTAATGATTATATAGAAGGAGGAATTTCACTAAGTATTGCCTGCATGAAAACCAACACCTACTGAAATTTACTTTTCTACACAACCATTAAAGTGACAGGAGCTCTGTCCCTTAGTTCTATTTGTAACCCCAGAAGTACCCGAATTTAGAAGCTTAGGCATCATTCCAAAAATTCCCTGTAATGGAAACATAATCACGTGATACTGATGCCAAAAGACCAGGGGTAGACAACCTAAGGTCCAGGGGCCAGATGCGCCCCCGCCTGAGGCCTTTGGACCAGCCCCAGGCCGGTCCTGCCGCCACCAACCCCCCCCCCCCGCCATGATGATATTGATTATTGTTATTACTTGTTCTTGGGGTTTTCTTGGCAAAATCTCCACCGGGGTTTTGCCAAGGCTTTTCTGGGGCTGAGAGAGTGTACATGCATATTTTATTTATTTATTTATTTATTTACTTATTTTTTAAAAAAATTTATTTATTTATTTATTTATTTATTTATTTATTTTTGGTGCTTTGCCCCCCCCCCCCCAATTGTCTGAGGGACAGCAACCCGCCCCCCGGCTCAAAAAGGTTGCCTACCCCTGCAAAAGACACTTCAGTAGGACCTCAGTGTGTTCAAAAGTTTTTAAAAAGTTTCAAAACCATGTGTATTACCATTTTGAGATGCATCAGTGAGTGGCTCAAGTGGCTAATATGCTGACTATTCATTGCAAGGTCTGCAGGTTGGTAGTTTGAAGCCCGGGTACTGCATGATGCAGTGAGCTCCTGTTACTAGTCCCAGCTTCTGCCAACCTAGACGTTTGAAAGCATGCAAAATGCAAATAGATAAATAGGTACACTTCAATGGGAAAGCAAACAGCATTCTGTGCAATCATGCTGGCCACACGATCACAGAGTGGTTTCTGACAATGCTGGCTCTTCGGCTTAGTAATGGAGATGAGCCCCGCCCCCT
Source organism: Phrynosoma blainvillii (assembly GCA_026167975.1). Classification (NCBI taxonomy): domain Eukaryota; kingdom Metazoa; phylum Chordata; class Lepidosauria; order Squamata; family Phrynosomatidae; genus Phrynosoma; species Phrynosoma blainvillii. The sequence goes on along the minus strand of JANUYF010000001.1, from coordinate 116,414,363 downwards.
ACAGTCATATACAACTTGACAACCTTGTCAACAGGGAATACCTTTACCCTTTTACCAGTGAGGCCCAAAGGCCAAACAGAGATGTTTTAATTTGGTCCCTAAATTAAAACATTTAATAAGAAGGACATTCCTTACATATAGAACATGTAAAAGTCTGTACATTAAGCATGAAATATGATATTATTATTATATATATATATAAACTGAAATAAGTCACCTGGGAGAACAAAATTAACTCCATGATGAAGATAGTCTTAAGTCTTTTTCTTTCACAACTGAGTCCAGTTCTCTGTCAGCTACAACACATGGGCTCTTTGAGTGTGTTGCTTTTATTGCTTTCTCCTGGTTAAAGAAATCTTACAATGCATTCCTATACATCATCTAAATATACTATTAGTTCAAATTAGATGAACTCCATGAAATGAATGGGATGTTTACATATGAACCAACATTTTACAGATGAAAATTGGGACACTTGTGGCCAAGCAACATCAGAGTGTAGCCAAAGTGTAGCCAAAGTGGCAAAGTTTAATGAGGAAGACCTAGAATTGCTGTACCAGTCTACTTTTACCTGACCCTACTGTGAAAGACAGAATGTTGCTGCCACCATTCCTCTATCCCTTGTTTTAAGTGCAAAATCCTTTGCATGTTGAACTCAGTTTGTAGCAAACCTCATAAGCAGAGACCAAAGAGGAAAATGGAAGGAGGAGAGAGAAACTGGGGCATTTTAAATGCAGCTGAAGAGGATTAATCAGCACTACACCTACCAAATGTAGACAGTTGAAAGATGTTACTACACACAATCCATTTATGTTTCATTGAATTGAGTAGGTAAGACTGATACTGGATACAAAGCCATGTCTCCCCAAAATAAGCCCAGTGATGTAAGTGTCCGCATAGTGCAATTGTAATAGCAATATATAAAATTCTACTGTTGCTTAAATACCCAGGTTTTAATTAATGAAATCTGCAACCTAATCTGTTGACTAAAAGCTGGAAACCTTGTTGTGTTGATCCTGTTTCAATGATTCCAGCTATCATTATGCATCTGTGCAGTTTTTTAAAAAAGTTATTAACATTTAATACATTTGGACTACATTATAAATAATTTAAATTTAGATTACCTAAGTACTGAAGTTCATCTAATGATTTAAAAACAGTGTCAGGCTAAGTTGGTCCAGTGTAACATAATAGTAGGATATTTATTTATTTCATTGTTATATATTGCAAGACCTTATTATGTTTGATGTTGACCTATATTTTTAGGTTCAGAACTACTCCAAACTATAAATAGGACAGTTAATCCCATTTCTGTAGGTAGTTAACTTCAGCAACAAGCACTATTCCAATTAGGCTGAGCAAGATACAAGGACCAACATAGCTGGATTAAGCTGACTGTCTGAAGGTAGGGAGGTCTTTATTGTGACAAACTAATTAGGTTATAGTCTTATGGTGAACTCTGAAGTCAAATATCACCAATTTTGGTGTGACATGCAATGAAAAACTGAGACAAACCTAATTAGCTCACCTAATAGAAAGAGTCATCTCAAGAATATTCTGTCTTATATGTTTTGTTTTCTTGACCTCTGATGCCTTCTGGAATCAAAAATCATCTCTTGTGTGTGTTGTTTTTTTTTTTTTTTTAATCCAGACATTGTTTAGAAAAGAGCCTTGTAAAAGAAGAGAGCTTTGGACTATAACAGCATTTGTTAAATCTCTCTAAGAAACAAAAATGTAGGTACAAAAACTGTGCAGTGTGAGTGCTCCTGTTAAAGTCAAACCAGCCAGTTGCGCTCTCTTCAGAGCATCCCATCTCATCCTCCTTTTCTCTACTCTTATAGATATTTAACATTGTGTGGTTAGTGAGTACACTTTTCCCTCTTGTTTCTCAGTGGTCCTGTTTGGAGTAGAACCTTTTCAAGAACTAGTAAAATAAGTTCACTTTTAGGGCAGTTACCTATGTTATGCAAATTCCTATGTTTAGCTGCATTGAGTTTGTGAAGTCATGGCTTTTTCTTCACACACACACAAAAACAAAAATTTCCCCATGATTTGAGATTTCCAAGGTTAACTAATTATATACCGGTAAATGAATAAATCCCTTGACAAGTCTGTACTAAACGTGGAGTTGTGTGATCAATTTGACTAAACTGAAAGAGATTGATTTGGACTGTATCTATCTGAATCACATTGATCCATACCAGTTCAAACCAATTTGCTGAGCTGGATGTCAAGCTGCTGTAAAAGATGGTCAGATAGTGTGCCTCAAAATGTTGCAAAGCACAGTAATAAAAGGAAAATTCAAGGATGGAAAAAAGCAGAGAGGAAAGAGATAAAATGGAATTTGCTAATTGGCAATTTGAACAGCTTCCAATTTGGGACAGGAATCTCACCGATAGTCTCCCATTGTGATACTTGGGAAGGAGGGACTGTGTCTTCTGAACTCTTGCTAATTCTTGTTTAGTAGCAGCAACAGCATTTTCAAAAATGTTTTGATGTTTGGTAACATTTTCCTGTAACTTGTGTTTCTTCTTCCTCCATCCTAGCAATCCCAAACCTTCAGCCACTATGAACTCATTACACTGTCTAATATATCTTTTCACTTTACAATTAATACTGCATCAAAAAGATGGTTTAACTATTTGATAGAATTTCCCCCCCAAAACAGTATTTTTGCAGGGTGATAGCCCAATGCAAGTCACAACTAATCCAGGAGCTGGTGCAATAATTCAACTCTATTGTTTAATAGTAATTAAATTGCAGCATACTCCCCAGGATTAAACAGATGAAAACTGGGTCATGTGTAACCAAGCAACATCAAGAGTATGGTCAAAATGTCAAAAGTTATTAATGAGAGAGAACACAAACTAAGGGGGGTTGCAGACTGCCAGAAATAGTGCAAATTGAGTCCACTTTTAGGGTTAGGGTTAGTGCTAGGGAATCATGGGGATGGTATTTTATTGTGGCACCAGAGCTCTCTGACAGAGAAGGCTCAATGTCTCAGAAAAAAAAACACATTTCCCATGATTCCCTAGCACTAACCCTAACCCTAAAAGTGGACTCAATTTGCACTATTTCTGGCAGTCTGCAACCCCCCCTAAGAGCCTGAATAGACTGCCAGAAATAATCCACCTTGAGGCCACTTTAACTGTGCTGGGTCAGTGCTAGGGAATCATGTTAACTAGTTTATTGTGGCACCAGAGCTCTCTGACAGATAAGGCTCAATGCCTCAGAAAAACCTACAATTCCCATGATTTCCTAGCATTGAGCCAGAACAGTTAAAGTGGTCTCAAGCTGGATTATTTCTGGCGGTTTATTCAGGCCCTAAGAGAACGTGCAGCAGTCACTTTTTCTTGAGCTCACTGAGATCAGGATTCTGTTTCCTCTCCTTCATCCACCCTTAAGGAGCCCTGGTGGCACAGTGATTAAATGCCTGTACTGCAGCCACTTATTCATAGACCAAGAAGGTTGCAAGTTCAATACTAGCCTGGGCTCAGGCTAGACTCAGGCCTGCATTCTTCTGAGGTCGCTAAAATGAGTAGCCAACTGTTGGGGGGCAATGAGCTTACCAATGTAAACCGCTTAGACACCCCATAGCATGGTATGAAGCGGTATATAAATGAAGCTGCTTTGCTTTTGCACCCCCTGAATTAAATAATTACAAATGATGCTTACATTTTGAACTCAGTTTGCAACAACTGAAGTAAGCTGAGACAAAGAGGTAAAGTGGAAAGAGAAGCTGTGACATTTTAAAAGCAGCTGGAAAAGAGGATTCATCAGGACCGTTGCCTGCCTGAACCTGTGCGTCTGACAGATGATTCAGGGAGGGCACAGTGGTCAGATTTGATTGGCCTGGCATTAGGGCATTAGGCTGCAGCTCATGAGGAGGTGAAGATATATTTTATGGCCTTGCCATTCCTTCACAAGCCTCTTTTGGATTTTCTGTTTGTGCAATGTGAGCTATGCTGGTAGTTCAGGGCCAGGATGGAATTTTCTGCTTTTTCCCATGTGTTGTGTGTTTGTTTGGTCAACCCTACACTGTATCTGGGGGACATTGTCAATTGGCTTGAGTGGTTTTTGTAAAATAGATTGTCATTGGTAGGTTATGGTGGGAAATATTAGAGTTAGGTGTACACCTTGGCACCCTTTTGGTGAAGAGTTGGGTTCTGGAGCTGCCACCACAGATATGGGGTCCAAGAAGGCAGGGAAATAGCATCCCCTTGGGGCTTATGGGGAAGATGCTCTCTCCTGTAGTGTACAGACTTGGGGGGAGTGTCCTTATAGATCTTTTTCAGTAAATGTCTAGCCAGGGAGCAACCAATGATATTGGGTTAGTGTCATGGGTGGCCTGGATTCCAAGTTAGGTTGCTGGAGCCAGGGCCATGGATGATGAACTAATGGTCTAATGCAGAGAAAGGGATTTTGCACAATGTAGATGTTGCACAAATTGCAGAAACTGCACCAGTAACAACAACAAACACATCAGGACCATTTGGTTCAGAGTCTAATGGTTCAGAGGCAGAAGGTAAGTCAGGAAACAGTCCAAACACAGCAAGGCCATGTTCCAAGAGTCCAGTGGGCAAAAGGCAGAGTCAAGGAACAGACCAGGTCTAAACACAGCAAAGTTAACAAGGCAAATTGCAAACAGAACAACTTAAACACAGCAAAGTTAACAAGGCAAATTGCAAACAGAACAACTACAAGCAGTACAGAAGACTGTGTTGCTGTAGCAAGAGTTGAGAAGCCAAAGTAGCCCTTAAATGGCTGTACTTCCAGCTGCTCTAGCTGCCCTGCATAGTAGAGCCAGCTGTGCTTGTTGGCTTAGCCCTGATCCTTCCAGGACTCTGGCAGCTCAGGCTTGGTCCTGCAAAGATTTTGGCAGCAGGACCCCAGCAACCAGAGGTCCCATCCTGCAATGACGTACATGGGTCAACTCTTACACTGGGTCAGAGATTTTGCCGGGAGGAAGGCTCAGGAAGTGGTCACAGGTTGACACCTGGCCTCAGCTACACCCACATAAGGTTGCTCCCCCTGCCACATCACTTATCCCCAGGTTCAGTTTATTAAATAGGTTTTTGGTCAAGCAAAGGGGCCTTTGTTTATCCCAATATCTTGTGTCTGATCTCATTATTTTATGGTTTGTCATCAATGGACAGTATGTGGCAGGGTAGATTGTCAGCACAGCCCCTACTTTAGCCAAAATGGTGTAGGTGTTTCCTCAATCAACACTGCCAAAGTAACTGAGAGGTTCAAGTTGTCAGTCATATTGGAGGAGGCTTGAGAGGACTATTGTCTCTTGTGACAATTAAATGGTAGTTAAAAACATATAAACATAGGAATTATTTTGTGATTTTTTTAAAAAAAAATGTTTAAGGGTTTTCAAAATGTTTTGGGGTTTATGCACACTTTTTCTGTGAGTGTGAATAAGAAATCTTAAGAGATCCTGCATTACAGAGTTGCTGCACCAAATGGTCCTGATGTGTTTGTTGTTGTTACTGGTGCAGTTTCCACAATTTGTGCAATATCTACTTTGTGTAAAATCCCTTTCTCTGCATATAACCAGTAACTTCCTTCCCTCTCTTTGTGATGCTGAGCATGTACACTAAGCAAGCACAACAGGAAAATACACTGACAATCCACCCACTGTTCTTATTTTTACTGTAGGGAAACAGGTATCACATTTTCCAAAGGTGAACATTTTACAAAATACACAAAAACTACTTACAAAAATATGCAGATTTTGTCTCAAACAAGGGGGGGGGAGTGATTATGGAAGCATGCTTTATGGAAAAAAATCTTCTGAGTTGGCTTGTTAGAGTGAGGATAAAACACAGCACACATTCCTGTGTTGAACTATGTTAAACTAGCACTCCAGTCAGATTCTGTATGTGTAATATGGAGGGAGAAGGTGTCATCTTATCTTTTGTGTTAGATAGCAAAACATCTTGGTCTGACTCTGCTTTCCCTCCTCTTTCTGTGTGGATGGAGGCTGGATGTATTTAGTCAGTGCTGAGGAAAAGGTTGGTGTATTAGTTTAGATATATCTTGCTGGGTTATGGATTGAAATTGTCTCTAATCTTGTGAGCCTCAGAAGAAATTCAGTCCTCTTTGAAAGACAGGTTTAACTCAAATTTAAATTTGTAGTACATTCCTGACTGCTGGGTGTTCATTCTAACTTAGTTTGCTGCTTTATTCCTATTCTCTTTAAATTTAGAAAAAAAATGCTGCTATTTCTGTATTTTCACTTTTGCTTCACAGATGATAACTTGTCTAGTGCACAGCATCTGGGTCTTCAGATTTGTTTCTCTGTGAAGGCTTTTAAGTGCAATAATTTTTTTCAAGGTGCCATAACTTTGAAGCACTTCAAAAAAATGAAATGATTTGTATTCAAAACAGGTTTGGATAAACATATTGGAGTATTATAATGATGTCCTAAAACTATTTATTTCGATATGCACATTCAGCTTTGAAAAAATAATTTGAAACTTGGTGCCATGTAGATTTAATTTCTGATTATTGTAGATCTTTACTTTTCAGAATGACTACTTCCTCAAAAAATAAAGGGACACAGTATTTTGAAGTGTTCCATTTTCTCCTGTGCATCTAATCAAATATTTAAATGTTCAGATTTTCTCATCTTATCCTTATTGCCCCCATTATCTTTCCATCTCCATTTTGTGGTTCTTTTAAATCACATTTATTATCTCTCTTTCTATTGTAAAAATGCTGCTTAAATCAAACTTTGCTGTCAAGCATGTTTAAGTGCTACACACTTTCTCCATGACTCTCATTTCAGCAAGTCTGAGTGATGGCAAAGAAATGGAATTCATAAGTGCTAAATATGTTGCATAATTCAAGGTGAAATCAGCAGAAAAGAAGGGAGAGTTGGTGTAAGAAAATATATTGAAAAATGCGCAAATATGTCCCATAATGTGGGTACTGAGACACCCTTTCTCATCAATGATGTGAAACTTTGCAAATATTCTTTACAGCAGGGGTAGGCAATCTTTCCCCTTTAAGGGCCGAGGGACTTCAGCTCCCAGAAGCCTCAGCCATGTTGGCCAATAGTCCCATGTTGGGCAATAGCTCCTGGGATTCTGGGAGCTGAAGTCCCTCGGCCCTTAAAGGAGAAAGGTTGCCTACCCCTTGCTTTACAGTCTAGAAATTTCTGGCCTAAAAGTAATTTTGAAAACTTGCTAACTTTGGTGGTGGCCATTCCCACTTCCATTCCACAATAACCCAGAATGATTCAACTTCAAGGCCACTATCAGAAACAAAGAGGATGGTTGTCTGAATAACTTTCATCTGGTAAGAAGCATGTCTGTCACTGGTTTTAAGAACCTATGATAAACTTCAGCAGTGGCCCTTGGCAAAGTGATAGAACTCAGAAACTTATATTGAGTCTAGTATATAGATTGAATCTTCCTGGACCCAAATGCTTGGGACCAGAAGTATTTTGGATTTTGGATTTTTTTAATTTATTTTGGAAAACCTGTATTTGCATATATATAAATAATGAGAGATGTTGGAGATGGAACCAGGTCCAAACACAAAATTCATTTATGTTTCATATACACCTTATACACATAGCCTAAAGGTAATTTTATGCAATATTTTTAATAATGTGCATGAAACAAAGTGTGTGTCCATTGAATCATCAGAAAGCAAATGTGTCACTATCTCAGCCACCCATGAAAAAAAATTAGGTTTTGGAATATTTTGGATTTTGGAATTCCAGATAAGAGAGACTCAACCTGACAATTAAATGGCAAGAAAGGAGATGGCAGCAAGAGCAACAACATACTGAGTTTGTCCCCAATTATAAGTTAATGTACCAGAATTATGATGCTGTATAATTTTGGTGTAGTAATTGGACTATGACTCTGGAGACCAGAGTTTGAGTCCTCAGTCAGCCATGAAACCCATTGGGTGACCTTGGGCAGGTCACATGTTCTCAGCCTCAGGGGAAGGCAATGGTAAGCCTCCTCTGAACAAGTCTTGCCAAGAAAACTCCATGATAACATTGTCATAAGTCAGAAATAACTTGAAGGCACAAAACACCAACAAAACACCAACAACCCTTCTAGAGAGCCAGGATGTTGAAGTGGTTTGAGTGTTGGACTAGGATTCTGGAGACCAGGGTTCAAATCCCTGCTTGGCCATGCAAACACACTGTGTGGTTTTGGGCAAGTCCACACTCTTGGCCTTAGAGGAAGGCTGTGGCAAACCTCTTCTGAACAAATGTGAATGTTTTTTATTGACTCCCTCATGGAAACACCTTGGGTCCCACTTTGGGAGAAAGGAGGCATAAAAACAGAAATAAATCAATAAATAAATATTGTCAAGAAAAATCCCATTATAGGTTCATTTCAGGGATGTCATAAGTTTGAAATGACTTGAAGGCACACAATGACCCTTTTACTGCTGTGTTTCCTTCCCTTGATGATTGTATCTGAACACTTCTCATACTCTTTCACTCTCTCCAGAAGACAAGAAGCAACATTTAGAGCAGAGCCTAGAAATATTACTTTTTTGGACTACAACTCCCACCCCCCACTGTATCCATGTTGGCTGGGAGGTTCTAGAGATTCTACTCCAAAAATATGACTTTGCCAGGCTCTGCATTAAAGTACCTCTTGTATGTTATTTTCTTTCTTGCATGGTGAGTTGTGTACATCTCACTCAGTTCATGTTTGCTTTGTTTTGTTTCTGGGAAGTGACATTGCCTCTGAATATCTTTGTTTCATTTGTTGTCATGCCTAACCATTGTTCAAAGAACATGAAGGAAACTAATTTTCTTTTAAAGGTATCTAAATCAAAGACCACAGTGAATGCCATATGTCAACTACTCTTTAGCTAGCCAAGAATCTGTGGTCCATTAGTCTCTGTCAGTGAGTCCCAAGTTTTCACATTATGAAAGAGGGGGGGAAATCTTTTCTTCACTTTCTTCAAATCATTTTTTTATCTCAGTTGTCACCACTCCCCTGTCTTTCTTTAAAACAAAAAAGGACAATGATTCAGTCTTTTTTTATAGCTAGGAAACTTCTTGCTACTGTGAACTCAGCCTACTTTTGGCTCTGCTTTCAACCAATATCAGTTTTTGTCTCTAGGCCATTGCAGATGCTCTTTTGGGAGCAGCAAAAGGCCACCCTTTGAGCCACTGCCATGGCTCTTTTGCACCCTTTTGGTGAAGCATGTATGCACGTTGTGCCAAGAGGGCACCGTGATTCTGTGTGCCATGCAGACAGGCGCATATGTTCATACGTGTGCACTATCCCTTGTGAACTGTACAGCTGACATTCAGTATCTGCTGGGGTTTGGCTCCAGGATCCCCTGTGGCTATCAAAATCCATGGATGTCCAAGACCCATTAAATACAATGGTGTAACAAAATGGTATCCATTTTTTATCTAAAATGGCAAAATCAATGGTTTCTTTGTGGAATTTTTGTGTGTGAATATTTTTGAACCATGGTTGATTGAATCCATAGATGTAGAATCCATGGATACAGCCAATTTTAGTTTGTCATTTAGCCATGGCAGTATAGAGATTTGGTTTATGATGCCTATGTAGGAAAAGAGGCAGCCACACTGTAGATCTTTGCTGGAACCTAATATCTACAGTGTCATGCCTGTTTTTCTACCTACCATACAGCCATTACATCATGCAGCCTACCTACCATACGCCTATCCTCTACAGAGGCTCACTGGCTAGCCACTATAGTTTCATCTGTGCTGCTGATTCCACTCCCTTTAAATAAATAAATAAACAATTCATTATCACTGGAGTAGGAAGCCAGGTAGTTATATGGCCAGGTAGTCATATGGATGGGAAGTCAAGGGTGGTTGCAATGAACGAGATATGCAGCTAGTTGTGGGAGAGAAGAGAAAAAGTTTCATAGTTCACCAGACAGTTTGAGCAGATTGGTCCCAGCCTGCCCTGTACTTGATTCCATTATCAGGGACTTCCATGGTCAGATTAAGCTTGGAAGTGAGCTTGGAACAAGCCATTGTGTTTCTGAGATTTGAGAGAAATTGCTCTGATCCTAATTGTGGTTGTCCTATCACTAATTAAAAAAAAATGGGCCTGAGATGTGCCTGATTAATTAAGTACTTTGGAGGAGATGTGTAGGGAGATGGTGCATGTAAACTACAGCTCTTGATTCCTCAACATTTAATAACTTGTTGTTTAGAATCAAAAATTCTTTTTTGCTTTTCTTTGGATTTAAACTAATGGATTTATATTATAGATTAAAGATGATCCAGTATTATCAGACTGTGTTTGTCTTGTCCACTTAAGATTTTGACTAGAAATTATTTGGTTAGGGATGCTGCTGTCCATTCATTGTAACACATGCATGTAAAGTGAGACAAAGAGAATGCTAGTCTTATTTCCATAGCCTACAGATTGAGCGCTTAGCACAGGGGTAGGTAACCTTTCCCCTTTAAGGGCCAAGGGACTTCAGCTCCCAGAATCCCAGGCACTATTGGCCAACATGGCTGAGGCTTCTGGGAGCTGAAGTCCCTCGGCCCTTAAAGGGGAAAGGTTGCCTACCCCTGGCTTAGCAGGTGTTTGAAGGAGCACACACACAGCAGTATTTAGAAAAGTGCTGTTTATCAGCCAGTATTTGAAAAAAAGAAATAAGAGCAATTAGTTATGTATTAAATGTTTAGACCTTTTAACTATATGGAGTTTAATTCCATTCTAACCAAAGGCAAGGCTTATTAAAGCACGTACTAGCTAAGAGCTTTGATACTTAGCTACGCATTCTTGCTGTGCAGCATAATGCTAGGAGGAAATCCACAAGAGGTTTTTGAGAAGGCTTTCATTGCTTATTGCTCTTAAAATTCTCCCAAATGTTTGTTTTCTAATAGTTGTCTCAGAATTTATGATATGGTGTTTTCATTTTTTTAAAAAAAAAAATCTGATGCTTATATATCTTTTATTTTTCTGGAACTGAGAACACAGAGGCTTATTATACCTCTATAAAGCCTTATTGTTATCTTGTCTCTGGATAACAAGAATATCTGAATGAAAGTTCGTGTAAACAATCACTGCATGAGCAGTGATGCCATCTGCTACATCATCAAGAATTTCAGTTCCAACCTTATCTCTTCCTCAGTGGTAATACTTCCTCAACCTGCGAACTTGCTTAGTGCTAGAAGGGCAATTTATTTAGATTGCTAACAAAATACTTTTCAAACAGTAAAGAAAGTGTAATTAAGTATATTGCCTTGAACACATTGACTGTTTTAAAAGTGTTTATATACCATAGTAGCCAGCAACATTCTTTGAGCTCACCTCCATAAAGTTTGTGGCTTGTATTATTGCTTCTATCGCTCTATCTAGAACAGATAGGTCAACTTTGTCTCTGTGTGCTGAATTCAAAAGCCCTTTTCATGTATTTGGACTCCTCTCTGTGATTTCAGGACAGAATGCTGTGTACCACCTCCTTCCCACTGCCCTATAAAGTACATATTTGTTTATACATCTGCAATATTTGTTGCCCTTCAGTTGATCTTGACTCATGGCAACCCTATGGATGAGCTATCTCCAAGACACTGTCTTCCACTGCTCTGCTTAATTCCTGCAACCTCATACTCATGACCTCCTTAATAGAGTTTGCCATCTAGCATGTGGCCTTCTCTTCCTACTTCCCTCCACCTTTTCCATCATTGTCTTTTCCAGTGAGTCCTCCCTTCTAATGATGTGTCTGAAGCATGATAGCCTCAGTTTGGTCATCTTGGCTTCTAGGGAGGTTTCTGGATTGATCTGCTCTAGGACCCATTTGTTTGTCCTTTTGGCTGTCAATGGGATCCTCAGCACTCTTCTCCAGCACCACATCTCAAATGCATTGATTTTTTCCCCTATCACCTTTCTTAACTATCCAGCTCTCACATCCATATATAGTAATAAGGAATGTATGATTCTAACTTTTGTTCTGAGTTGTATCTTTGTATTTTAGAATCTTTTCTAGTTCTTTCATAGCCACCCTTCCCATTCTTAATCTTCTTCTGATTTACTGACTGCAGTCCCCGTTTCTATCAATGTTTGATCCCAAATATGAGAATTATTTTACTATTTCTGTTTATTCATTTTCTAGGTTGATATTGTGAAGGTCCTCGGTGGTCATTATTTTTTGTTTTCTTTATGTTCAACTTTAAGCCTACCTTTGCACTTTCTTCTTTGATCTTCCTCATTAGGTGTTCCAGGTCTGTGGAGTTTTCTGCTACTACTATGGTGTCATCTGTATATCTTAGATTGTTGATATTCCTTCCTCCTATTTTCACTCCTGCTTCTTCTGTGTCCAAGCCTGCTTTTCTTATAATAGGTTCTGCATACAAGTTGGACAGATAGAGTGAAAGGATGCAGCCTTGTCTGACCCCTTTGCCAATTGGGAACCATTCTGTTTCTCCGTGTTCTGTTCTGACAATAGCCTCTTGTCCTGAGTACAGAATCCTCATTAGGACTATCAGATGTGCTGGCACTCCCATGTCTTTAAGAGCATTCCATAGCCCTTCATGATCTGTGCAGTCAAAGGCAAATCTGCAATATACAAACCAATATTCAAAGACATCCAAAATAAACCCAAATTTATGAAAAGAGTAGCATGCATAGTTTTCAAGAGGAAAGAGTGGGGAATGAGAGTGGGGAGTGAGTTGTAAAGCAGGAGCTGCAATCCTTTGCTTCGTATTAAACAGGTGGAAATTGGGTCACATGTGACGAAGTAACATCAGTGTGTGATGTTACATCAAGATGGCATAAGTTATTAATGTGGAAGTACAGACAAGGATGTTGTGGTTCAAGTGGTTAAGATGCTGACTCTATTGATTGTATCGAGGCCCGAATGCTTTATGATGGGGGTGAGCTCCTGTGACTAGTCCCAGCTTCTGCCAACCTAGCAGTTTGAAAGCATACAAATGCAAGTAGATAAATAGGTACCACTTCGGTGGGAAGGTAAACAGTGTTGCACCGGCACAAAGGACACCGAGCGCAATTATTTTGGGTAAATCATTGGCCATAACTTTTATTTTGTACAAGGTCTTGATATCAATCAATTAAACATTTAAATAACAGTTTTCTTAAACAAGAATTCATTCTTGATGCATGCGTACGTGTAGTTAAACGCAAGCGCTATGGATTAATTGCTTCTAACACGGCATGCGTCAGGTCCATTCGTTTATGCAGTATTTCACAACAATAAATAATCCCTCCCCCAACCAGATATGACGTCATAAAAATTCTTATGACATCATATCATTATGACATCATCCAAGGTTAAAATGACGCCATATAAATTTGGTTAACCTAATGACATATACCGAATTTAGGAAATTTTTATTAACCCAATTAGTATTTTCTAATTAACCTAATTATTCCCTGGGGGGGGGGTCCCTGCCCGCCAACCAAATTTATCAATCCCAATAAAACAATAGACCCCGAACCTCCAGTTGTGACTAAATTATACATTACCAAATTATAATTTTTTACCATAAACAAATCAAACAATTCATTATGACTCCACCCCTACTAACTGTTAGCCAGCATATTACTAAAACTTTTTAAACTTGTAATTGGTAATCTTATTATTCTCAGGGAGGGCAAAAACCCCAAACTGCTCCTCTGGGAAAATTCCCTCCCGGCCCCAGGAGGCGACCAGCCGAAGCCTGAGAGTAAATAACATGTTTACCAATTAATTAAGGGTGGGAGGGATGGCTTGCTTGTCTGCAAATCCAAAATGGCTGCCGACACATGGCAGCGTGGGGCTAAATAGCCCCCTGAAATCTCGCTCGTAGTCTCGCGAGACCCAGGAGCGAGACTTCCATTTGACTGGCTAAGCAGGCCGGCAAGGGCAGGCTTTCCAGTCTGCTCAGCCAATCGCGCGTCGGTGCCCTTTTATGGGGCCGTCGCAACAGAAGGCCCCTCCCGACACATTGGGGGGGGTCTTTGCACCGGCACAAAGGACACCAAACATGATTATTTTGGGTAAATCATTGGTCACAACTTTTATTTTGTACAGGGTCTTGATATCAATCAATTAAACATTTAAATAACAGTTTTATTAAACAAGAATTCGTTCTTGACGCATGCGTACGTGTAGTTAAATGCAAGCGCTATGGATTAATTGCTTCTAACACAGCATGCATCAAGTCCATTAGTTTATGCAGTATTTCACAACAATAAATAATCCCTTCCCCAACTGGATATGACGTCATAAGAATTCTTATGACATCATATCATTATGACATCATCCAAGGTTAAAATGACATCATATAAATTTGGTTAACCTAATGACATATACCGAATTTAGGACACGTCGGGGGGGTGTCTTTCTGTGCAATCATGCTGGCCACATGATCATGGAGTCGTCTCTGACAATGCTGGTTCTTTGCCTTAGTAACGGAGATGAGCACCACTCCCTGTGGTCGGACACAACTTGACAATTTTGTCAACAGGGTATACCTTTACTTTACCTTTACAGACAAAGTAGGGAAGTCTACAGCAGTTTGGTTTTGCCTGAACAAAATTCCACCCCTCCTCTCCTGTTTGCTCTGCTGAGTTAAATGGGTACAAACTGTTGGGGTATGCAGACTAGTGGGATCTAGCATACACATATGCAGAGTTGATGCACCTAGGCAGGAATCCCTAGAACAGGGGTAGGCAACCTAAGGCCCAGGGGCCGGATGCGGCCCCCTGAGGCCTTTGGACCGGCCCCAGGCTGGTCCTGCCGCCGCCGCCCACCATGATGATATGGATTATTGTTGTTATTACTTGTTCTTGGGGTTTTCTTGGCAAAATCTCCACAGGGATTTTGCCATGGCTTTTCTGGGGCTGAGAGAGTGTGCATGCATATTTTTTTAATTTTTAATTTTTTAAAATTTTTAATATTTATTTATTTATTTATTTATGGTGCTTTGGCCCCCCCAATTGTCTGAGGGACAGCAACTCGACCCCCGGCTCAAAAAGTTGCCTACCCCTGCCCTAGAAGGTGGTCTCTGTGAAGAGTCTTGCTCCAGACAGCACAGGAAAAATCCTCCCACACACAGGCTGCTGCTTTCAGTTTGCTGAAATGAGGGCTTTAATCTTTGTTGCAAATATTTACAAAGATACATAGAGTACCAGACATCCATCTTGAATACTCACAGCTATACAGATCAACAAAGTGCTTTGCCAACCACCAACCACAATTAACCAACAACAAGATTCTGACCCTCTTCCATATATAGGTGGTCTTCTTGGGAACATGTGACAGCCATGCACTATTGAAACCTGGCTGGTATGAGGCCTCCCATGATGCATACCTGGCTGGTCTCACCTACTGTGCATGATGCACAGCTTTCCAAATGCTGACTCATGCACCTGCCACTTGAACTGTAATAACCCTGTTACCATTGCTCCACTTCCTTTCAGTAACCACATCCATGTCATTTTCCAGACCAGGGTGCAACATGGTTTTGACACAAAGTACTTTTGTACTCTTGAGTTCTGTTTGCAGCAGTTGAAATAAACTGAGGACTAAGGGGTACAATGGGAGGAGCAGAGAAAAATTGAGACATTTTGAAGACTGCTGAAAAAGTGGGGATAATAGTTTATTGGGACTGTCCTTGCCAAATCAGGACACTTGGATGCCATGTGGCTTTTTATAGGAGCTTTATTCCTTTCTCATGGGAGTGAGATAGGGCCTCTACAGACTGGCCTGCACGCTGGCCACCCCAATCTCAGCCCCACGACATCCTGATGCCGCACACCGTTACGCATGGCGCACAGCACACGGCACCAGGACATCCTCCCAGCACAGCGTTTTTATGTGCTGTGCCAGAAGGGGTGCTAAAGAGCCACACGCTGGCTCTTAGGGCACCCTTCTGCCACCCCTGAAAGGAGTGGCATTTTGCCACTCTTTCAGGGGTGGTAAAAGGGAGGATCGGGGCTGTGGTGTGCGGTAGCTGTGGCCCCGATCTGCAGCTAGCAGGGGCAGCCCAGATCCACCCATCTGCAGCCCCCCCATAATCTTCTCACTGATATATGAAGGCCCTTAAAAGTAAAAATACTATATATAGTGTGAGACCAGTACTTTTCCAATGGTCTCACTGGTTTTCTGTATATATCCACCAGCCTAGCCATTTTAAGTTATGTGGGCTACTCCATACATAGGAGCATAAGATTGGAGCAGAGCTTAGAACATTAGACTAGAACATTAATTTGATGATGTTGAGCACTATTGTTAATTACCCAACATGTGGCAGTGTGAGGTTTGCAGATAGTTACTTACAAGCTAGCCCTTTCAATTTGTAATACAGGCATATTCTTCCATGGAAATAACTTTTGTTAAAGTCCAAATAACTCTAGCTATAACAGTTAGATCTGCCTTCTGCATGGTTCATATGGAGGAAGTATCAACTGGAGGACATTAATACACTCTAAGCCCATCAGTGAGTAAATGGCTACAAAGATCAGTCAGTGAATCAGGGATGGAGCAATTTTAATCAGAAATGTTCTGGGTGCTCATGAGCATAAACAGCCCCCCCCCACACACACACACACACAAAACTGAACAACTCCACATTCCTTGCCTCTCTATCAAGGAACATCATCTTCAAGGATCAGTGACACTGCACGTTTTGCTCATTTAACTCAATAGAACTTATTTCTGAGTAGCATTTTTTTTAAAAAAAAATTATACATTTTCACATTGCCTTTCTTTTAATGTTTCTCTTTATTTAATGAATTACATTTCTCCCAGAAATAAGATGGCATAAATTTAGCTGGGACATCTTTTGATAATAAGCTCCAAATTCATGAACACCCTCAAAGTATATGATCATTTTAGCAGAGGGGTGGAGATGAAAAAGAGAGAGAGAGGAGAGGAGAGGACATAGAAGAGGAGGTGCCAAATGCTTTCCAGATAACTATCACAATACCTAGCAGTGTGTGACCAGTAATAAACAAAGAATTACAAAAACAAAACCTTCCATGGAATTTTCTCCTGAGTAGACATAGTGGGGTCACAAACTGAGCTAAATTACTCTCCAGACTAACTGCTCCGGTCTCACCAATCTCTTCAAAGTACACAATTGACATAACTAGGGAGTGCATGAAATGCAAGTTGTGAGGAACAGAGAAGAAGAAGCCAAAATGGGGGGGGGGGGGAGAAGTGTGCAGTGTGTGCAATATGTCAACTAGTCTTCAGAATTAAAAGGTTTGACATTCCATAAAAGCCATCAGTTCCTTGCCCTATTCCATTTCATACCAAAACTTCTTCTCTTTCCCCTCTATCTTCTTAAATAGTTTCCCCTTCCCAGTCCTCATTTGCTTCCTAGGTGTTATTTTACTCTTTCCCGCAGAACTTTCTATATCTCACTATTCAAGACAGCAATAATATAGCAAACAAAATAGCCTGCCTAGCAACAAAGATATGTGATGCATTTCCTCTAGTCCTAATTCTTCTTCTTCACAGGCCTTCTTGTGGTAATGTATTTGTTGGATGACGAGCCAATTTTAATGATTCCTCATATTCTAAATTTGCCTAACTCATTAAACCAAATGATTACTTTCTGTGTGGCTCAGGAAATATAATAAGTTGATCTCCATGACTAAAATTATAACAAATTAATCAATTAATGAGCAAAATAAAAAGTATTGGCCTACCATCAGATATATTTTCTATGTTCCAAAATTCCATATACATTTTAGTTTGTGCATAAGCACCACAGAACTCCAAGCTGGATTCCCCATTGATTTAGGTTTGGTGGATGATAAGAGTGTGACTCAACAATCATGTGAACACAGCTACTTGGACATTGAGACTGGAATTTCTTCTTTCATCCCCAGATGTAGGAGTTTTTCGCACAGCTAAAACACCTGACTTACCTTTCCCAGTTTGAATCCTCTTCTGGGATGCAGCTGGGTATTATCACACCAAAGTCACCAATGATTCCACAGGCTGAGTGCAGCCCAGCTGCATCCTGGGTCCCAGGCACCACTTTTCAAAGTCGGAAAGTTCCCCACTTGGATAAATGACCACCAAAGCACACCTGGGACCCAGCATGCAGCTAGGCTGCACTCAGCCGGTGGAATCAGTGACAACATTGGGGTGATAATACCCAGCTGCATCCTGGAAGAGGATTCAAACCACAAAAGTTAAGTCAGGTTTTTTAGCTATGCAAAAAACTCCGTAGTCATTTTTGACCATCAACTAGAAATATAACAGCATATTTCACCAAGTGCAAGAATTTAAAGGGGGGAGATGGACTATTGCTCTATTCAAATCTGATAGGCAAGAAACAGTGTTCTGAGCTGTAGGAAAATAAATCCAAAGTAAACATGAAGAAAGTTACAACGACAGTTCTCCATTTCAACAAGCTGCCTAGGGATGTAAAAGTATCTTTTCTGGAGAATTTTAAGGCGAAAGTGGCCAAACCAGATTTTCTGGACAGCACGTTCTTGAATTCCATAAAAATAAACATCATCATGGTAAAATATGTTTTCATTAACACTGTCCTCATTCTTTTCCTGTAAAATAATGAAATTCTTGCTATTAATGATGGCCCTTTAACAAACAGTTTGCTGTGAGAGTAAATTATTCAGTGAATTTAGCTTCATACAACTTTCTTCGTATATATGAATTTGTTAGAAATTATATATTATTAAACAAATACATGCTATAAATGGATTTTGGAATGTATGATCAGCATCAAAAATGTACTCAACTTTTTATCTGTAAGCCTTATGTGTATGTGTGCATATGTGCCATTAATATTATAGGGCTTTCCTTGACAAGGAATACTCAGAGTGGTTTTGGCCAGTTCTTTCCTCTAAAATATAGCTTACAGCATCTGCTTTCATTGGTGGTCTCCCATCCATGTACTAACCAGGGATGAGCCAAATTAGCTTCCAAGATCAGACAGAATCTGTTGCCTTTAAGCCATGTAGACCTGAGCTTTGTGCACATGGACGGGTATATCACCAAGCTACAGGGCTTATCCTCAGCAGTGAGAGCAGGGGCTGGGCACCAGTTTATCATTTCATAGTACCTTGAAAGGAACCACCATGAACATGGACTTAAAGAATGAAACCTCAGGGTTAGACTAGCTGGATACATGCAGCACAGAGAAAGTAACCAGCCTTCTGTTGTCATGTAGAGTTAGGTGAACCTACATTTGACCTAAGCCCTGCAAACAACAAAAGTAGTACAGGATTATTATTATTTTTTAAAAAAACCCATACTATAAAAGTTAAGGGGCACTAATACATTGACCCAAGTCCCCAGAGGTAGCAGAGAAGCCTAGAAATCCAGTAGCCACTGGGAGTGTTGATTGGAGCATGCAACAGGGTTGTGTACACCCTGCATTGTAGTTCATTCCCAGTTGACCAGAGGTCTATTGAAAAGACAATGCATTTTGCACTGGGAGCAAGGCATGGAACCCCTTCACCTGAAGAAAAAAAAAAAGACAAGGCCTCCATTATGTTGCACTTAACACAAACAAACGTAGGAAGAAAAAACTGAGTATGAGGCACTTGACCCTCCCAGAATGGGATAGCTGCTGGTTCATAACCCTGAAAACCACTGGGTTTTTACAGGAGAACTTGAACCATTTATTCTTAAAAGACCTCACCAGATAGTAACTGCCATTGGAATTGGAGAAAAAATCCCCCCAAATAGCCCAATAGACAGTGCTAGGCACATCAGCAACCTTTAATGGTAACTCCAAAGCTTATGATGCTTGAAGCATCCAACTGGACCTGAGGGTCCAAGCCCTCATCCAGGAGTTGCAGTCATACTGACACCCTGTTAAACACCTACAACACATTAAGTCAGACTATTAGGTTATCCTTCAGACGTCACCCCATATAATACACATAGAGTGGTGAGAGGAGGAGGCCCATGTGGTGATTCTGGCTTAGTGGCTCCAAAAGTCACACTCTGGAACAGAAACCCTATTTGCAAAGTTGAAGTGACCCAACACCTAGAGTTGCTGAAATGTGTACTTCTGAAAAGAATCTGGATACCATGGCTGGAATCCTGCTGGAGCCTTAGTCCTAGTTGTGCTTTTTCTAAGGTCATGCAGTGATAGCAAGGCAAGGTAGGCAAAATCTGCTAGCTTCTAGTTTCCCATTCATTCTTTATATTCTTCATGGCTGCTATGCCCATGGCCTTTTCCTCCTACTGCTACCACCTGCACTGATGTAGTTATGTAGTACATCAACAGGACTCCAGCCTCTGTTTTACTTTGAAGGGCTTGCCTCTTTTCCATGGATGAGAAATCCCCTTAACAGAATTCAACTGAATCATCTCTCAAAAATGAGAGATCACCATACAATTGATATCACTAAGGACCTACATCAATTGTGTGGTGGTCTCTCATTTTTGAGTGTTTGCCAGCAGAATGACTTTTTTCCCCAAACAATACCTGAAAGATGACAAGGAGCTTCTGAGGGGCACTGGGGCCTGCAAGCAAAAATATGATATAATGAGCAATGATAATGGCTTCCTCATTGACTGATTATCATTATCATTATCATTATTTATTTATTTATTTATTTATTTACTTGGAGTATTTATATCCTGCTGTTCAGCCACAAAGGCTCTCAGAGCAGCTTACAAATAGTTAATTAGATGGTTCCCTGCTCTCAGGCTTACAATCTTAAAAGATATGTAACAAAAGGAGAAGGGAATGGAATTGGGGAAGAGTATCAGGTCCAGCAGTTCTTCTCTCCCTCTTAGAGGGAGATGGACTGGAGGGAAGGGTCTCCTTCTTAGTCTAGGCTAGGTCTGATGGAGCTGGGCCTGATTCTGAGGCTGGATGGCATGATGGACTGGAAGGAGGGCTCTTCTTCTTAGGGGGGTTGCAGACTGCCAGAAAGAGTGCAAATTGAGTCCACTTTTAGGATTAGGGTTAGGGTTAGGGAATCGTGGGAACTGTAGTTTATTGTGGCACCAGAACTCTCTGACAGAGAAGGCTCAATGTCTCAGAAAAAAAACAACCCATGATCCCCTAGCACTAACCCTAACCCTAAAAGTGGACCTAACTTGCACTATTTCTGGCAGTCTGCAACCCCCCTTAGTCTAGGCTAGGCCTGGTGGAGCTGGGCCTGACACACTCCCTCTGAGACTTGATGGTATTGAGCTAATGAGCAAAGCCTATCCTGTCCTTAATGGCTTCCTCAGGAAGGTGCTGATGCCATCAAAGTCCACACAAGCCAAGGGATAGCCCATGGAAATCCTTCAGCTGGAAATCTTGGGGTGTGCACAAGGAGGAGAAGGAAGTCAGGCTGAATGTTGTATTTGTCTATAAGGACCTCCAACCCACATAATTTAATTAAGCTCAGTGTGTGGTCAAAGGAGGAGTGTCACACTGAGCAAAAATTGGGGAGATAGAACCCCTTGGGACAGGATGAGTGGTTTATCAGCCTATAGTCACCCAATGACTTCTTAGGACTAGGTGTGTATGAGTGTGGTCACTAAAGTGGTCGGCAACCCTGTGTCTTGCATTTGTTTGCTATTTTTGAAGCAAACAAAATTTTAAAATGCACAAAAACATTTGTAATCACACCCAAGAGGGAATGAAATAAGTGTAGACTTAGATCCCTAGTTTGTGTCTGGGGTCATATACTTTGTGTAGGTGACTTTGTGTAGTGCCACTGCACTTCTGATTACAAACAACAGCTATACATACAGAGAGATTTCTTTAAAGCCTGCCTCCTGAACCATCAGTGTTCATCTTGTCAGTTGTATCTCACTAGGCTCTTCCTCTTGACCTACCAGGCTCTGCTTATGGAACCAGCTCAGTGAAATGTGTGATCTGCCCACTTTTGAAGCCACACAATTGCTGTTATTGCTTAACTGTTGTGTAGGTGGGTTGTCTAAAATATCAAGGAGAAAGTGTTCTTAATGTAAAAATAGTATCAGATTTTGTTCCCTGTCTTGGGTCTGCAGTCCCATCATGATGTTTCTGATGTTTTTAATTTAGATAGATTAGGGAAGTAGCTAGGAAAAGCGTTCACTTGGTGTTCTCACAGTTAAGTAATTTTCTAGTTCATTTTTTAAAAATTTTAATTATAACAGCCAGTGGTCCATAAATTACAAGTGCCCTTGGATTGTTAAGGTTGGATTTAATTTTCTGGTTGAACATTTTGTTGAATATTCATTTTGATTGAATATTTGACTCCAAGAAAATAAGTAATACTGGAAATTAATAGAAATCGCTTAAGAATTATGGTGGGGAAAGAACAGAGCTACAAAAACATGTTTTTAAAAGATAATGATCCAATTGGCAAAATTATATGTAGAAAGTAGACACAATTAACTCTTGGTTTTAATAGTACTTTCTCTTCTGTTCTAATATGGATAGTGAATATGAAATGTGGCTTATGTGTATGTTCAAATAATACCGCTTTTCCAACAGCAAAATTTTCAAGTATAACTGAATAATATACA
The DNA here is from genome assembly GCA_026167975.1 of Phrynosoma blainvillii. Lineage (NCBI taxonomy): Eukaryota > Metazoa > Chordata > Lepidosauria > Squamata > Phrynosomatidae > Phrynosoma > Phrynosoma blainvillii. The sequence continues at coordinate 116,391,929 of JANUYF010000001.1, read as the reverse complement.
TAAATGCAGGCCTATACATATTGTGACTCATGAAGCTGAATATAGTAATTTACAGATAAAACTTTTTATTTCTTTCCTGCCTGGATTTACAAAAACAAAAAGAGTGTCAAGCACTCAAAGCCCACAAGATAGAGTTTCTTGGACTGTCATTGGACATGTGAAATCTTGTCATCTCTGCTTCAGAGGTTGTGGGGACGGGGAAAATGGATTGAACCATGTCATATATCTATTTATCACATCTCCTTCCCAATCCCTATATGTGAAATTTGAGAAGAGGGTAAAGCATCATGTGCTCCTCAAATCAATGCTACTGAATATGTACAGGTGTTTTGTTTCCTGCTGGTGAGCATAAAGTTTGCAGTTTACTATGCTTCTACAACTGAAACAGGAAGCAAAGGAAATGACAAATCTCATGCTCCCAGTCATTCGTTCCTGCCAGGCAATGAGAATAAGATAGTGACTGATCTGAAAGCTCTTGTATACTCTAACCCTAGTCTGCCAGCATCACAACCATTCTCTTTTGGAGGAAAATGCAAAGAGGAAAAAATGACACTAGTATGGGGAAATCCTAATAACAGAGGTAGAAGCAAAGCCCATTTGGAAATGAACCATAATTTGAAGAACTCTGGACAGGTTTAAAAGTATTGAATGTGGTGATACTGCTTTTCAAAATGGGAGGAGAATATATTTTAAATATATCTGATTATAGACTTGCCTCTATCACTAGTTATAGGGGCCTGTTGTTATTCATGGCATTCAAGAGAAAATATGAGATACATCAAATTTAGAGTGAAGCTACACATAGGAGGATGTCTGGATATGCCAGGCATATCTGGATATGCCAGGCTAGAATTGTGGTAGTGGGCACTGCATGTATAATGATTCATTATGCAAGAAATTGCTCTTTCTCCAGGCTTGCACAAGGAGGAGAAAGAGATGAAGGTGCTGGAAGAAGCCTACTGTTTTTGAGCTGCTATTTTCTCCATTGCTTGGATTCCAGAAGAGGGTTGTCCTTGGAGCCAAGTTGCTCTAGACAGTGTGGTTTGGGCAACTGCCTGTGCCACAACTTGGTTCCAAGATTCCAGAAGCCATGTATTGGGGAAAATGATGGTTTGGAGCCAGTGGCTTCTACCTTCTGTTACTGTCTTTGCCAACCTTTGGCAACTTTCCTTTTCTTTCTTTGCTACACTCATGATATTTTTCATTTTGCTAGTGCTGTGATCATTTTTGTTTCTCCCCGTGTTGGAAATATGCTAGTGAAGTGAACAGGATCCCTGTGTGTTGCATTATCTAATTAAATGCAGATGCATTCAAATACTCTCCCCTGTGCTGTTTCCTCATTTAAGGGAAGCTGCTTTTGGTTTGCAAAGAGAAAAAGGAACACACATCTTCCACATACCATTTCATTTGGCTCTAAGGAAACAGTATGTCTAATATCATATATTAGGCAAACTGTGGCTCACTTTGTATTAATGGAGCTTTCATTCATGCATAAAATAATACTCTTTAAAGGGAATGTTGACTTGTGAATGAGAATTCCCTTTCCATGCATAAAGCATTCCCATGCAGATACATATGGGGTGAAAAAACTAAAACAAACAAATGTGTTCTGTTGAACTAAAAGTATTCTCCTTGGCCACCATACAAACCTTTTACATTACAAACTAGAGCTGTGGGGAAATCAAAACAAGGAAGTCCACATATAAATCCATTTGCCACATATCATCCATATAAATTCTTCTTATAAATTACCTATGGTTATGACTGATAAACCAGGTCCACCTTAGCTGAAAGACAGTATCTCCCGATATGAGCCTACCTGAGTTTTCATATCTTCAGAAGAGGGCTTTATGTTGGTCCTACCGCCTTCACAGGTATGGCTGGTGAGGACTTTTCAGTTCCCAGGTTATGGAACTTTCTGCCAATGGAGGCTCAGTTGGTCCCCCTCCCTGCTCTCCTTTCGTTGACAAGCCAAGAGCTTTCTATTTAAACAGGCCTTTAGTTTTTAACTGATTGGGGTAGCACATTGGGTAGGTTTTAATGTACTTTTAATTATTTAAAACTAATGGTTTTAACTGTTTTTTTTTTTTGTTTAATTCTTTTTAATTTTGTATTTCAGAATGCTTTGAGTTATCTTATTTTAATGTAGGGTATGAGCCATTTTGGGTCCTTTATGGGAGATAAGCAGGATATAAATTAAATTTAAAAATATAATTAGATAAACACATCTACATAAATCTGGTTATACAATTTATAAAATTCCAACTGGATGCTATCTAAACTGGGATGCATGCTGATATATTCTGTGAGTCTTTCCACACGTTTAGTTTTGCAGGGGAAAAGGCAAAGGTTAGTCACCCACATTTTCTCATTGTATAACTGTTGATTATTTGTATCCCCTCTCCCCTGCACTGAGGAGTCATTTGGCAGGAAAGGCACAGAAATCCCAACCTATGCTGCATACACTACAGCTTACCTTGCTGACTTAACTATTTGTTGTCCCTCAGTGTCCTAGAGGGGCCATGCAATTTTCAAGTAACTTGTAAAGGAGATAGTCTCCATGTCCCAACACGCAGCAGATTGTTATGGCAATCACTGCTGTCATATTTCTGTATTTCTCACTGCTAAATGTATTGGCCTGTCTTCAAAATTTCCTTAGGACTTGCTTCCTTTTGACGTACCTTTTCCTTTCTTGCTCCTTCATATCATGCATCTTAAAAACTAGTGTTAATGGATTGTGTAGGACTCACACTTCCCCAGTAGCCTTCAGAATGTTCTTCTTACTAGCTTATAGCTGAAAGTTGCTTGACTTGCTTTGGATGTGTGTCATCCTTCCTTCCGAAATGATCTTCACAAACACTATCATTCTGTCTCATACATCCCCCATTCCCTTCCTTCAAGTGAGCATGCTTCAGACACGGACATGGTCATTTTAATAAAATTAAGCCCAAACTATATACTAACTGCTTACTATTAAAAGGTCATTTTTTCTCCTTGATATTGTGGAGATGGTGTTTTAAGGCCATCTATTTATTTATTTATTTTGGTCCAGCCACAGTGCAATTTCATTTAAGCCCTAAAGCAAACATCTGATGCCAGTAAGTGTCTAAACATCATGCCTGCACTCTGTAGGGCAGTTAAAATATGGGAATGGTCCAAAATTTCTCATTTAAAAAGCCTATCTTGTAAGTTGGCACACAATTATGTTAATGCAGTAGAGAAGAAGAATAAATTTTAATAGTGATTGCAATATTACTTTAAGGCTAAAAAGGATGAATACTGCACAGTGTTTCTTGTTCAGCTACACTATGTTGTGTGTGTGTGTGTGTGTGTGTGTTAGTTTTAATGTTCAGATTGACAACTTTATTAAGATACAATTTTCACACTTCAAGGGTTGGCATTTCCTAGATTCAAGACCCTAAAAGTGAAGTAAAAAATTGAGATAAAGTGAAGATTAAGTCAGTAGTCTAACTAATCATACTGTATATATTTTCCTCATCCAGAGCAAACATCTTTCTTTCTATTGTCAAGAAATAAAAAATATATAATATTATGATAGTACTTCACCCAAACATGCAAACTATTTCACAATTTATTTGTTTGCGTATCTATTCTCAATTCTGAATTAAACAGACATTGTTATCAGGTTTTTTAATGAACTGTGGTAAAGTCCTAATTTGTGTGAAATAAACCTTTCCCTGGCTAGACATTTAGCTTTATGACTTTCTGGTCTTTTCAGTGAAAATTTACCATTTACCAGGGCATTTTTTTAGTTGCTTGATTTAGGTTTGTTAATTATCTTTTGAATAGTATTTATGCCTCTTACTTTGTAATTCAAATGTTGATATTATATTGTATTTGTCTTTTTATAATGTCATATATTTTGCAGTGCGATCCCTTTTTTATGCAACCTAGTTTATAAATTGTAAAATCAATGAATCGATCAATCAGGAGGGATCATGAAGGTAGGACAATGGGCCATATTTTTGCCCTGGGATCCCTTGTTGATGGAAGATTGTTTATACAGTGTAAAATCAATCAGTCAATCAATCAATCAATCAGTAAGGAGGCATTAGGGAAGAGGCACTGCCCCAGGTAATAAGCTCTTGTCCCATGGCTATCAAAGCAGCTTCATTCATATACCGCTTCATACCACGCTATGGGGTGTCTAAGCGGTTTACAACTGTGAGCTGATTGCCCCCCAACAGTTGGGTACTCATTTTAGCGACCTCGGAAGGATGCAGGCCTGAGTCTAGCCTGAGCCCTGGCTAGGATTGAACTTGCAACCTTGTGGTCTGTGAGTGAGTGGCTGCAGTACAGGCATTTAACCATTGCACCACCAGGGCTCTATCAATGCTGATGTTGTTAGGGGACTTTTAAAATGACATATAGATGAACAGTTCTTACAAAATTTTGCCTGTTCCCTCTGGGTGAAAGAGCTTTATGTGGCACCTTGTGTAATGAAAGGTGTTGACTGCATACTGGCATGACCTCTGAAAGCTTATTCATAACCTGTTCTCATGTTATCCTTGGATAAGGGGAATGGGACACCACCACTGGTCTCAGACATCCATCCAGCTCAGCCGCCTTACTCACAATGTGAAGCGGGAGCTAACTCAACAGGCATAGGCTATACTATGCAATAAAGGGTACTGAATCAGTCTGTTTGAATGCCTATCCCTTTTGGATTTCCCCATGTTCCACCCATTCCCTTTCCTCATTAATCTGTATTTCTTTAAATCTCAAAGTATATTAATATGGATAGCAAACCCTTAGGAAGCTTGTACATCTATTTTAAACACTCATTTTCTCTGTGAAATATGTATCTAATAAAATTATTTTCTAGTAAGGTAAAATATCATAAATATGTGTACCATTGATGCATTTACTGGGTGGCATATTCTTTAGCTTTCATTATTTTGTGATTGATGACACCTGCTTGGTATCTTAGCCTTTGTACTGAATAAATGTTGGTCTTCTCAGTATAGATATCAGTAGCTAGAAAATAATCATGTGCGGAGGTATTATTCATTCTGAGAGCCAGAGTGGTTTGAGTGGGACTGTGACTCTGGAGATCAGGGTCCAAATACCCTCTTGTCATGGAAACCGATCTTGGGCAAATCAAGCTCTCTCAGCCTCAGAGGAAGAGAAAGGTAAACCTTGCAGCTGGGTTGTATCATATGGATTTTGTTGCCAAATCTGTTGGCGGAGTGCAGCCAGGTTGCAGCCCAGGTCCCAGGAGTGCTCAGCAAGCCACTTTTCAAAGTTGGAAGCTTTGGTAAGTCACTTTTTAAAGCTGTGTGATAATCTCCATAGTCACCCTGCAGGTCAGTCCCTTCCACAGAAATGATACAGAAGTTTCTGTGGTCCATGATATGAAAAGCTATTCAGAGATCAAGAAGTAGCATTCCCCTGTCCCATTCCTAGAAGGAATCATTTATCAGGATAACCAGGAACTGGGCCTGAATCCAAACTGAAATAGATCAAGACCCACTCTCTTGTTCACATTCTCAGACCATATAAACCACAAATGAATCTACACAACAGAACAAGAAAATATTCTGACAAACAATGGTATGAATGTATAAATGTATTTGCATCCTTTTCCTACAGACCTGGGACTCAAGAAGAGCTTACAAAAATTAATACCAATACAGATTTTTAAAAATTCATCAGTAAAAAAAAACAAAAACCTGAAATAAAACTATAATTGCAGTGTCAATAGAATTAAAAGCCATTTAAAACATACTTATTAAAATCCAGAAGTAGAAGTAGGAATAGCAAAGAAGCCAGTGTAGTGTGCGTTAACTCACTAGAAGAACAGGCTTTAAATCACAGCCATGGCAATCCACTGGGTGACTTTGGGCAAGTAACTTTATCTCAGTCTTAGAGAAAAGCAATGGCAACTGTTCTCTGAATAAATCTTGCTGAGAAAGCCTTAGGATATGGTTCCTATAACACAGGGGTAGGCAACCTTTCCCCTTTAAGGGCCGAGGGACTTCAGCTCTCAGAAGCCTCAGTCATGTTGGCCAATAGTCCCATGTTGGCCAATAGCTCCTGGGATTCTGGGAGCTGAAGTCCCTCAGCCCTTTTAAAGGGGAAAGGTTGCCTACCCCTGCTATAACATCAGAAATGATTTGAAGGCATATAACAATAACAGAAAGACATGGCACAATTATTAAACACTCCTTTCTCATAAACAGTCATCCCCCAAAGTCTGTCCAAAAAAAGTGTTCACTTGCCACCAGAAAGACACCATGGATAGAGGTAGGGGTTGTCTGCAATGAACAATAAAAACTATTTCAACCTGTTTCAAGCCTCAGCTGTTCAGATGATGCACAAGGCCAAAATGGGGTGAAACTGGGATGACAAAGGGGGGATACAGACCGGCCAAAAAGAGCTGGCCTGGGGTGGAGTCAGGGCATGGTGACCACACGGGCTGGCCTGACTCCGCCCCAATGCTGAAGTCACATCATGCGCCCCACCACATGGCAGGCAGCATCAGGGCGCTCCCTTGGTGCAGCATTCAGACACACTGCACCAATGGAGCACAGAAAAGCCATCACCAAAGTGGCAAAGGTAGCTGTTTGCGGCTCCAAAAAGGAGCAGCATTTGTCAGCTCTTTTTGAAGTGGCAAAGTGCTGAATCAGGGCTGCGGCGTGCAGTTGCTGTGACCCCAATCCAGCAAGGAAAAGGGCGGTGCGACGCCAACCTTTAAGGGCTGTCTGTACAGCCCCAAAGTGCTCTGGGATGAGAAACCAAAGAAAAAATGTCCTTTTGCTCCACTCAGACAGAGAAAGTGTGCATTATTGCACCAACATATAAACAGCATGACATGAGTGTGGGAATGCAGGAAAGCCCAGGCAGCATATGGAAGCATGCACCCTGGGTCTGGAGCATGTACCATGCAACTGGTGAGATGCAGCTACCAAGGCCATTGCTCTCCATAAAGTTTTTTTCATTTGTTGAGTGTAAAGGAGTACAGTGTGGCCAGCTACACCATCAATTTACCGCACCATCGAGCCATCACCCCATGAAACAAAATTACGACCAATATGGCAAGTTGACAATAATGCAGTGGATGCAATTAAAACATACATGAAGCAGACAGTCCAACAGATGGGCATGTAGGAGGGGAGACTCCATGATTGTGCTTTGCCCATTTGTGACACTGGATGCATTGATGCACTGTACAGGTTGTGTATTGCTCATGCAACTGTATAGCCAGTCACACAGAGCATCCAATGAGATGGCAGGTGGGTGGAAGGAATGAAGTAATCGGCAGTAGCAGGCAGCATGTTCGTGTGATGGTGGAAATGTATGGAGGGAGGTTGGGAAAAAAATAATCAAGCATGGCTTGATGTCGCATGGTGTGGACTGCCCATGTGTTTTTGGCCCACCTTGGGAGCAGGCTGTGTGGACAGCAGGAGTTCAGGAAAACCTTGGAGTGACCGGGTTTTTCTTCTCCATCTGCTCAGCACCATAGTCTAGCCTATTTAGAAGCAAAGTCCCACAGTGTGGAAGCAGCCACCAAGAAGACCCACATATCAATAATACTGGTATCCAAGGTGACATCATGTTGAGGCAAGCAATTTTGACTTTAAAATGTTTGGCAAATTTGTCACAACAAGTCTTTGACCATTCCAATGCAGTAGATTTAAAGGAACCCTGAACCATTCAGAAAAGCTGAGTCAAACAGCTGCTCAAGGAGATAATGGAGGTAGCAAAGAAAGAGTATTTCACCATCATGTAGTAGGTAGAACTCCGGGCTCTCATACAGGTTTGACCATCCCCAAAGTGAGTCTTGCATGTCTTGTACCACTTTTGTTCCAGCCAACTTCCAGCAGAGATTTTTGAGGAGCAACTGGATAGCTTTGTCAAGAATGCTATTTTTACCCAGGGATTTTGTGAAGCAGCAGGAGCTTCAACTAGATAATATTTGAAGTCCTTTCTAAAGTCTATGATTCTGTTCTGTTTTATAAAGGGGGGTTCAGCAATCACCATAAATCCACCATGATTTATGCCCAGATCATCTGTCTTATCAGTAGATGTGGTGCCCATTCAAACATGGTAGCAGAAACATAGACAGGAGCTTCATGACCTTGTTTATTAATGAACACTGGTTGCTAACCATATCTGTTTACATTCTGTCCACTTTTTTTGAAACTTAGTAGAACTTAATATGACTTGCTAACATAAGCACTACTTTTCATTTATATGTTTTGGCAAGTGGAGCGGCTTTAACCAAGGATTTTATCCAGGAACAACCAGAACATTCTTGAATATTAAAAGTCACCCTATGGGTGTGACAATAAAGGAAAGGGAAATGATGGATTTTCTTAGGAAAGCATTTTTAAAAATAAGCCTTTATCTATAATAGAACATCTTTTCTAATCTTACCAGAACAAATATGCAGTTAGTTATGGATCTGCTGGTCTCTCTGGGAACATTTTAAGATTTCTAACAGCAGCTGGCTTTACTTTTCTTTTATTTCATGGTGGAAGTGGGGATAGTAGGAGAAAATGGAGAGAAACTACTATAAAGTAAGCTTAACTGTTGGCTCACAGCAATCACTATGGATTTTTCTAATTTCAAATTGAAGGTTGAATGAATAGATAGATCATCCAGTAGTAGGATGCAAAATATGGGGTCCTCCAAGGATTTTTTTTTAAATTAATCTTTGTTCAGTGGAGTGGCCAGAATTACTAATAACACTATTTTAGGGTGTTCAGAAGAAACATTGATTGGAAAATGCTCCAGAGGATATCTCTAATCTGGAGGAATGACCAAATGAGGCTTAATGTAAGCAAGTGTAAAATTATGCATATTGGGGCAATAAAATATCAGCTTCACATGCACACTAGCAAGATCTGAGTGGGTGTTGATGGACTGTGAAAGAAATCTTGGCAATACAGTGGATACTAGATTGATAAAAAAAAAAAGTCTAACAGTTCACAGCTATTGTAAAGAAGGAGAAATTCCATGTTGGCTATAATTTTAAAGGAAATTTTTTAAAAAAGGTAATAGCATACTGTCCTAATACAGATAGATCCATATTGTGCTTATACATTCTCTGTAGTTCCAGTCACCATGCTTAGAAAGGGATACTGTAGAACTGGAAAAGATACCTAAAATACTAACCAAAAGTATCAAGGAGGTACAGTGACTTTGCTATGAAGAATACATAAGCTACCAGACATTTCAGCACTTTGCTTCTTCCTGAAGTGACTGGGAAGGGGCAGGATTTGGACCCCTCCTTTCATCTCATCTCCCCCTATTGTGTTAATGGAGTACAAAAGCAACTGAAAAAGTGGGGTGACAGATGATTAATCAGGACTGTCCCTGCCAAATCAGGACAATTGAAGGGTATACTAAAAGTGTGTGATGCATGCACAAAACACACACACACAGTTTTAAGGCACATGAGAAGGAGACGGCCTTCTCTTTGTTTAGCTATTTTGGCAGATTAGAATGGGAAAAGAGATGTTTAAAAGCTCCAATGATGCAGTTCTCATTTGGCTTCCACCCAAGAAAAGGAACAAACTTGAAGTGCCTGACAAATTTGGGGCTGGGTGTGTGTGTGTGTTTTTCCTTAATGACCCAGAAGCCCTCACCACAGAAGGGGCATTGTGATAGCTTTTCTCTGCTGTAGTCCATTATCTGCATCCATTAATCAGCATTATATTCAGTAAAATCTCTCTTTACTGAAGACTCATTCTAGCCTCTGCTATTTGAAAATATAGTTGATGAGTCCTAAGTGGATCAGGCCATGGATTAAGACACAGGGTCATCCACTGAAGCTGAACAGTGGGAGATTCAGAACAGATAAAAGGAAATACTCCTTCAGGGAATATGCAGTTAAAACGGTGGAATTTGCAATTCCTTTGCAAGATATGGTGATAACTGCCAACCTGCACAGCTTTAAAAGGGATTAGATAATTTCATGGAGGATAAGGCTATTGATGGCTGCTACTCAAGATGGCTACTTACTAACTCCAGTGTCTGGACAGTATACCTGGATACTAGTTGCTGGAGAACATGAATAGCAGGATGATGTTGTATTTATATCCTGCCGTTTCTGCTTTCTGTAGGCATCCGATTGACCTCTCTGTGAACAGAATGGTGGACCATATAAGTCTTAGATATAACACTTCTTATGTTCTGATGTAAAATTATTTATTCATTCATTCTGGATTCAAGATTTCAGGCCTCCACCCATAACAATGAACAACCCAATTTAACAAATACAACATAATAGCATTCCTAAGTGTGGATGCTGAAAAATATTCACTCTGTATAAGGTTTATGTGCCAATCATAGAATCATAGAGTTGGAAGAGACCACAAGGGCCAATCCTTTTGAAATATGTGGAGTATCAGATTCTTCTTTGTGCATCCAGAAATATGGAGGTTTCCTGCAGTTGTGTGAATTAATAAACATAGGGTGATGCAGGTGTTCCCCTTCCTATTCATAAACATTTCCACATGATTTGAATGCCTGATAAAGCATGGCAGTGCACATAAAAGATTTCTCCTGTCACTACTAGACTGCCATATCAACATTTCACAGTGAAAGGCAGAGGTAGGCAACCTTTCCCCTTTAAGGGCCGAGGGACTTCAGCTCCCAGAAGCCTCAGCCATGTTGGCCAATAGTCCCATGTTGGCCAATAGCTCCTGGGATTCTGGGAGCTGAAGTCCCTCGGCCCTTAAAGGGGAAAGGTTGCCTACCCCTGGTGAAAGGACATAGGAGTGGGCTGCACTATGCCAATAACTCATTTTCAGTGTGTTCAAATTAACTGGGCATTTTCTATGACAGTTGGGGATTTCATAATTTACACTTTGTTGGGTTGATGATGTGTTGCATGAGTTTAAAATGCCCCTTCGCACTAAATACAGGCAACTGCCAGGGTGCTATACTGGCTTTCCAGGAGACCTTGAAGGGCCACATTCACACCCTCTACCCACTCCTTTACCTCTATTTTTTTTAAACTATTTGTTTATGTTAAAAAGAGACCAATTTGGCCATGGGAGAGGGGATTAGGCCCAGGTGAGGTATTTTCTAGCCATGAAGTAAACCAGAAGTTCTCTTAGGAGTTTATCACACGGGAGAAATCCCGTGCGAAAACGGGGCTTTAAATTAGAAAGAAATCACAAAAGCGGTCATGATTTCACACAACGTTGCTGTTAAATTGATATTAAAAGGAGGTTAATCCGAACGAAAACCCCTCATTTACACTTCTTTTTACTTTTAGAAAAACCTGAAAGTAAAAATGAGGGGTTTTCGTTTGGATTAACCTCCTTTTAACAGCGCTTACATATTTCACACAGGGCAGAACGGGAGAAATCCCATTCATTAAAAGCTTCTGCTTTTGCGGCTTTTTTTCACTTTAAAGAGCGATTTTGCACGGGCTCCCTGTGTGATAAACTCCAAAGTTTACTAACTAGTTAGAAAAAGGATTCTCCTAGACCTCAAACTTCCTGGCTAAAAATAAGGTGATGTAAACTTTCATGGCCATTTTAGGCAGTTCCCCCCACAACAACTGCTATAAAAAGATATTTGGTTTCCCTTTGGCCTCGAAAACAGACTTAGAAGATCACATCAAATGTGTGGGCACACTTTTTCATCTCTGTCTTATATCAGAAGTATCTAATTTTGAGTAAGCATGGTGTAGTGGTTTGAGCATTGGACAACAATTCTGGAGATCGAGGTTTGATTCCCCCTTCAGCCATGGAAACCTACTAGGTGAGTCCCACACTCTCAGCCCTAGAAAACCCCATGATTGGGTCACTTTAGGGTCACCATAAATAAGTCAGAAATGATTTGAAGGCACACACAAAAGAACCACCTTAATGTTAACGTTGTATTCTGCTGTATTTGCAATTCAGTTTTGCTAAGCTTCCATGCCTAGCATGTGTGCAGATACAAAGGATGAAATCCAATTGTATTCATTTACTAATGGAATGGCAACTGGCAGCAGAACAGATTCCCTACCCCATGGCAGCCTCTCACCCACAGTGTACTCTGGATAGTTAAGCACATACAGGAAGCGGATAAGGAGACATGAGAAACTGGGGGAAAGGAGAAGAAGGAAAGTTTGTTAGACAAACAGAAGGGTATTTGCATTGTGTTAGGTGTAGCCTAAAGGCTGTGCTGATTAGTAAATAAACCCAGAAAGTATCATGAGAGAATAGTAAATAAATTGAACAAGTATCATGAGGGAATACTCACTAGTGGTCTGAAGACTCTCATCATTTCAGACATCCATACAGTTGGGAAACACGGCTGTCTTCTTGTCACACTATAAAGAAACTGCAACTATGTAGAAATTTAGAAAGAGTTTATGGATACAAACAGATAAATTGTTTACTAATACATAGGTACACATTTGCTAGGCTGAATTCCTACATTGTGGTTTAATTGACATGGAAGCTGACTCTTTTTCTGACAGTGAGTTGATCTGACATGTTATGAACCTTTAAAAAAAGCCACCTGTGGTTGTTATGGCATCTCACTGCCTACATACACATCATTACCCTAAAGCAGCCCATACACCCACTACTCTTTCATCCCAAAAGTTAATAAATTGTGGTTTCATTTCTGGCTACTTTCAGAAGATGGCAGGTGGCTGATAAAGCACTCCATGGAATTTTCCATCTGGCTTTCTACTTTGTTCCTATCCAGGATTTGCACAGCATACAGTTGAACAGTGTACACTTCAAAAGGCAAAAAGGAATTTCTCTTCTAGCGCTCCCACTTCACAATGCTTCATCAGTCTGCCATGGCTTTGTGATGGCACATTTTTGTGATTTGTTTTCCATAGTAATACTGAACTCTAGTATTTTACTCTTCATGAGGCTTAGTGTTTAATGCCTATCTGTAGAAAACTCAGATTATACTAAGATTGGAAACCTTTTTCAAAATGCAAAATAAAAATCCTCTTATTTTGCTTTGTGGAGTAGAGATAATTCAAATATCAATTTTGACTCTAGTTATTAGAAGCCATGCTTATCATATAATCTGTCTCTGAAGTTACCTAAAATATTGAAAGTCGTTATACTTGGCACATAATAGCCCAACAATGATCAAGTAAGAAGGACCTGCATAAGTGACTCCATCACCTCCAAACGGTTTCAAACACGAATAAAGGGTTTTGTGACACCTAAAAGACTAAGAAGTGTTATTTGGCACCAGCTTTCATGGACTCTAGCTCATTTTATCAGATCATGTCACTAATGAAGTGGGCTGCAATCCATGAAAATATGTGCCCAATAAAACATGTTAGTCTTTATCATGTCTTTGCTGGTTTTACTGAAGTACACTAACATAGCTATCTTCTCAGACTGTTAACACTGAGTTTATCGCATGACACTTGCAGGAACAGGAATGGAATAGGGTGAAAATGCATGTTATCACACAGGAGAATGTCATGCTGCTGGGAGTCCCTAAGCCATTCCCCATCTGTTCCCCAGCCGTTCCTGGTAGCTGATTTTGAAGAATGGTTCAAAATCGTTCTTCAAAATCATCTGCCATAGCATGGATGGGGAATGGCTTGGGGACCCCTGATGGCATCTGGGGTGTTCTCCTGTGCAGTAACACCCATTCTCGCCCATTCCATGCCCAGATCGGTCTGGAAATGCTGTACAATAAACTTATAGCATTAAACATTATTTGAGTTCTTCATTAAATAGGAATTTTGATTCCCATTAAAAGTGATGAAGGGTAGCACTATTTCACTACAGTCTCATCTGCACTATACAAATAATGCAGTTTGACACCACTTTAACTGCCATAGCTCCCTCTTTTGGAATCCTGGGGCTTGTAGTTTGCTGTGACACTGTAGTGCTCAGCAAAAGAAGGCTAAATATCTCACAAAACTACAAATTCCAGAATTCGAAAGCATTGACCCTTGGCAGTTAAGGCAGTGTGAAACTGCATAATTTCTGCAGTGCAGATTAAACCCTGGTCCAAATTTGAAGGCAAACTGACCTGATCTCAGTGGCGTCCCCACACTTGGTGTCACCTGGAGCAGGGGATGGGGAGCAGGGGACAGGCAGGTGAGGGAGGGTGGGAGGCTCACCCTCCGCCATCTCTGTTTGGCTTCCTCATGAGGAGGGAGATGCACAGAGAAAAAGCTAGGAGGGCCAGGCTCATCCTCACTTCACTTCTGCATGGCTTTCTTGTGAGGAGGGAGGCATAAATAGGCAAAGCCAGGAGGGGTACACTCACCCCACCTCCTCTTCCACTGCTGTGGCTTCCTCCTCAGAGAGAGAGCCAAAGCAGCCGAGAAGAATGGGCAAGCTCTGACAGCAGCACTGTGCTGCCCACCGTGGGAGGAGAACCCCACTGGGTGTCACCTAGTATGATCCTTCTGGATTAATGCATAGTTCAGAGTCCCTCTGACTTACACAGTTCAGTTATTGACTTGAAAGTGTAGCAAAATGCATTTAAGAATATTATTTTACACATAGGAAAGCCAATGTGGCATATTGGTTTGACTGTTGGGCTGCAACTCTGGAAACCAGGGTTTGATTCCCCACTTAGCCATAACCACTGGGTGACCTTGGGAAAGTCACATGCTCTCAGCCTCAGAGGAAGACAATGGCAGACCTCCAGTGAATAAATCTTGCCAAGAAAACCCCATGATATTGTGTGCCTTAGGGTCACTATAAGTTGGAAATGACTTGAAGACACACAACAACGAACAACAAATTGTACACATGGTACTTTGGGATCCGAATGAACCGAATATGCATTTAAATCTAATTAAATCTAATTGGGCCCCCCTCCCACCCCCAAAAAACCCCCAAAAAAACCTTTACTCACAGATTAATGCAGAAAGGAATAGACTTATGAATGAACATGTGCAAAACTGGCAAAGACCATAACTGAAATACCCCTAATTGATGCAGGTGTTTTCCTTTAACTTTTGAGAGGGAGAATTCCAGAAAAGAATTCCACAAAAGAAAAGAAGAGGGGAATGGCTGGTGTCCGTTTCTTTAACTACCATGGAATGGAAGACATCACTATCTGTGTCCTTAGCCCTTAGTGTAAGTTTCAAATGTGTGGATGCAATAATTTATACCATGATCTCTTCGAATTCCTTGATGTACAATCTGCATAAATTTGTGATCAATCAATTAAGGAAGTTGTGTTCCAAAGTAAAATGAATAAATCTTACCTTTAACTCACTACTCCCATCATGATTAAGCATTTTCTTTTATTTGTAGCTGGCAGGGTGAATAGTTTTATTTCTGAGGTCCATGTGTGCTTTGTTTTTGTGTTTTTAGAAAACAACAGCATTGCATCTTTTCTGCAGATGAGTTCAGAAATAGGTTTTGCTCCAGGCTCTGCCACTGAGTTACTTGTGTGATCCGACTCAATTAACTTAATTGATTCTTGGTTAGATTGTCAATGGCAAACACACAGTGCTTCAGAGCCTAAAAACCTATTAAAAATCAATAGGGATAACTAGACTTGCTAGGAAGCTGAGTGCTTTCAATCTTGATACAAGTCTGTTCCACAGCATTTAACAGCTGGGCTGTATTGGGTGGGGGAGCTACCTGACAATGGGAAATTTTAAGAATATTGCTGGTGAATTCCATAGATGCAGTTTAAAATTAGACTATACCAGTTGGGTCTCAATTACCTGGAATGCTTGGGACCAGAAGCATTTTGGATTTTGGAATTTATTTATTTATTTATTTATTTGGATTTTGGAATATTTGCATATACATAATGAGATCTTAGAGATGGGACATAAGTCTAAACATGAAACTGGTGTAGCAGATTGAGCATAGTACTAGAACTATAGAGATTTGGGTTTGATTCCCTGCTCAGCCATGGAAGCCCAATGGGTGACTTCAGACAAGTCACACACTTTCAGGCCCAGAAAACTCCATGATAGTTTATGGCTTTAGGCCTCACCATAAATGAGAAACAATGTGAATGCACACAATAAGAATAAGAACAAGAACAAATGCATACACATAGCCTGAAGTTAATTTTATATGTAATTATTTTTAATAAATTTGTGCATGAAACAAAGTTTGTGCATACTGAACCATCAGAAAGCAACAGTGTCACTGTCTCAGCCAGCCACATGGACAATTTTGGATCTCACAGTATTTGGGATTTCAAAATTCCAGCTAAAGGATACTCAATCTGACTATCTAGATCAGGGGTAGGCAACCTTTCCCCTTTAAGGGTCGAGGGACTTCAGCTCCCAGAAGCCTCAGCCATGTTGGCCTATAGTCACATGTTGGCCAATAGCTCCTGGGATTCTGGGAGCTGAAGTCCCTCGGCCCTTAAAGGGGAAAGGTTGCCTACCCCTGATCTAGATAAACGATACTCTGTAGTAATTATTGCCTCAAACACTTTTTCGCTGTTGGGGAATGAGAAGCCATGTGTGTATACATGTTACTGAGACACAAGGTGGTAGCTCACAACATGATTTTAAAAAGATACAGTTAAAACTACAAGTTATATTAAAATACAATTAATAGATTGTCATTTTGTAAAAATGAACAAAATAGAGTGTTGAAGATGCGGGTCTGACTGTCTTAGAGCAGTACAGTAGGCCCGTGTTATCTGTTGGGATTTGGCTTCAGGACCACCTGTGGATGCTCAAGTCCCATTATATACAATGGAGTAGTAAAATGCATTGTTTATATAAAATGACAAAATCAAGATTTCCTTTAGAAATATTTTTACAAAATATTTCAAGTCTGTGGATTGTTGAATCTGTGGATGCAGAATCCATGAGTATGGAGGGCTGGCTGTTCCTCAGATGCGTGGAACATAGGGGGCTAATGGTGCATTTATGGGTTGAGTGGAGCTTGAGAAAATAAAACAATGGTAGCACTGGGAGCTAACTCTACATTTCAGGTTTCACTTTCCTGCAAGTTTGTTATAATGTGTAGCTCTCTTGTCCTGGTTACTCTTGACCACTGGCAGCCTGTGTCTCACCATATCCTGTACATGGCATCTCATCACATCCACACATGCTTGGATCATTGGCCACCATTGTGGCAGATAGTTCATAGTTGAACCTTTCAGTTCTGGATCTTTATCTAAATCTCTGCAGTTTTTCTAGGGGATGTGGAATCTGCCCTGCTTATCAGTAAAACATCTGAAATCAGGCACATGATTCTGGATTGCAGCTGCCTCATTTGGGTCATTAAAGGCTGAAGAATTATCTTTTGATTGGGAGGTTTTGTTGTTAATGAATAGTTCTGGTCTGAAGAGTAGATGCTTGAATCGTGTTCAAAATGGGTAACATTAATATTTGGAGTTCTCATTAAAAGGGTCATTTAATGGGGACCTCAACCCTAATCCCCCCCCCAAAAAAACATTCAGAGTTGTTCTTTATATCATTGCCAACTGCTGATAATTTCAACTGCTTATGAACCTAAATTGAATATTAGATGTCCCTCACAGCTTTTCTCTTCTAGACTAATCCATGTTAAATGGGTCAAAAACAATTGTAAACACCTAGCTTTTTGCAGGTCATGATTGCATAGATAATTGCTTCTTACCAGGCAAAGAGGGTCATTAGCTAACAAGCTGGAGTACTCAAAATGGACACATTGAAGCGGCTAACCTGAAATTTTCAGCATCATTTTTTCCCCTGATAGGCACTGTGGAAGAGTCAAACTCAGGCAATTTAATTTGCCTTTCATAGCCAGTGACAAGGCTCATGATTATTACATACAACAAAATATTCACTGCAACAAATTAGCAGATCCTGCTATTTTGGACAGGCAGCATTTAAATTCCTACCATTAAACTGCTGGCTGCATCCCACATTCTGCCAGCATCATAATTACTGTTCCATTCTTGGAATTCATCAAGCCAGCAAGGTGATCACACAACCCCCCCCCCCTTGGAACAGCAAAGGGATGGGAGCCATAGTGAAATGAAGGGACAAAAGGAGAGGAAATGACAACATCTCTGTGTTAGAACTTTGGCAAGTGCCACTTGAATTATGGCACTTATTTCATACCAGCAGGTCTCTATTCAAGAGTAGTTTGCAGTAGCCTTGGATTATTTTTTGGCACAGGGTGTTTCCAATTTGCTCCCATGGGGGATTGCCATGCACACTGAAGTGAAGAAATCAAATTGAGGGAAAAGGGGGAGGAAAAGTAGTTGAGGATTAGAAAGCAAATACCCTGTGGAAAATTGTGTTTTGTGATGCCATTAGGAGCTCTCATTTCAATGGCCTTCCCTGGATTTTTGAGTGAGGATCAAAGTTATGATATAAGTTTAGGTGGTCCATTACAGTCAGCTCAGTTTCTCTCATAGCATGGCAGGAGACAATTGTGAAATCATGACTGACAGTGGGGAAAAATATTCTTATAGCCTTATCCCATCAACATTTATTTTTTAAAGTGCAGCAATTACAGGATGAGGTACTAGGTGCAGAATAATTATTGAGATCCTGGTGACTCACTGGTTAAATTCCAGTACTGCAGTCACAAGGTTGTGAGTTCAGTCCTGAGGGCTCCAAAGCTAACTCAGTTGATGGGGGCAATTCACTTACATATTGTAAACTGCTTAGAAACTGCTTGGTACAGTATGAAGCAGTATAGAACTGTAAATACTATTGCTTTTTATTTTTTATTTTGAGAGAAACTAGAATCACTTCTTACACACATCAACCAGGTGATCATTGCAACCAGAAATGGCTATATGGACCATGTTCTTGTTGTGTGCCTTCAAGTCATATCCGGCTTATGATGACCCTAAAGTGAACTTATCATGGTAGGGGTTTTCTTGGTAAGATTTGTTCAGAGAAGGCTTGCCATTGCCTTCCCCTGAGGCTGAGAGCACGTGAGTTATCCAAGGTCACCCAGTGGGTTTCATGGCCAAGTGGGGAATCAACTCTGATCTCAGAGTTGTAGTTCAATGCTTAAACCACTGTACTACAAAAAAACATGGGGAGCCTATTTCATCCTCAGGGCAGAATTCAGTTCCACACATGTTCTGTGAGACTGCATTACTAAATGATGGGTAAGGGCATCAGGTTGGGACCAAAAGCAACAGCATATTTTAGTTGAATGTTCTTGCTGCTGGTTACCAAGCTTTATCTCAACCTTTCAGAATGGGGGGGGGGGGAGTGGGCAACAATCTTTTTTGGCAAAAAAGAAGAGTATGGCCATATGAAGAAAGGGCAGGTTTGGTCCCTAGGAGGACAGGATTTAGCCTTAGGGCCTGAGGTTCCTCATCTCTTTTTAGTAGCTCCAATGCAACCCAAGTCAATGTATGTGATAAGGTCACCTAAGATCATCAGTTGCTTTCCATAGCCAAGCAGTGTTTCCAGAGTCATAGTCTAAGGCTCAAACTACTACACCATGCTTGCTCTGTACATTTACAAATTACAATTACATGTACACTTGCATTTGCAAATTACTTTTGCTCAACTGTAGAACTGCTACATTAAAAAATCTCATACAATATCATAAAAGCATTTTCTTGCTCAAGGATGATATATGATTATTCTAAAGATTATGAGCCTTACAGTAGGCTAGAGTTCACATGAATGCTTTTCCTCATGAAATGTTATACTGCCTGTATGACTAGTTAGGGATGTAAAGAATAGTAAATACTAGTTAGGGATGTAAAATTTATGTTTCAATAAGAAATAGTGTCTTGAATGATTACAAGGGGGTATCGTAAAGTAATAATTATCACCCAGAGGTTATTATGGTATATTGATGAAATTTTATCAGTGTCATCATCACCAAGTGACTTTTCCCAAAAATAAAAAATCCATTGCGGGTTTGCCAATTTGACAATACAGATGACATCATTCATGAAGTGAGAGAGTGGTTTAAGGCACAATCTGCAGACTTCTACAATAACAGTATTCAGAGGGTCAAGAAATGCTGGGGAAAATGTGTAAATCTGGATGGTGACTATGTAGAGATAAGTTAACAACTACAAATCAAAACTTTCTGTCAATGTTTTAAAAGGTGATAATTCAAACTTTACAATACCCCCTCCTAAAACACTCTGTCCAAGAATGATCATTCATTATGTTGTGTTGTTTTATTTTGCTTGCATTTCAGGACCTTGTGCAAAAATTTCATTTATAAAGAAATATTCTTTTTCCAGACAGAAAGTAGTGGGGGGTTTGTACAAAAAAGGAGAGATTTACAAAAACTATTATTGGCACAGATGAGATCTTCACAAAAATTCCTAAAAAAGCAGAAAATTCTTGCAAAATGTGCAAAACCTCTTGCAATCCCACCCAGTGGAGAGAAAACTTTTGATTTTCGGGTGGGGGTGATGTTATGTGTGATAATGAAATAAATGCTGGACACAGCATGTGCCTCTTGATTATTCTAATTACAATGATTTTATTAAGATCAACAATGTAGCATAGAAATGCTTGTGCTAATATTTCCGCTTTAATGTTGCTATGCTATAATGTATTATTAATGAAATCCATTTTATTAATGAAAGCCAAGAATGCCATTTTTGTATGTTAGCTAGCATGTAGGTACACAAAAAGCCTGAGGGTAAAAAGTAAAAAGAAAAAGAAGAGTATAAATGCAAATTTCTAATATGATGGATATTTTCTGCACTAGCAAAGGAATAATTGAAGTTGAAATACAGACAGCCAAGACTTTAATCCTAATATATACGATATGACTATTATTATTATTTTGATAGACAGCTGTTCAGTAAGGGTTGTTGAGATTTTTTAAAAGTAGGCATCTATTAAACAATACCAATTCAGGTGTTCAGATTTGGTGCCAAAAATCTTCCCCAGTTTCTGAGTTCTAACAAGCAATTTATAATTATAACAATTAAAGTGATCTGTATATATTTCTTATTTCAGGAGCATAAGTTAAGTGAGTCTAAAGTTCCTCACCCTGCTGAATAGTCTAATTTTACATGGTACTTTATCCCTAGAGTTGTACTGCATTTCAGAAAGCTCATGGAGAGCGATATTTAGGGGACAACTGTCCTCAAAATAAAACAAAATTGAATTAGTTCCGAGTAACAGACAGCATGGTGAAAAGTCAGGTGTTCCTAAGAACAATGAAAATAAATAATGTATTGCATTAAAAGAAATTAAAGCACAAGTAAAGAAATGACCATGTGACCATTATAAAGGCTAACAACCAAAGTAGTTACAATGTGAATAACATTAACAGCAATAATGAATGAAATATTGAAGCTAATTATATTTAATAATCAAGGCATAACAGATATAAATTGGTATCATTAAAAATGTATTAAATATTGAACTCCAGCTTGATCCAGAATCCACTGCAGTTTATTAAACTTAAGCATTTTAGATTTCTAGTTGTAAGGGAAAATAATGCATATTTCATAATCCAGTTCAGAAAATTTGGATTGTTTCAGAAAGAAGTTTCAAAAGGTCTAAAAAGTATATAAACGTATAAATCTCCAGATAAAAAAATTACATCTCTAGGCCAAAGTTCCAAAAGTATCCAAAATCAGCAAAAACAAAGGTAATGTAACAAATAAAAATAAGTTTTCTTCCAAGAATGCAAGCTTGCTTCATGCTTCAGGAAAGAAAGCTGAAATAGAGAAACAGAAAGTCTTGCAAGAAATATTCAGAATGTCTAAAACCATTCCTCCATCCTGAGAGAAGGCCAAAAAACATTGCTGAAGTAGCTGAAAGCTACTGTGTAAACAGATAAACAGCATCCAATAGACCCATCTTTTGCTTCAAGCAAAGGTACATGAAAGTATTTATTTCTGGCAATACCCCAAAATTTGTGTGTATTCTGTGTGTAATCAAAACTATAACTCTATATAAATGAATTACTTGACCAAAACTTTAGCAATCCCTTTGATGTCCCTTTTTATCTTCAGATTTATACTATAATAATGTTCAGGTCAGAAGTTACTGTACTCAAAAGATTCTTATGGCTATCCAGTCATATTACAATAATTATGCCATCGAGCTTTCAACTGAAGCAGAGAGAATGAGTTTTAACTTTAGAATACAGGACTAAATAAAATACATTACCTAGTCAGAGAAGACATCATTCAAAGAAGAAGAAGAAGAAGAAACTTTTATTTAGAATAACATTCTTCTTGTTCTGTGGTGCAATTTTAAATTGTAACAATGACCAGATTTAAGACTTACCCCGATACTGCCCAGAGGGGTGCTTTGCATCCTCAGGGGCTAGCACCAAAGCTTTTGAGGACTCCGAGTGGCTGCTTGGATTCACTGCTGCTTGAAGTCTCACAATGGCATCATCATTGTGAGACTTCAAGCGAGATGTGGTGCAACTCTTGCACTTGTTTTCAGGGAAGTTTTAACAATAACTAGAATTAAGACTTATTTAGTGCAACATTCTTTTACATAGTGGTAGCTGGTTGTTTATGAGAAGCTCAGCTAAAGGACCTGAATACAATTGTAGACTGTATTCTATGTTCTGGAGTGCTCTGAACAAGGAAGATCCTATACATGGCAAAGCCTGTTTATTTTACCTCTCAGAATTTTAGCTCTTAGAATGTTTTTTTTTTTCCTTTCTTTTAAAAAAAGAAATGGGTCCAAAATGAGACCTGAGCAACACTATACAATTAGACATATTCACTTTTTGTTCAATGGTACTTTGTTATAACTAAAAATGGTTCTGTTGTACTTTTTAAAAAAGCAGAATATGAGTGCATTTGTAGAGCTGACAGAACCATTATGGAGATGTTTATTTTAAATGGGTGCCTACATTTCAAGGAAGGAGATAATGACCTGATTCACACAAGCATCTGCATCGTAAAGCTACCAAGATACAATTAGACATATTCACTTACATACTTGTAAGTGATCACTCATTGTCTCATTTCTTTGTGACCTGTACATTTCTGTGTGCACTCAAAGCCTCTGCCAAAACTGCACTCTGTATGTGTGTTGTGTGCCTGCAAGTCATTTCTGGCTTATGGTGACCCTAAGACAAGCCTACCATGCGGATTTCTTGGCAAATTTCTTCAGAGGAGGTTTGCCATTTCCATCCTCTGAAGCTGAGAGAGTGTGGCTTGCCCAAGGTCACCCAGTGGGTTTCTGTGTATTTGCCTTCAAATTGCCTGTCAACTTGCGGCTGCCTTATTTAGTAGCTTAAAATGCATATATTGAAAGTCACTCGTTTCTCCTTCAGTAGATAAAATGGTTCACTGACACACTTGACCTTTGTATTAAGGGAGGGGGAGTTGGTGAGTTTCAACAGACTATAGCTGACACTTTCAAATAGTGATATTTCACACATTTTGAACTGTAACATGCTTGATACATCACCATTTGTCCTGCCTGGCCTCTTTTATTGTGATGACTTCTGCCCATTTTTCTCTAGTTTCTCCCTTTTCTTTGTCACTTCTCTCTCTATCACATACATGATGGCCCAATTTGGCAGATTTATAGCTCTTATCTTTCTTCTTGTTTGTAGATTACAGTAGTAAAATGGCTGGTGGGAATCTCTAGGGTCTCCCCCCTCCCCATCAGTTGTCATCTGAATTCAACAAAAAGAATAAAAACTTTCAAAAATTGTGATTGAGGTATGAAGTGTGGAAATACAGATCTCATACAGATGCTTCACATAGAGAATTCATCATATTGTGTAAAATCATCAAACGGTTATTGCAATAAGCAGGTTTAGGGCTGTTATTTGGAGAGATTATAGTACAGAAATTAAAATAAATGGGAAAGGGGTGTTGAAATAAATAGAAAAAACAGTTTTCCATTTATTTTAACAGAATATATTTGTTAATATATTGTATTCTATGCCAGATATTAATGCCATAGTGTATTTGGTAGAAATATTTTATATAAACAATAAAATAATATTATAAGAGATCTCTGTCTCCATATGGTCCACACAGAAATATGAATGACATAAAGAGCAAATAAATCTGTTCATTTGATGTGCTCTTTCCCTTTTGTTTCTAATTTCCAAATAAGGTTTTACCAAAATTATGTATTAACCATATAACGGAGTTCTCACATTAGTTATCGTCCATATTAGTAATACAACAAGAGGTCTCACATTACAAAGTATTCAGATATCTTGGTAGCTTTACGATTCAATCTTTAGTTTAGATGTAAGTGTAGAATACAACCATGTCTCATTAAATTTGTGCTTGGCTTGTTATTGCAGTTGTTAATGAACAGGAAATCAAATATGGTATAGACACTCCTGGTTCCCTGCGCCTCAAAGATTATATTGTACATTCAAGCCTCATAGCCTGGAAATTGCAAATAAGCAATACTGAAGATCTAACATACCAAATAGTTTCCAGTTGGCTGGCTTTTCCAAGATGCTGAGTTTTGGGGTGGTGGTGTATAGTTTATAATAGACTGATTTAAATCTTGTTACAATATGTCATTGAGAGCTAGATAAAGTTCAAACTGTTGTCTAAAACTATATAAAATAGTATATATCAATTTCATTCCTGTATATCAGCCGGACAGATGTTTAGCTTGTATATTGTGACACTGGTGTCCCTATTTGGTTTGCCAACCTGCATCAATAACACAAGATTTTCATGAGCATGACCAGAGCTTGAAATAGCAGGTATAAAAATTAATTTGCTAATGTTAACATTTGGAATTGAAGAGATTAATTCATTGTCATTAATGCTAATGCCTGAAATTGTTTAAGGCACTGAAGTACATTTGTGGCATAATTGCGAATTGTCGATTTTTCAAAACAAACCATGAGATTTCCAGAGGATGGTTCAGGGGTTCATTGTGGGTCCCTAGAGTCACATTTTGTTATTGGCTTCTTCAAGAGTCCTCTTTTTATTGGTATGAATTTGCCTGGCACTTTTTTCTTGATGTGCTAGAAATTCCATAATATAATTTCTGGTTGGCTTGGTGGGAGTCCAATATGTCCTGAAACTGTTAGGCTGAGAAGGGCTATCCTAAAGCATGGGATCACATTTTGCAACCAGCTAACTTTTCTGACACACCTGAATTTTAACTTTTCAGCTCCTGTTCCTGCCAATATTAACACCGTTCATTCACCTTTCAAATGGATTGCTTGTTAATAAGAAATGATATGTGTATTTTCAATCAGTGGACACTTTTACGCTGCAAGTGGACCATATAATGCCTGGCTGTAAATATTAGCCAGTGAATTAAATTTAAAAAACTCTTTAAATTTGAAGGCTGATGGAACCCAAAAGGTTCCAAGAAGCCCTAGAGGGTTCTATGGGTAGCAACGATGGTGACTCTGTTGAAGCCTTGGTGACTACCTGGAACAACAATTTCACCAAGGCTATTGACACAATCACTCCCAAGCGTCCTTTCCAGCCTGCCCCAAATCGTAATCCTTGGTACACTGAAGATCTTTGAAGGATGAAGCAGGCTGGACAATGATTAGAGCACCTCTGGTGAAAAACTCAACGTTTATTTGACAAGACACATCATAGGACTTTTCTTAAAGCCTATCGAGTGGCAATAGCTGCAACAAAGAAATCTTTCTACTCTGCATCTATTACCTCTGCGAAGTCCAGCAGAACTCTTCAGGGTGGTTAGGAAGTTAACTCAAACTCATTCCGCTCTGAATCCTCTTTTACAACCTATGAGAGCCTGCTGTGATGCTTTTAATAACTACTTTGCAGATAAAATCTCTCAGATAAGGGCCGACTTAGACACCAGCATTAGTACAGAAACGATAAGAGAAGTGTCCAGTGGCTCCGTTAATGAGGTTATTTTGGATCAATTTCAGTCTGTGAGTACTGATGACATAGACAAGCTGCTTGGCAAGGTAAAAATGACCACTTGCCCTCTTGATCCCTGCCCGTCCTGGCTGGCCATCCAGGGAGGTGAGGCAACCATGAATCTATTAAAATCTATAATTAATGCCTCCTTCAGGGAAGGCTGTTTTCCAACTAGTTTAAAACTAGCAGTAGTAACCTATATTAAAGAAGCCTTCCCTTGACCCCCTGGATAAAAATAACTATCGGCCAGTATCTCTTCTTCCTTTTTGGGGCAAGGTGATCAAGAGGGTGGTTGTAAACCAACTCCAAGTAGTCTTGGATGAAACCAATTATCTTGATCCATTTCAAACTGGCTTCAGGTCAGGATATGGAGTGGAGACTGCTCTGGTCCCCTTGGTTGATGATCTCCATCTGTACATCGACAGGGGAAGTGTGGCCCTGTTGGTGTTCTTGGACCTCTCAGTGGCCTTCAATACCATAAACCATGGTATCCTTCTGGAACTCATGAGAGAGTTAGGAATTGGGGGCTCTGCTTTGCAGTGGCTCCGTTCCTACCTTTCAGGCAGATTCCAGATGGTGATGCTGGGGGACAGCTGCTCTTCTAAAAGAGAGCTGACATCTGGCATCCCTCATGGCACCATTCTGTCCCCCGTGCTGTTTAACATTTACATGAAGCCGCTAGGTGAGATCATCCAGAGACATGGGGCAGGGTGTTAATCAGTACGCTGTTGACACCCAAATTTGCTTCTCTATATCTCGGACTGTTTCAGTGACCCCTCTGAATGACTGCCTGAGGCCAGTAATGGATTGGATGAGGGAAAATAGACTTAAGCTGAATCCAAACAAAATGGAGGTACTCGTGATAGGTAACCCTAACCCAGGTATGGAGATAAGTTCAACAGTCCTGGATGGGGTCACACTTCCCTAAAGCACTGTGTTCGGAGTCTGGGGGTGCTCTTGGACTTGTCGCTTCAGCTGTCACCTCATATTGATGCAATGGCTAAGAGTGCCTGTTATCAGCTTCGGCTGATATGCCAGTTGCGACTCTACCTGGAGCCCCGGGACCTAGAAATGGTTGTACATGCACTGGAAACTCTCATCTCAATTTTTGTAATGCACTCTACATGGGGCAGCCCTTGTGCCATGTTCAGAAGCTTCAGCTGGTACAAAACATGGCAGCCAGACTGGTTGCAGGAAAATCTAGGTTTGACCAGATAACACATATTTTGAAATCCTTACACTGGCTGCCTGTTAGCTTCTGGGCACAGTACACGGTGTTGATTATTACCTATCAAGCCCTACATGGCTTGGGTCCAGCTTACTTGAAGAAATGCCTCCTCCTATATAATCCTTCCCACACACTCAGGTCTTCTGGGAAGAACTTACTACAGTCAATGAAAACTAGACTGGTGGTGACTTCCCAGAGGACCTTTTCAGCTGCCGCTCCTAAAATTTGGAATGACCTGCCAGAGGAGATTTGCCAGATTACATCCCTTGATGTTTTTAAAAACCCGATAAAAATTATTCTCTTCTGGTGGGCCTTCCCAGACTGACCTCCGTCCTGATCTGAACTAACTGCCCATTTCATCTATGTCCTCATGACATTGCCACTGTTATTAACTGTTTTTAATTATTTTTTTAGTTAGAGGGATTTTATTGTTGCAATTTTATATTGAAGGGAGGGTGTGTCGAAAGGGTGGGGGCTCGGGGATTATTTTCTTGTTTTATTTCTGTAATTGTTTTAATCTTTGCTGTTACCTGCCTTGATCCTCAACAGGGAGAGGTGGGATACAAATAAATAAATATTATTATTATTAGGAATGTTTGAATGCCTATGCGTATTTTCTGTGAGTATGCCTATGAGTATGCTTATGAGGGGAAATTCCCTTTTTGCCTTAGAGTTTATTTATTGACTGAGGCTGCTGCCACACTGCAGAATTAATAGTTTGATACTGCTTTAACTGCATGGATCCATCCTATGCAATCCTGGGATGTGTAGTTTGTTGTGGCACCAGAGCTCTGACAGAGAAGGCTACATATCTCATAAAATTACAAATCCCAGATTTCCATAGTATTGAGCCATGACAGTTAAAGAGGGGTCAAGTTGCATTAATTCTCCAGTGTAGATGCAGCCTGAGACCTAATCCTTAAAAAGGCCTAAACCTTAGTGTGACCATATTGTTATAGACTAGATATTGTTATTTTTTTTTAAAAAAAAAATCATTATCATCATCATCTTTAGTCATATTTTAAAAGAACAGTTTCTACTGGGATGTAAATTCTACTGCATTCAGTGAAGTGAACTCCCAGATAAGAGATTAAAGGACTTTTTTAAAAAAGACATTAACAGAATAGAGGCATAGCATGGCTGTATCCTTTTTGCATGAAATTCACTAACTGTGAAGAAGCCCATCCAGACTACCAGTTAATTTTTCAGTTGGCCCATCAGCAGCTTGCTGAACAAACAAATAATTCTTGTCACTGCTCCATGGCTCCATTTGAGCTTGTATCCCACAATTTATTTTCTTTTCCACTGTCTTACTATCTGCCCTGGGTGTGGGTGTTGGCTAGTGTCCGTGATGAAGCTGGTGCCTCATGTACACTCCCTTCCCAGACAAAGGGAGAAAAAAAGGATAAAGGGAGGGATAACAAAAAACAATAAAGGGAGAGGAAGAACCTCTCCTGACAAGAAGGATACAAAAAGGCTTGAGTACATAGATCAAAGAAAGAAACAGAGAGGTGAAACAAAAGGGCAGACAGTGGTGTCTCTGGTGGGGGGGGTGCGGACACCCCCAGGTGACATTCCACAGGACAGATGATGCTCTATTGGGTTCCTCCTCCCACTGCAATGGAGGGGTAAACTTGTCTCTCATGCCTTTGTTGCTGGCTTCTCTCTCTCTCTCTCTCTCTCTCTCTCTCTCTCTCTCTCTCTCTCTCCAGGAGGGAGATGGGCCAGCAATAAAGCCATGATGGGTAAGTGTGTGTGTGTGTGTGTGGGGGGGGGAATAGGGCCTCCCCACACCAGGTGACACTAAGCCTGGCCATGCCATTAAAGGCAGGCATGTTCTCTACTAATTAATCACTTTACAGCATTGATGCCTCTTTGCTTCCTACAATTTCTTCATCTCTCTCTAATCAAGACACACCATCCCACCTTCCATATGTCCTCCACATAATCTCTTCATTTTGTACTGTGCATTTTTAAGGATCCACATAATTCCTTGTATGTTCCACCAACTTCCTGTAATGACCATATTGCATAGATCTATATAGAAACTAGTCTATAGAAACTAAGAGCTGCCCTACTTCCCTAAAAAGTATTCAGTACATCAGGACAGGCCTCAGGCTTGCACAATCTACTTGGTGTTTTTTATTAAATTCTGGGGATCTACCCACCCACAACAAAATGATGCCAATGATAGGGAGCCTCTGACCTACTACTGCAGTTCATCTCATGAGTCATAGGGCTGTTTGGGACAGCTCTCAGCTGCCACTGGGAGCAGAAGATAGGGGCCATAGCAACCACACACTGTGGCCCTGATCCTCCTTTTTGCCACCCCCAAAAGAGCAGCAAAATGCTGCTCCTTTTTGGGGCAGCAAAAGGCCAGCATAGCTGGGCAAAGACAACTAATAATACATTTTACACATGAGGTGTTCATAGATGCTGGAATATAGATCCAAGACCAGCCATTCAGCTTCAATTGGAATCTGAAGGGATAGCAAGTTGTGTTAGAATTCTTTGTGATCAAAGTCCCTTTCAGAGATAGGAAGCACTCAAACTCAGCTGCTGTATGCACAACTTTCCTAGGCAAGTAATTATGTTTAGAATAGGCTACTAGCATGTTTTTTGTAACAAAATAACAAAAGCAAACTACCTTTTTTCTCCCCATGCATGTTTACTTTCATTCATGTACATGCCTGGGGACAGGGCTACATTTTGTAAAACCATTTCTCTTCAAAAGAGAGAAGGAGAGGAGATCATTGGAGATTCCAGAGTATGTGGATTTCTAAGCATTTCAGATGGGGTGGTCTTACCTTGAAATACATGGTGGGTGAGAGGATTTTATTTTACTTTGGTGTGTATGTGTGTTTCTTTTCTTTTCAAGACTTGCTGCTACTTCAAGTGATGGCTTAGCTATTTAACTGTGTTCCTGGGACATAATGTCCACAGTGCTACAGAACATAGTGCCAGTCATTTCTGCCATTCAGCACTTCAGAAAATGGAGTCTCCCTAAAAGCCGCTGAAGGTTTTCTTTTGTTTTGCTTTTGGCATTCTGATTTAGCTCTAACACAGTCTTTCTCCAGACAGCTGCTTCCTGACCATTCTTACTTGCCAGAATCAAAGACTTCCTTGCCTCTGGCACAGTGGTGAGAGGTTTGGTTGGAAGCTCTGGTGGGGGCAATTGTTGATGTGTTGATTACCTTTACTTGGCACCAGTATTACTGAGCAACCTGCTCTGTATTTACAGTTCTTGGCATCTAGTGCCAGACTTTTCCATCGCCCATGAGAAAAATAAGGGAAGGTTCTTGGTAATGTTTCAGCTTTCTAAGGCATGGTGAATGCTTCCTCCACTTCTTTTCTTTTCTCTCAGGTCTCTGTGCAGAGTGATTGCACCAGTGCCTCTATTCTATATCAAATCTGATTGAGTCTCAACTGCTCATTTCTGGCTTGGCTTGAATACTTTGTTCCAAAATTGATGTTTTCTGCTTGCACATTGTGTTGCCTTTTTCCAAGTTTCTTTACTGTAATGAAATTTGCAGACCTCAGCAGCAGCAGCTTTTAAAATAATGGCTATCAGTCTTTGGTCAGAGGTTGCATCTGTACTGCAGAAATAATTCAGTTTGACACCACTTTAACTGCCGTGGGTCAATGCTATGGGATTCTGGGAATTCTAATTTTGTGAAACATTTAACCTTCTCTTTCAGAGAGCTCTAGCGCCACAACAAAGTACAGTTCCAGAGTTCCATAGTATTGAGTCACAGCAGTTAAAGTGGTGTTAAACTGGATAATTTCTGCAGTGTTGATGCAGCCAGAGCCTTGTAACAATAAAAAGAAGTTTGCCTTCAAGAGTGCTATTTCATATGCTGACATTGGGCCTTTGTAGACTGCCAGAAATAGTGCAAATTGAGTCCACTTTAACTGCCCTGACTCAGTGCTAGGGAATCATGGGAACTGTAGTTTATTGTGGCACCACAGTTCTCTAACAGAGAAGGCTCAATGTCTCAGAAAAAAAATACAATTCCCATGATTTCCTAGCACTGAGCCAGGGCAGTTAAAGTGGATTCAATTTGCACTATTTCTAGCAGTCTGCAAAGGTGCATTATTTCCTTGTGTCTCAACAAGGGGCCTAGTCCATCTTTCAGCTGAGACATTGGCCAACTCCCATTTAATTTAATGTAGTTTTGTTGAGTTCATAAGCATTATAAATTGTAAGGTGCTTAGTATTCATGTTCTAAAGTAGCTTGATATTCTCTCAGAAGTGCAACTGGAAATGTAATTTTGATGACTGTGGAGCAGTAGTTTGTGATTCTCCATTTCTGAACTGAAAGTATTATTTTCTATATCTTTCTGGTGAACCTAGTGAACAGCACACAATAGCCAATCCAATGATACAGAATAAATTGGGATCTCACAAGTGAGAATGATGCATGACACTGACAAACTCAACAGCTTCTTCCATTGTATGAAAAGATCAAAGAAGTCTTAATTTCCAAAGTCCTAATTGACTGCATTTATTTGATTGCTGCCCTTTGAGACAGTAGTATCCCTATTGGCCTGAACCTTGCCTCACAGAGTGTTTGTTTTAACCTGCTGTGTTGCTGCTATAGCATGGAATTGTCATTTTGACAACTCACCATTGTTAAATAGACACAAAGGGTACAATTCATATACCTTAATATGGTATTTACTAGCTATCTTATTTTCCCCCCAGTCAGATTTCTACTCCACAACCCTTGTAATAAAATATATGCATTACTGGTCTATAAAAGTACTGGCTGTGCACATATAAAATAAAAATGCAAAGTGAACAGGAATAAATGTACAGACATTTGTACATTGTGTTATTCTGAGAAGCAACATATAGTCACCAATAGTAACCCACTGTCCTGTAACTTTTTAAGATGCAACTCTCTCTCTCTTTCAGACAAAACAAAATTTTGATGAAACAAAAATATATGTTGTGTCTGTATGTATACATACTGTATATATGCTGCATACAGTGTACATGCGATATACAGTACACATAGGCACATTTACATAAATACGTATATTATATATATGCACAAATATATGCAACTGTACAGATTTCCATATATGCATATACTGTGTATATGCAAAGAATATGTGTTCTGTATATGCTGTATACATTTGTGTATTGGGAGACTTCCAACATTTTGATAGTACACCTGAAATCTAAAGTGATAAAGGTGAGCAACAGACATCAAATGGAATTGCTGGGTGTGTTGCTTGGCTATAAATTCAGAGTA
Source organism: Phrynosoma blainvillii (assembly GCA_026167975.1). Classification (NCBI taxonomy): domain Eukaryota; kingdom Metazoa; phylum Chordata; class Lepidosauria; order Squamata; family Phrynosomatidae; genus Phrynosoma; species Phrynosoma blainvillii. The sequence continues at coordinate 116,359,745 of JANUYF010000001.1, read as the reverse complement.
GAATGAAAATTCAGTGGCAGGAAGGAGAAAACAGAAAGCTGCTTCTGTTTAAATGGAAAACTCTCCACAGAAATAGTCTGTGAATATTTACTCAGTTCATAAGAGACAATGGATCAATTGAATTAAGTGTTTATGTCATGCATGCACCTTAGTTAATTTAAAAGTTAATATCAGTGCCTGAGATGAGGCATCACCACAGTAATTAATATTGTTTACTGATTTTATTTTGATTTAAAAAGGATTTCAAGGACACAACTAAAAACTCCATTTGACGGGCCTGATCCTTATCAAATTCTTGTTCAAATGAAACTGGCCATAATGTGTTTCCATATTGTGCCTTTCAGACCTAATGTGGGTGGATACTATACTAACTGGGTCCAAAGAGCCACTTGGAGGTGCATTTGGGGGGGGAGGGGGGTTTACTTTGAATCAGGAGAAGGCAGGGGTAATGCTTCCTTCTTTATGATTCCTCAAGATTACTGTCTAAGTGTGCATGTACACTGTAGAAAGAATGCAGTTGGGCACCACTTTAACTGCTGAAGTTCTATCCTATGGAGTCCTGGGATATGTAGTCTTACAATGTCTTTAGCCTTCTCTGCCAAAGCATGCTGGTGCCTCTCCAAACTAGAAACTCCAGGATTCTGTAGGATGGAGCTATGGCAGTTAAAGTGGTGCCCAACTGCATTATAGATGTGCCTGTATTCCTCAAGAAGAGCTGCCATTTCTGATCACCTCACAGAATCCATACTAAGTGCTTTTAAACTGCCATAAAAGTTATCACACATCACTATCTCCCTCTGATTGCTGCTTTGTCCTCCAAGCATGGTTATTCAACACCTTGCCATGATAGATAAAATTCCATCAATAAGTTCCTAATTGTGCTGACATAGCACTAGTCCTCAAGTGTGGTTACTCCTGTTGCAGTTCTGGGATTAGACAGTCTTGTGGTGTCACTGTCTCCTCCTCTCCCTGTCCCCCCATCCCCTTTGCTATTCCAGAATAGCCTTTTCAGGGCAGAGGATATTTACTTTTCTTTTCTTTTCATTAAACTGCATTAGCATAACTGGAATTCCACTGAAAAACAACACACACACACACACACACAGACACAGACAAAAGTCATGTTGGGTAGGGGACAGGGCATAGGGTAGGGCAAAAGGCATAGGGGTAGGCCATATTTAATATGGGGGGTTAAAGATGAGGGCAAAAGAGAGTGTACAAGACCATCAACAGCCTGGTCACACCAATGGAGGGATTTGTGGTAGGGAGTGCTCCCAAACTAGTATTCATTAACACAACAAGGCCGAGAACAGATGTTGTGTGATAATCTCCTAACTTTTCATATTAACAATTTTAGTACGCTATTATATTAAGTTTGCATGCGAAACCCCAGATCTCTTCAAATTTTTTAAAGTGATGGCTAGGTATTGATGACATTTCTAACTTTGAAGTATGGAAGTGTAATTACAAAAATTAATCCTAAAATACACACCACTTATTTGCATTTTAATATTGAAAATCTCCAAGGACTATCTTTTAATCCTTTGATGATAATCTTGACTCCTCCTGCTGAAATCTCCCATGCTCCCAAATCAGTAATGGCATTTGGATTTCTAGTCAGCACTTAGCCAGAAGAAGCTGAAATAAGCAAAACTGTATGCTGTATTTCTTAATGCAAACGTTTTAAAAGGTGAGGAAATGAAGGAGTCTGTTGTGCCTTGTTTTAACTAATTTGGATAGTCTTCCAATGCTGCATAGCTTCCATACAATTAGCTGCATGTTTTGTATATAATAAGCAAAATCTGGTCATTTTCACCTGCTGTAGTGCAGTTATCTATACTACTAAACCACTTAGGGAGTGCTAGTTCACTGATAAGAAATGTAATTGCTATTGCTATTCTGCCTATAGGTTATATACTAGATAGGGGGTGCTTGCCAATCTTCTCTCACCCATTATTTGCTGGTGGCAATATGGAGGTTCATTGTTAAAACTAAAATTTAAGTACTTGTAAATGAATGTTCTACCCCTATTCTGTAGATGTGATTCACATTAATTTGTACCATCCTCCCAAGTGAGGTTTTCTCATTCAAATGCTGTGCAAATAATATTACAATCAGTGAGATTTTTCCTGTTGTTACTTTTCTCCTGTATCTTAATATGACAATCACTAAAACAATGTTGGTTTAGATTTCTATTCTTTACTATACGTATTCATCTTTATTAAGAACCTTTGAAAGTACCATTTCTAAAGGTTATTGAAAATCTAAGTAAAAATACCACTGAAATAAAATGATACATAGCAGTTAGAATGTTGGGGAGGCTTCTTCAAATCTAGCCTCAAGCCCTATTCAAAAATCCATAATTTTATTTTATTTTATTTTGTAATTGTGTAGAAGACAATGGATGCAAGGCCCAACCTCACTCCTCCACTCCCAACCTTCCCATTTTGTTGGAGGAAGTCTGTAAAGGAGCTGTAACCACATTCATATGAATGCAGTTACAGAGAGCCACGTAACTGGATCTCAGAAAATCCAGGATTCTCAAGCACATAGAGTTTTGTAACTGTATTCATGTGAATTTGGTTGCAGCTCCCTTTGAGACATTTCTTTACAACCCGGTGAGGTCAGTGAAGTGGGGAGAGGCATGAATCTCATACTCTCCAACATAGTCTCCAGCATTTCACAGGCAAAAACTGGGACACATATGACCAAAGAACATCAGAGTGTCATCTAGAAAAGATCCCTTTTGCTCTTGTGGTAGCCTTTTCTCAATGCAAATTGTAGACATGGGATCTTGATCCAAATTCAAATGGTTGCAGCCTTGTATCATCCCATACAAAGGTCACTATGTAGACTGCAACTGTCAATGACTATAATTTACTTTTTAGGAAACATTCATGCTGTTACTAATTGCATGAATGTCATTGTGTTTAGTGTGGTCCTCTGTTCATATGAATATAAATAAGATATATTTAGTAGTACTTGCCCTGGTAATTTCTTGTTTGGATTTCTGTAATGCGCTCTACATGGGGCTACCTTTGTACCAAGTTTGGAAGCTTCAACTGGTTCAAAATGCAGCAGCCAGGTTGGTCTCCGGATCATCTAGAACAGACTATATTACTCCTGTACTAAAAGCTCTACACTGGCTGCCGATTAGCTTCCGGATGCAATACAAAGTGTTGGTCATTACCTATAAAGCCCTACATGGCTTGGGTCCGAGTTACTTGAAGGAACACCTCTCCCCACACAATCCGCCCCGCACTCTCAGAACATCAGGGAAGAATTTATTAAATTATTGTAAAACCAAGCTAACATCAACTTCCCAAAGATCGTTCACAGCTGCGGCCCCTAAGCTATGGAACAGTTTGCCGGAAGAGATCGGTCTTATCTCTACGTTAGAGGCCTTTAAGAAGGCACTCAAGACGGAGCTCTTCCGGCAGGCCTATCCACCTGATCTCCCTAACTGAATAATAAGATAAAATATTATCATCTCATATGGACCTCCCGGGTGAGAATTTGACTACCACTATGGCATAGATCCGCCTCGCAGTCTTTATACTGATTATTTGCTGTTTTATTATTATTATTATTGCTTTTTACTGTTGTCATTTTTATTATCATGTTTTACATATTGTATTATTGTACAGTGTTGTTCATTTTATCTTTGTGCTCCTGCCTCGATCCGTAGGGAGAGGCAGGAAAATATAAATAAATCTTATTATTATTCTATTACACCATTTTCTCCCACGTGCTACATTTCTAGCATCTGAAGCCCTGGGAAAAGAAAGGAGAAGACAGCATAAAGAGAAGTTGTATTTAAAGGAAAATAGACAAAGTGCCTCTGCAGACGGGCCAAAAGGGGCGGTGGATCGGGGCCGAGGCTGCCACACTGCGCAGTCCCAATCCTCCCTTTTGCAGCCTGGAAAAAGAGTGGCAAAATGTCACTCCTTTTACAGGTGGCAAAAGGCTGCCCTAAGAGCTGGCACGCGGCTCTTTAGCACCCCTTCCAGCGCAACATGTCAAAACGCTAGTGCTGGAAGGACGTCCTAATGCTGCATGCCATGTATAATGGCGTGTGGCATTAGGATATCCTCAGCATGGGGTTGGGGCAGCTGGCATGCAGCTGCCCCTTCCCATCTCTGCCCCCAGGCCGGCCCTTTGGGCCGGTCTGTAGAGGCCCAAAGGTAGCTTTATTCTGCTTTCCATGCCTAAACTAGGCAGTACCCCATGTAAAATTCCTTATTAGAAAAAAGTGACAAAGCTTATAGTTGCTTCAATTGCAATATCTCCTGAAATGAGGACTTCTGTCTTGGCAAAACTGTCAGTGCAAATGTTTTAAATGAGGGTAACTTATTGGATTGTCACTATAAAAGATGTATTTTGTCAGGAAAAAGAGAGAGCAAAATCTTGCAGTCTTCTTTTCCTCCAACTTTTTCTTCTTGAACTGCTTAGATATCAATGTTTTAGTGATAGTACTGAAGAGAAGAAAACCAAAACTTGTAGAAATTACTTTTTAAAACTACTGACACCCAGAATCTTCTGATGCTGTCTTAGAAAATCTGAAAGATTTAATCCAAAACAATATGAGGGACTGTTTCAAGCTCTGAAAAACTGCTTTTCAAGACTGACATGTTCTCTTCTCTCTCTTGAACTATTCTAATTAAATCGTTGTTGCTCTTTAATCCTAGGTGTGTGTGCTGGAGAGACAGATATTTGATTTCCTTGGTTATCAGTGGGCACCAATCCTGGCAAATTTTGTACACATTATTATAGTCATTCTTGGCTTATTTGGAACCATCCAGTATAGACCTCGCTACATAACAGGAGTAAGTACCATTAACATTATATCATTAGCACTGTATTTGCCATGTATGATAAAACTCAGCATTAAAAATCAGGGTACAGGGTTAATGATGAGTGTAGAGATATAACAGGGGTTTTTTTTGAGGGGGGATTCTAACACATATACATTGTGTTAAGATATATCCACTAAGAAGCTGATGTTTTAACTTTTAGAAAATATGGTGGGAAAATTTATCTAGTGTCATGTAGAAATGTTTGAACTGTACTCTAAAGCTCCCTGCCTGAAAAGTTATTTGTAATATTTTATGTATAGAGCAAGAAGGAACACAATTTGATTATCTGCTGCTGCTCTGAAAAAATATTAAAAACAAAAACTGCAAAATATCCAGCCAGTCTTTAAGAAGTCGGTATAGCCTGCAAGTCAGTATGAGACAGATAATGCAGAAAAAAACATACTGGAAGCTTGATCCTATAAGTCTGAGTTCAGTGGGGGCTCATTCTCAGGAGACTATGCATAGGATTTCTGCATTAGAACTGTGCACTAGTGACAAATCCAAAACAGGGTTGAAAGCCAGGTAGGAATAAAAGCTGGAGAGTGATCAAAGAAACAGAAAAGTAATGAGCAATACTGAAGTAATATGAAAGGGTAACCCTTAAAGAATAAGAATATTATGAATAGACAAGAGAACCAAGATACTGCAAATTAGGTGACACAGTCAAATTTAGTTTGAGCTTGATATGTATACCAAATATGGCAAGTAACTTCTTTGCAAGTTGTTGACTTATCTGCAAAAACCACAAATTTCCTATTCTAAAATGCTGTCACTATTTTCCAAATAGACCAACAGTTATGTTGAGGCAGAGCTTTAATCAAGATAATCCTTCATGAGAATGCAACTACTGTATAGTTATTTTTTATACATTATCTTTATTTAGTTTCATATAAGATTAAAACAAACAAACAACATATCCACAGATAGCAACAACAGAAAAATGCAATACAATACAATGCAAATAACTAAAAACTGACTTCCAAGTAACAAAATCATGAATTGTATTTGTCCATATTGTTGTCTTTTGATTTTGTATTTTCAAATATCCCTTGTGTATATTCTCCTATATATTTCTATTTTCTTTCTTACACTACATATTTATACATATACACATCCTCATATACACAGTATACCTTCTACTTTTGTACCCTTTGTATTAAATTTTTCCAGCATTTCTTAAACCTTGAAATGTGGTGATTTTTTTCCTCTTAACTACCTCATTATTCTTATTTCAATTCTTATTCAACTACGTTATAACAGTCTAGCTTGTATTTTATCCATTACCATCATCCATTCTTCATTAAATTTTTCTACTGATTTGTTTCTGATTAGATATGTCAACTTGTCCATTTCAATATAGTACCAGTACCGTTCAGTTATTAAAAGTGTATTGTCTTCTTTCCAAGTACTGACATATATGTTAATTACAACATGTCTGTAGAAAGCCTTCATATTTAATGTACCTGTGAAGGATTCCCACATTTTTTAAAAAACAAACACATATAAGTTGGAAGGGTGAAGCCATCTGCTGTAATGCCATCATTACTACCATCTTGTGTGTGTTGACATTTGAAAAGGTTGGTTGTGGTAAGAAATAGATATAAAAGTAGCTTCTTAGCTAAATCATGTTAGTTGGCAAACTGGCCATGCACATTTTCTCCCTCTAGCACAAATCCCTCTCAAACCCTTTTACCTGGTAAAGCAATTTGGGGTGTATCTACCCTATAGAAATAATCCTGTGTGACACCGCTTTAATTGCCATGGCTCAATGCTGTAATTCTGGGATTTGTAGTTTTGTGAGCTATTCAGCTGTCTCTGTCAGAGAGCTCTGGTGCCATAACAAATGACAAACCCTAGGATATTATACAACTGAGCCATGACAGTTAAAATGGCATTAAACTGCATTAATTCAGCAGTATGGCAGCAGCTAACACTGCTGCTCGCTGCTAGTGGGATCCAGAACAACTCTCTTCCTAAGTTCTGAAAATGTAAAGATGAAAATTGAATGCTTTGAAGTGCTGGACAGATTTTTGGGCTACTTTGCCAAGTTTTGCATTTATGTGTGAGGGAAGAATTAATTTGTTTCCAACCTTCCCTGGTCATATAAATCATAATTCTAAGAGCAGAAATTTATATCACCAGTTGATAGACCCACATATTGTCACTGGTACCACAATAGAGCTGCTAAGACTTTCTCCTGTGGAAGGGGACCTCTTGTTTGTTTTTAACTGCTCTCGAGTCAGCCCCAATTCCTGATGACCCTGTGGATGAGACATCTCCAAGACCTCCTGTCCTCCAGGATCCCCCTGCTTAGGTCTTGTAGATTCAGGGCTGTGACCTCCCTGACTGAGTCTATCCAGCTGGTGTGTGGTCTACCTCTCTTTCTCTTTGCCTTCTACCTTCCCCAACTTTATCGTCTTTTCTTGTAGTAATCCTACCCACACACTAAGGTCCTCTGGGAGGAATTTGCTTCAACCAGTTAAGACTAGACTGTCAACCACCTCCCAGAGAGCTTTTTCGGGAACTGGCCTCAAGCTGCATTATTTCTGGCAGTCTGTAAAGGCCCTAAGTTATTGTTCCAAGTCACTGATGTTTTGTGCCGATTATGGTGTCATCTGGATATCTTAGATTGTTAATGTTCCTTCCTTTTATCTTCACTTCTTCTTACATAGTGCTTTTTAAGGAGTTCAGGATCAGTTCCATTGCCTCTCATGGGTCAAGTTCTTTCAACTATGTTTCTCATTTTTTAAAAAAATAATACTAAGTTTACTTATGCAAAATGAGAGCCTCCTTAGTTTATTAACATTAGTTAAGACTCACAGAACTTTGTTACTGCAAGTAATCTTTAGTTATGGGTCTTTATTCAAGTCTCTTATTACAGACTGCCAGAAATAATGCAGCTTGAGGCCACTTTAATTGCCCTGGCTCAGTACTAGAGAATCATGGGAACTGTAGTTTATTGTGGCACCAGAGCTCCTTGACAGAAAAGGCTCAGTGTCTCAGAAAAAACCTACAATTCCCATGATTCAATAGTATTGGGCCAGGGCAGTTAAAGTGGTCTCAAGCTGCATTATTTCTGGCAGTCTGTAAAGGCCCTTAGACATGACAACTAAGCAAGCATATCCTCAGCCTATAAGTGGAGATCAACTATAAAACTTGTCTACTTTCAATTTACAAACTGTAAAATGGTACTTTAACTACTACAACACTATGTACTTTCCTGTTTTAGTTTGTTCTCAATGTGGATTTGTAGAGTAAGGTTATAAATTGTCACAATTAGTTTTAACTGCAGTCCTTACTTAGAAATAAGTTTAGCTCAGTGTGGTTTACTTCCAAGTAAATATTGTAGTGGTATTGTTTCTCTGGTTCCTTTTTGAATTATATGTTACTTAGTGGTTTCCAAGAAAGCAACAAATTATTTTTTTCCAAACCATCCTTGTCACGAGTGCTATTACCCAGAAAGAAACATTTCAGCTGACATGGAAAAGGAAGATAAACAACTTGCATGGTTGTAAAAGCTAGCAGTTAAATGCAAAAAAATCCTCACAATTTCCATAGCTTATCTGTCAATTTACTATTTATTTGGACATTTGTTTTATGGCTTATTATCTATGCACAGACCCAAATGATAAGGCTACACACATTCTTGTCAGATAAGCTCAACTGCAGATAATAAATAAATCTCTAACTTTAAAGTAGTAAGAATCTCAATGAAGTGTCATACTATGTTCTGTGAATTCAGCAGATATTGCATGTGTTATACATGTCTGGCAATGGGGCAGTTTATACACTCTTTGACATAAGAATATTTTTATTCCTAAACATCTTTACTATATCCTTTTTTATCTTTAAGGGTTCCATTTAACTATCATGTTGATAAAAGAAGGGATTGTTGCTAAGATTGGTTCTTATCACCTCGTTTAGAGTTTAGGTACTGTGAAAAGTCAGTCAGTTGTGTATCTCAAAACTGAACAGTTTCCATCCATTGTAGTTCTTATTGTTTCCTTGGTCTTAATACAAAACGAAAGAATTTCAGTTGATATTGTTTAGAAAAAATGATATCTGCTGTGAAACCCAATTAGATCATGATTTTCTTTAGGCATCAATACATAAGCTGCAATGAGTTAGCTACAGGTATGAGTCTGACTTAGATTTTAAGATGTGTCAAAGGAGATTCAGTTGGTATCTTCTCAATAAAGTTGGCATAGGGAAATAAAATACTATTTATTGCAGTGATTGTTGACAAGCAGTCCTCCCCACCACCACCATCTCAATAATTCTGACCAATTTCTCAGTGTATCCTGGTTATTTTATGGAGGTATGATGGAGACAGTTGGGTTATTTGTTGCACACATATGTGAAGCCTGTTCTAGATATCACCTGTCAGCTCAGGTTTACATCATCTTTTAATAGGAAATGAAGAAAATGAGGATACAATTTGGCTATTAGCCAAAGGCACTTCCCTGATATTCCTGTTTATGAGTAGTCAGAAAAAGCCAGAAAGCTAACACATTAAGAATTACTAGTAACTGTCAGCATTTTTGGCATTCCTTATAGAATGTATACTTACATATACTTACAAAGAAAAAGGCTAAAGAAACAATTAGACTTAGATTTAGTGGCAGAAATGAAGAAAAAACTCCCAATAGTTAAACAAAATTACTTTTAACAGGCCAGGAAGGTGGCTGGCATATAAATTAAGGGGTAAAACAGAAAAATCATTGATTAGTGAAATTAGAGGAGGAAAGAAAATCATAACAACATAGAAGGAAATCAAAAACATCTTTCAAAAATATTTTTAATAAAATATATGGGAAAGACTGTTCCCAAAGGAGATAAAAAAATTATTTAGATGAGCAAATTATTATAGAAACATCAGAAAATCAAAGGGAGAAATTGAACTGTCCGATTACAACAAAAGAAATTGAGCACACAATAAAGAATTTAAAATTAAATAAAGCCCTGGGCCCAGATGGTTATAATGCATTGTATTATAAAACTTTTGTAAATCAGCTTTGTTCACCACTTCAAAAAGTTATGAAAGACACACACACCCCGACTTGTTGGGAGGAGCTTCTAGTTGCGCCGGCCATTTTAGGATAACAGACACCTAATTGGCCAAGTGTGCAGGAAGTCCCGCACCTTCCCTGCATGCTTGGCCAATCGGGTTTGTTATTAATGTGTCCAATGCACACTGGGAAATCTTGTAGGACTCTAGGTCTCGCAGGATTTCTGGTGAGACTGCGAGACTATATAGTCCTGCATCGCCACGTGGCAGCAGCCATTTTGGAGCAGCAGCCAAGTGAGTTACTTCATGTTGGCTCTGTTCTGTGGTCTGCGTGGCTTTCAGGCCTAGCAATTGGGCATAGTCATGTGCTGAATCATTGATTTTGTTTATTTTTGGGAGCACAGCTTAATTGAGATTGGTCTGCAGCTCCTTTTCTTTGATTCAGTGGGCCTGGGCGAGTCCTGGCTGGCTGGTTGCCACGAGGCCTGGAGAGTGGCCTTGCGGCTCCTGGGACACTTGGCTGGTATGAGTGCCAGACCAAGGTCAGTGCTGCAAAGGTTGGTTCTCCACTGGGTGCACGGACCACTCGGCTTGGTTTTCCAGGCCTTGTGGCACCCCAGTAACTCCTGACTTGGGGTAAGTTGGGTCTGTGCTTTTGCTGTTGGGGTGGTGACACACTGGGCTTTGCGTACAAGCCAGGTGCTTTCCCCTCTCAGTTGGTAATTAGGGACAACTCTGTGTTGTTCCTTTGTGGGGTGCCTGTATTTAGGATCCAGCTGAACACCTTCCTCCCTTGGTGGTGTGGTGCCAGTCAGGCTGCCTGGCATTTGGCGTCCCTTGGTGGAATTGGGGGAGGGCAGCCTTTAGGGGCCTGGTGGTGTCATCTCCTGTGGAGGGTGACGCTGGTGGAGGACCCGTGCTTGGTGGAACTTAATTGTTGTATTCAATTTTGGTCACCTGTATGAAAGCAACCAAGTATATTAAGTATTCAGAGGGAAACATTATGTTGCCTTCTTCACTAGCCTATATTGACTCATACATTTCTCTCTGTTGATTTATGATGACCCCATGAATTTCATAGGCAAGGAATAAGGCAGCTTAAAAAAGCTATTTCTAGTGATACATGGAAAAGAGGACCATTGATAGCTGAAATATATAAATTATAAATTATTACTAAAATTTGAAACAGAAGATAAGTAAAGGAGTGTATGGTCAAGGCATATAGATCAAACAATACATATTGAAAAATGGGAGAAGAAATGGGTAAGGGATTAAAGTTTACTTGCTGCTATGATTTGAAGGGAAAACATCAAAATTATGTACAAGTGGTACTTCACACTGATTAAATTGTTGAAAATCTATTTAAAAAGTAAATAGTAAATGTTGAAAGTGCAATAAACATGTGGGATCATTTTATAATCAATGGTGGACATGTTAAAAAGCAAAAAAGTATTGGCTAAAATTTTGTAGGTTGATACAAAAGATTTTGAGACAAGAAATTATGGGGCAAAGCAGACTGCCTCAAATGAGTGGGTCTGCATTGCCCCTTTGATCGCCAGATCGGGGCCGCAGCAGCCACATGCCACAGCCCTGATTCAGTGGTTTGCCAGCTCAAAAAGAAGCAGCAAAATGCCGCTCCTTTTCAAGCTGTCAAAAAGCTGCCCTTGCCACTGTAGTGGCACTTTATTTCCATTTCTTTGGTGCAGCCTGTATAAACGCTGTGTCGCAGGAGCATACCCATACTCCCTGCCATCTGGGCGGGTGGACAGCATGACAACAGCTTGGGGTGGAGTTGGGGTGTGAGGCATGAAGCCTCCATTCCCCCACTCCACCCTGATGTTGGCCTTTTGGGTTGGTCTGTTCACCCCCTATGTTTCTTCTAAATGTGTTGGATTTTGTGGAGAGAAATGAAAAGAGAAAATAGAGGCTTACTAAGTTATATGATTACAGCAGCAAGTATGTGTTGTATAAAATATTGGAAAAAGAAATAACTCCAACTGTTGAAGAATGGATGCAGAAATTATTGGCCTTTGCAATATCAGATAAATTAACAAATTGATTAAAGGGAAACTCAGTGCAAACACCTGGCAGTCTTATATAGATTGTGATAAGACAAGAAAATGAGAGGATGCAAAAATAGGTTTTGATATTTAAGTAGTAATTATTTGCTGTATGGTAGAAATAAAACTTTAAAAGGATTAATTGTAGATGTTAAATAAATAAAAAAACCAGAAAAGGGGGGAAATTTTGTTAGTCTTAGTTGTTGTTTTGGTCACTGTGAAAACTGTTTTGTTTGTGTTAAATAATAATAATAATAATAATAATAATAATAATAATAAATTTTATTTTTATACCACCCATTGGTAGTCCAATCCGGGCGGTTTACAGCATAAAAATTAGCATACAATGTAAAACAACATCCCCCCCCCTTAAAACGTTATTAAACTACATTATAATTAAAACCATTTAGCAATATAAAAACAAAAATTAAAATTAAAACAATACAATCATAACAACCCCTGTGGATTTCTTCCAAGAAAACAGGGGTTCTAGAGGTACTGCTGAGGAGGGGGGGGGAACCCGAGGCCGGGATATTTAGTCCGGAAAGGCCTGCTGGAAGAGATCCGTCTTGACAGCCTTTTTGAAGCTGTCCAAAGATGTTAACTGCTGGATCTCATCCGGCAGGCCGTTCCAGAGCCTGGGGGCGACAATAGAGAAAGCCCTCTGGGAGGTAGCCGAGAGCCTCAATTTTTGAGGCTCCAGTAAGTTCCTCCCAGAGGACCGGAGTGTGCGGGGAGGAATATATGGGAGGAGGCGGTCTCTGATATAGCTTGGATCCAAGCCATTTAGGGCTTTAAAGGTAATAACCAACACCTTGTACTGGGCCCGGAAACCAATAGGCAGCCAGTGGAGGGACCTCAAAACCGGAGTGATGTGGTTCCTCCTAGATGTTCCAGATAAAAGCCTGGCTGCCATAGTTTCCGAACCAAGCACAAGGGTAGCCCCATGTAGAGCACATTACAGAAGTCCAGGTGTGAGGTTACCAGCGTGTGCACAGCAGTCTCCAGATCCCTTACTTCCAGAAAAGGGCGCAGCTGGTGTATCAGCCGAAGCTGATAACAGGAGCTCCTGACTATCGCATTTACCTGATTTGTCATCAGGAGTGACGAGTCAAGGAGCACCCCCACACTGCGAACACAGTCCCTGGAGGAGAATGTGACCCCATCCAGGAGTGGAGGTTGCAACCCAATTCTTGGTTTTGGGGCCGATACCGTGAGCATCTCCGTCTTGTCTGGATTCAGTTTCAATCTGTTTTTCCTCATCCAGCCCATTACCGCCCGAAGACATTCATTAAGAGAAGAGACGCCATTGGAATTCGAGGCCGACGAACGAGACATGGAGAAATAGATTTGGGTGTCATCAGCGTACTGATAACACCCAGCACCATACCTCCATATAATCTCACCCAGCGGCTTCATATAGATGTTAAATAACATCAGGGACAAGATAGCTCCCTGAGGGACCCCACAAGTGAGCTCCTTCTTACTGGAGCAATTGTCCCTGAGCAGCACCCTCTGGGACCTGGCCAAGAGGAAGGACCGGAACCACTGCAGCGCAGTGCCCCTAATACCTAACCTCCTCAGATGGTCCAAGAGGATGCTGTGGTCTATCGTGTCAAAAGCCGCTGAAAGGTCTAGGAGCACCAACAGGGTCACACTACCCCTGTTGATGCTCAGACGCAGATTGTCGGTCAAGGCAACCATGGCAGTCTCTACCCCAAAGCCTGTCCTAAAGCCGGTTTGAAATGGGTCTAGATAATTGGTTTCATCCAAGACAGCTTGGAGCTGAAGAGCAACCGCCCTCTTGATCACCTTGCTCAAAAATGGCAACAGAGAAACAGGCCTGTAGTTACTCATATCCAGGGGGTCCAGGGAAGGTTTTTTTCAGAACAAGATGGTTTTTTCATAGAATCATAGAATCATAGAGTTGGAAGAGACCACAAGGGCCATCCAGTCCAACCCCCTGCTATGCAGAGACTCCGAATCAAAGCATCCCTGACAGATGGCCATCCAGCCTCTGCTTAAAGACCTCCAAGGAAGGAGACTCCACTACTCTCCGAGGGAGTGTGTTCCACTGTCGAACCGCCCTCACTGTCAGGAAGTTCCTCCTAATGTTGAGGTGGAATCTCTTTTCTTCCAGCTTGCATCCATTGTTTCGGGTCCTAGCCTCTGGAGCAGCAGCAAACAAGCTTGTTCCCTCCTCGATATGACATCCCTTCAAATATTTAAACACAGCTATCATATCATCTCTCAGCCTTCTCTTCTCCAGGCTAAACATCCCCAGCTCCCTAAGTCGTTCCTCATAGGGCTTGGTTTCCAGACCCTTCACCATTTTTGCCCTCCTTTGGACACGCTCCAGTTTCTCCACATCTTTTTTGAATTGTGGTGCCCAGAACTGGACACAGTATTCCAGGTGAGGCCTGACCAAAGCAGAATAGAGTGGCACTATTACTTCTCTTGATCTAGACGCTATACTTCTACTGATGCAGCCTAATATTGCACTGGCCTTTTTAGCTGCTGCATCGCACTGTTGACTCATGTTCAACTTGTGGTCCACCTGGATTCCTAGATCCCTTTCACACGTAGTCTCATTCAGCCAGGTGTCCCCCATCATATATCTGTACTTTTCGTTTTTCCGCCCTAAGTGCAGTACCTTACATTTCTCCGTGTTGAATTTCATTTTGTTAGCTTTGGCCCAACTTTCTAGTCTGTTCAAGTCATTTTGAATTTTGATCCTGTCCTCTGGGGTATTAGCTACTCCTCCTAATTTGGTGTCGTCTGCAAATTTGATAACTATGCCCCCAATATCGTCATCCAAGTCATTAATAAAGATAAAGAGTTTCGGCCAGAACAGGGAAGGAGGAGGAGGAGGCTCTCCAGGCCAGTTTCTAAAAGAGAAGAGAAAGAGAAAGAGGTTTCTGCCAGGAAAGAAAGCTTTCCAGGCCAATTCCTGCTAGGAGAGAGGAAGAAAACAGTTTCCAGGCAGCCATCTTGAGAGGGTAAGTTTTTAAGTTCTTTTTAAAAAAACTCTTGGGGGAAGTGTGACTGTGACTCAGCGGGTGGGGCTTTGTTAAGAGCATTTGCAAATCAATAGGGGGTGGGCTAGGCAGTTAGCTCTTTACAACTGCTCCCAGAGGTCAGTTTCAGGTCAGTTTCGGCCAGGACAGGGAAGGAGGAGGAGGAGGCTCTCCAGGCCAGTTTCTAAAAGAGAAGAGAAAGAGAAAGAGGTTTCTGCCAGGAAAGAAAGCTTTCCAGGCCAATTCCTGCTAGGAGAGAGGAAGAAAACAGTTTCCAGGCAGCCATCTTGAGAGGGTAAGTTTTTAAGTTCTTTTTAAAAAAACTCTTGGGGGAAGTGTGACTGTGACTCAGCGGGTGGGGCTTTGTTAAGAGCATTTGCAAATCAATAGGGGGTGGGCTAGGCAGTTAGCTCTTTACAACTGCTCCCAGAGGTCAGTTTCAGGTCAGTTTCGGCCAGGACAGGGAAGGAGGAGGAGGAGGCTCTCCAGGCCAGTTTCTAAAAGAGAAGAGAAAGAGAAAGAGGTTTCTGCCAGGAAAGAAAGCTTTCCAGGCCAATTCCTGCTAGGAGAGAGGAAGAAAACAGTTTCCAGGCAGCCATCTTGAGAGGGTAAGTTTTTAAGTTCTTTTTAAAAAAACTCTTGGGGGAAGTGTGACTGTGACTCAGCGGGTGGGGCTTTGTTAAGAGCATTTGCAAATCAATAGGGGGTGGGCTAGGCAGTTAGCTCTTTACAACTGCTCCCAGAGGTCAGTTTCGGCCAGGACAGGGAAGGAGGAGGAGGAGGCTCTCCAGGCCAGTTTCTAAAAGAGAAGAGAAAGAGAAAGAGGTTTCTGCCAGGAAAGAAAGCTTTCCAGGCCAATTCCTGCTAGGAGAGAGGAAGAAAACAGTTTCCAGGCAGCCATCTTGAGAGGGTAAGTTTTTAAGTTCTTTTTAAAAAAACTCTTGGGGGAAGTGTGACTGTGACTCAGCGGGTGGGGCTTTGTTAAGAGCATTTGCAAATCAATAGGGGGTGGGCTAGGCAGTTAGCTCTTTACAACTGCTCCCAGAGCCCTGTGGCACCCCACTGGTCACTTCTTTCCAGGTTGAAAAGGAGCCATTGTTGAGCACCCTTTGGGTTCGACCAGTCAACCAATTACAAATCCATGTAACAGTTACTTTGTCTAGCCCACATTTTACCAATTTGCTTGCAAGAATGTCATGGGGAACCTTGTCGAAGGCCTTACTGAAATCAAGATATACTATATCCACAGCATTCCCTTCATCTACCAAGCTGGTAATTTTATCAAAAAAAGAGATCAGATTTGTCTGGCATGACCTGTTTCTCTGAAACCCGTGTTGACTTTTTGCGATTATGGAATTACTTTCCAGATGTTCACAGACTCTCTGTTTAATGATCTGCTCCAGAATCTTTCCGGGTATTGATGTCAGACTAACTGGACGAGAATTGTTGGGATCCTCTTTTTTCCCCTTTTTGAAGATGGGGACAACATTTGCCCTCCTCCAGTCCTCTGGGACCTCTCCTGTTTTCCAGGAATTCTCAAAGATTATTGACAATGGTTCCGATATTACATTTGCCAGTTCTTTTAATATCCTTGGATGTAATTCATCTGGTCCTGGAGACTTATATTCATTTAGAGTAACCAGATGTTTCTGTACTATCTCTTTACTTATTCTGTGCTGAAATTCTCCTATTCTGTCCTCTGCTCCATTATACTTAGGTTGAGCACCCTTTGCCTTTTCTGAGAAGACTGAAGCAAAGAAGGTGTTGAGTAGTTCTGCCTTTTCTCTGTCTCCTGTTAACTTTTTGCCATCCTCTCCACACAGTGGCCCTACCATTTCCTTCTTTTTCCTTTTGCTGCTGACATACCCCCAAAAGCCCTTTTTATTGTTCTTAACCTCTCTAGCAAGCCTGATTTCATTCTGCGCTTTAGCTTTTCTGACTTTAACCCTACACGTGCTAGCTATTTGTTTGAATTCCTCTTTGGTGATTTCCCCATTTTTCCATTTCTTATACATGTTCCGTTTAAAACATAATTCAGTTGCAAGTTCCTTAGTCATCCATCCCGGTTTCTTGAGACACCTCCCATTTTTCCTCCTCGTTGGCACGGTTTGAAATTGTGCCTTCAATATCTCCCTTTTGAGAAACTCCCATCCTTCTTGAACTCCCTTCTCTTTTAGTATTCCTGTCCATGGGATCACCCCCAGTATTTCTCTAAGTTTAGTAAAATCAGCTTTCCTAAAGTCTAGAATGCGTGTCTGACTATGGCTGGCTTCTCCTTTCCACTGTATAATAAACTCCAGGAGGACATGATCACACCCGCCTAAGGATCCAACCACTTGCACCCCATTAACTAGGTCTTCCCTGTTAGTTAGGATCAGATCCAAAATAGCTGACTCCCTCATTGCCTCTTCCACCTTTTGAACAATGAAATTGTCTTCGAGGCAAGTGAGGAATTTGCTAGACCTTGAGGATTTTGCCGAGTTTGACTTCCAGCAAATATCCGGATAGTTGAAGTCACCCATCACTACTATATTTCTCCTTTCTGAGTGTGTGGTCATCTGTTCTAGAAAGGCATCATCCAATTCTTCTGCTTGAGTTGGGGGTCTGTAGTAGACTCCCACAATAACATCCCTGTTGTTTCCCTCCCCTTTAATTTTTATCCAGATGCTCTCCACTTGGCTTCCAGGATTGATGTCCTGGATTTCTTCACTGGTGTAAATATCTCTGACATATAATGCTATTCCTCCTCCTTTCCTGTTTGTCCTGTTTCTCTTGAAAAGCTTATACCCCTTTATTTCTACATTCCAGTCATGAGACTCATCCCACCAGGTTTCAGTGATGCCTATTATATCATATTTGCTTTCTTGTGCTAGGAGTTCAAGTTCATCTTGCTTATTTCCCATGCTCTGTGCATTAGTGTAGAGACATCTAAGACCATATGTCCCCTTTACTTGTTACCTGTGCACGTTTTTTTGCCTCCCACTGTTGGGTCCCTGTACTGTTTGCCTTGTTTCCTCTATGACAGTTTGACTATTTTCTCCAGTCCTTTTGTCAAGATGGAACATGTCCTTCCCTGAAGGATGCATTGATGATATCCATGAGGAATCTCCTCAATGCATTCCCCCCCCCCCCAGACGGCCAGCCATGATGGGCAAGGGTTGAGAGGGCAGGTTACCTTACCAAGCAACTTGTCCACATCCTCGGTACTCACAGATTGGAGCTGATCCAGTATAACTTCATCAACGGAGTCGCTGGACACCTCGCCTTTAGGCTCTTATCTGAGAGATTTTATCTGCAAAGAAGTTGTTAAACGTGTCACAGCAGGTAATTGTTGGGTCAAGTAAGGGATTTGGCGCAAGGGACACCTGTGTCATCTCCCTCACCACCCTAAACAGCTCTGCTGGATGAGACTCTGCAGACGCAATATGTGCAGAGGAGAAGGATCTCTGCGCTGCACGTATTGCCTTCCTATAGGAACACCGAAAGTTACTATGGTGAGTTCTGTCAGATAGGAGTCGAGTCTTCTGCCACCTGCGCTCTAGTCGTTGTCCAAACCGCTTCATTCCCTTAAGCTCTGGTGTGAACCATGACCTTCAATTTGAAGCAGGATGGCAAGGACGCTTGGGAGCAATCGTGTCGACATCCCCGGTAAGATCGGTGTTCCAGATGTTAACCAGAGCGTCAACAGGGTCGCCAGCATTCCCAACCATTAAACCTTCTAAGGCTCTCTGGAATCCAATAGGCTCCATTAGCCTTCTAGGGCGGACCATTCTAATAGGTCCACCACCCCCGGTGGGGCAGAGATTGGCTCTCAGTTCCATCTTGACCAGGAAATGATCCGTCCATGACAATGCGGAGGTGCTAATAACCTCTGCCCACGGATATTCCTGTTCCGTACTGAAGACCGCATCGAGTGTATGACCTGCACAATGTGTTGGCCCGTTGGGATAGGCCCATGTTTGTCATGGTCTCCATGAACTCCCGAGCCATGCCTGTTAAATTGGTCCCAAGTGGAATGTTGAAGTCCCCCAAAACTAAAAGTCTGGGAGACTCCAACAGCACCTCCGAGACCAACTGCATCAGCTTGGTCAGGGAGTCTGCTAGACAACGGGGTGGCCGGTAGACTAGCAAAATCCCCAAACTATCCCTGGGCTTCAGGCTAAGGTACATACACTCGAAGTGGACCGTGTTCCGGACAGGTATCCTGGTCAAAGTCAGGTGATTTTTATGAACTAGAGCCACTCTGCCCCCCTGCCCACTTCCCCTCACCTGCTCACTGACAGAGTACCCGGCTGGGAGGGCTTGCGCCCAGGTGACTGCACTATCCTCCCCCAGCCAGGTCTCTGTGAAGCAAGCCAGGCCGGCATCCTCATCCAGAAGGAGATCATGGATGATATGAGTCTTGTTTTTAACTGACCTGGCATTGCAGAGGAGTAGAGTGAGGTTCTGTGGAATGGTTGGTCTGCTCTCCAAGCCATTCTGAGAAACAGAAGGAACTGAAGGCAGGATAGCTTTCAAACAGCGATCCCATCTTCTTTTGTAACATTTGTTCCTTCTATTCCAACCATACCTCCCATTCCCCAGCACAACTCCAATAGTCGCCCCCACCACATTCCCAGCCCTACAGCTGATGTTGCTGCTGCGCTACCAGGGGGTCTCCTCTTAAAGGCACCAGGAGATGGAGGGTGGTCCCAAGGCTCCTTGGAGTCTTCTCCCCAGCCTTACAGCTGGTGTTACTGCTGCGCTGCCGGGGTTCACCTCTTAAAGGCACCAGGAGATGGAGGGCGGTCCCAAGGCTCCTTGGAGTCTTCTCCCCAGCCTTACAGCTGGTGTTACTGCTGCGCTGCCGGGGTTCGCCTCTTAAAGGCACCAGGAGATGGAGGGCGGTCCCAAGGCTCCTTGGAATCTTCTCCCCAGCCCTACATTTTGTGTGTTATATTATTTTGTGTTTCGTTTGATATGTTGTAAGTGAATTGCAATAAAGAATATTTTATTTAGGATTTATTTAAAATATTTATTTAGGGAAAAAAGATTCTCTGGGATTGAATTGCCAGAAACCTTTGGAAATCATAGGCTTCTCTGGTCCATTAGAGTTGTGATTTACTGGCATAAATTTGTGCTAATGCGTACAGCTGGGTTTCTGCATTTTAGCTTTTTTTCTGGTTTTAATCTCTCTCATTTCTTCAGTTTTGAATTAATTGAACATTATCTGTATTTTAATTATGTGCATGTGCCTGGAAGGCCTTTGGGTACTGGACATACATTTCATTACAGTTAATAATGCTATTGCTGCTTCTATTACTAATATTACTATCCTTATAATAATATATGAAATAACACAATGGAGATTAAAATCTGTCTAAAAAGAGGGAAAGGAATTCAATGAATCTCATGTGGTTATGAACAGAAGACATAATCTGTACAGTAAAATTTTAATTTCACCAATAGTTCAGTACCAGTTCTATTTAAATGGAGAAAATGTATTTTGAGAGTTGCTTTTTCTCACTAGCAAAAAAGTCACTAGAGGTTTTCTATATTATGGATTATATAATATATTGGTCACATGAATAATCCTATTGTGTATGCTCCAGGTTTAGTTATTATTCCATAGGTTTTTTATAGAAGGGCAACTATATCAAGCCTATTCACAGGTAATAGGATGGGCAACTGTGAACAGGTAATATGTTCTCACATGATGTGGTGAAGCATCAGAATGCAATAGGTAGCACTAAACTTCATAACTTCCTGATGAGCACCAGTTGTCATCCCTTTCTCTGCAGGCTCATGCTTCTTCTTCCCCCCACATTGTTCCATTCACCCAGAGTGAAAATAGATAACACCTTTAGTCTGTATTTAGATGTGCTCCTTCAAGTGATGAAGATATCTGTTTGTCATAGTCCATGATTGTCCTCACTTACAAATTTTGAATTTAGAGTACTGTGCTTTTCGATTGATCATTAGAAGATAAACATGGCTTGATAACCAAATTTTGATTGCAAACCAGTCTCTGCAAAAAGGAAAATGTATTAATCACAGGGGAAAAATGCATTTTCTTCAAAATCGACTTGACCCTCTGTTTCTTTGGGGCAACACTTCCCCACAAATTACCTCTATGTTCCTCCATTCAATCATTTGCAAAGCATGTTGAATCCACACAGAAAGGGGGGAGTGTGCTAACCCCATTCCTTACCATCTCCAGTTCTGCAGACAGTGTGTGATGGACAGTTTTTTCTATGCATGTTCACTCTCCATGTAATCACAACTCTTAAAAACCAGGGAAGTTTCTCTTTATTTCATCACTTTCTAGAGAGAATGGGAAATGGAGGAGGACAGGGCTAGTATGCTCCCATCTTGGTGTGTTCATTCAACACACTTTGTAGACAAAGTATTTAGAGATATCTAAGAGAGAGAGATTTTTATCTGTTTTCTGAAAAGGTTTTTTTTTTTTTTTTTTTGCTTGTACTATGGGTGACCACAAAATAATATTGAAAATTAAAGTCCCCACAAATAAAAAATGAGGACACAGAGGATATTTGACAATACAGTCGCCCCTCCATTTTCGCGGGGATCTATTCCAGAACCACCACCAACCCAAAAATGGAAAATCGCCAATATTCAAGCCCCATTGGCTTGAATGGCAGCATTTTGTCCCCCCCCCTCTGTTTGCCACCCACAAACATCTGAGAGACGCAAACTTCAAGTTTATGAAAACAGAGGGGGACTGTACTCACAGAGTGGCACAACAAAACCCTGCATGCAAAGAAGTGCTACTTTAGTATGCCTATATTCCTATCTTATCTGCTGTGTAATTCTTCTTTACAGCAAATCATACACAGACCATCTTGCTGTTTAAGACCATTTCTCAATATATATCCCTATCAACAGATCTTACATTTCCTGAGAGAACTCCTCCTGCATAGCAGCAATGAAGAAAGCTGCCTTTCTGCAGTCAGACTATTTGTCCATCTATCCCAGTCTACCTTTAGTGACATTGACTCTCTGTAGTCTCGTAGAGTGGTTCTTCATACCACTAACTGCCTGATCCCTTTAAATGGAAATGCCAGGAACTGAACAAAGCCTATGTGTGACTAGAGCTCACACAAGTTACTTATTTGGACTGCCAACTCCTTAACTAGGGTAGCCAGTGGCCATGCTGGCTGTGGGTGTCCAGGAGTGGTCACTAAAAAAAAGGAACTTCTCTGTGCTCTAATATTTTGCTATAATGATATGCTCTCACCTGTTTTGCTGTGCCTAAGAAATATTTCTCAATACTTGTTATGAAAAACTTATTGTATTTATACCTTTATACCTTATATATTAAGCATGCAGTTAACAAGGCAATGCATGAAACAACATTTTATATTAACAGTGGCTCTGCATATTGCAAAACTCCTCTAGAGTAGAAAGCAGGAGACTAGAATTAAGAGTTCATCAGAATATTGATCATATTTTAACTGTTAGTGATGTATATGTTAAATATTCATATACACAGCAGAAATATATATTATTTTACCTGCCCAAAATACCTGTTACTAACAGTTCTGTATGTATTTGGACTGTCGGTAAGAAATGTGAATGTCATTTTTATCTATAAATGTTAAATTTGGAATTGGAATTCTTTTCTTTGTGACAGAATAGAAAAAATATATAATTATATATATGAGCAAATAGAAGGGCAGCTTATGATCTGCTCTAAAAACATTCACCAGATTTCAGCTTCACATTTTGTCAATTTATCTGATGCCCTAAGCATGGAAGTAACATGTTATGACATTATCTGTAACACATGACTGTTTGAGACAACAAGGCCATAGCAATATTTCTTTTGTGAAATAACATAACGAAGGGTATCCGGATTAATTTTTCCCTGTCAAAAGTAATATTTACTCACTAATCCTAAAACCTTTTGGGGAAAGCTCTTTTGGTCATTTTGCATTTAAAGTGTAAAGAGAGAGAGAGAGCATATCACTAACACTTAACGCTTAACAAAAATCCATTAGTGATACCTTTATTGGCCAACCAAAATGCACAATATACTTGTTGCAAGCTTTCGCTTCTTCATCAGGCAAGATGTTACAAACCAAACAGGAGAAAAAGAATTGGAGATGTTAGTCAGATGCCTACATATTGTTTCAGTCTTTAGTTAAGATGATATATGGTAGGGAGGATATCTTTTGCAGGCAGGATCGTCCTCCTTCTGGCCCTATAGCTATAGGGAGATTTGCAAAGTCCAGGAAATTAAAAATCCATTTGAATCTCAATAGGGACCCCTCTTTTGCAATCCAATATGTTTCCATTCCAGTGAGGCCACAGGCCTCTTTGTGGCAGAGAGTATATTGTGTATTTTGCTTGGCCGATAAAAGTATCACTGATGGATTTTTGTTTGACTTTACTCTTAATTAGTAACACTGATGTGCTAATTTCTGAAATAATTGCTGAGTAACAAATTACTTTTGGGGAAAAAAACAGCATTCCAAGTTTTGCTAGCACCATACTCCTTTTGGAAATGAAAATGGGTAAAAAGTTTTGTATGTCTTTGCCCCAAATTAGAAAAGACTCATATGGACTCAACAGTTGTTATTTAATTACCAAAGTTCAGACTCTGGACTCATCTGAATCTGAATCAGGAACTATAAATCTGTGAGCTTTTGTCATCATTCTGCAGTGAAACACAAGCATGTGAACAAAGAATCTGGACCAATGGCACTACCTTTCTTTAGTGGTGGGATTGCCTGCTCCTGTGAGGCAAGAGGCTATGCTGACAGCAGCAGTGCTGCTGTTAGGGTCTCCCATGTCAGACAGGCTTTTGCTTCTACTGGGTAGCAGCAGTAGTGGAGTGTTCAGTTCTAACTGAAATCTGTCAAAAATATGTGTGTATGTTGTTGCTGTTGTGTGCTTTCCAACTTATGGCAACCCTAAGGCGACCCTATCACAGAGTTTTCTTGGCAAGTCTCTTCAGACAGGATTTGCCATTGCCATTCTCTGAGTCTGAGAGAGTGTGACTTGCCCAAGATCACCCAATGGGTTTACATGGCTGAGCTGACATTCGAACCCTAATCTCCAGAGTCATAATCCAATGTTCAAACCACTACATCACACTGGCTCCTTATGTGGGCATGCACAGCAAGAAAAGTTTGTTACAGGATGGGGGTGGCAGTGTGAAATCTTTATCAGTTAGAAAACACTATGTAAAATTGAAAAATACAGTAATAAGCACAGTTCATTCAATATCCAGCAACTATAACTCCTATGTATCTGTTATCAATTCTTTCATTTCATCAGGTAATGAGAAATCACTTCACTTGAGCTCAGAAGTACTAAAGTTTGGCTAGTTTGTATCTGTTATTTGTATTTTATGTTACTTTTTTCTCTAAGTAACAATTAAGACGCTGACTCTGTTGATTGCAAGATTGGCAGGTTGGCAGTTCAAGGCCTGGGTGCTGCATGAAGGGGTGAGCTCCCATCACTAGTCCCAGCTTCTGCCAACCTAGCAGTCCGAAAGCATACAAATGCAAGTAGATAAAAAGGTACCACTTCAGTGGGAAGATAAAAAGAATTCTGTGCAATCATGCTGGCCACATGATCACAGAGTAGTCTCTGACAATGTTGGCTCTTCTGCTTAGTAACAGAGATGAGCACCACTCTCTATTGTTGTACACGACTTGACAACCTTGTCAATGGGGAATACCTTTACCTTTTACCTAATCCTAAATAGTTTATGTTGTGAGGGAAAAGGAAATGGGTTTTCTTCTTTATCCAGACCTTCTGGCTCATAGGGTGGGGGGGAAGGCTCTCTTGTACTATGGCAGAGCTGGAAGGCAAGACTATTTTTAAAAAGTCCCTTTCTCATTGCTTGCAGTGGGATGGGATATTGCAACACCAGTTCTAGTTAAACCAGTGGCCTTAACTGGGTATCTCTTGGGGATCTAGCATGTTCAAAGATAGCTCTATTCTGTCAGCAGGAAATCCAAATGACCCACTGAATGGGGCTCTAAGTGTGTCCAGACGTCCACTGCTGGTTTTGCTTTACTTTTCAGGCTGTAAAAGAAGCCCACATTTTTCTGACCCCTGGTTTAAAGATACGTTCACATTTGAGAGTGAAGTCCTAGGTTTTGGCCCTATTTTTTCATAATCTGATGCATATTTTTTTTTAAAAAAATACTGTCACTTCTAGAAGTGGATGATAAATTACACATGCTGACATCATTTGGAGAATTGCAGGCTAATTTCACATCTTTTAGCTGGAATTAAGTACTTGGTTCCTAGATGTGGGAAATGGAAGTATCTCCCAGATACCAGTTCATATTTTCAAAGACTGTTGACTGGCACTACTATGTAGCAGTTTCTCACTTATGTTTCAAATATCTTGGTACTGAGTCAAACTACAAGGTTTGCAAAATCAAATCCTGCCCTGTGGCAAGATCTTTCCACCATCAGCATCCTACCAGCTTTCTTTATCAAGTAAATTGCCTGAGCAGCAGTTCCAGATGCCCTTCCAATTAAATCTAATTGGACTAATGCATAATCAGTTGGTACCAGTTGGTATCAGTTTATTCTCAGTACAATTTTGCAGAGCATCCATTTTGTTCTTGCTAGAATAAAATCCCACATAGGAATTCCGCTTTTGAAAGACAACTTGGTGAAGCAATTTTTTAGCATTTGTATGACTGATGATGAACTTTTCATGGAACAACTAAGGAAAGTAAATAAATAATAAATTGTGGGGTAATTTAAGTTTCCCAGGGCTTCAACCCTTTTTAAAGGAAACAAAAATATACAGATATGAAAACTAAAACTGTTACAGTCTGGCTTTTATGAGCAGAACAGCAGAAATTTGACTTTGCCTAACTATGCTTCCCTAAAGAACTAAGACTGGCTCAAAAAACAACAAACATGCAGCTTGTAGATTAATAAACAATAGGCCTAAGCAGACTGCCAGAAATAGTGCACATTAAATTGAGGCACTGCCCTGGCTCAGTGCTAGGGAGTCATGGGAATTGTATTTTTTTCTGAGACATTGAGCCTTCTCTGTCAGAGAGCTCTGGTGCCACAATAAATTACAGTTCCCATGATTCCCTAGCACTGAGCCAGGGCAGTGCCTCAATTTAATGTGCACTATTTCTGGCAGTCTGCTTAGGCCCAATGATGGCTTTAATCTATATTTACATAAAAAAATTAAATCCTAATCTAAAACTGATGATTCAGGTAAAGAGAGAAAATTGCACCACTTTTAAGAGAGTAGGAAGATGGGAATAGCTCATTTGAGAATCTTGAGAAAGACTATTAGTTTCCAAGAGGGAGTGGCCTAAGTCACAAGATTAGTTTGAATGAGAGAGAGGGAGGGAGAAGTTTCCAAGCAGGAATCCCTATCTATCTAAGGAAGGGAAAAGAAAATGCAAAGATATTCCAACATAAATGAATTATGATGCTCAGTTTTCCATCTAGTTCCTAGGAACTGGACAAGGCTCAGACAAAGCTATGCAGTGCGTCTCAAAGCTTCATCTTTCAAACTGATAAAGTGTGTAGAGGTGGCAGTACCTGAATTAACCAACACTTCTTGGCCCTGAGAAATGCTCAATAAGGGCAAAATAATATGGATTCAAATTACTTTGAATTCAACGTAACAGATTTTGAATATGGATTACTTTAAATCAATGTTTAAAGAAATATGGATTCAAATCTTGCAATATGGATTCCACATAAACATTAGGAAGAACCTCTTCACTACAAGAGCCATTTATCAGTGGAATGGACTACCTCTGAGGGCAGGGAAATTTCTTTCTTTAGAAGTTTGTAAAATATGGATGACCATATTTCAGGAATGCCTATGTATTCCTGCATGGCAGGGGGTTCAAGTAGATGGACCGTAAGGTCCCTTCCAATTTTTTGATTCAAAGAAAATGTGGCTCATGGGTGATATGCAGAGACTTTCTCCAATTTGCATTTCTCCCTTGATTTGGCAGATCCTTACAACCAATACCAGCTTCAAGGAGCTGTGAGGGGCAATTCTATCCCCTTTTAAAACCTTGGAGTAATCAGAAGTGACTTTATGTTTGAAAAACTAGTAATAAACTAACTTGGAAAGGTTTAAAACATAGAAGAATGCACCCTGTATTTCATAGGTGGTGTAACAGGACTATCTGAGTAAAAGAAATCGGGATAGTGTCATAATGATGTGGGCCAGCATCGGATTCAGCCTTCTGAGGTCCAGTGGCCAGGACAACATGGGTAGTCCCTGGACCACTGGAAATTTCCCACCTCATCTCTAACATTAGGACTAGATCCCAGGCTACTGGGCACAACAGTTGGAGGGAGTTATTTGGGGAATTGCTAATAGCATCATTTGTTTGATCCAGCAGGTCTCTTTCTCTGGTAAACTGAAAGTTTGGCAGTGTCCCTTGTATAATAATAATAATAATAATAATAATAATAATAATAATAATAATAATAATAAATTATTTGTATCCCGCCCTTCTGTCAACAATCGGGGCAGCTTACAGCAGTTAAAATTCCATACAATATATTAAAATACAGTCCAAAAAAAAAAATCACAGAACCCTCCAACCCCTTAAAAAGTATTAAACCAGTATTACCATTAAAACATGTTAATTAAACATTAAAATGAACAAAACTCCTTACACAAACAGACACTACAAGACAAAGCAGAGATTGCAGTGAAAGGGGGGAGACAGAGAGATGAGGAGACTCCTGAGGCTGGGAAATCTAGTCAGGAAAGGCCTGCCGGAAGAGATCCGTCTTAACCATCTTGGAAAACTTATCCATCTTACACACATGGGTAGTTATTCCATAGGATAGTAAGCAGGCCCTCGCTAGGCACATGACTAGGTGGAATGCCTACAGCATGTATGCTTACATTTAACGCATCTGAGAAATTTGGTCAGCTAAGCTAAGGACTGCCAGTTCCAAGGCTCTTGTCTGAATGGTGTTTTGAGGCCCCAGAATTCCACAGTTTTTTAGAGGCTTAAGAGTCAACCCTAGCAGTCTACCACAATTTTTATGTCTAAGACACATGAAAAATAAATGAAAAATAAATAAAATGTGAAAAAGACAGTTAAAAACTAATGAGATTTTTGGCAACAAGGAAACTGAAATTGAAGACATTTTTTGGACTCAACTTTAGAAATGTGTTGTCTGAAATATACAGATGTTGGGTCTTGACAGTTATTACTTGCATTTATTTTCTAATCCATATTGGAGAAACCACCATTCTCTACTACTCAGACAACCTTATCAACACATTTTAAACTGAGCCTGGAAATTTAAAAGCAACCCACTAAAAAGCAAACTACCTTACTAAAAGTTGTCTTAACTTACACTGTTCCTTGTTTAGCCATCATATTTTTATTCCCTTTCTGTTATTTACAATTATCCCCCCCACACACACACCTTGCTTTTATCTGTCTGTTCTCTGTGCCCACATTTCTGATTTGGCTCCCAGCTTTCATGTATCAAAGTAAAATTGTGTTTGTTCTAAACATTTCTCCATTACATTTCCCAGGTTGACAGTATTAGTGAAGAAAATCTATTTTCTTTCTGATCCAACTCAATATTTTGATTGACCACATTTATAGCTAGAGATGGCCAACATCTCCCTTATTTGCCTCATAATTAGCTTATTGCATCTTAATTGTCTTGGAAAACTCTATGAAAATCATCTGTTTGGTTAATTTCTGCTTGTTCATTACTACCAATAGTTCATAGAGTGCTCACAATGAAAAATTGTAGTAATGATAAGGAGAAATATTATTATTTTTAATCAGTCCAAGAATGTTTGCAAATAATGAGTCAATAACAAAGCAAACCCTTAAAGTTCTTTCTTATGATCCTGCCTTGCTGCAGTGGTTATATTTTTCAGTGCCTCTTTCTTCTGTGAATTGTCTTAGCTACACTCTGATTTAGGCACTAAAGTAGCTGACTATCCACAAGCTATGGGTGGGAATAGAGATTAGAAAAGTAACCTTTTGGAACTACAGCACCCAGAAACTCCTCAGCCAATGTGACCAGGATTGATGTTACCCACAAACTGATATCCACTTCCTGCAACTCTACTTCAAGAGGATCCAGTAGTGGCTTGTGGCATCCACATCAATGGAGTGGACAATCAGCTCTAGGTTCTAGATTAAATTTTAAAAGAGCTATCTAAGGCACTGTCACAGTGGAATTTTATCTAAAGATGTTGCTGTGCCTAAAGGAAATACAAGAGCAGAGGATTCACCAAGAACAGGCATGATTGTTCCCCTTCCACCTCACCTTCTTATCTTGCATTCAGGAATACACATAAAGTGTCTCTAAACATATTCCTGTGCTTGCTTGCTTCCTTGCGAGTGATTTTTACTCCTGTGGAAGATTGTATGCTGGTGTGGTGTATTGGTTTGAGCGAGGAACTAGGACTCCAAGAGAGAAGGGTTCAGATTTCATCCTGGAAACCCACTAGAGGACCTTGGGAAAGTCATACTCCATCAGCCTCAAAGGGACTCAATGGCAAACGTCATCTGTGGTACCTTTCATGTGCTTCCTTCAGAGGCCCTAACCCAGACAAGGGACAACCATTATGGTGTAAAGTGTCTGTTAATGAAGAGTAAAGAAATACATTGTGTGTCTCTCTTTCAGTGGCTCTTTAATACTTGAGAGGAGAATCACAGCCTCAATCTTTTAGTCCATAGTTTTCATGATAAATATATGTATTGACTAACACCAATCTAATATTTAGAAAGCAGTAATCCTGAAGACTCCAATTATGCAAATATACAGTCAGCCCTCTGTATCCACGGATTTTTTTATCCATGGCTTGAAAATATTAAAAAATATATAAATTCCAAAAATTAAGCCTTGATTTTGTGATTTTATATAAGGGACACCATTTTACTAGGCTATTGCATTTAATTGGACTTCATTATCCACAAATTTTGGTATCCATGGGGGATCCTGGAACTAAACTCCAGCAGATACCAAGGGCCCACTGTATGTTATTCATATGAATGGATGGCAATGTTTTGTGTTGCAGCAATAAAACATAGACCATAGACTAGATGTAAATGTACACAAT
The DNA here is from genome assembly GCA_026167975.1 of Phrynosoma blainvillii. Lineage (NCBI taxonomy): Eukaryota > Metazoa > Chordata > Lepidosauria > Squamata > Phrynosomatidae > Phrynosoma > Phrynosoma blainvillii. The sequence goes on along the minus strand of JANUYF010000001.1, from coordinate 116,329,737 downwards.
ACCTGTGAACTGAATGTATTGCTGTCCAATATATATCTCCTCCTATATTTCAAACCTTGTATAGATTTACACATCATAATAGTGCATATTTAAGATTTTCTTACTTAGTGAAATTTATCTTTAATTTTAAAGTAGGCCAATAGTAAGAAGAGTTTGATGTTGCGTGTTTGAATAAATGGTATCTAAAGTACAGCCAGTGTGTGTTTATCCAGCATCTAATTACTGGCTTCCTAGGATTATGTGACATTGTGAGTGCAGAACTGATGTGATAAATGCATTTGCTGCTTCCTTCAAGTGAAATTAGTTTTCATGAAAGAAGCCAGCTTGGGGGCATTAGAAAATGAATCATAGATTTATCTCCTGAACATGAGCACAGCATGTCCCAACCTTTCTTAGTCTCCAACATATGTATCAAAACCTTGGCAAGTAAGGAGGCACACTAGTTCAGTCTCCCTTCCCAATGTTCATTTATGTAAATTCTCCATGACCAAATATTTTAATCTTTGGCCTCTCCGCCACATCCAGTCTAATCATAGTAGTTTCTGCTGCAGAACTCATTACATTGGTCTAAGTGCCTTCTAAAATTCTAAGTCAGCAAAATGTGAAAGTGATTTAGCTTATAACAACATCTTGCTTTCTGCAACCACAACCATTATATTGCCAGTTGTATTTATTTTATGTACTGTATTTTCTTATTCTTTGCCTCTTTCCTATTGTTGCCATTTTATTTCCACTGCAACAATTTTAGATGAGGTTTCTTTCTGGATAGCTGATCATTACTGAAAAAATGCATTGTAGGGGCTACAATACAGTATAAATCATTCAAACATTTTCCTCTATGTGACAGTGGTTGATTTAATAAATGAGGAAAAAATTGACATGCTGGGGAATCTAGGTTATTGTAATTGCAGCACAGCACCACAGTATACTATAGCAGTGTATATACAATAATATGTTAAAAATCACAATTTTTTTCGGGTTCAGCCTTAAACAGATGTGTTTTGCAATCATGTTGTCAAAGACTTAAGCCTTAGCTCACTGTTAGTTCCAACTAGTAGTTGTTGCTGTTAGCCCCGACTAGTATAGACTCTCTGAATTAATGTAATGTACATACAGTTAAGTATGGACTTACAGTACCAAGCTCCAATGGGTTCAGTGGACCTACTTTGTTTAGAAATAATGATTGCATTTATGCATTTATGACAAATTAATACGCAAAGAGTCTTTGATCCAGGTCTATAATTGCATCAAGCTTACAACAGTACATGGACCTTGCCAGCTTCAACATTACTCTTCTGCTTGAACAGTTATTTACAGAAATTAAGTCTTGCTGATAATGAGAACTCTGATAATCTCACCTGACATATTATAGCACAATGGGCATATTTGAGCATAGTGAGCATTTAAAAAAATCTTTTATTAGTGTATTTCTAATGCTAAAACAAAATGATAAACATAAATATACCATCATGTAATAAAAAGATCAATTTTAAAAACCCTCTGAAAGATAGTATCAGTTTGCCAGCACAGTATAAATATGTTTTTCTTTTCTTCTTTCCCAGCAAATAATCCTGAACCTTCATTTTCAAAATGTAAAGTATCAAGGACACCATTACAATTTTTTCCCTATATTGCTGCTTTTCCCCAATATTGCTGTGGTCTCAGGATATCAGATATATGACTGCCATATCTCAGTAAAATGTCTGTCCTAGTTTCCGTTCCAAGAACTTTACCCTTAGCTGTTAATTTTGGATTTAATGCCAGATCCAGCTTCCTCCACCATGTAGGAATATCCACTTCCTCAGCATGTTTTCGTCCCTTAACTATAACAATTCATGTCACTGATAATGAAATAGAAATAAGACATTTATGGTGCAAGTGTTCATTATTACTTTTAAAGATGAATAATAATAATAGTCTACCATCATTGTTAATAAGCTGGGATGTGATTTTACATTCAATACCTGTTTCCAAAAATCTCTTATTTAGGAGCAACATAGCCACTTATGAATAAAAGTTCCTCCCTGTTCACATCCTTTCCAATTGCAGAAAGATGGGTCTTTATTAACTGATGACAGTTGAGATGGTATATAATGCCATCTATATAGTAATATCCAATTATCCACATCCTCAAGCAGAGGGAAATGAAATAATCCATTAACACTAGCTAAATATTTGCCTCAAGCAACTCACATAACTCCATTTTTGATATGGATTCCAAGTCAGTACATTGGAGCAGTGGGAGTCCTTAAACTGAGTTTAAACTTTGGACTCTTTTGTTCTTTTTTTTTAAAAAAAAATTATTTATTTATTAGTATATAACAATAAGTGTACATACATACCTATTTTTCCACCTACATGTGTATATCTATATATATATATAATACAAAGTTTTTCCAGACTTTAAATATCTCCTTTTCACAAAATAAAAATTAAACTTCTTATACTTTATAAAATACATGTAAGGTTTATATACTTTAACAATCTAAATGCATAACCCTCATCCCAGAATAGGAGGTCTGTGTTAACATGGCCTTGTCATATTTCTTCACTCCAAAGACTTAATTTTTTCCCACTTCCTTAGATATCATTGTTCAGATTTCCCTTTAAGTACCATTGTTAATTTATCCATTAACATTAGGTCATTTACTTTGATTGTCCATTCTTCAAATAAGTGTTCATGATGTTTCTTCCAATATTTTGCATAAACGAGACACGCTGCGGATAACATATATATCTAGAAGGGATAGGATTAGAATACGGATGGCATAGATATCTTGGATACGAGAAAGAAATATCATTCAAAATCTTTAATAATCATATAATAAGGAAATCTTTATATAACGTATGGATTAAAAACAAAGAATTTATGTATATGAAAGTGCCAAGCTGGGTATCAGCACAAGAAGCATTTTATAAAACAGACAAAACATTTAAAGACAAATGGATAACTTATAGAGACACAATCAAAATAATTGGGGGAAAAGAACAATTTAAAACTAGAGGAATTACAAAGGGAAGGAATACAAATACAATGGCTATTACACCTTCAATTAAAAGAAAGATTCAAAAAAGACATTAAGCAAATAGGAATAGAAACTCAGAAAAAGGAATTGGAAAAAATTTATGAAAAGGGTGATAAACATATGATTTCAAGATTATACAAAATGCTATTAGAATTCAAAATGAAAGAAGAAACTGTTAAAAATTGCATGATCAAGTGGATGCAGGACTTAAAAGAAACCATCCCACTGGACATATGGGAAAGAGTATGGACAAAGAATCTAAAATTTACTAAAAGTGCGAACTTAATAGATAACTACTACAAAATGTTCTACAGGTGGTATACAACACCTTTAATGCTAGGGAAAATAAATAAAGATAAAGTATATAGCTGCTGGAAATGTGATTGTCAAAATGCTGACTTTTACCATATGTGGTGGGGATGTAAAGTAGCATATAAATTCTGGGACAGGATACATAGGAAGATTCAAGAGTTATTTTCAATCAGATTTGAAATGGACCCCAAGTTATATTTATTAAATATAACGGAGGGGTTGAAGTCCAAATTAAAAAGAGGGGAAATAGAAGTGACTCTTTTGTTCTTGTTGACAAAGAGGAAAGCTTATGTTCTGAATTTCTTTGTTTATTTAAGTATCAAGCAGTTGTGTCCAGTAGAAAAACAACTGCCATTAACAATCTGCCAAATTAACAATAACAACAAAGCATAACTACAAATACTCATCTTAGAACAAGGCAACACTGCATCCTAAAGGGAAATCCTTGCTACTTCTAGTAAGAATTCTGACAAGCCAGCCACTAATTTGTGCTTTTAAATTGCTGAAGAACCTTTGGGGAGAAAAGCCTACACCTTTGGATGATTGTGATGTTTGCAAATGAATCAATACAGCCATCAAAACTGCTCAGGCATTTGGCCACAAAATGACAGGAGTTTAAATATAAAGCTATAGATTTTCCTTTTGAAAGGACATTACAGGAAGAAAATAATATTTTTAAAAAACAGAAAGGAGTTTACAGTAGGCAAAACAGAAAATAAAGAATGTTTATGTGATTTCTTCCACCCAAGTCCCTTTTCATTCACATAAGCATTTGCTACAGTGAAACTCTCATATTATCATATGCAAATAATGCATATAACTATTTCTGGAGCAGGTGAAAGTTGCAAATATAAATATTTATGTTTATCATTTTGTTTTAGCATTAGAAATACACTACTGTGACTATAACTTGTCTGGAAAACATAGCAAAATATTAATTACACCGGAGGAGACCATTTTACATCTTTTAAATCTTTTTTTAATGACCCCAAATATAATGCAAATGACAGAGATGGTATGGTGTAATGGTTTGAGTGTTGGACTAGATCCCTGGAGATCAGAGTTCATATCCTTGGGCACACTCTCTCAGCCTGAAAAAAAGCAAAAGCAACTCCCTTTGGAATAAACTTTGCCAAGAAAACCCCTTGCCAAGAAACCAGGTTATCCCTGGGGTTGCTGTTCATCAGAAATAACTTGGGGGGGCACATAGCACACAAAATACAAATGAGAGGATTTACTTTTCCATGTTCTTTATCTGAATAATATACTAATATTAATGTATGTAATAAAATTGATTGTTCTTCATTGCCAAAGGTTTAGTTTTATACAGTGAGCCTTTGCAGCGTCCCTTCTAATGGGCATTGCTGACCTACATGTTGCTTTATAACAAATTGCGAAAAGGGAACTAATTAAGCCAGTCTGTTATATCATGATTGAAAGCTCAGCATTGGTTGCGCTGGCTGAGAAATTCTGGGAGAAATCATCAAAATTCTAGTTAGGAGGTGACTCTTTAATGAAAAAGATTACCTTTGGGAGGTGCCATTAGTTTGGAGATGACTTTTTCATGAAAGATAGTCTTCCTTGCCCACTATATGTGTTTATATGTACTAGATCAGAGTAGTACTTCTGTTTGGTCTCCATTAAATCTTTTCTACTCATCTTTTTTATTCTATTTCATCTATTCACCAGTCAAGTGGCCCACAGGAAAGCTGAAGGAATGATCAGGTGGAGCTAATTTTAAAGGCAGATTTTTTCTTAGTGGGACCACTGCAGTTTGGGATCCAGTCTCTATATCCTAAATACAATCATCTTGGTTTTCTGATACTGCATCTACACTGCAGAAAAAAATCAGTTTGACACCACTTTAAGTAGCATGGCCCAGTGCTATAGAATTCTAGGATTTGTAGTTTTGTGAAATATGTAGCCTTCTCAGTCAGAGAGCTCTGGTGCCACAACAAAGTACAATTCCCAGAATTCCATAGCAATGGCAGTTAAAGTGATGTCAAACTGGATTATTTCTGCAGTGTAAATGCAGCCTGAATCTTAGGATTTGTTAGAAAGTTAGGATTGGCAGTTGATCGGGGGGGGGGGGGGGATAGCTTATTTGGATGTGGGGGCTGGAGGGGGGCAGTTTTCAGCAGTTGCTAAAAAAGCAACCTACATTCTACCCTCTGTTTTTAAAGGTGTAGAAATCAATGAGGAGATTAAAAGTTATATTTTGTGTGGGCCTTGGTGTGTTAAATGTACTTAAAGATGCTACACTTCCCGAACCTACCAAGCGTAATAGAGCGCTGTTCTCTCTCTATGGACAGTTTCTTCCTTTACACCCTGCCAAATACCAGAATCATTTGTTTAAAGACCAGTTCTGAATCTTATTTCTTTAAAAAAATATATATATATTTGGAGGACTGTTTATGTGTTAAATAAACATGTAAATGTACTTCAGTGTTAGAAGAATAACTTTATATTGTTGTGATTAGAACAGTAACTTTATGAATATTACTTATTACTAACACGTTGCTTTTTATAAAAGTACAATTAACATGCTGCTCACTAATGTCTTAGAATAATGAATGAATGATATCACCAACTGTCATTATATTACTTTTTTAAAAAAAACCTTCCTCCCCATTACCCACCAATGTAACAAGCTACAGGGGATGTTATTTATTGCAGTGAATAGTTTCCAAGCTCTTCTAAAGAATTGGCAACCTCCCATATAGATCATAGGACCAATATGGCTGGTAATGTCAGTCTTAAGCTATGACTTCTTGGCACCTAGCTAAGTTTGTGCAGAAATGCCCTAAAATGGGCAAAGAGAACAAAGCATGTAGTAACTGCAGCATGTAGCATTAGACTGGGATGTTTATACCTAGGTTGTTGGGAATGTCAGTCTCTCAATTTAGGATTTATTGTTAGAACAATTCTTTCATTTGTATAGTAGCATGATACTGTATTCCTGTGTTTTTGTGAGAGCTTTCCAGATTCCAGAATCTGATCAAAACATTTCCTGTTCAACTCCTTGGAAGAATATATCCTATTCCAGTAGTAGAGACTCTGATTGCTTAAAACTATGAGCTATTTGAACAGTCAGTATTATTTATTATTGTGGCCCAGCATGGTTTACATATTCAGTGATTAAATCTAATCTAAACAATAAACTAAATAAGAAAAACACTCACCAGTGGCATCCCTGCACTGGGTGTCCCCCAGTGCAGGGGGGGTTGGGAGCAGTGTACAGTCCCTCCCCAGTGCTGCCCTGTCCTTTTCCTGATGAGGAAAAGATGGGATGGTGTGGGGACAGGGAGCAGCATGGTGCGTAGGGACAGGGACTGGTGCTGGGAAGCGCCTGCAGGGACAGTGCAGGGGGGAAGGTCAACTGGGTGTCACCCATCTTTGTTGTGTCAGCTGTGGGGGCCGCACCACTGCACCCTTGGTGACACCACTGATATCCGCTATAAAATGTGTAAATTGCAGCACATCGTGCCCACCATTTTACGTCTAGGACTTGTGAAATCAACAGTTTTTATCCTTTAACAAGATTATTCTGCTGTTTAACTCCTCATGAGGAGTAGTGATAGACCTCCATCACTGATTATCTTCTTTGTGAGAAGTAGCCATGTGCACCATGTGCTTCCTCTCCCTTTCTAATACCCTTTTGTTTGTTTTCACTTTGCTTTGTTCCACTTGCAATTCATTCTGCTCTCTGTTAGTAGACAGCTACTGAGATTATAATCTTCTTCTTCTCAATATAACCTTTATTCCTCTAAAATAAACTAATGCATGGATGTTGAGAAATGCTGAAAATCATGGTGTACTTGTGTTTCAAACCTGTCAGATAAAAGTAGCTTTCTGCAAAATTGCTGGCAAAGTTATGGCTGCTGCTGGTCAAAGCCCATTCCTTGGCGCTAAGACCCAGTTGAGCACTCCAGCTGACTGATGAGTGGGCACCAGGCCACCAGAGCAGATGTACACGACAGAGCAGGGCCAAAAGACAATGTATGTGCATCAAGTGTAAATGTTGATGGCAGGTTTCCCAGCCAGTGTCTGAACTCATGCATCTGTAGTTACAGGAATGCCAACCTTGCTTTGGATTAAATTTTCAAACAATTAAAAGAATAGCATGGGGGGATGTGTTTTATGATGGACCCAAGGAGTGAACTAAAAATAGAGAAAAAGGGATTAACATAGGGAATCTCATCTAGTAAATTCTCTGAGAGATACTTCCACAGGTTGAACTGCAACCAAAATTACTATTGACTGCATATTATTCAATCAATAGTAAATTGACTGAATAATTGACTGAGCTAGTCTTAAAATCTTTTAAAGCTTCCTGCTGAGCAATGTTGATACGCCAAATCCCTAGTATACAGAAGCTCAGTGGTCTGGCTGCCTCATCTTCATAGCACAGTGGATTATTTTTTTCTGCCTAGCTTTGTAGACAGTCAGCTTTATAGTAGTTTTCAAGGCAGAGCCTTTTTAATGCTGGACATTTGCTATTTGCAGAATTTCAGGTAGATTTTCCCCTGTTGTCAAAGGGGATGAAATGTAGGCTTTATTTCAAGTTGGCTATTTTCAAACAGTCTGCCTTCCTCTTATATCAGTTAATTTTGGGGGGGGGGGGGTTTTAATCCTGGAGGGAGAAAGGAGGAATGAGAAGGAGAAGAGGAACAGCAGTAGCAAGCTACATTTTTCACAACCAGATCTCAGGTTTTATAAAAAGTTTGACTCTTCTAATGCTTTGCCTTAGTTTAAGAATGATAAGAATCAATTATTTTCTTATGCTTGCCATCCTGAACCTGGCTTAAATTGCAGTGGTGTATCTAGACATGAGATAAGATGGGCATAACATTTGCCATTACAGTGCAATTCTGGTAAGTGATACAGAAACAGCTGACTCAAGATCTTTACTTATTATCACCTTTGAGAATTACAAGGTTGCATTAGCAAACCAAAAAGAAGTTCTGACATTTTAGCCTGATGAACCAGGATCCTGGAGGAATATCAAAAGGACAAGACATAAGAGGAAGTACCTGCCCTAGCTGGTTTGCTTTCTCCTTTTAATACCACTAGAACAGGCACAGGCAACCTTTTTGAGACCTGGGCCAGTCTCCCGTTGCCCAGGTCTCGGCTGGGCCAAGGGGGGGGGGAATGGTGGCACACGCGCTCATGCGCGCGCGCACACACCATCCGCCGCTGCGCGTGCCCCCCCGCACACACAGCCACCACGGTGCATGTGCGGTCGCCATTTTGGTAGTCCAAATCGCGGCCGTACGCGTCTTGCGCATGCGCAAAATGCGTCACAGCCGCGATTTGGACTACCAAAATGGCGGCCGCGACATGCGCCGTGGCAGCTGCAGCCGCGAGCACTACGGCAGCGGCAGCATGTGCGGGGGGGGGTTGCACGCGGTGGAGGAGGGTACCTGTGGGATATAAAGGGCATTTAGGGAGGTGTATTTGTATGTTTTTATGGGATTTTAAAGGGATCCAGGGGCTCAAGTGGTTAAGACACTGACTCTGTTGATTGTAAGATCAGCAGGTTGGCAGTTCAAGGCCTGGTGCTGCATGATGGGGTAAGCTCCTGTCACTAGTCCCAGCTTCTACCAACCTAGGAGTTCAAAAGCATGCAAATACAAGTAGATAAATAGGTACCACTTCTCAGTGCAAAGGTAAACAGCATTCTGTGCAATCGTTCTGGCCACATGATGACAGAGTAGTCTCTGACAATGTTGGCTCTTTGGTTTAGTAATGGACATAAGCGCCTTCCCCTACAATCAGACACGACTTGAGAACCTTGTCAACAGGGAATACCTTTACCTATCTTTATTTGTATGTTTATATATGTTTGTATGTTTTCTTCTTTACTATTGTATGTTCTTTGTTTTATGTCATGTAGGTTTCAAGTTGTATCTTTTAAAATTTCAATAAATATTTAAATTCAAGAAGTTGACTTTTCCTGGCCCTTAACTCTCCTGGACCTAAAATAGCCCGGACTGGGTCAAAAATATTATGGCATGGAGTATGTGGTAGAGCACGTGGGGTATATAAATATTTCATTCATCCAGCTTCTGTTTTATATCACTTTTCACCTCTCATAAAACATCCCAATGAATTCCATGCTAATCCGTGCAGCATCTTACAAGGAAGTAGGCAAAATATTGTTTGGGTGTTCACCACCTCAGTAACATTTTCATGACTTTTTCATGACTACAATAAAAATAATATGTGCCTAGAAAAGTAGTCAGTGGGCTAGGTTACTATGTCCAAATTTTAAGCAGGCTCCTGTGTTTTAAAAACATTTAATAGAAGAATGGGTTGTGTGTCTTCCTTCACAGTATCTCTACACTGTTTGAATGTACCTCTTTCATGTTTCTGTAAAAAGTATGTGATGGCTCTTGGGGAGTAAGACTAGCAACCCCAATTCTCCATTAACATAAAGATCTTATTGATTTGTGGCTCTTGTAATTTGTGTAATGATTACTGTAAGATAATGTAGTTCTCTAATATTCCCAGACAAAAAGTTGGGAGAAGTTAACACTTGGAAGATGTGTCATAAAATGTAGCTCTATTTAGAAACAGGAAATGCCAATGGGATTTGTTTCTCACTATCTTCTCTCAGACCTTCAGTGCTGAGTTTCCAAAATTATTAGTATAAACATGAAGCGTAAATAGCATTTAAATGGCTGTAATCCAGAGATTGGAGATATCTGACATTTGAAACAACTACAGTATCTGAGAATTTGTCATGAGACTTTGTTTTAAGACAATTATATCTGATAGTCACAAGGCAACAAATTGTACCCTGTTGTAGAGCAGTTGGTTAGGCATGTGGATAGTTCAGAACCAAGAATGCTTTTGCTCAAATGTTGCTTCATGATGAATTCATTAAATGGTCTCAGGTATCTAAGCTTTACAAGAACCAGTGTGGTGTAGTGGTTTGAGTGTTGGACTATGACTCTGGATAACAGGGTTCAAATCCACACTAGAATCATAGAGCTGGAAGAGACCACAAGGGCTATCCAGTCCAACTGGGATTTAAAAGGAACCCTGGTGGTGCAGTGGTTAAATGAGAGTACTGCAGCCACAAGTTTGTGAGTTGGATCCCAGGCAGGGCTCCAAGGTTGACTCAGCTTTCCATCCTTTCATAGGTCAGTAAAAGGAGTACCCAGTTTGTTTGAGCAATTGGCTTACACATTGTAAACCGCTTAGAGCATGCTGAGTTCACTGATAAGTGGTATAGAAATGTACATGCTATTGCTATTGCTACAAATCACATCTGAGCTGTGAATAAGATTATTCAGTGGAGTTGGATTTTTGGTTTCATTTATTGGTTTGGCTGAAATGATTGTACTCTGTAACTTATTTTCTGTTTGTGCCTGGTGGATAAGTTGGTGCTTCATGCAGTGATATCCTTTTGCTCCTCTAGTTAGAATAAAGCTTTTGATTAAAATGCAGTACTCCTTGCACTCCTTCTTCACATGCCTTAACTTGGCTAGTTCTTTCCTAAGTCAGCAAGGGAAAGTATCTGTGGAATTCTCCAGCAAAGTCCTGATGTGTTGCTGGGGTGGGAGAGGATAATTCATCAGGTGGTGGCAGCAGCGAGGTTTATTTTAGATAAAAAGGTTGTCTCAAGGGGTCCCATCCAGCTCAGCAGGAGTGGAGGGGGACCCAGAGAACCTTCATATGGTGGCTTCTATGTTCAGAGAACACCATAACCCACACTAATGGAAAAACTGGAGCAGGGAGGTATATTTCTTTCAGAAAGATGACAGGCTTTCTCCCCCATTGCAGTCCCCTATATGTTTCCCACTCCAAACTTGCTTAAAACAACTGGAAAACCCTCTGGAGTAATTTTTAGGAAGGCCCTGGGAGAGAATGGGAAGGGAAGACTTCTCCATCATGATACTGGCATGATCTTAAAATTTATGTCAATTTTCTTCACATAAAATCATAGAATCATAGAGTTGACCCTATACTACTAACACTATTAAACAGGTCCATGATGTGAGACAAGATAGTTTACTACTAGCTGTGCTGAAGACTGGCATACTCATATAATTTGGAAGAGAAGGACATACAACTTCTGTCTAGCAACAACTTTAACCAGAGACTTCCCCAACTTAGAGAAAAAGACAGGAAATGTAGGGAGATATGTTCTTAAAATATGTCAGATGAAAAGACTTTAATAGCAGTATTTAATAGCAGTATTTAATAGCATCATTTTACTAGCACAAATGATGCTGTGCTAATGGACAGAAATCATAGAATCACAGAATCATAGAGTTGGAAGAGACCACAAGGGCCATCCAGTCTAACCCCCTGCTATGCAGGAACTCAAAATCAAAGCATCCCCAACAGATGGCCATCCAGCCTCTGTTTAAAGACCTCCAAAGAAGGAGACTCCACCACTCTCTGAGGGAGTGTGTTCCACTTTCGAACAGCTCTCACTGTCAGGAAGTTCCTTCTAATGTTGAGGTGGAATCTCTTTTCCTGGAGCTTGCATCCGTTGTTCCCAGTCCTATTTTCTGGAGCAGCAGAAAACAAGCTAGCTCCCTCCTCAATATGATATCCCTCCAAATATTTAAACAGGGCTATCATATCACCTCTTAACCATTTCTTCTCCAGGCTAAACATACCCAGTTCCCTAAGTCGTTCCTCATAGGACATGGTTTCCAGACCCTTCACCATTTTAGTGGCCCTCCTCTGGACATGCTCCAGTTTTTCAACATCCTTTTTGAATTGTGGTGCCCAGAACTGGACACAGTATTCCAGGTGGGGCCTGACCAAAACAGAATACAGTGGCACTATTACTTCCCTTGATCTAGATACTACACTTCTATTGATGCAGCCTAAAATTGCATTGGCCTTTTTAGCTGCAGCATCACACTGTTGACTCATGTTCAACTTATGGTCTACTAGGACTCCTAGGTCCCTTTCACACATAGTCTTGTTAAGCCAGGTGTCCCCCATCTTATATCTATGCATTTCACTTTTTGACCTAAGTGCAGTACCTTACATTTCTCTGTGTTGAAATTCATATTGTTAGCTTTGGTCCAGCTTTCTAATTTATGGTCATTTTGAATTTTTATCCTGTCTTCTTGGGTATTAGCTGTTCCTCCTAATTTGGTGTCATCTGCAAATGCCCCGTATTCCTTTATCCAAATCATTGATAAAGATGTTGAATAGCACTGAGCCCAGGACAGAACCCTGTGGCACCCCACTGGTCACTTCTCTCCAGGATGAAGAGGAGCCATTGCTGAGCACTCTTTGGGTTCGGTCAGTCAACCAGTTACTAATCCATCTAACAGTTGTATTGTCCACATTTTACTATCTTGTTTGCAAAGATATCATGGGGGACCTTGTCAAAAGCCTTACTGAACTCAAGATAGGCTATGTTTACTGCATTCCATTCATCTACCAAGCTGGTAATTTTATCGAAAAAGAGATCAGATTAGTCTGGCATGACTTGTTTTGAGAAACCCATGTTGACTTTTTGTGATTATGGCATTCCCTTCTAAATATTCACAGACTCTCTGTTTAATGAACTGTTCTAGAATCTTTCCTGGTATTGATGTCAGACTAACTGGACAATAGCTGTTAGGATCCTCATTTTTCCCCTTTTTGAAGATGGGGACAATGTTTGCCCTCCTCCAGTCTCCTGGGACTTCTCCTGTTTTCCAGGAGTTTTCAAAGATTATTGCCAGTGGCTCTGAGATTACATTTGCCAGTTCTTTTAATATCCTTGGATGTAGTTCATCTGATCCTGGAGACTTAAATTCATTTAGGTTAACCAGGTATTCCTGTACCTCCTCTTTACTTATTCTGTGCTGCATTTCCCCTATTGTGTTCTCTACTCCATTTTCCTCAGGTTGAACACCCTTTTCTTTTTGTGAGGAGACTGAGGCAAAGAAAGTGTTGAGTAGTTCTGCCTTTTCTCTGTCCTCTGTTAGAATTTCACCATCTTCTCTGTGCAGTGGCCCTACCATTTCTTTCTTCTTTCTTTTGCCACAGACATACCCCAAAAGCCCTTTTTTATTTTCCTTAACCCCTCTAGCAAGCCTGAGCTCATTCTGTGCTTTGGCTTTCCTGACTTTAGCCCTACATGTGCTAGCTATTTGTTTGAATTCCTCTTTAGTGATTTTGCCCCTTTTCCATTTCTTATACATCTCTCATTTAAAACTTAGTTCAGTTGAAATTTCTTTTGTCATCCAAGCCGGTTTCTTGAGACACCTCCCATTTTTCCTTTTCATTGGAACAGTTTGAGATTGTGCCTTCTCCCTTTTGAGAAACTGCCACCCATCCTGAACTCCCTTCTCCTTTAGTATTCCTGACCATGGGATCACTCCCAGTATTTTCCTAAGTTTGTTGAAATCAGCTCTCCTAAAGTCTAGAATGAGTGTTTGACTATGCCTAGCTTCTCCTTATAAGAAACTCCAGGAGAACGTGATCGCTCCCACCTAAGAATCCCACCACTTGTACCCCATTGTCCAGGTCATCCCTGTTGGTTAGGATCAGATTTAAAATAGCTGATCCCCTTGTTGCCTCTTCCACCTTTTGGACAAAGAAATTGTCTTCATAATTAAAAATGAAGAGAAACAAAAAGCTATGTAATAGTCCTAGAAGTCTGAGTTGACACCTTAGAAAAATTTCATGACAGCAGTGCAGAAAATTAACAAAAAGGAATATAATAGCATTGAATGACTAAAGCACAGTGTCAATGTTTAACTTGGGTAATGTAACAGAACATTTTTAAAAAAAGAAGAAACAGCCTTACCGCTGTGTTTGTAGTAGGTTGGTAAACAATTTTGTACAGTAGTCATATAATGAGTCTATACAATCAATTTAATTATTATGAAAATAACATATATTAGCATAAAGTTAATTATCTTTACTTAGTCCTATAAAAAATATAAGAGATTGTTTTGGATTTTTTAAAAACATTGTGCTTTGGCAGGGACTCAAGTCAATGAAATGGAAGGAGACATAGTAGACTAAGCCCCAAATATAAAAGAAATGATAAGAAGCTTACAGGGAGCACAGGGAGCTGTATTAAATTAAGTGTAATTACTATACATCTTATATACTGTACAATTTATATATTAATTACAATATATATTTGTATATTCACTTATAACATAATGAATGAAGTCCTGCCATTACACTTGTTCTCTGTCCGTTGGTGGAAATGCATTATTGACTGTTATAGCATTATGATTCCATTAACTGCTGTACATGCATCCTGTGGATTCCTGAGCTTTACATTTTATGGAGGGACATTTAGAATTCCCTGCCAGGGAAATCTAGTGCCTCACCAAACTACAAATCCCCCAGGATTCCATAGGATGTAACCTTTGGCCATCAAAGTGGGATCTTAGTGTTAAAACTGTGTTGTGTGAAAGGGCTCCTTGTTCCTGCACTTGTAAGAAACATATTTTAGATTTAATTTTCTTGTTGTGAAAGTTGATTTGTTTTTTAGTCATTTTGTCCTTCTTCCACTTTAGTTTTCAATTTTTGAAAAAATCATATTCATTTTTGTGTACATTTCTCATAACATAAATATTTTTGCAAGCCTTTGCCCTTAAGACATTTCTTTAAAACATATTTTCACTAATTTATACATTTTTGTGCATGACTTCTTATATATGCATTTTTCTTGGAAAATTACAACATACATTTTATTTAAAAAATTGAATACTTAATACTACATTTTGGTTTGTGGAATAGTTTGGAAAGGGAAAATTAGCTGAGATCACATTAAGACATGATCCAAACCAAATTTTCTTCCATCTATACCATATACTTTGCCAGATTTTATCTTTCCTGGCAACAGGATATGATAATACCCTTGCAAAAATTTCTGAAAACAATGACTAAAACTAATATTCTTGGTAAAACTGGGAAATTTTTGTCCAGATTTTTCTGGAAACAGCTTCAGTGTATTCATAATGGCTGTTGCGTGCCCAGTTCAGATTTGCAATGTAAGCATTATTTAAACACAGCTGATATCAGAATTAATCATGTATTATTCCCTTTTCCTTTTCTACAGTATGCTGTCTGGTTAGTCCTCTGGGTTACATGGAACGTATTTGTTATCTGCTTCTACTTGGAGGCTGGGGACTTATCAAAGGTAATTTACCATCTGATATATCTAAGCCATCTGATGTTAACGCACCCAGTTCTAAAGATGTTTTCTTGTATCTCCTTAAACTCAGTGCTCTGCTTAAATGGGGAAAAAATCAACTTTGGAATAATGAATATACTGTGTGCTGTAGCAACGCATATCCTAAATTATTTATTGATGATGACAATAAAACTAGTTTAGATGTTTAACAGTAGAAGGATTTTTAATGGTATTTTTGTTATTCACATGTGAAATTATAATATATGTTCAAGTTTACATAAGGTGATACCATAGTTGTGGATATCATAGCTGACAGTTATCTAAAGGATTAAAACTATGCTATTTAATAATATGTACTTTGCTACTTTTCTGTTTTCTTTCTGGAATTGTTAATCTATATCTATTTATCCATCCATGTATCTATCTACATATATGTGCAAATATTTTGCTTATGTTCTCTTATTTTACACGCAAGGGCCACACTTCCTGGGTGTACAAGTTAGGGAAAGTCAAGTCTCTCTTTAGTGCTGAGCTCCCTTGAGCTTTATTCAAGAAGGAGGGGTGTACTTATTTATTTAAAACAAATACTCATTTCTTAGTGTGCATTCTACTACATTTTGATTTCCTTTTCTTGTTTGTTGCAATATCAAGGCAATTAAGTATCTACATATTTTTCACTATATATTCTGATGTCTCAAATGATGATCTGTTTTATTTTATTTTTTTAACAAAATGAGATGGCCAAATGTCTTCACATAAATAGATTTATCAACAGTATGAAACTGAAAGGTCTAAAGGGAACAGATTAGTCATATTTATAAGAAAATACACATGTTCTGAAATAAACATACTGCTTGGACAAAATAAACTAAGGCCTCTGTAGATGGCGCAAAGTGCTGTCTTGGAGGCACAGAAGGGGAGGGGCACCCACATGGTGGCCGCCTCAACCCCTCCCCGAGGTTATGCATGGCATGTGCCCTGAATACGTCCTCCCGGCGCAGTGCAGAAGAGACTACAGGGTTTGATTCCTTGTCATTGCTGAATTTATCCCCATTGCCTGGGCTCATTTACTAAAACTGACATAATGTCTACACAATTGACATCTTCTATAATAGTGAAAACATACCAAAATATGTTACGTGATAGGAGTAAAGCTTTTCACCCTGACTACTAAAGATATTGATCAGAATCTTTTGGGGCACTTTGCTAGAGCAATTGCATGTTGTGCTACCAGCTCTACACTTTCTGATCTTGCATAAGGAGATATTCTGTCCCATCCTGGGAAGACTGCCACACTAAGAGGCAAAGATGGAGGGATAACATGCACCAAATGCCCACAAATGAGATGAATGCTTTCCTAGGAAGAGTGGAAGAAAACTAAGAAAGAACTCTGTTGCAGTCTCTCCCCAAGGGTTTGGCTCCTAACTCTGTGAGCCACAGTTTTGCCAGCTTCCTCACCCTCCAGAACAGCAATAAAGAGCCAAGAGAGAAACCTTTAGCATTTTAAGGAGCTGGACTGACATGCCTATTGCCTCAGTGGTAGCGTGTGATCCTGAGGACCCTGAACATGCATGGATTTACACTCTTCCATGGATATAATTGTACTGGGACTTGAAACCTGAAGGAGTATGATTTTGTATGGATTTACCCTTCTTCTGATAGTTGATCTGAGTATGACTTTAAAACTGCTGGTGCTACATAATGTCATGGGGAATAGATTTGAGAGCTTTAACACTGTCCTGACAGTGGTGGAATGCATGATGAGAAGGATAGGCTTCTGAGCTGTGTAAGGGTTTAGACTGACTGAATTTCTATGAGGTGCAATTGTTGGGTATATCTCCTTGGTGGATGATGATGATGACAATTTTATTTATATCTCATGTTTGACAAAACCCTGGGACTCATGGTAGCTCACAACAATTTAAACAGGTACTGTTAAAAGCCTCTGTAACTGATGGATGATGGAACCAGAGGGCTAGTCTGTGCTCCTTATAATGGAAAAAGTGAGGGTGGCCGCAATGATAAAGACTGGAAATTGACTGATTCACCCATTCCTGCTTGAGAAGTGCATACTAGCATACCATGAGAGCCATTCAGATGTTACACTGTGTTGTTTGGTCTCATTTTGAAATTAGTAGCTTGCTAAGGGCCTTTAATCCAGCTCCATTAGAAGAAACACAGAAATGATTCAAAACAATTTATTTAGTCAAAGATGTCAAAACATAACAAAACAAACGTTTATTCAAAACTATAGTTCTTGTATCATTCTTTATATTCTCTTTGCTAGGATGTCTTATTTCTGAGTTCATAGACAATAAAATATAACCTTTATCATTCTCAAAATGTACTATTTTCTCCTTTCTTCTCTGCCTATCTTTGCGGGTGGTGGACCTTGTGGAAGCTATTGATGTGAACTGGCTTGTCACAGAAATCTGATTTTTGTAAATTAATGTGGATATATAAACATGTACACACACATGTACATACATACATACACATACACACAACCCATAATTGTACAAAGAAAATTATCTAATATGTGTGATGATGAAAGGAGCTCAAAGCATGGACAGTGCCTACACAGGAACAATGGCTTTCATGAAACAGCTGCATCATGTGCCATGGCTCTGAGTCATCTATATGAGGTTTGTAAACTCTTCTGGTCTAGTGCTTAAGTGGATTTAAGAAGCTTCTGCTTCTACACCATGATTGTGTACATTGTGGTCTGACCAGGGGTTGCACCTCATCCTGAAGTCTGACCTGCTCTGACCAACTGCTTTAAGAAGGCTTCCATTTGTAAGGGCCATGGCACAAGATACATTGCCTCTAAAAACAAAGCACAAGATAGAAATTTGTGCCCAATCAATTTATTAGAGTTGGCAAGATAAGCCCTTTTATCTTACATGACATTGGTGATCCTGAACCATACATGAAACAAGAAGGCTGGGTTTTGAGAGCCCAGAATATGATGTATGTTGTGCACAGTGCTATCCCACAACAAAGAGGGATAGCTGTTCCTCTATCTCTCAGCACCTGGCATCTAATGATGGGGGCAGCCCTGTGTTTGTGGAATTTATTTATTTATTTATTTATTTAACGTATGTCCTGCTTTTCTCCCATATCAAGCCAAAAAGGTCACACCTTATGTTAAGTAATACAACTAAAAACAATCCGGAATACAAAAATTTAAAAAGCATTAAACAAAATTCTCATAAATAAAAAAGTTCATTTAAAGGGATTAAAATCATATTAAAACCTACTCATTGCACTATCACAACTAGATAAAAAAATGAAGGTCTGTTTAAATAGTAAGATCTTGTCTTGGTAGTAGATGGAGAACAGGTATAGGGGCCTCCCAACTGGGCATCCCTTGACAGGGAGCCCCAGAACCTAGGAACGGCCACTGAAAAAGCTCTCTACTGAATCTTCACCAGCTGCACCTGTAAAAGATGTGGGACTAAAAGAAAGCCCTCCCTTGAAGTTCTTAAAACTCATATAGGCTCTTAGGAGGAGATTCAGATAGCCTGGATTTAAGCCATAGAGGGCTTTATAGATTATAACTAGCACTTTCAATTCTGCCCAGGAACAAATTGGTAGCCAATGAAGCTGTTTTAGCAGGGGAGTTATATGGTCACTATAATTGACCCTGGTCAGCAGTCTAGCTGCAATGTTTTGGACTTGCTGAAGAGTCTAAACAGTTTCTAAAGGCAACCCCATATAGAGTGCATTACAGTAATCCAAACAAGATTCTATCAAGATTGTTATGTGGGCAAATCTGACTTCCCAGGGCACAAACATAGCTGACACACTAGTTTCAATTGTGTAAACACATTCCTGGCCACAGCTTAAACCTGGCCTTCAGGGGGAGTGAAGACTGAATCCCTGTTCCCTGATCTGCCTTCCGAATGACTGGGAGCACCTCTATCTTGTCCAGATTAAGCTTCAATTGGTTTGCCCTCATCCATTTCATTACTGGAAACAGGGAATCTGGCAGGAAATTCTCTGCTCTGTGTTGCTGTATCAACAGTTTGCTTTTATACATTTTTCTGAAACTTCCTGAAAATAGAGATACTTGATGCTGACCTGCTCCTGATAGGTATCATTTATCCATCACAGACTTACAGAAATAAATAAGTTAATATAAAATGGTGATAAAATACTCTAAAAGTGCAGGAATTATTTTAACCATTCTGCAGATCAGCAACTACCCAGGTCATGGAATTCTTGTGTGCACATTGCAAAAATATTTGGCCAACATTAAACTGTGAATTTCCTCTAAAAGGGTTTATTAGATTGTCTCCAAGATCCTGCACTAAATTCTTTTCATTACCTAGTTTTTCAGCTGAGAATAAAAATGAGAATGCAATGGCACTCCTGAGTATTTCCTCTTCTTCCAAAATGAATACTGAATCCTTAAAAAAAAGAGGGAGAGGGAGAGATTGCATTGAATTAGCTCTAAAAAGCGAATAAAGAGTAACCTTTAAGGAAGCACAGGGCTAAGCTCTATTTTACACTAGGGATACAGCTCAGGTTGCACAAGATGACTATAGAAATTGTAAATTAAAATTACAGCTTAGTAATTGCTCATCTTGGTATGCATTGTTGTCTATAGATATAATATATAACTTCCTACCACATAAAATACTTTTTCCCCCAGATGGGGGAGTTTTGAAGCTCATTTCTTCTTTCACCTATGCTCAAATGTTAAACTTTTCTGCCATTACTCAGTAATATCAAGATGCCCACATATTTCAAGCTGTTGCCATATCTTGTGTGAGAAAGTTTAGCAATGGCTGCTTTCCTCCCCTTGTCACAGAGGTTGTGACATTTTTGCAGCTGCTATTTATTGAAGTGAAAGAGCTCTGATAACGATAGCAGGGTATTCAGAACGATGCGATCACCACCTCTTCATAAGATTGAAGCAGCAAAAGAATTGGCAGTGAACAGCCATGCAGAGATGCTCACATCCCATTACAGATACGTAGTTTGAAGTTTGGCAGTGGACTCAGAACATTTCATGTTATTGTGTCACTGTTGATGTCTTTGTCATGACACCAGGGCTTTCATAGTCTGTCAAAATTATTATGACCATGTAGATTGGTGACAAAAAGAAGGATAAAAGGTCAGTTGTAGAAAGCTCTTCCACAGCCTTACTGTTTGAAGTAAAAAAAAAAAAAAAAGGAGCATATTACATAAAATGATTCTTACAAGTTGAAACAGAAACTTTTAAATGAATGCAGTGCTGGGAAACAAACTGCATTCTTCATTGCCCTATGTAATAGAAACAGATCAAATGTACATATTTCTAACTTTATTTGAAGACAGAATTTGCTTCACAAAATCTTGGGTCACTGAAGACACATCTTCTAGTGTCCTTGTATTGCAGTGCCACAAAACATCATAGAATGCATGAACCTTCAAAGAAGGTGCCACCAAAAAGGGAAAAAAAGGAAAAAGAAACATTGCCACCAAAAAAAAAAAAGGATAGCAATGTTACCCTGAAAACACATGGCTGGAAAAATATTTTCCAAAGCAAATGGAAAAACAAGGGTAGCTGTTTGTTCATGAGAACAAAGCAAAATCCAGAATGCAAAGGCAGGCAATACTTTTATTAGGACCAGCTAAAATTTCATGTGAAGTGCAAGATTTCAATTTCTGCTGTAGTGATATAAAGAACACAGATTTTCTCATCCTTGATGTAAAAGGCTGTCTTAACTGAGCATATAAATATTTGACTTTTTGATGCTTGGTTGTGTGGTTCAATAATTTCTGCTATTTTCTCCCTGCTGTAGGAATAATTGAATATTTCTGTACAGTTCATGCCCAGTATCCATCTTTCCTCAGGTATTTCAGGAAAATATTCTGCACAGGAATGCACATGGGCTTTTTTGTATGAAAATCATGTTTGGATATTGGGGGGGGGGATAAACAGACTCACACAAAACAGCACAGAAAGACAAAAAGTGATCTTGCACAAAAATTATGTGGCTATCTAGAAAAAGTGTTTTTTGTACAAGAAGTTTATTTTATTACAAAAAAGTATTTTGTGAATAAAAAAACTTTCAAAGAAATTGGATGATTTTTCTTTTTACACAAATGTAGTGGAAATGTTTGAGCAAAATATGTGATTTTTGTACAAAAAATAAGTGGTTTTCTACCACCCCCACCCCCCAAAAAAATCCCACTATATTTGCACAAAAAAAGCATGCAGATTTCTTGAAGGTGGGTGTATTTTTTTTTTTCATGAGAAAACAGTTTCTTTTGTACAAGAATCTTCATTTGTGGAAGCTCACATTTTTGCCACTTTTTTGGTGCAAGATTGCTGGGGTTTGTATATGATTGATGGGTTTTTCTAACAAAAGAAATCCCTAGTAATCTTGTACACATACATATACACACACACCCCACAAGTGGCTCTCTGGAAACATCACAAAATTGTCCTCCAGTGTATTTCTGCATGGAATAATTTTTGATGTACCCACACTGGGCAAAATGAACAAAATTCTTACCACTTTGTTATTCTTGTCAACCAGATTTTAATTCAGAAAACAAATAAAGCTGAATTTTGTTTCCATTCTTAATCTTGACACATCAAGACACATTATTAAAATGTCTAAGCACTGTGAAATCATTTTTATTTACATATTAATATACTTTGAGACTGTTTTGCAAAACATATTAATTTCCTCAAAAAGTCCCAAAAATAGTCTGTGCAAAAAGCTCCAGTTTTTAATTGTTAAATAAATAGCAAGGACTAAATAGCACTTTATTTCTGTAGTGCAGATGTAACCCAAAATTGAGAAAATGTTCTTGAGAATTTAGGGCTTGCACACTCCTAGGAAAATAGATTAGTGGTATTGCCTGTCTGTGGATTTTGAATTTTGTTAAAGTATTTTCATTATTTCTGTAGTGCAACTTTGCATTGTTGAAAATTTGCATTATTTTTTAATTTTGCATTGGCATTGAGAGGGTCCATAAATGGGGGGGGGGGGAACATACTTAGGAACATTCTTGGCTTCCAAAAGATGTCATGCTTTAAGAAAAGTGGTTTTTTAACCCTCATCAGTGTAATCCTATATATGTCTATAAAGAAGTAAATTCCACTGATTTTAAGGGGGTTACTGGATTGTAGACTCAAAGTGCTGTCTGTCCTATCTGTTTCTAGTCTGCATCAATTTGACAGATGTCCATTCATAAATCCATACATTCAGTTTCTATATCACTCTGCATTGTTTTTAAGCCATGCAAGATTTGCATTTATTTATATACAGTTTCCCCAAACATATGTAATTATTTCTAATATACAAGTTTGGGGTGTAACTTTTGAGAAGAGCTCTATATTACAACATTCAAAGAAAGGTAAAATCAAAATAATAACTCCATTCTTCAAAGTAGCATCAGAAGTGTAAATTAGGTGAATCTGCATTAAAATGCAGACACAATTAAATTTGCCAGACTCCCTAGATATATTGCAAAAACACAATTGCTTACAGTACACATATTTTCCCTGCACTACTTTATTGGAAGGTATAATTTAGATTTAATTTTATTTATTTATTCCTTTTTTTAAAAAAACAAAACCTTTTACATTGTTCTAATCTTACTGTACTTGTCAGTCTTTCACTGTCTCTGTGTTAAAAATATACAAGTAAAACAATTATATAAACAAGTAATAGCAAGTCAGCACATTAAAAATAAACAGTTGCTCCAAAGAGACAAATGATCTTCTCTTGGAAACAGTAAATATCAAAGAACAGATTATGGTAGCTTATTTTTGACAAGCTAAGTGGAGAAATTCCCTTTGCATGTCATGACTTTTTAAACCTGGATATTCTTTTTTTAAAAGAGCTAGGATACTTGTGCTGTCCTCTATATACAGTACTGTCCTTAACTTGAACCTGGTTTCAGCACCAAACCAACTTTCAATATACAGTTGCCCCTCCATTTTTTGGACTTGAAGTCTGCGGTCTTGATTATTAACGCAGGGCCATACGTGGGGCTGCATGTGGGTGCATACAGCTATTCAAGCCAATGAGGCTTGATTATTAGTGAGTTTCCATTTTTGTGGGGGTGGGGTTGGCATGGATCCCCAACGAAAATGGAGGGGCTACTGTATTACTTAGTGGGCAAATTGCATTCTCTCATCCTGAAACTTTCATGGAGGGGCAATCAAGGTCCTCAGCAAGAGCAAAGGACTATGGAGTGGGATGATCCAAATACATGTCATCACAAAGTGACTCCAATCACCATCACCAAACATCTTTAAATAGGAGTAATAATTATGATGGGAGTCCTTCAAGTGCTTTCTTTGATACAGAAGAGAATGAAGAGAATATTCTCTTCGTGGTTTGAATTCATTGGCTAGTGGACCTGGCTGGAGTGACCTATATAAAGGTTTCACTCCAGTCAGGTGGAATGTGTATCACCTCTTGCTTGCTTGCATGCTTGCCAATTGCTTGCTGAACATTGTCCCACTCACCCACCTTCTATCATGTCAGGTTTAGTCTTCTATGCATGTAGCACTTGGATGTTGTAAAAATTCTATTCATTACAATTTTTGGTATGTGGTTGGCATGGATCTTGGAACCAGGGCATCTATTACTAGTGTCTCTCTGGCATTGGTAACATATGGGAGTCCCCTTATGGGACTTGGGGTAGGTAGGGTGGAATGAGGCCTGAGGATTGTTTGATGCCTCAATCCAGACCCCTGTATGTGCCTACCCTAACTACAGCTATAACAAATAAAAATTGTGACCTACATATTTTACATATATCATGTGTATTGGTGTATTATTTGCATGTAGAATGGAACCCGCCATTCAGGAATACAATCAAAGCACTCCCAACAGATGACGATCCAACCTCCATTTAGAAACCCCCAAAGAATGAGATTCTACCACACTCATGCATTTTCCGTTGTCAAACAGCTCTTGACTTTCAGGACATTTCTTCCTAATGTTTCAGTGGAATCTCTTTTTGTATAGTTTGAATCCATTGTTCCATGTCCTAGTCTCTATAGCAGCAGAAAACAAACTTGCCCCATTTTCAATATAACATACTTTCAAATATTTAAACATGGCTATTGTGTCACCTTTTAACCTTTTCCACTCAGATCTCTAAGCAGTTCTTCATAGGGCATGGTTTCCAGACTATTACCATTTTGGTCTCCCTCCTGTGGATACACTCCAGCTTGTCAACAACCTCTTTAAATTATGGTACCCAAAACTGGATGCAGTATTCCAGGTAAGGCATGACCAAAGCAGAATAAAGTGACAGGATTACATCCCTTGATCTAATCA
Organism: Phrynosoma blainvillii; assembly: GCA_026167975.1. NCBI lineage: Eukaryota > Metazoa > Chordata > Lepidosauria > Squamata > Phrynosomatidae > Phrynosoma > Phrynosoma blainvillii. Next base: position 116,304,979 of record JANUYF010000001.1, on the reverse strand, counting down.
CTATACTCCTATTGAGACCACTTAGGATCATTTTTATTTATTTTTAAGCCTTTGCATCACACCATTGACTCATGTTCAGCTTGTGATCCACCAAGGGCTTTTACAGACAGTGCTTTGTGCCATCTTGGAGGCAGGGAAGGGGAGGGGTAGCCACATGCCAGGTGCCCCAAGGACGTCATTACACACTGCACCGGAAGAGACACAAAAGAGCTGCGCGGCAGCTCTTCAGGCACCCTATTTGCCGCTCTGGAAGGAGCAGCATTTTAGCGCTTCTTTCAGGGCCAGCAAAAGGGTGGATTGGGGCTGAGGTGTGGGGCAGCCTCGGCCCCAATCCTCCCCTTCCCAGGGTGGCCCACAGCCACCTGTCTGCATCCCCCCTAAGACTCCTATATCTCTTTCTTATGCACTGCTGTCACACCAGGTGTTCCTTTCATCCTATATCTGAGTCTTTCATGTTTACTGCCAAATGTAGTGCTTTATATATTTTTTCCTGTTGAAATTCATTTTGTTTGTTTTGGCCTAGCTTTTTTCTGTTAAGGTCATTTTGAATTCAGAATTCTGTTCTCTGGGATAATTATTGGCTACCCCTCCTAATTTGGTGTCATCTGCAAATTTGATTAGCATACTCTCAATTCTATCATCCAAGTCATTCATAAAGATGTTGAATAACCCTGGGCTCAGGACAGAACACTGTGGCACTCCATTAGTCACTGCTCTCTAAGATGAAGAGGAATTATTAGTGAGCACACTTTGGGTTTGGTCATTCAACCAATTACAAATCCACCTTACAGTCGCATTGTTTAGCCCACATTTTATGAGCTTTTTTGCAAGAATATTATAGGGTACCTTTTCAACAGCTTTGATATATTTGCAAAAAAGTGGTGGGTTAGACAATGTGACTATTAGATGGATTTGTAATTGGTTGACCAATCTTGTTTTCTGTGCAAAATATCCTCATTGGATATTTGTATGAGAACAAGTCCCAAACTGCAGACAGTCTTCAGAAACTGCCCAATTTTCAAAGACTTTTAGCAAGAGGAAAATTGCTAGAATTGCTTGTTGCTTCCTTTGAGAACAAAATTAGCAAAAATGAAACCAAATTCATCTCTACTAGAAGATCCCTACATATTCCCACCAGTATCACACCAGCTCAGACACATTGATTTCATGCAAGCTCTATGTGGGAATGTTTTGCCCTATAGAAAAGCTGTGGGGTATAGACAGAATAAAGGTATCTACTTGTTAGGCATGGTAACGCAGCATGTGGAGACCATGTAACGTGAAGCACCAGGATCCAGACTTCTCCGATGAAGCAGGTTGCTTGTCAGCTGGAGAAACTCCTCTCCCCTTCCAGATAGAGCACAGAGACGCCACAGACAGATGTCTCACGAATGAGGCTTTAATCTTGGTTGCTCTGTATACAGATATGTACAGCATACACCAATGCAACTTCAACAGCAAAACAGCAATACGCAATCCACCATCAACAATCCACAACCCACACTCCACATGTGTGTCCAGAGGCTTGTGCTCCACGTAGCTTTCTGGTCCTGCCTCTTCCTGCTGGACACCTGTCACCTGAGTGACACTGCAGTTTTACAGCACTTCTGCAGCAGTTTCTGTGCTTTCCAGCACCAGGTGACTACCCCCATGATGTCATGTCCTGTTACATCAGCATGAGGCTACATGACTCAGCTGTGGCCAAATGCTGTGTCATCATGGCTGCTGCACCTTCCTGCAATGTACATTTTCCCTTGGGACTCAATCCGAACACTACTGACGTACAAAAATCCTTCCATAAATATCAGTTTAAATACACACTAGTAGTTTTCAAAGAAGTAGCCATGTCTTGTAGCATTAAAAAAAGGAAAGAAGGGGGAGGAAGATGGGAAAGGACACTTGCAGCAATTGTAAGGATCTAAAAAGATGCGATCATGACACTTTTCAAAGGCCTGTGTAAGGTGATCAATAATAATAATAATAATAAATTTTTATTTATAACCCGCCCCTCTGCGCGGCAATCGGGGCGGGGTACAGCAATATTAAAATAGAACAAAGTTAAAAACATTCCATCATCCCATAGTCCCACCCTCCCATCCCCTTAAAACAGAATTAAACAATGACCAATTAAAATACAATATTAAAAACATAATGACAATAATTTACAAGTCAGGGACCCATCCCTAGGCTGAGAGTTATTCCGGGAAGGCCTGCCGGAAGAGATCCGTCTTTACTGCTTTCTTAAAAGCAGCAAGAGTGGTAATTAGACGGATCTCATCCGGCAGGCCATTCCATAATCTGGGAGCGGTCGCAGAAAAGGCTCTCTGGGAGGTCTGAGACAGCCTAGTTTTTAGTGGCTATAGCAGATTCCTCCCAGAGGACCGAAGGGCGCGGGGGGGTTCATATGGGGAAAGGCGGTCCCTAAGATAGGATGGACCCAAGCCATGTAGGGCTTTAAAGGTCAAAACCAACACCTTGTACTGCGCCCGGAAACTAATTGGCAGCCAGTGGAGGGATTTCAGCACAGGTGTTATGTGCTCCCTCCTTGATGTTCCTGTAATTAACCTGGCTGCCATATTCTGTACCAGTTGAAGTTTCCGGGTTAGGCACAAGGGTAGCCCCATGTAGAGTGCATTGCAGTAATCTAGTCGCGAGGTTACCAGGGCATGTACCACAGTTTCCAGATCCCTCATGTCCAGATAAGGGCGCAGTTGGCGTATCAGCCGAAGCTGATAACAGGCACTCCTGACCACTGCATTCACCTGACTAGTCATGTGAAGCGATGAATCTAGAAGTACCCCCAGACTGCGAACACAGTCCTTAGAGGAGAGTGTGACTCCATCCAGGACTGGAGACTGTATTCCCAGATCTGGTTTCGGGCCTGTGACTGCAAGTACCTCCGTTTTGTCTGGATTCAACTTCAATCTGTTTTTCCTCATCCAACCCATTACCGCTCTGAGACAGTCATTAAGAGGAGAGGCGCCATCTGAAGTCTGAGACGATGATCTGGTCATGGAGAGATATATCTGGGTGTCATCAGCGTACTGAAGACACCGAGCTCCATGCCTCCGAATAATCTCCCCCAGCGGCTTCATATAAATATTAAACAACATCGGGGACAGGATGGCGCCCTGAGGGACGCCACAATTAAGCTCGATTTTGGATGAGCAACTATCCCCGAGCCTCACCCTCTGGGATCTGCCCGAGAGGAAGGAGCGGAACCACTGCAGAGCAGTGCCTCCGATTCCCAACTCTCTCAGGCGATCTAAGAGGATGGCATGATCTATAGTATCAAAGGCCGCTGAGAGATCCAAGAGCACCAACAGGGTCACACTACCCCTGTCGATACTCAGGCGGAGGTCATCGGTCAGAGCAACCATGGCAGTCTCCACTCCATATCCTGTCCTGAAGCCAGTTTGAAATGGGTCGAGATAATCGGTTTCATCCAAGAGTGCTTGGAGTTGGGAAGCAACCGCCCTCTCGATCACCTTGCTCAAAAAAGGGAGCAAGGAGACTGGTCTATAGTTGTTTCTATCCAGGGGATCCAGGGAAGGCTTTTTCAGGAGTGGCCTAACCGCCGCCTCCTTTAAACAAGATGGTACCTTGCCTTCCCTGAATGACGCGTTGATTGTGTCCCGAAGGAACACCTTCAACGCGTCCCCCCCCTGGACGACCAGCCAGGATGGACAAGGATCGAGGGGGCAAGTCGTCTTTCTCACACTTCCAAGCAGCTTGTCCACGTCATCGGTACTCACAGATTGTAATTGATCCAGTAAATTGCCATCAACGGAGTTCCTGGGTGCCTCATCTACAGATTCTGCTAAAACAAGTCTTTCAGACTTACATTTATAATGGTAAGTTACTGATGATGTTGTTTTGGCTTTTGCACATCAGCATTATTTGACCACTGTAAAGATCTGAAAGACCTGATCACCTTATGCAAGTCTTTGAAAATTTAGGGGATGGATTTTCATTCTGTCCCACTCCCACTACTGTATAAATATGTGTCATGCCTGAGGCCTGGATATATATATATATATTATTAATTTTTATTAGAAAGATTTTATTATTAAAAAATGTTCACAACATAGAATCAACTTATATTAGAGAATTTTACAACTTTTAACATATGTCGTAGTTGCATTTAAACCTCCTTATTCTTTTTCTTGTAAATGCATTCCAAACTGTTTTCTTGTACCTTGCTAGTTGAATAACATAGTTTCTTAAAGAAAGAGTAAACTATCCTTCTTTACTTTTGTTTTAATTACTATGTAATGGTTATTACGTCTCTTATTGATAATTTTCTACTAGCTTTATTAAAATAAAGTAGAGTCTTTTCTTTTATTCATGAAGGATCTTGTGTCATCTTCATTATTTCCCTCATGTTTTTTACTTATCTAAGCTGTTTCTATCTTTCCGTCTTATAATATATTCACGGATATATTAATTGTTATTTTTAATTTCTCTGCTTGTATATCTTCAGTTCGTCTCCTCTTGAAGAATATTGTCAAATAAACTCCATTCTTTTTCTGGTTTTTGTATGGATCTTTGATTAATCATTGATGTCATTTTATCCAAATATTTCATTTCTTCTACCTTGATTTTCCAGTCAGTTATATTTGGGCACTCTTCTGTCTTCCACCCTCTGGCAATGATTATTCTTGCAGCTGTAATTAAATAAAGAATTATTGTCCCATAATTTGTTACCACCTCTTTTTTAATTTTTGTTGTCATATTCAACAGAAATAATTCTGGTATAAAGGGAATTTCAGTCTTCAGTTTTAATTGTATGATTTTATCTATTTTCCGCCAGTATTTTTGGATTTTCGGGCAAACCCACCACATATGGAACATTTTTATATTTTTATGTACTGCATCTGAAGAAGTGGGCTTATAGCCCTGAACACTCAAGCAAAAAAAACCCCAGCTAGTTTTAACAGTGCTACCACATTTCTTTTTTCCCCCTTTTCTCTCTCCCCCCCCCCCTTTCTTTCTCCATTTTAATATACACTGGATTCTGTTCCCTATGTCATGGGAATTGTATTTTTTTCTGGGACATTGAGCCTTCTCTGTCAGAGAGCTCTGGTGCCACAATAAATTACAGTTCCCATGATTCCCTAGCACTGAGCCAGGGCAGTGCCTCAATTTAATGTGCACTATTTCTGGCAGTCTGCAAAGGCCCCCAGTTTTCCATTTTGTTGCTTTGCTTGCAGTTTTTCTTGATTATGGATGACCACTTTTTGCAAGCATAGTACTTTTTAAAAATGTGAAAGAGGGTAATAAAAGAAATCCTTCCTTGATCTATATGATCCTGTTGAAGCTAGCCAAACCTCTTCCCCATCCACCCACCCACCTCCCCCACCCACATATAGACACACTCCATATATATTTGTAGATCAAGGAATTCCAGACTTGTTAACTTTTTTCTCTTATGTTTACTAAATACTGGGTACACATTAGCTGCATTCATGGGGGTTATTATTTATAGTATCACAACTACTGTTTGACTTCCTATTTAAATTCCTTCATGCTTGAAAGTTGCCTTGATCTCCATGGGACATGCATTCAAACGCTTATTCTTATCTTTTGCTGTCATTTACTGCAAAATGGAAATCAGAATTCACCTTTAACTTTCCACACACAGCATGTGTGGAAGACTGTGAAAATATCCGAGACAGCACTTCTGGCAACCTTGTACTGAATTTTCAATAATGAGTCAGTTAAATGTGACATTTCAAAAGGATGTTTAACATACCAGTTAAAATAATAAGTGTTTCATAGTGTATAAAAGGTAAAAAAATTAATTCTTAACATGACAATTCAGTGATTTGTTCATTTTACTAATCCTTCTATATTAGCTACAAGGGTGATTTGGCACTAGAGATGTATTGGCCTCTTATTACTTTATATCCATCAGAGAAATAATTACATTGTTGTGGTTTCACATTTATAATGGAGTGGTTAGCAGTTAAATTTCAGTGTTGCATGTATTCTAATAAGGCTACCTGCAGGATATTTAATTTTGAACACATTACTTTCCCTCGATATTGGTTTAACAGATGTTCTGTTAAGATAGCAGAGAAATTAAATTAGTTTTCTTCTCAAAGCATCCAGTTAACTTTGTAGGTAAATGTCTTTGAGCACAAAATCTGACCAGGATTTTTTCCTTTTTTTTTTTTTTTTTTTTTTTTAACAAATAGCTATCAAAATGTTTTAAGTAAATGACTTCATTTTATTTTATTTTTTTCAACTTCCATTACTCAGGGCAGATTTGACATGGTTGATCATATGTCTAACAAATGAAAATTGAAAATAGTGTGGCATCCAACAGTGTGGAGTTATATTGAAGGTAGTTTCATGGGCAGATACTATTAAGCATGCTTGTGGTTCCAGATAAATTGGTTCACAGATTTATTTATTTTTAACCTCAGTGTCTTTTCCAGTTAGAATGGAGCTGATTACAAAATTAAATTCCCTGTTACTGTAGATACTGCATATTTGGGCAAGCTTTCATGCAGAGTTTCATATTTTTTTCTCAACTAATAATTCATATGGTAATGAGAAGTTAAAGGTGATAGAATACAGAGGAAATTATATTCATGGTCTGTTAGAAGTGGTTGGGTACACTGCAGGCTGCCTTTGAGGTTAGGGGCTACATTTTATTTTATGTATTTAAACTTCATATATATATATATATATATATATATATATAGAAACAACCTATAAAAGAAGAAACTATACTTTGTTGAATAACCTGTTAAAATCTGTTTAAATAGCCAGCAACAAATCAGATGAGAAATATGTAATCCAGTTTAATCACATTCCCCAAATTTCAGACTGGATATTTAAAAGGGGGTTTGAATAGTTCAACCATACATTCTCGGGATCAGCTGGAGCACCTGTGTGAGGTGGACCAATGAAATGAAGAATCACAGTTTTTCATTAAAAAAAAAAAAACCTTTCGGAGTGATTCTGATCTATTCAGGCTACCCATTACTCTGTTGGGGCATAAAGAGGTATAGAAGATTTCCAGTTCTAGCTGAGTGTTTTCCACATAACTGTCAGAATCCATATGCATGGTTCTGTCATGTTGGCATGATGATATGATGATGTTAGGGGATGAAGATATGAGAGCATGGTGAAATGATTATTTTAACACTGTATGGTATGTTGGCTATTGAAAAGGGGATTTCAATTATTTAAATCCAAGCCTGCGGGGGGGGGGGGGATGGGAGGGGCAGATGGCCAGCGGCGGAAAGGAGTTATAGTTTTATGACCCAAATCTTCCTGTCATGGATCTGAGCTGTGAAACAGGGATGATCTTCTTCCTGAAGGGACATGAAATGATAACACAGAAGGGGAAGGAGGGAAACATAAAGGGCCCTTTGATCTGGACCAAAGAGGAGCAATTGGGGTTGGAAATGGAGGCTGGAGGATGGGAATGTATTTGTGATGGTCCGAGGGGGGGCTTTTTCAATTCTGACACTTAATCCAGAAGGAGAATCTTTCTGTCTTGATATCCAGAATAAACCTCTAGTTTCTACTACACTACAATGTTGTATTGGTTATTGGGAACTGGGTTGTCCAATCCTGACAATAGTACACTATTCTTCACTTTCTCCTTCATTTGTTATCCTGGTTTGTCCTAGAATTTCTTGTGTTTGAACTTCTGTCCCTGACTCCCTCCTAAGGCACTAATTGTTTACTTGTCTCATGGTTCTTCACCAAATTACAATGCACAGGATTTCATAGGATGTTGCCATGCAGTTAAAATCAAATCATAGTGCTATAACAGTACGGTGTTGGTCCATGACCGTAATAAATATTCTATTCTATAATAGTATGTTAGTGAAAGCAGCCCCAATATCTCTACAGTGTGAAGTAGATGACCTAGGATATGTCATTTAATAATCCAAGTAAGTAAAACTAATAATCTTGAAATACATCCCATATATATAGGAATATTATAACTCTTCACTTATATCACTTTAGCAGGCAAGAGCAAAAAATAAATGAAAGATTTTCTTGTCACTGGACAAGTTTGTGGCTGGGAGCAGTTTTACTCTTGGGGTTTCTGGAATCATGGGAAGAACCTGCTGACAGCACCACCAGCTCCTAGAATGGGCCAACAACTGATGCACAGTTCTCACTCTCCCCTAGCAATGTGAGGAAGGACCCCCAAGCTGCTCTGTACCATTTCCCTCCCCATTTTATTGCATGCACACCCACTAATGCCAGCAGTTGTCAATCACCTTCTTGTCCCCCTCAGCCACTAGTCCATTGGACTCTGCACAACAGGCCACTCGATCACACAATCAATCAACTGCTCATGCAGCACATTAGTGAGCCCAATGACACAATGTCACAGCATGATCATAGTGCCACCTTATACATACCCCCTTTCTCCTTCATCCTCCCCATAGTCCCTGTTGGATCAGCCAGTTTGTTAATGTTATAATTAAATCCATTGTTGATAAAAAGATAAAGGCATTCCCCTTTGACTAGGTCAAGTCATGTCTAACTGTAGGGGACAGTGCTCATCTCCATCACTAAGCCAAAGAGCCAGCGTTGTCAAAGATGACTCTGTGATCATGTGACCAGCATGAATGCACAGAATGCTGTTACCTTCCCACTGAAGTGGTACCCATTCATCTACTTGCATTTTTTCATGCTTTTGAACTGCTAGGTTGGCAGAAGCTGGGACTAGTGATGGGAGCTCACTCCACAATGTGGCACTTGGGCCTCAAACTGATGTAACCTGACATATCGATAAGTCCCTGGATGTAATTGACATATTAGTAACCTGACATATTTGTCATCATTTTACTCCTTGGGTATACAATGGGTTGATGGTGAAGATGCCTGGTCATGCACTTGCATGACCAATTCATGGCAGATAACCGAAAGAAAGGAAAAGGCATGGCCAGCAATGGTGCTGGCAGCTTATCCAGCCCATGGTGCTTGCTTTTGTCTGCTTCCACACTGGCATGCCATCTGCATATCAATGTGATAGTTTGTACTATCCAGTTTGGAGTGAACCAAATTGATGTTTTTTGCTTTGATGTTAAGGCCTTGAGTGTGGCTTGGGCCCCTTTTCCTCCCATTTTGGCTAAATATGTAATCTGACCAGGTACATTTCAAAACAGGGCAGGGCCATTTCTTTTTGCCTGTGCAGACAACCCCTGTGAGAATTGTTACATACTGTACTTTCCAGCGTATAAGACGACTGGGTGTATAAGACGACCCCCAACTTTTCCAGTTAAAATGTAGAGTTTGGGATATACTCCTCGTATATACTCTTCCAATGCACACCAAGTAAAAAAATTTAAAAATCAGATTTGATTTCAATATAGTAATTTTAATTCAAATGCTTATGACATGCAGGTACTTAGCAGGAAAACTGTCTCTTATAAACACAACAAACTACAGCTCCCATGTTCCCTAGCATTTATTTCTGCAGTGTGTTTTGGATCTTACTTTTTTTAAAATAGTTCAGATTTGAATGCTGCTTTAAAAATTATTTCCATCTCTCAGCTATGAGATGGTTGGGGGGGAAATGAGAAAATCCTGGGGGGAAGGACTGCCAATATACTAGGTGATGCATTCTGGGGTATGTACAATTTGTGGCCAAGTAAGTGACCCTGGGCATGTCACACACTCTCAGCCTCAGAGGATGGTAATGGCAACCTCCATTTGAAGAAACATGCCAAGAAAACCCCATGATAAGGTTGACTTTGGGTCACCATAAGTCGGAAAGTATTTGAAGACACACAAGAACAACAAAAAACAACAAAAACAACAAAAAAGTCTGCAATGCCATTAACAACAGAACAATACCTATTCAACACAGAACAATATACAGTTTACATGGGAATAGCAGACAATATCCTTGATTGCATATCCTCCCACCCTGAAACCATACAATTAACAACAGAACAATACCTATTCAACACAGAACAATACACAGTTTACTGGGAATCATTCCTCCCTACCCAGGGTCTCACAGTATATATAGACCCATTCCCTTCCATTCCAGTATTCTCTGAAGATGCCAGCCACAGATGCTGGCGAAACGTCAGAAAGAAACTCTTCTAGAACATGGCCACATAGCCCAAAAAACCCACAAAAAACTATGGATGCCAGCCATGAAAGCCTACGACTTCACAAGTCTGCAATTGTTTCATAGGTAGTACATGGGAATAGGAGCCAGTATGGTGTAGTGTTGGACTACCACTCTGGAGACCTGGGATTGATTCCCCACTCTGCCATGAAACCCACTGGGTGAAATAATAATAATAATAATAATAATAATAATAATAATAATAATAAAATGTATTTATATACCGCCCAGTGGCGAACCAATCTAGGTGGTTTACAAAGCTAAAAATACATACAACTTAAATAACATAACTCCCCCCCCCCTTAAAAATCAATTAAACTACAGATCAGTTAAAAACAATAATCAATTAAAAACATAACAATAAACAATAGACCAATTAACTAGAAACCAGCAAACCCCATACAGCTTCAGTTCTAACAGGGGCTGAGGAAACAATCTTAAAGGGAAAAATCCCAGGTCCCCAAATCCCGAGGCCGGGTATTTTAGTCTGGAAAGGCCTGCCGGAAGAGATCCGTCTTGACAGCTCTCTTAAAACTGTCTAAAGATGTCGACTGACAGATCTCGGACAAGTCACACACTCTCAGCCTCAGGGGAAGGCAATAGCAAACCTCCTATGAGCGAATCTTGCCAAGAAAACCCCATGATCACCATAAGTCAGGAACAATTTGAATGCACACAACATAAACGTATAACCTCCAAGTTAAGGAACTTGGTTCTCCTTTAGATAAATCTTCAGGGGTAATCTCTCTCTCTCTCTCTCTCTCTCTCTCTCTCTCTCTCATTGTGCAGAATTATTTGTTAAAGAAGCCATGCCCAAGCAATACATCAACTTTGGCTGCATCTGCATTGCAGAAATTTATTAAATTTGACACCGCTTTAACTGCCCTGGCCCAAGGCTATGAAATTCTGGGATTTGGAGTTTTGTGAGATATTTAGTCTTTTCTGTCAGAGAGCTCTGGTACCACAAAGCAAACTGCAGATCCTAGGAGTCCATAGGATGGAGCCATGGCAGTTCAAGCAGTGTCAAACTGCATTATTTCTGCAGTGCAGATTCAGGCTGTATCCATACTGTAGAACTGGCTTCCTTCTCCTTCTCTCTCGTCCTCATTGTCCTCCTTCTCTCTTCTGACTTCCTTCTCTTTCTCGCCTCCTCCTCCTCCTCCTCTCTTGTGGCTTTCTGCTCTTTCTCCCCTCGTCCTCATCATCCTCTTCCTTCTCTCTCCTGGTTTCCTTCTCCTTCTCCCCTCATCCTCCTCATCCTCCTCTCTCCTGGCTCCCTTCTCTTTCTCCTCTCGTCCTCATTGTCCTCCTTCTCTCTCCTGGCTTCCTTCTCTTTCTCGCCTCCTCCTCCTCCTCCTCCTCCTCCTCCTCCTCCTCCTCCTCCTCCTCCTCTTCCTCCTCCTCCTCCTCCTCTCTTGTGGCTTTCTGCTCTTTCTCCCCTCGTCCCCATCATCCTCTTCCTTCTCTCTCCTGGTTTCCTTCTCCTTCTCCCCTCCTCATCCTCCTCCTCTCTCCTGGCTTCCTTCTCTTTCTCTCCTCATCCTCATTGTCCTCCTCCTCTCTCCTGACTCCCTTCTCTTTCTCCTCTCGTCCTCATTGTCCTCCTTCTCTCTCCTGGCTTCCTTCTCTTTCTCCCCTCATCCTCATTGTCCTCCTACTCTCGCCTGGCTTCCTTCTCCTTCTCTTTCTCCCCTCATCGTCCTCCTCCTCCTCCTCTACCTGGTGTATAAGATGACCCCTGACTTTTGAGACCCTTTTCCAGAGTTAAAAAGTCATCTTATACACCAGAAAATACGGTACATGTTTCATTTGAAATTTAATTGAAAATTAAAAGGCATTTCATTGAAAAGGCATTTTAGGCCTCTTCTAATGAAAATCTCATGTTTTTTTTCCACCAATTATCAAAATTTTGTACCAAAAAAATATCTAAAAAAGTACATAAAAACTAACTTTTTTTTTGCAAGCTCATCTTCACAAACTTTATCCAAAAAGACCTAAAATTATTAGATATTTTTTTTTATAAGATTGACATGCTGTGACACTCTTTCTCATAGAAGATGGGAAAACTGTATATTCTTTGCATCTCTAAGGGACAAAGCAGATGGGCAGGAAGGAGCGGCTAGAAACCTCTCCCAGCCCGATCACCACGGGGTCACAGTGAACACATGCCGCAGCCCTATTATTATATTATATTATATTATATTATATTATATGTATCCTGCTTTTTTCCCAAAACTGGGACTCAAAATAGGAGCCAGTTTCTGACAGTGTGCAGTGTGTTTTGTTTTTTAGTTATCTTTCCATTTTGTAAATAAATCTCATTTCAAGTTTAATTTTAAAAAATTGCCCCAATTATTTCAAAATGTGTACCTAAGCTTGACCTTTGGAAATACATCATACTGTATACATTAATGCACAGGTAAAAATAGATCTGGATGAATATTTATCACCATCTCTATTAATTGCACATACTGTATCATTTGACTACTGATTGTTAGAATTCAATCTGTTTTATTTAATTAAAAATATTTCTTAGTGGCAGGTTTGGATTATCATGGCTTTTACTTTTTAAAAAATCTGCTAAAGGAGTTTTAGGAATCACAAATATATAGGTCCACCAGAGCAACATGGAAATTTTGCAATTTTATGGTTAGATTTTCAGGAAACACTCCAAAACAAATATTGCAAAGTTAAGATACTTTGCAAAAAAATTAAAAAGACATATGAAAAAGAAAATTAGCACATCTATAAATTCAGTGTTATATTGGCAATCCTACTTTTGTTCACATTCAATCATACAACATCATTAAAATAGCACTGAATTGCAGAGCAGGCCCTTAGTACCAACAAGTCACTCTACTCTAGATCAAATGTATCATATACTTACTACTCCTTGCTCAGTTCAAGTTGTGTACATTTATATTGCTTATTTGCACATTACACTATATATAAAGTGATATGTTTTTAATGATGGCTTGTGGGACATTTGTAGTATGTTTAGTCAGCATTTCTGAGCACCAGGGATAGGAACCAATTGGCCCTCCAGAGAAAAATAACCAGTGAAATAGTAAATAAACTCAATTTAATGGAAACCAAATTTATTACATGAAATGAGAAAAGTTTGAACTCAGGAGAAAATGGAAATTAATATTCCACTATCTTTTAAAAAAATACAGATATCACTTGTCTCCAAGAAAATCAAATTACAAAAAAACATGACTAATTATTGAAACAAAACAGTTTGGTTCGGGAGAGGAATTTGGGGGGGGGGGGGAAGTAGCATTGTGATTTCTGTTAAATCAAATTTATCACCAAAATTAATTTTAGTGGGTGATAAAGGAAGACATATAGCAGTTGCGATTAATTTGAGCAATAGCCTTAACAATAACAAAATGTTGCTGATTGGCATTTATGCTCCTATAAACCAGAAATATTTTATTTATAGTATTTATTTATTTTTTATGCTGCCTTTTTCCAAGAAAGGGATCCAAGGTGGCTCACAAATCAAAACATTTTAAAAGACTTTACAATATATATTTTTTAAAACAGTTAAAAGCATCAAATAAAACAACACCAAATTACATGATGTTGCCAAAAGGAATAAGAACATAATGATAATTGCATGAATCCTGGGTTTTGCACTCTGAAATACCATGGGGTATAAACTGCACTAATTGGGAAGCATTAGAAGAAACATTTCCTTCTCACACATTTAAACTCATTTCTCTTCCTAGTCTGCTAAAATATCATTTTAATTTTGTTTGGAATTTTAAGACTCCAGAATACAATACTATGTGAATTTTCTTGTAGAAACTATTTTGAATAATATGGGAATGCTAAAGTGGATCAATTAAATATCATACTCCAATTTGTCATATGTATGTGGTGAGGCAGCTTCCACAAAAGTTGGTCCCACTCACTGGGTTATTTTCAAAGTGAGTTATTTTGTAGGCCATACAGTCAGAAGGTAAAGGTAAAGGTATTCCCCATTGACAAGGTTGTCGAGTCATGTCTGACCATAGGGGGTGGTGCTCTTCTCCATTGCTAAGCCGAACAGCCAACATTGTCAGAGACTATTCTGTGATCATGTGGCCAGCATGATTGCACAGGGTGTTGTTTATCTTCCCACCAAAGTGGTACCTATTTATCTACTGGCATTTACATGCTTTCGAACTGCTAGGTTGGCAGAAGCTGGGACTAGTGACAGGAGCTGACCCCATCATGCAGCACAGAACATACAGTCAGAACTGACCTCTAAACATTTAAATGCTACAATACACTCCATATAAGAAACAACCCATATAAAAGCCATCCCGTTATGTATTAAACACCTGCCTGAATATATATATATATATTTTTGTAATTTTAGAATAAAATAGTGCAGTTAAATTATGAGATCTGGTATCTGCCAGGGATTTTTAATGGAGTGGTAAACTCACAGATAGATAGATATCCAGTAAGTAGAAATGTTAAGAAGAATCAGGAGGAGTTAGCAAAAACCCTTCTTTTTCCACAACATAATTCCATTTTGGAAAAAGGTGGGGAAAGGTTCCTGCAGATGAACCTCAGCAGAAACAGATATATTTTGATCAGAAAATCATGTATTTTGTGCAAACAAAAATACATTTTTACCTCCTCTTCCATATTTCAAAGCATGAAAAATTATGGGAAAATATTGGGTGAAAAAAACCGTTATAATTTCACCCAGAGAAAATTAAAATTGTGAAATTATTTGTTCCTGAATGTGAAAAGTAAATAGAAAGTGATTAACATCCCCACTTCTGAGTAGACAAATATAGAATTATACTTGCAATTTCAGTGAACTTTTATACACGCCAAGGAATTCAAATTATGTTGTGCTGGAGAAGTTGAAATAATGGACATGCTACTTGGGTAATTCCAATGAATACTACTGTGGCTTTCTCTTCTTAAAAGTTTCCTACTTTGTTTGTGTTATGATGAAAAGTAAGTGAAGATGCACTTGACTGCATCTTTTCAGACACCCTCCTGCCTTTTTGATTTCAGTCCTAGAGCCCAAGTCAAACCTAATGCCTTTCAAAATCTGCTGCAATGGCAATTTCAATGGGATTAATTTAAGGTACATTCTATCTATTCAGGAGTCTATTGCAGTAGTACAGCATTAGATTCCACTTATCAAGCCACCACAAACACCTATTTGGAAAGAAATTGGATTCTATGTTCTGAGTGTAGGACTTGATTGATTAAGTAACCATATAAATTGAACAGAAGTGCACTTGATAGTTGATTTCAAACCAAGGGCTTGCTCTTCAACAAGCAACAATATAAAAAGGCCTTTTGTCCTAAAATAGCTGACTTATTTAATTCAACAATTCTGAGGTGATCAGTAACTTTATTCACTTGGCTTTTCTCAGTAGTAAGAATCTTCACATACTGCTGCAATCTGCCCTAATGAGTAAATGTTTACCAGACCAGCATGGAACAGAAGCACCAAGTTTATCTATAACTTTTATTCCTCCAAATAATTTGTTAAGCAAGAGTTTGTCCACACTGGCAAATGCTGTATTGCTGGCCCAGTGACTAAAGAGGTCAGAAGAAGGTATCAAACAAGATTTATTGATATAAAACATAGCCATAATGTTACTGGTAACAGCTCTTCTGGGCATTGGTTCAGCATAAAATATTTATCCTGGCTGCTTGCCTGTCAAGGAACCACAGAATTGGGAAGAAAATGGAAGGTTCACTTGGGGCCTAAGCAGACGGGCGGCCATGGGCCGCCCCGGGAAGCTGTGGATTGGGGCCGAGGTAGCCGCACTCGTCGGCCCCAATATGCAGCTTCTGAGGCCCTGGAAGGAGCGCTAAAATAGTGCTCCTTCCACAAGATGCCGAAGGTTCATCGCAAGAGGCCTCGGGCACACCTTTGGCGCTTCTTCCGCTGCAGCATGTGCGGACGCTGCGGCAGAAGTACATTGTCGGAGCCCTGGCCATGCGGAGCGACAGGCGCTCCAATGACGTGTTCAGGAAGGGGTTGGGGCGCCCAGTGTGAGGCTGCCCCTCCCCTTCCTTGCCTTGAAGATGGCACAAAGCGCCGTCTGCTTAGGCCTTTGGGTTCAGACCACCTCTTAAGCGCTCTCTACCACCTAGGAATGAAGCCTTATCACAGGCTGAATCTATCTTGTCCAGATTCAAATCCTAAGATCCTTTAAGGTTGAGGCAGGCATGCAGGCCTCATCCAATCCCAACATGATTGTCCCTATGAGGATTGTCCATATGTCTATCTACCATACAATTTGGGAGGAATTCTGTTGGGCCAAGCCTAGGCCCATCTGTACTACCATGTCATTAAAGTGGTTAATATTTGTGAATAGTCAAACTATATTTCCCTGTTTCTGAGCAGATAGGCAAATAGGGGTATGTGTATACTTAATGCTTGTCTTTATTTAGGTACTTCTTCTTGTTGTGTCCCTTGAAGTTATTTCCAACTTATGGTTACCCTAAGACAATCCTATCATGGAGTTTTCTTGGCAAGATTTGTTCAGGGGTGTTTTGTCCTTGCCTTCCTCTGAGGCTGGGAGAGTGTGACTTGACTAAGGTTACCCAATGTGTTTCCCTGGCCAAGCTGGGAAATGAACCCTAGTCTTCAGAGTTGTAGTCCAAAACTCAAACCACTACACCATGCTGGCTCTCCATTTACTCTCACACTCCCTCTCTCTTCATATATACACACAGTACTTTTCTCCTATTATGGGACCAAATTGCTTCCAGATAGTCCTGCAATTAGTCTTGCCTGAGGTCCATGCAGGAACTATATGCACCATTGTAAAACTGGCTCCTCCTGTCTGCCCTAAAGTAGCCATTATGGTGTGTGCTCATATAATGCTTGCTAAGGCACAAGGCAATGCTACTGATTCTTATTTTTTAAAAAAGTTTGCATTATGTGATTCTCTGACATTAACGATAACAGTCCAAATTCTAGATGGCATGTAAAATTCAGTTTTGTTGTCTTAGTGGCTTCCTAGGTCACAATGTTGGTATTTTTTAACAAGATAGGCTCTCCTATAATCAGGCATTTCTTTGGAAGGAACGGTTAAGGAAAAAACTTGATAGGTAAATGATTATGATGCTATATAATTAGTTGTTCTTCATTAGTACATATAACCTGCTACAGGAATAAGAACATAATGATAATTGCATGAATCTTGGGTTTTGCACTCTGAAATACCGTGGGGTACAAACTGCACTAATTGGGATCCATTAGAAGAAACATTTCCTTCTCACACATTTAAACTTGTTTCTCTTCCTAGTCTGCTGAAATATTATTTTAATTTTGTTTGGAATTTTAAGACTCCAGAATACAATACTATGTGAAATTTTGTTGTAGAAACCATTTTGAATAACATGGGAATGCTACAGAGGATCAATTAAATATCATGCTCCAATTTGTCATATGTATGTGATGAGGCAGCTTCCACAAACATTGATCCCAATGGGTTATTTTCAAAGTGAGTTATTTTGTAGGCCATGCAATCAGAAGGTAGAGGTTAAGATATTCCCCATTGACAAGGTTGTCAAGTTGTGTCCGACCATAGGGGGCAGTGCTCATCTCTGTTACTAAGCCAAAGAGCCAGCGTTGTCTACTCTGTAATCATGTGGCCAGCAAGATTGCACAGAACGCTGTTTATCTTCCCACCGAAGTGGTACCTATTTATCTACTTGCATTTGCATGCTTTCGAACTGCTAGGTTGGCAGAAGTTGGGCCTAGTGATAGCAGCTCACCCCTTCATGCAGCACAGAACATACAGTCAGAACTGACCTCTAAACATTTGGCTCCTTAAGATGAAGAACAGTTCCTAATAATGATAGTGGACTGGCAGTTGGTCATTTTATTTGCTTTAGGCCAGGCTGCATAAAACAAATCTGTTCTGATCTTATTGATCAGATCTTTGGTTCCTCTCTATAACCTTGCTGCCTGACTGTAGTATGAGTGAGTTTATTCATCTTATGACACTTTCATCACCACAGAAAATTATTTTAGTTTTCCTCTAGTAGAAAACCTTAGCAGGTGTTAGGTAGCGTAAAGTTTTGATAATAATGTTTTATTTGGCATTTCACATAAAATGTCAACAATAGTTGAGGAGAACATCCTTCTGGACAACTGCAAACATGATGCTAGCTCCAACAGATAATTTGTGTCACCTTTAATTAGAGCCTTTTACAAGCCAATTACATATCCATATGCCACTGACAGATAATTAGAACAATAGTTAATAGTTTAAATTCTCATACAGTTTTCGCACCTGTGTTTTGATTTTGCTAAGCTATTGTTAAAAAGCCCAGATGGGAAATGGACTCTACTTTGTTCATATTTGGATATTTAATCATAGCTGTCTGTTTTAGAGTCATCTGAACAGCAGTCTAATGTTCAACAAAGGAATGAGTGTTAAGAAATACTGGATGTCCACTATATCTTTAATCTTATCCATCTAGGAATGAGTGTTAAGAAATACTGGATGTCCACTATATCTTTAATCTTATCCATCTAGGAATGGATTTCGAGGACACTTTCCTCCAACTAACATGTTTAGTACTGGAAAATCTCTAAATGATAAGTGGAAATGGTAAATAAGCCTTGTAAGATGTATAGAAATACTTCACCTTATGTCCTTTTCTTTGAAACTTGTGTTGGGCTTACTAGATTCTTGATGCTTCCCTATACACATTTAAATGATTCAAGTATTGTGAAATGAAAGGGAATAAAACATGTGTCCAATAATGTTGACATAGTAAATGTGACTCACTGACACTGTTAAAAAATATATGCCATCTTGGTTCTCACTGACGTAGCTCATATATATCTATCGTTGGTTTAAAACTATGTATAACTACAGATTTCTGAAAATAAATATTCTAGCAAAAGTAACTGCAAGTGTAGTGATGGAGGAACTAAATGCATAGATGTTAGTGGAAAGGATGATAATAGTAACTACTATGCATTAATTTTAGAAGATGATCCCAAGATGGAAAGGGGACCAAGGTTTTATGCACACTTAAAATGCCTGATTGCATTGAACCTGATGAGATATGTGCTTTGTAATGACATGGACCCAATTTGTTCCCTGTACTGAGGGACAAAGCCTGAGAGCATATTCCTCAGCAAGGGAAATTCACCTTTACCATGTAGTCCCACTGTGTCTTCAGTACCTTCTCTAGAGGGACTTGAATGCCCTCCAAAGTATTTAGTAGTGCAGAAGGCTGGAAAATAGAAAGGAGGAGATTTTCTCGTTCAAGGTATGTGATGGCTATGCAGGCATGGTGGAGAATTGTTTCCTCCACCATTCACTGGTGGGCCTCTTCCATCAGTCTAAGGAACCAATTGGGTTCTTTCCAATATATTTAAAATAATCCTTTTTCTAAACTCATTGAAAATATTATGTTTCAAAACTGTTACACTTCAGTATATTGCACTGGCACAAAAGGACACCGTACTCATCATTATGGTTAATAAACTTGGCCACAACTTTATTTAATTTTGTACAGGGTCATAAACAACTTCATTAACAATTCCACAATTTATATTGTTCTTGACACATGTGTCCCTGTACATAACGAAACTTGCTTACAGGGTAAACCAATCCCTTTATAACATGTGTCAAGAACCTCAAGGTCTGATTAAACACTCAGCCAAATAAATCAACTCCTCCCAACTGGAAATGATGTCATAATCTAACTCATGATGTAACATGGCTATGACATCATCAACTGGGTTGGTGATGTCATAGCAAAATTTTAACCCATTGACGTATACTCTTTGTCCCAATCAACGTAATCCAGTTTAGTAATTCCAATTAACTGAATTATCCCCGGGGGGGGGTCCTTGCCTGCCACAGGAGAGGGCCAGTCTAGCTAAACATCCCCTCCCCCCCCCCAGGAGAGCTCATGCAATGTGACAAGTGACAGACTCCAAGTATACATCACAACCCTCAGGAGAGAGATGAACCCCATCACCCCTGTACAAGTGTGGCATACTGATCTGAATCCCTTCGTGATCAACAACTAAAATTCCCAAAGCCCCAAACTTCTTAACCATGGATCTATTCAGCCAACAACAGGCCACACTGATCAAAGAGTCCTTCCTTGCTCCCACCCAAGCACATCGTGGCACAAACTTAGTCCACATCAACACTGTTTGCAGGAATCTCCACTTAATGTCTTGCATGTGTCACTCAAGATCCTCTTGGCCAACTTGAAACAAGGAACTTGAACTAAGTCATTTTCACCCAAGTGCACCGTTAGAATCTTGGGTGGTGTGAAAGTTGCAGATAGTTCAATGATGCGTGGAATGAGAGCTCCCCATAGCATTCCTCTCCGACCAAACCATCGTACACAACGGACCTCTTTTATCCCCAGGTTCCGATCATGACCCAATTGTAGAGCATGCCGTTCAGCCCAAAACACAAGGCTGTGCCCGATGATCCATACATCTTCTAATTCCACATCTGCTTGAATAGAAAAAACAAATTAAGTATAACTGTGCAACCCCTAAACTAAATATCGCCAGTCCGAATGATGACACTATGGGCAAATGTAGGACTTGAAAACCATACTGGTGCTCTAGACCGCCAATGCCCAATCTATCAGATTGCAGCATCACTTAAGCAATGAGCAGCAGCAGCGGTCACTGCCCCTATACGAAAAGAATGTGAAGAGAACTGGGACGCTAGCAGACCTGCATGCCTCAAAGTCTCCCACAGCACAGCTTGAAATTGAAACTGTGTCAACGGAAGGCCCGAAACATGAAGGAACAAATAGCCTGGGCCAGTCGGGCGAAATCCAAAATAATCTGACAAAGTCGGAACAGGACAAATTTGACCTACTGGTGCTCTAGACAAGGTTATAGTTTGGCCCTTAGCCAACTGGTCAATTTTAGAATGCCTAAAACAGATTTGGACGCCCTGCTCACTAATTTGGACTTCAGATAAGGAAAGTGCTCTGCCCAAACTATCCGAGCGGGAGCTAGGGACAATCTCGCTAATTCTAGTAGCTGGAAAAAATGCCACAGAAAAAGCTGCCCTAAAGAGAAGCACTTCCTGAGATGAAGAACATATGTTCCGAAGGGATTGCCAAATTTGGATGATAATTAGTTGTTCAGACATTAGACATTGCGAGCTGATACGACTTGCGTGTTGATGGAGTGATAGACTGGAGAATCACCCTGTCGATTTTTATTCCCCAAGGCTCCACAGATTTCTGGTACCTCCAGTGGTTGAGGTGCTGCCTCCGGGGCGAGTTGATGAAACATGGAAAACTGAAAATGAGAAAGGGCATCCGCCAACGGATTTAGTAAACCTGGTACATGGCGAGTCTGAAACAACACATTGAACTTCAAACATTGAGTAACCACTGATCTAACCAATGCCATCACCCTCAAGGATTTGGAGGTTTGGGAGTTCACCACATGAACTACTGCTTGGTTGTCACACCAAAACCAAACAGTTTTATTCTCAAATTGAACTGGCCACAAATGAACTGCAACCACAATAGGGAAGAGTTCAAGAAAAGTGAGAGCACGTGTCCAACCCCTATCCATCCAAGCTTGTTGCCATCTCTTCGCTGCCCACTGACCTTTCCAATAGAGGCCAAAATCGTGTGCACCAGAGGCATCGGAGTGTACTTGGAGGTCCGCCTTTAAAAGCATTTCGGACCTCCAAAAGGAAACTCCATTAAATTGATCCAAAAATGACTCCCAAACCTTCAAATCAGCTCTTATCCCACTTGTAATCCTAATATGGTGATGTGGAGCGGAAACCCCTTTAATAGCATTGTATAAGCAAGCACAAAAGGCCCATTCAGGAACAATAACTTTATAAGCAAAATTTAACAACCCTGTCAGGGATTGAAATTCTCGAAGCATGGCTTTGGTCCTACTGCTCATTAGCCTTACCTCTCATCGCTTTGAGTTTTTCAACTGGGAGGCAGGAAAGTCCCTCAAGTGTGTCTAATTCAGTGCCTAAAAAGGCCAGACGGGTGCCAGGACCCTCCGTCTTTTCCTCCGCCAAAGGAACTCCCATCTCGGCCATCAACACCTGAAATGCTGCCAAGGTATCCACACACCTTGTAGAACCGGGAGCTCCCACAAACAAGAAGTCATCCAAATAATGAGTAATAGCGTGATTACCTGACCTCTTGACGGTGCACCAGTGTAAAAATGTACTAAATTTTTCAAATGCAGAGCATAAGATAGAACACCCCATTGGCATAGCCTTGTCAAAATAGTACATCCCTTCGAATTGAAGGCCTAATCAGTCAAAATCCTCAGGGTGTACTGGCAAAAGCCTAGAAGCAGATTTTATATCACACTTAGCCAATAGGGTGCCCCTACCCAATACCCGTACCATCTGCACTGCTGCGTCAAATGATGCTTTTTTACCGATGCCAAAGCTAGATCAACGGCATTGTTAACAGATTCCCCTTTTGGGTATGACAAATTGTGAATTAGATGGAACTCACCAGGCATCTTCTTGGGTATAATGCCCAAAGGGGACAGCCTTAGTGTCAGCATTGGCAGATGTTGATGGGGCCCAGATATCCTACCAGCAGCCAACTCTTTAGCCAGCTTGTCCCTGACTAACTCGGGTGACTCCCTCACTGAATGCTCATTAGGCGCAAATCAGTGAACCCTCGAACCAGTATAAGGAATATGGAAATCATTTGAAAACCCATCTAACAAATACTGAGCAGAATCCCTATTCAGGTATATCTGCAACCAATCAGCCAAAACATCCAGTTTAATTGGTGTTGGTGCTTTCCCCTCCCATTAAGGAAGGCTGCAAGGAGATTCCAGCCCCGGCCTTCCTTCCCCTGAAATAGGAAGTGCCTGGGTGATTACCTCTGCAGGTGTTACATTTATGCTCGAACCTACAGGGCTGCCTAGAGCACTTGCCTAGAGCACTGTAACCTTTTTCTCTCCCACGCCAGGCCTCGCATACTGTCCTTTCGGCTGCGTGACCATGGGCACAAAGCCATTGTCACATCTCCTCGAAGGGGAGGCCCCTAGCATAACATCTGCCCACAGTTCAGATTGGATGTGCTGCCAAGACAAAGAAGGATCCAAAGCAGCTCTCATCCTGAACTGTTCATCGTACTGGAGCCACGCAGAGCCCCTCGAATTGAAATGACAATTTGTATACGCTTTGATCATGATCTCTTGGTACTTGGAAAAATCAGGAGACCTAGACAGATCTTTTTGTTTAATCATACCTCTATATATGGTAAATGCCATCATCCAGTTCCTTTCAAACTTAGGACGCTTGTGAGCCTGGAATTCTTTAGGGAGACTGAACATGACCCCATCCTTCACCATAATCCTTGGCTCGGGGTCACAAAATGTCAATGAAAATAGATCAATGTATTCCCCTTTCCAAATTCTCTCTTTAGTAGAGAGGGGAAGATGGGATCCTAAGGGAGTTGACATCCCAGCATAGGGGTTGCACTCCACTGCCTGGTCTGCCCCAGCTAGACCTAATGCTCCCACAGTGACCACAGGCCTTGTGTCACTTACCTTGGGGACCGATTGCTGCTCAGCTTGTACCCTTGAGTCTTGCACCTGTGGTACAACTGATGATCTCGAGGGTGCTGCAATAGATACGGTCAAAGAACCTGTCCCACCAACATTTTGCCCCACCTGGCCACCAGGTGACCAAATTGAGGTAGGCCAAGAAGTTAGATAATTCAAAGGCAGGGACAAACCTGTATTAGCCAATTGCTGAGCAGCCTCCCTAGTTGTTTGTGACTCTCCCTTCAAGTGTGCCGAAGCCTCTGCTCCAGTGCCAATCTGCGGAATGGAAAAAACACTTCCCCCATCCCTGTTAGAAATTTCACAAGTTTCAGGTGCAGACCCACCACGTTGACCTGAAACCACAGCCCTCTGGACGAAACTATACAAGTCCTCCAGAGTGGGCTGCTCAAGCACAGGGGCAGCCGCTCCCTGTTGTGCAACACCTGGAACTCTCTTTAACAGTTCCATAACATCTGCTACGGTTGGCTGGCCAACCTCCATAGCAGATGTGACCGGAGGAGCTACATCCTCAGAAGACATGCCAGGTGAAGTAATTGGTTGCACCTGTGTAGCCTGCTGCCCATAAGTTTGGTCTCCACTTGAAACTGCACTAACTTGAGACCCTAGATTAGAACCTTGAATCCTTTTTTGGGATAGCTGTTCGCAAACAGCGACACAGGCCTGCATAGTGCGGCCTAGTTTAGCTACAATCTCATCATCCCTACTTTGTGATTCATTTGGCCTCTTCGGTGCTGACCGCCCAGTATTGGGCCCAGCGGAAGATGCACGTGTCTTATACTGTGGCTTACTGCACAGCATGACTATGTAGTGATAAAGTAACAAAGAGGCTGCTTAGGGTTAAAGTGTTCAGCTAAAGCTACAACCTTTACACAACAGGAATTAACACAGCAGCCCTACTAAGATCAATAGTGCCCAATGCTATTAAGAGAAAGGATCACCCAATTTTGAATATCCTCTGGAATTTGAATTTTTTAATTCCCCCCTCCCTTTGAGGGCAGAGTGCCAAAATTATAGAATAAGCACAGGTCCCCCAAACCAGAACACCTTTCCCAAGATAGGGACCCAATTAATGGCCAAAAGACCCACCACTTCCCTTTTTGGGACACAAAAGCCAAGCCAGAATATACTGGCAAGTGTAACACCACCAATTAAGGCCAAAAAAGGCCTACAACTTCCCCTTTAGGGAAACAGAAGCCAAGCCAGAATATACTGGCAAGTGTATCACCACCGAATAAGGCCGAAAAGGCCTACCACTTCCCTTTGGGGACACAAAAGCCAAGCCAGAATATACTGGCAAGTGTATCGTACTAAATAAGGCCACAAAGGCTCACCACTCCTCTTTTGGGAACATAGATGCCAAGCCAGATTATACTGGCTAGTGTAGGACCACCCAGTGGTGTACCAATGGGCCCCTCCGGCCACTTGCCTATGGCCCCTCCCAAAGGAGACAGGCTAATCTAGGTCAGGGATGCATTACCCTAGTGGCTTGTTATACTCAGGGCCTCCCAACACCCTGAGAAGGTGGCACCCCCACTTAAGCAGGGCCGTGCCAAATTCCCCCAGGTGCCTTCCCATGGTGCCTGCAGCAAAACTCTGGGCCTTCCCAAACCTCGGCCGTTCCAGTCTCCTTACTCCCCGCTGTGGCTCCCCCGATCTGCCATGAGTCCCAGCAGCGCCAAGGACCCGAGGTTCAAGCCGCGGGGATGAAGAACCCCCAAACAGCTGCTAAACATGGCTGGAGGGACGAATGCAAAGCAAAAGCAAAGCAGCTTCATTTATATACTGCTTCATACCACGCTATGGGGTGTCTAAGCGGTTTACAACTGTGAGCTGATTGCCCCCCAACAAGCTGGGTACTCATTTTAGTGACCTCGGAAGGATGCAGGCCTGAGTCAAGCCTCAGCCCTGGCTGGTATTGAACTCGCAACCTTGTAGTTTATGAGTGAGTGGCTGCAGTACAGGCATTTAACCACTGCGCCACCAGGGCTGATGTACTTTTGTAATTATGATGATTTAAAAGATAAGCAAACAAACAAATAAATCTGAACCTGTCAAAATGAGGCAGAGGACTAAGCCGCCGCCCCCCCATGAGGCAGGCCCAGCAAACTCGGGCCAAAGCGGGACAAGCCTTCAGGCCTGTGCCGCCGATCCGTGACATCCGGACCCACTCCTGGTCAATGAGAGGCTCGCACTCCTGTGAAGCAGACAAGCTCCTCACTTGTCTGCTAGACAAAAATGGCGGCTGTCTCATGGCAGCCAGAGGGCTTTATAGCCCCCAACTCTCTCTGGTGATCTCGCGATGCACGAGACCACCAGTGAGTAGGGATCCTAGAGGATCCCTTCCCTGATTGGCTGGGCGGCAGGGGAAGAGGCGGGACTTCCCACCCGCCCAGCTAATCACAAGTCTGGCATCCTTCAAACTTGGCTGGTGCAATGGTGAATCTCTCCCAACGTGTAGGGAGGGGGTCTTTCCCATAATACATTTCTATATTGTCTTACATGATTTTCTGATTTAACCTTGTTTTTTAAAAAATGTACTTTATTCAGTCTGCTCAACACAAGCCTTTTGCAGTTCATCTTGAAATAATGCCTTATTGTTGCATTATATTTGTTCACTCACAGTGATTAGAGAAAGACATAAAGGCTACCTCCCACCACACTCCCTTGGGGCTGCATGTATATAGAAGATGTCATATACTGCATATCCTGATTTCTGGGGATATAGGGAATTCTCTCACAGAACTTGAAAATCTGTCCCAAGTACTTTTGTAATTATGATGATTTAAAAGATAATAAGCAAACAAACAAATAAATCTGAACCTGTCAAAATAGTTTTTTCATTGCAGAAATGTGATATGTTGTATTAATGCAAAGGTATTTATTTTTAAAAAAGGTAGAAATAATTAAAGAAATCCCCCCCCCCTCGCCAGCTCCTGATCCAGCCATTCTTTCATAGACCCACCTCTGTGTATGACCCAGAAAGCCACTCCTAAAGGTAAGGGACTGGCCTATGAGAACTGCAGCTAAAGGAAATTTGTCGTCCATGACAGGCAGCCTGAGTGGTTGTATTATGATTTATTGTATTTTTTTATTAAAGGAGCCTCTGCTGCCCAGACTCTCCAATGATAAGAACATTCCTGCAAAAACATCTAATATTGCTTCATACACTAATGCTTCATCCATGACAGAATGCTGACCAACATATGACCACAAATTCAACTTAGACAATGAGAAAATAGAAATGGTAAAAGAGTTTCCATACTTTGGATCAAACATTGATCAGAACAGGGACTGCAGTTAGAAAATCAGAAGAAGACTGCAAATCGGGAGGGCAGCTATGAAAGACTAGAAAAAAATCCTGAAGAGTAAAGATATACAACTGAGTACGTATGTTAGAATCATACAAGCCATTCTATTCCCTATTACCATGTAGGGATATGAGAGTTGGACAGATATGAGAGTGAAGAAAGTGGATAAGAAGAAAACTAATTCATTTGAAGCGATAAAAAAAAAAAAGGCGAAAGATTTATACGATCTGAAGAGAAACCAGAGTATAAATCTTTCGCCTTTTTTTTTTTTTTTATCGCTTCAAATGAATTAGTTTTCTTCTTATCCAATCTAATTCATTTGAGATGAGATGCTTGGGAAGATTGCTGAGGATACTGTGGATAGTCAAAAAGACAAGCAAATGGGTCCTAGAACAAATCAAGCCTCAAATTTCCCTGGAAGCCAAGATGATTAAACTGAGACTGCCATACTTTTGCCACACCATGAGAAGGCATGACTCATTGGAAAAGACAATAATGCTCAGAAAAGTGGAGGGGTGTTGAAAGAAAAGAAGACTGCTCAATGGATGAACTCTATTAAGGAGGTCACAGGTAAGAATTTACAAGACCTCAGTAGAGCAGTGAAGGATAGAGAGTCTTGGAGATGCCTGATCCACAGGGTCTCTATGAGTCACGTTAACAACAACAATAATGACCAGCTGTTGGCACCACAACAATGACCAGCACTTTAAATTCTGTGTCTTTACAAACATGATCAGGAGGTAGAAGGTTTGACCTAAATCAAATGCATTCTTTGCTGGATGTAGGGAGTCCATGTCATCAATCATGCATACTGTTCCATTTTTCATGAGCAAATCTTAATTCACAAACTTCAGGACATGCATCAGCCTTTATTGATAAAGCATTTGTGCCTTTCAAGAAGCTGTTTTCAAACTAACGTAGCAATGGGAATGGCAATAGTCATATTTTCCACAATTATTGCGAGACTATGACGGGAAAATTGTGCAGTGCTTTTTGTATTTAAAGCACTTTATAATTTATGTATCCAGCCTAAATCCAGGGTAACATTAGTAGAAGGAAACAATGTACTAGCAGAGTTGTCTTGGTTTTCACAATTGTGCAAGAGTTAGCATATTTGTTCTTTTGCTCCCTAGGCACAAAACCATCTGTACAACTGGTGGCATATCTACTTGTGTGATCATTCTGTAACTGCTTGTGCAGCTGGCTGTAGAAATGGATACTCAAACTAGGGCTGTTTTCACATTGCAGAATTAATGCAGTTTGACATTGCTTTAACTGTCATGGTTCCTTTCTATGGAATCCTGATATGTGTATCTTTTTGTGGCACCAGAGCACTCTGACAAAGGCTAAATATTCCATAGTACTACAAATCCCAAAATTCCATAGCATTGATCCATGGCAGTTAAAGCAATGTCAGACATTTAAATATATTTTATTTAATATTATTATTAATAATAATAAGGAAGAAAAGAGAATACATGTCGGGGGGGCATGCTTCCCAAAGTGCAGATGACACCAAATTAGGAGGAATAGCTAATACCTCAGAGGACAGGATGAAAATTAAAAGTGACCTTAATAGATTAAAAAGCTGGACCAAAGCTAACAAAATGAATTTCAACATGGAGAAATGTAAGGTACTACACACAGGGCAAAAAATGAAATGCATAGATATAAAATGGGGAACACCTGGTTTAACAAGACTACATGTGAAAGGGATCTAGGAGTCCTAGTAGACCACAAGTTGGACATGAGTGTGATGCAGCTAAAAAGGCCAATGCGATTTTAGGCTGCATCAATAGAAGTATAGTATCTAGATCAAGGGAAGTAATAGTGCCACTGTATTTTGCTTTGGTCAGGCCCCACCTGGAATACTGTGCCCAAGTCTGGGCACCACAATTCAAAAAGGATGTTGAAAAACTGGAGTGTGTCCAAAGGAGGATGACTAAAATGGTGAAGAGTCTGGAAACCATGCCCTATGAGGAATGACTTAGGGAACTGGGTATGTTTAGCCTGGAGAAGAGATGGTTAAGAGGTGATATGATAGCCCTGTTTAAATATTTGGAGGGATATCATATTGAGGAGGGAGCTAGCTTGTTTTCTGCTGCTCCAGAAAATAGGACTGGGAACAACGGATGCAAGCTCCAGGAAAAGAGATTCCACCTCAACATTAGAAGGAACTTCCTGACAGTGAGAGCTGTTCGAAAGTGGAACACACTCCCTCAGAGAGTGGTGGAGTCTCCTTCTTTGGAGGTCTTTAAACAGAGGCTGGATGGCCATCTGTTGGGAATGCTTTGATTTTGAGTTCCTGCATAGCAGGGGGTTAGACTGGATGGCCCTTGTGGTCTCTTCCAACTCTATGATTCTGTGATTCTATTATTTCTGTCCATTAGCACAGCATCATTTGTGCTAGTAAACTGATGCTATTAAATACTGCTATTAAATACTGCTATTAAAGTCTTTTCATCTGACATATTTTAAGAACATATCTCCCTACATTTCCTGTCTTTTTCTCTAAGTTGGGGAAGTCTCTGGTTAAAGTTGTTGCTAGACAGAAGTTGTATGTCCTTCTCTTCCAAATTATATGAGTATGCCAGTCTTCAGCACAGCTAGTAGTAAACTATCTTGTCTCACATCATGGACCTGTTTAATAGTGTTAGTAGTATAGGGTGGCACCTCTCGTCAAACTCATAAGCCCCGCCCACTGACAGGTGCCCCGCCCCGGAAGTCCCGCCTTAACCGGAAGTCCCGCCCTCCCCGGATATCCTGCCTCCTGCCGGAAGTCCCACCCTAGCTGGAATCTCCGCCTGTAGGTGGGGCATCTGTAGGAGTCATGTGACCCTGAGGGTTTGAAAGAGCCAATCGGAGGGGTTTTTTCAGGAACCTTTCTGATTGGCTGGGGCTGTCATGGTGGGTGGGAATGGCCCCGCAGGGGCCATTCCCCCATGCCCTTTCTGTGGGTTGGGCTCCACTTTGTGCAAGAAGTCTTTGGGCAAGCCCGGACATATTCAGAGAAGGCAACATCGAGGCCCATAGTACTTCTGCAAACCCTGCAGAGCAAGAAACTCAAACAGGAAATGTGGATCCAAAAAGGAGAAGGCGTTATATCAGTAGTAGTTCAGATGATGGGCTCTCTACCTATGCTGAACTGGCTAAGGAGGAAGCTGGTGAGATTTCCAAAGCGTGGAACCGCATGGTGGACACTATTTCAGCAGAACCCCCTGTAATGCAGGTAAAATCTGGCTTTTTTGTTTGTTTGTTTTGAAGGGGTTTGCCCAGCTTTGCAAAGTCAACCCCCTCCTTAAAAAACAAATCATTTTTCTTTATATTTTAGCAACCCGGGGGCAGTAGTGGTTCTGCAGAAACAGAAAAGTGTGCTGAAGCATGTGGAGGCAGCCCTTTACCTACAGCTCTGTGGAAACTTGCAAACATAGGCCGTGTGGATATACCAGTAAGTCATCTTTTAGAAGTGTGCTTTGGCAGTAAATGGGGTTTTAAAAAGGGCATTTCAAATGAAACCTTTTAAAATGTGTTTCTTTGTTTGATTGTTCTTTAGGAATCTGTTGATATGGCTACAACTCAACCAAGCCATGTGGTCATGGCTGAAATTCTGGGTTTAGAAGTTGGAAACGGATCATCAAATTTTTCTCCCAGAGAACTGAAAGTTTTAATGTCCAGTTTAGCCAGAGCGGTGTGTTATGGAATTATCACACAATGTTTTGAACAAGATAGATATGAATCCTGTGTTGGTTGTGTAATCCAGGCCCCTGCCCAAAATTCACATGACTGCATTCTGTGGACAAAACGTTATCTTTGTAGAAAATTAAGCCGTCTATGTGGGCAAATAAGTTTTAAAAGTGTTCTGCACATATGTCTCCTTGTAGCTTACAGTTTCAACTTTCTGTTGATAACAAAGGAAACAGTAGACCAGATCTTACAAATTGTAACTAAGGTAGAGAGAGCTAGAAATTCACTGAAAGAATTAAATAAGATTTTAAAACCACGTGATAAGCCTTTTTTGGAGCATGTGTTTAAAGTGATTAAAAATAGGTCTTGCAAAGCATTTCTAACAACTTTTAACAGGCCCTCTGAACAGTAAACTTATATGTGTTAAACTGGTGACTGATTTGAGACTTTTTAAAAAAAAAAGTTTGTAAAATAAAATAAAAAGGTCTATTTAAAATGGTGTTTGTGATTTTCTTTTCAAAAAAGTGCCTGCTGCAGAGATGAGGCCTAATGAGTATTTAAATTGATGGTACCATCATCCATGCACCACTTAAGTTCCTTAGAAAGCATGCGGCTTGGAGGTAGATGGGGCACAAAATGGAGGGGTTTGGCTGAGGGGTTGACTCTTTAAATTAAACAATGAAGAGGTTGGAGAGTAGGGCTTCATATAGAAACCTCCAAACACCCTGATCCTCCTTAGCCTAAAAATCAGAAATAAAACAAAGAAGAGATTCTACAGTTAAACAGTATAGAGAAAAGTATATGGTCCCCTACCCATATCCACACATACCACATGAATCTAAAAACAGAAATGAGAATGGCTCTTAAATAAGGTAGAGGGTTGGAAATCTTTACAACATAGTGAAAAACTTTTTATGCCCCCCCCCCCATTTCCTAAAACACAGCAATAAAAAGCATGATTGGTGTTTTTAAACAGCCCCCTATATTTACCTGGTGTGTCCTCTGCAAAAGCCATTTTTAAAAAGGGCGGTTGCCACATGGCTAAGCTGCCAGCATGTCTTTTGGGGGTGGAGTTGGGGGATAGACCCAACCTACTAAGGACAGCCTTGGGGCGGGGGGCATAGACCCAACTTACTAAGCTCCACCTTGGGGCGGGGGGGCATATACCCAACCTTCCATCTTTTTCTTAGGAGTAGGTGGGGCACAAGTCACAAGAGCCAATCACAGACTGGTTACCTAGTGTTTAAAAGTTCTGCAGAGAAGGGGCTCTTTCCTTTTGCTTCCTGTTGGGTCCGGTTACCTGTGAGACTGGCTCTTGGTAAGATGGTTTTTTGTATGTTCCATAGCAATGTTTTTCAAAAGAATGCCTTTATAAATATTTTTCTTCCCCCTTTTGAACCCTTATTCAAAATGGATTGGTGTTGGCCTTTACCCCCAGTATAGAATAAATAATTGATGCAAAGTCCATTATTTTTGGTGGAAAAACATTTTTCCATGCCCTTTATGTAAAATTTGGGGGTTGGCATTAGCCTTTGTTTTCCTGTTAAATGTTTTTAATTGCTAGGCTGTAGTGCTGTTAAAAACAAAGTTTACATGTGGTGAAACAAGAGAAGGGGTATAGGACACCAAACTTATAAAGCAAACTCTCTTTTTAGTTTTTTCAAAACAAGATTTTTAATTGTTTTAAAATCCTTTTTACTTTTCTATGCTTCCAGGGGGTAGAATTGAAGGGGGGGTTAAGAAACATCTGCTAAATGTTTCCATTTATGACCATGTGCTTGGGCATGCTTTTTTTTTAAAGTAAAATATGTTTTTAAAAAGCTCTCTTTTTAGTTTTTTTCAAAACAAGATTTAAATTGCTTTAAAATCCTTTTTATTTTTCTATGCTTTGTGGAGACTTTGTGGGGGAGACCTGATGGGATTAGGCAGCATGCTTTCAAGGTGTTAACTGGGTGTGTTCAAGAGTTGATTGCACATCAGTTAGTCTTTTGCCTGCTTTAAAAGTTCTCTTTTTGTTTTTTGTTAAATAACACTGATTTTATTTTTAATTTTTATTCTTTTTTTGTTAACTAGCATTGCTTTAAGCATTTCTCTCTGTGTGTGTTGCTGTTAGGAATTGATGGCTACTAGGTATTTTCAAAAGATTTTATTTAACGGATAGCCTTGTTATAGGAAATCAGCATACTAGGGTTTTATGCTGGAAATAACAACCATTTTAGATATAAAAGATATTTCAGGCTGTTCATAAATCCTGTTCTCATATTTCTGGGTATAACTTCATGCTTCATTATTAATCCATTTTCCTGAAATAATGAAAAGAAAAAAACTGTTAGCTAAGCCAACACATTTTTCTTATTTGGCCCCTGGTTCCATAGGGATGCCAAAATAATATATCTTTAAAACCTGGCATTCTTACCCAGCTGCCATTTTCCTTCATCCAGATGTGTTTCTCCATTATCAAATAGCCTGCAATGCAATCAGTAAGTTGCTGCACATTGCTATCTGTGTGAGACATACCATTGTTTTTCAGCTTTTTAGCAATAACGCCCCCAAATAAGAGGACCACTACAATTCTTCCCCAGTTGGTTTTTCCATCAGAAAATTGGGACTGTATCACTAGCTGAATTATTTCACAAGCACGAGAAATATTTGGGATGTCCAAAGCCATTATTAGGGGTTCCAACTTTTCTTCCAGGTGTTTCTGAGTTGAATTGGCAATTTTTTGTAAAGTGAAGTATATTTTCTCATCTAGTTGTTCATTTGGAATTTGCCCACATACTAGATTTAAGTAAACATGAACAATGCTGAATGTCTGCTTCTCCATCTCTTGCCAGAAGCAGAAAGTCCCAGAACTGCCTCAGCAGTATAATTCTGCAGGGTGTTCTATACTGGTGTCAGGGGAGGGGGGGGTCTATCTGGGCATGTCTCAACATGTTGTTGTAAGCTTTACATAGGCTTGAGATAATCTTCTTTTTACCCTTAGATTCCTATCTGGTACCTCAGATCACTGCAAATAATGAATAAACAAGTTCAAAACAGTCCTTCAGCGGTGACAGCCCAGAACACAAAAGGCATGGCTAAAACACAAACACAAACCCTGGGGCAGCCTTCAAATGAGGAATTCGGTAAAATCTGTGCTTAACAAACTGTTTTGTGGGGCAAACATTTTGGAGGTGTGGTTAACAACATTAGTATTGTTAGTTTGGGGTTTGTTCTTTCTGAAATGAGTGTCTGGTCTTTACAGAGCTGATTTTTGCTGAAAACAGCTATGAAGACCCTGAAGCATCTGAAAGCCCAGTGCCAGCATCTAAAAGTGGAGGTATATTGTGTGTGTGTGTGTGTGTGTGTGTATGAGAGAAAGGAAGAAGGAAGGGTGGGGGTGTGAGCTCTAATATTTTTGTTTGGTTTGGTTTTAGACAAATCTATGAAACGTAACAGGGAAGAACCTCAAGATGCTAGAACGCCTGCTTCTAAGAAGCAAAAGAATGAGCAAGCCGGTAACCTGTATCAGCGCTTTGAAGCCCGGAGGAAGAAAGCCACAACATTATCGGCCTGCTTTGAGGAAATGCAGAAGCTGGTCGTCAAGGGGTGTGAGATCCTTCGGCGGGCTAAAGGCTATGAAGCCCATCTTAATTATATGTGGGACAATCCTGTTACACAAGCGCATATTGATGCTTTTTATGAAAGTATTAAAAGCTATAGTCGGTATATCATGAACATTGAATATCAGCAGATAGGGAGAGGTAAACCTCAACCAAGAGTCAAAAAAGGCCGGGAGGGTAAATGTGGCAGGGTGGCAGGGTACTGGCCAAAGCCTAGCAGGGGTGAACAGTATTGGAGAAGGAGGGTAACCAAGCTGATTAATAGGTCAAAAAAAGTACTCCACACTCAGAAAAATAATAGAAAATGTAAAGGGGGTCTGAAATTGAGGAGGCTGGTAAAAACCCCAGACTCTAACCATAATGCTGATAATGGCACCTCTTCTCTCAGTACAGAACCTCAGAGAGCCCGGCCCTCTGACTCACCCAGGGCTGAGCTCCAAAACTCAGAAGGTTCTGGTCCTGATAATAACCAACCCTCTTGTTCCAGTATAGGATCTCAGAACGCTTTGGAAGTTTCTGACTCATCCAGGGATGAGAGCCAACCCCTACATGCAAGCATTCCACACTCCCCAGATGATGAGGGCCCACCTGCTGTGTATGCAGAGCGTGTACGCTCATGGCAATGGACCCACAGGTTGTACCGTTCAATTCATATTGGAGAGGAATTCCGTTTTAGAAATTTAGAACATGTAACCTCATACACACAAGCTATAAATGCATTATACAATGCAATACAGAACATTCTAGATGATCTTAATCAGCGAATTAGCCCTGAAGATTGTGTTCAGATCAGATTGCAAGCCGATGGTCTAAGAAATCCTCTATTTTCTGTTAAAAAAAGGAAGGATCTTTTAAATGCTGAGGATTTTCTCTCACAAATGAGTAACCTGTTGCAAAGCAACATGGAGATCTGTGCACATTCTGATTTTCATCTTATAATTACAATTGTTAAACCTCGGGCGGGCGGTGGGCATAGATCGCTAGGCTCCATCCCCTCTAGTGAAATAGTAGCCAAAAAAAGAAAACATTTGGTTGATTTAAATTATACAGGCACTAACCTCTGTTTTGGAGGTGGCTTGATTGCGGTTATGAGTGAAAAGATTCCCAGAGACACCCAGCTGCTGACAGCAGCCAGGCAACTGTATAAGGAGCTTGGCTGGTCTGATCAGAAAAAAGTGACATTAAGCGATATTTCATGTGTTGAAAGCCACTTGAAAGTCAACATTCATGTGGCACATTACTCTAAGAAGGGATGGAGTCTTTTTAAAACCCAGGGCCCTCAATATCCCAAAAAATACACTCTGCTCCTGCATGATGAACATTTCTATGGGGTACTTAATGTAAAAGCTCTTTTTGGTATGCGAAACTATTGCATATTTTGTCACACACTCTATAATCATAACAATCATGACTGTTTATTTTTCTGTAGGATGTGTTTGAGAAAAGATTGTGCTGAGGTAGTAGATCAGCTGGGCAGGTGTTTTAACTGTAAGCTGAGTTGTAGGTCTAAAGAGTGTTTAAAAATACACAGGCAACTGGCATCAGAGAGAAAGGTAAGATGTGAAGATAGATACTATTGTTTTAAATGCTCACATTACCAGAAAGGTGACCATGATGAGGAAAAGTGTAAAGGCAGGCAATGCACAGTTTGTTGGGGTTTCATCACAAAAGATGATGAGCATAAATGCTTCATGCAGCCCCTAAATGACCCTGAAGTTTCTGTGCAATATTTATTTTATGATTTTGAATGTCACCAAGTGACCGGTGTACATGTCCCTAATTACTGCTTTGTAAAAGCCTTTCCGGGGGAAACTGTAGAGTGCTTTAAAAATGGCAACAAAAGAAAGCGGAGGTATAAGAGAGGTGCTAAAAAGCAGTGTGACAGTGATGAGGATGATGAGGAAGATTATGAGTGGCCCCTTGCCGGGAAAAGTTGGGAATTTAAGGGGGAGACA
Source organism: Phrynosoma blainvillii (assembly GCA_026167975.1). Taxonomy (NCBI): domain Eukaryota; kingdom Metazoa; phylum Chordata; class Lepidosauria; order Squamata; family Phrynosomatidae; genus Phrynosoma; species Phrynosoma blainvillii. Next base: position 116,268,755 of record JANUYF010000001.1, on the reverse strand, counting down.
TGTTTATCTGACTTTATTACAACATTTATAGATGTCCAGTTTTCTGGCTGCAAATTCTTGGCGCATAATTCTAAAGGTTATGATTGTTACTTGGTGCTGAATCAGCTAGTGAAAGAAAAACTGGATGTAAAAATTATTGCTCAGGGTGGAAAACTGATTTCTGTTACAGTGGAAAAGTTGGATATAAAATTTATTGACTCCCTGAGCCACCTCCCCATGGCCCTCTCTAAATTACCAAAAGCTCTAGGATTTGAGAGCCATAAGGGATTTTTTCCACATTACTTTAACACGCCTGAGCATTGGGATTATGTAGGTCCAATGCCCCCAGCTGAAGACTTTGGTGTAAAATATATGATGCCTGGTGAAAAGGAGGTCTTTTTAGCCTGGTATGTAGAGAATCAGGATAAAATCTTTGACATGCAGAAAGAGCTCGTCTTTTACTGCAAAGAGGATGTTGAAATTTTATTAGAGGCCTGTACCAAGTACAGGCATGAGATTGTGGAACTGACAAAGGAAAAGAGGGTTGTGAAGAAAGGGAAGAAAGAATTTGAAAAGTGGTTTGCTATAAACCCCCTGCAATTCCCCACCCTTGCAAGTGTCTCTCTTACCATGTACAGATTTAAGTTTCTGCAGAAAGACAGCATTGCAATTCCAAGCTTTGTCAATTACCACAATCAGTTTAAAACGTTCTCAACGCCCTCTATTCAATGGCTAACGTATATTGAGCATAAGGAAAAGCTTGAGATCCAACATGCCTTAAATGGTGGAGAGGTTAAAGTTGGCAATTATTTTCTTGATGGTCATGCAACTGCAGGTAATAAGAAAATAGCCTTTCAATTTAATGGTTGCTTTTATCATGGCTGTGTCCTGTGTTATCCTCCAGAGGAGAAAAACCCTGTGGTGGGGAAATCTTATGAATTTCTCTACAATGCCACACAGAAAAAAGCAGCAGAACTCCAAAGCATGGGTTATGAAGTGAGATCCCTTTGGGAACATGAATGGCGGAATCTGGTAAAAACAGATTTGCAACTCCAAACGTTTCTTGCTTCAGCCCGCTTTCCAGAACCCCTAAACCCCAGAGATGCTCTCTTTGGGGGGCGCACAAATGCCATCTGTCTCTACTTTAAACCTAAAAGTGGGGAGACAGTGAAATACTTTGATTTCACCAGCCTGTACCCTTATGTTAACAAAACCAAAGAATACCCTCTGGGGCATCCTGAAATCATTTATAAGGATTTTGAACCTGTCACAAACTACTTTGGCATAGTGAAGGCAAAAGTTATTCCCCCCAGAAATCTCTATTTTCCAGTTTTGCCTTCCAGGATCTCTGGAAAACTTATGTTTGTGCTGTGTTCAACCTGTGCCGAAGCACGGCAGTTGAGCCCATGCAAGCATTCAGATGAAGAAAGAGCTTTTCTGGGTACATGGTGTTCTGTTGAATTAAATGTGGTTGTAGAGAATGGGTACAGGATTGCAGAAATCTATGAGGTGTGGCACTTTGCACACAGGTCTTCTGGCCTGTTTTCAAAATACATTGAGATGCACCTACGGCAGAAGCAGGAAGCTTCAGGCTATCCTCATTGGTGTGTTACCGATGAAGATAAAGATAAATATATAAAGGATTACCATGTGAGGGAGGGGGTGCTTTTGCACAAAGACCAGGTCATTGTGAACCCTGCAAAGCGTCAGATTGCCAAACTGTTTTTAAATTCTTTGTGGGGAAAGTTTGGGCAGAGAACAAACCTCCCTCACACTCAGGTGTTGAGAGATCCAGATGAATTCTTTCAGCTTGTGTTTTCTGATGCTTACAAGGTTTCAATGTTTGAATTTCTTGATGATGAGGCTGTCTGTGTGTCCTGGAAATATTCTGATGACAGGGTGACAACCTCAGGTAGAAAAAAATGAATTTATCGCCTGTTTTACAACGGCTTTTGCTCGTTTGAAACTATATAAATTATTAGACAGGCTGGGGAGGCGTGTTTTGTACCATGACACAGATAGTGTCATATTTGTGAGTCGGGAGGGAGACTGGGACCCTCCCCTCGGAGATTATCTCGGGGATCTCACAAGTGAGGTTCCCGCAGATCAGACCATTACAGAGTTTGTGTCAGCAGGTCCTAAAACATATGGGTATAAGCTGTCTAATTGTACAGCATGCATGAAGGTCAAGGGGATTACACTGAACAGTGCTAACTGTGAAAAAATTAATTTTGACAGTCTCAAAGACCTGGTATTCTCCTACGTCTCAGACAAGGAAGGCTCCATGCCTCGTGAAATTGTGGTACAGCAGCCAGGTATTGTAAGAAATAAGCAGGATTGGACACTTCACACTAAAACTCTGAAAAAAACACAAAAAGTTGTTTTTGATAAAAGGGTTATCACCGAAGGATTTAGGACTCTCCCTTATGGATATTAAAATAGAAACACGCTGGCAGCACCCATTCTCAGCTATTCTCGCTGGGCCTAGTGGCTGTGGGAAGACCTTTTTTATAAAAAATATGTTGGATAATGCTGGTACTATGTTCTCAGAAATGCCTCAGAATATTGTCTGGTGTTACAGTTGTTGGCAACGTTTGTACAAAGAGCTTCAATGTAAATACCCCATTATTCAGTTTGTACAGGGCCTGCCTGAAAAATTTGATGATGATGAGCTGTTACCCCCCAATAAAGTAAATCTTTTGGTTATAGATGATTTGATGGTTTATGGTTCTGAAAATAGAGCTCTTGAAAGAGTTTTCACCCAATTTGTACATCATAGAAATCTGAGTGTATTTTTCATTACACAAAATATTTTTTGCAAAGGAAAAAGTAGCAGGACCATCAGCCTTAATGCTAAATATATGGTGCTCTTTAAAAACCCTCGGGACAAATTGCAAATTGCTACTTTGGCCCGGCAGATGTATCCAGGAAATGTCAATTTTTTCATGGAGGCCTTTGCTGATGCTACAAGCAAACCTCATGGGTATTTAGTGCTGGATCTGAATGCTAACACCCCTGATTCTTACAGGCTAAGAACTGGCCTTTTCCCTCCAGACTGGCCTGTAGTATATATAATGAAGAAAAGCCATTCCAGTCACAAAAGGGCCCGATTTTAACAACACGGCCATCTGTTGCAGCCTGCTTCTCCAGGGGCAACATGTCCAATCGTGTAAAGAGAAACCTGGAACTCTTAAAACTGCTTATTACAGTGCCACCTCGTCAAAGAAAGGCCATTTTGTGTTCAGCTTCAGATGACCTTGTTGCAGCCATTTCAGAAATAGCCCTCAATACTTTAAAAGGTAATATCCCTTTATCCCCCCAACAGGTGCGTATATTAAGAAAAAGTCGCACCCTTATTAAAACTCTGGGTAACAGTAAATTGTCCCTGAGAAAAAAGAAGTACCTTGTAAAGCAGTCTGGGGGCTTTTTGGGGCCACTGCTAAGTTTTGCAGTTCCTCTAATAACAGGCCTTTTAACTAAACAGTGATGGAATATGCTGAAAAAATGTATTTGGTCCCCAGTCATCAGCTAGACCAATTAAAGGGCCCAGCTTCTAAAGATGAAAACATCAGAACTACAGCAATCTCTTCCTTAGATACTGAAATGCAGGCAATTCTACACAGGACCGACTTAACTGAATATGAAAAAGCCCGGCGTTATGATGCTTTGCTCCAAAAATATCTAACTCATGTAAAACAGGAGGCAGAGAAACAAAATTTAAATCTGTTTCTACCCAAACCTCATTCTGAAGAAGTTGTGGTGAACTCCCCAGGCGACATGTTTCAAGAAGTGTTGGACAGCCTGCCTGCTAGGTACAAAAATAATGCAAGGTTGTTACTAAACAAAATGAGTCAAAACAAAAATGTTTCTTCATGAGATGACAAGGGGACCTTTGTGTATAAAGGAGAATCTATAACCGGATCTAATATATTGGACTTAGTGAAAAGCATAATACAAACTCATGCTTTACCAACCAAACGCCACCCCAAAGGATGGGATATTTTTTTGAGGGCCTTGGCTGAAATAAATGCTCCAACCTCTGTGGTGGGTAATACTGCCAATAGAGAACTTTTGGACCGTTTAAAGAACAATGAAGATTCTTTACCAGTAACACCTGTATTGTCATATGGGTCTTCTAAAAAGCGGCGCCAGGCTGCCTGTACATGGCTCACTTTTTAGCACAGCTACTGTCAGAAAAAATAAAAGTCTTCTTCTTTTTAAACTAATTGATAGCCTGCGGGTGTTTTTTAAAAACAAAAATAAAATAAAACCAGGACACAAATTATGTTTTTACAAAGCCCACTGAGGGGGCGTGTGTTTATTAGGAAATACGGTTGTGAAACTCATTACAGGATATACAACCTTGAGTAGTCTGGAAGATGTCTGCGACAAGTCCAGACATGTTCTTTTTCTTTTTCACAAACTGTACAACCATCTCATCATTTTTTTCCAAATTGGGAGAATATAGATCTTGAATACTTTTAAATGTCAGCCCCTTACAGCGCTGTTGTAGAAAAAACACACAGTGGTATCCACAAACCACAGAATCTGAGGCTTGTACTGCTCGGCCCTGATACACAGTTTTGTAGCAATTTTTTCTTAAAAAATTCATAATGGTTTTAGGAAACAGGGGGTGGTCTGGAGGGTGGCCATAGGAGTCAAAAAATTCACCAGTCTTTTCCTCTGTCAAATATATAGCAAGCCAGTGTTCTCCTGGAAGGTTGTGAGGGTGGGTGTTTATGATCAGGCCAAGGGGTCTTTGCAGCAACTTCTTTCTGGGGAGCATGTCACAGGGGAAGACTCCAAAGAAACTCTTCCGAGTATAAGGGTTGGAAGTCAGTATGCGGGTTAACTGCAGGCTATCCATGTTACATATAATCAAACAAGACATTTCTTCGGTGATTTATTTCTATCACATTGTCAAAAACTCCATAAACAACCATATTGACAGTAGTTGGCAGGGGCCTGGCAAAACGCAGCTCTGCCCTCAGGTTTCCAGTTTTAATCAAAGAGTAGTTGTCACCACCTTCTTGATCTGGAGTCAGGTCAAATGCAAAGAGTGTGTAACCTCTTGCATATTCCTTGCGGTTAATTAAAAGAGACCTATCTTTCATATGCTTGCCAGCAGTCTGTACCAGACTCATATACTCTCGCACACAATTTTCCTCTTCAAAATTGGGCTGAAATGGTTTCATAGGATTCTGTTCTCCATCCAGGTAAAGGGCCGCAAAATTAATATCATAATGCTTAAAGTTAAAGGGGTTTTTGTTGTAAACACCACTAAAAGCATCATTGTCAATCAGGCCTATAACCACTTGTTTAGGTAACTGCCCCAGAAACAGGTTCTCCTGATTAGACACACGGCTGCCTCTTCGGATGCTGAATACCTTCATACTCACATGATCCACAGGATATTTGGCATTGGCAGTCATCAGTCCCTCAGCATGTCCCAGGCGTACAACTGGGGACACCCTCACCTTTTTCACAAAAAGGGAGGCTGATAAAATTTGTAGTTTGTATTGTCGGTCTGCAGCATCACTCATTAAGCAGAAAGCATCTTTGTTGCGAGTAAGCTTAATTTTCACATCAACACCATTTAGCAAAAGCTTTTCTTGAAAAAACAGGTCAGCATGGAGATGGCCCAGCAAGTTATCTTTCTACTTACAGCGGTCAGTGCTGCTCTTTTAACAAATCCGTCATTATCCCCATCCAATTCAGCCGATTCATGTTCTCCAGCTGTATCTTTATAAAACAGCCCTGCAGAAAATTGAGTTGCTAGAGTGTCATTGCTGTAGTTTAGCACAGATTCAATGAAGGCTCTGTAAGGGTAACAGTTATTACTCTGGCTGATGAGTCTGTCTCCTAGAGTAATATCAAGTTGACTGAAAATGGAGGCTATTGGATAATTCACCAGTCCTACCTTAGCATCTCTTGCAAGGTTTGACCCATTTTCATTCACTATTTTACAAGCCAAATAGAGGAGCGTATTGTTCAAATCCATGTAGTCCTCACCATTCCCGGCGATGAAAAAGTCAAGGGGGGCAGATTCTGTAAGAGCCGTCAGTGGAGGAACCTCAATAAACACACTTCTCTCAATACTGGTCTGGGTAGGTCCAATGTGGAATAAATCTAATTCAGATTTAGTGCACTCTTCAGAGCCACAGTGGATAAAGGCCATGATGCTGGTTTAAAAGATGTCCTTCTTAGACAGAACCCTCTGTCGCTTTCGCACAGCTCTCTGCTTCTGAGTTTTCTTTTCTTGTGGGGCTTTTCTTTTAAGGGGGTGGGGAGGTCCTTTCAGCCTCACCTGTGATGCTTTCCTTTTTAACCCCTTCCTTCTCTTAATGTACATCAGACCTGATCCTTCTTGCAGATTTAGGGGTGTCACTCTATTTAGAACTGCTTCAGTCATCTTGCCAGCTACATCTTTGGCAATATTACGAATAGCTGTTTTTGCATGAGGTTTAATAATGTCCAGGCCTCTTCTTAAAAGCGGAACAGCTTTTCGAAAAAGGCCTCTGAAAATCCCACCAAGCCCTGCACCGTACATTTGGGGGACACCCTGATACCCAGGAAGGCCATTTCCAGCTTGGCTTCTGTAATAATTTCTGTAAAGGGCAGGGTCCCCATATGGTTTTAAGATCACCATTTTAAAGAAGCAGGGTTCTCTGGGGCCGGAAGTGAAGCTTCACAACCACCTTTCCAAAACGAAATGGGACTTTTTGGTTCTGATCTGTCTTTATCTCAACAGTGATGGTGTCAATATGGTGTTTGCTTACAGGAATGTAGTGAGGCTTGTCATAACAAATATTGACATGTTCATTATTCTGTCCTTGCACAGGCACACAGCGTAGCAAAGGCACATAGACGTCCCCAACTATCTGATGCTCCACAATATCTGTGTAAACATATAAACTGGTAAAACCCCCAGTGATGTCTGCTGCAAAAGGCAGGATTTTGACATGATGGTTGGGAAACAGTCCTAATATGTAGGATAATTCTGCACCAACCATAAGTGTGTATACACAACCTGGTTCAAGCCTAACTTTTCTGGACACTTGGTCATACCGCAGAACCACTTCTGGGGGGTCATCCTGTGTTTTTATAAGGTTGTTCATGTATTCCAGCAGTTCGGGGATATTTGAATAATAGCCACGTTGTAGAAGGTAACGCCACGTCCTTTTTCCATTTGCAATTTCAAACCGCACATCTGCTCTTACAGTGTTCCAACTATGAGGGTACTGTATCTCAGCTAGTCCCACCTCCCACTCCCCAGGAAGCTCCAGAGGTCTTGCTACAGAGATAGTAAAACTTGAGATTGTGTTCTCTGGAAAAACATCTGCACAGGCATTACTTGGAAGTAGAGCATAAAAGCTGCCATCCCCCATTTTTCCACCTCATCACAAGCTGTTACTACAGAAGTTTGCCAACCTCGGTAGCATGAACCCAACTGTTGAACTTGCTTGGCCATCCTAGCCATTTCACTAGGTATTGCTTATTTCTACCCTGCCCTTTTGTAGCTAGAATTTTTTCAATCCTGTACACCTGGTCCTCGGCAGTGATAATCTTTTGTAATTCTTCAGGATAAAAGCTGCCAACCACAGCCTCACCATCATAATCTTTCAGCAGAAACACCGGCCTATCTGCTTTTTTGATAACCTGGTCCACAATGAATATCTCTGTGGTAAAATTCTGTTCATAGCCCTTAGCAAATACTCCCTTGCTTTTAGAAATCCTCACATGGTCTCCTTTTCTGAGCATCGGCGCTTCCTCTTTTCTTTTGACAGGGGACCCATAAACTGTTTTCCATGCTGCTAGATCATTGGACTCATTGACATCAACAGGCCTTGCTTTGATAGTACGGTGAAAACTATGATTATAACTTTTTATAAACAATGGGAGGGCATCAATATAGGTGAAGGTATTATTAGCTGTGAAATACCTCCACATTTTTGTTTTTAAAGTTCTATTAAACTGCTCCACAACCCCAGCCTTAACTTCATTATTGGTGACAAAATGATACACTCCATGTTGTTTTAAAAGGCTACTTACAGGCTTGTTTAAGAACTCGAGGCCACGATCAGTCTGTAACTTTCCAGGTTTTCTTTCTGTAAAAATAGTATTAAAGGCTCTTGACACTTCTCTACCTGACTTATCCTTCAGAGCCACAGCCCAGGCATATTTTGAAAAGATATCTATCACTGTTAAAATGTACTTGTAACCCCGGTTATACTTAGAAAATTGCTGCATGTCAACTAAATCAGCCTGCCATTGAGAATCCACTTTAGATACAATAGTCTTGTTTCTTTTAAAATGGACCCTGGCTGGCCTATGTAGTGTATAACTGTCCTGTTTGGAAAGCCATCCAGCAACATCCCCTTTCCGGATGGTTTTGCTCTGTTTTTTGGCCTCTAGAAAGAGGGGATAAACACCTCCAAAGCTCCCAACTTCTTCAGGGGCATAATATATTTTCTTTAGGATTTTTTCATGTTCTGACATTTTGTCAGTTTATGTAAATATGAACACACAGGTATAGAACAAGCCATTTTTATTGCAAATAACATGGAGCACATCTATTCCTCAGGCTTGATGGAAATACATGAAATACATGATATGTTTACATTCTGAGAGTTTCCGATCTGAAGATTCTTCACATCACTTTCAGGCACACCCGCCTCCTGTTGGCAAAAACATTTAAAACACCTTTTAGTTAAAAAATAAAGCTATCCCCACAGCTCACCCCCACCTCTCTGTCTCTCTTTTAAAAATAACCCCCGCTCAATATGAAGCCTCTTACCGGTAAGCTCTCGTAACCCTCATCTGCCATTTCAGAGTTGTCCACCAAGGCATTAAGAAGTGGCTGGTTAGCAGACCCAGCTGAGTCAGGCTCTCCCACGGCCCTCTCAATCTTCTGAGGGTCTGTTGTAGAAAACACACTGCCATCTATCTCTTCCAGATTAGAAATCAGGGATTTTTCCATCTTCGGGAAAAGCGCTTTCAGATCACAGCCACAATCACACTCTAGGTCAGAATCATTATCAGGGTCGTCTGTACTCCATTCCACCGAGTACTTGGTTTTAACCCCGGGGCCTTGGTCTGCTGAAAAACCAACTACAGGTAAATCCTCCACTGAAGCCTCTTTCTCAGCAGCACTGGATTTCAGGTCTGCAGGAGTTAGTGAGGGAAAAGAAAATCTACGGGGCCTCATAGATTCTTTGTAGGATGCCTTCTTTTAGGCCATTTTTTTATTGCTGCAGAGGGTCTGGAAAAACTCACAGAGCTCGGAGTAGTAGTGGCTGACTCCATGTTGCCTTCTCTGAATATGTCCGGGCTTGCCCAAAGACTTCCTGCACAAAGTGGAGCCCAACCCACAGAAAGGGCATGGGGGAATGGCCCCTGCGGGGCCATTCCCACCCACCATGACAGCCCCAGCCAATCAGGAAGGTTCCTGAAAAAACCCCTCCGATTGGCTCTTTCAAACCCTCAGGGTCACATGACTCCTACAGATGCCCCACCTACAGGCGGAGATTCCAGCTAGGGCGGGACTTCCGGCAGGAGGCAGGATATCCAGGGAGGGCGGGACTTCCGGCAGGGGGCCAGATATCCGGGGAGGGCGGGACTTCCAGCAGGGGGCCGGATATCTGGGGAGGGCGGGACTTCCGGTTAAGGCGGGACTTCCGGGGTGGGGCACCTGTCAGTGGGCGGGGCTTATGAGTTTGACGAGAGGTACCACCCTATACTACTAGTGTTTCTTTTGATTTTCTAAACATTTTGTAGCTTCTCACTTTACAGTTGTTGCATTTTAAATAGTTTTATACACAATTTGATATTTTAAATGTAGACATTTTTTTATATGAGATCTTGTAAGACTGTAGATATGCATATCATATATACTCCACATATAGTCATCTCTGGCAAATACAATATGGTAAACTTAATAATTTATAAGTACATAGAGGCTAATAAGGAAGAAAAGAGAATGCATTTATGAGTGTTGTAATATAAAAAGATATAAGGCAGTGATCTCAAAGAAGGATTATTGTGATGTACAATATTCAAGAAAGAAGGTTTTTTTAGTAGCATTGCACAAGTAAAACCAGCTCACATTCAGTTCAGTTTAGAGTATATTTATACTGCACTGGTCAAATCATGTAATATATGGACTAAACAACAGCACGCTATGGTGTTTATCATCTGTCCCTTTCATGATAGGCAGATTCCTTGCCAAATATCTGAACAACAACATTAAACAAAAGAAATGGCTTTATGTAATTTGACAGAAATGACAGTATGAATTTTGAATACTAAGACATGCCACTTCTTTATTTACCTGACTCAACATAATGTGATTAAAATGGCATGCATGCAATTACAAGCAATCATGGATGATTGCAGATTGCTTTAATTATTTATAACTTACTCACCACCTCCTTCCAACTCGCTGGTTTTTATAATCTGAATAATGTAGCTTCCCAGTTCATTCAAAACAAGAAAAGGGAAGCGTCTTCTTGCAGTTCAGTGTCTAATTAATATAGCAATAGCAAGTATATATACTGTATAAGATTTAAGAAATGTCATGGAAAGAGAGCCTCAATATTTGGGATTAATAAAAGATAGTGGAGAAAATTATAAATTATAATTATCAAATTATAAACATTTAATTTTACCTCTTTCTTTTTCTATTAGGGATAGGCAGTTCTGTCGAGTCTGTTTCCATGGTCTTTCTCTTTTTCCACCTTGAGATGAACTGCTGGTTCAAAGAGCTGCAGCCAGACTGTTAACTGGAGCTGGCTACAGGGCAGCATACAACTCCTTTGTTGCAACAGCTCCATTGGTTGCATTTCCAGGCACAATTCAAAGTGCTGGTTTTGACCTATAAAACCCTATAAACCCCATGTGGCTTGTCCAGGCTATTTGAAGGACTGTATCTCCCTGTACAAGCCCACCAGAGTATTGAGATCATTGAGAGAGGCCCTTCTGTCTGTCCCACCACCCTCACAGGCACATTTGGTGGGAACAAGAGAGAGGGCCTTCTCAGTGGCTGCTCCCAGGTTTTGGAACACCCTCCCTAGGGAGGCCAGGATGTTTTTTTTTTTAATTTTATATTTATACATTTTAACGTTCTACTGTTTTTTAAAATTGTATTGTTTTAAATCTGTTCACTGCCTTGAGTACCTATATTGGGAGAAAGGTGGGATATAAGAAAATAAAATAATAATAATACTCTGCTGAGTTCTGTGCAGATTTTTTTTAATGAACAATTGTACATTTTTTGTAAACATTGTTTCAAAAAGACACAAAAATTACTACAGTTATGGGAAATTAATGAGGAAATCTGTGCAATGTTTTTCATACACATTTGAAATTATTATTATTATTATTATTATTATTATTATTTATATTATGCCTTTCTGTAAAAACAACTTACTCTGTAAAAAGAAGATAAAACAGTCAGCTTACAAGATAAAACAAACAGTCCTGTCCCCAAATAGCCCACCCACCCCTTAAAATACAATTAAACAATTGAAATTTAAAACATACTTAAAAATAACAAGTTATAATAAATAACAAGATAACAAGTAAATTAAAATAACTGTAACGAGAAACAGGGTCAGGCAGAATTCCCCCGCCCCACCCCGGTGGCTGGTTATCTACTCAGGAAAGGCCTGCCGGAAGAGATCTGCGGTCAAGTGATGGATCTCATCTGACAGGCCATTCCATAGCCTGGGAGCAATAGCCAAAAAGGTCCCCTGGGCAGTTGCTGATAATTTGTTTTTTATAGGTAGCAATAAATTCTTCCCAGAGGACTTCAGTGCGTGGGATGGATTACATGGAAGGGGGCAGCCCCAAATATAGGTTGGACCCAAGCCATTAAGGGCTTTAAAGGTGATGACCAACACCTTGTACTGTGCCTGGAAACTGATAGGCAGCCAGTGAAGCGACCTTAGAATAGGTGTTATGTGGTCTCTTCTGGTTTTGCCTGAGACCAGCCTGGCTGCCATATTCTGTACAATTGAAGTTTCCGAACTAGGCACAAGGGTAGCCCCATGTAGGGTGCATTGCAGAAATCGAGATTAGAAGTTACCAGCGCATGTAGCATGGTTTCAATCTCCAGGAAAGGGCACAGCTGGTGTATCAGCTGAAGCTGATAACAAGTGCTCCTGACCACCGCATTTACCTGATTTGTCACCTGAAGCGACGGATCTAAGAGCACCCCTAAACTGCAAACACAGTCCTTTGAGGAGAGTGAGACCCCATTTGGACTGGAGATTGTGTCCCAATACCTGGGTTCAGGGCCATTACCGTTAGCACCTCCGTTTTGTCTGGATTCAGTTTCCTCATCCAGTCCATTACCACTTTAAGACATTCATCTAGAGGGGAGAAGCCATCCGAAGTCAAAGCTGTAGACTGAAACATGGAGAAATATATCTGGGTGTCATCAGCGTACTGATAACACCCTGCCCCATGTCTCTGGTTGATCTCTCCCAGCGACTTTATATACATATTAAATAGCATCAGGGACAGGATGTTGCCCTGAGGGATGCCACAATTAAGCTCCTTTTTCACTGAGCAACAGTCCCTGAGCATCACCCTCTGGAATCTGTCCTATGCTGTTATGCTGTGAAACACATTCATCTCCAGAGACCTCCTGGTGGATTCTTGGGCAATCTCTGAAGATGACTATATTGCTATGTGTCCAACTAAATGAAGCAGCTGGACACATCTTTGTTGTTCCCTCTGCTGCCCACTGGCATGATGGGAAGTAGCGGGGGGGCTGTTTTTATTGTTGTTCTGTACATTCAAGTCATTTGGACTTATGATGACCCCCAAGGTGAATCTACTATGGGTTTTCTTAGCAAGTTTCTTCAGAGAGGATTTGTCATTGCCATCATCTGAGGCTGAGAGAGTGTGACTTGCCCAAGGTCACCCAGTGGGTTTACATGCCGAGCAGCCTGACTCCAATGTGTTTTATATCATACACATTGGCTACCAGACTCCAATGTGTTTTATATCATACTGTGTCTTTGAGCAGTTTAGCACATTCCTCAAGTGGTGCACTATTAGGAGGTCCAGGATCTTTGCAATGTCTTATTTGCTGGTAAATCCTCTTCCTTGGTGTGATGGAATATCTTCACACCTTTCCAGTGCCTCATTCAGGAACTCAGGAACCCCAGACTTCCAACTCCTTTCTAGTCATCTTAGCTTTGCTTACAGGGATGTTGAGCTGTGGCAAACATTGAGTGCTCACTTGTGCAAGCCACTGGGGGTGGTTTCTTTCCCTCATCATCAGAAACAAGGAGTCTTATGAGGATTCATAAGGGGTATGGGGAGGGGCTTTCTCCAGGAATACAATGCAGTGACATGTGGTGACATTCTGGAAGAGCACCCTACTCCTGTAGGCAGAACTACAGGTGCATTATGGTGCTTATATCCAATTTGGGCCTATATTGGCAGGGCTGGTGGTGTACAGAGCCCTGGACAGTTGATTGGGTAGGTAGTGGACTTACTAGAGATTTAGTATTTATTGGACTCTTCTCCATAGTTATTGCTGTTCACAATTGAGCTGGTAGTTTTGCAAAAAAGTAGGTCAGCACATCTATTGGCAGATAGAAGTTAAATATGTTATCCTATTTTTAGCACCTCATCTCGCACAGCTTACCAGCACAGTCTGTGTGTCTTCTGGAGCTTTCTTAACCTGATGGATGAACCAGCCAAATGACCAGTGAGAGATGAAGCCCATGCATCTGAGGAAGTAGGCCAAGTCTACAAAAGCTTTTGCTACAACTGTGTTTCTCAGTTAGTCACAAAGGTGCTACAAGATCCCTTTGAGTATTGTACTAATCAGTTATTGTTATAATAATTTAATTTTTATAATTTATTAAAATATTTTTCTATGCACCATGCCCCTAAAAGTGATACATTATAAAATATATAAACATTGTTCAAAAGTGGATTAAAATTGTTTTAAAAAAACAACACACTTTTTGAAAACAAAGGGCAGGCAAAACAATGTGGTTTTGACCACCAGGAAGTCAAGGTCAGAACCATCCTGATTTCCCTTGAGAGGGAATTCCACAATTGAGCTGCTAAAGAGAAATCCCTGATATCTACACTCATCAGCTATGGTTCATTAGATGGTGAGACAGACCACAGTACTTCCATCAAGGATCAGTAGAGCACTTCCGTTCTGGAAGGGCACTCTTTCAGACATCCTGGCCCCAAATCTCTGTTATAAAGAGAAACACCAATGTATGATAGGTGTGGCAGAGGAGACAAGAATCTCCCCTAATCCCTCAGGTAATCTGATTTGGATCCCAGAATTATTTAGCTTTGAACACTATGTCAAAACACTATGTAACCATATAAATTTTGGTCATGCATACCTATGTACTATTTAAGAAAGCTAGTTAAACTGTTTTAAATAAACAGACTTAAATGAAACAAGATTTTATTTAATTGCAATGGCTTTCAACAGGGAGAAAACATTTTTATAATTTGTCTAAGAAACAGAGAAATAATTGGTACTGGAATTTATGATGAGAACATTTTCATTTGGTGTATTTTGATACCACTGAGTACTATATTTTTGATACTTTACTTATACAATTGATTCCATGGCTTTGCTCTGTCTGAAAGATACAAATAACATTTAATAATGGTAGAAATAATATGGCACTTTCTGTATAGATTTACAATTTTTAAGGCTGCAGCATTTCTAAAGGAAATGTCACCTTCTTGGCTATAATTGTTAGTAATTTGTTGGAAGGCTTGAAATCTAGTTGACACATGCAAAAGAAGAAGAAAGCATCTGCAGTGAATCTCTCTTCTCTCTCCCCCCCCCACTTTATTTTTAGTAGCATGGAAACTCTTTTGTATGAGAAATAATGCACACAGCACAAGAAAATTCATAGCAATACAAAAGTCCATTACTGCTCAGCTCCTGAATACATTTCCATGTAGATGAAAGGTTATGTGACTTTTCACTCATAGATTAGCACTTCAAGAAGTATAGTGAAACTTTTACTGAGGATAATAATATCCTATAGTTGAGCCTGCATTCTAATCAACAACATTCAAATACCTCCAGGGCCCTGAGAATAATTTGATTCAGTCATACAGGACACTTCTAATAGGGAAAGAGCTGCTCTCCCCTTCCTGCATAGCCTGCAAGAAACAGTTTCCCTAGTGGGTCACATAATATTAAGAAATTCTCAGTCCTCAATGCAGAAATAATGACAACAACAAAAAAGATGTGGATAAATCTGCTAGATATGTAGCAGATTCTTCATACGTCAGTCAGAACTATATGAAATATGGAAGAAATACAGATTGTAAACCATCTGTATTTCTTCCAGTTTTCAAAATGACACCTGAAGTGCCTTTACTCCCAGTATAAGAAAGCAAACAACAGGCCACCTTTCCATGTAAAAGTAATCTGTCATTTCTCTTCACAACACAGAAGGATTTGTTTGTTATGAATGATGGTATTCCTGTTCAAAAATCAGGCAGCATGTGCATATCAAGAGACATATTTTATGTCCAACAGGTTTTCTTACTATTCCTCCCTGCCTTAGCAATGAATCTAGAATGGATAAGATTTTTAGAATAATGTCATACTTTTCACACCAGGTTTGTGAAATCTGATCAAAGAAACATGTATAATTTGAGAATATACTTTGAAAAGTAAAATAAAATAGCATAGTGGAATAATCTAAAGTGTAGCATGTGAGCTCAGCAACTTGAGCATATTCCCGATACTAAATCTGAATATACACAGAAGAGTCCAGGGCTGCATCTGCTTGTTGTTGTTAATTGCCTTTGCATCAATCTCGATCCATGGCGACCCTGTGGATGAGACATCTCCAGGCCCCCCTGTCCTCTACTGTTCTGCCCAGCTCCTGCAAATTCATATTCGTGGTCTCTTTAATAAAATCCACCCATCTAGCACGTGGCCTTCCTCTATTTCTACTTCTCTCCACCTTTTCTAACATTATTATCTTTTCCAATAATTCATGCCTTCTCATGATGTGTCCAAAGTATGACAGTCTAAGTCTTGTCATCTTGGCTTCTAGGGATATCTCTGGCTTGATCTGCTCTAGCACCCATTTGTTTGTCCTTTTGGCTGTCCATGGCATCCTCAGCACTCTTCTCCAGCACCACATCTCAAATGCATTGATTTTCCTCCTATCTTCTTTCTTGACTGTCCAGCTCTCACATCTATACATGTATATTTTTAACAACCAACTTGCTGACCTAACTTTATCCAGAAATGTTACAAAATGGAAAACAGTTTTCTTCCTCTGAACAATGTTTCTGTCTCACTGTTTTTTGCCTACTGGTAATAGGGAATACAATGGCTTGTATGATTCTAACTTTTGTGCTGAGATGTATGCATTTTAGGATCTTTTCTAGTTCTTTCATAGCTGCCCTCCCCATTCTTAATCTTCTTCTGATTTCCTGGCTCCAGTCCCCATTCTGATCAATGTTTGAACCCAGAAATTAGAACTCTTTTACTATTTCTATTTCTTCATTGTCTAATTTGAATGTGTGTAAGTTCTCTGTGGTCATTATTTTTGTTTTCTTTATGTTCAACAGTAAGCCTGCCTTTGCACTTTCCTCTTTGATCTTCCTTAGTAGCTGTTTCAGGTCTGTGAGGTTCTCTGCTAGTATTATGATGTCATCAGCATATCTCAGATTGTTGACATTTCTTCCTCCTATTTTCACTCCTCCCTCTTCCATGTCCAAGCCTGCTTTCCTTACAATATGTTCTGCATACAGGTTGAATAGGTATGATGATAGGATGCATCCTTGTCTGACTCCTTTGCCAATTGGAAACCATTCTGTTTCTCCGTGTTATGTCCTGACAGTAGCCTCTTGTCCAGAGTACAGATTCCTCATTAGGACTATCAGATGTGTTGGCCTTCCCATGGCTTTAACGGTGTTTCATAGCCTTTCATGATCTATACCAGGGGTCGTCAACCTATGGTCTGGGGGCGGGCTGCGGCCCCCCACGGCCTCTGGACCGGCCCCTGCCAGCCGTCGCCATCACCGACCCCCGCCATCGCCATGCACGCTGCCACCGCGCCACCACTGCGTGCGCCACCACCGCCATTTTGTTTTTCAAAATGGTGTCCGCGACTCGTTTGCGCATGTGCAGTACTCCTGTGCATGCGCAAACGAGCTGCAGCTGCCATCTTGGAAAACAAAATGGCAGCCGTGACTCATTTGTGCATGTGCTGAGTACTGCACATGCACAAACAAGCTGCGGCCCCCATTTTGTTTGCCAAAATGGCAACCGCGACTCGCTCATGCATGTGCAGTACTCCAGAAGTACTGCGCATACACGAGTGAGCATGCACGCCACCATTCCCCCCCCCCAGCCCGGCGGAAGACCTGGCGATCAGTGACTGGCCCCAGGTCTGAAAATCTTGCCGACCCCTGATCTATACAGTCAAATGCTTTGCTGTAGTCTATAAAGCTCATGCTGATTTTGTTTTGGAACTCCCTGCTATGGTCCATTAGCCATCGTATATTTGCAATGTAATCCCTGGTGCCTCTTTTTTTCCTGAACCCTGTGTGGACCTCTGGGATTTCTCTCTCCATGTATGGTTGGACTCTATGTTGCAGAATTTTGAGTATGATTTTGCTTGCATGGGAGTCAGTGCTATGGTTCTATAGTTGCTACAGTATCTTGTGTCTCCCTTTTTTGTGGATGGGGATGTATATTAATCACTTCCAATCTGTTGGTCATCGATTTGTTTTCCCTATTCGTTGAAATATGTTGGTTAGCACTAGAGGACTCTGTCAATGTGAATTGCAACAGTTCTATTGGAATATCATCTGTTCCTGGAGTCTTATTTTTTGCCATTTCCTTTATTGCAGCTTCCATCTCAGTTTTTATAAATTGGGATTCATCTTCATGGATTCATTTGAGGAAGAACCATATAAAGATGAATCTCCAATTTCAGCAATTATTATTATTATTATTATTATTATTATAGTTTATTTATAAAGCGCTGTCAATATACACAGTGCTTTACAAAGAGAAAATCAACATAAAATAGAATAAAAACCTGCCAGAGGCGTACAATCTAATACAAAAAATAGGTAAAATATAAAAGTCAATTAAAACAAAAAACAATACAACAATTAATTAACAACATCCACTGTCTACCCAAATGACAGAAAAGTATATGTAAATGTAAATCAAACAGTGTCTGGGAATGCCTCCCTGAACAAGGTGGTCTTTAACTCAGGTTTAAGAGTAGACAGAGAAGCAATGACCCATGTTTGAGCGGGAAGAAGGTTCCAGGAGTGAGGGGTGGCAAGCAAGAAGGGGCGAATCCGGGATGGAGCAGTGGAGATCCTAGGTTGGGACAACAGGCCTTGAGTACTAGAATGGAGGGTACGGATGGGAGTGTAAGGAGAAAGAAGTTCAGATAAGTAAAGAGGGGCTAGCCCATGCAGGGCTTTGAAAGTTAACAACTGAAGCTTATATTGGATACGGAAGGGGAGGGGGAGCCAGTGAAGAGAAGATAACAAGGGGAAAACATGATCAAAGCGGTGAGTGGAAGTAATGATGCGAGCAGCTGAATGTTGAACAGAAATTAAAAGACAAAATGAGAGAGGGGAAGCCCAGCTAGAAGGAGACTGCAATAATCTAGCAAGTGAAGTGGAAGTTGCACTCAGACACTTGGAAAAAAATAAATCACAAGGAACAGATGGCATACCAATAGATTTGCTTCAGTCTACAGAGATAGAATCTACTCTAGTTTTAGCTAAAATCTGTCAACAAATATAGAAAGCAAAACAATGGCTCACAAATTGGAAATGCCCAATAGACATTCCAGTCCCCAAGAAAGGGGACTGCAGTAACCACAGGACCAGTGCATCAATTTTCCATACAAGCAAAGTGACGCACAAAATTCTACAACAAAGACTTTTACAAATGTGGGGTGAGAAGTGCCAGATGTCCAAGCTGGGTTCAGCAAAGGAAGAGGCACTAGGGATCATATTGCAAATATGCATTGGGAAATGGAGAGGACCAATGAATTTCAGAAGAAAATCAACTTGAGTTTTATAAATTATACCAAACCCTTTGGTTGTGTAAATCATAAAATATTATGGATTGCTAGTAAAGAAATGGGTTTTCTATGCCATTTGATTGTCCTGATGTGTAACCAACAGAATGTGGAGAAACAGAATGGTTTCCAATTGTTACAAAGGGTTCAGGTAGGCTGCATTTTATCTACCCTATCTACCATTTTACCCTCTGTTTAATTGGATGCTGAACATATAAAGAAGCATTTGACTCAGAGGAAGGAGGCACGAAAATTGGAGGAAGGAATATCAACAATTAAAGAGATGCAGATGATACCATACTAGCATAAAATAGTAAAGATTTGGAAATGAAAGTCAAGGAAGACTATCCAAAGGCAGGTTTATAGTTGAACATTAAGAAAACAAAAATAATGAGTACATATGATTTACATAACTTTGAAGCAGACAAAGAAGATATTGAAATAGTTCGATATTTTACATACATTTAGACTACAAATATCATCATCCACAGTCACCATGGTTAAGGTTGGCTTCAGGTTGGGAAAGCTAATGTAGATAAATGTGCAGTAGTGATATCGATCTTGTAATGTTGCTAGATTAGTTGTACTTGGGGACTCTTGGTGCTTTCAAACAACTCTTTACAACATAAATGTTATGATCACATAATTCTTTTTCTGTGCTGGATTTTAATCTGACCTGGAATTTTATTCCTTTTTCTCTCTTAATCATCAAACTACATATAGTGCAGATAAATCTGGGAAATGTAATTTATCTAAGACAGACTGACATTCTCAATAGACTTTGGGAAATATATCTTTTCTGGGCATACTTGTGCTTTGTGGATTGCTTTGTGGATTAAGAAAACATCCCCAA
Organism: Phrynosoma blainvillii; assembly: GCA_026167975.1. Taxonomy (NCBI): domain Eukaryota; kingdom Metazoa; phylum Chordata; class Lepidosauria; order Squamata; family Phrynosomatidae; genus Phrynosoma; species Phrynosoma blainvillii. Next base: position 116,248,841 of record JANUYF010000001.1, on the reverse strand, counting down.
TTGGCATAGCAAAATGGTGTCCCTTATATAAAATAGAAAATCAAGGTTTACTATTTGGAATTTATACTTTTATTTAAATATTTACAAGGTGTGGATGCTTTAATCCATGGATAAAAAAAATCCATGGATAAGGAGGAGTGACTGTAATTGCATTGGATGTATGGGAAGGCTGAGGATGTTTCAAGGCTTGCAGATGAGCAGAAAGAGGCTTTGGGGGCTGGAGGGTTGAAGTCTCAGGGTTTTAGTGACAAGCTCCAAGGGTGCAGTAAATGGTGCCCAAATATTCCCTCCCCACCCCATAATTCACTTGCAAGCTAGTGCAGGGTTCTCACACACTTCCCCCATCTGCTCCCATACATACATAGCAGATCTCTGTGTGAGTGAATAAGTGAATGTTGGTTGGATGGGGGGGGAGGGGTTGCATTCCATTCAGTGAAGGAAAAGCAAAGATGACAGAATGCTGATATGATCAGGTGGAGGGAGGATCAGAGGGAAGGAAGAGTAATAACAGTAAAACCAAATGTGAACTGGGTGGGGAATAGGAGGAGGGAAGGGGTAGCCCAATTTAGTGCCTCACTTCTGATCTCATGAGTAAACATACAATGAAGTAGGAAAATGTGGTGACACGCACCAGGCTTGCTGGATCCAACTAGTCCTATCCCCAAAAACTCATCCCACCCCCAGCTCTATACTGAAGCCACCTCAAAGTGCTGGCCATAGGAAAAGCTAGATTTTTAGAGAAAGTCTAAGGTAAAAAGTGAATTTTTAGAAATCAATTCAAAAGCTTTCCAAACTGCATTCCTTGAAAATTCACAGTGACTTCCCTGTGAATTGTCAAGAGTGTGGTGTGCCCAGCTTGTGGAAACTGCAAGGTCAGTGCAGGGTTTTTGGGGGTGTGGGGGGGATATCAGTGTTTGTCAGTGTAGACAAGCCCCGCAAAACCTTACACCAGGGGTAGGCAACCTTTCCCCTTTAAGGGCCGAGGGACTTCAGCTCCCAGAATCTCAGGAGCTATTGGCCAACATGGGACTATTGGCCAACATGACTGAGGCTTCTGGGAGCTGAAGTCCCTTGGCCCTTAAAGGGGAAAGGTTGCCTACCCTGCCTTACACACACATACACACACACACACACACAAACACACAATATCCAAAACTGATTCTGTTGTAAATGCTGAGAAATCTCTCAGTGTCAACTTATCACCGCTTATTTAGTTAGTAATGAGACTTTCCCTCTTAAAGATTACATTACATTAATATGTTTGATTTTACTGTAACAGAAAGAACTTCAGTAATTACACAGAATTAGCCCAGTGTTGCTGCTGCCTTTAAGTTTAGTGTTTACTCTGCATTTGGAGAGCATCCAACTTTCATCAGATGAATATATTAAGAGCTGAATGCCTGGAAAGTGAAAAGGAAAAATAATCAACAAATTGCTTTAGATTGTTTAAAATCTTGCTTGTTGTCTTCTCAATAACTGCTGTAGGAGCCCTGGTGGCACAGTGGTTAAATGCCTGTACTACAGCCTCTCAATCACTGTCACAAGGTTATGAGTTCAATACCAGCCAGGGGCTCAGGGTCGACCTGGAATTTTTCTGCCTGGCATCCTTCCAAGGTCACTAAAATGAGTACCCAGCTTGTTGGGGGCAATTAGCTTACACATTGTAAACCACTTGGGGAGTGTTTAAGTGCAATGATAAGAGGTATGTAGGATATATCCCTTGAAGTTGTTTTATATGGTGAACAATGGTGGTACAAAAATAACATTTCCTTTTATTTTGTTTTCCCCCAGTCAGTACAAATTTAAACTATCTAATCCATAGTAAATTGTATTGTTGCCATCCCAGTTTTTGCAATGGCCTATAAAACATCTTCCTTTTTAGATACTATGAAGTAAGTTTCATAGATCCTGTAGAACGGAATGTAGTTTCTAGCAAAACAAGACAATATCATGCGTGTCTATCACAAGTAAATCCAATAGTTAAACTATGAAACTTACTTCATTAGCCTAAACTTAACATTTTGGACATCAAACTAGATTTGGAAGGTAAAACCAAGTTTCATTTAATTTATTTTTTCTTGCTTATCATGCTGCAATTATAATCCAGAATAAGGAACTCTCCAGTCATTTATGCTTACTGTAGTGTCACATGAAAACTCCTTTGTGTTGAGCCATCATCAGTTTGGTGAAGGATACTGTAACAGGGCTCCCTCCCATTATTTGATCCAGTTAACCTCCATTATGTGTAGCTGGGGGTGATGTTTCAATCACTTTGGGGGTGTTTTTTTTTCCATTCTGCACCCCAAAAGAGTTTGGTCCCAAAGCCATGCCCCAGCAGGGACACAATTTTGGGGGTCGGTGGTTCCAGGGGCAAAAGAGTCTGCATATGACCAGCAGCCCACATAACCCCCCCTCATTGAATCCACTTTGACAGCTGCTGAAATAAGCAATCCTTGTACATCTGGGGAAGGAACAACAGAAATCATTGCAGTATCAGCAGTCCTATTTCCCCACACCATATTTTATTCTACTATCTTGCAAGTCAGACAGTATGTTACATCTGTAATTTAGTAGATTTCATTTGAAGGTGCATGCAAAAAAAAATGTTCTGTGTAATATACTTCAAACAAACAAGAAGTCCAGCTAATCATGCAGAATTTACCAAAAGTCACCAATTAATAAGTGAGGTTTCTACTTATCTATCTGGTTTTGATGTAGCAAATTATAATTAAAAAAGAAAGGTTCTAATCCAGCATGGATGCCCTCACCCCTTCTGTAGTCTATAATGAAGAGAGTGCATGGCAAATATCCCATGAAACTAATACAGATTACACTTTAATCCTGGCCACTAGGGAGGCCAGGATGGCTCCATCCCTGCTGTCCTCCTGATGGCAGGTAAAGACATTCTTGTCCCAGCAGGCCTTTGCAAACTGATATGGGCTGGGAATGTTGTCCTGATGAAATTTTAAGCTTTTATTTTTTTTAACATATTCTATTTTAATTCATAACTGTTTTAACTTTTAAAAAGTTTTTTTAATTTTATATTTATACTGTTTAATGTTTTGTTTTTAAATTGTATTGTTTCAAATCTGCTGTTTGCTGCCTTGAATCCCTATATTGGGAGAAATGCAGGATATAAGAAAATAAACAAATACACTTCATAATAATGGGTTGGCAGAGGGCTCCTGAAATTTGCCTAACCCTCTTGACAAGGTTTAATCTGAATAATCTAAATAGGATTGCAATTTATATTTTATAGCATCTATAGATCCAGCCTCTTATCTATTTTTTTCAAAGGAATACTGCTTCTTAGTATGTTTTGCATCAAGATTTAGGCAAATGCATTAGGCAATGGGATTGAGGCAGGAATTGAGGTCCACTCAGCAGCTTGTCACCACTGCACATGGGGGAGCCTTCTAAAGCCTTTCCTAGAAGTGGCAGATAAGACTTGGCTCCATAGTGTGGGATTCATTTCTCAGAGGGGAACAGCAAATGCATTTGGTGATGGGCTTGAAGTGGGGGTCTACTAGAATAAGAGGATTCCTGTATGGCAAACATAAAGTGCCACTTCCATGACATGACCAGTAGGCAAAAAACAGTGAGACAGAAACATTGTTCAGAGGAAGAAAACTGTTTTCCATTTTGTAACATTTCTGGATAAAGTTAGGTCAGCAAGTTGGTTGTTAAAAATATACAAGTCATGAGTCAGTGTGTCATTTATTGCAGAATTGAGTTACTGAAGCACTTGAGTTCAAATTGAGTCTGAGCCAATCAACTCATCTCTACTTCACTGTAAAACAAATCTAAAGTGAAAAGAAAATGATGAATACCTTGGCTATAAGATCTGGTCCCTTGTAAAACCAGTGAAAGGTGTGTACATGTGCAGAAATGTGTGCATGTGAATGAATTTGAGATTGAAAAGATGATGGAAAAATGTGGTGGACAAATGTATTCACAAAATAAACTATTAACTAGAAGCTCTCCAGTCTTTCACTCTACACAACTATACTTTGATTCTACTGTAACTGCAATGGCTGCATCCTGTTGAATTCTGGGATTTGTAGTTTGGTGAGGCACTAGACCTCTTTGGTGGAATATTTTAAATGCTTCACAAAACTACAGATTCATTGGATGGGGCCGTGGCACCTAAAATGATATCCAAGTACTATAATTGCATAATGTTAAAGAGACTTTTTTAGAGGCTCTGAAAAGAAAGAGCCAATATCATGATAAATAAATATATACTCTGTGAAGTTGTAGGCTTTCATGGCCAGCATCCATAGTTTTTTGTAGGTTTTTCGGGCTGTGTGGCCATGTTCTAAAAGAGTTTCTTTCTGATGTTTCACCAGCATCTGTGGCTGGCATCTTCAGAGAATGCTGGAATGGAAGAGAGTGGGTATATATTTGATTTTTTTTTCAAAGTTCTTACGTTGCAGTTCACTATGATAAAAGGATATGCTTTATAGACTACAGCAAAGCCTTTGACTGCATAGATCATAAAATGCTATGGAATGTCCTTAAAGCCACGGGAGTCCCAACATATCTGATAGTCCTAATGAGCAATCTGTACTCAGGACAAGAGGCTACTATCAGAACAGAACACGGAGAAACAGAATGGTTCCCAATTGGCAAAGAAGACAGACAAGGCTGCATGCTATCACCCTGCCTATTCAACCTACATGCAGAACATATTGTAAGGAAAGCGGGCTTGGACATGGAAGAGGGAGGAGTGAAAATAGGAGGAAGAAATGTCAACAATCTGAGATATGCTGATGACATCATAATACTAGCAGAGAACCTCACAGACCTGAAACAGCTACTAAGGAAGATCAAAGAGGAAAGTGCAAAGGCAGGCTTACTGTTGAACATAAAGAAAACAAAAATAATGACCACAGAGAACTTACACACATTCAAATTAGACAATGAAGAAATAGAAATAGTAAAAGAGTTCTAATTTCTGGGTTCAAACATTGATCAGAATGGGGACTGGAGCCAGGAAATCAGAAGAAGATTAAGAATGGGGAGGGCAGCTATGAAAGAACTAGAAAAGATCCTAAAATGCATACATCTCAGCACAAAAGTTAGAATCATACAAGCCATTGTATTCCCTATTACCATGTATGGATATGAGAGCTGGATAGTCAAGAAAGAAAATAGGAGAAAAATCAATGCATATGAGATATGGTGCCGGAGAAGAGTGCTGAGGATCCCATGGACAGCCAGGAGGACAAACAAATGGGTCCTAGAGCAAATCAAACTAGAGATATCCCTAGAAGCCAAGATGACAAGACTTAGACTGTTGTACTTTGGACACATCATGAGAAACCATGAATCGTTGGAAAAGATAATAATGTTAAGAAAGGTGGGGGGAGAAAGATAGGAAGGCCACATGCTAGATGGATGGACTTTATGAAAGAGACCATGAATATGAATTTGCAGGAGCTGGGCAAAGCAGTAGAGGATGGGAGGGCCTGGAGATGTCGCATCCATAGGGTCGCCATGGGTCAAGATCGACGCGAAGGCAGTTAACAACAACAAATGATAAAAGCAACATGTGCGGGCTCCTGAGACCCATTTTAACATCCATATATTCTGACAAGAATTACTTTAATCCAGTGATCTGTTTTTGAATGTAGGTGTCCCGACCAAACACATCTTCATTGGACAGCTTTCTTGAACAGCATTCATTTAAAGGGATCCATTACACTACACAATAATAGTCCTGTTATTCCACTTTCACTGCCAAACTAAAAAAGATCCCAACTGATCTTAGAAGCTAGGCTCTGCTTAGTATTTGGATAGGAGACTGCCAACAAATACCAGGTATTATATACTATATTTCAAAGGAAGGAATTGGCAAAACCATCTCTGAGTACTCCTTGCCTAAGAAAGCCCTCTGAGATTTATGGGGGCACCATAAATCAACAAGAGAGATGAAGACACACACATACACACACACATATGTCATCTTTCCATCCATGATTTGTATTTTAGTAAGCCACTGGAGTGCTCTGGTTGAGAATTGAATATGCCCTTCTCAACACTGCAAATACCAGGATTCCACTGGATGTTGTCATGGCAGATAAAGTAGAATCATAGCACTATAACTCTGTAGTGTGAATGGGCCCAAGAGTGGGAAACTGAGGTCCAGGTGCCAATTATCTACCCTTGGAGAAATCTGGGGATATCACAGACTGCCAAAAATTAAAATAAAAAAAACAACTAAAAGTGGCCCAAGGTCTACTTCTGTTTTTGAAAAAATATTTTAAAGTTAAACAGTACAGGAGACTTCACAGGAGAGGCAACTCACACACATCCCTACACAATTTGGAGGGTCGGGGCTACAAAAACAGAAGGGAGGGGACACAATTTGTCCACTCCAGTTTAAACCAAAGCAAAAGCAAACTAACAAAAAGATTTAACCTAAAGCAAGTGATAGATGTACTCATGCCTGTGTGCATGCAGATCAAATTCCTCAATTCAAATCAATTATGATTTTTGCTCCTGCAAGACAGACACCAGTGTTTAGCTCTCAGGCCTCTTTTAAAGAAATTTTCTTTAAGTCTGATATGCTGCTTTCTCAGTTCGAAGCATCTACAAAGTAGTAAATAAAACATCAATGATATAAAATAACCTATAAAGATACTTTTAAGAGCCTGCCAAACTTTTTAAAATGATTTTTGTTGACTTTAATGGTGTATGGATTTTATTATTGGCCTGTTGTACACCCTGTTGGTTGTTTTTATGGAAATGTGGCATATAAATGTACAGAAAATAAACAAACTATCAATAAGAACAATCCTTTGACTAAGGGAGCCAAAAGCCAAACATCAAAGGTAGATTTTGCAGTCTTTGAAAGAGAAAGGAGAAAAGGATGTAAAGATGAAATATGAAACTGGCAGCTGATGAAACAGAGCTGGTGGGTGGTTGTTTGCAGGGAAAGATCATATCTGAGGTGTTTATGTAGAAATTGCTTGTTTAATAAAGGTGCAGGTAGAGGCTTGGGCCATGGTTTATTCCTCTATGAATAATATGCAGAGCCTTGTATAGGTAACAGGTAGCAGAATTTTAAATCAAACCTGTGTTTCATTGTTTAAACCATCTTAAACAATATAATAAAGCAGAATGCTTTATTTCTATGGTAGATTCATGATCAACACTTCTGTTTTCTGAAAGATCTACAGTGTTAATTTTGCCTGCTTTTTCGTCTATTGGCTGAAGTCCTAAAACATTTGTACAGATGACATTTGATATGACAAAGGAGTTTATCGCATTGCTAAAAATCCCGACTTACCCTTGCTGCATTGAAGTCTCTTTCAGGATAAAGTCGGGTATTATCATATGCAAAATGCCACCGAGTTCCTCCTCTGTTTCCTGGCTTTGAAAAGAGGCTGGCTGAGTGTGGCTTCTATCTGGAAATTAGCTGGGCTGTGCTTGACCGGTAGCATTTTGTGTATCATAATATCTGATTTTATCCCAAAAGACTTCAACACGGCAGGGGTAAGTCAGGATTTTTAGCAATGCGATAAACTCCATCCAGCTATTGTTAAGAACAAGTGAATTTTTTGAAGCCCTCTCAACTGCAGCGATTTTTCAATTCATTTCTCATGTCATACTCAAATGTACTTTACTTCATTCTTTAAAATGCAGTTTTTAAAATTCAGAAACAGAACACATGTAAATATTCTCACAGAAAGCAGAGAAAGACACTTTAGCAGGAGAAACATACAGTCCTCAATTCTCCTACCTGGCTTAGAGGCTGGGACATGCTGGTTAACAAAGGAGGAACTGGTGTGAAAAATGGAAATTTCTTCTCATTGTACCACCTTAGCGTGTATTTAGGTCTTGGCCTCTTTACCAATCATTGGATAACTGTTGTGATAGGGCCAACCTACCATTTTGGCAATTGTTGATGAGGTACTTGAAATTCTGCTAGAGAGCTCTGGTCTACTACCCTGGACATTTGATTAACAGTACAGCTCTCTAGCAAAGTATCAAAGTATCTGTCCAAACTACATATCCCATTATTCAATAAGATGGAGTCATGGCAATAAAGTGGTATCAGATTGATATAATTTTGTAGTATAGCTATCTTCTCAAACTTTTGTATCTCTCAGCATCTTCTATCATGCTTGTAATACTAAGATGTCAGCCCTGTGGTATCCTCAACTGTCTGCCTCTTACTTAGTATCCATATCCCTTACCTATTGGTTATCCATAGATCCTCCTCTTTGCTTCTTAACTTACTGCCAGTGTTGTCCTTTCTGTTTCTTCCTCCAGTTTGTTATATCCAATGGTCTTCTTTATCTATCATGTATCCTGGACCTAAATATCTAAAAGTACCAGATCCTGTCTGATCTTGGAAGCTAAGCAGGGTCAGATCTTCTTAGTACTTGGACTGAATACTGCCACATGTTGTAGGCCCATGACGGTGAACCTATGGCATGTGTGCCAGAGATGGCATGCAAAACCATTTTTCCCAGCATGTGGAGGGGGAGGAGGGGGAGGAAGAGGCACCTGCCTGTTCCTCCTCCTTCCTGGCTGTCCCAGGCCTTCAGCTGCCTGGCAGCTGAAGGCCAGGAGCAGTGTGGTGGGGGGGGGGGGAGGAGGAGGAGGCCTATTCCCCCTCCTTCCAGACCCTTCCTGGCCTTCAACTGTCTTTCCAGAAGGGAACAACGTGAAGGAAAGAGGAGGAGGAAGAGGTATGCCCCTGTTCTTCTTCTTCCCCCCCTTGCCCCCCCCCCAGGCCTTCAGCTGTCTCTGGAGAAGCAGTTGAAGGCCCGGGAGGATGGGGGGAAGAAGTCTCACCTTGTAGGTCTCACCCCCACCACCGGGTAACACCCAGTGCCAGAAGGCTTTTAGTTTGGGCACTTGGCCCCTAAAAGGTTCACCATCACTGTAGTAGGCTATATTTCAGAGGAAGGAACTGGCAAAATAAATTTGAATATTCCTTGCCTATGGATACCATGTGAAATTCATGGGATCACCATAAGCTAATCGGCAACTAAGCCAGCATTATTATAAATATTTTTGCAAATGAATTGCAAGTCACAATTCCAATTATTTATTCTTTTACATTTGCTCATAATAGAATGGAAGCTTTTAATACTAGAATTTAAACTCATAAGCTCATAGTGTTCATACTATTATTTTCTGATGTTGGTGATGGTAATGATACTATCATATTTTAGGTGAACTGAAAGAAATCAGTTTACATTTCTCTTATATCCAGATGATTAACAGTGTACTTGTATATATCAATTCAGATGTAAGCCCACAGTTTGGGGGAATGCCTTATGAGTAGCATGTCTGAGAACACTTTAGCTAACATGGCCAGGAATCCTGGGATCTATGGTTATGCTGACTAGGGAATCCTGGGATTTTTGGTGGTTCCATGCTCTGAGGAACCCCCATTGACTTCAGTGGAGCTCACACACAAATAAGTGTAGGAATTCATTCTTTAATGTTTATGATTAAATATTAATTTTTCTTTAATGTTTATCAAGTTCATATTTGTCACTTTCCTGTGGTGCAAAACCCCATGTCATTTAATAAAATTTTCATTTATGAAGAAAGACCTTAAAAAGTCTCAAAAGAAATAGTTTGTTCACAGACATTTAAAATAGGTTGAAAATGACTTTATAATTAATTAAATAATTATCTGCTGTCCATACAGTTAGGAGTTTCTTTCTCTGTTCTTTTCCCTATTTGCTGATTCAATGTATGTGACTTTATAAGAAACTAATCATTCTTCTTTAAATTGTTTTTTTGTGCCTCTCCCCCCCCCCTTTTTTTTTTTAATGTAATGGCTATGGTTTCGTAGCCATGCTCCCAATCTTGCCCCTGCTTTATTTATTATTTGCATATTTATATTCCATTGGCACAGAGTGACTAGTCTAGATTAGTGCCCCCAGTGCTGTTAACCTTTTTCAGTAATCTGATTTGCATACTGTTAATGGTGCAGGGAAAGGAAGATGCAAGCAGAGTGCCTTTTCTGCTTCTGTTTCCAGCATTATTGTGAAATGGCAAAATAAGCACAGATATTAACTCTCTCCTTTTTTTTCTTTTTTTCTTTTTTGTAACACTGTACTAAAAACATAAAAGACAAGTTTTGTATGTAATCTCTATACTCACAGGGCTTCAATCAATTAAAACATCTTTTGTTCATTAATATGTCTTTTAACTTGTTAATCAACTACATAATACATTTGAATAGTACCAAAATCTTAACACAGTATCTTTTTTTTTGTGACAGTAAATTGTCAAAGCTTTCATTCATTGTTTGCCAGAATTCTATATTCCAGTAATGCACTAGAACCAACGTATCTTAAATTAAAACAAAGCCAACTTTCCTAGTGATAATTTGACCTCACAAATTAACATTGGCCACCAGCCAGTGAATAATTTTCATAGCTAACCTAAGTCCCATCCAAAAAGAGCCAGAAATAGCATTCCAGGCTCAAAGAACTGTAATTTATCCCAGTATTAATCTGAGGACTGGACTAGGATCCTGGGACACCAGGGTTCAAAACATCTTCTGAACAAATCTTGCCAAGTAATCCCCATGATAGGTTCAGTTTATAGTTGCCATAAGTGAGAAACAACTTGAAGGCATATAACAACAACAAAGTCCCTTTTAGTTCCATGAAAATTATTCCCAAGGAAATCTGCATAGCATTGCACACTTAATTGATTGATTGTCCTATTAGATCAGTAATGAAGCAGTTTTATATTTATAACCTGCCTTTCTTCAAAAAAGCAAAGGTTAGCTTTCTCCCCATTTTTCTTCTTATATTATTTCCATTATGACACTCATGGTGTAGCAAAAGAAGTTTTGTTTCCAGTTTGCTGATACCACTTATCTCATATGTTTGCTTAACCCTTCTTCTCATTACTTCCCCCCATTGAATAGCCTGCCCCATTCCTGTGAGTCAGTGTGGAGTAATGGTTTGAGCAGAGGACTATGACTCTGGAAACCAGGATCCAAATCCCCGCTCAGCCATGGAAACCCCCAGGTGACATTGTGCAAGTCACCCTTTCTCAGCCTCAAGGGAAGCAAAGGAAAACCATCTCTGAACAAATCTTGCCAAGAAAACCCCATGACAGGGTCACCATACATTGGAAATGACTAAAAGGTACACAACAACAACCCATTCTTATAGCTTTGTTACCTACAACGGTCCAGAAATAGCATTCCAGGCTCAAATAACTGTAATTTATCCCTACATTTCAAAACACTTCAAAAGCTTTTCGTTCTGCAAAATATACAATCTTCGTCTTCACATATCTCAGTCTTTAATTCCTCCCTCCACCCTATCAGGCTGTTTTCCATCTGCAATTAAATTTCAATATTTTGGTACAAATACTTTATATTCAGCTTCATTGATCCCACTCTGTGATATTCACAAAGCACCAACAGAACATCTACAAGCTACAAAAACAACTCTTCCTTGATCCCATTCAGCTGTCATCTTCTTTATGATATCTCTTTTGGCCTTTGGGGTCTCCCTTTCAGTAGCAGTCAAACTGCACTAACTGCTCTCATACACTTCTATCAAAAACAGGGACAGTAGAAAAATCAGCCTGGTTTCGTTATGTCTAGAAATGTAATTCTGTTTGCCTATTGTACACTGCAGGGTGAACGCTACACAAAAGAGAAAGGATGAAGTATTGTGTATCCCATAAATACATTTAGCAATACATGTTTACCTTTTTTGGGGAGAGACCATTACCTCCCACAGACAGCTTCAGAGTCAGGTCTTTGTGTATGTAATATATGACAGACATACTTCATTATTTTGTTTAGATTTCAAGCTTGGCCAATCCTTATGTAGTTCATTGGGTTGTGATTCCATTAACCAGGTTTCCATTTTTTCTAATGGGGTCATGGGTTATGACAAGATATTTGTGGGGATACCTTCATGGACACGGTGGCTCAGTGGTTAAGATGCTGCCTCTGACAATTGCAAGATCAGCAGATTGACAATTCAAGACACAAGCACTGTGTGACGGAGTGACTTCCCATCACTAGTCCCAGCTTCTGCCAACCTAGCAGTTGAAAACATGTAAAAGTACAAGTAGATAAATAGATACCACTTTAGTAGGACGGTAACAGCATTCTGTGCAGTCATGCTAGCCACATTATCACTGAGTTGTCTTGGACAATGCTGGTTCCTAGGCTTAGTAATGGAGATGAGCACTGCCCCTACAGTTGGATACAACTAGACAATCTTGTCAAGGAAAAACCTTTACCTTTACTAGGTTCATGAAGCTATGTTTCCACTTTTCAGCTCATGCCTATTAGTTTGCCCCCTACAACTGTTTTTTTTTTTTAATGGTATTCCTTCCAGTGGACATTTCTGCTGGGAGAAGTGGGGAGGCAACTTTTACAAGTTTCCCCTCATGAAAAGTTGGATCCTCTATTCTGTTCCCCTTGTGCAGATTTTTTAAAGGGGCAACAACAGCAGAGGAAGAAGGATCAGTAAAGGTTGAATGCCTTTCCCCCAGCAGTCGTATCCCCAGAGCAAACTCAGAAGGTAGAAGGATCAACAAGAGTTGCTCTTCCCATCAAAATATTCTGCCTGGCCTCTCTTTCATCTGGATATCAAACACCTTCATAGAAAGGAGGAGTACTTCAATTCCTAAAACATGAACTCTGGATCCAGTCTCAGGAAGTTTACTATCTCATTTCAAGTGATCTTGGATTTTCACATTGCTGAGATGTTTGCCTCTTTCAGTGCACAACACTGATATAAAATGAGTTTAGGGTACTTAACAATTTGAGGATATCATATTACACTGGGTAGAGCTGATCACATTTACAGGAAAGAAGGTTGCAAGGTTACAGCTCAGACAATACATATTTGAATTTAATTACACCGCCCATATAAATGTCTTCCTATTTGTGGATACTTTTGAATACACCTTCTTAACAGTTCCTCCTTTTCTGCTTATGGCAGTAAATGTTTTGTCTTACTGCAAGTAGGGAGAGGAATAGACAAAACAACTAAGGGTAGAACAAGCAAGAGGAGAAGCACTGCTTGATCAGTACATATTCATGTAAGGCAAGGGTAGGCAATCTGTCCCCTTTAAGGGCCGAGGGACTTCAGCTCCCAGAATCCCGGGAGCTATTGTCCAACATAGGACTATTGTCCAACATGCTGAGGCTTCTGGGAGCTGAAGTCCCTCGGCCCTTAAAGGGGACAGGTTGCCTACCCCTGATGTAAGAGCTTGTTTGCTGGGAACAGTACCACACATGCCTCGTTTTTGTTGTTGTTGTTTTTTAAGGAAACATACCCATTTCAGAGCAGCCATTATCATATGTCTGCAATCATGTGACTGGGCTTGCTGCTATTATTACTCTCTCTTCCTGTCTCCCCCTTAACCATGCCTCCCTGCCCTATGCCTATTCGGAATGTCTTTCATTTATTATTTATTTTCATTTTAACTTTTTCATGCAATACCAGACAGAGCTCTGCTACTGCAATTTAAGGTTTTGTGTGTGTGTGTGTGGAAAAAATAAAGGCAGTCAGGCTGCTTGGGAATAGTGAGGGTCAGGGGGGACAATGGAAGAGGAAGAGACACTGACACCACATAACTACTAATATCTCAACTGCACCAACAGCAATGTTTTGCACATTTGCACTAGAGCAATTTTAAACTTATTGACAGGTTTCCTCATCAGTGAAAAGGAACGCTCTAACCACACTTGGGGGACACAGTAGTTACAGGTCTGAGACATAATAGTGTGGTATCACCAAAGCCACATTTTTTAGCTCGGATAATGGTTTAAAAGCCATGTGTATTCTGGATTCCAGCCTAGCAACCTTCCAGGGGAAGCATCTTTGGTAATACCTCTGTGGGTGCACCTGTACTCAAGAAATAATGCTGTCTGACACCACCAGAGCTCCATCCTACAGAATCCTGAGATTTGTAGCTTTCTGAGGTACCAGCACTCTTTTGCAGAGAAGGGTAAGGATCTTGTAAACTTACAAATTACAGGATTTCATCAGATGAAGTTCCAACACTTCAAGTGGTGTCACGATGCATTATTTCTACAGTGTAGATACACCCTGTGTTGGCCATTAGGCATTTAGTTGTAGATGTAGATATACCCACTCTTTCTTCCTACATTAGTAACTCATTTTGGAAAAAGACAAATGTGGTGTAACTTTAACAAAGTCAGAATAAATTATTTCTAAATAAATGCAAGCATATTACTCAACTTGTGTAATCTATTCTGAATACAGAATTCATGTCATCTTGGCATGGATTATTGGTTGGAGGGGAGGTTTTGGCTGTGAATATTCCTGTTCCCAGATTTCTAAGAGCAGATGTTTTCTTCTGTAGCCAAGATACAACTACCAGTTAACTTTCATTGCAATCATTGCTCCATTTTACTTTACAAACCCACTGCAATTAGCTTTCTAAGTACAGCTATTTTGTAACTGGACATTCATCACAACAATTTTCATCACATGAAATTTCACTTTAGTAATCCATTGGGGGTCAAGATATAAATAAGAGACAAAGCCTGCTCTGAAAGGCGGTGTAAAGTTCAAGACAGATAAATTACTGGGCTGAGATTGTTTTGAGGTTTAACCATCCTTTAGAGTCTCCATATCAAGTAAACTCTTGTGGGTAATCTCCAAGACAGACTGTATCTATGATAAGGTTGTAAAGACTGTTCACAAATTTTTTCATCCTTGAGAAGAAACACTATCTCAGCATATCAAGGCATCCTGTAAAAAAAAAAGTCAAATTAGCAGGAACTAAAAGTCCAGTTGTTGCCCTCTGACACACACAGAGAGACCTATTTTGGGTGAGTTTTGCACAAAATCCCCACATTTTTTGAGCAAACTTCCCATTTTGTGGGCAAAAGGGGGCTCCATTAAGCAAAGTTCATTGTTTTCAGAACAACAAAACATTTTTATTCTTAAATGAAATTTTTACCCAAAAAAAATCAACACTTGAAAAAAATAATCAAAAGTACACAACATATTTTAATCTCATAAACAGGAGGGTTTTTTTAAAAAAAATCATTATCCAATGTGATGTGAAATAAGCAACATTTTGCATCCCTGCTCTATGGCAAAGTGTTATTTGAAACAAACTTTCATGAGCCTTTGGGGACTTCAGCCCATTAGGCTACATTTTTAATGACAGGTTTCTTATAGGGGTATTTGAGTGACCATATATTAAGACTGGGTTGGATGGATCCTAGGGAGAAAACAGTGGCCTCTACAGTTTATCCTCAAAACACAATTTGGCTTGAATATGAGAGGTTGTGTGAAGTTCTCCAATGCCATTTTGGAGATAGAAAGTCTAAGCCTTAAGCAATTACTTATAGAAATTTATATTTTGACAAGTGGCTTTGAGCAGTTGTATTTGTCTGTATTTAGATGGGGGGGTCGTTTTGTTGGCAGATTTCACCATTTTAACAGTGGCTTTCAGGAATGAGGATTTTATTACATTCAGCTTTTAAACCGCTATAGAAGTTTGATAATAGCATCCTTGGCAATACCAATCACACAATGCCATATCTCTCTCATTGCTGTTTTGCCCTGGAAGTTTGGTTAGCTTGCACTTTGCTGTTATTTGAAATCTCTACCTGTGCTGGTGCATAAAACTGGCATATTTTACTTGGGTAATAATATGAACTTCCAAGAAAACACATATAGCAAAAGTGGAAATAAATTTAAATGTGCATTTTCATTTGCAAGTCGAACCTGTTGTATTCCATATTATTATTATCTGCAAGTGTTTAGTGTAACATCTCTTCTAAAACCATTTATTTTTATTGGTGCTAATTTAGTAGCTCATAGGCTATTTCATATGTGAACTGCCACATATTCAGGAAAACACTAACAAGATTCTCTCATATTTAGTGCTCAGCATTTTATAGCTTGGTAACGTTCCTGCCCCTTCATCTTCTATTAGCCCAAAAATTGCCATCAGAGATTTTACAGAGGTCAAGTTCAAAGGGAGACCACGCCTACATCTATTTTTTAACAACCCCAATACTGCATAAATCACTGTCCCCCCCAATATAAGATTCTGAAACCCATAAATAGATTATGGTAATAGAATGTTTCACAATTATATTATAAGCATTACAATTAGATTGGAAACCCTTCGGGATCATTGCTCCACTCTCTTCAATTTTACAGTATAAAACTGTAAATATCATGCAATCCATTTTGAGCCATTGGGTCAGCATGGGCTACAAAATGTTTTTCACAGTCTTTCCTGATTTCCAAAGCCATGCCTTTTCTCTTCAACATTGACCAGTATTCAGTATTCCATTTTCAAACCACACATGCTCCCTCCACCTTTGTTCTGTCAATCTTAGATTGTAAGCCCTGTAGGCAAGAACCATGTCAACCTCTGTGTTTTGTGCTACCTCCAGCACTTTATGTCTACTTTGATGCAAAAAGGGCATTTGCTTCACCCCAGGCTCTCTTGGATAATTACTCTGTGTTTGGGTCCCAGCTTTGAATCATGCTTGGTATTTAATTGAGCCCTGAATCTATTATCTAATGACTTTTGTGTTTGAAGAGTTCTACAGTGTGTGATACATTTTTCATACACTGAACAGGAAAGGAATCACACAGTCACCTTTTGATATCTTGGAGAGGATGGGCCTTTTTTTTTTCCTTTTAAGCCATTCACCACTCCTGCAATATTGTTATGTTTGCAAACTATCTTTACTGTATGCACAGGAGAAACACATCAAGGACATTAATGGTTAGTGTTGGAAAGCAAATGTATGGTTTTGCATTCTTTTACAAGCCTTTACAAGAGAGTGAGCACTACTTATCTTCTGAAAGAGAAGCTATGTGGTAGCTTTCAGTTATCTTCTGATGTTCACCCACAGATCCATATGCCCACAAACATTCCTGGGGTGGAAGACCACTATAAGCTTAATAGCCATCTGAGGAGAGAGACATGTGTGTGATTCAAATTGTGCAATTCCCTGGTCATTCATAATAGGACCTTTCTTCATCAGTTATTATCTTGTAGGTTCCTAAGACTGGAAATACATTATTTCCCAAGCCATAAAGGGACAATAAAAGAATCAAAAAGGAGGGAGAGAGGGGGGAGGGAGAAATTTGTCACTACTTAAGGGGGAGGCTTGTCTTCTGTGGTTTTGCTTGTGCAAGTACATATAAACATATGGTGTAGAGCACAATTTATGATGTTTCTTCAAGTTTTATGAGTAGAGGCAGCACTCTTTGAATACAGAATTGTATGTAAGTCATCTTTGTAGTCACCACCCTCTATGACTTCATATTCCAGAATTCTGATAAACTGTCAAAAAGAAAAATGATAAAGGGATTTATGCTCAATTTTGCTCGAAGGAAGGAATGCAAGAGCTGTCAGTCTGGGTCTTTAGAACAAATGAGTCACAGTTCGTAAGGCAGCTCAATAAGGCTATCATTTCCTATCAGCTTCTATCCCCTGACAGTCACAAATGTATTATTGGGGGGGGGGGGGGTAAAAATGGCTGAGCTTGGTGCCAGGTGAGTCCAACACTATTACTCCATCAAACCAGACTTGTATAGACAAGAGGCTACCATGAATATTTGATATAACCTTCTTCCCAGAAAGAACACATTGAAAGTGTTCTCTCATTTGCTGAGAAATGCTCCCTTTGTGTCCGCTTGAATCTCTTTGAAAAAGGCCATTTGTAAACCACAAAGCTCTCTCTGGTGTTTTTACTTTTTGCTTGGTTTGTTTGGCAGTGCATTCATAGTGTGCTTCTTATTTATAGCTCTGGTGCAATGAAACAAAAGAATCCTCAATCTGCTAGATTTTCCCTTTCTTTTATCCCAATACATTTGTCATTATCCTTCTTACATGGAAACATTATGCACATAGCAATGCAGCTACCTGTGTTCCCAAGGAAAATAGACTTTGCCAAGCTTTAGTACCTACATTAAAATGTACTGCTTTCTCTAGCAAGGAACAAAATGTCCAAAAATGAAATATTTTCTGTTTATCTTATGAAATAATGAGTTTTATTTAAATTACTTATTTTCATTTACCTTGGGTTTTGCGGAGCCTGTAGTCTTATATTGGAGAATACCATGGTGAAAACCCACAACCCTCTGTCAGTTTCAGTTTTATTTTTGTTATGTATCTTCTAAATATTTTTGACATGGTGATAATTATTATTTTGCATCCAGCAATCAACAATTTACCTCACTAAACTAAAGTAAAATGAACCTACCTTTGAAGCTTAAACTAACACCTTTTTGCTCCTAGATGACCATCCTATGCTTTCTGATCATTCTTTTTTAAATAAAACACCTAGAGATACAGTGAGTCCTTGGTATCCACTTTGGGTGGGTTCCAGGACCCACCTTGGATACCAAAATCCATGGATGTTCAAGTCCATTAAATACAAATGCAGAGTAAAATGGTGTCCCTTATATAAAATGGTAAAATCAAGGTTTGCTTTTTGGAATATATTATTTTATATTTGCTTTGTGTGTATAATATGTTCAACCTGTGGGTGGTTGAATTCATGGATAAAAAAATCCACGGATACAGAGGGCCACCCGTACTAACTAAACATGAAACTTAGAACATGGTATCTTTTCCCATAGCTCACGTATCATTCCATTGGATGGAACTATTTCCTTTTCTCCTTTTATTTCTTCCCTTCAGCCCACCTGAATTGCATTCCAGAAAGTTTCACAGGGTTCAAGAACAGATTTCAGGATGCCCTGAGGAAGGGGAATCCCAATTTCAGAATTATCCTCTCCTATTTTCACTTATGGGATGACTTAGGTCTATTCATTTAATGTTTCCTGTCATCTTACAAACACAATTCTGATATTAAATTAGTAAATTACAATTTTAAGACCTCTTTCCAGTTTTATATGCTGCTTCCTTTTCTATGATCAGAGTATAATACAATTTAAGGTCATGAAAGGCTTTCAAATTATCACTCAGCATGCCTCAAAGGAGGAAAATCACCAATGTGAACTAGATCTTTTACAGTTTTTTAATAACCCAAATATTTTTCAATCTCTGTTACCTATTAAATTATAACTGAATGATGATTCCATTCTCTGCCCTAGGTCAATTTAGAGACTTCAGACTTCTAAAACTTTATATTAAAATGTTGTTATTTTACTAGCAGCAATGAGGAATGTGGAATATATTTCAGGATGCTGCAAACTAATCTACATAGTGTTTCTGAACTATTTAATAGAGA
Organism: Phrynosoma blainvillii; assembly: GCA_026167975.1. Lineage (NCBI taxonomy): Eukaryota > Metazoa > Chordata > Lepidosauria > Squamata > Phrynosomatidae > Phrynosoma > Phrynosoma blainvillii. The sequence goes on along the minus strand of JANUYF010000001.1, from coordinate 116,229,616 downwards.
TTTCAGTTGTCAAAGAGGGGGGAAAATAAACAGCCCCAGGCTTTGTTATTTTTTTAAAATAAAAATAAAAATAAAAAGCTGTAACCTTGATAAAATTGAACCAGACCCATCTATAACTATTTAATAATTACTAAGGTTTTAAAACAATGGGCACCATCTAGCCAAAGTTAATCACTTTTAATTCCAATTGATTTTGGTTGTGTTGTGAATAACTCTCTTCAGCCAAAATCAATAATGAGGCTCAAAAGTACTTTGGTTGGATGGTACTCTATCTTATTAATATCAAGAAATCTTTCACATTTCATTCTGCCCCCAGGTTATATCAGCTGGTTTCACTGATCATTAGAAACATGTGCCAGAATTTTGAACTAGCAAAATGTTTTCATTTGATATAACCATGGAAACATACACCAGCAAAACCTTGGATTTTTTTTCTCACAATTTCAGAAATCATAAAATAAATATTCTAGAATGGGGGAAAATGAAGGATCAAAATAAAATCTTATTGACAAATTCGTTTTCTTAGCCATGTTTTCATTTTAAAAATCCACAGGGCTTGCTTTATGTACAAATGAGTATTTTTGCTATAGTTCTTCCAAAGCAGCATCCCATTACAAGCCTCTGAAAGTACCTCTACTTTCCAGGAAGAAACATTATAATGAGCCTCTGGGGCCTCTCCTTACTTTCCCCACCCGAGCTAATAATTACATGTCTGTCATATGAATGTCCATGTTGATAGTATCTACTATATAAGCACTTGGGATCCTGTACTTTCACATCCTTTGTAGCACACAGCCATGGAGAATACATAGATACAGGACTTTCTTTTCCAGCATCTGTTTTCTGGTGTACACAGGTACATCTGTCACTCACTTTCTGACTATGAAATTATTAGTCTCTTTCACAATGTATCTCAGATAACAGGTTCCAAAATATCTTTTTTCTCAACAAATCCTTTGCAGACCAGGGTTTTTTTGTTTTGTTTTATTTTTTGGTCAAAGAAAAAGAATAGAATTGTTTTTTTACCAGAATAACACCAAAATGAAAGATGACTTTTCAAAATGACCTGGTAGTTAATTGAGACCTCAATTTGCAGGGAGGTGAAAAATGCTTCCCTGTAGTATGATACTACATCAGGTGACAGTTTCATGGTAAAGGGTCATACAGTTGGCCTCAGCATTGTATGCTCCTGGCTGTCATTTATCTGAAATAACCGGCAGATGTCAAACCACAGGGAAATGGCTCTTCTGCGAGATTGTAGAAACTTGTGAAGCGAGGAAGAACTGTGAAGTCATAGGCTTTCATGGCCGGCATCCATAGTTTTTTGTGGGTTTTTCGGGCTGTGTGGCCATGTTCTAGAAGAGTTTCTTTCTGATGTTTCGCCAGCATCTATGGCTGGCATCTTCAGAGAAAACTGGAATGGAAGAGAATAGGTCTATATATACTGTGAGACCCTGGGTAGGGAGGAGTGGTTCCCAGGTGAACTGTGTGTCGTTCTGTGTTGAATAAGTATTGTTCTGTTGTTAATGGCATGGCTCTAGGGTGGGAGGAAATGCACTCAAGGTTATTGTCTGCTAATCCCATGTAAACTGTGTATTGTTCTGTGTTGAATAGGTATTGTTCTGTTGTTAATGGCATGGCTTCCAGGTGAGGCTATGCAATCAAGGAGATTGTCTGCTATTGTCTGCTGGGAAAGCCCCTGACCCTGGTTGGTTTCCCATTTGCATTTGCTGAGTGCTGATTTTCTTATTTTGTAGGACTGGTAGCCAAACCTTGTTTACTTTAAGGTTTTCTTCTTTCCTGTTGAAGTTATCCAAGTGTTTGTGGATTTCGATGGCTTCCCTGTGCATTCTGACCTGATAGTTGTTGGCATGGTCCAGAATTTCAGTGTTTTCAAACAGCATTTTATGCCCAGGATGGTTTATAATGTGTTCTGCTACTGCTGATTTTTCTGGCTGGCCCAGTCTGCAGTGTCTCTCATGTTCCTTGACTCGTGTTTGTACACTGCGTTTGGTGGTCCCTATGTAGACTTGTCCGCATCTGCATGGTATGCAGTAAACTCCTGCGGTTGTGAGAGGGTCTCTCCTGTCCTTTGCTGAGCACAGCATTTGTTGGATTTTCTTGGTTGGATTGTAAACCATTTGGAGGTTGTGTTTCCTCACTACTTTCCCTATTCTGTCTGTGACTCCTTTGATATATGGTAAAAATACCTTCCCTTTGGGTGGCTGCTTGTCTTCAGTCCTCTGGGTTTTTCTGGGTCTGGCATCCCTTCTGATGTCTGAGTTGGAGTAATCATTTGCCTGTAGAGCCCAGTCTAGGTGCTTCAATTCCTCTTCCAAGAAGTGGGATTCACAGATGCATTTTGCCCGGTCTACCAGTGTTTTTATTGTCCTTCTTTTTTGTCCTGGGTGATGGTTGGAGTTCTTGTGCAGGTATCTGTCTGTATGTGTGGGTTTTCTGTATACTGTGTGTCCCAGACATTGGTTTGGTTTGCGGATGACTAGGACATCTAGGAATGGCAGTGTTCCTTCCTTTTCTTTTTCCATAGTGAATTGGATGTTAGGGTGGATGTTGTTCAGGTGATTCAGGAACCCAGCCAGATCTTCTTCTCCATGGCTCCAAATGGTGAAAGTGTCATCCACGTATCGGAACCAAGTTGTGGGCTTTTTCGGTGCTGTTTCCAGGGCTTGTTTTTCAAAGTGTTCCATGTAGAAGTTTGCTATCACTGGGCTTAGAGGGCTTCCCATTGCTACCCCATCTCACCTGGAAGCCATGCCATTAACAACAGAACAATACCTATTCAACACAGAACAATACACAGTTTACATGGGATTAGCAGACAATAACCTTGAGTGCATTTCCTCCCACCCTGGAGCCATGCCATTAACAACAGAACAATACCTATTCAACACAGAACAACACACAGTTCACCTGGGAACCACTCCTCCTAACCCAGGGTCTCACAGTATATATAGACCTATTCTCTTCCATTCCAGTTTTCTCTGAAGATGCCATCCATAGATGCTGGTGAAACATCAGAAAGAAACTCTTCTAGAACATGGCCACACAGCCTGAAAAACCCACAAAAAACTGAGGAAGTGCTATCTGGAGACAGAGATGGGTGAGAATGTTGCTTCAGTTCATTTTTGATAAAAATGTACCAATATTTGCAAATTGCTTCATTATTTAGGATGCAAAAACAGACAAATTTATCCACCAGACCCAAGACTTTGAGAGCTCATTTATTAAAATTCTTTGACTCTCTGTGTGTTCAACCATATGAGTGCTGAATTATAGTTGCCACTACTTTTTTTTTCTGAGAGGGTCCTTATTTTGAACACCTGTGTGGCTGTTCAGCATGATTTTCATGCTTTGATTACTGAATTTTGGCTTATGTAACTGGAGTGAATTTTTGGCTATTAGCAAAGCATTTATCAACATTTGGAGATTCCTCACATGCAGTAAAAAAGACCTACTATTTTAAATATGTTAATGTGTGAAATAGGAATGGAAAGAATGTTCAAAAATATTTGGGAAATGATTTTAAAAAACATGTCTCATTCAGTAAGCCATAATAAGGAGAATCCTGGACTGATAAAAAAAAATCATGGTATAATAATAATAATAATAATAATAATAATATAAATAAATAATTTATACCCCGCCCCTCTTCGTAGCAATCAGGGCAGCTTCCAACTTAAAAATGCAATACAATAAGATCAACCCCAGACCCCAACCCTCCCACCCCTTAAAAATTATTAAACAGCATCAAATTTAAAACAGTTTTAAAATAAGGCGAATGCCCACAAATTACAAATTACAATAATTACAGCAGCAGCAAATACAACAGCGGCTGAGATTGGGGGGGAAAGAAATATGAGGACCAGTTCTATAACTGGGAAGTCCAATCAGGAAAGGCCTGCTGGAAGAGATCTGTCTTGACAGCTCCTTTGAAGCTGTCTGAAGTTGACAAATGATGGATCTCATCCAGCAGTCCATTCCATAGTCTGGGAGCGGTCATTGAGAAGGCCCTCTGGGAAGTAGTCGATAGTCTAGATTTTTCCACCTGTAATAGATTTTTCCCAGAGGACCGAAGAGCGGTTTAGGACTTATTCTGTACAAAAGTCACCCTTTTTTTTTATCCAGAAAAGAGTATTTTCTGCACAGGCTGTTTCCTGTGCAGAAAATACTGTTTTCTCCACAAATGTCCCAAACTGCAAATATTGTGCAGTTTTGAAAGACTTTCTCACAGCAGGAAGAAAATTGCTAAAATTACTAGTTGCTTCCTTCAAGAACAGATTAGCAAAGATTTGCATTCCTAGTGAGAGGAAATGAAACTGATAAGCTTTTCTCTCCATAACTATGGAACAGGGTTTTTTAAAAAAAATACATGTAAAAGGGCTGTGCCTATTTTTCCTTCATGTTCAGCTCAATTGTATTCATGCTTTCTCTGAAGTAAGTGCCACTGAATTCAGCATGTTAAGTAAGCACGTTAGTATTAACCATTTTTTTAACCCAAATTTATGCATGTTCTCAATGACCCTTTATATCTGCATTACTTTTCTCTCTGTGTTCTCAGCAGGTCAGAATCTCAGCCATACATGTTTCAGATTGCTCAAGGCTTGTAAATCTGCCGCCTAGAAAGACAATGGCAGAGTCCGTAATGATGCATAAAATATAGACTTTGCCCAACTGTGCAGCAGAATAAAGATAGCTAAAATAATATGCAACTGGAAAAAGGAAGAAATTGAAGTTAAAGTAATGGCATGTCCTCTCTGTAGCTTCGGATTCTCTACATAGCAATTTAAGCATGATTGCACAAGGCCCCTCTCTATGAATCACTTACATGTATTCATGGAAACAATATCCAGTAGCTTATAAGTAGCTTATAAATAGTACCCAAAAGGTTTTAAAACTGCATTGTAATATTTCAGGGGGGGAAATCTATTAATTCATATTCATCTTATGTCTTTTTATGTGCTGTTGCCTGTATTTGTTTTAATTTTTGTAAGCCAGTATGAAAAAGCAGGGTCTAGGAGAATAAGCAATTACAGTAATAATTCTAAGCATGGCACCAAGGGTGCAGCATGATTCCCCCCTTATGGGATAGCAGCTTGCTTCATAATGAAGAAGAAATATGAAAATTCAGGGCAGCTAATGGCACTCTGCCTTGGCCACAGGTTGCTGAATAACTAGCAACTGAGCTGGTACTGTTTTTTTTTTATTGTGTGTGGAATTTTTCAGGAACAGTACTGTGTGTTCTGTGTAGTGCAAAATTGTAAAGCAGATTTTGAACTGAAAGAGTTTTATAAGATGAAAGAAGCACCAGTCTCTGCAGAAGTGCCACTCATTTTTATCTGCTTCGCTTAAGAAACTGTCATTCACCTTCACAGTTTGTAAAACATTTCTTCATGGATTTTTGATGTCTCAGTTTCCCTTTTGCAAAATAGGATTGCTGTGGCTCATTAGATTATTGAGAATAAAGATACAATCAGTCAGCAATAGGTGGCAATAAACACCTTGGTACATAGAAAGAAAGCTTGGTAATAAGAGTTTTTCCCAGTTGTCAGTCGAAAGCTTACATATATTGCTGATTATACTTAGTGATATATAGAGGGACAGTGTAGGCCCATGACCTCAGTATCTAACTGTATGCACTAGAACTACTAGAACCTATAACAAAGAAAAGCAGCCCAGCTCAGATGGAAATGGACAATATGGTGAAAGGACATACCTTCTCAATCATATTAATATTAATATATTGCTGCAAAATTAATTGTTTATGTAAATTGGGATGCCTTAATAAAAGTGCAGCAGAGAGTGCAGCAGCCTGCCTGTCATATCTAGGGTCACTTTAAATTTCACCTGAAGTTTTAGCTGTAATTAAATCAGCACTTTGGGGTTATTACCTGCTGGGCAGCAGGGGCCCATTAGAATTAACAAGCAGCTCATAATCTCTTACAATTAAGTTTAATTGGCCTTTTCAGTCTCTGTTCAGCAATGACAATCATCTCAAAATCCTAAAAGGTGATTCTCCCCTTTGGCCACCACCAAGATTGATGAAAGATAGCATGAAAACCTCATGTTACCGCTAAAAAAAAAAAAAAAAGGAAGACATTGGTGTAAAACTAAGAAGCAGAAAAGTTTCTTCTTTCTCTCTTTTCCAAAATTATAATGAAATTATAATGCAAATAGTTCTTTTAAAGGTATGTTAATGGGGTCAAAATAAATATAGTAGCTAATGTAAATTTGGACATCTAACATCATCTTTATATATTCTTTTATATCTCTCCCTTTCTCTTTCTCTCACCCTTACATATGGAAATACCTCTCAAACTCTCATCCTGGCATTATCAGCATTAGTAGGTTGTGTGATATGTTTTTAATGCATGTGTTAAAGAGTGCTCCCCCTACCACCACATGTGCAGCTGCTCTGTGAAGGTTACCCATAAGCAAATGTAGAAAGGGCTGAATGACTCTAGGAACACAGATGTTACCCATGAATGCCTTAAGGGGGAGCATAAAGCAAATTTTGTTGTGAATATATACAATTAAAATGAGAATTATGCTAGTATTTTGGACACATTAGGGTTGCATAAATTAGTCTGTTATGGATGGCCTTCATCAAAATATGACTTCAAGCGGTGACCCTCCCCACTGATCCAACACCAAATTACAGGCTTTACAATCACAGCTATCTAAAATACTGTATGCAGATTTGTTTCTTCAGCTTCTTTGTTTTGTTTGAAAATGATTTTTTTCTTGTTCAACATATGTAATGATAAATATGTGGTTGCTTAAAATGGCAGATTGTGTGGCTATCTAATAGAATTTACTTCTATTGCTTTTCTGCTGGAGGCGGCCAGCCCTCTGCTGTAGAAGTCCAGTAGAAATAAATCATTTTGGGAAGACAGGGGTGGGGAGAGACACTTGGAATGCTATAGTAGTGGAATTCCTGCATTGGAGAGTGGTTGAAGTAGCTTTGTGGTAGCTTCAAACTCTGCAAGAATGTAACATAAACCATATTGTACCAGACCAAATGCCTACCTAATCCAGCATTTTTGTTAGTACAGTAGTCAACCAGTTACTCATAGGAGGCCCACAAGAGTAGTCAGTGTATGGGGGGCTTCTGGGGGGGGGGCAGCAGCAGTGGCCTGGCCTGGTCTGGCCTCCCCCCCCACTCCCCCCCTTTGCTCGGTTCCCTCTCAGAGGGGCAGCTGGGCCAGCAATGAAACCACATGGGGCTCCCTCGCCCTCTACTATCCTCACCACCACTTCAGCTCCTTCCCACCCAGTGGGGGGATGCCAAGGAGAAGCAGTGGCCTGCTCCCCGCTACTCACCCCAGGGAGGGAGATGGGCTGGCAGCAAAGGCACAATGGGAGTGCTCACCCTGCCACTGCCACTTCAGCTCCCTCCCCAGGGAGGGAGCTGGGCAGTGACAAAGCCACGAGGGGCTCGCTAACCATTCCACTGCAGTGGGAGGAGTATACCACCAATAGGTGGGACATTTGGTGCAGTCTGCAACCCCACACACACACACACAAGCTCAGTGATGCCACTGAGAAAAGTAAAACTAAAGGTAGTCCCTTGACATGAATGTCTAGTTGTAACCAACTGTACAAGGTGTTGCTCATGTCTGTTACTAAGCCGAAGAGCCAACATTGTGCGAGGACTACTGCGGTGGTCATGTGGCCACCATAACTGCTCCAAATGCCGTTATTTTCCCACTGAACTAGTACCTATTTATCTACTTACATTTGCATGCTTTCAAATTGCTAGGTTGGCAGAAGTTGGGACTAGTGACAGGAGCCCACCCCACCATGCAGCACTAGGGCTTCTGACCTTCTGATCATCAGAATTGGCACCTTAACTACTAAGCCACTGCATCCGTTGATCCCACTGAGATCAGTTCATGAATGGAGTAGCAACCCTACACATGTATTTCTTATTCTTCATGACATTGTCCATCCTAATCTTAAAACCAATCATGATGGCAGACATCACTGTAACTTATGGTAGGTGCTCAAACCCCCAGTTTAAGGATGCAGTGTATGCACAAAACTTTCTGGTCTCTTAGATCTCATACCACTCAGTTGCAGTGGATGACCCTGGGTTCTAATATTATGAGAAAAGGGTGGATAATGTTTTTTGTCCATTCTGTCTAGGGCAGCTCCATGAAATTCTTTACTATTCTACTGAGAGAGAGAGGAATCACAGAATATTTCTCTCGCTCTAATGCAAGACATTTAGCAAAAAGCCCCTTTCAGTTCAAGATTTGATGATCCAACATTTCCCATGGCATTATCTAATCCCTGGCCTGTTGAATAGTGGCTCTTCAGTAGAGTTTTCACACCGTTTCATGTCTGCAGCATTAAGTGATAGCATGCAAAATCAACATCACAAATCAAATACCACAGATATAGGTCTAAATCTTCTTATTGCAAATATAATTAAGAGATCCACAAGTAATTAAATAACAGATGTGTATGTGGATCATGCTGTTGGTTGGGACTGGATAGCCTTTGGCCTACATCTTCCATCAGCCCAACCCAGCATTGGTGGTAAGACAGTAAGGACCTGTAATAGGTCTAGGCCAAAAAAAATCTCTTGAATGTTGACCAAAGTTCCCTTACCCTTCCCTCTTACAATTTAGCTTCATATCCCTTCTTCTTTTGAGGTAAGAGAATAGTGGCTTCAGGCCTAACTCTAAATCACCTGTATGGAAACAAAATGTGGAAATCATTTTTAAACTCCCTATTTCCCTTAAATCTTTCCATCACATATGAATCTGTTCAGAGATAGTGGCAAAAACAAGTGAGCTTAGAAATGACATGATTAGCAAGACTGGGTACTGAGACAGTGGAACAGCTAGAAAGACAAATACTCATCTTCATTCACTTTCTGTAATAGTTTAATCCCTTTTAATTATAGATTGCAGACCTGCAGACCCTAAAAGTCTCTTTACGTGCACATACACACACACAAAGAGAGAGAGAGAGAGAGAGCGCAAAAGAGAGCAGGATTTTATATTGCTTCAAAGCTCCTTGCCCTTTGAAAATAGTTTACCATGAGGCATGGGGAGGAGTGTATGTTAAGGAGTTTATCACACGAGGAAAACTGGAAGTTGAAATAGGTCAGAACCTGTGGTTATCCAGAGTATTAGGCACAATTGTGGAAATTGTTTTCACATGACGCTGCACACAAACCGCTTAGAATGCAAACCGAAAGTGACATCAATCAGGGAATAGTCATTTTTGGGGAAATACCGTGTTTTCAACTCCATTTCATTCACAAATTCACTTTGTTTGTGCAATTACTGTAGTGTGAAAGCCATTTGTGGGATTCCCCCCATTTTTGTTCTTGTTGCCAGATTTTCCCATGGTTCCTTAGGGATAATAGCCAGGGCTTTTAAAGGAACATCTTTTCAGGCAAAGGCACAGGCACACAGGCTCACAAGAGAAAATGCTTGCTTCCCACACTTCTCTCTGTGTGAATGTCTCTCCTCCTCTAGCCAGGGCTCTTTAAAGACCAGCTAATGCAAAGGGGGGCGGAGGGGGGGGAGAGAATGAATGAATGAATGAATGAATGAATGAATGAATGGCTCCCGGTCTGAGCCAGCAGCAATCCCCAAACTGTCCTCTTTAAGGGATTTTGGACTTCAGCTCCCAGAAACCCAGACTATTGGTCAACATGGCTGAGGCTTCTGGGAGCTGAAGTCCAAAATCCCTTAAAGGAGACAGCCTTCCCTCCTGCTGGCTCAGACCAGGAGGCAAGCATTGAATCAAGCATTGAGTCCCACTCCTGGGAAAAAAGATTGAGTTGTATGAGCAGCCAAATGCAAAAAAGCAAGAGAAGGTGCACTCCGAGGATGAGGGTGGTGAAGCTTATGGAGGCAGGGAGTAAGAAGGAAGGAAGAGTGAATGGTAAGAGCAATTACCATTCATTCATTCACTCTCCTCTCTCTCTCTGCCCTTGTCGTGGTCTATGTGTGAAAATCATTTACGTATTTGCTTGCTTTTACGGGATACATACACTTTAACCGTTATCAGGATGGAGGCACATTTGGTCCTGTCATGTGAAAACCATTCCCACATTTGCATGCAAGTGCAGGTTAATTTTGGATTCTGCACAGGATGACAGCACTTTGCATGTGAAAACCATTTGTGCAATTGTGAATTAATCACAGGTTCTTACCATTTAACCTTCCAATTTTTCCCTGTGTGATAAATTCCTATGTTAAGGAAGCTAGCAGTTGGAAGGGTTCTTTGGATTCTGAATGGGGGGGGGAAGGGAAAAGCGTCTCAAAGAAGCTGCCATGCAAGATCCATCTAGCTCAGGGGTAGGCAACCTTTTTGAGCCGAGGGCCGGGTTTCTGTCCCTCAGACAATTGGGGGGGGGGCAAGGACCAAAAAGAAAGAAAGAAAGAAAGAAAGTTAAAAATTAAAAAAATATGCATGCACACACTCTCGGAGATTTTGCCAAGAAAACCCCAAGAACAAGTAATAACAACAATAATCAATATCATCATGGCGGGGTGCAGAGGTGGTGGCAGGACCAGCCTGGGGCCAGTCCAAAGGCCTCGGGAGGGCCGCATCTGGCCCCCGGGCCTTAGGTTGCCTACCCCTGATCTAGCTGATTTTATTCTAACACAGGTCATTAATAAGCTCGGTTTGTTTTCAAAGATATAAATATAAATATCTAGTGTCCTTCACTGAATGCTACTCCTTTTGCAATATATATTCTGAATTCTGGTGTGGCAGGGATTCATTATGTCTTTAGAAAATTGTTCAGTAACATATCAGTAAAGACATCCAAGCTTTGGAGAAGAAAACCAAATGTAAATACAGTTGGAAACAAAATAATGCAACTTTTTTGATAAGTTCAGCTAGTTGTTTTAAGAAGAAAAGTGGACATAATAATATATGTCCAAGATGTCTCATTATGTATATGCAACTGTTTATGTATATGCAAAAGAATAATAATAATAATAATAATCCAAAACACTTCTGGTTCCAAGCATTTCAGATAAGGAAAACTTATCCTGTGTACTAAAACCAACAAAGATTCATATACAGATATCCAATTGCAGTTATTCAAAACTCATTGTTGAAATAAAAAGGAAATACATATACTCCTATGTAGGTGTAATTCTTAAGTAGGGTCACTAAAAGTTTTAATCCCTGTTTGTGACAGTGGCATATAATTGGAGTCATTAATATTAAACTGAAATCCCCCTTAATTCCCACCAAACATTCTCCTTAATTGAATAAAAGCCAATTTCTAAATAAAATAAAATAAATGGATTTATTTTCAAAACTTCCACATTGGGGCTTATGTATTTGCAACTGCATAATATACTATTTTACTTACTATACTTTAAACATTCTGGAATTGCTGTTCCTTATTTCTGACAAAAATGTTATTCTTAATCGCCATCAAGTTGACTTTGATTTATATAGCAACCCTATATCCATCATCACCTCTGCTGCTCAGGTCTTGCAAACTCAGTGCAATGTCTTCATTGGTTCAGTCAACCCAGCTGTAGCGTGGCCTTCCTCTTTTCCTACTGTGTTTCAGCCTACCAAGCCTTATGAGATGACATGGCTCTTTCTCAATGAGTCATGTTATCTCATGATATATCTCAAATATAATAGTCTCGGTTAAACCACCTTGGTTTTTAGTGATAGTTCAGGCCTTATTTTTTTTTCAGGGCCAATTTGTTGACCTTTTAGCAGCCCGTGGTGTCTGTAGAACTCTCCTACAGCACCATGTTTCAAATGAGTTGATTTCCTGACAGCTTTTACAAAAAAATATTGAAAAATAATTATATTACCAAAAAGTACTGCCTGATTTAATGGATCTTGTTACTTTTTCTCACCTTTCTCTCCCACCTCACCCCCACTTCTCCATTGCTATTTTTTGAACTTTTTGAAAGTTCTGTCTGTTCAGCAATATCTGTTTTGTCACTATGGTCCATCACTGGTACCCTGGTTCTGCAATCCTGCTCCTCTAGTTTCCCTAGTTTTTTGCATGTTGTAAACACCTTTTCTCCTTCAGGACTGTCACTATGTTTCTCTTCTTTCTTTCCCTTCACTCTTCCTTCCATTTCTCTCTTGAAACCCTTCATCCACATGTTCTCTCTCTCTCTCTCTCCCCCCATCTCTGTTCCTCCCTCATGCATATCTTCTCACTTCATATACCATAATCATCATTCCATATACTCCCTTCCTTTCTCACTCATTCTTCTTTCCCTCTTTCTCTGTGTGTATCATTCTCTACCTTCACTGTTCCTCTCATCTCTTGTATTTCTTAACATCTACTATCTCTTTCAACTCTCCTCTTACCTCTCATGAACATTCAATACATTCCCTCTCTTCTTTTTCCTTTCTTTCTCACTCTTCAGCTTCCTTCCCACATGTCCATGTGGCACATGAGTGTATTGAAGACTCCCCCTTTCTGCTCTTCCTCCCTATTCCCCTTTGCTTACAACCACACTTGCTGGGCATTGCTGCACCTACCTTGCCCAGCTAGAAAAGAAGTGGCAAAATTGAGGAAGTACATAGTGCAGCATTCCCAGGAAATTTTCCTGATAATTACCATAACATTTATTTCACAAAAGTACTTTGCATTTTGATTTATGACACAGAAACATATACACAGACACATGCTTAATGTAATTAATATTAATGCTTTGCTTCTGATCTCTGATAACAACCTTCCAAAACTAAAAAGGGTCTATGTGCCTACTTCTCAACATTAAAATATACTGACCCTGACAAATTATTGGCAGATGAATAAATGGACATGGTATTGTACATAGAAATACAAGAATAAACTAAGGCCAGTCTTAGGTTTGGGGGCTGGGAGCGAAGATTACAATGTCAGTTAGGATGGTGTCTTGGATTTAGTGATATTATGAAAACAGCATAATAAAAATGCCAGACAGTATGTGAAACCTGTCTCTTGGGCCCAGAGACAAATAAGTGAAATGGGGCTTTTTTGTCTCCTCTTCCTCACTACAGCCTCTCACGTTTTCAAAACCACTTCTACAGGTTAAAGGTTTTTGCTTTTTGCAAAGCTGCCTTGAGCCTCACAACATCTACATTATAACTTCTGGCGCGCGTGAATCTGGATTATTGTGGACCAGACCATATTATTGTCCACCAGACCATATTGCTGGATTATTCTTCTAGCTTTAAACAATGGTGCAGAGAAATATCAGTTTGTTTGTTTTTAAAGTGGAGTTTGTGATTGATAGCAGTTGTGGCCAATATCCTTTTAAAACAAACAAACTATCCTTTATTTGAAATGGAAAACTTGCATTTATTCTGAGCATGACCATCCGGTTCCCTTTTTTCTGTTTGGATTCTTCCCTGCAGGTTTATGTATATGTGTTGGAAAGCTACAACCTTCTTCCTCTGATTTTTCATTTTATGCAAAAATAGTTCCACTGGTATTGTAGCAGTTACTTTTAAATATGAATAACTTCAAACACCAGCATAAAACTACTCTATATACCAAGTTTGCTATATTCTTTTTTTAAAGAATTATTGCCCCCAAGGAAGAGGTATGTTCTGTAAGAGTAAGAGAAATTTATGGATGAAGTCTTGAACAATTCCTTTAACAGTGACATGCACAGCTTCCTCCTGGAGCTTTGAGCCAGAAATGTGAGAAAATGAAGGTGAGTGAAGCCTGTCTGATAGGGAAAGAAATGCCAGAAGAGTGATTATATGGATTCACAGATAGCAAAACTGAATCTGCTGCCTTCACTGCATTTATTATTCAACTGGATGAAAACCTTTATTGAAACCATGATAGGCTGGAAATGCACAATTTAAAAAACTGTCCATCCAAGAATAATTGTGAAGCCCTGAATTAAGCAGCTAATTTTTGTACAACAGTGAAGTATCATCAGTCAAGTAGTCTTTGCATTTTTTTTTTTTACTGGATTTCTTCACATATTTGTAGGTAGTCATTCTTTTCCCATGGCTTCACTTCAAATGCCTACCATAGTTTACCCTATTACAATCTCTAAACTCAAGAATATATAAACTCAGAAATGGGAGTCCAAAGACTCATCCTTTATGGGCAGTCTGAAGCATTTGCATATCTAATGGTGGAATTCTTGGCATCAAAAAAGCAATTTCTAAATCCACATCCTTACAACCAAATGCCATTTTAAACTCACTTTAATTTGCCATCACTTATTAGTGTGCTTGCTCAGGACATGCAACTCTAGATATGCCTGAAACCCACTTTTCTGTGTTTCAGGACATGGATTTCCAAAGAGAACCTTTTCCCTTTGTGGTTCTGGCTCTAACCTTTCAGAGGACAGGATAATGTCATTCCAGTAGGTTGGGTCAGAAACTTGCACATTTTTACCCAGCTATCTGGGATCACAGTAGAAGGAACTTTAGGTAAAGTTGAGGAGTTCCCTCATACGGTGGGTAATTAGGGCAAAGACTGTCCACAGAAGACCTTCTCACTGGTAAGACATAGTGGGCCCTTGATATCTGCTGGGATTTGGTTCCAGGAGTGCCCATGGATACCATAACCCATGAATGCTCAAGTCCCATTATATACAATGGGGCAGTAAAATTATGTCTCTTATTTAAAATGGCACAATCTAACTTTGCTTTTTTGGGGGGGGGGGATGAATATTTTCAAGCCTAGATTATTGCATCCATAGATACAGAAGGCTGACTGTACAAAGGGAGCAAATTGTTGCATGAATCACTGAAAGCTTCTCTCAGGACGTTTTCACACTGGGCTTAAGGCAGAAGCAATCCTACCTCATTCCGTCCCCATTCCGGCTCCTTTGCCAGTGTGTTCAAACGACGTTGCAGTGCCATCCCCAGCATCCAGTGCCATCCCCGGCATCATTCCGGGTCCTTTCTCCGCGTGTTCAAACGACATCGCAGCAAGCCCCGCCCCACCCTGTCCCATCCCCGGCATCAGCCCCGTTCTTTGCAATTCCTCTTTTTAAAAGGAATTGCATCTGCCGTGGCCAGAATCATACTGGAATGATGCTGCTGTCACCGATCTGAAGCTGCAGGATCCATTCCGGTATGATTCTTTCATTGCTTCCATGTGGCTTTAGACCCCAAGTGTGAAAACGTCCTTAGAACAGGTGGGGGAAGAGGAAGTGGGGAATAGTGGCATTGCAGTTAATATCCCAATGCACTTAATGCAATGCAATGATGTCCCAAAATATTGGTGCAAAACTGGAACACTAGAAAGAAAGAGAAGGAGGGAGGGCAAGAGGTAGAAGAATCAGCAGGAACCGGGGATGTGCAAGGTATTTCATATTATCCCTCCTTATGATTTGTTCAAAAACATGTCAAAGAGGGTCCTTGACATCTGAGTGAATTCAGACTAAAAGTAGAAAAAATATAAGTTCCCTGGCCATGTCAATGCTTTATTTGACATGATGATAGTATGTGTAGTATGTGCATGCACATATATAAGCAAATAGGTAGAATACCCCATGGAGAGCTGTATATCTGCATTAGGCTGCATATCTGCATTTCTTCCAGCAAGTTTGCTGGTTGAAATCAGACTAGATCCAAAGGTACAAGATCAATTGTAGGCTTAGGCAAATAAGTAATGAAAAAAAATTAGATGGCATCTGTAAGCAGGACTTCCATATGAATAAAGGGGGAGGATAATGGGCCGTATTCATTGTACAAGTAGAGTTGTTTCCATACCAATTGGAAGGTCTCACAAGATGTCAGGATAAGAGATAGTAAGTTGCATGGTGTTGTCCTGATTGAATTAGGAAGCCATGAGATTTGATTTAGTGCTTTAGAGGATTACAAGGCAAATGCATTTAGTGCAGACAGAAAGCCTCTTGTTTCCATGACTGCAGAGGATATAGGGATGAGTCCTGCAAATACACCCTGTTCTATATTTTTATCTCTTTGGAGCCAACATTTCCAGAGAAAATGGAGAACTGGGAAGCAAGGTGAAAGAGCAGGGACAAAGGGAGGTGAACTGGTATTCTTTGGAAACACACCTCTTAAATCCAAAGCACACTGCTGAGAATCCAATTTGAGACCACTTTAACTGCCCTGGCTCAATGCTAGGGAATTCTGGGGACTGTAGTTTTGTGAAACATTTAACCTTCTCTGTTAGAGAGCTCTGGTGCCACAATAAACTACAATTCCCAGGATTTCCTAGCACTGATCCAGGGCAGTTAAAGTGGTCTCAAACTGGATTTCTGCAGTGTGTTTTGGACCTTAGATATGTGGAAGTTGTTGCATATTTTCATCAGTCCTGGTATGTGAAATGTGAGAGAAGAAAGCTGTAATGCAAAAATAGTTTGTCATGTTGATAGTTTCTTTTTAAAAAATTGCATGTTATAACAAACTTGAAAATAGTTCCTTGTATGGTCACCTTTGTATTCCCTGTTACCATGTATGGATGGGAGAACTGGATAGTTAAGAAAGGAAAAGAATCAATTCATTTGAGATGTGGTGCTGCAGAAGAGTGTTGAGGATACCATGGACACCCAAAAAGACAAACAAATGGGTCCTACAGATCAAGGGAGAAATCTCCCTGGAAGCCAAGATGACAAAACTGAGGCCATCTTACTTCAGACAAATCACGAGAAGGCATGAATCATTAAAAACAAAAAACAAAACAGTAATGCTAGAAAACGTGGAGGGATGCAGAAAGAGAGGAAGACCACATGCTATATGGATGGACTCTATTAAAAGAGATCACAGGTATGAGTTTACAAGAACTAAGCAGAGCAGTAGAGGACATGGAGATGTTTCATCCACAGTGTTTTCATGACTCAAGGCAGTATTGTCATGGGGGGGGCGGGCTGCAGGGGGCATGTGGACTGCACTGGATGACACCCCAGAAAGGGGATGACACCCCAAAAAAAGGGGTGACACCACAGAAGAGTGGGTGACACTTGGTCAGTCCCCCACCCCCTGCTTTCTGGGCCACCAGGAGCATATGGGGCCTGCTCTCCTGGCCATGTTATATAGCCATGTTAGTCTGCAAAATCAGCATGCAAAGGAATCTTGCAGCACCTTTGAGACTAAGGGCCTTTGCAGACTGCTAGAAATAGTGCAAATTGAGTCCACTTTAACTGCCCTGGCTCAGTGCTAGGGAATCATGGGAATTGTATTTTTTTTTTCTGAGACATTGAGCTTTCTCTGTCAGAGAGCTCTGGTGCCACAATAAACTACAGTTCCTATGATTCCCTAGCACTGAGTCAGGGCAGTTAAAGTGGACTCAATTTTTACTATTTCTGGCAGTCTGCAAAGGCCCTAATTGAAAGATAGAGGTTGGTAGCATGAGGTTTTGCAGGTTTGAGCCTACTTTGTCAGATGCATTTGAGGAAAAAGGGTCAAGTCTGCAAAAGCTCATGCTACCAATTTCTACCTTTCAGTTAGTCTTAAAGGTGCTACAGTATCCCTTTGCATACTTGTTAAAAGAATGTGTCATTTAATATTAGTGCAGAAATTACACTAATGGTTTCTTCCTCAAATATGCTAGTTATATAATTAGTATACTTAAAGCTTTATTTTCTCTTGGTTTTTTTTAAAAATCAAATCATCTTGTCTTAGACTTTTATTTCAAGTCATTCAACATTTATCACTTTAAATGTATTGGTTTCAGCCTCTTGCAGGAAAAATCACAACAAATCCAAGAAAGTCAGGAATACCAATCTATGACTGGCAGATTGTAAATGGATGGTGACACCATGATTTATCAGTCTAGGTGATGGCAAGGACATAAGTCACTAAGAGTGTGTGTCAAAAGGCAAGCAAACAGCCTCAAGGGCTATTTAAAAAACAACCACAAGTAAGTGTTACCTATAATGTTGCTGAAATGTAACATTAAGTTACTGTAATGTTCCCCACAATAGAGTGGGGAACGATTTTATTTTATTTTATTTTATTTTATTTTATTTTATTATGCCCCCTTTCTCCCAGAGTGAGAGCTCACAGAAGAAAATCAGTTAGACCTATGCTGTTTTAAAAACACCTAAAATAATCACAATTAAAGCAATATAAAATTATTTTTAAAACATACAACAGTTGTTTTTTTAAAAAAATGCACACCCCATTTTTTTTTAAAAAAAGCCTACTTGGCACAATTACATATTAAAAGTCTGCTTAAATGAAAAGTTTTTTTTCTGCTGATAAAAGGAAAGCAAGGAGAGGGCCAACCTGTCCTTCCATGGAAGGGAGTCTCAGAGGGTGGGAGCAGGCACTGATACTGTTGGGCCATCCTAATGTTAGGCTTCCACATGAGACTGCCTTTGAAGACTGTTTAGAAACTTACTTTATGTAGAAGAAGACAGCAAAATCATAGAATCATAGAATCATAGAATCATAGAGTTGGAAGAGACCACAAGGGCCATCCAGTCCAACCCCCTGCCATGCAGGAACTCCCAATCAAAGCATCCCCGACAGATGACCATCCAGCCGCTGCTTAAAGACCTCCAAGGAAGAAGACTCCACTACTCTCCGAGGGAGTGTGTTCCACTGTCGAACAGCCCTTACTGTCAGGAAGTTCCTCCTAGTGTTGAGGTGGAATCTCTTTTCTTGCAGCTTGCATCCATTGTTTCGGGTCCTAGTCTCTGGAGCAGCAGAAAACAAGCTTGTTCCCTCCTCAATATGACATCCCTTCAAATATTTAAACACAGCTATCATATCACCTCTCAGTCTTCTCTTCTCCAGGCTAAACATCCCCAGCTCCCTAAGTCGTTCCTCGTAGGGCTTGGTTTCCAGACCTTTCACCATTTTAGTTGCCCTCCTTTGGACACGCTCCAGTTTCTCCACATCCTTTTTGAATTGTGGTGCCCAGAACTGGACACCATATTCCAGGTGAGGCCTGACCAAAGCAGAATAGAGTGGCACTATTACTTCTCTTGATCTAGACACTATACTTCTACTGATGCAGCCTAAAATTGCATTGGCCTTTTTAGCTGCTGCATCGCGCTGTTGACTCATGTTCAACTTGTGGTCTACCTGGACTCCTAGATCCCTTAAAAAATAATTAACTGGGGCCATTTAATGTCTTCCCATTCATTTATAAGTAAAACTCAAGGTGCTGGTTGTGACCCTTTAACAGCTTGGGATCAGAGTATATAGGGCCTAAGCAGATGGCGCAAAGCGCCATCTTCAAGGCCAGGAAGGGGAGGGGCAGCCTCATGCTGGGCGCCCCAACCCCTTCCCGAAAACATCATCGGAGCGGCCAGCTCTCCGCATGGCTGGCACTCCGACGACGCACTTCCGCTGCAGCGTCCGCACACGCTGCAGCGGAAGAGGTGCCGAAGGTGCGCCGGATGCCTTTTGCGGCACACCTTCGGCGTCTTGCGGAAGGAGCGCTATTTTAGCACTCCTTCCTGGGCCTGGGACGCTGCACTGCGGGGCCAAGGAGTGCAGATACCTCAGCCCCGATTTGCAGCTTCCCGGGGCGGCCCCGTGCCACCAAGCTAACTTATTTGGGTAGCCTTCTGGATTTGGGAAGTAGGCTAGTAGTGCCATGGGAATGGACCTTTTCTCTTTTGGTATCACATTATGGAATACCTCCCTCTCCAACATGTGTGCTTGACACTATCAAGCATATTTGCTTGACACTATCAAACATATTTGCTTGATATTTGCCCTGGTAACTGAAATATGCCAAATGTGGGCTGCAGTTTTAATTTCCCAGGGTGTTAACCCTTTTATAGGAAACAAAAATACACAAATATGAAAGTTAAACTTGTTATTCCGCTTTCATCAGCAGAACAATGAAAGTGTGGGTCAGACTATTATTTTAAATCTGTCTTCCTAAAGAATAAAAACTTACTCAGAAAAAACAACAAACATGCAGATTGTAGTTTTAAAACAAACAATAATAAATATTTTAAGAAATATTTACATAAAGTAACAAACCTAATTTAAGTGGAGATGATTTGGCTAAAGAGAATAAATCTTACCATCTTATAGATAGCAGTAAAATAGGACTACAAATGACTGCTTGAAGCAGTTTAGAATCTTGGGAGAGAGCCTCCAAGAGTGACAGGAACCACATGTTTAGATAGAATGAGAAAGAGGGGTAGGGAATCCCTGTCTAACCAAGGAGAGACAGGAGAATGCAATGCATAATTCTTCCAACAACTCCCTCCCCAACATGTGTGCTTGGTACTATCAAGCATATTTGCAAATATAACAACATAAGGTGCAACTTAAGATACATATAATACAACATAGCCTGTTAATGGTCTGTCTTAATGTTGCTGGTTTTTTACTTTTATACTTCTATGTCTGTTGTTGCCGTTATTAAGTTCCATGATTTCA
Source organism: Phrynosoma blainvillii (assembly GCA_026167975.1). Classification (NCBI taxonomy): domain Eukaryota; kingdom Metazoa; phylum Chordata; class Lepidosauria; order Squamata; family Phrynosomatidae; genus Phrynosoma; species Phrynosoma blainvillii. The sequence continues at coordinate 116,209,306 of JANUYF010000001.1, read as the reverse complement.
AATGCTTTTGTTAAATAAGTATTCAGTTTTGCAATTATGGATTCATAATCTAGAGTTAGGATCTCAAGCTGATCTGTAGTCAGTAAGGCTATGTAGTCTTACTGTTAACTGACATAAATGCCACCCCAGTCCACCAAGAGCCAGCCACTGCCAGTGAAGGAAATCTGTTCAACTGGTGATGGGGCACAAGAAGGATAACATTTCCAGTCCCTCCCATCAGCAATAAAACCTGAGACCATCAGAAGCAGGATTCATGTCACAAGTCCTTGTCACAGGCTTGCTTGCTGTCAGGAGGGTGGGTGTAAACATCATCTTCCTTGTGCCACAATCTCCATCTTCCTTCACCCAGTCTGGAGGCTGGCCCTTAAGGTGATGAAGAGGCAAAAGCTGGGCACCTAAGTCTCTGTAAGCAACAACGTCCTTGCTGCCAACTAACAACACATGTCTCCTGTGCTCAGGAACCATGACAGGGTCAGGGTCAGGATCAACAGCCTGGCCAGTCCTAGTTACATCAGAATTGGATGCTACTACCAGCTGTATCAACTTAAGTCTCTGCTTATATTGGCCCACACAAAAGGCATTTCATATTTTCATATTGTTCTTGTCCCTTGGTTGGCCGTGGTGATTAGAAGATTGCTGTTGATCAGGTCAACGAGTTTAAGATTATCATCTTTCTGCACCTGGTGATGAAAGTTGCCATTGTGTGCAAAGTGATGTTCTGGCCATGACTTGCAGGAACGTCCTGCATTTGGCCATGCAGGCTGCTCTCCATAGATCTCCAGGTATTGATCTGCAGCTGCAGCCGCTTCATCAAGTGTTTTTGGCTTCTTATCCAACACATAACAGACAAGATACAAAGGGGCATATGACAAAAACTGTTCCAGATTGAATTGGAAACAGGCATCCTCCAGTGAATTTACCTTAGCCCCTTGAAATCAAATCTCGCTCCCACATTGAACAGCATAAACTAGTTCTCTGTAAGAGGTGCCATGCTTCCTGGCTTTTGCCCTGACGTGTTTTCTTGCTGCCTCTGGGGTAAGGCCAAGACGTTGCTGAGTTCTCTCCAAGAAGAGCTGAAAATCCAGCATCTCGTCTCATAGAAATCCTGAGAGTTGTGGGTGATGTTCATGCATGTACTGGTCCCTAGGGACTCCTTGGTGTATACAGGTTCTTTGAAAACTTTCAATGAAATCTTCAAAGTAATCACCATCGTTGTAGATGGGGTACTGGTGAGGCTGAGGGATGTAGAGTTGTCCTCTGTTCCCCCCCCCCCCCCCGGTGCAATTTGAAACTGGAGCTGTCGTATTTCTCTGTTCTTCTCATTCAGTTGTTGCTGAAGGGTTTTGAATGTAACTAGCACCTGGGGCCATAAGTCTTGAGGCAGCATCTGCAGTCCCAGGCCAGCTGTTGATGTGGATGCAGGTGATGTTCCCTCATGACCTGTGGTGTCTGATGGAGACTGAACACTGTCAACTTCTGCTGTAGACATGATGGACAGTACTTTGCCACTCCTGAGGTACATATAGAAGCTTAACTAAAGCACTTGTGACCTATCAGAATAAACAACAGTTTGGCTGAGATTACTAGAAGCAGAACAGGCTGCTTTTGCTTTACTGTGAAAGAAGTAGATTGATAGGACAGAGCCAGGAGAAATCCTGAACTACCTCCCCACTTCTCTCCACAAGCCACCAGGTAGCAAAGCAAGCAGCCCAGCCAGTTAGCCCCTTAGCTTACCTTGAGAAGAAGAAAAAAACTTCCTCTTCACAGCCTACTGCCCCCTCCAACCAAGGAGAAGGAGACAGAAAGGTAAAGAGGAAAACTACTTCTTGCTTAAAAGAAGCTCCAAGTGGGCAGACCCCACCCAACCCTTTATCTTTCGAGCTTAGAGAAAGTTTCCTTTTTCAGCCACTTACAGTGAAGTGACACAAAAAGCACACACTGCAAGCACACACACTCTCCCCTGCCCTGGCCCTGAGCAGGCAAAGTGGGAGAGAAAGAATAGAAAACACACAATTTTCCTTATCTGTACTCAAGCCTCATACACCTCCCAGGCCCGGAAACAGCTGCCACCATGTAAGGATTCTCTATGGTCCCACTCCACTCTGCTGAGCTGGATGGGACCCCTTGAGACCCCTTAATCCCCAAGACAACTTGCTATCACCACCCAATGATGAACCTGTTACACCCCAGTAATGCATTGGGACATTGCTGGGACTTCTACTGGTAACTGACAGTCAGAAAACACACTAGCCAAGCTAAGGTCATGAAAAGGAATGAAAAAAGAGGGAGAATACTGAAGAAGAAAGGTTTATTATGAAGTAAAAACATTAAGAGTAAGACATGGAGGACAACTGGTCATCCAGGCACCAACGTAAAGGATAAATTGCAAAATAATAATTTCAGCCAAACATACCTAAACGAATCCCTGACTACAAAACAGGGCCAACAGCCAAGGCCTTTCTTTCACTCAGGCCTCTGTCTAGCAACCATTAGAACAATGATTGTGAACCTTTTAGAGCAGGGGTAGGCAACCATTCCCCTTTAAGGGCCGAGGGACTTCAGCTCCCAGAAGCCTCAACCATGTTGGCCAATAGTCCCATGTTGGCCAATAGCTCCTGGGATTCTGGGAGCTGAAGTCCCTTGGCCCTTAAAGGGGAAAGGTTGCCTACCCCTGTTTTAGAGAGCAAGTGTCCAAACTCAGTGGCGTTCCCACACTGAGATGTCGCTGGGTGCTGGGTGTGGGGCTTGGGGGCAGGACTTCTAGAGGTAGGGCTTCCAGGGGGAAAACACACAAGGAAAAAAAATGGAGGACCTGACCAAATAAAAGTTTAAAACAAAACAATTAAATATTTAAAAACTCATATAAATATTAAATCCATTCTTCTCAGCCCTGCTCAAAATAGAGGGTGTTTTGGATAGCTTCCTGGACAGAAAGTTGAAAGAGAGGATAGGTCTGGAAAAGGGGAGACCAAGTTTAGTCACCCTGAGTCAAAAACACTAATCTTTTCAGCCAAATGAATCTGAGAAATTTGGCCTAATGCATCTGATGGAGTAGACTTAAGTCTAGGAGAGCTCCTGCTGACAATTTCTTTCTTTCAGTTAATCTCAAAAGGTACTCCAAGCTCCCTTTGGAAACATGCATCTGAGGAAGGAGGCTTAAGTCTAGGAAAGCTCCTGCTGTCAACTTCTCTTTCAGCTTCTCTCAAAGGGGCTCCAAGATCTCTCTAAATATCTTACTTGGGATTCAAGGCTACTGAAACCAATCCACTTATACTGGGTGACCATGGACAAGTCACACCCTCTCTATTTATTTATTTACAGTATTTAAAATAATAATAATAATAATAATAATTCTATCATCATCATCATCTGTTTATTATTATTATTATTATTATTATTATTATTACTATTATCTTACTCACCTCTCCCCAAGGATCAAGGAGGGGAACAACAACAATTAACAAACAAACATCAGTTGTTTCAGCCGCAAAGTTTCTCAGAGTACTTTACAGATTGTTAATTTGACAGTTCCCTGCCAAGAAAAACAAACCTTGCCAAGAAAACTCACTGGGTGAACTTGGGCAAGTCACACTCTCTCAGCCTCAGAGGAAGGCAAAGGCAACCCCCCTCTGAGGAAACATACCAAGAAAACCCCATGGGTCAGCATAAGTCAGAAACGACCTGAAGGCACACAACAACAACAACAGCAACAGCAACCTGACAGGGCAATACCAAAAACCCCTCAAATCCCTGGCATGAAATAATCTTGCTCTATGCCACCCACACAGAAACTATGGAGGAGGTGGAGGTGGAAGAGAACACAGATTTAAATTGCACACAGAATCTTGCATACACACTCACACATGTATGTATGTCAAAACTAACTTAACCCAACTATGACGTTGAAAGAGAGATTTTTACTTCCCCCATGACACACAGTGAGGTGACAACACTTCATAATAATCATATAAAAATAGTAATAGGGGGGTTGCAGACTGCCAGAAATAGTGCAAATTGAGTCCACTTTTAGGGTTAGGGTTAGTGCTAGGGAGTCATGGGAATCGTTTTTTTTCTGAGACATTGAGCCTTCTCTGTCAGAGAGCTCTGGTGCCACAATAAAATACAGTTCCCATAATTCCCTAACCCTAACCCTAAAAGTGGACTCAATTTGCACTATTTCTGGCAGTCTGCAACCCCCCATAGTGAGAGCCAGGGTGGTGTAGTGGTTTGAGCATTAGTCTAGGACTCTGGAGGGTTCAAATACCCACTCTACCACGAGTGATCTTGGGCAAGTCTCATTCTCAGCCTCAGAGGATGGCAATGGCAATCCCCGCTGAAGAAACTTGTCAAGAAAACACCATGACAGGTTTCCCTTAGCATCATCATAAGTCAGAAAATGACTTCAAGGCACACAACAATGGCAATGACATTAATAGGGAGGAACCTGTTGTAGTGGTTGGAGCATTGTCTCCAATGGAGACCATGGTTTGTTTGTTTGTTTGTTTGTTTGTTTATGTGATTTATATCCTGCCTTTCACCCCCAAATGGGATTCAGGGCAGGTCATAGTCTTTCAGCTTCAGATAAGACAGTGCTTCATAATAATATCATCAATAATAAGAAGCAGTCTGGTGTAGTGGTTTGAGTGCTCTGACTCTGGAGACTGGCATTGGATTCCCTGTTTGGGGATTCCCCGCTGCCATGATGGATTTTGAGCCCCAATTGTTGTTGGTATTCTTGCCATCTGGGGGTTGGATTGTGTGGTGGGAAGGGGAAAGAAGAAGCAGGGTGGGGACAAGCCCTTTTGCTCACTGGTTGCCCAGTTGGGCAGCCATGTGCGGCTTTGCTTCCCCAGGCTCCCTTCTTGGGAATGGAAGCTTCTGACCCATGGGGAGCCCCAAGGGAGGAGGAAGAGGAAGGGATGGCTGAGGGAGGAGAAAAGGGATGGTGCTTGTGCTTTTCCCAAGGGGGAGTATTGAGTAGGCCTGAGCAGAGAACCTTGGTTTGGCATTCCCGGTGATGGTGGCGGTGGCGGCAGCAACAGCAGCAGTGGGGCTGTTTATGCCATTTTGGCATCTGCAGCCTCTGCTCCAAGAGGGGGAAGAGGGAGAGGTGGCTTCCCACTTTCTCCTCCCTGCTGAGGGAACTGCCACCAGCCTGATCAGCCTGACTTTTCCATGCGCAGGGGGGCGGGGTGGTTAAAATAACTGGCATGTTTCAACTTCTCCACTCCCACAGTTCATGTGGCTCACCTGGGCCAGAGTGAATCAACCTCTGGGAGGAGGAGGAGCTTCCCACCCCCACCTAGTTGCATTCTGGGATTTGTAGTTGAGTGAGTCCCAAGACCTCATTAATGGCGGCAGTGATGGCACACACGTACCCTCAGGAAGGGTGTGCCGTGCCTGATATGGTGTGCGTGCAACATGTATACCAACACAAATCTAGAAGATTCTTTTCTAACAGCCATCTGATTGCCCTCACACCATCAGTGATGTTATCACTCCTCATATATTACAATACCCCCTCCCACAGTTAACCCTTTGTTTGCTGGGGAGAAGGCCATGATAAATTGAGGGACTCCCATTTATCACAAGTCCGTTCTCCTGAATTAACAGCACTAGAGTTCTCTGGTTAAGAATTCTAGCCTCACAAAACTACAAGTCCAGGATTTATTAGAAAGTATGTATGACTGGCAAAGTGGTATCAGGCTACTATGATGGTGATGGTATTCTCCCCCAACAATCCACTCCAACAACCAGTCTAAAACTAATCAAATGATGATCTTGCTATCTATTTAAATTAGCTCACATTGAGCATCTTTTCATAGGATGTCCAAAATTTAGGTGATGGGTGCCTGAGTGCAACGTAAAAGGGAGCCAACCTACCTAGCCTTACAGATGTTCTTTCGGCACATGGAATGAGTGTCATGTTAGCCTAGCATGGACTGAGATTTTGCACCTATTATGCATAATAGTACAAATATATCTAAACATCACAACACTGCCGAGACACAGATAATATGATCTTAATAGGTTTGCTGAAGAATTGAGTGGTCTGGGACAAACATTCCTAACCTGGAACCATAGTCCTTGTATGATATGCTACAATATGTGATTACTAGAGTTCTAGACTTAGGCTGCATCTGCACCACAAAAATAATGCAGTTTGACATCACTTTAACTCCCATGGCTCAATGCTATGGAATTCTGAAATTTGTAGTTTTGTGAGATATTTAGCCTTCTGTCAGAATGTTCTGGTGCCTCAAAAAATCCCAGAATTCCATAACATTGAGCAATGGCAGTTAAAGTGTTATCAAGCTGCATTATTTCTGCAGTGCACATGCAGCCTTGGTACTATGACACTCCTATGAGAAGGATTGGAAGAGGGTGTTTAACAATCTAGAATGTCACTTGTCCTGAAAGGTTTCCATTAGTGGGAAGTCAGGAAAAAGCATGAATTTTGCATGCTTCAGTCTATTTCTTTGTGTGTGTGTCGGGTTTTTTTAAGGACAACACAACAGCTGGCAGTTAATGTGGAATCTGCTCTGCTCTTATGTTAGTTGTGCCATTGGGGCATGGATAAAATGTTGCCAGAATGAAGTTATTTAAAAATAAATACGTAGCAGCTTGAATACAGATAAAGGTACCAAATCCAATTAGGAAGTACATTTTTAAAAAATCTGAAAGCCAGCTTTATTCTCCTTAGCTTGAGAAACACAGCTGTGCAGAGCTGTGCTGCTAATACATTCTACATGAAGCAGATTGCAGAGGAAAACAGATATCCTTATTTTGGACACCATTCAATTTTTTTGCAGCATCTTCTAAGGTCACTTGCTCTTCTTCATTATAATGCATAGAAGTTGTTCATACCTTGTTATGCACCTATCAAGTCTTAAGTGAGATATTTTCATGCTGCTGCTGTACAATATATTGAGAAGCATTTCATTTTGGAATTTTCAATATTTAGTGATTGAGTGGCTAAGTGCCAACAACAATTTACCATATATGCATTTTGCAGAGCAAACTCAAGGCAGTGCTGAAAAAGCTGCTTATTATGCCGGACAGTCAAATGTACAGAATTCGAATGGGCCAGATGTTCCTTGTATTTCAGATGCAACTCCAACATTTAATTGATTATTCAATTAATCAATTGCCCCAATTAAGCAGAAAGCAGATGCACACAAAAACTTATAAAAATTGTTAAAGACAACCACTGTCTTAAAGCTCCATTTTTTCACGTAACAGGAATGCTTCTTTGAAGATCTTAGCTACAGCACATGCATGCATCAACTAGACCTTACTTCAAAACATTGCTTTTACTATAAGGACTGACAGGGCTCACCGTAATGACTTGCTCACTACATATGGCTGTTGAGTTCAGATCAGTACTTCCTGTGGCTCCCAAATATGACATAGAGTGGGGTCCAAGCAGCTAAATAAGCTGCAACTACAGTTGGAGAAGAGGGAGGAGGGCAGTGAATTCTTTAAATAGCCAGAGAACACCAGAAAGGGGTGGAGAGGAAAGGAGAGTATGAAAGTAAGAGAGAATGGATGGGACTGTTACCATGGAAATTCAGACACAGACAGTTTATTCAGGTATATGATGTGATGGAGATTTACCTTCCAATGACTTAAAAAGGCATAGCCTGAATAGCTGCTGAGAACATGATTAAGGCTCCAGAATGCTACAGAGATGTGAAATGTGTGCCCTTCATATTGTATATAAGAGAATGTTTGACCAATCTGGTCAAGTTCCAGAGTTAGGTCTCATATAAGAAGAGATTTAACTTACTTTTTAGACTAAGCAAACAATTAGTAGATGTGTGCAACTGGTCAGCTTGAGGTATTAGAAAATATCTACCAAACTGGGTGAGCATATGATCTCTACTGTAAACTCTAAGGAAATGTCAGATTTGACTTTGGCGATGGCCCAATGTTCCCTAGCAATGTGGATTTGCTCTCCCTATCATTGTCATTAGAAATACTTGTTTCAGAATAATGAATATAATCCTTTGGATACTTTTGCACAACATAGTTCTCAAGGGCTGTGGCGTAAACACCCTTTTTAAAAATGTGGAGCAAATGGTAACAAACCTGGAAGCAGAAAAGAATCTCACTCCAACTGAGATATTCGGCAAAGGTATCATTTCCCAAAACTTAATACAAAGAAAGACATGTTGTTTTGTGTGCATTGAAAATTTGCAAAGCTTATGATGTGCTTCAAAGAAGTTAAGCACAAGCAACCAAAGTACTCAGACATTTCAAAATGCTAATGGCTAAAATTTGCACAAGTAAAAAAATATGCACAGACATATTTTAATCATTGGGGAAAATACATATAAAATGTAGATGACAAAAATGTGTGTAGAAAATACATGTGAATTTTCATGCAAACAAAGAATGCATATAGGTAGGATTCAAAAAATGCATTAAAATTGAGATTGGGGGTCTAGATTTTGTTGTATGTAGATCCATTGAGTCAGTGGGAATTACTTAAGTTGACTTACCATTTAAGAATTGATCCTGTGGATCAACTTTAGTAGGATTCAGGTAGAACTGTTTTTGACATCCCTAAAGAAACTGCAGAGAGGTTTGTGTTCAGTTATCAAATGTTTGACAACTAGGAAGTCATTTAATTTTCTCTTCCTCTCTTCCTCTGATACAACTAAATATAGCCACTCGCGCTTGCTTTCTATTCATTTCTTCCTAAGTCTATCCATTTCTGCCACTACCCCAGCACCCAAATTCCTCCCTGCAGTCTTTATCTTTTCTACTTATTAGTTAGGAAAGATATATCTCTGCAGTAGGAGGCTGGGGAACATTTATTTATTCATTTGCAATAATTGTATATATTCATGTGTTTCTAAGAACTCCAGAAATCAAAAATAAAATGTATGTAATTATCCCCTATTTTAGAAGTAATTGTTTGAAATACCTTTTTGACTATATACTCCTTAGTAGACTATGTTGTTTGTTACACATATAATATGTGGAAGTTACATGTGAATGAGGATGCCTGGCAGTTGGAGAATGGGAGCCAGTTATAGAGAGCAAGGAGGAAGGATGAGAGAAAGAAGGTAGAGAAGACAACCTTCCAATAAATGGAGGTTTGACTGAGCCTCTAGTGTAAGGGTGGGCAAAGTGCAGCCCATGGGCTGCATGTGGCCCCAGGACTGTTTTTGTGATCCCTAGTGCCCTCTGGGTCTTTTTTCTTGCCTCCAAATGTCCTACATTTTTTGCCATGTTCCTACATTTTAGGCCCAGGAGAGACCTATTTCTAAAACTAACCGTGAATGGGAAATTATCTTTGATCACTTCTTGTTAAAAAAATCCTCTCCTGGCTGCCAAAAATGCCCTACATACTGTATTGAGGGAGTTTGGGTCAAAATATTAATTTTTATTTTTAGGGGACAGTGGAGGTGAAGCCCTCCAAGCTTTCCTTTATGGCTAACTCACAGTTGTGCATTCCTGCTCCAATGAAACTGCCAACTATCCATTAAGCTCCTACACCTAGAGTCTTGAGGGTGCTCAATTGTTAAGACCAGCTGAGCCACTAAAAACTGAGTTTTCTACAACTGCCTAGTAAGAAAGGGCAGATAACCTTTTTTTTTTTTTTTTTTTTTTTTTTTTTTGAGTAAACAGCAAATAGGGCCCTTAGCCTGAGAGGGTATTTGCTAATGTCAGGGACCAATGCATTTACTTAACCTGAGGAGATGGAGGTGTAGGCCATACAAACCCTGAATGACATTTCTTTGGCATAAGCAGCCTGGAAAGAAACTCCCCTGATGTGTCTGTATATATTTCTGTGCAATCATGCAAATAACTTTTTTTTTTCAGAAAGCAGAAGCATTTTTATGCTAGAGAGGCCAATACTAGATTGTCCATGTGTCCAGTTCTGCATTGTTTATTATTATTATTATTATTATTATTTCTTATACTCCGCCTTTTGCCTTGGCAATCAAGTCATTTCTAACTTATGGTGACCCTAGGAGGAACCTATCATGGTGTTTTGTTGGCAAGGTTAGTTCAGAGGATTTACCTTTGCCTTTTTCTAAAACCAAGGACTGTGACTTGCCAAAAGTTACCCAGTGGACAAGCACAGATGCAAACCCTGGTCACCAGGGTCCTAGTTGAACACCCAAGCCACTACACTAACCTGGCTCTCCCAGTTCTACATAATATCTGTTAGTCTCTCCACCCACAGTCTGAATTTGATAGTATGAAGTGGCCTGAAGCAATCTTAGGAACTGCCCCAACCCTCCCCAGTTGTAAAGGCCCTTCATTCCAATGTCAGCCAGCTGATCACACATGCTTCCTGCTGAGCCACCCAACGCATCTGGCGCTGCTGCAGGTCGCTTTGCTTTGAGGTTAGAACAAGGCACCCAGCCTTGATCACACCTCATGCTGACCTCAAAGCAGGTGACTAGCACCAGTTGTAGATGTGACAGGCACCGGAACGGGACACATTTCAAGTAAGAACTCAGGATTGGAAAGAAGGACTCCAGATCTGCTGTGAAGATCCAGAGCAAAGGGTGATGTATTTAAATCCATGTTAATGGTGCTATAACTTGGTTCTGGTGCTGAATGAGTCATCTGTCATCTGGTCTGTTTGCACCAGAACTGGGGTTTGGGTTGTGCATTAAGAGGATGGATTGATGACACTTTATTTGGCTCGTGCAGACATGACCATATATTGTATGTATCCACTTATTGAGAAAGAATGTCTAGTTCTTGTACTTGATTACTTTAGCATCATATTTTTTCTACTCATATTTAAATCATTTTAAGTAACTAATTCTCTGCTGTAGCACTCCTGGACAATTTTAATTGCAGAATAAAAACATTTTTCTTTCCAATCAAAACTTTTCTCATTTGTCCCTCACTCCTTTCAAATTGTGAGAACCATGCTATATTGTTGTGATGATGTATATTTCTGTTCCTGAACTAATTACAAATAAAGATGGTAAACTGTACTCCTAAAATAAAATTTGTGTCATAGGTTTTATGTTGCTTATAACTTATGCTTACAGAACATTATGAGTAATGCCATGCAGATCAAAATAAATCCTCTTCTGAATGTCCAGGCTTAAGGTAGAGGGGATACAATGCTGCATTTTGAATAATAACAAGATAAGCAATAATAGACTGCTAAAATTATGATGAAATTAAAGGTTAAAATGTTTATCAGTCTGTCAGCCAAAGGACTACTGAAAAGTCTTTCTGTTTTAACAATGTGTAATGAATTGCTGCATTATGGTACTTAAGATGAATAGTAAACTTAACTAACAAGATGGCTTTTTTATTTTTCTTGCAGTAATGTGTTGCTTATTTTATAGAGAAATGGAAAGTGTGGAGGAAAAAAATAGGCATATCCCACTGATATGAAATTAGATGATAAAAATCCTTACAGCCTTTAGCCTTTGTAGTTAAAAAGTGAAAGCTGATTCTCTTTTGTTCGTCTCATAGCTACTCTGGGTATTTGTCTGTTGTTATTGCATTGATCTACCATTTATAAAATTATAAAATACATTCAGTCTTGTCAGGTGATCAGAATTTCCAGAATTACAGGGTAGTATGATAGGGAAAAGGAAGCAGGTAATAAATCTTGACTTGTTTCATGCAAGAACAAAGAATTCAAAAAGATTTCCCCCTTCTGAGTTAAAATGAAATCTTTTAAATGTTTTATTTTTAATTCTGCCCTTTTTTGTGGGGAAAAAATTATTTGTGAAGAAACATTGGTTTTTGCACAACCCTCCACCCCATGTTTTTGCACAAAACCCAGAGTAATTCTGTGGAAAGACTCTTTTTTTTTTTCATCTAGGGGTAGCCATGTTGGCCATACAGGAAATCCAAAAACATCCAAACACTGGTAACTTTATTGGGCCAACCAAAATGTTCAACTACATCTTGCAAGCTTTTGAAGTCACACTGGCTTCTTCGTCAGGCAAATAGGAGGAAAACAATTGAAGATATAATCTTGGGCCTGCATTTTCTATTTCTAGTCTCAGTTCAGATGTTAGAGGAGGGCTATCTGCAGGCTGGCTCCTCCCCCTTTGGCCATGTGGTGGCTAGAAATTTTTGCAAGCCAAAGAAATTTAATGTCCATTTGCAGTCCAAAGAAGATGTTTCCTTGGAATTCAGCATGTCTCTCCTTTGTGATGTCTCAGGCTCCTGTGCAAGTAGTGAACACTGAATGAAGAAAATGCAGGCCCAAAACTAACATCTTCATTTTTTTTCCTCCTATTGGACTCTTTTTTGCAGAAAATCATGGGAAGAGTACTCAAGATATTTTGTCTAAATGAAAATTTCACGAAAAAGTCCTTAAATGTGAAAAATCTCATTGTAATTGGCTGTTTTCTCAACAGTGGTAGAATTCAAAGATATAGCTGTGTTAGTCTGTAGAATCAGTATATAGAGAGATCTTGTAGCACCTTTGAGACTAACATCTCAACTGCCAACTTCTTTCTTTCAGTTAGGGCAGGGGTAGGCAACCTTTCCCCTTTAAGGGCCGAGGGACTTCAGCTCCCAGAATCCCAGAAGCTATTGGCCAACATGGGACTATTGGCCAACATGGCTGAGGCTTCTGGGAGCTGAAGTCCCTCGGCCCTTAAAGGGGAAAGGTTGCCTACCCCTGAGTTAGGGCCTTTGCAGACTGCCAGAAATAATGCAGATTGAGGTCACATTAACTGTCCTGGCCCATGGGAATTGTATTTTTTTTTTCTGGGACATTGAGCCTTCTCTGTTAGAGAGCTCTGGTGCCACAATAACTACAGTTCCCATGATTTCTTCGCACTGAGCCAGGACAGTTAAAATGACCTCAATCTGCATTATTTCTGGCAGTCTGCAAAGGCCCTTTAGTCTCAAATGTGCTACAAGATCTCTCTACATACTGTTTCCTCAATTTGATGAGAATTTTGTATCAAGAACAAGAAATTTAAAGTACTTTTTCCAAACTCTCACAGAAATTACACCATTTTAAAGTGTCTGGGACACTTTAGCAGACATTGCAGTTAATTCTTCTCATCCACTGTCAAGAAGCAAGCCTTCAAGAAAGCAATCCATGGTTGCTCTGCTAGCATTTTTGACTGGGGTGAGGTCTTTGCAACAGTGGTATTTAGGTCTGGCCCATTAGTTGTTATTCTGAGCAATTTTCTAGTCAAGAATTGAATGAATGACAGTATAGTGGAACATGTTATTTCCTTGTCAGATTATTCCCATTCTACAAGAGCTATAAGAGAACTGTAGGCCAATAAAAGTGTGTATGTGTGTATGACCAACTTCCAACTTTTTCTCTCTTTCTCTTGATGCAGCTATTACTATCAGAGCTATACATTTAAATCTGTCCCCAGAGACTTACATTCAGAGTGAAGGTTAAACTTCCAGCTCTCAAATGGGTCATTTTGGTTCTACATTAACAATATTGTTGACATAAACGTTCCTAACAACCTCGAGACTTCGCCTTTCAGTTGTTTTTATGTCATCACCACAGATTGATATTGGCTATTTGGTGGTGTTGGAAATGAAAAAGGGGGAAAAGAAAAATTACTCCTCAGTGGAGCAGATGTAGAATTGCAGCTGGAAGGTCTTGAACATGAATATATTATATAACAGCTATATTTAATGACATAGAAAGCCTCTTTTTGAGAATTGTTGAAATCAGTGAGATTGTAGTGTTGTTTTCCTGTCCAAAGTTTTAGGACTAAGTCACAGCAACATGGGTCCTTTCACACTTAGAAATGTAGGCCACTATGATTCCCTTTAACTTCCACTGCTATGACCTGTGGAATCCTGGGATGTGTACTTTGGTAAGCCACTAGAGCTCTTTTACTGAGAATTCTAAATGCCCCTCCCTAAACTGCAAATCCCAATAGTACATAGGATATAAAGTGGAATCATAATTGTATATTGTGTAGTGTGAAAGGGCCCCATGTATATAATATGAAAACTGAAACTGTGGCATGATGGCTTGGCTGTCTATACTTACTCTTACAGTGAAATGGTAAGGGTTGTTTTCAGCAGCAAAGGGCCTGCATGGCTCTTATTCTGTTGTTGTTAAGTCCCTTTGAGTCAGCCCTGACTCATGGTGACCTTGTGGATGAGACATCTCCAAGACCCCATATCCTCCACTGCTCTCCTTAGGTCCTGCAGATTCAGACCCCTGATGTCTCTGATTCTAGCCATCTGTCATTCAGTCTTCCTTTCTTTCTGCTACTTTCTTCCTTCCCTAGCATTATTATCTTTTCTAATGATATGGCCAAAATTCAATAGCCTCAGTTTTGTCATCTTGGTGTCCAAAAAGAGTTCAGGCTTGATCTGTTCTAGGTCCCCTTTGTTTGTCTTTTTGACCATCCATGGTATCCTCAGCATTCTTCTCCAGCACCACATCTGAAATGACTTTATATTCTTTCTTTCTGTTCACTTTCTTCACTGTCTAGTTCTCACATCGATACATGGGTTATGGGGAATATAATAGCTTGGAGGATTATAACTTGAGTGCTCAGATGTATATGTTTATACCTTAGAATCTTGTCTAGTTCTTTCTTGGCTGCCCTTCCCATTCCTAGCTGCCTTATTTCTTGGCTGCAATCTTTGTTCTGATGAATGGTTGATTCAAGATATGTGAACCCTATTACTATTTCAATTTCTTTATTATCTTGGCTGAATTCATGTAGATCCTCCATGGTCATTATTTTTGTTTTCTTTATGTTGAGCAATAAGCCTGCCTTTGCATGTTCTTCTTTGACCTTCCTTAGTAATATGCAATAAAACCTGATTCTTTTAGGATATTATCACACATGTGTAAAATGTGGAACTAAAACAGGATAGTTGCATCTGTGGCCAAATTTTATCACACAAAATTGTGGCTGAGGTGTAGCTGGTCTGTGTTCTACCCATGATTATGACACCTTTTAATTAACAGGAAAACCCATGAATAGCTGCTGTTGTTGTTTTCAATCGTGGTAGTCCCTCTTTTGTGATAATATCTCCAGTTGAAGTTCCAAGATTGACTAGTCATATGGTCTCAATCTCTTCCTTTCCCCCCCCTCACTATCCTCAAGCAGCCCCTGTGCCTTTCTTTTCCTTTTCTCTTTTCTTACTATCATCCCACTCCTGTCCGCTCTCCTCCTGCATGCATTTTACCATCACCCCCTGCCTGATCTGTTACTACAAGCCCTCCCATTCCTGTATCCTCTCCCCCCCACATGTTTTACCATCACCACCCTGCTTGATTTCTCACTACCACCCTCCTCTCCTATCTCCCCTCACCCCTGTATATTTTACCACCACTCCACTGCCTGTTCTCTCACTCCCACCCTCCCACTCCTGTCTCTTCTTACCTGCACCCATGTGTTTTGCCATCCCCATTGTCTGATCTGTACCTTTCACCCCTGCCTCCTCTCCCCCTGCATGTTTTACCATCCCCTCCACTTCCTAATCTGTCAGTAGCACTTGTCTCATCTCTCCCCCTGGATCTGTAAGCCCTATGTAAGGCAATAACGGGGAGGAAGTGGAAGTGGGGCAGTACAGAAAGAAGGTGGACCACCATACTGATACTGAAGCAGAGGTGTGATAAGAAGTGTTTCAATGCTGGTATGTTTCTGTTTGCTTCAAAAAATGTGATTGCTGCACTTTACAGACCTTGCGTAATAATCTCATTGCTGATCATTTCCAGACTGGGGATTGATATATTTAGCATTTCAGCAGCCTTATTTTAATATAATAAGGTAGGTTTTCTTTAAAAAGTTTTTTAGAACAGTTTGCATAGTGCTGCACAAATGAATTTTTTACAAACAATTTTCACTTACAATTTTATTTGTTTGTTAATCAAGAACTATTAGAGAAAAGGATGGCAACTAGAACTTCTAATGAATCAGAAGGAAAGGGACTTAACTGGACAGAGGAATGCTTTGTAGAATGCAATAACTTTCCATGGTGTGACACTGCTAAGCTTTCTAAAGAATCTCGAACATTTTTGGATGTAGGCATGACCAGCTCAAATCATTTTGTTTTCAGAGGTAAAGTAAGTTCCCAAAAGTAAGTTAAGATACTAGTCCCACTCAAGGCTGGACTTTTGCAATGTGTTGTGCATTGGACTACCTCTGTACCAAGTTCATAAACTTAAGTTAGTTCAAAACACAGCAGCCAAATTGATTACTGGGACATCCACGAGTGATCATATTACGCCAATATTAAAATCACTCCACTGGCTGCCAATTAGTTTCTGAGCAAGGTACAAAGTATTGGCTATTACCTTTAAAGCCCTACATGGTTTGGGTCCAGGTTACCTACAGTGGGGACCTATATGGGACCTATATACCTCCCATATAATCCACCTTGTACACTCAGGTCCACTGGCAGATGTTTACTCCAATCAGCTAGGGCCAGGTTGCCAACTATCAGACAGAGAACTTTTTCTTCAGACACCCTTAGGCTGTGGAATACGTTTCCAGAAAAGATTTAATAGCTGGATACTCTGTCCAAATTTAAAAGGGCATATAATAATAATAATAATAATAATAATAATAATAATAATTTATACCCCACCCCTTTGAGATCAATCGGGGTGGGGTATAAATAAGACCAGTCTCTTCCTGCAAGTTTATCCAGATGACTTTTAAACTGTGAATTTTAAATGATGACTTTTAAATATGGATTGTTTTAATAGATAAACATCTTGTCTTTTTAAACTGATGTGTATTTTAACTGATGTCTTTTTAACTGATGTTTAAAAAACTGCCCTTTTGAAGCTGATGAAAGAAATTGAGCAGCCATAACCCAATCATTTATAAACAAATTCTGATCATGTACAAAATTATACACATTCCACTATATTCTTAATTTTTCTAAAAGTTTGAAAGAACTAGTTTCTCCACCTGAACCACAGCACTTTCAGTGGCCACTTTTAACAATTTGATAGTTGCTGTTTACTGTCTCCAAGTTTGTTGTAAGCTGCACTCCTTTAGGATGATAACCTCTCTAAAAGTTGTAGTAAAGATCGATACAGGCTTTTCCTCCCAAAAGGTATGCCAGGCTCCAGAACCAGTGCTGTAGAAGAGGTTTATGATATCCATATTCTTTAATGGACCACTCCTAGATGCACCTGTTCAGACATAAGTTACATTGAGTTCAAAGGGTTAAACTTGGTCTTCCCATTAAGCAGCCTTTGGGGTGTCATAAAAGAACAATAAATAGTAAGTGTTTAAAAAGTTAGTATTACTCTATTCTTATAGCTAAGGAGGGGGAAGTATTTATGGGTATTCTTCTTCATGTGTTCAAACAGTATAATTAGTATTATATTATGGTGAGAGTGTGGGAAGCAAAAAGTATTGGTGCTTGAATAAGGCTTACTCTGAGGGTAAGAGATAGAGGTTTCTGAACTGAGAGGTGAAGCAGATGGGTGGCTTGGTGCAGACTCTGGCTGCTCCAGCTGCAATCACTCCACAACTGGATGGTGATGGCAGCAACTGGACAGTCCACTCTGAAAACAGGCTGCCACTGCAGTCCCAAATGGGTCACTGGCAAGGAGTGGACTTTCTCCACTTCTTTTGCCAGTGGTTTCAGGCTGCCTTAGGTGGCCTCTGAACAGCTTCCAGCCACATCTGGGGAGGAGGGGTGCTGTCTGCATGCCATGCCCCTGAAGTGGCTGGAAGCTGCTCAGAGGCCTTTTGGCCCATCTGTTTCAGGCCTGAGGAACACATCTTATAAAACACATAATTTATTATGAATCTTGTATGTATATTACTAGCTCCTGACAAGTCAGGGGGAGAATTATAAGACTTGGTCCCTATGAGATGGAATTGTTAGATATATCGTACCTCTGATATGAATAAGTATCTATATGTTGGTATTTTTTTGTCGTCTTGGGATTAAGCCTAACTACAGTGGCAGCAGCTGCTGGCAATAGCTTAAGTGGAGTTCTATAACGAAGCCTCTGGTCCCCAACTGACTCATTTCTATAGTTAGACACAAATTAGATTTCTTTGAGTGACATGACTCTTACAATCATCACAAGATCTTTTTGCTTATGTTGCAGTGTTACCAGGCTGACTGGTTTGAATCTAATCACACATAGAACTAGAGAAAAGTAGCTAGTGCTAATTTAAAGAAGCTGTGGGGCTGCTTGGGGGCTCCAGAGGTGGCTAATGAAGAAGATGCAGGAAGCAAAATAAAAGCCAGCTTCCTTGGCCAACAAGGAATGCATATATATATATATATATATATATATATATATATATTAGGATGCTGTGAAGCCAGGTAGATAATGAAGCTTTGGACAGATTTTTGGATAGAAAAATGCAAGAGGAAATAAAGTACTATTTGGAAATCTCTATACCCATTTAACAAAATAGGCTCATATTTCTGCTAAGATGTCTTTTGTTTGACAAGTTTGATTATTACGTCCTTAAAAGACAACTTGCTGCACTAATTTACAGACTTTTCTCAACATTGCGCTCTGCTACATTATTACACAAAGGACTGAACTTTACATGAAACTATGCTGAACTGTTTGCTAACTAGATTCAGTCAAAAACATTCTACCGTTTTATTGTCCTTGACACATCAAAATTTATCAACTGCCACTGGTAATGCCATTGCTTTGTTCTTCAGGATTAAAAAGATAAGCATTTCTTATTGTTGTTGTTTTCCATTTGTACACAAAAATCCAAAGGCTTTATGACCAAGTATTTTATACAAAATGTAATGTTTTCTTCAGATATTACAGCAGTCTATATCTTTTGTTAGTTCTGACTAAAATCAAGTCATTGAATCAATGTGTTGGCCTATGTGTTGACTCACCATTCAATAATCAATTCAACATGTCTGCTATAGTTGAGACTAACTAACATGATTCCAGTCACTGTTTTTGAGAAATTTTCACAGAAAGTCTTGAAATTATTCATTTATTTATTTATTACCTGCATCTCCCCATGGATCAAAGTGAGGAACAACAGCAGTTGACACACCACATAATTACTGTCACAGTTTGTAAAAAGAATAAATGGATACTAATCAGAAATGCCAAATTCAAAAACCAGTGGGAAAAGACTTGAACATCCTAAGACATTCTATCTAAGATCTTTGTTTAGCACCACCCTAACATAAATTCTGACGTCATACCTCCACCTGGTCTCCTATTCCTCTCAGCCCAACTTCAGCTTGAAGCACTGGGGCATGATCTCATGGCCAGTCTGTGGCAAATGGGAGTCTCCCAGCCACCACCCATCTTCAGTTTTGTAATCAGGAAAAAGAGTTACAGTATTTCATTCCCTGTTTCCCAGCATACTATTTGAAGGTTCAAGAGAGTGACAGTTCTTCTTTTTTCCCCAGCTACAGAACTGTTATCTAGATAGTGCCCCAAAATTCTATCTCCCTTGGCCACTGACTACCAATGAGACTATATGTAGGAAGTCATTGAACAAACAATAAACAAACAAACAATAAGGGATATCTCCTTCCACAATGAATGAAAAAACACATATACTGGAATAGTGGCAGATCGCACCTGTTATGACACGGTGGCTCAAGTGGTTAAGACACTGACTCTGTTGATTGTAAGATCAGCAAGTTGGCAGTTTGAGGCCCAGATGCCACATGATGGGGTGAGCTCCTGTCACTAGTCCCAGCTTCTGCCAACCTTGCAGTTCGCAAGCATGTAAATGCAAGGAGATAAATAGGTACCACTTTGGTGAGAAGGTAAACAGTGTTTTGTGCAATCATGCTGGCCACATGATCACAGAGTAGTCTCTCAGTAGCGGAGATGAGCACTGCCTCCTATGGTTGGACATGACTTGACAACCTTGTCAATAGTTATGTCATGTAATGGATTCTAACTTCCCTCATTGACCCAACAAAGACCTTCAAAACCAAATAGCTGATCAGGGATTTAAGAGGTTAAACTCCATCTTCTGTGCCCTTAGTACAGACACAAGCTATTTATCACATTGCATATATTTTATCAACTCATCAGTACAAGGATGTCTCCTACCCAACTGCTCTGTTGTTAGTGGTCCCTGTTAAGCTAATTATCACTGTCTGGACTTCTCTGCATTCCCCCCCCCCCCCATCTCACTGTTTACACAATGTACAGTTCTCCCTCAACACTTTATTATCTGGTCAATCAAGGACAATTTAAGGGCGCTGTGTCCACAAAAGCTCCAAAGAATAATAAATATGTTCATCTATAAAGTACCACTTTATAGGCTCTTGGTCATTTTTCAGTGTGTACTTAAGAAAGGGCCTTTGCAGACTGCCAGAAATAGTGCAAATTGAGTCCACTTTAAGGGTTAGGGTTAATGCTAGGGAATCATGGGAATTGTGTTTTTTTTCTGAGACATTGACCCTTTTCTGTCAGAGAGCTCTGGTGCTACAATAAAATACAGTTCTCATGATTCCCTAACCCTAACCCTTAAAGTGGACTCAATTTGCACTATTTCTGGCAGTCTGCAAAGGCCCAAGGTTTGGATACAAACAGGAATTAGATAGGCTAAATACCCTGATGGTACCAAATCCTGTTTGATCTCAGGGTCAGGCTTGGTTAGGACTTGGAGGGGTTAGAACTTGGAAATCCTGGGTGTGATAGACTATATTTAGAGGAGGGGTGGGCATCTGTGAGAGGCTAGGGGGTTGCATTAAACCCCCAGAAACCCATGGAGGGTGGCACCACCACCCCATACACATTGCCTACAAAAGAAAATATCATTTTTTGATCCCAACATGCTCCCAAATGCCCTCTAGGGAGTGTTGGGTCATTTTCTTGTTTTTGCCCCCTATGGGCCATTTTGTTCCCAGTAGATTTTTTTAAAGCTTCATTTCTTGTTTTAAAGAGGGGGCTTAAAATGACAAAAGCATGGCAACATGCTTTTTCTTCTGCACATATAATAATCCATTTAGATGCCATGATTTAAAACATCCTTGTAGGGCATTTGGAGGCAAAATGCTTTTGAACATAGGAGGGACTTGGGGATAACAAAAACAGCCCTTAGGGGTCATGTGTGGCATACAGGCTGACCTTTCCTCACCCTTGATTTAAGGGAAACCCAAGTTAAACCTCCTGTGAATAAATCTCACTAAGAGAACCCTCTGATAGGGTCACCATAAATTGGAGTTGACTTGAATGTATGTTGACTTGTAGGTATAAAAGAAAGAAGGGTTAGGATATTTATTACTTTAGTATTGATTCTTTCTTGGTAACATCTGGGAAAATGCAAGTAGAAAGACAAAAACATACTGCACATGTTTAGACTTTTTTCTATTATTATGTATTTGCTTTATATCTATCTTTTTTCCAGGAATGGGGCTAAGATTAAGCACATGTGAACAACTTTATTAAAACAGACAAAAACAGATACAGACCAAAGTCAGACAAACTACTATAATGCTAAAATGCTATTGAATAAAAAAATTAATTTGAAAACTTTTTTAAAAAAAAAAGTACAATCTGTTAAAAGCCATCTATTTAACAGCCAGTGAATTTCCTGCCTGAATAAAACAACCTTTTGACTGCTAATGTAAAAATAAGAGGAATAAGAGCCTAGCCCCACTTGGCAGAGAATTCCACAGCTGGGGAAAAACTGCTGAGAAGTCTCTTTTTCCTTTCTCCACCAAATGTGTCTCCAAGAGTGATAAGGTTAAGAGAAGGGTCTCCCCCAGAAAATTACAAATTTGGGTAGGCTAATGTCATCTAAGAGGGTTTTTAATGTTTTAACCAGCCCTTTAAATCATGACCAAAGACAGAATGTTAGCAACAAAATTGTAACAAGGGAATCATGTGTTCTGTGTAATTGGCTCTGGACAACAATCTGGATGTGGGGTTTTCTAGTTCTTCTTGTCTTTATTTTTTTATATTGTGCCTTTCCTCCATATAGGACCCAGGTTTTGAATACTTTGGAAAGATAGCAATAGTGAACCATGGCTTTCCATTACACAGACAAGCCAACACAATCACCAACTTGCATGTTACCCTCCTTCTTTTCTTACATGGCTTCTTGCATTTCCTGAATCTGGGGAAATGTGGTTTCTTTAAACGATCGGTTTTTTTTTAGAACAAACCAGAATCTTGTTAGAACAAGCACAGTTTCATCCTATGTTCTAACAAGCCAGGTTTTTGGAAAACATGTGTCACTGAGTTTGGACATAGTTGAGAATGGTGGCTTGTTTAAAAGTTGAAGCAAAAGCTTATCCTTACAAAAGGAGATGAGTGGAGCAGGCAATGTGCAAGATCAAGATTAATTTAAGCTCACTTGTAGTGGAAAAGCATGGCATGATATAATATCTTTACAATTAAGGTATCATGCACCTGTGCCATATTTTTTCTTTGGCATATATAATAATACATTTAAGTGTCACCATTTAAAACTCAACCTAGAAGGTTCCGAGTATTAACTTTGGTATCATTCTTTTTTAAAAAAAAAAAAGCATTGTGAAAATGCAACTAATCTAGTATATTAAAAAAACTAGTCATGTGCAGTCCATTGCTCTGAATTAAGTGTAATTTTGTTTTCTGAAAGCAGGTTCCATAGCAGTTTCTGGAGCTTATGCAACTCCTCTCTAGTATAAATTGGCATTGATTGCCTAAGTGACTCTGGATGGGACATGCTTGCCGACAGAAATAATAAGAGGCTGTACTAATGCTTCTCGAGACTGAATGCCAAAGCATGCCCTTGAGGGACTTAAACAAGAGAGTTCAAAATTAGCTGAAGCACTGAGCTGGTCACTTGTTAAATAATTATCATTTACTTATCCAGCTGCATCTCCCCTATACACTATTCCCCTGTGGACACATAAATTCTTTCCCATAGCTCAAACACAAATTGTATGTATGTGCTTAGAAGCTAAAACCATCATGTGCAGAAGCATTCTAGAAAAACATTTATGGTGTTCTTAAAATATTTATGTAGCTGCATTCAGTGAGATGTAGTGTTTCACCCTTTTAAGATAACAGGCTTTTCTCAGTGATTGGATCACATTAAAAATAAAAGGCATGTACCTTTGAGCAAAGCTTTTCACGTTTATGCATACAAGAGTGTGCAGTTCTAAGTTTCATTTAAAATGCAGTGCATTTGCATGGTGTTACAAAATTTTATCTGAACCAAATAAGAGAATGTGTCTATATCTAAAAGACCCTTATTCCTAGGAAATGTGAGGTTCTCGAATGGAGTCAGTAATGGTGGTGCTAGTGTTGGTTTTTCTTTCTTAACTGGAATGGGGAGTTGATTTCCAAAGAAAAATATCTGTTGTGGAAGGATAAATTAAATCTCCTTTACTTGCTTGTGATGGTTCCAATCCAGGCCACCATTCTCTCCCTGTGTGTGCATGTTGTGTGCTTTCAAGTTGTTTCCAATTTATGGTGGCCCTAAGGTGAACCTACCACAGGGTTTTCTTGGCATAATTTGTTCAGAGAAAGTTTGCCATTGCCATCCTCTGAGGCTGAGAAAGTGTGACTTCCCCAAGGTCACCAAGTGGGTTTTATCACCAAGCTGGGAATCAAACCCTACCTGCCTTTAAATTAAAATAAATTAACAAGTAGAGTAAAGATAAACAAGAGAACTTTACACTGTGTCCTGTTAGTGACACATGCAAGCATATAAGTCTAACATACATCTTTGTATGTCTTCGTTAGGGTGTTGCAGAGATTGGTATTCTCTTTCTCTTTGTAATAACAAAAGCACCCCTAGGACTCACCATTTTGCTAGGATAGCAAGCCCTGTACAGCCATTCAGGGGCTGGTAGAGAGCGGGGGGTGGGGGGGTGGGAAGGATTAGAGGAGCATCTGACTATATCACCATAGCTAAATGCAATGATTATATCATCTGATGAGATCTTTGGAGGATCTCAGCAGATCACAACAGATGATGTGATTGGTCTACATCTGGCTATGGGGACATAAACATTCTTATGTCCTCATAAAGAACATGACAGTTCTTATGTCCTCAGAGAGAATGGGAGAGTTCTCTATTTCCCCCCACCAACTCTTCACTAGCCACTGAATGGTTGTAGAGGTGAAGCTGTTGCAGAAAAGCAGCACTTCTTGGGGGTGATGAGAGGGTAGCTATATAGCACAGAACTTTTATACTTCATTCAGTGATATAGGTTTTGGCCTTTGGAATGATCATCAGTGCTGAAATCTTGTTCAAGTGTTCTGTTAGCATCTCTTCTGTTATGATAACATAGTGCAATTTTTACTGAGTTCCCTAGCACTCCTACCCTCAATTTGGCATCGACCATCCTGATTAATCTGCTCTGGTCTCATTTTTTCAGCTGCTTTTAAAATGTCTCAGTTTCTCTCTCCTCCTCCTCCCACTTTCTCCCCTTGACCTTAGATTATTTCTATTGCTGCAAACCAAGTTCAAAATGGAAAAGTAGACTGCACTCAATAATCTCAGCATGGGGAAAGAGGACTGGTGGAATCTTGCCTTTTCTCAGCAGGCGCAGGCAAAAGCAAACTGCTACAGCCTCTTCTAGCTTTTGTGTTTTTTCTCGTTAATAAATTGCCAACCGGACTGCACTCTGAGGTTGCATGGACATGTGTCCCTGTTTCCATCTGTGAAATATTGGAGAATATAAGCACTGCAGAATAAGGAAGTCTGTTCATGGTCATTGTCTGGAAAAGAAGCTTGTTGTCTCCAACCAGCCTTTTTCTTCATTGATGGTCTTTTGTGGGACCCTCAAAACTAGAAGTACCCTAAGAAGGCAGACTTGCAAAATTGCCTGTACTATGGAAAAAGCAATTTTGTGAGCCTTCCCCAGGGCACTTTTAACTCCAAGAGCCATCCACTCCAGCAAGCATTGAAGGAATAGGAGACAGCCTTGGTTTCCAAATGACAGCTATGAAGAATAAAGAAATTTCTTTGCTTTCCTCACAGTGCTTTTTTTCACTCCCACTACTGCTGTTGTGCTACTGTTGCAACTGACACTGATATAGTCACACCTAGATAAGTACACAGCAGGATATAGTCCCATTACTCCTCTCTTCTCAAATAAGTCTTATTTAACAGTATGACAGTTAAACAGACTGCAGCTTCTGGCCAGCTAGGGGTAGGGTAACAGAAGGAAAATGTGATAAAGTTCAGAGAAAAGGTATGAAAGATGCGATTGTAACAGGGCAAAGTGAGTGTTGTGAGTCAGCCTAGTATTGCTAATGTCTGAAGAGAAGCCTTGAAAATAAAATTTTAAAAATCTGTTTAGTACCTGTACCTATTCTGTCATGGCACCACCAGAAACTCAAAGAGGCATGTGCTTGTCCTTGTTTAGAATCATATTAGGCTCACTAAGATTTTGGGCTTGTCTTCATGGACAAATTACCCCATATTACCTTCAGTCTCATTACACCCTGTTTACATGACACAGGGCCAAAACTTTGAATTGGATACAGACTGTGTTCATGACACCCGCACCCGATTTGGAGCTTCTTCCCCCTGATTCATATTTAAATAAATCACATTTTCAGGTCTCTTTGCAGCAGCTGCCTTCGCAGGTTTTCAGGTCTCTTTGCAGCAGCAACAGCAGCTGCCTTCGCTTGGAGTCCCTGTTAGTCATCCATCACTCCCATTGCCAGCACAAGTCACTCTGAGGTCAGAATGAGGCATCCAGCATCAATAGCATGTCTAGCCATCTCCTCCTGCCATCAGCAGTGGTGCCAGGCAATGAACAGGGACTGCATGAGAAGACATTCACCTGCAGCAAAAGAGTAAAGGTAAGGGACAAATTCTGGGGGAATTCTGGGGGCAACCCACAGTATTCTGGCCAGTGTAGACCCACCCACAGAGTGAGCTGTAGAGTAGGGATGAAAAGAGGAAGACAGAAGCTGCAGAGTTAGAACATTAATCTGGGAAGTTAGCCTTCTCACACAGAGTGATATGCACAATATAGCCTAGGTAGCAATAGAAACAATATTCCCAGATATGCAAAAAAATGCTTCAAATATATGTTTCTATCATATCAAGTAATTCTGATGAGAAGAATCCTGGACTGGTGAGAATCTTTACCATTTGGGATTCATTTTACATAAAATTATGGTTCCTTTCCGCCGATACCAGCATTTGTCCATAAATGTTGTTTTATGCAGAAACCAGCAAGAAACAAAAAATAGTATTTCTGCAAAGAAAAATGCTGTTTCCTTTTGCAGAGAATGCTGTAGTTGAGGATCTATTCTGTGCAAGAATTCCACAAAATTGATTTGAACAGAAGACAGTATTTTCTGCATAAGAGACAACATTTTTGCCATATTATTTTCTGTACAGAAAGACTTTCCTCTGGAAAACAATCTATTTTATGTGCAGATACACCACATACAAATTTTGTGCAGAATAAGTCTGTGCAGTTTTCAAAGACTTTTTCTCAGTAAGAACAAAAATTAGCTAAAATTAGCATAGAATTATCTCCCTAAGCCTGAGCCCAGAGTCATTCCTTTAAAATGCAGGTTTTGTAAAACAGATTTCAAAAGTTTATTTAAAAATGAGAACAATGCCAACATGCCATTAAGTAAAGTGAGGCAGTCAACCAAAGCTGAAGATACTGAAAGGTAACAGCAAAGTCATAGAGAAGAGAATCATGCACACATGGCCTGCTTTGAACTACCTAAAGTGGTGTCTGCATGGGCCAGAATACTCTGGTAGAAAGGTGGAGTATTCTGATCCCAGAGCTGCACTGACATCCTCTCATTACCTGGGCACTCGTGTTACAATGCAAGGCAGCTGTTCACATGCATGTCCCATTGCATCATATTGAGGTACTTGCTCTGAGATCAGAACAATGTGTCCAGTACCAATGACGTGCCTGGGCACCTTGTTCTGACCTCAGAGTTAGTAACTCACTGTGGCAGCAGCTGTGCCAGGAGGCAGACTGGAACATGCTGGAAACAGCCACCTGATATCACAAAACGGAGGGCTCTGGATCTTTCAGTGAGTTATTTTAATCCATTATATTTTTAAAAATATCATTTTCATTTATTGTTACCACATAATACACATAAAACATTCAAACTGTCAGACATAATATACGCAATAAACACAAAACCAACACAAAACAACTAACATTACATTTTAAACGTACAATACAGTTATTCCTTTCTTTCCACAGACTTGGAATCCCCATTCTTGCTCTTTGTGGGAGGGACAAGCAGGTATTAGCAGAATGGCGGTGCGTGCCCATGTCCCGCCACACCACCACGCCTCAGGCATGCACATCATTATTTTCTAGGGGACTCGAGACCAGTTTAACAGGCGCGGTGCGGCTGTTCATGGATTCCATGACAGACATGGGCCTATCCCAATCAGTTTCTGGGCCAACGCACTCTGCGGGTCATAGCCTCGATGCGGTCTTCAGTACGGAACAGGCACATCCGTAAGCGGAGGTAATAAAAACCTCTGCACTGTCATGGACGGATCATTTCCTGGTCAAGGTTGGATTAAGAGCCACTGTTCACCCCACCGGGAGTGGAGGACCTATTAGAATGGTCCATCCTCGAAGGCTAACGGAGCCAATTGGATTCCAGAGAGCCTTGGAGGGTTCCTTGGTTGGTAAAGCCAGCGAGCCTGTCAAAGCCCTAGTTAACACCTGGAACACCAATCTCATTAGGGCTATTGACACGTTCGCTCCCAAGCATACTTTCCAACCTGCTCCAAATCATCACCCTTGGTTCTCACATGAACTTAGGAAGATGAAGCAGGTTGGACAACGCCTAGAGTGCACCTGGCAGAAAACTCAACTCTTATCTGATAAAACTCATCATAGGAACTTCCTTCACTCCTATCAAGAGACAATAGGTGCAGCGAAGAAATCTTTCTCCTCTGCATGTATTGCCTCTGCGGAATCTTGTCCAATAGAACTGTTTAGGTTGGTAAGGGAGCTGACACAGGCTCTCCCTGTGTAGAACCCTTTACTTAACCTGACAACAACCTGTTGTGATGCTTTTAATAACTATTTCACAGATAAAATCTCTCAGATAAGAGCCGACTTAGATGCTGGAATTACAGCAGAAGTGACTGATGAGGTGTTCAGTAAACCCGTTTTTGAGATTAGACTGGATCAGTTCGAGCCGGTAAGTATCGATGACGTGGACAAGATCCTTGGAAAAGTGAAGAGGATGACGTGCTCCCTCAATCCCTGCCCATCTTGGCTGGTCGTCCGGGGGGAGATGCATTGATGGCTTTTCTTAAGATGGCCATTAATGCATCCCTTAGGGAAGGAATTGTCCCATTGAGTTTAAAGGAGGCGGTCATTAGACCACTCCTGAAGAAACCTTCCCTGGACCCTCTGGATTTGAAAAATTACAGACCAGTCTCTCATTTACCACTCCTTAGCAAGGTGATCAAGTGAGCTATCGCCCTCCAACTCCATCTTGGATGAAACTGATTTTCTGGATCCATTGGGGGTGGAGACTGCCATGGTCTCTCTGGTAGATGACTTGCGCCTGAGCACCGACAGGGGAAGCATGGCCCAGTTGATGCTTTTGGACTTCTCAGCGGCTTTTGACACGATAGAGCATGACATCTTCTTGGAATGCCTGAGAGAGTTAGGAATCGGAGGCATTGTACTCCAGTGGTTCCATTCCTTCCTCTCAGGTAGGTTCCAGAGGGTGTCACTCGGGGACAGTTGCTCCTCAAAAACAGATCTAAAATGTGGTGTCCTGTGGGGTGCCATTCTGTCCCCAATGTTGTTTAACATCTATATGAAGCTGTTGGGAGAGATCATTAGGAGACATGGGGCAGGGTGTTATCAATATGCTCATGAAACCCAAATATATTTCTCCATGTCTCGGTCAGCTGCTATGATGGCAGATGGCAGTTGTCCCCTCAATCAATGTCTCAGAGTGGTAATAGATTGGATGAGGAAAAACTGACTCAAACTGAATCCAGACAAAACGGAGGTATTTATAGTAAGGGCCCCCAAACCAGGCATTGGGTTGCAACCTCCAGTCCTGGGTGGGGTCACGCTCTCTGTCAAGGACTGTGTTCGCAGTCTGGGGGTGGTCCTAGACTCGTCACTTCACATGACAGATCAAGTGAACGCGACAGTCAGGAGCGCCTGTTATCAGCTTTGGCTGATATGCCAGCTGCGCCCTTTCCTGGAAGTAAGGGACCTAGAAACTGTAGTACATGCACTGGTAACCTCACAACTCGACTCCTGCAATGCACTCTACATGGGGCTACCCTTATAAACTCGGAAACTACAATTAGTACAAAATAGGCAGCCAGGCTGATCACTGGAACACTGAGGAATGATCATATTACACCTGTTCTGAAATCCCTCCACTGGCTGCCTATTGGTTTCCAAGCACAGTATAAGGTGTTGGTGATGACCTTTACAGCCTTACATGGTCTGGGTCCAACCTGGGTCCTAGGGGATCGCCTTCTCCCATATAATCCGCCCCACACCCTCAGTCCTCTAGGAGGAAGCTGCTTCAACTGATGAAAATTAGGCTGGCGGCAACCTCCCAGAGGACATTTTCCATTACTGTGCCCAGACTATGGAACGCCTTGCCGGAAGTGATCTGTCAGATAACCAACTTAGATGGCTTTAAAAAAGCCATCAAGATGGATCTCTTCCGGCAGGCCTACCCAGAATAAAACTACTCATTTATCTTAACCTCCCCCCATTAGACATTCTCTTATATTCACACCTTGCCCAGAGAGTTTACTGAAAGTTATTGTTTTTAATTTGTTTATTGTTTAACTTTAGTTTTTAAGTCAGACTTGTACTTAATTCATTTTTAAGGGGGGTTAATAGTGTTAGTTTATTGTTAGTTTATTAATATAAATAACATATCTTATCTAGAAAAGGATTCATGTCTATCAGAATACTAAGTGAAATCTCTTTCCTCTCCATATTTGTATCACCACAAATTGCTGTATTTTTCCATCATATTATCAAAAATATGTGGTAGTTTCCCTTGATTTTTCCTTATAGTTTTCCCTGATTTCCTGTCTAAGAAGGGTTCAGTACCCATTCCAATCTCCCATCAACATGAGATGTTCATAATTTAGTTCTAAGATTTCATTCATTAATTATAAAGATGGTATAAAGAGAGCTGAACTAGCTAGACATTGTCCAGACAGTTCGCACCATAATCAAGCTTTGGGCTGTGCATCGTCTGGACTCCCTACAAAGAGGACATGGGGAGGACGTTTTATGTGGATCATGTAAGTTTGTTCCTCCTGTTGGACTCCTGCCCAAAAATTCAACCATGAATTTAGCCATATTTTGCATGTGAAATGTAAGGGCAGTTCCATCTTCTTTTCTTGGGGAAACAAAATGTCTTGGACCAGCTCTTGAGCTGGGTCTACATCATAATCCTCAACCCCTGGGATCATTTTTGCTCAGACCAGCTAAGAACTTAGATGAAAAGTGGCAAGAAAAGAAAGAAGGAACACCTTTGTTCCTTTTCATCCTTTGAGGACTCCTCTAGTTTGTGAGGGCTTGCCCTAAAAGGCATTATAGCAGTAAATACAGAAATAAATACAGGTAAATGAAATAGCATCTCCCGCTGTGTTACACAGAGCTTAGGAGCCCAGGTTAGAAGTGCCTGCCAGTTTCTGCTCCAGATAATGAGATGAGTTGATCTAGTATTTTATCTCTGTCCCCTCAACCCTGAAAGCTCACAGTTCCTAGTCAGGCTATGTTATTTAAAAACAAACAAACAAGTGTGCCAGTTTAAAAAGGATCAGTGCTCTTTTTTATTTAATTCAGTTTTCTATACTTTTGCCTTCGTACATGTAAAAAACACTTTCTTATTTTGGAGTGGCCCCATGTCACTTCTAAACTAATAGGCAATCAACTACTTTAATTTGCTGTTGAGAGAAAATAAAATATTAAATAAGAGGGTTTTTTTCCTATCTAGGCTAACAGAAACATTTGCAATAAAGGCCACTTTTCTGACAACTGACTTTTTCATGGTCTAGATGCCCTTGTGCTATTAAACTCTTCACCTATTATTACTAGTTTTAGTCTTACTGATATTTTTAGAGATATAACAGTATAACGGAGTTATGAATTAAAAGGTTGGCACAGACTCTGAATCCTGGTTTGTGGCCATCTTTCTGCTCAAAGAGGAAATAATTACATTTACATATGCAAACCAAATCATCTCCAGTAACCTAGGACTTTCAAAGCAAGGTTGTTTCGTCATAATAATTACATTTGTAAAGCTATCTTTAGCATAGTCAGGATGACGGAATACTGAAGATGTCATTGGCCTTTCTGGCAACACTTACTGAAAGATAAAAACTGTTTTGAGGCAAGCTGGCCTTCAAATCCAGTTTAACACCACTTTAATGGCAATGATTCAATGTTATAGAATTCTGCTGCCACAACAAACTACATTTCCCAGGATTCCATAGGAATGAGCCATGGTTGTTAAAGTGGTGTCAAACTGGATTATTTCTGCACTGCAGATGCAGCCAGAGTGATCCCTTTTTCCTCCACAAGACATCCTATGGAGTAGGCTCTCTCACTCTGCAGTAATAAATGTAATACATGTAACAGATGTAAGATTACAAATGAAAGAGGTGCAGGGGGGAATTAGCAGTTACAGTAAACATTAAAAAGGTGTGGAATATCAGATTAGAAGAATTTGGGAATTAGGTTTAAATTTAAACTAATCTGAGAGTTGTTCAACAAACAAATTCCAAGTGAGACACCAAAATTTCAGAAAAAGCTGGCTAGATATCAGCTAGATATTGAGAGGTAAGACAAATAATGCCTCTTTGGGATGTATGATGTGACTACACCTCTGATGGTCTCATTTTGGTTGGAAGCTATGATTTATATTAATCTCATTTTAACAAAACCCTCTGATATTCATAATTATACAATTTTAAAGTTATATTATACTGATGCAGTAAATCATAAGTGGACAACCTAAGCAGATTCTGCAGAGACCTTTACTCCAGTGTTGGAAAAATTAATGCTCACCATCTATCAATAGCTCATTACAAAAAACAAAACAAAAACAAAACTACTTACTTGTAGTTGTTTCCTTTTTTAAAACAATTCAAAATAATTCAAAGAACTTTAAATATCACTTTACTTTGTACTATTACTATTGTAGACAGGCTAGGATGACAGATATATTACAGTGATTACAAGGATTAGTTACAAAAGTAGTTACAAATTGTTATTTGTCATTTTGTGACTTGTAGTAGTTAGTAGTTAGCAATGTCGTGGCTTAGTGGTTAAGACTCCAGTTCTGATGATCAGAAAGTTAGCAGTTCTAGGTCCAGGTGCTGCATGATGGGGTGAGCTCCTGTCACTAATCTCATCTTCTGCCAACCCAGTAGTTCAAAAGCATGGAAATGCAAGTAGGTAAATAGGTATCACTTTGGTGGGAAGGTAACAGCATTCAGTGCAGTCATGGTGGCCACATGACCACTACAGCAGTCCTCGAACAACACTGGCTCTTCAGCTTAGTAATAGAGATGAGCACTACCCCCTACAGTCAGTTATGACTAGACATTCATGTCAAGGGACTACCTTTACCTTTTTTTAGTAGTTATACATTATTTGTTAGAGGCTGAGGGACTATGCAGACCAGCCTGGGGGTGGAGTTGGGGTGGGCCAGTCAAACGCCAGCCGCCCCAACTCAACCACGATGCTGTCCTGACGCCATGTGCCCGTCTACATGGCATGTGGCATAAGGACCCCCTCCTGGTGCAGCATGTGGCGCCAGCTCTTAGGGTGGCCTTTTGCTGCCCCAAAAAGGAGCGGCATTTTGCTGCTTTTTGGGGGGCAGCAAAAAGGAGGATAAGGGTGCGGCATGCGGTTGCCACAGCCCCGATCCACCGCTCCCAGGGGCAGCTCTGTGCCACCCCTTTAGGTCTGTAAAGGCCCCGAGTCTCTGTTTTCAGGAATTCTAAAATCCGAAATACTCCAAAAATTAAAACTTTTTTTCATAGATGTTCAAGTTCACTAGTACTCTTAGTATTTTCTTGAAAATGCTAGTAAGCTATAAAATTTGGAGATTTGCAATTTTCTTGCCAGATGTGTGGCTGGGGTATGTGAGGAAGCAATTTGCTCACATTCCTCACCACCAGAAGTTACGAACTGGATTTCCAAAAATTGGAAATACTCCAAAATAAAAAATTATCCACATGGGTGGCTGAGATAGTGACACCTTTGATTTCTGATGGTTCAGTGTACACAAACTTTGTCTCATGCACAAAATGAACAAAAATATTACTAGACTATGTGTATAAGGTGTATATGAGACATAAATGAATTTTGTGTTTAGACTTGTGTTGTGTCCCATCTCCAAGATATCTCATTCCTTACATATATGCAAATACAGGTATTCCAAAATCCAAAACAGTTCTGGTCCCAAGCATTTTGGATAAGGGTGTCTCAACCTGTACTTATAAGAGCAAAACTTTATCTACTGGAGAGGAGTTCTTTCCCCATTAAATAACTGCATTGCATTATAACTAATTTAGTGTGGATAATGTAACTCCTTTAGCAATGTAATTGTAACTTAGAAATTAATCGTCATGCAGCTGCGGTCTCAATAAATGATAGAGGAGGCAGATCACCTCTTCAAGTGCTACCTTGTGCCATGTGCTGCTGCCTCATTCTTTTGTAGGTTCTGATGCATCAATGAAGTAGCTGGGAGGAGAGGGTGGTTTGTCTCACAGGCCAGCCCCATGAAACTCCTTTGGGTTTAACAACTAACACTGGTGTTACTGGGAACCAAATTTGAATAAAACATTTGTTTTTCTTCCATTTACTGGAACAAAACAGCTTACTAACCTTGAGAATGGAGGAAACAAGCAGAAAGAGGGAGGAGAGAATGAATATATTAATAAGGCTTATTTGTCTTTTCATTAAAAATTTGTTTTGATCTCTTTGAGTATAAAGACTTGTGATTCTTAATCTTTGATCTGAGACCTTTAGCATAACAGACATTTCTGTTTTGTGACATTTCCACTTGGGTTTAATTGATAAAAGTGATGCTAGCATAAAACTCCAAGTATGCATTTGATCACAAATGCTAGGAGCTTGATTATTAATAACATTATACAGTTTGCAATTATGCTGTCCTTTATGCATTAAGGGGTTTCCTTAGCATTAAAAGGCCCACTACTTTAAACAATCTAGTTCACAGTCAGACGCTGAACTTGCCATTTTATAGAGCATGGTTATTTGCATCCTCCGTCTTTTCATTTCTAAGCATGATAATTGTGCATTTTTAGATGCATGTGTTTATTTTACAGCTGTTAATTCTAATATTCCCCATCTATTGTTAACCTTTTGATGACCAACCTTGAAATAACAAGACCAGACAGAAAGCATTGGGTTAAACAAGGGCCACTGTATTTGACCTAAGAACCTATTTAATGAACTGAACCTGGGGATAAGCAACATAGGGGAACAACGTGATGCAGGTCCAGATCCAAGGTTCCAACCTGTGGCCACCTTCCCAGCCTTTTCTTGAGCAAAACATCTGAGATTCACTTAGGCAAAACATTCCAACTTGGAAAAATGGCTGCCAGAGTGCATTTTCCAATTCACATTGGAGAAAGGATGCACCTGGATGGTTCTTTTATGGGCAAAAGCCGTGCAATAAGACCTGGCTCCAGCCTGAATTGAGCTCTAATTTGCAAGAGGTAAGCCGGGTCTGGGTAGAGATGCAATAATCCCCTAGGATTCAAGGTGACTCACAATAAGATTACATAGGAAAGATGTTGATATACACAAAAATTATAATATTACAACATAATATTCAAACTCTAATTAAAACAACTTTAAAGTAGATCAACAAAGGAGGGACTGTATCTTTAAATGCCTCTTCTACTCTAAGGTCCAAAAAATAATTGGAGACACAATCCAGCTTGAGACTGCTTTAACTGCACTGGTTCATGCTAGGGAATTCTGGAAACTGTAATTCTGTGAAATATTTCCACCTTAATATTAGGAGGAACTTCCTGACAGTGAGAGCTGTTCTACAGTGGAACACACTCCCTCAGAGTGTGGTGGAGTCTCCTTCTTTGGAGGTCTTTAAACAGAGGCTGGATGGCCATCTGTCAGGGATGCTTTGATTTTGGGTTCCTGCATGGCAGGAGGTTGGACTGGATGGCCCTTGTGGTCTCTTCCAACTCTATGATTCTATTATTTAGCCTTCTCTGTCAGAGAGCTCTGATGCCACAATAAACTACAATTCCCAGGATTCCCTACCACTGAGCCAAGTCAGTTAAAGCAGCCTCAAACCAGATTATTTCTGCTCTTTGTTTTGGACCTCAGTGAGTTGAATTGCCAAACATCCCCTGAATGAAAAGGCAGCCGTGGGCAGGAGGGGGGGATTCCACAACCTGGATGGAGCCACTAAGATGACCTTGGTTCATTCAGATTGGTTTTCAGTATTGTAACAACATTCCTGACCCTGCTGTCATTACCATGATGATGGCTGTTGTTACTATCAATGTATGGATTGTGCTTTATTATTAAAATATTTTCTTCTATTGTAAAGGTCCACTTGGGCTAATAATGTTTTAAAAGATGAATGTATTAAAATACTATTAGCATTTGTATGTGATGAGTAGACCAGAACTGACATTAAAACTTACCTATACTTATCCAAAGCCTAAAATAATCCTTGATATCACATCACCAATTCAAGCACTGGCATACCTCCATGATGAATATATGAGTCTATTCAATGGGAAGGTATATTGTATTTCTAAGAAAGAACCAGGTCTGTAACATAGGACACTGTCTTTTAATTTCAAACTGATTGCTAGCCATAATTGGTGAAATGTTTGGGTTTTGATTTATCCCCTCCCCCCATGTATCAGCTACTTGGAAACACAAGACAGATCAAAACAATCACGCCGCTATGAAAAACAAACAGGATCACACTGGGTCATTGTCAGTTTCTTCATTCCCTTTTCCAAAATAGTCATTGGAAATACTCCTTGTCTCACCTTTGTAAATGGCTGGATAGTTCCTGCAAAGCATCAAGCACACTAGTTTATTGGAAATGTAAGCAAATTCCCTTGCGGTATGGGGAGAGGTTGCTTCTGACAAATGGAAATGTCTGCCAGCAGATACATAAAATATCAAGAGAGCAGCTGACGGGCATCTATCGATGTTGTCTCATCCCTTTAGGCATTGAGGGGAGGGAAGATGGAGAGAATGACAATGTGGCAGGCAAAATAGCTATAGCACTATTGTCCCTTGAAACAGGTTTTGTTAGTAAGGCTGAATGAGGCTGGAATTCTAGAATACCTGGTAAATAAAAGCAAAACCCAAATTTAAACTTTAGCAATGAATAAATAGTAGAATATCTTGTAGTTGTGAAGACCTATGATTCTTAAATCATAATATATTTGGAATTGTTGCCTAATTTGAAAAATTATTTATTTGCTTACTTATTGAGGCTGCATTGCTTTATAGCTTACTTGGCTAGTCATACCTTGTTGTATTATCCAAATCCAGGGGAAGGAACATTTAGGGAATCTTGTTTCAATAAGAAATTGTTGGCTTTGTTCTTATAAGTAATTACAGATAAACCTCAGTTAACAAGTTCCAGGGCATTAGTTCTTTAACAGAACTTTGGTACCAGAGGCAAAAATACTATGAAATAAGGTCCTGAACCTGCTCAGCACCCAGTGCTGCAGGGAAGGGGGGGCAATTTGATAGCCTTCCAGAAGGAGACCAGAAGCCCTTGCATCTGGCACAAGGCACCGTGATGTCACATGTGAGGGTGGGGCCACAGGTAATATAAGGCATGGCTGCCCCTCCACGTGTCTCTTGTTGTAGTTGAACAGCACGATCTGCTTTCCCACCCTAAGTGCAGTGTGAGTATTCCTGGTCACTTCAGGGCCAGGTAGGAATCTTTTGCCCATTTTCCTAGGGGAGCCTAGCCCATACTGTAGCCAAAGGGAAATAGGAAAATTGGCTAAGGGTGGCATCGATAATTAGGTCTCCAGAAAGCAGTGAGATGGGGAGAATGCAAGAGTTCCAGTGTACACCTTTGACACCCCCTTTTGGTATATGGTAAAGCTCTGGAACTGCCTCACTAGGGTCCTGAGGCCCAAGGCTAAAAAAGGACTATGCCCTTCAGGCTGGTCTGGGGGGTTGTTCTCACTTGTAAAGTCCCATGTCTCGGGTGGGAGCACCCACATTTGCCTTCCAGCAGAATGTCAGCCAGGAAGTAACCCAGTTAATGACTGCCCCCCCCCCAAGTGTGTCACCCATGGAAAGGCCATGGAAGTGGTCATGGAACAACACCTGGCCACAGCTGAACCCACATCAGGTTGCTCTCCCTGTTGATTCTTTCAGGAATATTACATTGTAAATAGGTCAATAAACTGGCCCTTATTTAAACCCAACTCTGTATCTGGTCCCATTATTTCAGGTAGGTCATCAAAGAACAGGATAGGTTCCTGCAATACAAAAAAGAAAACAATGCAACATGTTTCAGCAAACATTTCATTTAAAACTAACAATATGCACATGTGAAAGTCAGGTAAGCATTGCATAAGTCAACAAAAACATTTTGAAGCTTCCTGTCATATTTAAACTGTTTGCTTCTTTTATAGCTGGGTAGCGCTTCCTTACCTATTTTCTGTCTATCTGTCAGCGTAAGCAATAGTGCTAGGCTCTGCAGCACGTCACACCTCATTTTCCCAAAGCACAGCATTAGATTTAGTGATAGCAAAATGCATTCATCTTCTATGGCATTTTAGCTAGTTTCACAGCCTGCTGTGTATTCTAATGAAGCCTGTAGCACTACCAATTAGACACCTGCAGTAGAAGTGGGCTATGCAAATGCAAGGTCCCAAATGCTATTTCCCATCTTACATTAAGCTTTCAAACTAAATTTCATTGCAGGTAATGACTAAAGGCCTTCTCCCTCAAATTTTAGAGTGCTGCATGGAATGTAGCCAAACATCCCCTACTGATTTTAATGGAGGTTGTGCGTCTGCCTGTCTTTGAAAGGGTATTTGCATTGCCACCTATGTTCACAAACTGCTCCCTTTCAAGGAAGAAAAAGAAGGAGCCACATTTTGGCAGGCTTGCAGAAGTTTAGGTTATTGCTTCAAGCTTTTCATTTTCTGAGGCAAGAAGTTCAAATGTGGCTTAATATAAGTCATATAGGACATGAACAAATGCTCCATAGTAATATAAATATGATGCAGAATAAATCAGTTCCATGATTTATGGAACTGCATTTCTATCCAGGGGTTCAGGTGATAAAATAAACCATGAGAATTCAGCACACATGATTTATGCCGCATCCAGAATACCAAGATAAAATTATAGCTTCATAAGTCAACATTACTTGCTTCATTCTTCTCAGACATAGGACTGAGCCTAGAGACACAAGACACAATCTGTTCTTCACTCTCTCCATTTCTAAACTTTAGGACTATGTGGAGTTTTTTCCTGAACTGTGCTAGTATTCTTTGAGTCTGAATGGGAAGATTTAAATTACCTTTGATCACAGTAGGTATGAAAAGAAGTTTAATGTCTTTAGTTTATTTTAGCATCTTAACATTTAACATTTCTAATAGATGGTGGCAATGCTGAAGAATGAACTCTGTCAGTTAAGATGCCATAAATACATATGCATGCATACACACATGTATGATCTTAAGATGAATCACCATGCAGATAAACGATGGGCTAGATATGCATATTGATGTTGATATCTGATTATATAAGAATTGGAAGGAAATATCTTCTGCCGTAAAGAGCAAGCATGAACTGACAGGAGACAAAATGAGGGCATTGTCCCTTCCAATAAGAATTCTGTCCCCATAACAAAATTTTCCTTCAGCCCCCAAATTTTTAGTATTGAAGAAAGTACTGAAATATCATTCACACCTAGAACTCTTATATTTGCATTCCTGTGGCCATTTTGCCTACCCCTTTTGTTTGTCTAAAATACATCAGTATTCAACTGAACATTTAAGTTAAGCTATCACAACACTAGAAATATGGAGACTGGAAGAAAATTTCATAGTGAGCAGAATTCTTACTTGGGGAAAGCAATTGCCTCATTTTGCCTCCCCCATAGCTACACTCCTGGCAAACAGGAATGAAGAACATATTTTAGAATAACTTTGTGCATTGTAGATTGACTTTGTTGTATGGTGCCAAATGGGAAGATAGGTAAAAACTTCTTTTTACACAGCAATATCATCTATATAAGCTAACCCTGTATGATGTTCCTAAGTAGATGTGTTTCTGGGCATTACTTCTTTAACTGTTTCTGGGCATTACTTCTTTTGGTACCAGAGGCAAAAAATAACATAAAAAGAATAGGGACAGATTCCTCCAACTCCCAAAAGAAAAGCAATTCAATATGTTTCAGCAAATATTTTCTTTAAAACTAACAATATGCACATACAAAAAGGTCAAGTAAGCATTTCATAAGTCAGCAAGAAAGCAAAGTTCTGAAAGACTACTTGAAAGCTTTTTTCAAAATGCATCCAGGAATTATTTTTCCCCCACCAGTCTCCAGTTTCTTCATTATGTCCATTTTGGTGGCCAGACTTAATAGATCTATGTGGCAGGAAGTCTTAAATCATCCTGGATACAGGTGGTGAGGCAGACTTATTTGGTTTCCCATTTTCTTCCTTAAGATTTTTTATGCAACTGGAGCCAGTTGCTGTTTATCTTGCCCATTGTAAGTAGGCACACAAAGCTACAGGAGGATTGGCTAAAGCAAAATCCCATTCTTTTTCAACTCATACTTTATTCCTTTGTTTCCTACAGACTTGCTGCTGCAACTTGACACTGAAAGTCTGTGTTTTCCCATCCTCTTTCACCATCCTTCCAATGCCGATGCTGTACATATATTAAGAAAACAACTTCTGCTAGAGAGAGGATGAAAAGAAAAGGGGGCTGGTGGGTAGAAAAGACTTTCTAAAAAGGGCCTCTTTTCTTTTTTCTCTTTTTCTTTTCTTTTTCTTTTTTTTTTCTTTTTTGTCAGTTAACTGAGCCCATATTTGTCATTTTTCTCAAGCTGAAACCAAAGTGTCATAACAATGTGTAGTTTTCTATTACCTTGGGGGGGAATTATGTTGAAAACATAAAACCATCCTTATTCCTTCCCTCTTTGTCAGTGTTGTTTTCCCACTGTAGCAATATTTCTCTTCTAAATATAATTGCATGAAATTCAGCTAAACGCAGAATTTGATTTTTTTTAATCACTTTCACCAAAACAGAATAGTGTTCCAAACTCTGACAAATGATTTACACATTTTCATTCATGCACAGCATTTTGCATAAGGATAAGCTGAAATTTCCCTCCCAGAAAAATATCCTGCAAATACCTCCCCACTGTGAGAATGAAGAGTGAGTTTCTATTAATACTGGAGGATGCTGCTTTACCTTGTTTAATGTTAGAAGGTTACCATAGTGGGGGGGGGGGGGTTCCCCCTTGCTATTCAGGTTTGGGTATTTCATTTCTGAAGTATCACATCATCACATGACTTTCTGCATAACTTCCAACTGGTTGAACATCCTGGAATATCTTGACAACAATACTATGAACCATGATATGATGAAATTTCTAATGAAAGAATTTTGTAGTTACTGGAAATAGAACAGAGAGGTTAAGTATGTTGCTCTTTATATAAAATAAAAGGAATGTAGTGGCTCAAGTGGTTAAGACACTGACTCTGTTGATTGCAAGATTGGCAGGTTGGCACTTCGAGCCCCAGCACTGCATGATGGAATGAGCTCCTATCACTAGTCCCAGCTTCTGCCAACCTAACAGTTTGAAAGCATGCAAAGGCAAGTAGATAAATAGGTACCACTTTGGTGGGAAGGTAAGCAGCATTCTGTGCAAACATTCTGCACAGAGTAGTCTCTGACAAGGCTGGCTCTTTGGCTTTAACGGTCGGACATGATTTGACAACCTTGTCAATGGGGATTATCTTTACCTTACCTTTTTCTTTACATAAAACCTTTTACTTTTTTAAAAAAAATCTTTATTTTCTTTTGTGGAAGAAATTGTGACTGTGGTGATACTATGTGCTATAGATCAGGATGAATTATAATCAGTGAATATTGTTAGAATTTGATGGGACATATAGTCAATGTTAAAATGTTGAAATGTAAAGATGTGTGTCTGTATTTTTCCTTGCTGAGAAAAGTTGTTTTCTGAGGCCAGATTCACAATTATCAGCCCAGGTGTGCTTTAGCCCAAACAAGCTGCAGTTCTGTGAGAAAGTGCTTTGTTTACAATAAGAGGTTTCATAAACATGGGAATGTTAAGGGAAATGCAGTCACATGATTTAATATGGTAATTAAAGGTTGGGCTAACACACGTCATGTAACTTCAACCAATCAGTCTGAAAGGGCTACACCCAAAGGGGTGGAGAATTGGGGGCTGAAAGTTGTGATCCTGAAAAGTCTCACACTTGTCTTTTAACTTTAAGCTGTAATGGACTAATTGAGACGTATTTTTGCTGATGCTGAAGCTTAACTAACTTTAACCATGTAGCAGATAAGTTTTGTTCCTGTTTAGCCATTCTGGCTAAATTGAAGATGCTGTTATTATTATTATTATTATTATTATTATTATTATTATTTGTTTTTGCTCATGCTGTTTTACAATAAAAGAAGCTTGCTGGAGATACCAGATTTTTTGGTGATTGGCTTTATGGACTGTTTGCAATAAATCCATCAACACAATTCAACAAATATCACCATCAGTGACTATATTATTAAGGGAAAATATAAGAATTATCTTGAAAGCCAATAACTATTATTTCAAATGCCAGACAGAAATATCATTTTCTTTTCATAGCATCTTGCTTATCAGCCAAACTGATAGTTGTTATTCATAGCTGTTGATAGGTCAATATACCTAATGTGCACACTTAGGTGATATGTATATGTCCAGATATAAATTTGAAGAACAGAAGAAAGCAACCAATGCTAAGTGACCTTACAAACTGGCAGTGTATGAGATCAGGCTAGAAGTCTGCAGCTCATAGTCTGTCAACAGTTAAGAATATGGTCCCACTTATTTAAATTATAGAATGTAGTTTGTTTTATTGAAAGGTGCATAGCTTGTCCTGACTTGTGCTTCTCTCTCTGTCTCTCTCTCCACTACACAGTATGTGTGTGAATACAAATAACAGACACCATGCACTGCCTGTTGAGTCAGGGGGTACTCTCTATCCTTGTTTATGAAGCACAACTCTGTTCCAGTTGCCAACAAAATTCCAGCTAATGAACAATACAGAGAATCATGGGGCAGCATGGATTATATCAAAATACTGTATGGGGAAATTCTTCATCACTATACTCTTAAGACAAAAGCATGGAAAGTGGTGTATATATTGCTTTAGCTGAGACACAACTATACACAACTCACTGGAAGAAAAATGTTTCACTCCTCTGGAGAATTACTGGTTGGATAGTCAGAATCTATCAGTATATAATACAAAAAGGAGTACTAGGACAGAGACTAGCCAAGGCCATAACATTTGTCCTTTCTTAGGTGATTATCACATTAAAAAATAAACCTACTTACCCCTTCCAGTTTCAAGACAATTACAGGATGCAGCCAGGTATTAGTGCATGGGAAATGTTGCCAATGTTGCTGCCTGGCTGCATCCCACCTAAAACCTGCCTACAAGCTTCCCAACTTTGCAAATCAGCCAGCTGAGCATAGATTTTAGCTGGGGTTTAGGTGGGATGCAGCTGAGCTGCAGCATCAGTGGCATTTTGCATGCAATAATATCCGGCTGCATCCCATAATCATCTTGAAACCAGCAAGGGTAAGTAGGTTTATCTTTTAATGTGATAGGGCCTTTGCAGATTGCTAGAAATAGTGCAAATTGAGTCCACTTTAACTGCCCTGGCTCAGTGCTAAGGAATCATGGGAACTGTAAGTTATTGTGGCACCAGAGCTCTGTGGCAGAGAAGGCTCAATGTTCCAGAAAAAAATACAGTTTCCATGATTCCCTAGCACTGAGTCAAGGCAGTTAAAGTGGACTCAATTTGCACTATTTCTGGCAGTCTGCAAAAGCCTAATCTCCTTAGTATAAAGGTATAAAAAGCAATTACATAGATCTGAGATGAAGGCACAGAGTCTGGCCCTGAAATGTAAGTCAACAAATGGTTATAATCAGGCTTCCAGTTAGGAACAGGGTTAATATTAAAACAGTTGGAAAATAAAATAATGATTAGGAACATTGCTCAGAAAACTTATGTTTTTGGGTTCAGAAGAAAAGAAGTGAGTGTTTTACATGGGGAGGGGTAAGAGAGGATGATTTAGTACTAATATCTGCCATCCTGAAGTGAGCAGCCTTTCTCCTCCCCCATGGATCAGCTGAAGAGCTTATGCAGCTGTCAGCTGCACCTGAATTCTTCAGGCCAAGGAAAGGAAGATGGATATGACTTAGATGGAAACTCTCCTGGTGTAAATAAAAAGACAGCTGTGACAACTCCAGAGCATAGTCCCTTGAGTCTGTGTGAGTCCCTCAGCATCTCTGCAAAAGAAAGAAGCCAGGTGGCCAGGAAAAGCCAAGTCACATTATTGAGGCACATTACTTGGATAGAAATTGCTGGCTGTGAGGACTGAGGATCGTCCTTGATGAATAGTCTGAGGGACAGAATTGCAGAGCTAGCAACTCCATAAGAAACTATGGCAACAGTAGCAGCTAAAACTGTGCAATCCCAAATATTTATGCAGATTGGGCTGACTGGGATTTATTTGTACAAGCTCTGGCTCAGATTGGCCCAAGTCAGTGCAGTCTGAAGTACTTCAGACTAAAATGGAGAACCAGACATTAAAAATTAAGTGTGAGAAAAAGCCTAACAGTATGTTTTCAATGTGAACATATAAGGAAAACACTAAGGTGGTGTGAGGGTGGAGTGGAGCTGGGATTTGCTGCTTGATCATGCTAACGTACATTGACAG
Organism: Phrynosoma blainvillii; assembly: GCA_026167975.1. NCBI lineage: Eukaryota > Metazoa > Chordata > Lepidosauria > Squamata > Phrynosomatidae > Phrynosoma > Phrynosoma blainvillii. Next base: position 116,165,433 of record JANUYF010000001.1, on the reverse strand, counting down.
CCCTGTCAGCACTCTCCAAGCACAGTGCTTATGGACAGGGATTGTTGGAGGACACTGACATTATATAGTCTATTACAGGGGTAGGCAACCTTTCCCCTTTAAGGGCCGAGGGACTTCAGCTCCCAGAAGCCTCAGCCCTGTTGGCCAATAGTCCCATGTTGGCCAATAGCTCCTGGGATTCTGGGAGCTGAAGTCCCTCGGCCCTTAAAGGGGAAAGGTTGCCTACCCCTGGTCTATTATCTTGCCCAGCATCTCTTTATTATGTGTAAGTAGCAGATTATGGAAGAACTGTAATGAGAGGCTGAAATTGTTAATTGCCATCTAAGGTGATCTCACTGAGCCTCTTATCAATTTCCTTTTGTCTTGTTGACTAGCCTAGTTAATTTTCTATTTACTTGTCTTGTTAATTTGGACTGGATGGATCTGTGGTCTCTTCCAAGTCTATGATTCTTGAATAATTCCTTGTGTGTTTTAGGTAGAGAAATGTATACAACCTGTTTTTGTTAGTACTAAGTACTTCAAATGATCTTTTTCTTAGTACTTAGTATTCACTTAGGACCTGGATGAAACACATATGGAACACAGTAGTGAGGATTTAGATGTAAAACAACCTTGAGTCACCACAGGAAAGGCAGAACATTGTCTGGTACCACTCTGAGGTAGGAACAGATCCCAGGGTTTCAGGATCCATGGAGGCAAGACCCACAGGATAGCAACAAAGACAAGAGCAGTTCTCAATCTCTGTTCACCTAAAGCTTAACAGGAAACTTTGTAAGAGATGGAGTGGTGAAACTTTCAGACCATGAGAGGGATGCCTCTAGCATCAGCCGAAATCATTAAATACCTTAATAAATAATCAGGGTGATCTCTCCAGTTGGACTATTAGTAAAGCATTGTTTCATCACTTCTTTACTTTCTTATGCTGCTCATTGAATCTAAGCTGTTGAATTGCTGACAGAAATCTAAAAGCATCCTTTTACTGAGTAAGCTATCATTTCATTATCATTATTCACTATTATAGGTAATCTTTAGCAGAGCAGTAAGCCACAAGAATTGCCAAAATAAAAAAACTGTTTTTGTTTCAGAAAAATAACAAACTTTACAGGTGACTAACACAAAAACCAATGGAGTTCTCTTTGTGAAACATGGGTAGATATTTTATGTAGTTGTGTGTATGGGGGGGGGGGGGTAGAATCACAGTCATTTTTTTTAACCAATGGAAGTCAATAGAAGAGGATTGGTAATTTAGACTCCCGAGTCTGTACTTGGACATGGGCTCTGGATCATAATTGATTGCATCCAGAAGGATCCAGAGGAAATTGAGTCTGGTTCCGAACTGTCAAATTGGTTTTGAAACAGAAGGTATTGTTTGCCTTACAACAAGAAGGTTTTACTTTAAATTTTGATCCTAGTTAAGTGCAAGTATTTCGTACAGCTTCACTTTGTCCATAAATTGATTTTCCCTGGTTTGCATGTTGTTTTGTTCACAAATGAAGCTCTGCTGGAAAGGCTCTGTACTGGTTCTGGCTGAGAAAGGCAGAAAAATTGATAATGAGAATGCAAAAAAATATTGGTAAGCTCCAAATAATGGTATAAACACTCACTGATTCTGAGTTGAGAACATGATCCTGAAGTGATAAGCATCATCACAAAAAAATCTACACATGGTACTATATCTCCTAATGAAAGAGATCTGGGGAAAAAAATCAAGATGAGTCTTCCAGCAGGGAAAATCAAATCAGAGGTGAAACTCAAAAGTGGAAGGTGCAGATTGCTTTTTAAAAGGAGATCTTTAAAGGATTAGATGTGAACAGATGGTGAGCAGACCAATTCAGTCCAAAAAGAATTGTTAAGAAATGAAGTGATGATGCTACATACCAACTTGAAGAGCAAGGGGCATCATGCCAACCACAGTTTCCATAATGGAGGTGGGGAATAAACAAGCTGGTGTCATTCAGGCTGAGAAGATTAAGTAACTACATGAATATCAATGGTCCCACATCAACAGTTATGGATAAAGAAAGAAGTGAAACATCAGTAGATCAGGAGAATGTCACAAAACAAATCTGAATATGGTGGAAATGATTTGATCATATCAGGATGTGGGAGACCATGAAAAACCATTGGCTGAGATCATGCATCAGAAGCTATAACAGAGTGATGTCATTGACATGATTGTGATGATGATGAACACTGGAGCATGATGCAAGAAGCCCTGTTGCATAGTGAGGGCTTCTCTGGTAGACATTGTATAACAAGATGAATGCACAAATATAGCTCCTACAGGAGGTCTGATGTGATAAAAAGTGGGAAGTAGCCACCTTGAATCCTGTACAAGGAGAAAAGTAGGATATTAAATTGAATTAATTAATTAATTAATTAATTCAGGTACAGTGTCACTGTTAAAGGGGAATATGTAATATGTTTGAAGGTCAAACATGCTTGAAGAATTTAAAGACTGACATTGCTGAGCCTGTGGCATGGAAAATTTGCCAGGAAGACTCGAGTGAAGAAAATGTTTATAAAGTTCTATGTGAACTTCGGTAACATGTTAGTGCAGGGGTCCCCACACTTTTTGATCTGGGGGCCATTTTGGAAGACAAAATGGTGGCCGTTGGTAAGAAGGCCTCGACGGGCCGGGTCTGGCCTGTGGGCCGTAGTTTGGGGACTCCTGTGTTAGTGTCTCTGTTGGTAACTCAGATCCACACGAAATTGGTCTTCTTCCCATCTGACTTAGGGGCAAAACAAACGAGCAGGAAAAAGTGACTTGAAGCTGCCTTTTCTGAAGCCACATTGAAATCCCACCAATCACACCACTGGCTCCCACGGTGGCTGGAGTGCACATGTCATGACCACACAGCATGGCTTCAAGCCGCGCTGCTGAGTACTTTTTTTTTTTACTGTCCTCACCACCATCTCTATGCACCTTCGCAGGAGTGAACTGCCGGCGACTGCCATCCCATTGCATGGCCATCCCTGTGAACCTGCACACATTCAGGTGTGGAACTCTTCACCAGGACAGGGCATAAGAGCAGGGGTATGCCCATGCAGATGCCAGCAAGCCACAATCATGCCTCCCTTCATCGCTCCTTTACCCTATGCCCCCTGTTTGACTGTCTGTTTTATGTATGTTGTACTTATCTCCATGAGAGGTTCCATGGTTTCTCTTTTGGGCATTGCCACCCCCACCACTTGTGTAGAGCAGCTCTGTCCTTTTAAATGTGCTCCTGCGACGGGGTGTTTACATGCATAACTAGGGTTAGCGTTTGGAAAGAATACTCTTTTAGAGCTGCACAGATGTTGGTGTATTTATACGCACATGCAAAGTGCGCATTTTTCAGGAAGAAGCAGCTTTTCTCCCTATAAGGCGCCTAGAGGGTGCTTTCCTGCCAGCTTCAAGGTGTGCGTCATCTAAACACCTTCAAGCCAGCCGGAAAGCACCTTGTTGTGCCCATCTGTTTAGCCCCTTAAGACAGTTCAAATAATTATATCTGTCTTGTTAATGGGATCACATGAAACAGTGAGTACGAACTGTGGGGGCAGTGACAGTAGTGTGTTGTGACAATTGCTGAGGAGATTTCATTTGAAGAAAATAGTTTTAAATTGTATGCCCATTGTGCAATTAGATCACCCTAGACCAGAGCAACAACAGATTGCCTACACTATGTTGTGAAAAGAATTAAGGATTACTGTGTGCATTATTGACAACAAAGGTCAAGTTGAGAGGCTAAAAATGCATGTCAAGATCAATGATCCTTGTCCAGTATAAAAAGAATATGGATGGCCCCAAGATCAATCTATCAGAAAGACAACGGCTTGTTTCAGGACTTATTGTTATGGAGCACAGTGACCCACCATAGCCAGATCACTAAATTCTACTCTTATCACCAGTTTTTTGTGTAAGAAAAAAGAATAGTAGTGTACGGCTTTCTATTGATTTCTGTGAACATAACTGAAAGATTATGCTTGATCGTCAACTACTCCCTCATATCTGAGAACAGAATTTTCAAGACACCTATTTATAAACTAGCATTTTGTTACATGAATGAGACAGGAGGAATAAGTGCTTCAGTATAAACTGTATATAACTAAGGATTCATGGGTGCTGCGAGTAGACTCCTCACAGCTTTGTATTAGATCTTGAGAGTTGCATGAGTGGGTTAGGACAGGGGTCCCAAAACTTTTTGATCTAGAGGCCGGTTTGCTGGCCCCCAGATCTCCGGGGGGGGCGAAGGCACGTGTGTGCATGTGTGCGCGGGCATGCGTGTGACTCAGGCACCATTTTGTGTTTCAAAATGGTGCCTGGAGTCATGCGTATGTGTCCAGCATCATGCGTGCATGCGCACGACTCTGGGTGCCATTTTGAAACACAAAATGGTGCCTGAGTAGTGTGCATGCTTGCGTGACACTGGGTGCCATTTTGTATTCCAAAATGGTGCCCAGAGTCGTGCGCGTGCAACGCCAGGCGTATGCGCATGACTCCGAGTGCCATTTTGGAATACAAAATGGCATGACTCTGGTGCCATTTTGTCTTCCAAAATGGCGCCTGGAGTCGTACGTATGCGCACGTGACGTATGCGCGCGTGCACGCATTTTGGAAGACAAAATGGTGCCCGGTAGCATGCAAGAGTTGCGGCGGCAGAGGCAGCAGGAACCACCGCGTGCCAGTAAGAAGGCCTCGACGGGCCGAGTCCGGCCCGTGGGCCGTAGTTTGGGGACCCCTGGGTTAGGATCTTGTTTTGCTATTTCATTTTAAAGATACGGGAAAGGACATCACAAAAGATTGATAGATACTGTCTCTGTTATCTACATATATGGCACTAGCTTATAGTATATCTTTTAGAGATCCTATTGTTCTCTAACTTTTCAGAAATATGGAATTACACTGAAAACTGCCTTGCTTAAAATAGAGATGCTGTATCTGAAAAGAAAGTAGATGCTAAAGCATAAAGGATTGATCTAGCACTCTCTGGCTGACCACATTTTGAAAGAGGATAAACCCTACCTTTCCTTGACAAGAAAGTTGAAAAAGATTTAGACTGATTAAATTACTATTGCCCATATATTTCAGATTTTTCAAAGACAACAATGGTATTCTATGCTTTGTTGTGTGTCCCCTCTCAAGGACATAACAGTTGACTGTGGCAGTTCTAAAACAAAAAATAAGCCTTACAGAAAAGAGGTTCAGTCATTCGGGAAGAGCATCAAAAGAGTTCTGAGTTTGGCTTTTCTTGTTCTTGCTCTTTTTGTTAATTCAAGTCAACTTCAATTTATGGGAACTCTAGGAATGAGAGACCTCCAAGTCACCCTGTCACCAACAATCCTGCTACGGTCCTGTAAACTCAAGGCTATGACTTCCTTGGTTGAGTCTATCCACCTATAGTGTGGTCTTCCTTTTTTCCTACTGCCTTCTTCTTTACCAAGCATGACTGCCTTTTCTAGTGTTAATGTCTTCTCATGTTCTCTCCAAAGAATGTTGGTCTCAACTTAGTCATCTTATCTTCTTGAGGCTTGATTTGTTATTGGACCTGTTTATTTGTCTGTTTGGCAGCCCTTGGTGTTCTCCAGCTCCACATTTCAGATGAGTTAATTTTCTTTCTATTACCTTTATTCACTGTCCAGCTTTTAGATCCATACATAGGAACTGGAAGTATGATGGCATGGATAACCCTGACTTTAGAATTCAATGCCATGTCATTGGTAATCATTCTAACATTGATCAGTAAGAGAACATGTCTTACCTAGCCTTGTCAGTGTAGTGGCAAGAAATGAGTATGAGAAAACAAAACAGAATGTGTGCCTGAACCTGGGCATCTGGAAGATGCTACAGGAAGGGCACAGTTTGACGGTCTCCACAATCAGAGGCCAGACTTGATTGTGTGGTGTGAAGGATGCCAGGCTATAGCTTGTGAAGGGGTGGAGACAAAGGTTTCTTATTGCTCTAACACCCTTTCACAATTCCTCTTTGGAGATTTGCGTGAACCCACCCTCCCACCCTCTGTGTAGTGGGAGCTCCTCTGGTCACTTCAGGGCCAGGTAGGATTTTTTCCCCATTTTACATGTTGTTGTTTGTTTGTTTGTTTGTTTGTTTTGCCTACCCTACACTGTATCCATGGGATATTGTCAATTGGCTCAGGCAGTATCTATAAATAGTTTGTCATTGGCAGGTTATGGGGGGTGGGAATATCAGACTTTAGTGTACAACTTGGCACCCTTTTGGTGAAGGGTTGGACTATGGAACCTCCTCCACAGGCTGGGGGGCTTGGGTAGTGGGAAAATATCCTCCCCTTGGGGCTGACCAGGGAGATTTTGCTCTGTCCTTCCAGCAAATGTCCAGCTGGGGAGCAACCAATGATATTGGATTGACTTCAGGGTCAGGTGCTTTACCCAAGGAAAGACTGGGGAAATGGTCAACTTGACAAGTCTCATCATAGGAATTTTCTTCATTCCTATAGAGAGGCAATATGTGCAACGCAGAAATCTTTCTCCTCTGCATGTATTGCATCTGCAGAATCCCATCCAGCAGAATTGTTTAGGGTGGTGAGGGAACTGACACAAGTCCCACCTGTGCAGAACCCATTACTTAACCCAACAACAGCCTGCTGTGACACCTTTATCAACTATTTTGCAGATAAAGTCTCTCAGATAGGAGCCAACTTAGACACCAGGATTATAGCAGAACCGACTGATGAGGTATCCAGTAAACCCATTTCAAAGATTAAACTGGATCGGTTTGAGTCGGTGAGTACCGAGGACATGGACAAGATACTTGGAAGAGTGAAGAAGATGACGTGTCTCCTCGATCCCTGCCCATCATGACTGGTCATCCAGGGAGGTGATGCGTTGATGGCTTTTTTAAAATGGGTCATCAACACATCCCTTGGGGAAGGAACTGTTCCAGCTTGTTTAAAGGAAGCAGTTGTCAGACCACTCCTGAAGAAACTTTCCCTGGACCTCCTGGATCTGAAAAACTACAGGCCGGTATCCCATATGCCATTTTGGGGCAAAGTGATCGAGCGAGCCGTTGCCTTTTAACTCCAAGCGATCTTGGATGAAACCGATTTTCTAGATCCATTTCAAACCAACTTCAGACCTGGATTTGGGGTGGAGACTGCCATGGTCACTTTGGTAGATGACCTGTGCCTAAGCATCGACAGGGGAAGCGTGACCCAGTTGGTGCTTCTGGACCTCTCAGTGGCTTTCGATAAAATAAATCATAACATCCTTCTGGAATGCCTGGGGGAGTTAGTAATTGGAGGCACTGTAATTCAATGGTTCCGTTCCTTCCTCTCAGGCAGATTCCAAAGGGTGCTGCTCAGGGACAGTTGCTCTTCAAAAACAGCTCAAATGTGGCATCCCTCAGGGTGCCATCCTGTCCCCAATTCTATTTAACATCTATATGAAGCTGCTGGAAGAGATCATCCGTAGACATGGGGTGGGTTGTTATCAATATGCGGATGACACCTAAATATACTTCTCCATGTCTCGGTCAGCAGTCATGGCAGGAGATGGCAATTCTCCTCTCAGTCAATGACTTGAGGCGGTAATGAACTGGATGAGGAAAAACCGACTCAAACTGAGTCTGGACAAAACGGAGGTACTTGCAGTAGGGGGCCCCAAACCAGGCATTGGGTTACAATCTCCAGTCCTGAATGGGGTCACACTCCCTGCTAAGGACTGTGTTCGCAGTCTGGGGGTGCTCCTAGACTCGTCGCTTCACATGGTAGATCAGGTGAATACGACAGTCAGAAGCGCCTGCTACTAGCTTCGGCTGATACGCCAGCTGAGCCCTTTCCTGGAAGTAAAGGTCCTAGAAACTGTAGTACATGCACTGGTAACCTCATGACTCGACTTTTGCAATGCACTCTACATGGGGCTACCCTTTTTGCCTACCCTACACTGTATACCGAGCTCGGAAACTACAATTAGTACAAAACATGGCAGCCAGGTTGATCACCGGGAAATCTAAAAGTGATCACATTACACCGATCCTGAAATCTCTTCACTGGCTGCCTATTGGTTTCCGAGCACAGTATAAGGTGTTGGTGATTACCTTTAAAGTCCTACATGGCCTGGGTCCAACCTATCTAAGGGATCGCCTTCTTCCATACAATCTGCCCCGCACCCTCAGGTCCTCTGGGAGGGATCTACTACAACCGATAAAAACTAAATTAGCTGTAACCTCCCAGAGGACGTTCTCTGCTGCAGCACCTAAACTGTGGAATGCCTTGCCAGAGGAGATTCATCAAATAACAAACTTGGGGCCTTTGCAGACTGCTAGAAATAGTGCAAATTGAGTCCACTTTAACTGTCCTGGTTCAGTGCTAGGGAATCATGGAAAGTGTATTTTTTTTCTGAGTCATTGAGCCTTCTCTGTCAGAGAGCTCTGGTGCCACAATAAACTACAGTTCCCATGATTCCCTGAGTCAGGGCAGTTAAAGTTGACTCAATTTGCACTATTTCTGGCAGTCTGCAAAGGCCCTTGGACAACTTTTAAAAAGCTGTCAAGACGGATCTCTTCCGGCAGGCCTTCCCGGAATAGATTGTTTCATCGGAATTTGTGCTCCTCCCCTGCTAGAATTCTTCTGCTAAACACACCTATTGGTGTTCCAGAATGTGTGCTGTTTTAATCTTATTTGTTTATTTAATATGGTATATAGTCTTTTAAGGGGGGTATTGTATTGTTGTTATAATTGTAATGTATGGTTTTAATCTGTATCGTATATCTGTAAGCCGCCTTGATTGTTTAGGCAAAAGGTGGGATGTAAGAAATAAATTATTATTATTATTATTATTATTATTATTATTATTATTATTATTTATTAGACACCTGGATGGCTCCCCTCTTTTGTTTCCAGGGTCAGTTAAAATAGGTTTTAGGTCAATAAAGTGACCTTTGTTTAATCCAGGGGTAGGCAACCTTTCCCCTTTAAGGGCCGAGGGACTTCAGCTCCCAGAAGCCTCTGCCATGTTGGCCCATAGTCCCATGTTGGCCAATAGCTCCTGGAATTCTGGGAGCTGAAGTCCTTCGGCCCTTAAAGGGGAAAGGTTGCCTACCCCTGGTTTAATCCATTGACTTGTACCTGGTGTCATTATTCTGGCCATCAAGGAGGATGCTTTCATAAAATAATAATATCCAATTTCACTGCACTGTGCCAGGTTCTAGCTCATTTCAGTAGATCTTCTTCACCAACCATCGTGCTATACTGAAGCAGCCCCTTTTTCTCTGTCCATCAAGCAACCCTGTTTTCTCATCCCTGCCTCCCAATGCACTTTTTTTGGACAAAGTTTTGCATAAACTGCCACTGCCTTATCATTCCTGCATCTGCTAAAAATACAACAGAAATGAGCTACTGCAAAGTTAAAAACACATTACTTAGTCTTTGACTGAACTAAAGCTCTGACTATCTATAATAGCAGACTGGATGTAGGATTTCCGTAATAATGGTATCCCTTGAAGTGTTGGACTGTCATGTTGTTTCTTCTGCTTATGAGAAAAGACCAGTAATAGCATCATTGGCCTGAAATAATTGCCATTTAAGTATGCTTTGGCTGAAAGTTCATTTTCTTGCCAACAAATGCCTGAAGCACCTATAGCTTCAATTATAATTGCCTTAGACATGTTTTAAATCATGGTGAGATATTGGAAATGAAGCACATATATAGTAGCACATCCTATGAATTTCACACCCATAGCCCCATCCTGCATGACTAGCATGGGTTTCCTGAATCCTTAGACACATGAATAGAAAAATTATGCTGTACAGAAATAATTTATGACTGTTTGTGTGCACAATAAAAGGGGCAGAGCCATGTTCATGTCTCTCATTACATTTTTAGACTGCCCAACAATCAAAGTTCTTTAGCTGAGGTACAGGTAAACTGACAACATAATATGAAAACAATGAAAGAATGATGATAAAAACATCAAAGAATAAAACCAGGATAACGCCAATTGCAAGAAGTAAAGACAATACAATTTATACAATCAGCTATAAAGATTTAACAGCATTAAAATGGTTCTGGGATATTAAGCAGGTTGTTATCCCATGCTGAAAAGAACATAATGAAAGTACTAGGTGAGTCTCTGCTGGAAATGGATTCCACAAGACATGACACTGCTGCTGAAAAAACCCTCTTATAGCCACCTGGTTTGAACTATTTCATAGGGAATCTGAAGAAGGGGCTAGCATTATAGTTTTAAGGACCCAGTTGGTAAATATGCATGGTGTAGTGGTTTGAATGCCGGGCTATGACTCTGGAGACCAGGATTGAATTCCTGCTTGCCCATGAAATACACTGGGCAAGTCACATGCTCTCAGGCTCAGGGAAGGCAATGACAAACCTCCTCTAAAAAATCTTGCCAAGAAAACCCCATGATAGGTTCTCCCTAGGGTTGCCATATGTCGGAAATGACTTGAAGGCACACATAAAAACATACACACGCAACCTCAGCCCATTTAAGGATGTAAAGATTAAAATTAATATTTTGACAGAGGTCAAGAACAGACTGCCAAAAATCTAAAGACCATCTCCACTAGGTCAGATAGGCAAGCTGAAAAGAACTGGGGTAGATGATATACCAACAGAATCTGTAGTCTATTCCAAGTGCCCAAAACAAAATGCAGATCTTCAAGATTGTCACCCATATGGACAAAAATTAATGAAGGAGATAGACTGCCCATAGTCTACAGCAAAATTGTAGTTCTCATGCCCATGTCAATGCTGTATCAATTTGCAGGAGGGCATAGCTAGAAGAGACTAATTCCTCCTTTGTCCCCCATCAATACCTTAATGTACTTAATCCAAAACTGAATCTTGAATAGGAGAAGTTTTAGGTCCTTTCCAGACTGCTAGAAATAGGGCAAATTGAGTCCACTTTAACTGTCCTGGCTCAGTGCTAGGGAATCATGGGAATTGTATTTTTTTCTGAGACATTGAGCCTTCTCTGTCAGAGAGCTCTGGTGCCACAATAAACTACAGTTCCCATGATTCCTTAGCACTGAGTCAGGGCACTTAAAGTGGCCTCAATTTGCACTATTTCTGGTAATCTGCAAAGGCCCTAATAGTGGCGTTGGGGCCGAGGACGACCCAGATGGAGTCCCGTTCCTGCTGCCGGTGCCGCCGAGAGGGAGACAAAGCTCAAAGGGGCCTTGAGAGGCCAGGTGGTTCCGCCCTCCTCCTCCTCCTCCGTGCCAGGAAAGCGTGGTGTTGGGGCCGAGGACGGCCCAGATGGAGTCCCGTTCCTGCTGCTGGTGCTAAACAAAATAACTTCCTGTGATGAAGAGCACACAGCTTGGAGGGATTGCCAAATCTGAATGAGAATCCCTCCTGTAACTGGCAATTGATTGTTGCGTGCTGCAGGAAGCTCCCTAGTCCATCCCTCCAAAGCCCTGTGCACTCTAAAATCCACAGTAGGGTAATTACCCCCCCCCCCTCCGCTCTGGAATAAAAGGACAGAGCATCCAACCTCCCCCTAATCATAACTGGGGACAAACCAGAATGCTTAAGGTGGACAGCAAAACGCAAAACAATTTCCACCCTCAGGGGCAAAACCTTAACCTCCCCTGACACAGACAAAAACTGCCTGAAAGCTCGAATTGCAAGCTGGTACGACTTGCGTGTCGAAGGAGCAACAGACTGGAGAATTGCCCTGTCGATCTCTATTCTCCAAGGCTCCATAGATGTGCCGGTACCTGCAGTGGTTGCATTGCTGCCTCCGCGGCTAGTTGACGGAACCTGCAAAACTGGAAATGGGAAAGGGCGTCCGGCAAAGGGTTTAGTAAACCAGGGACATGGCGAGCGAGAAACAATACATTGAATTTCAAACATTGTGCCACCATTGCCCTAACCAGTGTCATCACCCTCAAAGATTTGGAGCTTTGGGAGTTCGCCACATGGACTACTGCTTGGTTGTTGCACCAAAACCAAACAGTTTTGTTTGCAAATTGCGTTGGCCACAAATGAACTGCAACTACAATAGGGAAGCGTTCAAGAAAAGTGAGGTCCCCGGGTCCAACCATTATCTACCCAGGACCGCGGCCAACTTTCAGCTGCCCATTGGCCTTTCCATTAGACATCAAAACCATGTGCACTAGAAGCATCAGAATGTACCTGTAGATCTGCCTTTAAGAGCATTTCTGACCTCCAGAAGGAAATTCCATTGAATTGTTCTAAAAATGACTCCCAAACCTTCAAATCTGCTTGTATCCCACTTGTAATCCTAATATGGTGATGTGCGGCAGAAACCCCTTTTGTGGCATTGTATAAACGAGCACAAAATGCCCTCCCAGGAACAATAACCTTACAAGCAAAATTTAACAAACCTGTCAGGGATTGAAAGTCATGAAGCATGGCCTTGCTCATTCCCCTCATTAACCTCACCTGATGTCTCATCGCTTCCAGTTTTTCAACTGGAAGGTGGGATATTCCCTTGATCGTGTCCAATTCAATACCCAGAAAAGTAAGACGGGTGCTAGGGCCCTCTGTCTTCTCCGCTGCCAAAAGGACACCCATCTCATTCATCAACACCTGAAATGCTGACAAGGTATCTCACACCTAGATGACCCGGGAGCCCCAGCAATTAAGAAGTCATCTAAGTAGTGTGTAATAGCGTGATTACCTGACCTTTTGACAGCACACCAGTGCAAAAAGGTGCTGAATTTTTCAAAAGCAGAGTAAGAAATAGAACACCCTATTGGCATTGCTTTATCAAAGTAATACATCCCTTCGAATAGAAAACCTAATAAATCAAAATCCTCAGGATGCACTGGCAAAAGCCTAAAAGCGGATTTTATATCACACTTAGCCAATGCCTGCACCATTTGCACTGCTGAGTCAAATGATGCATATTTCACCGATCAATAGCATCATTCACAGATTCCCCTTTTGGATAAGACAAATTATGAATTAATCGGTATTCACCTGGTGCCTTTTTTGGCACGACACCCAAAGGTGACAACTTTAGTGTCGGCATAGGCAGATGTTGATGGGGGCCAGATACTCTACCTGCAGCCAGCTCTTTTGCTAATTTCTCCCTCACAATCGCAGGTAACTCCCTCACCGAACGCGCATTAGGTGCAAATCGGTGAACCCTTGAATCAGAATACGGTATATGAAAACCATAAGAAAAACCATCCAACAAATACTGTGTGGAATCCCGGTTAGGGTAAATAAATAGGGAGGTGAGACGCGAGACCACCAGAGAGCTGGGGATCCTAGAGGATCCCCATCCCGATTGGCTGGGCAGTGGAGGAAGGGCGGGACTTCCTCCCCACCCAGCCAAGCAGGCATCGGCCTCTTTCAATTGGCCGGCACAACACAGAGCCCCTCCCGACGCGTCGGGGAGGCTCTTTCTCTTTGCAACACAGTCAAGATTCATGGTGCCTGTTTAAGAAAAACAATTCCAAAGTCTTTTTAAGCATAAAATCAGAGTTAACATAATCCCAGATTTGGGACTAGATCTAGAAACCAAATAGGGAGTAGGAAGGACCATTTCTGATGCATCGACATCTCTTCTTAAAAGTTGTTCTGTAACAGTAAGACTGATCTAATAATTCCTTCTTAAAGCCTCTATAAGTTTCATTGTGCGTATATTAAAGAAAGAAATGTCAGTTTAAATACCATTGTACCAATGATGACTATAAAGAAGGACTAATTTAGAATTCTTTTTATTTTTAATTTCCTATGTTGTGTTAGGTATTGTGTGTATATCATTGTATTTTAACGCAATGGCCAATAATGAGTGATTAGGGGAATGATTTTTGTCATCCCCCTTTTCCTTTGAGCTGCTAGCCACTGAGCAGAAGTCCAGATGCACAAAGTGATCAAGTCAAGTTTATTAAATCAATATAGAATAAAAGTAATAAAGGCAAAAAAAACCCCAAAAACCCACAGGTAAATAGATCACCAATCCCACCAAGATATTGTAAGGATATTTGCGAAGCGTTTCCTAGGATGGAATTTGAAAATGGGTGGTGTCTTGGAATCAAATTTCAAGGTAAACCTAATTTTTCAAGATGTTATATATTTTCAAGATCACACACAATACTTCAGAACAATTATTTTTAAAGATTATTAGCCCCACTTTCACCAACCATAATGAAATCCTGTTAATCATGTCAAAATCTAAATAATTGTGCTAGAATCTAAATAATGATTGGTTTATCTGCATAGAACCCTGATGATACCTCCATGTTGTGGTTAACCATTATTATTATTATTTTGCAAGGGGTGTAATGCTTCTGAGGTTTATTTGTTAAGTAAGCTTAGTTTAACCAAACTTGGGTCACCACGTTTGCTTTCTAAGGCCGCATCCACACTACAGAAATAAGTCACCACTTTAACTGCCATGGCTGAATACTATGGAATTCTGGGAATTGTAGTATGTTGTGGCATCCAGAGCACTCTGACAGAGAAAACTAAATATCTCATAAAACTAGAAATCCCAGAATTCCATAACTGAGCCCTGGCAGTTAAAGTGGTGTCAAACTCAATTATTTCTGCCGTGCAGATGCACCCTAAGATAACTAGTTTAAAGCTATCACAGTAACCTGAGCCCCTGGCTTATTTGAATTTTGGGATATCTTTTTCTTCTTTCAATAATTCAAAAATAGAAATCATAGAGACATGCAATTGTCCAGTGAGCAAATCAGTAACTGTGACTTTTGCCCAGTTATGGGTGTATTCACTACAGTTTTGTCAGCATGTCATGAGGCTTTTATAGCCAATCAAGGTACCTAATTAAAATGGGATATAAAAAATCGTTAGTCCTAAGAGCTCCAACAATATGTGTATATGTTTTGATTTATAGCTGCATTCTACCTGAAGCCATTTTATCACACCATGTGAGAGCAGTCCGCATAAAAACAGCTGTGTTTGGGACTACATCAGAAAAATAAAAAGAGAATATCCCTGTAGCTGCCTGTCAAATCATTAAGAAATATGAGGGAAGGAAATATTAATTTTCCTTCTGTCTCATACCAAAACACTAACAGTACCTAGGTAGGAGAGTGAACATGTATAGAGATTTTGTAGCACTTTCGGAGACCTTAGTCCTCTTCTTCAGATGCTTATGGTGGAGTAGAAACCAGAGACAGACAGGAATGCAGGAGTTTGACTGAAGAAAACTGAAAAGGAATGCTAGCTACTGCAGACCCAGTCATCATGACTAGAACCCATGACCTCTACATGATACATAGTTTTGCAAAGGGCTCCCCACACATAGGTCCTTAGGAGTGACATCTCATTGTTTGCATTTGTTGAGAAAGAAGATCTCTGTCTGTATCTGGGGAAGTTTCTTGAAGAGGTTGATGGATCTCTACTTCATTAGCTAAATTTGGTGCTTTTTAGGTGGGATAAAGAGTGGGGAGAGGCAGCTTCAAGCTGAGATAGAAAGTAGGAGAAAGTATATTTGGGAAAGTAGCTTGGTTTATTTCTGAGCCAATCAGGTTAGAAACAAGCTTACTGTAGTCTGTTGTGCAATATGCTTGCAACATAACTACAGAATATAGAATATACAGTATATAATATATAGTAGAGTCAACATAATGTCGTAGTTTGACCGTTGGACTATGACTCTGGAGACCAGGGTTCAAATCCCAGCTCCACCATGTAAACCCACTGGGTGACCTTGTGCAAGTTATACTCTCTCAGCCTCAGAGGATGGCCATGGCAAACCCCCTCTGAAGAAACTTGTCAAGAAAACTCCATGATAGGGTTGCCTTAGGGTTGCCATGAGATAGAAATGACTTGAAGGCACACAACAACAACATATACAACATATACAATATATAATATAATATAGACCCTACTATCTTTCACATTTGCTTCAGATTACTGTATAAATTGTTTTATAGACCCATTGACCAGAATATCTTCAGTCTGGCACTAATCAGACCATTATTATCAAATGGCACCCAATGCTTTCAAGCTTAATTTGGAGGGAAGAGAAAATTCCTTGTCTGCTGGAAGCATAGAATTAATTTTATGAAATTTCACATGAACCTATTTAATGATTACACTACTTCTAGAGAAAGAATTAAGCTGAATTGCCATAAAATGCACTTAGATCATATTCTAATCAACTTTAAGGATGCTGTTTACACTGTGAGCTTTTAAAAATGTTGTTTCATTAAGTATGCACAGTGTTTTGCATGCCAAAGAACAGGAATTGTAACTTTTGATTTCAGAGGAAATAAGCTTTTGATTTAAAAAAATAAAAAATATTCTCTTCCAGCATACATCTTCTGTGGAAACCTACTGAAAATATTAATACTAGTGCTTAAAGGCTTTGAAAAATCAATTTCAAATATCTTGCTGAAAACAAAGTCTGTGGTTTTTGTTTTGTTTTGCTTTGTTGTTAAATGAAGATACTTTCTTTGATTGGTTTTTCTGGAATGTCTTAATTTTCTTTGTAAAAATGACTGAAAATTAAAATTCAGTCCTTTATTTTTCCAAACATTTTATCTAACAAAGTAAATTGCACATCAACAAGTATGATGCCTCATACTTTTTTTTCAAACCAGAACTGAGAAGCAAACCTCTTTATGTAAGCAGTGGTTCCTGGTTATGCTCATTTTTCTCTTTCCTGCTTGTTCCTTTTTATCTTTGTTGTCATGTGTTTTAAACTGCAAAGTTCTTCAAGCTATTGGAAGAAAAGTGATACATAAATCTTCTAAATAAAATAGCGATTTTAAAAAAATCAGAGTAGGACTGTAGAAAATACTCAATTGTGTTTTTGTTGAGTTATCAATTTTTGATTTGCATTTTTGTTCTGTCCCATTTACCTGACAGATTGCAAAGGTTTTTTTTTTACTTTTTTCCCGATGCAAAAATTAATGTGTATTTCATTGCATATTTTTCAGAATGTACACATTTTGTGATTACTTTTGTACACATTTGTGTATAAACATTTTGCATTCACAAAAGTATGTTTATAGTAAATATTTTAAATATATTGACTTAAACCCTTTCCCCCAAATGTTTTAGTTAAGCACAAGTTTGAAATATACACATGGGTGTGCAATGCCCCTGCAAATTGCAGTCTTACAGTGATGAACTTCCACTGGATCCAACTGTTTTTGTAGCAGTTCCATATCCTCCTGTACCACCTCCAGTGCACCTTAAAAAGATGTTTTTGAGAGCTGAGAAATCCACAGAGAGATGCAGCAGGAGGGGAAGAAAGGGATACTACTGAATCCTAGCCAAAAAAAAACAGCATTTGAATATTGCACCCTAATTCTACAAACTACCATCTATTTTATTCCATTGATTTTCTACTCTTCTTTCAAGGGGCTCAGATTGATGTGCATGGCTTCCTGGTCCCCCATTTTATCACTCCAACCCCCCTTTGGTGTACATTAAACTGGGGGAGCTAGAGAGAGATTGGCCAAGATTATACAGTCCAGAACCTGGGTCTTGTCCTAGTCTGAAATTCTAACCATTTTTTGCGTAGGTTTAATGCACTTTTGCAACCATTTACACCTTACCCATGATCTCTTTATTTGGAGGCTTTAAGGATTTTTCAAAGCTCTGTACTCTGCAGCTTCATACAAAGAGATCAGGGACAAGGTGTAAATGGTTGCAAAAGTAACCTTGGGGGTTACTTCCACAAAAGAGGTTTGAAAGGACCAACTAATGGCCTACTAATTGGAGGGAGTTTTCACAGACATTTCAAATGGAGAAAATCCATTACGGAGCAAAGATGTCCTTTTAATAACTGTGCAGTATACCAGTTCAGCCACCCCTCCTCCCACCCTCCTTGCCCAAATTTTAGAGATTGGTCCCCCATAATTATTTGTGTTAAAATAGACAGACAAGTGAGTTATAACTAAAAAGGCATAATGTTTAAAAATGGAGGCTATTCTTGTGTTCTGCTACCTAGCTGGGTCATGGTTTCTTATGTTTGCCCACTAAGGTTGCCAGTTCAAGACTATCTCAGGTCCCTGAGATTTCTGGTCCAAAACCTGAGACCTAGGGACAACCTCTGTTGATGTTAGTAAGCATTATGTAACAGTCCATTAAGCCTTGCAAATTATAGCAAGTTGCCACTAGGTGAGCTGAAAAAATGCACATAGTTCTTTCCTTTTGTCAAGAGCTAAGCCCCCCAAAACTGGAGAATGTGCACCTGAGTCAGGGCCAGGTCTTGAGATCTGGCAACCCTATTTTCCACTTGGTTTTAAGTGAAGGATTCTGAATTTACTCCATGTACATATCTTCCTGTTTTGTTGTTTCTGCTCTAGAGTACAGTACTTTGTTCTGCTCTAGAGTACAGTACAGTACTAGTATCCACAGGGGATATATTTCCAGATTTGCTGCAGATAGTGAAAATTGTGGATAATAGTGAACACTATCTTTCCAGTGGATGTTCACTGTAGAGTTGTGCTGGAAAACCTCCAGATGCCTAGAGAGACCATGTTTTTCAGATGTGGGTAATTGAAATCACTGGTCCTGCAGATATAGGAGTCATATTGGTTAATGTTAATGATACATTATATATACTAGGGGGTACAGCCGTAGTATAGACCTGGCCAGTGTCCAGTTAGTCTAATTAATTGTATCTACTCATTATGAACAGTTACATAATACATTGTATATATTACTATCTTACTATACTACATTGTCGTAAAAAATCCTCCTATTTATAGTTTTTATAGTTTTATAGTTTTTAATTATGTAATTTGATAAGAGTATCTTATAATGTTTCTGTATACAATATAGAGAAGAGAGTGGTAACTAAGCTGTAATATTGCTTAGCATGAAGGCTTGTAAATTAGCAAACGCCTCCTGGGGAATAGGTCAGGGGATACGGCCGTAGTTTTTGATTTAATAATGTTTCATGTACGGTACTACATGGTATGGTATGGTACTATATGTCTGGAGCTATATATGATGCTATACTAATCCATTTCACCAAAGTTAGTGGTAATTCCATCTATTATATGTGCTCAGATAATCATATAGCCCTATTCTTGTTATTGTATGAACCAGTTTTGTAAACTGAGGGCCTTTGCAGACTGACAGAAATAGTGCAAATTGAGTCCACTTTAACTGTCCTGACTCAGTGCTAAGGAATCATGGGAACTGTAGTTTATTGTGGCACCAGAGCTCTCTGACAGAGAAGGCTTAGTGTCTCAGAAAAAAAATACAATTCCCATGATTCCCTAGCACTCAGCCAGGGCAGTTAAAGTGGACTCAATTTGCACTATTTCTAGCAGTCTACAAAGGCCCTAAGAGGTTAGAGTGATTTGCCTATAGTTACCAGTATGTTCTTGTAAGAAATTATTGTATACAACTAAGATGTGTTTTATTGTATTTTTGTGGTGGCCAAATGGCCGTAATAAAGAATTGTATTGTATTGTACTATATATACTAAAAAATACTTGGCACACTTTCCAAACACTGGATGCAACCAGTGCTTGGTAAGTGAGGCAAATATTCTCTAGTATATTGTCTGACAATTGTTTTAGATATTAGGTGTCTCCTGAAAGTAAAAAGGGGAGATTTTAATCAAAATCTTATACAGTTTAAGAACTATGTGCAATGTATTTCATACTCATTCTATTACTAACGCTGAATGGAATCTTTCCACTCAGGTAAGAGAAGTCTCCTTGATGCTACATAACAATTCAGCTTGTGATTTGTGAAACAGCTGACAGCCTTAGCTTGCCTCAAAAACTTTCAGGCTTTTCACATATTCCCTAGGTATTCTTCAGATTCCAAGAGAATTATGCAGTTTTCTGAATCCCCAAAGAGGTAAACTCTAAAACCCCAGATTTTTATTGCAGAATGATAACGTCTGCTCTGTCACAAAGGGAAGGAACTATGGCCTGGGAAGCCAATGTAGCAGTATCATCTAGCTAGCTTGGGGGAGGGGGTGTTTTTGTTTTTAAGATTTCTTTATCATTTGTCAAATGTCAAGGATTTGCTTTGCTTTGTTTTTTATTCCAAAGCAGAAAAGCTTTAAAGGCTTTTTTGAGCATTCCCCAGGAAAGCTTTCAATAACCTGATGTATTCTGAAGTAAGCCAAAGGCAGTCTGCCCATCATTAATGAGGGCTATACTTAGGAAACTTTTGGGTCCCTTTATAAATGTACTGTATATGAAATTCTGTACCCTGTTCAATAAATATAGTTCCAATGTAGTGTCCAAAATATCTTAGAATATTAATTATATTTGCTATTTATTATATTTATTACTTAT
This sequence comes from Phrynosoma blainvillii, assembly GCA_026167975.1. NCBI lineage: Eukaryota > Metazoa > Chordata > Lepidosauria > Squamata > Phrynosomatidae > Phrynosoma > Phrynosoma blainvillii. Next base: position 116,145,232 of record JANUYF010000001.1, on the reverse strand, counting down.
TATTTATATTTAATGTGAGCCAACATAGTATAGTGTTTTGAACACTGGACTAGGACTCTGGAGGCTAGGGTTTGAATCCCCTCTCAAACATAAAAAACCACTGGATGACCTTTAGCAAGTCACACGCTCTCAGCCTCAGAAAATGGCAAAGGCAAACTCAGTTGGAAGAAAGTTGCCAAGAAAACCCCATGATAGGGTTGCCTTAGGGTCACCCTAAGTCAGAAAAGGCTTGAAGGTACACATCAACAACAATATATAAAAGTATGTGCGTGTGCAAACACATCTGCACCTTCAAGTTGCTTCTGGTGCCCCCCATGAATTTCATAAGGTTTATTTAGTATTTGTAGCTCAACCTGTAAGAAGATTGCAAATTGAGGTATATTTCAACAATTTAAAACAACGAATACATGAATTGTACCAGTCACTTTCTTGCCTGTTTCTTAGTGTAACTGTGACTGCCTTCAGCTGACAATTTCTGCTGTTTCTGCTCCTGTCCACTGCTTGGTAGTGCCAACCCCAGACTTTTGTATTGAAGCTCCTTTGCCCAGGTCACACCATAATGCTAATGAAATAAATCCCTTGTCTCATGCTATGCAAGTCTACCTATCAAATACACTGAGACATTTATTTGCAAGTTCAGTGGTCCATACAGTTGGACTAAATGACATTGTTGCTACTACAGATTTTGTTTTAGAGATTCTTCCTGTACAAAAATTAATGAGTCCTCTCTACTAAAAGGTGGCTACTGGAATGCTTTCATTAACGTGACTCTGGTAGTGGCATGGGGGTGGGGGAGAGACAGTGTTGTGAGGGTATATATTTCTATAGTATTTCTAACAACAATGTTTTACTAAAATGTTCTACAAAATATAAAAACCCAAGAATGTTCTGTTTTACAATTGCCTGTATTTCCAGCCATCCTTGCTTTGCAATCACAAAACTTCCAATTTCTAGACATACAAGCTGTTTTTCCAATAATGTCATCTGTTTCCTAGGAGACTCCATCATACTCATGTTAACCTCTTTCAAGTTTCCTCTGGATGGATCTGTCATGCAATTAGGTTACTGAGGGGCTGCCATGACAAACAGGATTCTATTTGCTTTTGATGTACTTATGATCTGGAAGCTTTACTGAAGATTTTCTGTTAGTAGATACTGTCTTAGGACTGCTGCATGTTGCTTTTTTATCCACACAGAGAGATAGAGAGAGAGACCACAACAACCCAAACCTTCCCCACTATGTCTGTAGCAAAGCTTGCAAAAGTTATGTTAAAACTCTCAGAATCTCCCATCTTGAGTGGTCACATTAGCTGGTGGATTCTGAGAGAGATAGTTTCATGATTTTTAATTAGTTTCTCATTTTTTAAAAAAATCCTGCTTTCCCTCTTCAGTGGAGATGCTCTGATGGCCAATACCACATCAGAAAACAGCCACCTTGACAATAACTAATAATCTAATCATCACCACAATTCAATAGATAACAAAACATTTATTATTAAAAGAACAAAGTCATCTAGAACTAAGAACCATTACAGAATCACAGAGTGGAAGAAACCTTGGAGGTCATTTGTACAAAGTGTCTGGTCAAATAACACAAAGAAAGATGAAGATCCTCAAATTCAGGACTGGGGACCCCCCCCCCCCCCCATGCACTGACATGGCAACACTAAATGAGGCCGATGCCAAAACTAGGCATAGATTGT